>JAWNLS010000945.1:0-2400000 GCA_035042185.1 Drosophila kambysellisi | reverse complement strand
ATTGAGATCGTAAGTGAAAATAATAACAACAGCCTCAAAATTCTCACTAAAAAGTTTGGGCTTTTAGAAAGAAGAATTCAAAAAGGGTATAAATCTATTTTGAATGACTGACCTAATAAGAAGCTGCTCATAAGCATATTTGCCTACACTTAAAATATATACACGACACAATTGTAAGCAGTTTAAGGATTACAACTAAAGGATAAAGTGCTCGTCTATGGCCATTTATAGTGTGACGCAAAATGAAAATAGTGAAAGAAGCACAGGTTCTCCCTGACCATTTGACAGCTGTTGATGGAACCTGAACTCAGGTGCACAATAATAGTGATAATAATAGCACACAGCGGGCAGTAATGCTCCCATTTGGGGCAGAGCATTACGTCGATGTGTCCTCGTTGTGAGTAGACTATAAAGCTAGGATAGATATTGTACTTATGTATGTAAAACATATTTGTTTGTGAATACCAGTTTTGGCCTCAACATCAACGTCAAACTCAGCTGGCTCCGGTTTGTGTTCGATTACGGCTTCGAGTTCGGCTACGGGTTCAGATTCAGGTTTAGGTTCTGCCTTTGGCTCTGGCTCTGACTCTGGCGCTGACACACTGCCATTCACTTTGGCGACCGTCTCTTGCTTCTCCTTCTCCTCCACCTCCTGCTTTGTCTCTGGTTCGTTGTGGATTGGGATGGGCAGCTGTTCGTTTGTTTCAGCGTCGTTTTTACTATGATTACCCTTGTCCTTGTCCTTATCCTTTTTGGCTGCTTTTGAATTTGCACGACAACATGAGAACATTTTTGCGGTCTATGCACTTTAAATATGAACGGTGTAAGTATGTAATTTATTTATCACATTCAGATTATGCAATTTCCGCTTTCTTTTAAACTCATTCTCGGTTACAACAACAGCAAAGACAACGCCGACACAAGCAGCCATACAAAAAATTTGGTTAGGCGTATGACGAAAGCCGTAAACGAAAAGAAATTAGATGGAAAAGAAAAATAACCACTCCTTAGAGGTCCCGTCCCTATATATTTATATATATCGTGTATCGCATTTCGGGTCTGTATACTATATGCTCATCACTTCACACGCACTTGAACGCAATGTTTTAATTCGTTTCGAGAGAAACCAAAAAACAAAACCAAAAAACAAAGTTAGTAAATTAAAGCACTTTTCAATGTTCAAGACTAGCACCCAACTGGGTCAAACACACAGAGACACACACAAACACAAATACGCAAGCAACACACCCCGAAATGGGCAGCAGCAGGAGCAACACAGCGCGCACGCACAGGACTCGGATATATCTGTGAGCGATGGCGGAGCTTAGCACACAGCGGGATAGCATTTCGCTTAACAGCACAATGTTAAATGGCATAGCAATGTTAGCGACAGACAGACAAACAGACAGACAGATAGGCAGGCAGCATAAGCTTGGCTTGCCCCATTTGGAGCTGCTTGTTCAAATTTTGGGTGAGCAACTCTAACTGATTAAACGATGAGCAAGGAAAACGAGAAAAACTAAAAAATTGTTGCTTTCATCGGTGCACAGGGTCAAAACAGCTGAAAAGCTGGCTGCACTTGAGGAGAAAGCTTCATGGTGGCGGCCATGGCAACAACAACAATGCGCAACAATAGAGAGGACAGGTGGGATATAGAGAGAGAGAGAGCGCACGATAGAGAGAGAGAAGCTGTGCAGTGCTGTTGTTTTTTTTTTTTGTATTTGCAACAGACAACGCAGAGACGAAGCCAACAATGAGTTTATTGCACTTTTGTATTGTTTGTTAATGCATTATGCTTACAACAAATAATGAGCAATTAGAGTGAGAATCCGTCTTGTCTTGTGAGGTTACACAACTTTCGCTCAGCTCAGCTCAGCTTGCAGCGAAGACGAGTTCTTCTTGTAGGATGTTGTTGTGGCGCGTTTGTTCTTTTGTGGTCAAATGCATTCAAATGCACATGAACACACACACACACACACAGACAAGTACGCACGCACATAGAGCAGATTAAAGATCTGCAGCATTGGTACCGTTATGAGCGGCGCTGAACGTCTCAAATAACAATTAATTAGAAATTAAAGCTGCATACAACACGTACAAATATGGTAAAAACGAAGAAGTGAAAGAAAATAGATATGTATGATATATATATATATATATACATTGCTTATCTATGTATGAGTGGTTTTTGGTTTTTGCTGATAGTGTTTTTCTTAGCCATCTTTAATTCCATACATACAACACATACACATGCATATATCAGGTTTGCTCAGTCTTGCGTAAACTTTCTAGAGTGGGAGTGAGTCAGAGCGACAACAACAATAACCGTATGTAAAGCGACAAACAGCTGAGAAGTTCTGGAAACTCTGCACTCGGCTTGCGATGCCCTGCCCTAATAATATAATAAATGTTGCACATTTGTTGGATTGCGCATTTACAAATGAGCAAGTGTAAAATGTACATACTTATATGAAATCATCATTAAAAATATACCAAAGTGAATACACATACAAACGCACACATTACATACGTATGTATCAGTTATGTATGTGTATATATTTAATTTAACAAACAAAAAATGATTCTCATAAAAATAGCCAGAATATCGAAACGGCCCGAATAGCCGGCTATACGACGACCGCTGCTGCTGCTGATGGCTGGCTGACAAACACACAGCTGTCTCTTGTCCTCGAACACTTGACGCCCACAGCCACACGTATACAATATGCGTGTATTGCGGGCCATTTTAAAATCCAGACAGCCTGTCCGCTGCCGCCGCAGGAACAAATTGTAACCCCACCCATAATGATAGCAACGCAGCCGGCACTTTTACGCTGCTCTGCGTTTGCAATTAAACATTTTGCCTTACACATACACAAACACTTATTTTTACGCACATTTTGTTTTGTATTAAGAAAAGCACAAATAAATACATCGGAGCACAATGCAACCATAAATGTTTATAATTTACTTACCACAAAATTGTAATTGTAGCGATGAACTTGTTAATCACCAATTTACCGCTGCAAGCGAACAGTTGTGTGCGAAAAATCAACGACGAGTGACTAATTTTTCGCTCGTTCATTTGCCTAACATATGTTTTTAACAGCACTTCACTTTTTGTCTGTTATTAACAGGAGGCTGTCATCTGTTGTCGGAAATACATCCGTTAATAATTTGAATTAAATTAAACAAAAAAAAAACATTTCTCATTATTATATACATGTATGTAGTTTAGAACTTCTTTGTATTTGAATTTAAACCAATTACACTAAAACTGCCTAACATATCCACAACAGAGCTATAAAAGTGGTTATCGAATATTATCGAACTTGTTAAAGCATTCGCATGTTAACAGCTGTTGCTGCGAGAATGGCTTAATTTTTTGTTTACCACAGAAAATGAATTCTCGCGCCGACAGAGCGTTTATGCTGAACTTCTTCCTGGATGAGGGCCTAGGTCCTCAACTGGCCGAAGCCGTGCGACTGGTCACCGCTGAAAGTTCAATTGGCGCCATAACCACAACAGTTAAGGCGAAGGGCAAAGAAATAGGCGCAGAGAATGAAATTGCTTCCATGCCGCGATTCCAAAATGATCAGTTTAAGGAGCAATTCCGTATGCAGCGCAGCAGTTTCGAGGTGAATACAAATGAACTAAATATACAATAATTATAATAACAATTTACTACCAGACGCTGCTGCGGGTCGTTGGAAACGCGATAGCCGGAGGGGAACAGCATGCACCAATTCGCCGAGTTTCGTTGCCCGAGAAACTTTTGTACACATTAACCCTGCTCAGTGGCGAGTATGCATTTGATTTGTTTGCTTAATATTTGTATACTATTATTTTTTTACTTTACTTTAACTAAAATCATTCTCAGAAAATCATTTCGTGAGGTTGGTGATCATTTTGCCATATCAAAGAGCTCGGGCCTTGAGATCTTTCGTTGGGTCACCTCCGCCTTTGCTGCGCTGCTGCCACGCTATGTGAAGTGGCCGGCTGATAATGTGTGTGGTGGCAGTGGTATAAGCAAACTACCCGGTGTTGTGGGCGTCATCGATCAGTGCAACATCCAATTGAAGCTACCTGTACGCGAGGAGAACGGTCATCTGCACTATTCGTGGCTAGCCCTGCAGGCGGTGTGTGATGAGCGCAGTCGCTTCTTAGATGTGCACATCGATGTGCCCGACAACCAGCAGTGTGTGCTGCTCAAGAGTGATCTGTTCGAGCGACTTATTGACATCGAAGCGCCACTGATGCCGCCGCATAAGCATCTCGTTGGGGAAATGATGTATCCGCTGCTGCTTAATCTGATGACACCATGTGCGGATAACAATGGCGAACTTACACCCTGCCACATTCGCTACAATCAGGCAGTGCACTTGTGGAATGCGCCGGCTGAGCGCGCTTTTGCAGCGCTGTTGTCACGTTTTCGACGTCTCGCATCTTTGGATGTTGGCACCATGGAGGTGGGCACCATTGTGATATCAGCCACCTGCATGCTGCACAACTTCATATTAGACTGTGGTGAGCCAATTGAGGATGCAACCCTGGACTTTGATATGCTCCCAGATAATCAAAATAGTCTGGTCTTCGAGGAGCACGGACTGGTCAATTGGAAACGCACATCAGCGGCGCAGAAGAAACGCGATGGCCTCATAGCTGGCTTTTTACACAGCTAATATATATAATATATAAGCATTATAGACCTATTTTAAGGTTATCAAAAACTTTACTGTTTCATTTATTTTTCAGTACAAATAATAGTATAGTTCATATTATAATAAAAATAAATATTTACATAATTTAATTAATTTCTATAACTATCGATTTGCAATATTATATGAATTTTGCGAAATTCAGTTTGTAAAGTGTGAACAAAATTAAAAACGAAAAATGCGGTAGGCCATTTACATTTCACATTTTTTAATTTAAGCTACTGGGAAATTCTGTGTAGGCCAATGAAATTTCAAATAGCAAACTGAATTTGTTGTTAGATGGAAAAATTCGCAGCCATCTGGCAACTCTACAACTCGGAATTGACAATCTCTGCGAATTTGCGGCAGTCAACTGCACATCCCCAGAAGAATTTGATTTGAATTAGACAATCAGAAAATTTAATTAAAATGTATATAGTATCAACGTCTAGGAAGACGGTACTATCGGATTTTGCTGATCTGGAAACGAAGTCATCATTTCTACACGCAAATGGCGAAGTAACAGACTTTCAGTTCAACGCACAGCGTCGCGTCTTTGTGGAGGTGGACAAAAAGGCGGGCTTGAATGTGATGCGCATTAAGGAAAAACAAGAAAACTGTAAAGCGAAGTGCAGATAAATAGCGAATAATTAATAATGGCTTTCATGTTTAGTTCCTGAAATACAGCGAGTGAGGAAGTTAGCCATTGAGAATGCCTATTCGGTGTGCTGTGCGAAAACTGCGAGCAATCAAATTGCCATTGGACAATCGAGTGGATTTGTGAAGCTGTTTGATTTCAGCACCGCTCAGCTGATACACAGCTATCCGGCGGATAAGTCGTCCAGTACGGTGCTATATGTGGACTACAACTGCACAGATGATTACGTTGCGGCGGTGCTCGAAGGTGGCCAGATCAACATCTATGGCACCAGAACAAGACAGAAGATGGAGTCCATTAACATTGATCAGAAGTGAGTAAAAAAGGCATTCTATATTTTTATATATTTTATGTATCACCAAGTATTTCACTACAGCTCAACTCTGGCACGATTTCATCCCAGTAAGCGTTTTCACTTGGGCGTTGCCTCCTTTAAGGGCAGCGTAAGCGTATATGATGTCCAAGCGAAGCGCTCGATCTTCCACATGGAGAATGCACATGATGCACCGTGTCGGGATGTGAGCATGTGCAGTGGGAACCCATCGATGTTGGTCAGCGTTGGCTACGATTGCAAGATCAACATATTCGATATGCGACGCAACAAGGCTCAGGCGCCGTCGGGTCGTTTGGAGTACACGCATCCAATGTCCACGGTGGCATTGAGCGAGTGCGGCACCTATTTCTGTGCCGGCAACCTGAAGGGTGAGCTCGTTTCCTATGATATGCGCAGCACCAAGGCACCGCTGGTAGTGCGTTCCGTTCACGATGGATGGTAGGAGAAAGATTACACTATCTCTCAATATTCCGAGTGATCAGACAATTTGCTTTTAGCGCCGTCACTCGATGCGCCTTTGTTCCAACGCCGGCGGAGGAGCAGCAGAGCAGCAACTTCAGTGGCTCAAATAATGCGACCATGGATGTTGCCGGCGGCAAGATGGTTCAAGTGGAGCCAATGCCCCATGATGAGCGACGCAAATCGATATCCGCCAATTTGCTAATGACCCAGCAGCAGTTGGACGCCTTGGAAACACCGAAAGCATCTCGCCAGACGCGAGATTCCTTTTGTGATTTTTTGGACGCACAAAGACCACACGGCTTGAATCGCATGTCCACGCAGCTTACAAAGACAATGAAATCGACTCGTGATAGCTTCGATTGGGAGTCGTTGCAATCGAAGGCAAATAATGAGGAACTGAGACAGACTATTTATCAGAACGGTTCGGGTCTCAGCTCCTTGAATAGCGCTACTAGCTCCACAGTTGATTCACTGCAACGTGAGTATTTTCAAAACAATCTCTTGAGTTAGAATTTGTATTCGTGACCAAAATAGATTACATTCTTTGGGTGTTCAAAAAGAAATACAGCTAAAATCAGTTTCAGAAACACGCAACGGCCTTTTGCGAGATGGCAATAATATTTCGGTGGATGCTAAATTGAAGGGAATAACTGAGGCGGATGAGCAGGATGAGTTATTGATTGAGCAATCGGTCAACTGTTCGGTATCAAGCAACATCGCTGGCAGCGAGAAGACGAATCCACAGTTACCGGATATGGAGCTTTCGGAATCGGAGCTGAAGACACCCAGCAATGTGTCTTCGAATGCATCACCGCGTAAGGAGCGTGCAGAGGAGCAGGACGAGCTACGCAGAGATCTGGCTGAGACAAACGACTTGCTGGATGATCGTTTCGCTAAGCTGGAACACGAACTAAAATGGTCAGCTGAAAAGACCAGATTTACCACATTCTGTTGGATCGCCAAATACTGGAATCAGCAGCTGGAGAACACACAGGAAACGTGTAATGCCCTAAATCATCTGCTGCAAAAAGATCAGTTTGCAAATAAGTATTTTGCAGTGCAGAAGAAAAACGAGATGCTCAAGCAGCAACTGAAGCAATTAATCAGCGTGCAAGAAATGAAGGGCAATAAGTCTGCCGATGCTTGAAGCATTTATTAAATGATACAAATTATAAAATTATTTATTAATATTACCTTAATTATTATGCATTATACATTGGCAAACTCACCTGCTTGTGTGAGTTTGTATGGAATTTTTTTTGCAGGCTTCCATTTGGTGTTAGACATAACATATATTTCCGGTGCGCTGCAGCGGAATGTGTGCATGTGTGTGTGTGTGCATATCTTCTTTATGCCCCCATAATTGTTGGTATTCAAAAAGTTCAATATTCAATCATTTCAGTCGACACATCACGAAAACCCATTTACAGCCCATGGTTTTCTTGCTCTCTAATAAATTTACAAAGTCCCAGGTATTATTTGCCACAAGTACTTCAATTTCTTCTGTATTGGTGCTGACCATTCTCTACTTATTTTGCAAATCCTTTGCTCTTAACATATTAAAAGTATAAAATACTTTCCTGGGACGGCTCGACTTATCAGTCCTTAACTTTGTTTGACGGGTGGCTTCGTCTTGTTGCGTTGATTGCTTGTCTCAATTCTTGCTTCTACCAGCACTTTTTAATTGCTGCACTATATACTGGCTGATTGAGCCGGTTGATGTTAGCCCGAATTCATCAACTAACGCTATATCTTTGTTTCCCTTAAAGATTCTCCAAATATTTTAAATAAAATCGGCCGTTATCCCATGAAATCATTTTATGCGATCTGGCAACTCCACAATGGGGAAAATTATAATTGACAGTCACTGCGAAGCAAGCGCTTTTATACAACACATTCGCACGAGATTTTGAATTGAATTAGAGCATCAAAAAACATAAATAAAATGTATATAGTTTCAACGTCGAAGAAGACAGTACTATCGGATTTTGCTGATCTGGAAACGAAGTCAACATTTGTACACGTAAATGGCGAAGCAACAGACTTTCAGTTCAACGCACAGCGTCGCGTCTTTGTGGAGGTGGACAAAAAGGCGGGCTTGAATGTGATGCGCATTAAGGAAAAACAAGAAAACTGTAAAGCGAAGTGCAAATAAATAACGAATAATTAATAATGGTTTTCATGTTTAGTTCCTGAAATACAGCGAGTGAGGAAGTTAGCCATTGAGAATGCCTATTCGGTGTGCTGTGCGAAAACTGCGAGCAATCAAATAGCCATTGGACAATCGAGTGGATTTGTGAAGCTGTTTGATTTCAGCACCGCTCAGCTGATACACAGCTATCCGGCGGATAAGTCGTCCAGTACGGTGCTCTATGTGGATTACAACTGCACAGATGATTACATTGCGGCGGTGCTCGAAGGTGGCCAGATCAACATCTATGGCACCAGAACAAGACAGAAGATGGAGTCCATTAACATTGATCAGAAGTGAGTAGAAAAGGCATTCTATATTTTATATATTTTATGTATTACCAACTATTTCACTACAGCGCAAGTCTGGCACGCTTTCATCCCAGTAAGCGTTTTCACTTGGGCGTTGCCTCCTTTAAGGGCAGCGTAAGCGTATATGATGTCCAAGCGAAGCGCTCGATCTTCCACCTGGAGGATGCACACGATGCACCGTGTCGGGATGTGAGCATGTGCAGTGGGCACCCTTCGTTGTTGGTCAGCGTTGGCTACGATTGCAAGATCAACATATTCGACATTCGACGCAACAAGGCTCAGGCGCCGTCGGGTCGTTTGAAGTACACGCATCCAATGTCCACGGTGGCATTAAGCGAGTGCGGCACCTATTTCTGTGCCGGCAACCTGAAGGGTGAGCTCGTTTCCTATGATATGCGCAGCACCAAGGCACCGCTGGCAGTGCGTTCCGTTCACGATGGCTGGTAGGAGGATGATTATACTTTCTCTCAATATTGCAAGTGATCAGACAATTTGCTTTTAGCGCCGTCACTCGATGCGCCTTTGTGCAAACGCCGTTGGGGGAGCAGCAGAGCAGCAGCTTCGGTAGCTCAAATAATGCGACAATGGATGTGGGCAGCGGCAAGTCGGTTCGTGTGGAGCCAATGCCCCATGATGAGCTACGCAAATCGATATCCGCCAATTTGTTAAAGATTCAGCAGCAGCCGGACGCCTTTGCAACTCCGCAAGCATCTCGCCAGACACGTGATTCATTTTGTGATTTTCTAGATGCGCAAGGACCACACGGCTTGAATCGCATGTCCACGCAGCTGACAAAGGCACTTATAAAGCATCGTGATAGCTTCGATTGGGAGTCGTTGCAATCGAAGGAACTGCGTCAGACCTTTAATCAGAACGGCTCAGGTCTCAGTCCCTTGGATTACGCTGCTAGTTCCACAGTTGGTTCGCTACAACGTGAGTAGTTACAGTAAGAAGGAATATCTGTAAGAGTTTTGTATAGATATTGAGGACCACTTAGACTCTACTTCATTCCTATATTATATAATATTTTGTTTATTTCTTAATCTTTAAATATCTTACAGATACGGTTAGTGGACCATTGGAAGATCGTAGTAATATTTCGGGAGATGTCAGGCTGAAAAGGATTGCCGAGATCGAGGAGCATAGTTCAGTGGCGAACGACAGCGATGGCAGCGACAAGGAGTATCCACAGATAGAAAATGTGGAAGGAAAACAACGCCTGTGCAGGCTACCTTCCAGTCGGAATAGTACACCACATCACGTGGCTGCCACAGCATCTCAGGCGGCAACTTTGCAACTGCAGTCTCAGCAATTGCTGTCAAAAACCTCCAGCAATGTGTCCTCGAATGGTAAAGATTGTGTGCAGCTGAATGAAGAGTGTTTCCAGCACAAGGAAGAGGCCGAACAACGGCAGCGGATGGATGAGCGTTTCGCCAAGTTGGAACGCGAACTGAAAAGGTCGGATGAGCAAACCAGGTGTCTTGTATATACCGAGCTTAAAAAATGCTGGACTCAGCAGATGGAACACACCAAATATGTTCATGATGCCCTCGAGCTTCTGCTGCGAAGCGATCGCGTCATGAACGACTTCAATGACATGCAAAAGGAGAACGATTTGGTCGAGGCGCAAGTGGAGCATCTACTCCGTCAGCAGGGATCTGGCAATGCTTAACGCAAATATTATTTTAAGATTTTTATTAATTGTATATTTATGTTAATTTTGTTTATTTGTGCATAATATGTGGAATATCTGTGGTAAACACTTTCAATATGTCAAGATTCCCATTGTTAGTATCGTTAAGATAAGTATTCCGTATTCTATGTTACAATATATAAGATTATTTAATTAAACTTGAATAATGCTGCTGGAGTAGATTTAATAAAATGCATACAAATGTTATTAATAGTTCATAAAGTAAGCGACACAAAATTCTAATGTTTGGTAAAGATTGTTAAAACAATTGGAAAATGCAGATAATTTCAAAGGGATAAATATGTTAACAGGTTGATCTGGTTTTTCTTAGTTTTATAAATTATATATTTATAAATCTGTATTGAATGTTACTTTCTGTATGCCAATTGTAGCTGCTGCTGTTGTTGCTGTTGCAACTGCTCGGCCGGCGTCAGCTTGACAGGCATGTCCACCTGTCCAGTGGCAGGAAGCAAGGATGAGTTGTGTGTGAGTTTGGATGGGGGTAAATCCATACTCACCGATATGGTTGTATTGAAGTTCTCGTAGTCCACAAAATAATGCTCATTGGTCGCATCGTAATGGATAATGTTGACGAAACGCTGACCCCAGAATATCTCGCGCGGCACAAACGATGTCTTTGCCTCGGTCCTTTGCGCCGTGGTCGGTGATGTGCCCACAATTGTCACGTACAGCTCAAATTGTGCGGCATTAAACTGCTTGGCATTGCTGAAATGATAAAGTGGACTTGCCTCATCGATGACATGGCACACAATGTCCGGCCAAACAATCAGCTGCTGCCCGTTGCCCTCCAGGCGCAGTTCCGTGTGCGTCTTAATCAGCTCGCCTTCACGTGTCCTGCAAATAATATCAAATATTATATACATACATATGTGTATATAGTTTTTTTTAGGCCGACTTACGGTTTGTCCACAATCATGTAGACGCGAATTTTGGACTCGATGGACTGTTGCTGGCGCAAATCGCAGACGCGAAACAGCAAACACAGTTTGCCATCACGACAACAAATCTAAAATATAAATAAATATATACATATATATGTGTATTTATATACATTCGGTGGAGAAAGAACTTTTAGCTTACCACCGCCTTGTCGCTAAACTTGAGCTTGGTTAATTGTTTCGCTGGTCGCGCTGTTTTCGCATAGATAATGCTAATCATGATTCCCTCAATGCCGGCGGCGCACATCATTTGCATGACGAACAGGAAAATGGTTTCGGGGCATTCTTCACTGGCGTATTTCTCACCAAATCCCAGCGTCGTCTGCGTCTCAATCGAATAGATCATCATGGTCACAAAATTGGTTACACCATAAATGCATGGATCGTTGCCTTCGCCCAGGCGCTGACCACTAATCGGATCGAAAATGAAATCGCCATGCGAATAGGCGACCATATAGCAGAGTACGCCAAAGAAGGTCCAACTAACAAAGTAACTGCCCAGAAACATAGTCAGCATATATTTCCACTCCATTTCGATCTATGCACCGGAAGTAATCGGCATCAATACATTATTCGAAGATCAATTCTCGTTAGTAGTGATTAACAAATGCATTATTGTTATTATGCATTTTATCATTATTATTATTATGCAACCAATCACAATTTTTGTTACATGTTTGGTTTGTTTGTTAAATTAATGTGCTTGCTAAAACCAAACGACTGCCCAATTTTTTTCAAAAATTGGCGCCTAAAAGCTATCATAGTTTCTTTGCAAATCGATTCACAAGAAATCGATTTGTCGCCGATGGCAGTTTATAGTTATCGATGTTTCAATTGTGATGATGAAATTTGATTTTGTTGAGCCCAAGAGTAAAATGTTTGTTACATGTTTTCTTTGTTTTAATTTTGTTAAATTAAATTATGTGAGTTTATTGGTTTTTATTAGTATATGCTAAATGTTAAATGCTAAATGTTACACGCTCGCTTTCGATTGCTTTTGGCTTGGGAATTTGCTTGACTTTCGTCGGCGACTCGTTGGCCAATTCATCCAATTTACGTTGAATACTGGGCGTTATACTATATATATTCGATCGATCAGATGCAGTTAATTGCGCCTTGGTTGCTCTCTGGCCGAACATGGTTCTTACCAGCGTGGTGATCGCATCCCGCATATAGCGCCACGACTTCTCCGGTATCCGTCGGAACAAGATATTCTCATGTCCATTCTTATCCATCACCCGATGATTGCTGCGACGCAATCCATCTGCATCCGCATCGGGACTCAGCTCAATGGTGCTGCCCGCCCAGTCCAGCGTATAAGGAAAGCTGGAAAGAAACGATGGAAAATTTTTCAAGTTGGGCAAATCTTGGGAAATAAATAATTAAATTAGCTGTTGTGGTTTTTGTTGTGACCCACTTTTGCACGCTGCGCGTCTCAAATTGATCAGGCGACGTCTGTTTGGATTTGCGTCGCCGCGAGCAATTTGGACTTTCCGGATAGTAGTCGACTTCTGTGTTATCGTTAACCGTCTCCTTTTCTGGGCAACGCGAAAGGGGTCGAGGGGGATCTAGTGGCCTTGGCTTCACTGGCATCGATGTGGATCGTTTCATTTCAAGCTGTTCCGTTGCCGTTGCCTGCACAGCGCTCATCGTTCTGCTGCTGCTGTCCACGCATCAACATGTGAAATACTCGCAGGTTCTCTTCCCGGAGATGCTCTGTATAATTGTCAATTTGCGTTTTAATTTCAATTGAATTAGATTGCAGTTGAAGACGATGACGACGACGAAGCAACCGCTCAACTTGACTGACTGACTGACCGAATGACACTGAATCGCTTTACAAATTACACATATTTCTTTCTATTCAAATATATGTATACTATATATCTGCGTGTATATGTGTGTGTTTGTATTTTAATTTATTTATTTTCTTCAGCTTGGGCTTGAGTGACAACTGTTTGTTGTGCATCCAGACCCCGTGGAGATTATTATGTCAAAAGTTGTTTCTCTTTATGTAGTTGCCCACATATTTGTTCTATGAACAGATCTCTTCATAACTAGACAGCACTTAATGCAAAATTGTAGCTGACAAGTTAATCAGTCTTCGCTATTGTTTACACAGCGCCAGCACTGATAGCTGCAATCACCCAATTTAAGCATTGAATCTGCGCGCGCATAACAGAGTTGCCAGTGAACCTATGCGCATTATTATCGATAGTGATACTATGGGCGTGTTTTTAAACGTTAATAATACAACATTTTATTATTAAATCTTCCAAAATTGGTAATAAATATTCAATCACATAAGGAAAGCCGATAAAAATAAAAAGTATAAACTATCGCACAAATATCGATAAATGATGCTTGGCCGCAGCCTACTTCACGTTGTGATAGTAGTGTGTGTGTCAGTGACATAAACGAGAAATAATTGGGACTCGTTGCACGCGTGTATCTCGTAGTCGTAGCACGGTAAAGGTTTTAGTTGCTTAATTGGGATACGTCGTCGCAGTTGATTTAGTGAAAATTGCATAAATTGATGAAATGTCCAAAACGGTCGTATTCAAGTGTACATAATATAGAAGTGTAATAATCGCGTACGCGTTGTGTGTTTGATAAACCAGCATCAAATATCTAAATACCAATTGAGAAGTAAGCGAGAAAGAGAAAGAGGATAACTATGTGCAAATGTTTGTGTGGCAGTGTTGCTATTGTTGTTGTGGCCAGCTAAATTTATGAATTATGCTTAAAATACAATTTTAATAAAAGTTGCCAACAAGCCAGAAAAATACCATAAGTACGGCAAAAAGTAGCAAGAGCAGCGATTAAACAGGTAAATAATTGACGGTAGCAGCAAAAATGTTCACACTAATCTGGGTTTTCATATAAACCAGAAATCATTGATAAATTCACTTAATGTTTTTGTGAATGTATAAAAATATAAATACATGTACATATTACATATATATAACAGTAACTGTGAGTATCTATAATAATTGTGTATATATATAGTGGATTGGTGTCGTCGTTGCGTTATTTCGTTGTGCCCAAAAGAGATACGATATTCCCAGAAACGCATTTTCTAATTTAGACCGATTTCCGAGAAGTGACAGACAGCCAAGCAGCGAGCCAACAGCAGCAGCTCAACAAACCAACAACAATGCGCACACACACACACAAACACACTCACAAATACACATGCAAGCTCTCGCGACAGTGCTGCGCACTTTTGGCGAGTTAAAACAGCCAATTTTTTTTGTAATATAAGAGCTAAATTTTTTTCTAAGAAATTTAAATGAACATATGAGTTATTCACAAATATCTTGAATTCATAATATGTTAATATGTATTTTCTTTTGTTTTTACTGATACTTAATGTATTTAATAATTGGCTTATAATACACATAGGCAATTGTCGATAAAAAACAAGATTAAAATCCAAGAATATTACATATTAATATGATTTCCGTAAAATGATGTAAGGGATATGCAACTAAACTAAATTTTAAAAATTTAATAAAAAAAGCCAAACAAATTTCAAGCCAGAAATAAGGCGGATGTGACAACACTGTTTCGCGCTCACACAGAGCGACTTAACAGCAAAAGCAGCAACAACAACACAATAGCCAAACAGCATTTGTGGGCAACGGGAACGCGGCAAGTTGGCGGGTGCTGATGTTGGCAGCTGCTGCTGCTGCTGTCGTTTTTGTTGTTGTTGTTGCTGTAGTTGTTGTGGCGGCTATTGAATGAAATGCTGCTGCTACGGCTGCAAACATTTAACACCAAGTTGAAGCTGGCTTCTCACACACACACACAGAAAACAGGCATGGCAGCGAGACAGAGAGAGAGAGAGAGAGAGGGAATGAGAAGAGACTTGAGTCAATTCGGCTGAAGCCATACTTCATGCACGACGATATTTTTCGACGACTTACCCTTCACAAGAAAAGGTGTTATTAACTTCGTTGTTGTAATGCATACACACACTCACACATATATATACACCTTTCTGTGTGTGTGCACTTTTTTGATCATTCTTGGTAAAAGCTGGTTCTGACCAGCTTCTTCCGCTCATTTCCTTGAATTTATGTATTAAAACTTGAGTGCGTTAAGTTTTTTTAATAGCTTTTCATGTGAAACTGAAATTGCTTGCAATGAAAAAGAAAAAAGGATAAGTGTAATTGGGGCGTTCTTTAATTGGCTTGTCTAGATGCGCCCTCGAGGCACAAATACATTTTGGCCAAAATGCCAAATTGTGCTTCAAAAATACACTTAAACATATCGTGTATTTGTATTATTAGCATCTGAAATAAATACAAAAGGAGAGACTAAAATAAGTCAAAACAATTTAGAAAGCAATTCAACAATTTGTATTTAATACTAATAGATGCGTTATTTGTAAATGCCGGCAATACCTTATTAGGTATAGTTGCTTAACTTGAACATGTCTTTTTTCCGCTGACAAGCAAGCGGAAATGTCGAAAAAAAAAATATACATTTTCAGCACTATTTTGTTGTCCATTAGTCATGAAAAATAGCCGATTGTGTGAAAAATAAATACAGAAAAATTCATTTTTTTTTTTGTAGACTTCCTTTAATTTCTCCAATTTCAAATTGAGTTTTCGCGAAAATTTTGATTATGAGTAAGTGCTTTGTGCACACTATTTGTGGCAAACTCTTTGTGGCTGATAGATATCATAATCGCAGCCACGCATGAACACAATAAAGATTCTCTATCTCTCTCTTGCTCTCAGTCTTTCTATCTCAACTCCCCATTGACTTGGCTATTGTTGTTACCTTCTATTGTATTTGTGTTTGTTATTCGATTTCTGTGCAGATTTCGTGGAAATTTAATTTGATTTATGTGGCTATGTGGCTGTGTGTCTGTCTGTGTGTGTGTGTGTGTGTGTGTGTGTGTTTTGGGTTTTTATTTTTCTAATTTCTTTGTGCCTTTCATTTGGCGCTTATTGTTAATTGTTCGCGTGAACTTGTTCAATTGAAACGCCACAATGCCAAAAGTGAAATGTGTGCAAAACACTCAATTCATTTATTCATTTGATTGCTTAGTATTTGTATTTATACAATTTTTTTTTTCTCATAATTGTGCAAGTCTTGGCGGGGCACCTAGTTATAAATGTTGATGTTATTGAAAAGGTGAAACAACGATATTGTTATTTGATTATTATAATTTGTTTGCTTTGAGAAACCGGTTAATTATTGGACTTGTTTATTTGTTGGTTTCTTCATATTTGTTGGTCATTTTTTTTTCTTTCGGTTTTTCAATTTCATCTGTGTCACTTTTGTAGGATTTTCTTTATAAGATGTCGCCGTAATCTAAATTTGTTTGACAGCGTTTGTCTAGTTAATAGGCCCACCCTTTGACCACACCCCTTGACGCCCCCTTAAACAACCAGTTCAGTTCAGTTCAGTTATCGAAGCCCAGTGTGTGTTTCTTCCCTCTCTTTCTCTCTCTCTCTCTTGTCACTGTTCGCTTCTCTTGTCTGTTATGCGCATATTTGCTTCGATTTCCATGGAAAACGAAGCGTTTTTGATTGTTCTCGGAATTATTTGTGCCTTCAACTTAATATTGCTTGTTGTTGTGTCTGTGATAAGCCCTGTGTGTGTGTGTATATGTGTGTGTGATTTTATTCATGAGAATACTATCAGAGGCCAGACCCGTTAGCAATTGTGATTTTCATGTGAATTGTGTGATAATTAAAAGTCATTGTACTAATAACTCTTACAGTGCAATTTTTATGGTTTTTAGGCAATTACATTTAAGAATTAACTATGATAATATGAGCCGCAAGTCCCCCTGGGTAGATAACACACACACACACATGTATATACATATGTTTATATATATTGAGTACAAGTAAATTAATTTTGCTGAGTATTTTATAATTTGCTGATATTCTTTTGCCTATCAGCTTCCGGTCGAAGTCGTCTCAATCGTCGTAATCGCTATATTTATTAATATAATCGTTGCAATTGTTGTTGTTGTCGCACAAGCAAAAAGTGCTGACTGACATTTGTGGAGTGCAGGAAATTAAGGTAACTTTAAGAAATATAATACATTGCCTTATTTGGCGATTTGTAAGCGTTTTTTTTGTTTGTTTGAAACCTACCTCAATATGACGCATAAACATGCGCTGTTTTTTCGGGAATGCGTTCTGAAAGTTAATTGAATTTTTCTATATACTGTTTTAAAGGTTCTGAAGAGGTATCGATTTTCAAAAGCGCCCCGTTTTATCAAAATTATTCATATTTTTATTCAATTAAATGATAAGCAGCATTTCTATTATTTTGACCGCAACTGTATGT
Source organism: Drosophila kambysellisi (assembly GCA_035042185.1). Lineage (NCBI taxonomy): Eukaryota > Metazoa > Arthropoda > Insecta > Diptera > Drosophilidae > Drosophila > Drosophila kambysellisi. The sequence continues at coordinate 2,382,377 of JAWNLS010000945.1, read as the reverse complement.
ATTTCTGTAGAAAACCGGTTGACAATGATTGGATGTTCTTATTTTATAGGAGTTGATATTCATATAGAGAAGAGAAAGAAAGTAAATTATTAAAGCAACATTTTATTTATAATATAAGCGTAATCCAATATTTCAGTAAAGGCCTTATTTGTATCACCTGCTTTATCCACATTCCATCTTGTTGGAGATAATCTCTTTGAAGCGAGCTTAAAGCTCTGCTTTGTCTTTGTCTATTTTCCATGCTCAAGCAAGCACCGTTATTTGTTTCGTCTATTATCCGCTTATATTCATAATATGTAACGTAGCATATAAGACACACACACACACAAACAAATTGCAAAACTTTTTAGGTCAGCGAGTGTGTGTGTGTGTTTGTATGTTTTATCTAACTTGTACCTAAACAACGGTCTACGCAGCAACCTTGACGTCGGCAGAGACCTCCCACCTCTCGCAAGTGGACTAAAAGTGTAGCAAATTAAGTAGAAATTTTTGTTAGTGCTTTTGCTTAATCAGAAAACAACAACAAAAACAAACGTTGTGCGTGCATGTGTCCGTGTATGTGTGTGTGCTGGTTTACTGCTGCACACCTCTAAACAACTTCATGACTTCACCATCCGTTGTAGTAGCGTGTATGTGTGTGTGTGTGTGTCTGTGTGTGTGTACACACATACCACATATATTCATACATGCTTTCCAAGAATTGCTAGTGTACTTGTATGCGTGTGTGTGTGTGTGCTTGTATTGTTTTATGGTGGATTTATCATGAGAGCCTTTTCTCCGAAATATTTGCCACTTTTCACAGTCGTGTTAATCTTATAATGCGTCTTATGAATATTTTTTATTGCAGTACCAATGAACTTAATTTCTAAAATGCCATTGTACATTGTACCCGTCGTCGTCGTACTTAAAATATTTACATTGAAAATTTATCCGCGTCGTGATCGCTGATAAAGTCTCCAAAATTCGCGATAAAAATTAAAAAACAAAAAAAAAATCCATGAATGCTCGCTATACTTATGCCCTGTAAAAATATGTCAACAAATTGCATCTGCTGCACTATTGAATACCCCTGGATCAGAGTTCCCAAAAAACAATTGTTAATCTTGAATGAGAAAGCTCCTGGGATTTACCACATAACAATAAACACCTTGTGACACCAAATTGTCTACGTAACGTTGCCACCCTGGTATAAATAGCCACATAGTGTGTATGTGTTTGTATATGTACATTCATATCTATGGCATGCGCAAGTACACACGTACTTATAAACAATGGTATCTAATGGGAATTTGATTTGATTATTTTTACTGTTAGACGCTGTGTTTACCTACGTCAATGAGAGATTTCTCTAGGTATTTCAATAGAAATGGCCAAATCTGAAGCATATCAGTCACGGTGAACCGCATGATAAGTATACGAAGAGAGCGTCTGATAGAGAGTGACAGCTATAGATTAAAATTGGCAAAAAAAAAAAAAAAAAAAAAAACGGCCCGTGGGTGAGATAGAGAATAATTTCGTTGGAAATGCTAATTAAATTGGCATATAAATGCCGGATTGCCATGGGAAAAGTTTATGTTCATCATCATACTACTACCATTATTTCGAGTGAAGCGCAATGAATGAAGGAGGAGCAAATATTTGTCGGAATGACGAAGGAGCGCGGGGACAAGCAAAATGAAAACGTAATAAATAATTCTCATATTAATTTTCTTACGAAAAATACATCAAAATAAAAAACACTTTCTCAGGCCGCGCACTGCACACCGTATCGGCTGAATCCACATTCCCCCACCTCTCTCCGTCTTCCTCTCTCCGCTGCCTTTCGTTCGTTGCGCTCCTTTGGCACTTTAGTGCTTTGTTGTTGTTGTTGCTGTGGCCGCTTTGTGCTTTGCATGTGATTTTGTTTTCGAGCGAACTTCATTTGCGAATTCCAAGTAACTGCAAAAAGCGAAAAACCAAAATGAACAACAGCAAAAAGAAGACGAGGAAGAAGAAGAAGAAGCCGGAGCCAACGAGAAGCAACGGCGGCAACCAAAAAGTAATTGAATTCGCTTTAAATCCTACGCCCGTTTTGTCTGTCGGGCCGTCAGTCTCCAATCGTCTTTGTTGTCTCCCCATAGTCCCTCTTTCTCCTCCGATCCCTGTACGCTCCATGCCCGCCATTGGCTTGTTGAAGTTGACTTTGTCTTTTAAGTTATCTGCAATTTTGCACTTGCTGCTGCCTCACGGACTATCATCATCATCTGTGCCTCGTTCTTCTTCTTATTAAGCAGCTTCGCCTGCTGTCCGCACTAACCATAATTCTGTTCACTTCATTTTGTTGTGACAATTTCAGCGTAAAAACCTGACAATAGGCAGCAGTAGTAGACAGTGAGTAGCGTGTGTGCGAGGAGAGAAGCGATACTCTACCCATTCCAAAGACATTTTAAACACACACACTGGGGTAAGGAGTTCAAAAGAGTTATGTAAAGTTTGAACGGGTGGTGAATAGCTTTTTTGTGACTTCACTTTTAGTTTTGTTGCTTTTGATTATATTTTTAATTTTTGCTATACAGAATTGGAAAAGTTTTGTCAACTTTTTCACTTACAACTTTTTAACTTGACCCTTGCTAGTTTTGGGCTGCCGCTTATTTTTACTACACATTTATTTTTGTGGTGCATTTTGCAATACTAGATTTATTTTCATGAAATATTTGTTGTAGCGTTTGCCGCACTGATTAAATAAGCGATTTACAATGATTTTGCTAATAGATAATTAAATTCTAGATAACATCAGTGGTGAAATAGTTACAGGAGCTTATGACTAAAATGTACACCCTGATAATAGCTTTCCCTCGACAGACGTGCACCTTTTCCTATAGAGGAGGAACTTTCTGTTGAACGTTTATCAACGTTTTTTTTGTTTATACCACGGACCAGTTATGTTTTAGATCATTATCTGTATTTGGATTTCTGATGAAACTTCACGTTGTCTGCAGCACCATTTTCAAAAAAAAAAAATAGAAAAGAAACGCCAGGTGGGCTGCTAAATGCACGTAGGGAACTCGATGTGCTACTAGCTGCTGGGTAAACCAAGCTCGTGCCTCGCATATCGCCTCACACCTTGCTGTACAATGGTGAACCCCATCCTGTGACTCATGCCTACCTACCTACCTATTTAGCTTTGTAGAACGCGCATTATTGTTGTTGTTGCTGCTGGGCTATGCGGTTTTATCTGCCTTCTCTCTCACTCTCTTTGTGTGTATTTAAACTTCAGGTTTCCATTGAAAGTTGGGTGCTTACTTTTTAAAAGCCATGCGGGTCTGCTGAGCATACGACTGGATTTCATCATTGTCGTAAATATAGTCGTGTTCCAATCTGTTCTCTCTGTGTGTATGTGTGTGTGTGTTTGTGTGTGTGTTTGTGTTTGTTTGGGGCTTTTGTAAAAAATTATCAATACAAAATGTGTGGTGTCATACGAATGCCGTATTCTGTACCTGATTCATTGATCGAGTGCGATTAAACGATCGTGCAAACTGAATGCATTGAGAAAGGTCGCTGCCATTTATGTGTGTGTAAGTTTGTATGTACTTGTATGTTTGTGTAAGCATTTACGTGCTGTTGTTGCTGTCCATAGATGGCGCCACAGTGTATAGTCAGCGAGCTAACGGTGCTTCTGTCTCTCATTCATTCAATTTGTACTTTCAACTTAACGCTTGAAAGCATTTTTAATTACATTTCATTTTTTTATTTTTTGCATTTGCTTTTGTGTTCCCCGCTGCACATTGATTGAATTCTGGCTAAAAACGTTTTAATCTGCAACAGCTTTTGGCTCTTTACTTGTGTGTCGCATTTCCGGGAAGTGAACTATAAAACTTCTCAGTACCAAATGGATTTTCCACTTAAAGCTTGAATTCGTTGAATTTTTTTTTGCCACTCTTTTGAGAGGCGACGTATGAATCGTTAATTGTTTAATGTGGTCGATTTTGCGAAACGAAAAAAAAAATGTTGTTTGGCATTGGAAGAGGGGGGAAACACGTGTATGAAAATTCCGGGAAATCAAGTGCACGCTATAGCCATAATTATGAATGTAGCAGCAACTACGCCGCAAATTGTTTTAAAGTTAAGCTGCACAACTTGGCAACCAATTAGCGATAGCAAATTGCCGATTTCTGTTGAAAATGCAATTAAATGATGTCAGAATTAGCTAATGATTATGAACTTTTCAAGGGTACAATTAAACAGATACATCGCATAAATCCGTTTAAAGCTTCAAGTGAAAAACGATTTTAAAATAATGTTAGCTTTAATGTGCTATTAATATTTTAAATTACCCATTATAAATATAAAGTGTTATGTGCAATTCCGTTAGAAATACTTAGAATTACTTAATGCGAATACAAAAAAAAAAAATAAAATAAAAAGCAACACGTGCAACCTTACATGATTGCATCACGAATCGTGCGATTGTCATTGCTTATCGCCTGATTGGTGATCTAATTTTTCCACAGAATTGCCAACTATTATTATGACAAAATATTTTGCAGCCTGGCAACAATTTCAGCAGCTCCATTTTTCAGTTTTTTTTTTTTATTTGGAGGTGGTTAACTTAATCGAATGAGTCATTAGAGACGATGTAGGTGTCTGTGCGTGGCAAGTCATTCCATGTGGTGTATGCCCTTGGCTCTGGATGCATGACGCATTACCCATTACCTAGTATTTTTGCTTAACATCAGCGATAAGGATTCCACATTGTTTCTTACTCAGCAAATACAAATACAAAGCGAAACGGTCTTTACCAATATTTTCAACGAAATCTCAATTCTCGCGTAATTCTCGCGTAATTCTCGTGAATAACGGTGTAGTAAACTTGAAAGCGACTCTCGAGTTGTGCAGGGTATTTTTTTATACGGGCGTCTTCTATTACGAATGTCAATGATTTGTGAAATTAGCAACGCATATCAAAACTGACCCAGAAAATGAGCAATAGAAGAATAAGAGGAAAACAATAAGAAGAAGAATAAGTATTATAAAGAAAAAAACGTGAGCGCATTGATTTCATTCTTGGTAGGGGACGAGTGAGGGGTGGCTTGCAGCACTTCATGCCCTTGTCTAAATATAGCGCATATGGGGTGATAAAATTAATGTGAGTGTGTGTGTGTGTGTGTGTGTGCGGGAGCCGATGCGTGGGATTGCTATGTACGACCCCATTGTTTTTGAACTGGAAGGGGGGTCTTCTATTCCTTGGAAGCATCGCCATCGCAACATGAGTCAGTACATAGGCATTGGAGTGGTTTCAGTGTGTGTGTGTGCGTTGGCGTCAGCAAATTCAAATGGTGTGTGTGGGGATTTGTTGGTGGGGAGGGAAGGGGAAGGGAATTTATGTGAAAGTGCATTAATTTGCTCAATGACCGCATATCTGGAATGTGATGGGGGGGTCCCTTTTTTTACAACAGACACTTTTTAAATTCGTCTCAAGTCGAGTAATTAAGTCAGCAGTAGCCAAGCCAAGCAGGCAGCTACTGAATTTGCTGGGGGCTCGTTTGTTGCTGTAGGTCAAGACATTTCACACTCGCTTGACAATGTTAAGAATCGCGCGGATTGTTGTGGGAAAGTGCTTGAAAAGGGCATAGCTAATAAATCATATACGGAGCTCTTGTTCGAATTTCTTATAACAACAAATAAGCAAATTTAATTAACTCAAACAAAAAAAGCTGGCAACGCTGAACAACTGTTATATTTTAGCTGTAACGATACATTAACTAATAATTACAATTTTCTTTTTACTTTGCAGTAGTTTGGACGCATCTGAGTGATAGAGAGAGAAAGAGACAGAGAGCTTTCAATGGGTCTTCAATTGAGCAAGCAAAGTGTCGTCGTTGCCAGCAGCAAAAGCAAAAATAAGGAGAATAACAAAAATCAAACGAATTTGGAACAGGAACAGGAGCACCAATCTGATACTAGACACAATTTGAAAGGATTAACGCCTACTGTTGTGGAGAAGGAGGCGTCGTCAACCGAGGTGCGACAAATCATAATTAAAATACAATTGGCCAAAATGGAGGAACAAGATCAACAGCAACAGCAACAGACACAACAACAATTGCCACTTGCTCAGGGAGGCGCCGCAATGTCTGCGGATGCGCTCAATGCAAATGAGCAAATTGTGAATGTTGAAATGTTGACACTGGCTGTGGCAACGGGAGCCGAGGGTTCAGGTGCGATTCGAACTGCTGGCAGTTTAACGGAAGCGCCCGAAACGAACGAAAGACAACAACAGCAACAACTCGTGAATAACAATTTCGCGGGAAGTGTTGCGTCGGCGTCGACTGCGGTCAAAATGCTGCAACTGTACGATGACGCTGACGCCAACGCTGACTGCAACGCCGACGCCGATACGAACGAAGACGATGAGTCGGAAATGGAAGCAACGATGTTGTCGTCATTGCTGCGTCGGCGTCGCCCTAGCACCACCAGCAGCAGCATCAGCGCTGACGGCGCCGAAGGCGTCGATTATTGCGAGGTTCTCGAACAGCAGCCGCCAGTCAACGAAATGTTGTCGAGTGGAGCACAACGACGCGCACAAGGTAAGCGCCAGCAGCAGCAGATAAGCAAATAGAGCAATTACGAATACGAATTCTATGCGTGTGTGTGTGTGTGTGTGTGAATATTCGGAATAAATGTGTGAAAAAGAAGGGGTATAATAAAGTTGTGCAAATAAATAAATGTGACAAGCAGTGGCTGGCAGCAAACCGTTAAAGCATAAGCAGCAAAATCGGTGTTTGAAAACGTGTCGTTGTATTTAAAATGTCATTATTAATATTATTAATAGATAAATCAAGAAGAAAGAGGGAAAAATATATATGCATATTCTCAGAATTTCAAAAGCAAAACAAAATATTATTTATATATAGATATATTATGCATGACAGCAAATAGATAAATCAAGAAGATAGAGGGAAAAATATATATGCATATTCTCAGAAGAATTTCAAAAGCAAAACAAAATATAATTTATATAGTTATATTATGCATGACAATCGAAAATTTGCGCAATTTTAATGCTTCTTAGAAAAACAGGCTAAAATTAAATTTGTCAATGGAATTTACAAAAAATGTGCAAAATGATAAAAAAAAAACAACTTTAAACAAGAAATTGTAAATAAAATACAAAAATTACTTATTAATTCTATATATTTTTTTTATATTTTTCTACAGCGCCAAGCAGCAGTAGCAGCAGCAGTGGCAACAGCTGTTGCCGAAGTCGCAGCAGCAAAGCTTTGCCAGCACAAGGATCAGCAGGAGGAGGAGGAGGAGCGGAAGCGGGGGCAGCAGCGGGCACACCAAAGCGTCGGTGTTGCAAATGCAAATGTCGCGATGCGTTGCGCGGTCTGCGCGGCATGCTCGAGTCCAGCAAGGACAAAAAGGACACACAAGCAGCAGCAGCAGCTGCTGCAACTGGAAATGTTACAACATCGTCGCGCAGCAAGACAAGACACAGCGTCGCCGACAGACGTTCAACGCCGCCAACGCTAAGCAGCAGCAGCGCTGCAGCAGCACAGCACCGTCAGCGTCAACGCAACTCGGTGGCAGTGGCAGAGGTCAGCCAATTGGCTATTTGGGCATCGCCCGTCATCATAAGGATCAGTTCGACGCAGCCGCAGCAGCAACTGGTCGTCGAACCCGCCACAGCAGCAGTGGCAACCAATTGCGGATGCACGTCGACCACGACGACGCCCCTGGTCACCGTGGGAGGCCACAACATACGAGTTGTGGATGCCGCCAACATGTTGCCGCCGCCGCAAACACAATCCTCATCCGCCACCGCATCCTCCGGCGTCGCTATGGCTCCATATGGCGCTGGGGTGCGAGTGCATTCCCAGATTGATTTCATGCATTGTCTGGTGCCCGATCTGGAGCGGATCTTCAACAGCAGCTTCTACTGGGGCAAAATGGATCGTTATGAGGCGGAACGCTTGCTCGAGGGCAAACCTGAGGGCACATTTCTGTTGCGCGATTCCGCACAGGAGGATTTCCTTTTCTCCGTCACATTCCGCAAATACGGACGGACGCTGCACGCCAGGATCGAGCAGAGCGGCCACAAATTTAGGTGAGTCAATAGCTACACACTTTCTCTGTCTCGCTCTCTCTTTTACGAATGACACACACAGTTGCGATATAAATAATTGAACCATTGCAACATTTTTTTTTATTTTTAAAATGTTGATTTTTTTAAGTTGAAAAAAACATGAATTGTTTTCTTAGTATTTCACGCGTGTTCTTCCACTTTTAAAAACTTATTCATAAGTTCGCTAAACTTACACATTTAAAAAATCTGACACATTTGAAATAATTTGTTAGGTTTTGATTAATTGTGAAATTCATGATTATAAATGGATTTTGCCAGCTGCTGTTTCCATGCGAGGTGTCATTCAACTTAAATTAAAAACTATTATCTTGTGACTTTTTGACTAACTGCTGAAATTTGTCATCGATTATTGCAGCTTTGATTGTCATGATCCTTGCGTGTTTGCTGCGCTAACTGTGACTGGTCTGCTGGAGCACTACAAGGATCCGTCGTGCGTGATGTTCTTTGAGCCGTGTCTGACGATGCCGTTGCATCGGCGGCAAACGTTCTCGCTGCAGCAGCTTGCACGTGCCACAATTGTCTCGAATACCACATACGATGGCGTCAGCCAGATGGAGCTGCCCGATCGCCTCAAGAGCTATCTGAAGGAGTATCACTACAAGCAGAAGTTGCGCGTCAAACACTGCAGCTTTGCGGCGCCCTACTATGCCAACATATAGTCCGCGGGCACAGCGGCGACGGTGGCAGCGGCAACAACAGCAACAACAACAACAGCGGCAACAGCTGCAACAAGAAGAAAGCTACTAGTTGCACAGGTGGTTGATGTGATGCCACCGATGCCACCGCCGCCGGCGGGCTTCGCCTACTACGAGGAGGCGGATGATGATGATGTGGATCTGGATGATGATGATGATGATGATGCGGTTAACATACGTGTCTCTTACGTGCAGCATGCTGCAGTTGTGGCACAGCTCAGACAGTGTGGCACATCAACAACAGCTGCCACTGCCACTGCTGCCAGTCGTCGTCATCAGCCGTTGCAGCAACACCTGTTTCAGCTACCCAATCGCATGGCTGCCGCATTTGGTCGCATGTCCGCCAATCTCAATTGTTATCAACCCGTTGCAGCAGACGCCGCCGCGTCGCGCAGCAGTTGCAACAAACGTGCCGCCTGATCCTGAAAAACCAAAAACCAAAAAAACAACTGCAACTTCAACAACACCTAGAGACAATCCCAGTGCGTCGTGGACCGAAAGCAGCCTGCAAAAAGATGAATGCGGACAAAAACAGAAACATAAAAATACAAATAAAATATAAATAATTAAAAGTGTGTTTAGGAAATGCAAGTAGAGCATAAAGTTAACCATAAGTATTATAGAAATTCAAACTGAAAGATCCTCTGTCTCTACATATACATATATGCATATTTCCATATATATATATATATATGTATTATTATCGAAAATCGAACTAGCTGCGCATTTGTTAACAAACAATTACAAAACAGTTTTGAACAAGTATTTTAGTAATCCAATTTTAAATTGAATTGAATTGAATTTGTTAAAGTATTTTTATAATCTGTATATTGAATCATGCTATTTATTGAATTATTTTACTATAATTGAATTTAAATTATATATGTACATATGGATTCCCCTTCCTCCCATCCCTTTCCCACAGATAGATATATATTTATCTAGATATTACATATAAATTAAAATAGCGTACAACTCTCATTAGCCAAATTGCAAGTTTGTAATATTGTTTAAAATTGATATTTATATATATATATATAAATATATATATAAATATATATACACATGTATACATCAAATAGTATTTTATTTATTTATTCTAATTGTAAACCGTGTGGCTGCGCTTCAATAACTAAATTTTAATGTTCACATTGTGTGCTGATGCCAAGCAAATTGTAAATACGAAATACGATAAATAAGCATTAGTTTATATTCAAATACTCCTATTAGGTGGTTGCTGTTAATCGTAAATATTATTATTATAAATATACATACTATACATGTAAATTATGCAGTTGTTTCAATACCTTATACACATAATCACATATCGAAATATTGTACAAGATGATGCGATGAGAAATAAATAAACAAAACAAAAACTATGTTCAACAAATTTAAAGTTACTTGTGTATTCTGGGAAATTACTGTTTGGGCAAATATTCAAGGATTTTCAAGGATTTTTATTTTGCCATTTTTATCTACTTCATTTATTGGTTATTGGCTATGCAATGTTTTCAGTTAATTAAATTAGTTGCACAATTTAAAAATTGATTGACATTCAAAATGCGCGCTTAATGAGTACCAAATATAAGATGTTATCCAACACTGCACACGATTTATTTTTACATGCGCGAGACTTATCGGTCGACCACCACAACCTATTGCCAGTCACACAGAACAGCAGCTTACATTGCGCTCACACTCATTCCGTAGCATCTTGTTTTTGTTTAAACTAATTTAGTTTTAGTTTATTTTTGTGCGCACAAATAACTAGCAATAAATAAGGAATATGTTGACGTTAACACGCTGTGCCTTGCTGCTACTCTCGCTTGCCGTATGTGGTAAGCACTCACCTAAACCCAAAAGTGTTGCTCTAAGCAATTCAATTCTTGGGTGTGGCTGCCAACTGTTTACTAATTAAAAATTTTATCTTTTTCTGGGTGTATTACGCACGAAAATAGGCAGTTGGGCCATACGTTGTTTCCAGTGCTCATCGGATCAGGATCGCAAGGGCTACGACAGTTGTGGCGCCTACAAGCGCTTCAATCGCACCGAGCACATTTCCATTGAGTGTAACAGCGATGAATCCCACATGCCCGGATCCTTCTGCATGAAGGTCATCCAGCAAGGACCCCGCGGCTTCATCTGTACGTAGTTAGATTTTATATATATATATTGAATAGTCTTTGAGTAATTATGGTCAATTGACAATCTACAGGGGACGGCCGCTGGCGTCAGGTGATCAGACGTTGTGCTTCCGTTTCGGACACCGGAGTCACTGGCGTCTGCAATTGGGGCGTCTACGAGAATGGCGTCTACTGGGAGGAGTGCTACTGCTCCAGCGATAGCTGCAATGCAGCCAGCAGTCTGCAATCCATGCACAAATCACTGCAAATGCTGATCGGATTCGCATTGATGGCGGGCACAGCGAAATTGATGCGTAGCTAGAAACAAACATATCCCATTCCCAACAAGAAATTGTAGCAAAAGAAGTGCCTTCTTCAGCTGTTTGAAAGCTTTAGTAATTAAGCGAATTTTACACACATTCAGTTCAACATTCCGTCCACAATTTGTATTTAGTTTTAGGCTAAACATTTTTACACCGAATCTCGCGACACATTTGTGCATTTTACAAACTCGAAATATATAAATATGTATAATATATATTTATAAGCAAGTTCGATTTATTATTAAGATCTAATCTTTCTGTTCCGACAACAGCTTAAAGCCGCTCTCCGCCCAGCCACTGGTGGCATCTTTGGCCACCGCCGAGTAGATCATAGTGGAGCCATCATCAAAGCTTTTCATTGCCAAATACGAGTTTCCCTTCTCCAGCCAAAAGTGTGTCTCATTCTCAACGGGCGACGGTGATGGCGATTCACATTGATTACCTCGTTTGCCATACTGCAAGGCTCAGTCGGATTAGGCAAGAGAAATTGACCTGCCCAATTGTTAACTTACCCATTTCTCGTAGATTTCGATCCGCTGATGCGTTTGCGTCCAGCGCAGCGCCTGTAAATAGAACACAAGGAATTTGCGCACATTTCGCTTCACCTCCATCGAGTCCGATTTGTTGAAATTGGCCAGCTGCGCCAGTGTATTGCCACAAATAGCGCGATCCTTGGGACGGATCAGTGTCTCACAAATGCTGTATGCCACACGAATCAAGCACTCAAAATTCTCGTCCATCATTTGACTTTGCGTCGAAGTCTGCTCGCGCTTTTCTTGTGGCATCTTGGTTAGAATCTATTCGGTGTAATTTACGTGTATAATTTGGAATAGGAAGTTCTTGGATTTGTATAGAAAATGTGATGATATCTGACATATATGGCAACGGATTATATATCTGGGAAAAACACATAGAATTTGGAGCTCTACATTATTTTTTACAGTACGATGTTTTTGAATTGCATCGTGATTTGTTTCCTGGGAAAGGATTCCCAGGGGGCGTGGGATACATATATCTGAGTTTTTATGGAATTCTGATATTAGGCTTATATTTTATGATAATAAACCATATACAAATATATAAATTGTGTTTGTATAAAAAGAAAATCTAATCCATCTCAAAATCCATTAAAACACAATCCAAATAAATAAATATACATGTTTTTTGTATAATTATTTTTTTTTATTTTATAACATTTATTTATGCAATTCTTTTTGGGATTTCATCTTCAATATGTATATGTTAATTTTACATTAACTTAACTGTTAATTAATTGTATAATTTGTTGCAATTTGTTGTTCAATACGTAATGCCCAACTATCTTCTGAAAATTGCGCGTCTGTTAACAGTTTTATTTTTTAAAAATTGTACGCTAAAATTCAAAAATTCTTTTGTTTTTTTTTTATATTTTATATATTTATTTTTATGTTAAATGTTTTTCTGTCATTACCAATTACACTAAAATCGACTCTTTGCTAACCTTAAGTTGAATGTATACTGTATATACGAAGATTCCTATGATGAAATGAATACATAAATTTTCGACTAATTACTATATTAACGGAAATGCAACAAAGTTCAGTGATTGAGTGCCATATTTAGAAATAAGAATTTCATTATTTGATTTGCTCGGTGCATGAGAGAAATAATATAGAAAATATGACTAAACCCTAGGACACAACTCTATGAGCCACGTGCCATATGACGTTCTACAAGATATATAATCTGGCCCCTGGCCAGTTGGCATATATCTTCCGAATCCACCTTCACAATCCGAACGAAGTGAAAAAAATTTGCTCAATGTTTGCGCTGGATGAGAATGAAATCAATCAAGAAATGTTTTGAGAACCTAATTTTTAATACTGCGGGGAGTATGTTTAAGAAGCCAAACTGAAAGGCAAAAATCTAAGGAATTAGATGCACGGTGAATGCGTTTATACGTCGCTCAGATCGTGATCAAGAAGTTGAATAAAAAAAATAAATAAAAAAAATATAAGATTATTATAAAATGTTAATAAAATAACACACATAAGAATCATATATCAAACATATATCATACAACAAAACTTTACAAATATTAAAACAATGTTTAGAATTTCATAAATTTAAGTCTAAATTGCACAACTAGCGCATCGTTGGGGTGTTTCTACAGTGATCACTTAGAAATTGTAAATTATGCACAGAATCGAAATACATAAAAAAATTGCTACAAATATTCTATAATACAGTAATTAATTGTTAGCGAGAACAAAAGTGTTTTTCGACATTTTCAATTATCGAGCGACCACTGCACAATTTATCACGAATCTTTGCCACGCATAAACACACTGCACAGCTCATCAATTTTGAGACAGTCAGACAGACAGACAGAGACACAAGAAACACACAAACATTATTTAAGACTAGTTTAAACATTAAGCGATTTACTGTTATCCCTCCGATTTGTTGTTGTTGTTTGTTGTTTGTTGTTGTTGTTTGTTGTTGTTGTTTGTTGTTGTTGTTTGTTGCTGTGTTGTTCCTTAGACTGTGTAAATGAAATCACAAATGTAAAGCAGACAAAGCGACAGCTGCCCAGCAATCGATTAATAGAGGATCCAAGCTAGACCACAATGGGAGTGCGTCCATCCAATGTTTTGCTATCCGTCAGCGTTGAGGATAAGGAGCAGGATGTGTTGTTGTTGTTGTTGTTATTATTGTTATTATGACTGCTGCTGTGCTCATCCTCCAGCTCATGGCCATTACTGCCGTTGTTGTTGTGGCTGTAATGTCCGTGCCCCGGCGGTGCATGCATCTGCACTTGCTCCGTTATGGTCAGTGGTTCAGTGCACCCAGAGAGCGGTGACCCGAGGCGCTGGCCAGCACAACGATGCGCCGGAGATGGGGTGTGTATGGCATACAGGCAGCTGCTCGGTGTGGATGATATTGAGCCACTGCTAGGCGTTAACAGTGGCGCCGGCAGCTCCATCTCCTCCACCTCCTCCTGCAGCGGCAGCGGTGAATTGAGCTGTGTGACCAGCGTTTCCTCCTCGCTGCTGGTCAACTCATTTAACTCCGCAACGGTGCGATGTATGCGTATGTGCTGCACATCCGCATCATCCTCGTTGAGCTCATAGTACAGCTGCAAGCTGTCATTCACAATGGGCGCAAAGAGGCGACGAAATTGCCGTAATAAATCCGCCTCCAGCTGCTGCGGCTCCTCATCCTCCTCATACTTCTGTTTGACCTGCACCTCCAACGCTTCCTCGTCATGGTCTTGCTGTGCCGATTGTTGGCTGAAACTAAAATCAATTGCATCGTCGTCCACAACCCCTCCAAGTCCATCAACAACATTTATTGAGCAATCTTTAACACTTCGTTGACCACGTCAGACTTTGCCCTTCGGCGATTTGCATTTCGATGGCGTCGCATTGCCGGCCACACTATGAAAACAAAAACACACAATTACATCATTTAATACAATTACAAGGAAATGTCCTGTGTTCATATCCTGTCAGGGGGTTAATATTATTTTGTCAGACATTTAATCTCAAAAAGGCTATAGGCAACTACTAGACACTGTTCAAAATAAACTGTGAGACACTGTATGTAAGCCAGTTAACTCGAGTTAACTCGACTACGATATACCCTTAGCCCAGTTCTTAAATATATTCTAGTTTTTATAAATTAGAAGCCTCTGCCCCTTAAATTTTGGAATTTATAGCTATCGGAAATCGAAATGTATCGATAATTTAGAAACTGAGGCAGTTATCGATAAAATAAAGCAAACTTGATCTGCGCCTGGTACACGTGATCTTATATTCCAAATTTGAAGTCTCTAGCTCTTAAAGTCTCTGAGATCCGCGTGTTCATACAGACGGACAGACAGACGGACAGAGCTATATTGACTCGGCTGTTGATCCTGATCAAGAATATATATACATACTTCATGGGGTCGGATATGCTTCCTTCTGCCTGTTACATACATTTGCACAACACCATTATACCTTACCCATTTTTAATGGGTTAAGGGTATACAAATATATTAAATTACTACAGACAATTTATAAGCTTGGATAAAAATATTATTTGCATATTTCAGTAAAATTAATAACTTTTAAGAATTATATAAAATTTAAGTTATATGTTGACAAAACTTCACAAGTTATTGCTAAAATATATGCATGAATTACCAATCATGGAGTTACCAATCAAAATAGTTAATTATATTTTTTTATATATTATTGAAACATTCGTAAGTCTGGAGCTTGTGAAGTAACCTAACCAGACAGGTACCCTTAACAAAACTCAACTCAAGCTTTAATGATTATAGTATTTTAAAAACTGATTTATAGGAAAATGCTAAAGTTGAGTTGCATGGAAAGGTTTTCAGCAACACAGATGAACAATGCAAGTTGCATATTCCCCATTTTTGTGCAAGGATATTTTGAATATACTTTTTTATTGGTTAGTTACCCGCTGGCTTCGTCCTTGCCGGTTTGCGTTTGAGCCGTGGAAACGGTGCTCTTGCTGTAGGGCGCCTGGAATGAGGTCGATGTGATGGTAAAATAGCCACCTGGTTTTGGCTTTAGATGCCGATTGTTCATCTGCATGTGAACAGTCTTCATGAACTCGATTTGATGCGCCAGCTTTTGGATTTGTTCCTGCACAAACCCAATACATTCTATTAGCCATTAGTCTTATATATATGATAAGTGCATACCTTGAGTTCCTCATTCTCCTGATACAGATCGGGCGACTCCTCAGGCACCAAGCCGACACCGTTGAGCGAAAATGATGCGGTTATGCTGCGCACCTTGGCCTTCTGATCCCATTTATCGCCCTGACCCTTGAAGACACGGGCTATCTTCGGTCCAAAGACCAGAGCAATGGTCGTCGTCGTGGACAGTTGGGTGCGCACAAAGCCCAACATGTATTTGTAATCGGGTCCAGCATGCGGAAAGAGCATTACGCTAAAAGAAATAAATTACAATTTGTTAATGACTTGGGTTAACTTTGTTTTGTAATTTCTTAGTCAATTTTGTTAACAGTTTAGCCCATAAATTGCATGTTGCAACTTCTGCGAATAACTGTCAAAATAGCTGGCAAGTAAAACGACGAAAAACTAAGCAGAAATGCCGCCAGCATCATCCAAAAAGTCGCAACAAGTCGAGAGTTGTGTGAGGAAAGCGAAGTTTAAGCACAAATTGCATTAATTATCAGGGCACTTGAAAGGATTTCAATTTGGTTGGCGGCAACGTGGCCCGAAGCCGGAAGCCGGAAGCCCACACTCAACGTGAACTTGGCAAAGAAATCCGTGGAATGTCGATTGTAAACAAAATGCGGAAAGCAACCAAGCAAGCAAACAGACAGACAGGCAGACAGACAGACGGACGGACGGACGGACGGACAGGCAGGACAGACAAGGACAGGGCACAGCATGTCCTTGCAGGCCGACAAAAAGGATTACAACGGAAACGAGCGCGCGCACAAAGCAAAAGAATTTAATTAAAACGCAATGTGGAGGCGGCTGCTCTTCTTAGATTTGTGGGCGTGGCTGCAGCATACGCTTTAATGGACATGACGTGCCTGTGCATGTGTGTGTGTGTGTGTGTGTGTGAATGAATATATGCTGTATGCCATATGGCATATGCATATGCATACATGTGGCAACATCATCGTGATGTTGCAAATACTTACTGGAACGCCACCATGGCAATGTTCACAATGGCTATGTTGTAGATGGCATACGAGATGAGGCGTGCCTCATTGTACAGACTCTCCGCGTTGCGCACATTGTAGCAGACCCGTATGCCCCAGGCCAGGAACAGCACCTCGCCAATGGCCAAACTGTGATCCCACCAGTTGTACGAGCATTGCTTGAATTTTAGCTGATTCTGATCGTAGATCTGTAGAAATATATATATATAAATATATATAAAATATATAAATTTACTGTTAGATTGGTAAGTTGTGAAAAATACCTAAGAGTGGCATAAAAGGAAGTAGAATTGAAACTGGTATTTGGAGTGAAAATTATGCTTCTAATTTTAAATCTAGTATTAATTTAGTATAATACCAAAATGTAGAAAGAGTTTTTAATTCTGAAAATTGGTTCAGCTTTGAAAAAGAATTTTAAATCGAAAATTTAAATGCAGTATTAATGAAGATGGCAAAACATATAAAACAAGTAAGATGCTAGTAGATGTTATGTATAAATTAGAAGCCTCTGCCTCTTAAATGGTGGAATTTATTGCTATCGGAAATCGAAATGTATCGATAATTCAGAAACTGAGGCAGTTATCGATAAAATAAGGCAAACTTGATCTGCGCCTGGTATACCAGATCTTATATTCTAAGTCTCTAGCTCTTATAGTCTCTGATATCCGAGTGTTCATACAGACGGACGGACAGACAGACGGACAGACAGACGGACAGGGCTATATCAACTCGGCTGTTGATCCTGATCAAGAATATACATATATACTTTATGGGGTCGGAGATGCTTCCTTCTGCCTTTTATATACATTTGCACAAAACCATTATACACTTTTTACCCATTTTTAATGGTATAAAAAGGTAGATCTTGAAAATCGATTGAGTTTTGAGAAAATTTTGAATCAACTAAATTTTTGTTTTTGGCTAGAATTTTTAAATTAATATCGGGTGATAATTTAAATACAGTTTTAATCTAAGTGTTAAGTCATGGATTAAAAATCCAATGGAATATGGTTAATTGTTTCTAATAAATCTTGCATGGATTACATAAATTAAATAAATACGAAAAGTTTTCAAAATTAAAAATAAAGCTAACTTAACATAAAATTCAAATTATAATCTCCTAACACTTACCACCTCCGCCATGGGCGTGGCCGAAATAGTCCATGTGCCCAGATAGATGAGCATTACGAGCAGAATGGGAACCATCCACTGCAGCAGCTGCTGATCGTTCAACTTGATCTTGTGGGCCGACTTTACGCGATACGTCAAGGATACGCTGCACGTCAAGGATATGTTTAGCTGGTGAAACTAAGTGGGAAGTGAAAGTGGAGTAGACTCACCGCCAGGTCTTCATTAGCAGCGAGGTGTACGTTATGCAGAAGCCCATGTGACGTGTCCATTTTGTGGCAATGCACCAGCCGGAGTCGAGCAACGGGAAAATGGCAACCATCTGTAAAATGCGTAAAAGCAATCTTTAATGACTCGTTCTCTTAACACATTTTAAATGCACTCAAGTCTCTGCAAAAGCGATTAAAATGGACACACTCCCTGTGGCAAAGTGGTAGTCGTTAAGTTGACAGCCGACATGCCCCAAAAGAAGTTGACAGTTGGAAAATTGCTCACAGTCTGTTTTTCAACTCGCAGCGGGCACATTTAAAATGAATCGGAAATTGATTTTCATTAAATATGGCTTCCGTGCAAATTAAAGAGTCCAAAAAGAAAATTTTTATTTTGCAGAATTCATGGATTTAATTTTCTTAAATTAATTATTGAGTTGAGGAGTGCATAAATCTAATCCTAGATATTTCCGGTTTTCCGTGAAGTCCATATTTTAAATATAATTATTTTTATTTTATACATTTGGGTGAGTTTTCTAAAAAAAAAACACATTTATTTTAAATATCTCACAAAATACATAATTTTTGCAATTTAAACTGATGCACTGCATCCATTCTTAGGCAGAGTATTGATTGCCATTTTCTGTGTTTTCCATGTTTTCTCGCATTTTCTTATCATTTCCATTTTCATTATCATTTTTATCATTTGGCTGTGATATGCGAGGCGTCAAGCATTGATCACAATCCTCCATGCCCTCCGTATAATCCTCAATCTGAATGGTGGTCTCCAAGAAATTGTAATGTTTGTGAATCAATGTTGTGGCCTGATCCAGTATGATCTGAGGATCAGCATCCTTACCGATGGCCAGATGAGCGGCAAGCGCCACCTTATTAATGCTCAACGCCCAGATCCGTAAATTGTGAACATGCTCAACACCTGGAATGCTGAGAAATATTCGCTGCACCTCACTATAGTCCATATAGTTGGGTGTGGCTTCCATCAGTACCAACATGACATCGCGCAGTATTCGATAGGTGACCAGGATCACAATAATCGCAAAGATTATCGTGCAGATGGAATCGACAAATGCCCATTCGGGATTAAAGAAAATAATGCAAGCGGCCACAAAGATGCCAAAACTTTGAATCATGTCGCCAACGACATGAATTATTGCCGCCCTCACATTGATGTTATCCTGCGGAGCACGGACAGACTGTCTGATTGAAGTGGGCATAAATTGTGGATCTTCGCGGGTGGAATTCAAAGCTTTCGTCTTGGACGTGTTCGCTGACACTGGAAAACGAGGCTGTTGGTGCGCATTATAGGAATGTCCGTGTGTCAACTGAATGGCCATGACGAGATTGGCAACTATTCCCAAGGCGGATGTGATCAACATGATCTTTGCGTCCACGTCGTGCTGATTGCTGGTGAGCCGGTTCACTGCCAACCAGGCGAGTATGCCCGTTATCACCCAGATCAGGCAGACGGAGAACATGGCTCCAATCACCTCGGCCCGATACCAGCCAAAATTCATGCATTGCGTCGACGGACGAGCGCTCAGATGCAGAGCTAACAGTGAGATCAGGAAGCTGGCAAGATCCACCAGCAGGTGTGCGGCATCTGTGGCAATGGCCAGACTGTTTGACAATATTCCGCCAATTATCTCACAGATCATAAAGCCCAGACACAGTAAGCTGGCTACAATCAGTTTCCGTCTGGCCGTCTTATCCACGCCTTCGCCATGTCGCTCAAAGTGGCAGTGATCCCGATAGATGGTCGTTTTGTGCGATCGCTTGCCCACAATGCTCAGCGTCCTCATTGATTCGGAGTGTTGCAGCTGTCTCTTATCCTTATCCAGCTCAGCTTTACTTTTATGGTCAGCAACCACCTCATTCGGCATGCGATTGCCATCGGCCAGTGGATGAACCAAACCACCAGTTATCAATTCTGGTATAGTTACAACCGTATCACTAACTAAATTAGCCTTTTTCGTTTCAGCCTCGAGTGGATCGCTAAAAAAGTAGCGCCTAATGTTGTTTGTCCAGGTATTCCTCACACTGTCCTTGTCAGCATCTTTCTCGTTGGAAGAGGAAATTGGAGCAGCTTTAAAAACCCGGCTAGGGGAACTGGCTGAGACAACGTTGCGCAAAACAGAAGCTGTTTCCTTGGAGGCTCGTGTGCTCACATCCTTCGAGCTGCTTACAGACGTAGAGCTCTCTTTACTTGAATCTGCTGGCCCAGTTAAGGGTCGAGTAAATATCGGTGACTCACTAGTGATTGGTGTAACACTGGAGCTAGAGCTAGGCGACGGTCTAAGCATATTCCACTGAGAAGTTACTCCTTCATACACCAGCTCATCATGATTAGCTGAATGGGGAGACCAGTCTGGAGTTTCACTTGCGACTGGTCTAGCTTGACTGAACCAAGGATGATCACTAACAAAATTTCTTGGCGGGTGCTCTATTGTAACAGTTGTTGTTGTCACAGGATCAACTGCTTGTTGAGGTCCATTTGAACTGATGAAAGGCATTGCACCTGGTATTGATTCCCTAGCTGAAGCGATATTTGTTTTAGTTACTGGAGCAGCTATTGCAGATGTTCGATTAAACTCGACACGAGCTTTCGGAGCCACAGCATCTGGCTTATTTCGCGCTGATTTAGCTTGGCCAAGGCAGGGCAGTTTATCATCAATTGGTGTGATCATATCCTGACTTGGCGGCTCTCCATGTTCCGCCTCAGAGTTGAGTGCGTTTCGAAAAGGCACCGTCAAAATGTTTATGATGCCCGATTGTTGTGAATTCCTTGACGGATGATCCGATTTCCGAACCAATTCGCCACTCAGATGTGTTGATGTTGTGGCATCGCAGCTGGTGGCAACTTCTCTTCTTGGCTGTTGTAGCCTGGATTTAGGCTTGGATGCAGCTAAAATGCGCTGTATTTTTTCTTGCTTCTCCGGCGTTATTTGTGTAGACAGAAAATTGCCAGATTGCGTTAACATGTTGGTCCTCTCCGACCTTTTCAGCCTTTCGGCCCAGGTCTCGGATTGCCTTCGATTATATTCTTCGGTTGTGGTCCTTTGCTTATGCTTCCATGTCCCTGACTGCTGTGTAGTGGTTTCATCCACTGGTTGAGATTGCTTTTTGGCTTGCAGCGTTTCATTTTTCGTGAGCATATCGCTCCAACTCTGCAACTGCTTCAGTGTTTCTTCGGATTCTGTCATGGACAGCTTAACACCAAAAGTCTGTGACTTTTCCGGAGCTTCATTTGTTACCTTCCTCTTCAGCTTGTCACGCAAAATCTGCTTTAGTTTTTCCTTCTTCTTCGAATTATTCACTTTTTTATCCTTGTGGCTGCTCAGCGTTTTCTGCTCGGATTGAGTTGCCGATTTGGATACAGCCTTAAACCACTTTTGTTGCATTTCCATTTGGTGGTTTTGCAGTGTCACTGCCAAGTTTCTTTGCTCCTGCCGATTGCACATAAGCGGAGCTTTATCCTCTTCTGGGTCGATGTCTGGTATTTTCACCATTTCCCGCAATGCTTCCAGCAGTGCAGCCTCGTCCTCACTCTCCTCTTCGATGGCCTGGGACAAATCATCGTCACGTTTCGATTTTCGTTTATTATTCATTCTACAGATTTTATGCTCCTTTATTTTAAGCATCAACTTTGATTAGAAAATCAGTAACATTTAATACGCTTGAAACTCTCGAAGCTGTCTTTGTTGTTGTTTAAAAAACCTCTTAACCCGTTTGTTGTTCTTGTCGTTTATCCAACTCCTAAGTTGGCCATTGTTCTCTTGGCTTTTATGTGTCCGGTGGGGCTTCCTTTGTCTCGTTTGGCTAATGTTGACAGCATAATTGTAAACAATACGAAAACAAGTTTAAAGCAACTGTTTAAATACTCTACATAAAGTAAAAGTTAACAACAGCTTCAGAATGTTGAATTAAGTAAGTGGAATATTTGAATATAAAGTTAATGTCTATATAATTATGCAACCCATGAAAGTTAAGATTGACGTTGACGGAGACGCTTAGGAAAAAATTATATTGTGTAAGGAATTTGTAACATTTAAATCGGAATAATAGTGAATTTAATGTAAAGTAAAATTGGCTTTTATTTTCGGCAGTAACAAACTGGCTTAAGAAAGTTGTTATGCCGAAGCAGAGGCAAGTTACTAAAAGCCGCATTTAAAAACGCATAAAAAGGAGTTTTATGTTGCGCATGCCGCACGTGGAGAAGCACGAGCTCGGGTCGGGGGTTTGTATAACATGTGGGTCAATTGTCAATGAGACCTTTTGTCACATTAGCAACCACTACCGCTGCCATTTGCCATTGTCGTCTCATTCACTCGTAATGGTCTTTTTGTGTCGCTGGCACAGTTAATGGGTTAAGTTGTTGCCTCAGGAGTAGTGTTAAGAGAGAGAGATATTGTTAAAGAGATGGGTTAACAACACTCACCTCCAGATACATGATAGCACATCCAATGAGCGTGATCATCAGAAATATGGGACTGGCCACCTTGAAGACTTTGACGCGACGATGACGAAACAGGTAACACAAAAGCACAAATGTGCCGCAGGCGCAACCAATTGAAATTGTCAGCAGGGATATTCTACGAATGATACAATCAAAAATTGAATACAATATATAATAGAAGCAAAACAAAAATAGTATTTGGCTCAGACGCACCTGAAGGGCCAATGATAGTTGGCCAGACAGGGCTCGGGACCGGTGCAGGTGTCACAGCCGGCGGCGCATTGCAAACATTTGAATACATCCGTATAGTAATTGCTTATATTATCCTGATGCTCCTGCCAGGCAATCTCCATAATGGTGCCATTGAAGCCATCCGGATGCCGCAGCGAATAAAAGCCACGTTTGCACAGACACTGATACGCTCCACGTGACCAACTGTTGCTGGACAACGATGACAAAATCTTTCCACTGCTTATTGTTGGCGCCTCCGCGCTGGGCTGACGATAGTCGCACTGGAGTTAAACACAAGACAATTAAAATCATTAAAGAACTGCTTAACTTAACTACAATTGAAAAAATTAATATTCTTAAATGTCATCCATTCATTAAAACTGGTCAATAAACAACAAATAACAAAAGAGTTTATGAAAAAACAGAAATACATTTGATCTACATTTCCATTAAAGGCAAATCAATATATAGCTTTATTATGGTCCTTATATCTGAGTAAATCTTAGAATATAAAAGATATACATATCAAATATGTAGAGTAATAGTGATAAAGATTTGTTTTTAAGCAAGATCTGTGGATAACACATGATCTAAAATAATATCTATGAAACAAGAATTCATCTTTCGAATTTAAATTTTATAAATTTAAAATTGTATAAATTTATTAAAAAGACGCCTGATGCTGACTAAGAATGTATACTGTATATGTAACGAATAGTTACAGTGCTGTTAAGTGGCAACGCTGGTTAACAGAAGGTTAACAGCGTCATTAGCCGAATCGAGCAGAGGATCATTCGAACGAGCGAGTCGAGTCGTGAAAGAGCAACGTTAAAATCCTCTATAAGAAGTCGTCAAAGTCCCGAGTGCCACAAGTTGTAAAGTTATAAAGTTGTCGGTACATCGTGTAATCAAGTTGTAATTATAAAGTCTCAGTATACTTTGTTCTTAACTATAACATTATTAATAAACTGGACATAATCAGTCCTACATAAATATACATGCTCTGTACTCTTTTTGCAGCCTTCTTTAATGCTTAACACCCCGCCTAACGTTATTAAAATAACCTATAAATGAAGTGTTGCTTAATTGAGTGCCACAAACTTACCACCATGGAGGCGCGATGGCATTTGTGTGAGCTGTGAAAGGCCTGCAAATCATTTATGGTATCCACATCATTGTTAATTGCAGCGACTGTGGAGCGTCGCGCCTGCTGCCGCTGACGCAGCAACTGTTGCTGGCTGCTGAAGCGATAAGGAGTCGCATCGCACTGATTGACGCGCAGCGTGGTCACATCGATGTCGACACTGATGAAGCCGCGCAATCCATGACGACCACTGGGCGGTATGGCGATGCTGTATGAGACGAGCCACTTGCTCAGCGCACAGGAGAAGTACGGGTATGTCCACCAGCCCTTGTAGTAGTTATTCGGCGGGCTGGGCGCAAACTTTGGGGAACGCAATGTTGGTGTGCTGGTCTCGTCCTCAAACCTGCAAAAACCAAAAAAAAAAAATTATAATGCAAATATTAGCAGTAAAAACATTGCAGTCGGATATAACCGACTGCACAAATACTCTGATACCAAAGGAAAGAGCAGAACCAGCAGGTTTTTAGCTTGTAGAGGACTGGCCTATAAAATTTAATAGGGTAAATTAATCATAGTTTCTATATCCACCTCTAAGGGAGTAATTCGAAAAAAAATTAATACAAATGCATTTAGAAACGAATTTTTCAATTTTCGAAAATATCAAAGAATAAATATATTTCGAGAACAGACAGACATTAAACATGAAACCAGAATATACCCAGCTACACTTGGGATCAGTGTATGAATAAGTTTCGCAGGAGTGCTCTTGTAATTTACGCTTTTGGGCACCCAGTTGCAGTCCTTACCAGGGATAGCTGGGTGCAGGCTTTTTGCCAATTTGCAGGCCATCCTCCTCGTAGCGCTGCATCTCTTGGCCGCTCTTGACCCACCAGACATAGGACTGGACCGCACCGTTGGTTAAGTTCAAAGCTAAAATGCGTGCACCATTTATGTATTCATCGGTTAACAAGCCCTTGGCCAGCGCATCCGAGAGACCTATAAAAAATATATAGTAGTTTACTCCAAAATTAAATGTGTGTACATAAATCGAGAATGTAGGTCACCCCTCAGGTGAAAGAAAGAAAGATATATTTAATAATTACGTGCTGCGGAAATTAAATGGGAAACGAAAAGCGAGACAGGAGCGTATCTCAAAGAGACAACAGACAACAGACAGACAGATTAAATTTTAATTTTGAACGTTTAATTGGTTACCTTGGCAATTTGCATTTCATTTATTCACCTGGCGCAATAAATGTCGAGATTCGACATTGCGCAGTCCGTCTGTGCATATTGACTAATTATGATTTTATTTACACAATTTTCATTTCGCAGGGAAAATTTCTTTTCCGCCTTGCATTCTCAAGTTCGGCTACTGCCTTTTGCTATTTGCCACTTAAGCTCAATTGGTATATTAACTAATAATTACTATTAAATTTTACTCAAAACTGTTTGCAACAATTCAACATAAATTCGCCAACAAATTAAAGTTGCTTTAAGCTTTAAGTATCGATAACACTTTGCATAATTGTAGATCGGAGGTAGCAGAAAAAAATCTGACAATTGCCAGTTTTGCAAAAAAAAACAAGAAAGATGCTGTAGTCGAGTTAACTCGACTACGATATACCCTTTACCCATTTGTTAAATATATTCTAGTTTTATTGTGCATGGTGCATTTCCGACAGAGTATTTTTACTCACATGCCCGAACTGACCCGAACTGGCTGGCTACAAACACGTGCATATACATACATACATACAGACATAGTAGTTATCAGGGCTCTGCAGAAAACACACAAATATATTGACGCTAGCGTCGATTATAATGCCATCTCTTTCTCACACATGTGCTCAACTATTTATATGATAATATATTTTTGACTATAACTTTGGTGTTTCTTGTCCGATCTTAATGAAATTTCGGCAATTGATCAATAATATATATATGCTTATTATGTATAAATAAGAAGCCTCTGTCTCTTAAATTGTGGAATGTATTGCAATCGGAAATCGAAATGTATCGATAATTCAGAAACTGAGGCAGTTATCGATAAAATAAAGCAAACTTGACCTGCGCCTGGTACACGAGAGCTTATATTCCAGCTCTAGCTCTTATAGTCTCTGAGATCCGCGTGTTCATACAGACGGACAGGGCTATATCGACTCGGCTGTTGATCCTGATCAAGAATATATATATATACTTTATGGGGTCGGAGATGCTTCCTTCTGCCTGTTACATACATTTGCACAAAACCATTATACCCTTTTTTACCCATTTTTAATGGTAAGGGTATAAAAACAGTGTTTATTTTATATATATTTTTATATTGTGCGGCACGTTTTTAATTAAAGCCAGTGGCGTCAATAACAGTGTGTGTTAAGCTTTTAAACCCCATTAGAGTTCAGCTGACTGTTTGTCATGTGTTTGTTTTTATTGTATTTCATGAAAACAATTCAATTTATTTATTTGCACACACACACACACACACATAAATATGTAGAAGTAAGTTGATAAATTTAAAGTTCTATGGCAAATATGATCCAGTTAAATTGCGCAGATTAAAATTTTGCTGGCACATTTAATTCAGGCGCAGCTGTCATTGGCGACCTTGAAATTGTTTTTTTTTTATTTTTTGCTGCCTTTGGAAAGTACCACAAAGAGGCTGCAACTGCTTTTTTTGTCCTTGATGGATAAAAAAAAAAGGAAAACTTGAATGAAAAAGGCAGCTCCGGCAACAATGATTAATATGCGCGACGGGTGCCAGCTACAACCGCATCCACACCACCCGCACCACCCACACCCTTGGGTGCCTGTCAAAAGTTAATATTTTTTTTTGCGCCCCACTCGGCTAAGCGACCACATTTCTGTTTGGCTTGCCACGCGGAGAGAGAGAGGAGCCAAGGCACAAAAGCAACAACTGTTTGCAAAGTAAACTTATTTAAATTCGATTAGCGCAACTTCCGTGGCAATTTCATTCTTATGTTTTCCTATTGAAAGGGTATTATTTTCAAGGCAGGAAATGTGTAACGCTAATTCTATATTGTATTTCAGGTTTAAACTATTAATGGGCTTTTGGCTATATCTTTTTATTTATTTATTTATTTGTCAACTAAAGTCAGTCGACACCAAAAATACAAAAATTTAAAATTGGAATTAAATTAAATTTAAAATAAAATTTCATCTTTAAATAAATTAAAAAATAATAAAATATTTATAAGATATATAAGAATGTATATTTATTATTATTTTTTTTATTTTAGATTTCTAAGATTTCTGGCGTAGAAAACAAAATGGTCCAACATTTGTTGCAAGAATTGGGGAAAACCCAGAAAAACCCAATCAGACCAAAAATAATTAGTAAGAAAATAATTAGTAAGAATTAGTTAAGATCCACCATCTGTACGTGCAAAAAAGTTAAGTTAATAAAGGTCATTTAGCCATTCAAATGTTGGCTTAAGAACTTTATAAGATACCTTTAAGAAACTAAAAAAAAGTCTTTTACCTATTATTATTATTTTGTAACATTACCTAATCATATTCCACCTACAGATTAAAAGTCTAATTTTAGTTTTTCATTTAGCTTTGATCGGATAACATCTGATGGTTTAAATATGGGATTCGGACAAAATGTGTCTTGGGAGCAATTTGATTTATTGAAGGGTCTTTAAGTTTCGTCTCTCCGAAGATTGCTTTTCTTTCGTATTTCATATATATATATATATATATATTTCATTAGTATGTGTAATGCTTGCCAAGTTTTGCAGCAAGCTATTTTAGAGTTGTTTTTGTTTTGTCGCAGGCATAAAGCAAATACGCAGGAGGCAGCAACATCAGCAGCAGCCGCAGCAGCAGCAGCAGCTAATGTGGCAAGTTTGTTTGGGGGCGTTGAAGCAAAATGACATCGAAGAGGCCCAATGGGGCAACGGTGAAGGGCTGTCGTCACATACTAAACACACACAAGTCACACTGCGTCAAAGTGTTGCCACAAGCTCAAACATTTGCCACAATACGGCCGACGGCTGTGAATGTCTTGAACTGAGGGGCAGGTTGGGTCTGTCAAACCGAAGGGGGTGGCGGGTGGATGAGAGGCTGGAACCTTATGGTAAACAACATTAGCTGAGGCCCGTCACTCAGCTGAGATGCTCACCTAACAACAACACACATGCATATAGGTATTGTTTATGTACACAGTGAAAAAAAGGTAGGATGAATCAAGGTTTTTTTTAATACAATATTTCCATTCATTTAATTTATTTAAAATTTAAAATTTAAGAATTTGTTGTAGATATATTTAGATTTATCTTGAAAGCAACAAACTTTTCGTAAGTTTACTATAAAGATCTAATGGAATTCTGATTTTTCAGTGTATTTTCCTGAAAACGCATAAGTCTAATAAAAATTATAACATCGGAACTTGTTTCGAAATTTACTATTTTGAGTTTACTATATCTAGTACTGAGTATATTCTATATTTTTGATTTTTATTACTTGATATATATATTATTTTTAGTGTATGTTTCAGTCATGTTTCTCATTCATCATCTGTGTGCGATTTCTTACACTCGGTTCACATCATCAATCTTTTTGGGAAGGAATTTATGGCCATTGACGAGGAGAGTGCTCTGCTTAGCTGTCTTTGTCCCTTGCTTTTTGTGTAGATGTCAGAAATAAACATGCGCAACTTGCACAATTGTAGCCAATTTGTTTTTTTTTTATTTTTACTGCCAAGAGAAACTTTTGCTCAGTTGAACGACGCTTCTACTATGTAAAATTTTCATTTATTTAACACACACACACACACAGACATGGTTTTTATATACACAAATGATTCTATGTATGTGGGTGTATTTTTACAGGGTTTTATGGCTACTGACAAAAAGTCATGTTGGATAATTAAATTTGTCAGATATTCGGTTCAACCAAAATCAATTTGACTCGGACAATGCCAGTTTTCATACTATGATACCGAAGGTGTTATAGTATATTGGGTTTGTGCAATGTCGCCCATGCTGTCTGTCCGTCCGCCCGTCCGTCCGTCTGTCCGTCTGTATGAACGCAAGTTTCTTCGACACCCTTAGAGTAAAAGTTGGAGTCCTACGTCCACTAGGGAGCTGGAAAATCGATAAAAATCAATTTTCGCAAATCTCCTACAATTTTCTGGATACAGTCTTCAGTTTTAGTTGGTAGGTTGTTTGACAGTTTAAGTCACCAAATTTGACAAGTATATTGCTAGCAAAACTCTTCATAAATTTGGAATATGCCCATATGCCGATTTTCGGACTATAATTTTAACTTATGTTCCGACTCAAAATCACGTTTTCAACTTTCAACTTTTAACTGCAACGTTCTCTCCTGTTTTTTTTTTGTACAGTGCTGGAATTTGACTTGACTGTGTATTTGAAACGTCCTTTGTTCCCACATCCAATAATATTGTAATAAAATTGATATATGTGACAACAATAATAATAACATATATTTATACATATTTGGACTTATTATTAAAAATATTTCACTCAAAATGCAAATTCTGTCAGATGAAAATATAACATTTCTGCGAATTTTGTGATTGTTGCTTTTGCTGTTGCAGATTTTTACTTATTGATGTAATTACTGGGAACTTCAATGCATATTTATCTACCATTGTAATGTTGTATATAGTTATATATAGTCAGTGTATAAAAAGTTTTCTGTCTGACTTGTGTGTGTGTGTGTGTGCCGCTGTACAACGATGCGTATGCTTGTTGTTCACACAATAATTGCCAACTGATTTAATGGAAACCAGCCTGCGTTCGCTGGTTTATCTCTTAACAACAACAACATGATGGGTTCATTTTAAGCACTGCGAAAATCAGAGATGAAAACAATTCGAAAGTGACAAATGACAACGCACAACTTTAAATTAAAAACACGCTGTAATGTGGGAAAAAGACCTGCTGCATGCATGCATGGATAGTGAAGGGGGCGGCGACGGTGCCACGTCGCTGTTGATGTGCCACAAGTGCGCCGTTGTCAACCCCAATGGCAGGCGACACACAGTCATATCGTGCGCCTCAGCGCAACTATATCCAAGTCCAACCCCAGCCCCCCAAACACGGAAACCCAAAGTCGCAATCCGCAAACTGGTCCCAGTCGAGGGAAGAACAGCTGCCTTGACAGCAAAAGGAGTCGGTATTTCTTGTATATGTGGATGCACAGAGAAAAAAACAACATTCCTGACATTAAATCAGCTTACTTGAAATAAACACAATAATTTTCCTAATTTTTTCGTATACTTTTAGTTTTACAGGTGTTTGAACTTCAGCGAGTTCAGAGTAGGAAAAATTTCGATTTATTTTCTCTCTGTATAAATATAACTAAATAAATTAAGTAATAATTTCCAATTAAAAATAAACAAGAAAATAATGCATTCGGATTTTTATGTTTTTTCAAATAATATTAAATTTTAATTTTCTCCAAATTGGTGTGGGTTAAGATTTATTTTTCCTGTGTATTTTTGTATAAATGTAGTCAAGGACAGCAGACGCACAATGAACTCATCGCATTGAGTCGATTCGGTCACAGGATAATAAGAAGTGGAGCAACTGGGTTGTTCAGCGTTAAGGCGCACCAGTTGCTTTTGTGTCCTGGACAAGCACATGATTTGTGCGCTGAAATTCCCACTCCACAACAGCTCTGAAAAGGTGCGACGCGTCAGCAAAAATCGCATAAAGTGAAAGCAAATTTACTGTCAGTTTTATAGTTGTTGTTCTTGTTGTTGTTATTATTATTATTATTCCGACAAGCAACAGGACGTTTCATATATGTATAGAATGTATGTACATATATGTATATCCATGCATATATACATATGTATGTATGTAAATTGTGTATAGAATTTGGCACTTGCTGTCGTATCTGCTGGCGCTGTGGGATCCTTGAAATTTTGATGTCTTGCATAAATTATTCGGGAGCGCAAAAAGAGCTCCTCACAAATCGTATAAATTTAAGCCAATTTCTTAAGAGATGAAGGTTGCCACCATCTGGCAACCGAAAGGATATCAATTGCTTCGTTGCCCCTAAATGTTTTGATTGAGAAGCGCCTGTCTGAAAATAACTCTGCTGTCAATTTATGTGCGTCAAGCAAAGCTCTTCAAAATAAAACCTTTAACCTTTGTCTCGTGTTTGTGCATGTTTAACTTGCAGATGGATTCTTTAAATTTACAGTATTCCGAAAATGCTATTAAAATATTTAAGAATGTGAGAACTATTAAAAAAAAATAATAATCGATATAAATCGATTTGCGATAGAAATAAAAGAGATAATTGGTATAGCCTTTCACTTCATATATAATGGAGTAATCGCTAACTTTCTTAATCAATAATCAAAATTAATTTATTTATTTAGGAGCAGGGAATCCCTTAGTCGATGTCTCCTGCCTAGAGAACTCTTGTTAAATCTTATCAATGCTCACATATCACAGAATACAATTACCGGAGACGGAAATGATTCTAGTTAGATGCACACTTGGTAAATTAGATGGGGAACATAAATCTATATATAAATAACTCTGCCAAAATGTGTGACATATATATTTTTATATATCTATATTTCAAGATTGTTGGAGAACTTACCGCCATGTCGTATGATGCCCACTTCCTGGAGTATCGATGCCGCCAAATCTGCCTTTTGTCTGGTGCTCTCGAATCGCTCCGAGTTGATGGGCACTTGAAGCGGTCGATAAAGCGTTGAGATGCACAGTGTGCCCAAATTTTCGGTGGCAATGTCATGTATCGTTACCAGTGATTGCTCAATGGCCGTCTGGAAAATAAATTGAGAAAAATCAGTGCTCTATTCATAAAAGGTATTTATAAGTGCCCGCAGGGAGCAACTGGCGACTGACTGCCTGACTGTCGTCCAAAATGTTGGCAGAAGCGTACCCAAATCATTTGCTTGGTCAACATGTTGACAAACGTATTAAAAATAAATTTTTGGCTAAATACATTCATGGCCAATAGCAACCCCTAATTTCAGTCACCCTTTTTCTACCTTGTCAGCGTCGCATTTTATCGTTTGAGTGGAAAATTGAGTTATTTAGCTTCACTTTGTTCTACTTTTCGCCGAAAAGTTGCCCAAAAGTGGGCTGACTTTAATTCGCTTGCTGACCCATTATTTGGGCCAAATGGATAAGCGTGTCCCAAACATTTGATTGTTTTGTTTTTTGTTTTTTCGTGATGATCTTTTAAGTACTTAGGGAAAAACAAAAAATTAATATCGTATTGCCCTCCATTCCCAAGGGTCGTTCATTGAATCACTTTAATTAACTACAATTTAATTCGAATCATTTGAAATTTCGAAGAAAAAAGTATATAAATAACAAAATAGAAACTCATTGAATCACTTTAATTAACGACAATTTAATACGAGTCCATTGAAATTTCTAAGAAAAAAATATATAAAAAAAATAAATTAATTAAACTCTAAATATATAAAAAATTAATTTACCTTTACAAAAAAAAAATAATTTTTTTTTTTCGATTTCCTCTTATGTTTTTCTTTTTTTTTTTTTTTTTTTTAAGTGACAATATTTAAACATTAATCAACCTACTTAAAGGCTATAAAACATTGATTTGAAACAGTATAATTGAATAGTGAATTTAAGATCTATACTCGATTAGTATTTTAGTCCTGATTAATTACGTTAAAATTTCTATGTTCTGGATTTGGTACTTTATTCAAGTACTCCTTGCCACACCTCATGTCTGCTCGGAGCTGCTCCACAGCGAAATTCCCAGCATTTAATCTGATTAAATAACCGAATTTTGCAAAGCGGAATTATGTAAGCGGTTTCAACAGTTACCGCAGGCTTTTCGGCTCTTCGATTAAGCTGCAATTGCACTTGAGTAATTAAGCTGCCACTTGAGCAGCAGCTGCCTCAAAAGGTTGCATGCATCGATTGCTTACCAAGTTTCATGTAATATTCAACTAAGCGATGTGCAATTGCGACCGTAATTCAATTACGTTGCCACATTAAGCAGTTGCCACGCCCACAAACTGTTGAAAGGTGCTGACGCATGGGCGTTTATTTAAGCTGCGGCACTTAATAGAGAACAAGACAAGAGCAGCACACTTCGAAAGAGGTGTGCTACTAAATTTCCAAGTTAAAAGGTGTAGAATAAAGATATATATTTTAATATTTATCTTTATGCAGAAAGATATAGAAGGATATTTTTGTTAAATCCAAATAATTAAACAAAACTAACTTTATATTATTTTATATTACGAATTTCTGAATAATATAAAATATAATATTAATTAAGAAATTCAGTACGAAAGTTTCTTAAAATTTCAACTTCTTTCTTTTCTTTAATTTTGTTGTTGTTTTTAATTTAAGAATTAATCGAACGCTAATCAGGATCAATTCTCATTTGGTCAGCTTTAAGTTTAGTTGAATCTAATTAAGCTTGCCTCGTTTTGGCCACTACTTACACGTGTGACGATGTTGCCATCACCGATCCGTACAATGTTTTTAAATGGATTGCCTTGGCTTGGTAATGATACGGATGTTCCAGATGACGACGATGATGGTGGTGGTGGTGCAGCTGCACCAGTTGTTAGTGTTGTATTTGTTGTTGCTGTGCCAGTTGTCTGTGTTGTTGTTGCTGCTGCTTCTGCTGATGTTGCTGGCGTTGTTGTTGCACTCACACACTCAGTTGTCAACAACAACATCAGCAACAACAGCAGATGTTGCTTTGTTGCTCCTCCTACACGACTGCCAGTAACTTGTTGCTGTTGCTGTTGTTGCTCCTGGCAACTGCTGTCCACATGTCCTGCGGCCAGCGTTAGCCGCTTCCTGCGCCACTTTCCTGCATTGAGCATGCATTTCATTGTTGTTTTGCATTTGCCACTGTGCAGCAACTGAAAGAAACAGCAAGAGAGAGAGAGAGAGTGAGAAAGAGATAGAGATAGAAAAAGAGAGTTGTCAGTTGGGCATTAGTCAAGATTACACATAATGCTCTTTTAATAATTATTTCAAACGTTTTTACTTTTGCCCAACACAAAACAAACAAATAATAACAGTAATTGTCGCCGACGACATCAAAATATCCTAGTCAGGACATTAAAGACATTCCGTCCGTATTCCGACTCAATTATACATATTTAATTAGCTAAATGAATTGTCTGTTTACACCCTTGCCTTCTTTTTTGTCTACCGCTCTGGCATTTAATAGGAGTTTTCACTGTAATTACAGCTCGTGCACCTGTTCAGCTTTAAAAAATTCAGCTTAATTATTTAAATGCTTAAGTGCTAGTAAATAGCAAACTATTTATTTGATTTAATTTAAGTCATCACTAGTTTAAGAATAATGAAGATTGTATTCCATCCAATTATTTTAGAATATTAAACGACAAAATGTTTCCTTTAAGGATTTAAAGAACATTTTCATATGATGTACATATATTTAACATCGTGTGTTTGTAATATTTATATGGAAACCAAAAATAAATGCTAACTTATCCTGTCAACAGGATAAAATGATGAAGTAAATACATAAATAAATTGTTGAAATATTTATTTTGTGCCCAAGCCTCAAATTCATCCGAGGTAAAAGGGCAAGTCAGCAAATATAAAGGCATTTGTAGCTTTTGCCACATTCCTTGCCACAACTTTAAGTGTGTGTACGTTTGTGTATATGTGTGTGTGTATGTGTGTGTGTCCACGTGGTTTTTGCCACGTCAACCAACAAAAAAAAAAAAAAAACTCGTATAAATATGAAAGCAAATACGAAATAAGCAAAAACACTTGAATAAAACTTTCTCTCTACAACATTTACTAAGCCAGCGTCATGAGTCCTTCATGAATGCGAACCACGTGTAAATATCAAATAAAAAGTATAAAAAGAATAGAACAAATTGGTAAATCGACGATAACATATCCTGTACAATCATCTTTATTTTATTTTTATAATATAAAATTATTATTGGTATCATTATTCATAATTTGTAGCACACAAAAATAAACGTGTTGCAAACATCAAAGTTAGTTGGAACTTTAAATATCCCTAGCACATACAACCCGTTCTTAGCGTTACAGGGTATTAAGAATAACATTCATATGCTAAATGTTTATGTTACATGGTTTTTGCATTAACAGGAGTCTTGCAGCAAAATGACGACTAAATTGTTACGTAGAGAGAGACAGCTAGATTTTCAGTGGAAAGGAATTGAGGAATTCAGAAAGGATTGAGTGGGCGAAAAGTGGGCGGGAGTTTTTTTATTTATTTTATTATTTTGTATTGAAATGCTTTTACTTTTTGAAAAGTTGTGCGACTGTCGTAAAAAATGTAGTTGG
Organism: Drosophila kambysellisi; assembly: GCA_035042185.1. Taxonomy (NCBI): domain Eukaryota; kingdom Metazoa; phylum Arthropoda; class Insecta; order Diptera; family Drosophilidae; genus Drosophila; species Drosophila kambysellisi. The sequence goes on along the minus strand of JAWNLS010000945.1, from coordinate 2,346,952 downwards.
CGAAAGTGTTCGCAAGTTGTCCGCCTGGCTTTTGGGCAGGTTTGCCTTGCCGAACTTTTTTAGCCCATTTTTATTTGCGGCTCTTTGCAATTGCCAACCATTTTGTGCGAATTATTCGCCAGCACATAATATTTAATGTCTATAGATTGATTGCATTTGCGTTTAATGGCTTCTGTGGACACTATTTTATGATTGAGTGTCGCTCGTTGAGGCGTGGAAAAATACTTAAGGAGATTAATTCAGACGCATTCACGCATAAAAAATTCGTATTCCAGCCATTTAGATTCGCATTATAGATTGAGACGATTTTATTGCCAGTCTATAGAGTAAATGTTCTAGATTCGTGTGTTTTTATATTAGATGAAATTTAAATAATTGTTTTACAATAAATTGGACATAGTAGGGAACGAACTGGCCGACAGGCAAGCAAGATTGGGGGCGGAGAGACCACTAGTAGGACCTGAACCGTATTGTGGCATCGGAAGGCACACGATACGGCAGGAGCTTAGAAACGAAGAAAGACAGAGGAGGCAACGGAGCTGGGCAGAGGCACCAGGACTCCGACAAGCCAAATGTCTTCTGGGTGGCTATAATCAGAAGCGATTTAAGCAGGTTATAGCCATGAGCAAAAACAATCTTAGAATACTCACCGGCCTACTGACGGGTCACTGTAGACTAAGAAGTCACCTAGCCAAGCTGGGTATAATTAGTAGCGGACTCTGCAGGTTCTGTGAAGGCGAGTAGGAATCCTTAATGCACATCCTTGCAGAGTGTGTCGCCTTAGCAAGGAAGAGAAGCAACATCCTAGGGATGCATGCCAATAAAAATTCTAGCATTCGTGCAAGAGCTTGGGTTGATGGAGGAGCTTTAAGCCCAGAAGGGGGCACAACAGACCTATCAGGTCGCAGTGCACACACACCCTAACCTAATAATAATAATAATATACAATAAATTCGTAGATCTAGCAAAAGTCAGTTCAGTATGTTAATTTTTGCTCTAGAAAAACTAGTCACAAGTTGAGATACAAATTTATTTCGATGGTAGCTAATTTAAGTACCAAAACCATAAGCCAAAAAATACAAAAAACAAAAATGAATAATTGCAGCTAGTTTCATTTAACTTTTTTCATTTTCTCTAGAAATATGTATATTTAGATCTACAAGGTAAGCGGATTTTCCACTTTTAGCTCAAATGGGGCGTGGTCATGTGTGTGTGGCAGTGCGCGGATAAATTTGTATTCAACTGGTCGCTTGTGCCTCTTCTGTTTGCTCCTGTGGCAGCGTGGGCGTGGCAACCATTTTCGCTTTGCCATGTAAAATTGCAAAAATGAGAGACGAGCTCACAAAAGTTAAATGAAAGTGCTTCCAGCATAAGTTTTATTAGCTCATTTCCTTTTTTTTTGCCTATCTCCATTTGTTATTCTTTACTCTTTTATTTTGTTAATTTATTTTTTGATAGTTGAAATGCTCGATACTACGAAGAAAATGTTGCAGTGTGAATCCTGTTTCTATATTTTATTTTCTCTGCTGTTCTTTTTTGTGAGTTTCGTGCTTTTTAACCCATTAAAAAATAAAAAGGCATGAAGCCATTTGCAATTTGTTGCCCCAATTTACCATTAAGGAATATAGGTTGGGAATTTAAACTCGTAATGGGTTCTACTTGTTATTGCTTAATGACAGCGTACTCTTGTATCTCATTAATTAATACAAACTCTAAAATTGCTGCACTGTAATACTATTGACAGCATCTATTGATATCAATATTTCATTCACCAAGATTTTAATAGTTGGTAAACTTAAATCTGTTATTCTGGTGCAGCTCACTTCAACGCCTATCAAATTCAGTCGTAAAGTTTTACAAGCTTGCCACAGAATGGCAAATACACCCTTTCCATTTATTTAAGTACTTGCCCCATTGAACTGTTTGCTTTTGCGGTAATACGAAAAACGTGCCAAGAATAATTATCGGAATCGAATAACATCAAACAGTCTTTTAAATACAGTTGCGGTTCTGCTTTTGCTAATTTTATGGCGCTTGTTGGCCACTTGCAAAATGCATTTGGAAGAAGGGGCGTCATCAGTTGCAACTTCTATTTGTGTTTGGATTCTTTCTTGAAATACTCTTGTTTTGTTTGTTTTTTTTTTTTTTTGAGCATCCGAGAAGCGGCATCCGTATGCAAATAAGTTCCTGTCTCCCCGCCCTTTACTCGCTCTTTACACTCTTTGATCTGCGGCGTTGAAAAGGGCTTAATTATATGTTTGTATTTATAGAGGCATCCCCCTGTTAACGCTTTGAGGGAATTAGAAATCGCTGAAAACTGCTGTTTGTACAAAATAAATGCTGACACAAGTGAAATCCTTTTAAACTTCTTAAATGCGAATAAATAAATTTTTAGAAAATTTATGGAAAAAAGAATACACTTTAATTGCAATATTTTCTCCTTTATCAAAAAAGTTTAAGAATTTGAGGATAATATATACTAAGGAATATTTTGTCATTCTGCTGTATAACAAAAAAAAATAATAGAGCAATATCTATGAATTATTATGACAAAATTATGCAATTTTTAAGCACAATTTGTAAGTCGTAAAGTTAATAATATCATAGTCAAACACAGGGAATCCTTGAAATATCCGCTTTGGTGGTCGCAACTGCTGCACTTCGCTGAAAGTTTATACCTTCGACCCAGCGAAATAACAGTAAAAATGTGGTAGCAAAATGCACTTGCCCCCGCTCCACCAACCCAATGTGGCAGGGGCAAGCACATCAAACGCAGCTGCTGCTCAGTTGCTGCTTCCGTTCTTCTGTTCACGAATTTATTTTTCCTCTGTCAAACTTTTTAAAATAGTACTTTGTGAATTTTTATAGACGCGGAGAGGGCATTATGAAAGACTCATAAAGTGTGTGTTGATTCCTTCTTTATTATAATATTTTGTTTTATTTTTTGTCATTTCTATTTACAAGTACTTTTTACTATGTACTTAACACAACCATTACATTTTTAAAGCATGTTTTCTTTTTAGTTCAAGTTTCTTGGCTTATATTAAAGAGTATTAAAATTTTGCAAACAGCTCAATTTTTCCTCGTGTTCTCTTTTTTTTTTTGCGCATGAAAGCCGCATAAGAAAATTGTCAACATGTTTATGGTTGTTGCCAGCACAGTTGTTGGCCGAGTCGGCTTGCCGGCTTAATTTATAAAGGCTTGCGTCTTAAAGCCTTTATAGTTTATATAGGCACAAGCTGGCCAGCTTTTACACGTGTCACAGACAAGTTTATGGTTATTTTTTTTTTTTTTTTGTTGTGCCCCTTATATGGGTTAAATGACTTCCTCGTTTGGGCAGGCAAATAAGTAAACAAAAGTTTCAGGACACACTTCAGACACGCCCCCAATTTCAAGCTGCTTTCTATCGCTTGTGTCCAGTGGCTTTATTTGCCACGGGCTGGCAAACGTTGATTCATTCATTGGCGAGTGTGGCAGCTTTTGGTGTGGCAGATGCAAACGGCATAAACTATCTTTATGGCCTTTTCGACCCTTTCATAAGCACGTTTTTATCTGCCTCACACATTTGTGCGTTGCTCTCGCTATAAATACTCGCAACGAGCCATGTAAAAGCATTTTTTTGTTTTTGTTGTTTTTTTTTTTTTTTTTTTTTGCCAACCCTCCCAGGCTAAACAATTGTGTCCAGAACCAGCAACGCCCCACAATTTGTGGAAAAACAGGAATTGCTGATTTTGTCAGTTTTCTTTGTCATTGATTTTCGATCATAATAATTTGATGTGTGCTTTATGTGCTGGAAAGCGGCTAAAATGCTATATCGTGATTTGGTTCTGATAAGAGTTTATAAAAAAAATACAGACAACATCAGCAGCATCGCAAACAATCGTCATTGCAATGTATATGATTTGATTTTTATGTCTTGTCGTTATTTTTATGGCTTTATAATGTGCTCCTTATCTGTGTGAGTCGACTTGAAGCTGAACCAGCTGCAAATAAGCCTGGGTATTCGCTTAAAGTTAGTCCATGTTTAGAGTTAGAATTTATGTCAGAATGCTGCTGCTGTTGAGAGATAAGGTCTTGCATACATTTTGAATAATCCCCTAGAGTCAGTTTAAAAGCTATCATTCGCTAGACATATGTTGAAAATTGAAAATCCACTTCAGGGCAGAGGTGCTGTTTGGATTATTTGTCAAGATAACAAATTTGAAATTTGTTGGTCCTTGGTATAAAGTATTTCTCCATTTATTTGAACGCAAGCTAAATGCAATTTTAGAGTAATTATCCTTTCTAACTGCATATGTATCCAAACTTGTCACAGATAAAGTTGCACGTCTCAACGAACCTTGTCAGCTTCAACAAACTAATTTACAGATGCCAACAAACACAAGTAAACTAGTTTAGTTAAACTTATCGTGGGAAATCAAATGTTTCTTTGAACGCACACATTATGCAAAGCACCTACAACAACAACAACAAGCTTACAGCAGAATGGACAACTGCAACAACATCAACAATAAGATAAACAAAGTCGAAACATCAACAGCTGACAACTTCAGTTATTCCGCTTGGGTTATGATGCCTTTTTGGCCGGAGGACAACAACCAGGCAACACAACTGGCCCATCAAGAAGGCAAAGGCGTTGAATGCTCCACTTTTTTTATTTTTTTTTCGTATTTTTATTATTTTCATTTCCTAGCCGTCAATGCCATTTTGGCCAACACTTAAACCAAATGAGATGGCGGCCAAGCAAAAGCAAAGCAAAGCAAAACCAAATTTCTAACCGCTGGCTATGGCAAAAAATCTCATTAAATTAATGCCAGCCTCAGGATTTTTTTCTTCTTCTTCTTCTTCTGGTGTTTGGCTCTCCCCAAAAACTAATTCGTGGGAAAAACGCCTGTGCGCGAAATTGTCTCAAGATTTGAAATGTTTGATAGTCAGGGTCCGAAACCAAGAGAATTGATGGCCAAGCATCAGCCGTAGGCGTCTAAGCACCAGCTTAATTTGTATGTTGATAAAGACTTGGCTAAATATACATATAAACTAGTGCCGGATTTGCTTATGACATGCAAAATAGGCGTCTAACAGATCAGAGGATTACCACCGGAAGTGGGTGCGCTTTTAGTCGTACACATATTTTGCTAATAATGAATGTAAATCTCTGGCAGAAGACAACATATTTATTACTAACATGGACAAGATTGATAATAGATTGATACTATGAAACTGGTTTCAATTTAAGCGACTTTTGAGGATCATTGAGAAAATGATTAAAGTCGCTGGAGGTTATTTTAATAATCTTTATGATACACTAAACAATTTACACTTAGATTTTAGTATCTCGAGTGTAAGTCCTACAGGCAGGAGACATATTTAGCTAATAATGAATGTAAAGCTATTTCAAAACAACACATATTTATTACTTACTTAATATTAATTTTATTGATTTTTTAATGGAACTTTATTCAAAGAGGTTGAATGTCTTTAGTTCAATTTAAAGACATGCTAAGCAATTTTCAATAAGATTTCGAATCCTTGAGCATAAATAGAGCCACAGGAAGTCAGCAAGGCAAAAGTTGTTAATAAAAAAGAACGGAAATAGAAATAGCGCCTCACAGTTTACATTTTTTTTTGTCTTATGACATAAGCAGCTGATTGAGGTTACCTCAATCAATCAATCAACTACCTTTTTCTTATTGCTTACATTTTTTGGTTTTCTGTCACACTCAACTCTTCAAACCCCTCTCAAAATACGAGCATGTTGCTTGAAGAACAAAAAAAGGGTTTTTGCATAACTAAACACGCATAAATAAATGTTTTGGAGACCACAACAAATGCGTCACACATAAAAATAAAGAAGAATTATTCACGGCTAGCTCAAAATCCGGCGATATCCACAAATGAAGCCACTTTCCGGTAAAGATTTGTTTGGCACGGCCTTCGCTTAAACAGTTTATTCGACTTATTGGAAACAGGCAAAAAGGATAAACATTCACAACGGTAACAAACAACAACAATAACAACAACAACAATCGATAACAGGCATATCCGTTTAGATAGCATTTTATTTTTAGTTGTGTGTTTTTTGCGACTTTTTTTTATAAACATGATTGCCGCATATTGTTCAATATGTTTCAACATCGTTGAATTTTTTTTTATTTTTTTTTTATTGTTGTTGTCTGCTTTTCACGGCAAGCTGCTTAGTCATGCCCATATAATGCGCAACGTGTTTTCCGATTTTCTTTTTCTAACGGTTAGCAATAAATACGTGCATAAAACATGACATTGTCGTCATCGCCAATCGCCAGGATCATTATTATAATCATTCGCATCCATTTTGGCAGCCAGTCAAGTTCAAAAAGCTTGCAAATTTGCTGTTTATTTATACATATATATATATATATATATATATATATATATATATATATATATGCATAAACACCAAAATGGCTAATATTTGTGGCTAATATTGTGCTGATTACGTATACGCAGCGTATGCCAATTTTGGGTATTGAAATGCATTTAAAAGCTATAAAAATAAATTTGCGGACTAAAATTGTTTTCTTAAAATGAGTTTGTTGCTTTACAATAAGTAAAAATAAATAAATATATTTATTTAAAATCAACTAAATTGAAACATGTCCAAGTCGGATTGACGGATAAGAATATCAACTTAACCATTTTTTATTTATAAATAAATTCCAATTGCATATCAAAGCTATAACTTCAAGTGTTTTAGCTGTTTTGCATTGTTATTTTCATGATCCATTTTAAGTAATTTATATAGTGGACAATATCATTAGCATTCATTTTATTAATTTGCTTAATGCCACCCATATAAATAAGGTCATATACTAAATATATACATCTATACTAAATAATTGAGCGGCAAGACCAATAATATTACGACGCCCTCAAATTGGTCATTAAGTCAATTTCAATGCGAACCACATAAAAAAAAAAAAAAAATATATATATATACGTATATATATATATATACATATATATGTATGTAGAGCAAAAAAAATAAGAGCCATAATGAGTTTATTGATTTGGGGCCTGGCCTCACAGTTTGATGGCTGTTCATGTTCACGTCATGGGAATTTAATATCAATTTGACGCCACTTAAGGCTGAAATATGTGGCAAGAACAGAAGTGCGATTACGCTGCCTTAAGTTGATATCATTTTAAATTTTCCTATTTTCATTTCATAGTTTATACAAAAATACATAAAAATACTTTTTTCATAATGTTTTTAAAAACAATCTAAACAAATTTGTATTTTATCATAAAAATATATAAAAACACAGCTGTGACAATATTTGTTTTTAAGAACCCCGAGATTAGAAATAACATATTTATAAAAATAAATTTAAATAACATCCAATTTAGTTTAATTTTTACTGCAGGTATAACGCAGAATGTATTTAATAGTTACTAAGCGTTTCTTCCCAATTAATTACAGAGTATGCTCTAGTCTTGCAATTTTTTCTGGAGCCTTTTTATTGTTGTTTTTTTTTGTTTTTGTTGCGTTGTCTCGCTACAAATGACAAGTCCAAATGTAAACAAAGTGATGAGGGAAAATTCACCACCTAACGATTCCCACAACAAAGTCATTAATATTTATCGGCCAGGCCATCATTGTCAGAACCGGCCACATGGCATTCACTCTTCTTCAATGGTACTATATTGTCTACTCAGTCTATGTACATTGTATAGTACCTATATATAAATATGTGTGTGTGAAAGTGTGTGTGTTACGGCCTAAACAAGCAACTGTCGCACACAAAAGAAGTTGGGCTGCAGTCACGACAAATGTGCTGAAGGATATGCATAAAGCATATGAACTTAAGCTCATAGTATGGGAATATTCGCATATGAGGACATTAAATAAATTTATATCATGATTTGCATACAATTTACTCGTTTGCAATTATTGTTATCAATTATTGTCAGTCACTAGAACAATGCACTCGTTACATGAGCCACAAACAGCAGCACAACAAACTGCTTTTGTTTAATTATAACAAAAACGATTGAGCCTTATCCCATCACAAACACATATATATATATATATATATATATATACTCACACACACAAATAGATACACACTGAAATATTTGTGTAATACGATAGTCAGAAAGGACGCAGGTCTCCTTTTAAATCACTTGTTATGTGAAGAGAAGATAAAATAATGCAATTTAGAAATATATTTTTGATTCAAATGATAGCTATTATATAATTTGTAACCCAAAATATTATTGAATAATTCACACACTGTGACTATAATTTATTTCAATTTGGGATTCTCCTCTTTTCTCATCTGTGTTCATTTGTTTAGTTTGTGCTGCCTGATTTAATTTATGGCAATTTAATTAAAATGATTTTATGCAAATTGGGCAAATATTCATATGGCCATAACGAGTTATTCAAGCGCCACACAACATAATTTCCTCAACTGTTTGTTTTAATTAACAATAAATAAAATTAAAAAAAAAACAAAAAATCGCATTCTAAAATTGCGAAATTCAAATTCATTTTTATTGCATTTATTCTACACGAAATTTGTTAATGTTGTTGACGATTCCAACTGGCAGCCGTCACATCAATGTATCAATATTTGTTGGGGCTTGCCACTATTGCGACATTGATTATGCCGCACATTACCATAAATGTGCAACCTTTCAACTACCTGGGGATATTTCAACCCGAGGGGTCGCCAAACTCGGCAAAATGCTGGAAAAACCCATTTGTGTCTATTGTTGGTGCTGTTGTTTTTACTGCTGCTGCTGCTGCTGGTCTCAAGTGTAAAATGTGTGCGTCAGTAAAGGTGAATGAACACTAAGCCGTCAGCAGCAAGCAGCTAGCAGCCAGCATCGCATCGATATTTATGTAAATATGCATAAATAAAATGGGCAAAGCCCATAAAGTACAGCTACGTGACCGTACAAAAAACAACATAGCATACTTTTCTGTGCATCGACTGAAAACACATGGAATTGGCTTCGTCCTTAAAGCCATTTAATTTTATTAAGCGAAGGGCAAGCTTTTAACCCACCCCCTTCCCCTTCCCCTCGCTCTCCTCTCTGTCTCTGTTTCGAGACGAAAAAAGGGAAAAGGGCTCCACAACCGAAGTTCGGGCAAAGCCTATCGAGTGCTTCACAAGTCACTGAGTAAATAATTTAGCGCATTCAATTATGTATAATAATGTGGCATCATTTTAAATATATATGTACATATGTATAATACATATAAGCGAACACGCTTTTATAAATATAACACGGCGTATCAAATTCGCTGGCTTTAAACAGCATTCGAATATGCTCCGATTCAGGCTTTAAATTAAGTGACTTCAATTTAAATAGGGAGAATATTTTTATTAAGAGTCTCTCAAGTCACTTTAATGTAAGTATTAGGAAAATTGGTACGAACGTGCTTTGTAAATGTATCCTTTAGGCAGAACTCTTTTGTATACCCTAGGCGAGAATCTTTCCTATCCCCAAAAGCAAGTGCCCTGGGAAAACTGTTGAAAAAGTATGTAAAAAGAAAATGCGATGTCGCCTGCGATACGTGAAAAATGGCTTTTCAAACATATATTTTTGAATTTTTTTTTATAGCTGATTAAATAGAAAATGTACTGTATGTATATTTATATGTATGTATGTCTTACCTCTCTTTCAAAAAGAATCAAATCATGTTAACGCTTTGTCTTCTACGGAGTCAACCACTTGAAGCCGCTGTCGCTTTTCTGTTGTTTTTCTTTCGTTGGTTAACTTATCGTTTTGTTCTCTGTCTATGATTGCTTTTATGTACTTGTATAAGTATTTTATGTATTGTGTTTCTGGAGCTTTCCTTTTTTTTTCTTTATATGTATATATTTTTGTATGTATGTGTATACACTTATATGTTTATATGTTCACTTAAAAGACCCACGCACTTTTATTGCTTTTGGCTTTCACTTCTTTAGATATATGTATGTATGTGTGTATGTATGTATGTATATATTTTTCTTTTTGTATTGATATTATTGTCTCTTATAATACAATTTCAGGCGCTGCGCAATTCTATTGAGGAAAATATGTGAAACAAATATTTAAATTTGACGAGACATACGAATACCCACAAGGGTCTGTGGTTGTTATTGTTGGTTGTCTTGGTTGTCTTATCTGAAGTTAATTTGTTCGTTGTTTGTTCATCGAACTTGTAGCATTTGTTATTTTTATTGGCTTTTAAGTTGCATCATTTTTGGGACTCGTTGCGTTTTTTTTTTCTTTTACATTATTGAATTATAAGTAGCTCAATGGACTTTGTGAATATTTAAGCTGCTGATAAAAGACGAGATTAAAAAGAAAATATATTTTGTGTAAAGTTATTTACGGAACTCGGCTAAACCTATAAATAATGACTTGAATGGAATTTCGATGTGTGGCCTAGGAAAGCAAACAATTTAAGGATCGTTATAAATCAGCGACTTCTTACACTCCAATGTAAGCAAATTTTTTTTTTCCTTTTGTCAAAGTTTATCTATTAGGAAAACATCAGAATGCCTAAGTATTTATGAGTTGCGACACATCAGATTGTTTTTATAACACTTACATTTCCCTTTAAGCATTCATTTTGAAAAGCATTCCACACTGGCAATTGGTGGTCAAGTTGGTAACTAAATTATCTAGGCCAAACTGAGTGCTGGACGTAAACGCAACAGCTATCAGGAAGCATACAGAGTCAAGTTAATGTTAAAAATAAATGAAATGGAAACTTTGTTTGACCAGCCAACTTACTGCCCCAAATATGTTGAGAGTGCAAACTTTTAAGTAACATCCGCAGTTTGGCAACCCAACCCACCCAATTTGCCTCTTCCACACACAAATGCCACATATTTTCATACTTTAAGTTGTTAATTTATGAATATTTATTATCTGCGAATTTGGCGTGTACTTAATTGATGCGGTTCATAAAACTCTGAAACCTGTTGCCCCATTAACGCTAGAGCCTCGCCCTCAATAAAAGTATTTTGGCCAGCGGGCCAAAGTTAATTACAATATTTTATGGCTGGCCATACGATAGAAATTTAATTCCCAAACAAATTGCCGACGGTGCACAAAACGTGACAGCCAAAAGCATTAAGTATATTAAATACACCAACACTGTGCCAAAAGTGCTTCAAAAGTACTTAAGAGTAAACAGGAACTGGAACTGGCTGTTTACTCTGGACTTCCAGGTTTGAGCAAACAGAAAGAAAGGCAAGGAAGTGACCAATATAAACTTGGCGAGTCGCAGCTCATTAAAGCAAATCATTTTATTATGCAAGACTATTCGATGAATGTTTAATAAAGGCAATATTGTCAGCTAACTAGGAAACCTGTATTGGAAAATTTTGTAAATTGAAAATATGTTAATTTTATAGTATTTTCAGATGACAGAAAACAAAACGAACCTAAAATCCAGAGAAGCGAGAAAGCATTTTGCTTTAACATTTGGCTGAGTACAATTATTTTATATAAGATATGAACTACAGTGAAGACCTTGCGATAAGCTACTTGCTGCTACTGCTTTCTGGTGCTCTGCAACACACACATTTTTGACCATCCACAATCGATTCTCTTGCAACTTCGTGCCCATGTAATATGAACAAACTTTGTACGTAACAACTTTGGAGTTGTATCTTACATTTTTGGTATCATTGGCAAAGGTATTTTGCGTAACAAAAAATTAAATTTCTGCAAAGTTTGTAAGAAAATATCAATTTTAATTCTCAACTTTATTTTGTGCCTTTTAAAAACTTGGCCCAAACGCCTAACGCATTTCAATTGGAATTGCTGAAAAAAGGCATAAAAGTTAAGGCTCTTCTGCCTCCGAATAGACACGTAATACCCTTAGTTAACGAACCTGGGCTACTTTCTATGCAAAACACTCCGCTCCGGCCCAATGTTTTATTACTTTTCTGCAAGGTCATAGCTGAAAGAACAACCTGTAAGTAAAAATCTCAGATAAATCTGACTGTGTGCATGGGAAATAATGGTAGGTTGCTGACTGCGGGCTGCGGGCTACGGGCTGCGGGCTGCGTGCTACTGTCTGATGCAAAGGGAAGAGGGTCGGTGCCATTTTTGCCACATACGTTTTTGGAGGCAGACGCCCACGCGGCGCCATTTGCGCATCTCTTTGCTTGTTATTCAACAGCGCACATTCAAAGGCTGCACATTCAACGCACAGAAACGCACTTCAAAAATTTGGAAAAGTTACAAATTTTCGAAATCGATTACAAAATGTAGACTTGGGCTACAAAATGCTCGATTGCCTGTTAATTGAATCACTATAAAATTGATGGAGTCTGTTCAACTTTTACTTTTCATTACAACAAATTGACATCAGCAACAACAACCAATACACACACATACTCGCACACGCACACACACACACGTGTGCTGCCACCCACACTGAGTGCTGAAATTGTTCACACGGACCCTTTTCAATGGCCTCAGCTTTTTTTTTTTTATATTTATTTTGATTATTAGCAGCTCCGCTTGTAAGCGCAGGACAACCAACGCACTCGCAACTCCGCCACGAACTGTTCCGCTATCCTTTAAAGTTCAAATATGGTCTGCAAATGTGCTTCGTGTCCAGCGCTTCGTGTGCTGAGCGAATGCCAGTTCGGCTCTCTCACGCATCCGGTCGCTACTGTCGCTAGCTGTTGTTGTTCCTTCTATTTGTTATCAGTTTGATTTGATTTGCTGGCAAGAAGAAGCACTGGGAGCAGCAGCAGCAGCAGCGACAGCAGCCTCGCACAATTTGCCTTGACTTGTGTGAGTTTTGTATGGCATGCTTCTGTTCTCCTCAAGGGTATTCAATTTCCGTGTGTGTGTGTGTGTTGTCTTTCGAGAGAGCACTCCCTCTCCGTCTCTCTATCTGTTCTGCTGTCTCCTTCTGTAAAACTCACCACACTTGTGTTCCTGTTGCTGACAACTTGCTGCTCGGCTCTCTGTTGTTTTGTTTGTTGCTGTGCCACGCGTAGGCAGACACCACAGGTGTCTGTGTCTGCTGGCAAAAAGCTTTATTGTTGTTTTGGTTGCAGACTGAGGCAGTGTTGCCACACTGTTGCGCAACATAGCTAACAGGTTATAATGATACTTAATTAATTACAATTGAAAGTCTTAATTATCCCAAATAATGAGTAGTATACGCAAAACTTTTCTTATTATTTCTTATATATATTGTGCGATATATATCGATTTTTTATACAGTTGTTATTATGTTTTTAAGGAAGCTGAATTTGATTTCGAAATCTGAGAGGTGGAATTTCCGCATAATAGTTTTGCTAGGATTGTCACATTTGCTGATTATTTTATATGGTAGTGCCATTACTATTATTATTATTATTATTATGACATAAAATACACCCACAATCTGTAAATCGAACCGGAACGCTCATTAACTCATTGCCTTGATGATAGATTTCAATTGATATCAAGGGAAGTAAAACTGACTCGCAATCGGAATACGTTAAATGTCAATTGTCTCTAACCAACTGTAGCCTGCGCAAACCAAATAAATTAGTCTAATAAGCATTCATGTTGCCATGTAAACGAAATGGAAAAGCCACACTTACAATGACAGCCAATATTGAAGGTCAACGTTATGCTCTGGTGGCCATTGCATTTTAGCCTCAATTACTCGAACAACGTTAACCTGTTGACATTTTGTGTGTTATTCCAACTCCCCTAGCACCTGTTCTCTGGCTGGCTGTCTGTCTGTTGGCTTGTCTCTATTTATTTGTTGGTAGTGTATACAATTTGCAACATTCTAAATGAACTGTTAAAGGTGTCCTGACATTTAGCTTGGTCACGTTGCCATTGCCAAATCACATTGGGGATAAAATGGAGGCAAAATGAAGTGCTACAGGAAGTGGGCAACAGTTGACCCAATTTCCAGGTAATGTGAGGCCTGTTGCGCTTGATGCTCCTGTTGTTGCCCTGTGGGCCAAAGCACCGGATGTGTGGCAACAATGTAAAGTGGGACACAGTAAGAAATTTTGGTTGCCAACAAAATTGTCATATTTATTTTCTAGCATTTGAATTTACTACGTTTTTCATTTCATACGAATTATCAACATTTAATATCACAATTAATATAGTTAGTTGTATAAATACATACAAATAATTATTAAATCGGCTTAAAAATATTTAATTAATTTCCTGCAATGTCTTAATATGCTCTTAATTCGTAGTTCTTTATTTACTCTCTTTAAATCCCTGAAAAATTATGTTATTCGATGCCATTTCCAACAGATATTAAATTTTATAAATAAGAATTTAAAATTCCATAAAAATTTCTCACTGTTGTCTGCACGGCAAGTGCTTTTGCTGACGCTGCCCCTGTTGATTTATGGCATTGATGGCCCTCGGAGGTGGAGCTGACACATCACAAACTGGCTCCATCGCGTCAATTACTGGACTGTAACATAAACCCCACTTTGTCTCGCTCGAAAAATTAAGCAATGGCAACACACACACATACACACACACACACACACACACACACACACACACACGCACACCAATCAATTTGATTTGACACGCTTTTATTAGTGGGCAACCAAAGTGCAATATTCAAACAGTGCTCCATAAATGTATACATACACCAGAGTGATGACATTTTCCAAGTGCAAGTGAATTTTGCAAGCACATTTCCGTTGTGCTAAACGTGATTGAAAGCGGAAATTGCGGCATGTTCCTTCTTTTGCTTCACGTTTCGCCGCTTCCGTTTGACAGCCACAAAATTGAGAGAAATCACATCCTACTCCTTGTTGCCGCTCCCTCTATACTCTCTCTCTCCCTCTCTCTCTCTGTTTCCCTCACAGAATTTCTGGTTGCTTAAGCCTGAGTGACTGGCAAATCGTGTTTTTCAATTGACATTTGATAGAATTGTGTTAGAGCGTCACCAGCACCTACCAATACTTGAGCACTTTTAAGCTACCCAACTGAATCCACTGAAGTGTTGGACAACGCGCACTGATGCGATTAACGGTAGTGAACATCAGTGACTGACTTCTTTCATCCGGATTTGTAATACGCTTACGAATCTTGACTATGTTTGTGAATTGTGGCATTTGATTATATTCTTTAACGATTTTTTTATCTGAAAAACTATTGTTATGTTTACAGCATGGCTTGTAGATTTTCTTGTTATTTTGCAGTGTTGTTGAATATTTAATTCAACTTTTTTAAGGTGCATGAATCTAGCTTACCAACAAGACGTTGACTTTTAAATATTTAATACATTTTATTTAGGTGTACAGCTAACATTCAGACATTTACAAAGTAATTTTAAAAATCTTTTTCTCATTTACTTCACATTAATAATGCATTGCTTTGAGTTAAAAGAGCATTTGAGATCTACCTTTTGTATGGTGCCGGTAAAAGTGTTGCAATAAAGGTATAAATTGTGGAAAATGCATACAAAAAGTATAGAAAAAACAACATTAAATGTGTTGCACATAATTCTATTTGAATAACGATTCGATTAAGTCAACAGGCCCTCGCCGCGTAGAATGGAGGTCATGTCAAACTGCAGCAGGACAATCAAATAGGATGTGGCTGCACTCACAGTCTGTAAAAATACAAAAATAAGAAAACAAGAAATGAATAAAAGCAAAATAGCAATGGGAAGTCGGTTGTCAAATGCAGTTGGTTGAACTAACTTACTGAGAATATGAATGTGTAGTCGAGTGCAAAGAGTCCGATGCCATTAAACTGAAAGTAACCCTCCCAGTGAAGGAATTGCAATGTAAACGACTTCATTTTGTTGTAGAACAGATCATTGCTCAACATAAAAGCGGGTTTCTTCTGCATGATCTCGTGGACGATCATCGCCGATTGCTTTGAATGATTGTTGGCATTGCAGCAGAGCCGCAACACGATGTAGGCAACAATCATTGTGGTTAGACTCCAGATGACATACAAATAGGTCATGTAATCCAGCAGGGGACTCTTGCCGCTTACAATGAAATTGACCTTTGTCTCCAAGAATATGCCAAAAATGGTGACCACAAAACAGGCCGCCATATAGGGTACACACTGTGGCCCAAATTCGGCATTCGTTATGACGCTCAATGCGAGTATTTTGTCGTGCAACTTAAACAGATCCGGCAAATTGGCCTCCGAGGTGCTGCTACAAGTTGTGTACACAAGAAAAACGTGAGTAAAATTAACAATTATTTTAAAAGCAATATTTGATAATTAAATTTATGTTGAAAGTTCTGCAAGGGCGCTCAATATTCGGCATGCCGAAAATAGCTGCTTTTTATTGTTGTTTTTTTAATTGCTTACTCGGTGTTTTCGCTCACAATCGCATCGTTGTAATCAAAAATGTCATTGTCCTCCTCCTCCTCGCTGGTGTTGAGCTCCTCCTCATCGTCATGCGATGGCAATTGTGCCTTTTGTCTTTTCATTTCATCCGCTAGTTTTGGCTCATTGCTGAATAGGGCTTTGGTTGCAGCTGCCTTTTCCCCGGACGTCACCTTCCGCTCCTGCTTCTTGCCCTCGCTCTCAATGTCGAAGATGGTGACGGGGGCGCGACGATGTCGAGCCTCCTGATTAATCTTCTCGAACAGCATATTTATTTGCTCAAAGCGATTCGAAATGACAGACACATGATAGATGAATTCCCCTTGAATAATACTGCCAGCCAAATAAGGAAAGCTTGAGACCATAAATGGAATTATTGCATATTCACCGAAGGTGCTGCAAGTTAAGTAAGAGGGGAGGAGCGGAGTAGATTGACATGATTAAGATGTTGTTTTTTGTATGATTTATGAATTTATTTAAGGCAATGATCGATGTCACATTTATAGCGATATGCAAACAATTATCATTTGACGATAGTTTCTAGATGTTTTCTCAATAATACCAAAGTTTTCTTTTTGATTTGTTTGCACAACATTTTTCTGTACTTATTTTTATACTTTTATGTTCACTAGAATGAAGCACTTTAAGGATAAATTAAAGTTATGAATTTTGGGAATGTCGTGAGGTATTCCAAATGGTTGATTATTATTTATAAAAATATTACACAGATATTTATTAGAGCTATTAGAGCCATTCATACTCACTGATACAATTGCCTGGAATCGTAGTACAGGGCATAGATAAAAACGCTGAAGACAAAGAGCCAGGTGAAATGGTAGGCAACCTTATGCTTCACCATCTGGGCTCGCAACTTGTCCAGTTCGGCAACACGACGGCACTTCTGAATGACGACATCGATCTCGGCGAGACGTGCCTCAAATTCGACAAAGAACCCTTTGCGACGATAGAGACTCAGCAATGTGATGGTCAGATAGAGAAAGGCGCCCAGATGCATGAAGAGATTGTTGCTCAGGCGACAGACACTGTTGCAGTCATCCCGATAGAGCAGGCCAAAACGTTCAAACAGATTGATGCCAAAATACGCGGCCAAATATAAACAGGGCATAATCAACATCATTGCATAGTCCAGCACAAAGATCGACCCTGTTTGCTGACGATTTAAAGGGATGAGGCCGATGCCCTGAAAAATAGGAAAAACAAAGGATATTCATTTAAAATATTTCAAATTCATGATCAAATTTTTAGTCTGCTCACCATCGATAGCCAGTTCATAATTTGTATCATTTTGTTTATGTATGTTGCTCTCGAAACTAACTGCCTTGTTTAGCTGCACGTTATATACTAAATTGCCCCATCGAGTGGTGCTTCAATTTGAACCGTTATTTGTTTAGTGTGTTGTTATAATAAAAGCGGTTTTATTGTGGATAATGCGCATACGTTCAAGATAAATATCTTTCGGAGTTGTGCGCCGTCCATTTGCTTTTAGCTTATTAAATGTTAGCCCCAAAAGTACACTGAGCGATAACTCGAAATGGGAACAACACCACCCAAATTTGTATAGCAATAATATTTATTGTTTTTTCCTTCAGCTGATCCCGTTAATTTCATTTTGTGAACAACTATTCACATTGTTAACTCAGACCCTCGAACAATTTACCTGCAGTGGGAGGCATGCTGTGAGCCTAATCTAATATTTTCCACATATTTTCACCGTATTTTACTTGCTAATTAAACAATTATAAGTTAGAGCCGTGTCTAGGCGGCTTTCAGCCAAATTAACAACTAAAGGAACTACAACAAACTGCTCTCATGCTGTGCAGTACTAAGAAAACCAATTAAAAGCAAAGCCCCTTGCAACATTAAGGGCCCCAACACATGGATGATAAAATGCAAATTTCCCTCGAGCTGACGGATCCAAGTCCTGATGTGTTTTGGGGGCACAGTCGGTGGGGAGGATTTACTTATGATTCGAACAAGAAGGCTAAGTTGAAGGTGTTGCCTTTTGCTTTAACATAGTTAATAATTGAGTTTGCAACTGAGGCACGCACAGCACAGCATAACAAGCACACACACACACACACACATGCAACGCACACAAATATCATCCAAGGCTTACTTGCCTCATAGCTCATTTCTGTGTTCACGCTAAGCCCGCACAAATATAAACAAGAGTGCTCTACTAGAGAGTGTCCGTCTAGAGGTTATCCTGCTACACAGATGTTGCAAGCTAAAATAAATTCTTGATTATTTTCTGCTTAGTTGAGTTTGATTGCCTGCACAATTTGTGTGGCATGCAATTGTCAATGTTTCCATTTTGTAAGAAAATGACAAATAACTACTAAGAAAACGTACAACTTTTAATGATTTAATAATAAATAAATAACAATTTATAAATATTAATTTAGTAAGTTAACTCAGTAAATTATAATTTTAAATCTGATAATTCATAATACCCGATTTAATCTTTTTTAATGGGTATAAAAAATACACACACAGGCTTGCATGACAGCCCGTAATGGCACTTGGGAAACACACACACTCATACACACTCACACACTCGCACACACACACACTCGCACACACACACGCTCGCATATTTGACTGGGCTTTGTCTACTCTGCGAAAATTTGTGAATAGATTTAACTCCGCTCACTCTCCTCATCCTCTTCCTTGCCACGGTGCGGCTTTATCATTTGGGTATTTAAATTTTGTTAAACCCCCCCTTGGCTGACTGATCCATGGAACTAAGTAAGTAAATTGACAAGCGCATTAGTTTACTGCTGGTCGTAGTTATTGTTATTGCACTGCTCTGCTTGTAATAAACATGCCCCAATCTGAAACTGGATGAAGCGCTTTATAGCCACCCGTTAGTGGATTTCTTGTTTTGGTTTCCCTTTTTATTCGCTCCCACTGGCGGTATCAATAAAATTGCGGTCATAAACTCAAACCGCAATAGACCGCTACCCAGTTGCCACGCCCCCCGCATCCTAACGGGCGTCCCGAGTGGCAGCGCTTTAGTCACTCAATCAAGTGGCATACATGTGGGGAGACGCCCCCTTTTCGTACGCATCTTGGGGCTTGTTGTAATGAGTTTGTTTGCTTAAGATTTTTGTCCTAAGATTTGCCTAAACGTTTCCTTCGTTTGGCCTAAAATTACGTGCACATCCAAGGATTTTGGCCAAAACTGTAGAGATGGCTTGCCAAGATTTGCAGCATGTTGATTTTACTAACAGAGCTGAAGCGATTGAAAATAAGTTACTTTTTTAATTTTGTTTAAAATTTTGCTTAATTTTTCTTTAATTGTTGATAGCCCTTAATTTCCCTATCGATTGTTTGAATTATGTTCGATAGCTTATCGAAACAATTGAAGAAGAGGGTATTGTACATTTCACATACGGTTTGTACTGTATTAAAGAAGAAGGCTTCGTCTTCATATAGTATATATATATATTCATGATTAGCATAACTAGCCATTTCCGATTGTATGTTTAATGTTTAACTTTAAGATAACCGCATCAAACGCACCAATTCACTTATTTGGCAGTGGTGCTTGTCGGAAAAGCAACAAATTTTGTTTTGTTTCAATTATCGTGTTTCCTAAATTTAAATGGTGCTCCTGGTTAAAAATCGCATAGTATTTTTAAAAGTTTTTCCTGCAGTTACTATACAAAATATGTTTCCCATTATTCTGCGTCACTTAAGAAAACTACTTACATACATATATGGATATTCTTGAACGTACGAACTGGAGTTATTTTGTCTGAGAACTTGAAAACTGTTAAAAAGCCTTACAGCGCATTAAAGTTAAGTTTATGATGGCTTTAAAAGTGCTAAAAGCTCTTACAGTGCGTTAAACTTGAGTTAAAGTATCCTGACTGGAAGTATCTACAAGTTGGTCCGTGTTGGGAAGGCAACCTCTCTTGTCTGCAGACAAGTCTTATCAAGTAGGTTACGCATTTTTCATTTTAGCTACATTTTGGCTTTAACTTGTGTGTGAGTGCGGACCTTAAGGAGTTGCTGAGGCACGTAGCATTGTGTTAGGATACCCTTAATGACTTTGAGCGTGTCGTAATGAAATTCGACGCAATCTGAAGTGGGTATCGCACTACATACATAATTTCCTCGTCGCTTGTTGCCAAACTTGATTCGACCAAAATAATTATTCGTCCCGTTTGTTTTACTCCCTAACTGAATGGCTTCGCTTATATAAATATTTCATTGAAAGCCATTCATAAAGGACATTGGCTCAATGCTGACAGGAGCTGGACGCCACGCCAAGCCACGTGCCCAGCCCGAGAGAGAGAGCCAAACTAACTGAGCAATTGAGCGCAAGCTGCTGCAGCCATTTTCCCAAAAGCTTTTCACCACACCCTGTTGGTAAACAAATTTTCATGTAAGCATTTTGAGTTCGTTGTGTTGTTTCTGTCAATTTGAATAGTTGCACTTTGCAGCTGGCAATTTGTTGATTTTATTAAATGTCAAATGTGAAGGATAATTTTCTTTATAATTGTGCAAACTGCATTGGGAGCTGGGAGCTTGGAGCTTGTTATTTTGTAAATTCGATAGGTCAATTAATTAGGTCAATTAGTTACAATTAAAAAATTACAAGAAATTACAAAAATTAAATCGTAAATGGGTAATAATCTAAGATTTCAAACCAATGGTGGTTGACAGTTTCCAAGTGGAAATTTTGGCATATAATTTTTAAACAAGCTTTGAGCGAAAATCATGGTTTTATATTTGAATGCAGTATTAATCAAGATGTCAAATAAGGAACAGTATGGTATTACATTTGAAATTCGATTTTGTATTAGACAGTATTAGGGCAATAATGATAAGCTTTCCCAAATAAAATTTAGATTTGGATATGGTTTTCCAAATTTAATTTCAGCAAAGCCAAAAACAAATAGCCGGGACACAAACCGCTCGAAGCGAAATTCATTTCAAGTTGGCGCTCAAAAGTATGCAACCAATTTTGAGTTACTCAGCTGAAACACAAAGAAAGATCAAACGATCGATGACTCTTGATTGGATACGTGTGCGATTTAAACATTGCTAACGAAGAAGAAGAAGAACAACAAAAACAAAGGCACCGTTTTGCCCGATAGGTGTGCGGCATTTGGGATGTGTGTTGTGTGTGGTGTTTTGTGTAGTCGTGGATTAAAAGCACAACGCAGCGGACGTCGCTGCTGTTCTGTCTGCTCTCTGTTGAATTTGTTAATAATTCAAGTGTTTTAGTGCGAGTGTGCGTGTGTGTGCGTGTGTGTGTGTGCGCTTGCATTATGTCTGTGCATCATTGCATTGATGTCAAACAGGACACAAAGGATGCCCGTCTGCTACTGCCGCCATTTGTGCCACGTGCACCAGTTCAGAAAATATTCATCGATGATTTGACAATGGAACGAAGACGTCAATGGCGTGTGCCCTGGTTCCTATTGTTGATGTGCTTTGTGCAGGTAGTTTACAATGATAACGACTGCTGCTGCAGTCGCTCCACATTTCGGCCGTCACAGACAGGGAGTCTGTTCAATGTGGCGTATGCGTAATGATGTGAGCCAAGTGTTCTATCTACTTGAGCAATCTGTGTCTGTGTCTGTTTTCTTGTTTGTGTCTGTGCCATTTTTTCACTGAAACAAATGTAGTTTTGAAATTTGTGTTTATTTTCGTGGTTCAACCACTTCTAGCGCCACTTGGTTAATAATTACTTTTACTTTTTGTTTATATTTTGCACTTGCCTCTCTGCGCTTTATTTAGTCGGAATTTTGAATATTTATGTTCAGCATACGAAATTCGTGAGAAACGCTCTGTGAATTCTATTTTTAACAGCTTATCAGTGTTTATAAAGGTTTATATAATTTTTGTTCGTCAATTGATATCGGTAATAATATATATAATATATCAGTTTACTGAACTTCTAATCAGCATGAGCGAGTATAATGAACTCATTTCACATGGTATTTTGCGAACTGCGGGTTATTGAGTCATTATTCTTACAAATGCAAGCCAGAGTAATTATAAAAAATTAGTAGCAAACCACGCGATATAGATATAGAGGTTAAAAAATATGAATACTATTTTTTGTTGCCTGATTACAGAAATGAACAGACTGAGTATATAAATATGATATTTGCAATATAATTAAATTTTAGCTATTCATAGTCCAAAATAAACTCTAATGTTAATTATTCATGATGAATACATTACAGTCATTTGCCGACTCATAAATAACTTGTCGCCTTTCCATTTTTTATGATGACTGCCAAGTGTCTTAAGCGATGCTGTGTGTGTCAGCAAGTGTTGCGGTTTTCTGCACAAGTTGTACGATTTGTTGCAGTTGTTGCATTCGATTTTCAACACCCACTCACTCAACTGGTTAGAAGTCGCAAAAGTGTTTCCCTGCGGTTCCCATCTTCATAATTTGACCCAATTATTAATGAGCCGCTCGAAGTCGGTCTAAAACATATTTGACATACTCGCTAACTAGGCACAATAATGACTAGATCGTTGTTAATTGCTTGAACCCAGCCCCACAAATCGATATTCATGTCATATTACACAATCTAAAACACAATTCCAATCACAATCGATGTGGCTCGAGTCTTATTGCCATTTTAGTCGGCGTTGTTGTTAAATGCTGCAACTGGCATTTGTCATATTTGGTGTGATGCATGTTGCACCGATTTGGTGTTGTTGTCTTCTAAATTGCGATTGCTGTTGTTGTTGTTGTTGTTGTTGCTGCTGCTGCTGCTGATACTGTCATGTCAAGCGGAGCACAGAGCGTTGAGGCATCTTGGCACTCACACTTGGACATCTCACACTTGGCTGCTGAGCGAAAGTGACACATGAATTGACATAATTTTTTTGTGGGTTTCTGGTCGATAACACTGTGCAACAAAGCGCACCTTGTGCTTATTAGAGTGGAGAGTGGATAGTGCTAATGTGTGGAATTGTAAACTTAGCCTACAGTTTCTAGATAAATATCCCATTTATTCTACTAGAGTAATTAATAATTTATTATAACAAATAAGTAATTAATTGCGATGTGATAATTAGCCATTTAATTGCTTATTTTCGGCAAAAATTGCGAATAGCTTGATAATTAATTAAAAAATTAATAATTTTTAAAGAGGTTAGACCACCTTGGCCACATTCGTGTAGCGTAGTCTAATTGCCTTTGTAGCGTTTAGGGTAATTTATTATCGCTTCCACACACACATTTGCAGATCTCGCTGCATTTGATTGTCAACGGCTGTATGCAACGTCGTCTCATCTACAAGCCAGAGTTGTGGCACGAATATTGGCGCTTCTTTACCTACATGCTGCTCCATGCGGATCACTGGCACCTGTGGATCAACATTTGTCTGCAGGCGAGTTAATGTTACCCACTGAACCACTTCCAACCGAGCTCCTAATGTTTTCGTTATATTTTCTTTTTCGTTTTTTGTTTTTGTTTTTGTTAGTGCTTCATTGGGGTCTGGCTGGAACTGGAGCAGGGTCATTGGCGGGTGGGTGTGGTCTATATGGCGGGTGCCATTTGCGGTGCATTGGCCAATGCCTGGCTACAGCCGAATCTGTCATTATTGGGCGCATCCGCAGGCGTCTATGCCCTGCTGTGCAGTCATGTGCCGCACCTGGTTTTGGTCAGTCAACTGTGGCAACATCGAATGCAACCGCAATTTAATTTTAATTTCGTCTTGGTTTTTTTTTTGTTTTTATTTTAATAGAACTTCTCACAATTGTCGCATCGCTTTATTCGCATTGCCGCCTTGTTGATTTTGCTGGTAAGCAATGTGGCCTACACCGCATATCACTTTTGGATTAATCACAATAAGGATCCACGCATCAGTCTGGAGGCTCATCTAGGCGGGGGAGCGGCGGGTTTGCTAATTGGATTTCTTGTTTATCGGCGTTTGCAACATTGTGGCCTGAGTTATTTCTAACTAATTTCATAATTTATATATAGCTTAAATTAGTCTGTAGCATTTGTAATTCCACTCAAGTCGGCAGGAAAGAGAATTATAAAAATAAATATATTTAATATTTCTCTTGTGTCACGCAATTGTCTTAGGAAGTGCATAAATTTCTATGCTAAACGAATTGTCTGGAATAAATGTTAATTTTACACACATCGATCGACTGTTTGGACTTATATGGTTCAGTCACATACTCAGCTAATTAGTTATGAAAAATTATCGCAATCATAAACAGCTATTTTTAATGGGCTTTTTTATGTGAGGCTCATGAATAATTTATTAGTAATTTGAAGGAAATCTGTGTGATTCAGTACACAGATTTCCTTCAAATTACATATTTATTGGCATTCTGACTGTAAATACTTAATTTAGCTTGGAGATTGCTAAACATTTTTCTATTAAATATTAATATTAATTTATTGTTCTAGACTCGTTTGTGGTTTTTCGCTATAGTTTGCAATACTCGTATTCATGTTTTAAACTGTATTTATGAGCATTCTGAATTTGTGATTCCGCAGTTAATTAATCGGAATTTAATTATTGTTTATCAAATATAAAATACATTAATTTTTTCCAAAGAGTAAAACAATTTATTGTTATGTTTATATAAGTTTATTTTAAAAATGTACCATTATTAGTAATAATTTATAATTAAATTAAATATTAAAATATAATAAAATTATTGTTTTGTTATAATTATTTTCATTTTAATTTTTTGTGTTAACTTTTCAAATTATGATTTAAATGCATCGAATTAAGTAGAAGTTTGATTACATTTAGCTGAAGCGCATAGCTAAATCTATAATACAACTTATTCTACAATTTGTGGCATTAAAATTAGTTTACGACTAAATTAAAGAGCGGATAGTTTAAAATTAACTAAATGCTATGTGCATAAATTAACAGCTTAATGGGAAAGTAGGCAACTGAAAGAGATGGCTTAAATGTTAAGCACACACAGGGGGTGGTTTTGGAAAGAGGGAAGGGGGTTGCTTAAATTAACAGTCTAATGGGCCGCATTTAACGCCCACCTCGGTGCATTTGCATTCGAGGCATTGATTGGATAACTCGACTATAATGCGACCAACGCGATACATGCGACCGTAAATATTGCAGCCAGCTAATTTTAGGATGCCCGTCGGATCCATGAGGCCGTCACCAGCACTGCCAGCACCACCCACTCTGGTGGCACCACTTGCATCTGCGATTGGTGTTGCTGCTGTTGTTGTTGTTGTTGTGCTGCTGCTGCTGCTGCTTGGCGCATGCTGATAATGATGAAATTGCTGTAACGGTTGCTGTTGCTGCTGTTGCTGCTGTTGTTGCTGCTGCTGTTGTTGCTGTTGCGCCCTCACTTCATAGCTGGCGTCCATGAAGGGCAATTTGTCGAATGGCGACATTAAAAATGGATGCACTGTGCTGGTAGCAATTGTTGCTGTTGCTGCTGCTGCTGTGCCTGTTGCTGTTGTGGTTCGTGTAGGTGCTGCTGCTGCTGCTGCTGTTGCTGTTGTTGATGATGTTATTATTGTAGTTGGTGGTGTACTTTTGGTCTTAGCACTTGTCTGCGCTGCGGTGGCCATTGAGTTGTTTCTGCTATTGCTGTTGTTGTTGCTGTTGTTGCTGTTGCTGTTGTTTACGGAAGTTCGACGCGTGGCTATCTGACCTTTGTTTCTGACTGGTTTTGTTGTCATTGTCGTTGGCTGATTGCGTCGATTGCCCGTTGGCTTCTGCTTTGTTTTGTTACCCTTTTTGTGGCCACGTACGGCTGAAGGCGTGGCAGTTGGTCGTGGTGTGCTCGTAGTCACTGTGGTTGCTCTTGTGGCTGCGGCTGTTGGTAATGTCTTGAAGGGCGGCACTGTGCTGTTGCTGCTGTCGACTGTTGCTGCCGCTAGACTGGGCAGATTCATGCCCAGCAGTTCATCCAGCAGCTCATCCAGCTTATGTATTTCATTTTTATCTATCAGCGATGGTTGTTTGGCTGTCGTTGTAGTTACTGGAGCAGCTGCTGTTGTTGCTGCTGTTGCTTTCAAGCCGGAAGTGTTGCTTATGCTGTAAGTGATACTCTCGATGTGTTGTTGCAGCTGCTGTTTTTGTGGCTGTTGCATTTGCTGTTGCTCTGTTGGTTTCTTGAGCTGGTGATCCTCTATGAGTGCGTCGAGATTCGGTGAGCTTTCCGTGTGTATGACATCCTTAAAGGGATCGGGTGTTGTGATTTCTGTGGTACATCAAATTTAGAGAGGGAAAAATTGAATAAGTTGAATATTTATAGGAAAATGTTTCCATTGAAATTTGATTAAATATTTCGAGGTTAGATGGAAAGTTTTTGGAAAGAGGAAATCACTGATTAAACTCACCTATTGATGCCGTATCGTTGTCAGTTTGAGGTGTTGTTATATCAATCAGATGTTGTGTGACATGATAGTTATCGCCCAGCAGGATATTCGATGTCACATGATCCTGCAGCACTTCGCCATCGATGACCAACGGATCCTTGGGCATAAAGCCGCCCTCCGTTTCCGTGGGTGGTGAGAAACCACTGTTTACTGGCGGTTGCACCACTTGATCTTTGAAATCGTATTTCACATAGCCCGAGCTGCCTTCGAATTTGCCGCTCACTTGCACCACAGGCTCGGGTGGTGTTTCAACTGCCGGCACCTCTACATTGAATTTGTATTTATAGGCTGCCTGGTCATTCTGGTTGTGGTTGTTGTTGTTGCTGTTGTAGTTGTTGGTGTGTGTTTGCGATTGCTCAGCAAAAGGCGAATCAAATATATCGATATCCATTTTATCGGAAGCAACTTGCGAGGGATGCAATCCATGTGGTTGCTGATAGTAATTTTGATGGTTGTAGTTGTCGTGTGGTTGCAGCTGTGGTGCTGTATCCACCGCATCCGTGGGCAGAAATGGTATGATCTTAAGGTTTGGCAAGCTGGGCGGCAAGGTGGGTGCAATTCTATCGTTGTCATCCAAAGGTTCCGCTTCCAAAATGGTCGGATTCGTTTTAATGATCAGCGGTTTGGTGGTGCTCGTTACGTGAACCGTTTGGTTGCGTTTTAAGCTTGGACGTGCGGTTGTTTTGGTGGTTCTTATGGTGGGTTTTGATGTGGTTGTTGTTGGTGGCTTACTTGTTGTGGGTGGCTTGCTTGTTGTTGGTGGTTTGCTTGTCGTGGTTGGCCGTCTGGTGGTTCGGCTTGGCTTCGGCTTCGCGGTTGTTGTTGTGGGCTTGGCTGTAGTTGTGCTTGTCGTAGACACCCTTTTAGTGGTGCTAACTGCTGGTATTGGCTTAGGAGTAGTTGTGGTTGTTGTTGTAGTGGTGGCGGTGCTAGGCATATTTCTGTAGGTTACTGGCTGTCCATATTTACTGGTAACCACAACCATGGGTGGTGTGACCGTTAGATTGGCTAGCTTCGAGTTAATCCGCATGTGGTGTGGCTTATTGCTGCCCAGCGGACGAAACATGGGTGGTGCATGCAACACAATGGGTTGCCTAGTTGTGGTGGTTGTGCTTGTTGTTGTTGTTGATGTTGTTGTTATCCTCGTTACATTATCATCAAGCATATCGGAAAGATTATCGAATAGAACATTCAATAGACTGGGTGGCTTAGCAGTGGTGCTAAGTGGTGGCCAGTTTGCCGTGTTGGAAAAGACAATTTGTTGCGCCTCCGCTGGTAGTTCACCCACTGCAATCTCGCCTTCCTCTAAATGATCATCGAAATCATCGGCAATGCGTTCTATGCTGTGCTTTGTGGTGCTAACTGTGGTTGGCATTTCTGTGCTCTCACCCACCATGGCCTCTGTCGCTGTGGCAATCTCCTCGTCATCGGGACCCAGCAGTATATCTACCCAGGACATGGGTTTCTTTGACGTTGTTGACACTGGCGTATTGGTTGCCTCATTTTCTGTGCTGGGTCCAAGCAGCAAGTCAAGAAAACTCAGTTCGGTGGTGCTGCTTACGTCAGGCGAAACTTCCTTACTAATGAAGGGCATTGCTGTTGTGCTCGACGGACGCCCCACCAGGTCCATGTTGTTGGCCAGCATTTTATTGTTGTTGCCATCGATGAACTCGAGACCTTCGCGTAAAGTATCAAAAATGCTCTTCTCGCTGCTTGCCAGATGGGCATCGCCCACTGGCGCCTCGGTGGGATGACGATCCAGTGGATAATGCTCGGCCATTGAATTTTGTGGCATCAACGTTGCTGCTGCGCCTGCCTCCAAGTCCTGCTCCTCCTTGCCAAAGAGTAGATTGTACAAATTAAATTGACGTGAGCTCTGCGAGCGTCGATAATCCCGCTGACTGCCGCAATCGTAACTGGAGGGACAACACTGACCCTTCGGCACCACCGGAATGCAATTCTTCAAAGCTGGCGCGCATTTCTTGGGCGCACAGCGTCGTGTGCCGCGTATGCAGAAACAGATGTCACACGGCCTGTCCGCATCCGAACGCATCTTTTGCCCCTCAGCATAGAACTGGGATCCCACGGTGCAGCCGCGATTCCGTTGCAATCGCTGCGACATGCGCTGGAAGTGCTTATTGGAGTTCTTGCGATAGCGCACTTCCTGGGAGGATTTGCCCGAAGTCTTGCTGCTGCAATCGTACCTCACTGGACAGCAAGTGGAGTCGACAAATATCGGTTTGCAGCCGTCCACGGGCAACATGCATTTGGGCTTAACACACTTTTCACTGCCCCCTGGGAAACATAGCAAAAAATTGCAATTTAATAATCATTAATATTATTCACAAATACTGATTATATTTTGTATATATGATTTTAGTAAGTATTTAATAAATCTACTTTGATTAAAATTAAGATGTAAATTTTTGATTTGTTTAATTTTTTCATCCAATATTTAAATTTCTCTCCTACATTCAGTTGATATTTTGTCTTCTATAAGTGTATAAATTACAGAGTAATTTGGATGCATGGATTACGGTGAGATTAACGAGATGAACTACATTCTCTTCCACTTATACTCTAAATATAATGTGCTCACTTTCTCTTGCCAACTATTGTTCTGTTGTCATTCAGTTTCTTCAATGATTGCTCATAATTTATGTTCCCATTTCCAGGTCTCATTTACTAATATTATTTATTATTTACACTTGTTGCTTCGATTTCCACTAACTGGCGCCCCAGTTGCTGCTACTTCTTATTCCTCAAATATGTATAATTTTCCCAGATATTTCACTTACCAATGCAGTAGCAATAGCTGCATAGATTTGAAGAGGACATTGCTGATCCTGACTTGTACACAGTTCCATTCTTTACACACACTAAAAAAATTAAGAAATAAAAATAAGTATGTAATTTGCACAGCTGTGTCCTTTATACTTACCAAACAATTCGACGTCCGAGTCATCTGAGCGTCTCTGTAGCATATTGTCGTTGACCACCCGATCGATGGACTCTCGTTCATAGTGATCCAGGTAGGCGATGATGCGTCGCTTGGTGGGTATCTTGTAGAAGGCATCCAATCGGGCGCATGATAAATAGGGGCAACAGGTGTTCTTCTTTTGCACCACCACACAGCCACGTGGCGGTGGCATTGGCATCTCCGGGCAAACTTTTAATCGACAGACGAGCGTCTTTCGATTGCACTGACAGTTGAGGCACTTCTCCATGCTGGGCACAACCGATTTGTCCGCATACCAGGTGCCATTATGATGACAGCCTGTGTTTTGGATGACAGAAAGTAAAATAGGAAAAGTTCAACAAAATGGATTTTAAAATGCTCTAGATTTATTGAGACAAGAAATTCAAGGAGTCTGCTGCCTGAATATGCTACTGATCCACATGGTAACGATTCATTAGCTTCTGTGGATCGGCATAGTATGAGGGAAATGCGGCTCCCGATATCATCATCTCCGGTGAGGCACCATAACGATAAAGCTTCTTAAAATGGGACTGCTTTGACAGCTCAGCCTGCTCCAGATGCTCCAACTGCTTCAGCTGCTCCAAATGCTCCAACTCCTTCAGTTCCTCAAACTCTAGCCGCTCCTGCTTCCAATCTTGTACAACCTCAATACCATCCTGGGCATTTTCAGACTGGGGCTGCTGGTCCTGCAGCTCCTGCTGCTGGTCGTGTTGCACGCTCCATTGCATCATCATGGGCTGTTGGATCACATACGGATACACGTGATTTCCCTGTGGACTGGTGACCACTATGAAACCATGTACTGGTGCCATAGATGGCATATGGAACACAGTCGTGTTTGGCACTATGCACTCTTGTGGTATGGGCAAATAAACGGTTGTCTGGTACGGCAACTGCTGCAGTTCCAGTTGAGGATTACACTTTGGAGCCCACATAGTGAAGAGCGATGCTTTAACTTTCTTAACAAACTAACTTTTTAAGTTGTATATTTAATATTTAACGAGATTTCCAGCCTTAGAACAACGATGTGAACAGTACAGAGTCATGAATAGTTTTAAAAAGTTTTATTTTCTTGAACAGTGTAAATTAATCCGAGTAAAGCCAACTGGGATAAGTTTTTGATTTTTATTTTAAGTTAAATAATTTCTTTAAAATTTGGTTTTACAACTGAATCCAACATTATTTTGGTTACAAATTGACAAAGTTTAGGAGAGTAATATTTTACTATTTCTTGGATAGACACATTTTAAAGTTCATTAAATTTTTAAAATTTCCAATATAATTTATACTTTAATTTTAGATGTCCAACGCTACTCATTATACAATTAGAAATCTCTCCAACTTAGACTAGCTCTTAAATGTTGATTTAACAAAAACCTGATTTAGATTTCCGTTAAAAATTTGACTAATTTAAATTAAAAGGAAGTCCAGACTTAAGTGAGTTGAACTTTAACTAAGCTACAAGTTTCAAAGTTTTGAATGACACCAGACTGAGACTAAATTAAGCAAATGTTGTTTTCTCTTCTATTCAACTGTTACCAATATTTTCACGCATGTTACCGTTTCGGTTTTTCGGGGCTGTAGGGGGGTGGGGGGTCTCGTAGCTCACCTGTATTCTGCGTGATAAATGCATCCAGCTGTGCGGGCAATATAGAAATGAATGCCACCGATAATATGCTGACTAAACGCAGCGTCATCTTCGTTTCACTTCTTCTTCTTCCGCTGCTGTGGGCCGTTGCACGCATGAATAATCCAACGAGGTGGAGGAGGAGGAGGAGGGTGAGTGCAACAACTCCAACTAATCTCCGACTCGGAGTTTGAGTCTGAGTCTTGAGTTGTCTGGAGTGCGGGCTCTGCTTGTGGCTCGACTGTTTCTCTGAGCAAAAAAACGCCAACTAGTCTGGCTCCAGGTTCAACTCCCAAGTCCAGGTCCAGCCTCGGCTGCACAGCTACAGCAACAGAGCTACAGCTGGGGTCGTGTCTAATACGTGAAATGTGTGTCACGCAGCGGCAACTTTCCAATGACAAGCGAATCGAACCGTCTGCCGGCAACTGGTGGCCAGCGCATGCTCAGCCATATACTGAATATCCAACCAGTTGGAATTACCCGCACAATTGTTGACGTGCCATGGAGCAGCACTTAACAAATGAGCAAATGATACAGGTCGTTGTCGTTGTCGTAGTTGTTGTCGTTGTCGTTGTTATTGTTGTCGTCGTTGTTGCTGTTGTTGTTGTTGTTGTTGTTGTTGCCAAAGTTCTGCCACACTTTTAATAAAGCATAATACAAAAGAAATTTGTAGTCGCCGTTTGTTGTTAGCTGTAATTCAAAACAATAGAGATACACTGTTAAAAAAAACGATCTTAAATTTATATAAATTTAAATAATAGTTTAATTCAATGCAACATGGAATTTATTTAGTTGTATCCAAATAAATTCCAATTAAAAATGTTATTGCTTTCAATTAAAAATGATGTCCAACATTTGTGATTCTTTTGCTAAAAACATTAAATTAATTGCAATCTGTGCATTTTTGGCTATGATTTCATGTTTCCTCTCCACTCCTCAATTCACTCCTCTTTCAACTTGAACTCCCCAAGAATTTTATTTATTTTACAGTGTAAGGAGAGAGGGGTTTAAGGTCAGGTGAGTGACTGCCTTTTAAAAGTATTATAATATCATAATGACTGGACAGCCAAAAATACGAGTTTTATTATATGCAAACTTTGAACTGGTTGTAATGGTTGAAACCATCTTAAAACTTAGATAAGCATCTGACTTTGGTCATGCCTAGGAATTTCATAGAAACCATAGACGTTTCGCATGTTTTCTCTACACAAATTTCATTTAAGTAATGTAAATTTCGTTTAGTTTCACAATTGTGATTCGTTGAAAAAAATGTGTAAATTTGCTAGTGAGCAATTAACAATTTACAACTTAATTGTGAGTGTGGAGAATCAAACACTGTTCAAAAATGAACACTGGATTACTAAAATATATATGTAAAAATATTCAAGAATAAACACTATCTTAAGTGATAGCAAGAACTCAAGTAAAAATAGATATAATTGTATCTGTAAGAAAACAACCCTTGTATGGGTCATAAATGTACACTGCATTTTTGTGCAGCAGGTAGAACTAAGACCAATATTGTTAACTATATAAGGCTAGGATTTTAAGCAATAAAACAGTTCGAATTTACAACTCGTCTCAACAGGACGGCATTACAAACCGTCAAACAAACATTCGGAATTAATTCACTCTCAATTCACTTCTCTGTCCCACACTTCTCAGATTCATTATGCATTGATCTAATTACAATAATTCCCATAAGTTTATACCTTTGTTTTACATATATTCTTTTCACATAAAAGGACAGAAATAGGGCATGGAAATTATGGCAAGAAACTTCTCTACAGCGGAAACTCTTGCAACATGCCATTAATTAAAATCGCAGCTCAGTTCTTGACACGAACGGTCGCTATAAATAATATTGATCAACAAAAAGACAAAAAAAAAAAATTCCAAGACAAAAATAAACAGAAAAAAACGTAGGGAAAAGAAAAAAAAAACAGAAACTGGTAACCAGAATCAGCACACAGCATCAAGAACCTCTCTCGGACGTGTCTCCCCGGCCAAGAGTTGCATGCGAAAAGCCAAACAAACAAATCAACAAACGTGAAAATCAAACAACGCCAAAGCAAATGGCGGTCACTGCCAGTGAAAGAGCCCAAAACCAAAACCAAAAAACCGTCTTAACATTTCCAGAACGAAACCACACGACCACAACTGGTCAGTGGCATGCACCACAACATCCACTTTCATTAAGAACGTGATTAGCCGACAGACTCGACAAACTTGCATGCAAATGCAAAGCATGACACAAGTCGGTATTCCTTGTTTGTGTTTCGATTTCAGTAAGCCGATATTTAGATGCTCTAACTAAAAAATGTAGTCAGTAGTGATTAAATAACTTAATCAGACAATATTTAAAAAATAACTGACAAGCTTTTAAAACTTTCAAAAATAAATACTTTCAATTTACAAGAATGAGTTGCCAGAAATGGGGCAGGCAGTACTAAGAATAATTGAAAGAGAACGTTAAAAAAAAGACTGAAAGTTAAACCAGATTACAAAAGCTCTAATAGTAGAACAAATATATGTACATATATATATATATATATTTGTTGAGATGTGTATATGTAAATGTCCTGCATTGATTTTTGTGTTACAAGCCACTTGACGAGTTGACCAGATCCGCTGAAAACGGCAGAAAGTGTGACATGCGCAAGAAGTTGGCTTAATTGGAGCTCCTCTCATGGCCTGGCATCCGAGCAGAAACTCGGTTGATGTGCTCCGTTCTCATGACAAGTCTTAATCAAGCTATTATCTTAATGTCAAGCCCCTGAACTGGCGCTGAAACTTTCACGCTAGCAGCTAAACTTAAAAAAAAAAAACGAGAAAATCAGAAGCAGTTTCAGTTTCACACAATAAATCACTGCAGTTGATTTTTATTTTGTCTACTGTTTTTTTGGGTCTTTTAATTGAATTCACTTGGCGTTCATTTGCATGCCAACGAAGCATACTTGGCCATGAAAAGAGGCTAGAATCAAGCAAAAATGTCTTTCTCTGTAAGAGATTGTCTAAAAAGTGAGCTGAAATGAAAACAAAGTATCGCAGCTGTTGGCCTAGGGCTCAGAGTTGGTAAATACTTAATTTGGTACTTTCTTCATGGCGGAAATTGCAGTTGGCAGCGCTGGTGAAAAGCTTCTTGAAAACTCTTTCGACTTAATTACAGCTTTTTAACGCAATTTGCATCCGCGAGGGAGATAAATCTAGCTTTGAAGGAACTGTGGATATCTGGCGTGCCTGAAACGCACTCCCAGTTACAGATACAATTCAAATGAGTATTCAGAACGTGTGTATGAAGCTCATAAATAAATTACAGTTATTACAAAGCAATGCAATGCAATTCAAAATCAAAACCAAACCAAAACACCAAAGAAAGCTGCCTGTCGAGGCTGTGGGAGCAATTGTCTTTCACAAATGTGTCCAAGAACTCAACTCAGCATTTTAATGGGGCCAACAATTACGCCCCAACAACATCATTTTTTGACAAAAGCCAGAGATACACTGTGAGAATTGCTAGACAAATTAATAAAGCAATTAATTTTGATTGTGTCTTTAGAATTTATTGCCGGGGAAAGTGGTAAATTAAGTGTCTTAAACTAAGATGTATTATTAGGTAATTAAAAGTGAAGATTTGTTTTTGCCAAATCTTCGCAGCGTCCAGCTGGGCACTTGGCGATTTTGATTAAGAACAACTTCATTATTTAATTATTTATTATTATAGGGAAATCGACAGTGAGCAGGTCAATGTAAAATCTCTGGTTATTAGAATTAAATGCAAAAATAAAATGTTGTAGAGAGTCTTAATGGGGCTGAACAGCTGTTTGCTATTCTCCTCACTTTCTTTCAGAACAATTAAGAGTTAATGATTAAGCATCTCTATTAATAGAGATATATAATTTACAATGCATCTAAAGATCTGGCTAAAAGATTTTTTTCTCAGCCATAAACTAGAACGATACCTGCTTAAATTGATTTCTAAATAATTTCTCATGTGTAAAGTCAATTAAGTTATGAAGAATCTTTCATCAGAAACAAGCACAAATTCAGTAATTTCTGTTTCAAACAATCAACTCTGGTTTTTTTTTGTTTTTTTTTTTTTTCAGAGCCACCAAAGAAATCAACCTAGTTAACTGCAGCTTTGTCAGCTGTCCCATAAACCAATTTAACCAATCTACAGCAAAATGAAAACTGACAATAAAAGGAAAACAATGCTTCTTGTTTTGTTTTTGATATCAAAAAAGTAGCAGAGCTATAAATTCTCAAGCGCGACATCAATTCCAGGCAATAAATTAGGTATTGAGCACTTGTATCTTGTATCTGACAGATACTCTGGTTGTTGTTCGATTTGACTATTTGACACAGTAGCAACGCCCCACTGACAGATTTTTGTGTTTTAAGCCACTTTTTATTGTGGAGGGGGGGCTGTGCTCTCCATTCGATGTTGGACTTGAACGATGATTTGTGAAAGGCCAAAAACAACTGGGCTCTAATCAGCACCCAACTGGCTACTGGGCATATTGCGTTCTAACTTATAATTTGTGGCGCAAAAAAAAAAAAAAAAATAAAAAAAATATATAGGATAACTTTCACCCAGTTGCAAGTTGAGTTCAGATTATGTAAATCTGAGGCAAGATAATAATAGACAAAGCCAAAGCCTATATTTTCACTTTTTGCAAATCGAAGTCAAAGTCGGGCAGCGGAAATCGAAATCAGTGAATGATCTGTGGCATAAGCATATGAATAATAAGATCTTGGCTAGTCAAGAATTCTTTAGTTATTCTTTTGCTTTTGCTTACTTTACACCATTTCTAACTTGGCCATTTCGAATCGAGTGAAACTTGTGCCAGTTGCTGTTGCTATTGTTGTTTCTGTTGGTATTTTTTTTTTTTTTTTTTTTTTTATAGTGTGCCAAAACAATTTGTTGGCCCACGCGTGCCTCACAATTTGAGGTGGAGTGACCATTACGAGAGCTGGTTTTGTAGACACACCTGACCATAAAGTAAAAGGCCACCCAGCCCGTACATGTGTGGCTTCTTAAATATATTCTGCGTTTAAATTAAAAACAACAGCAACCACGTCCATCGCATTTTTAACCAGTGCGCAATTTTCATGTCGAACTCAATGGATGCATCTTTTGCGTGGCTGTCTGTCTTTCTGTCTGTCTGTCTGTTCGTCTGCTTCCCTTGCTTCCCTTTTAGAATGGCAGACAAATGCCTGTCATTTGTTGGCAGGCAAACATGTTTCATACAATTCCACCACCTCTCTCCAGCACCACCAATCAATCCACACGAGTCACAGCCACAGCGGCAAACTTCGCGTCTGAAGCTATTAAAGCCTCGAGGGTTCAATAAATGGGCGTCGTTTATGCACCTCATCATCAGCGATTGCAGTGATCGCATCGCAGACTTTTGCAGCTCTTTTTATTCTTTTTTTAATATGTTTTGTTTCTTTTTTTTTAGTTTTTCTGCCAAGCGGAAGTTGAGAAAAGAAACTAACGAGAAACAACAAAACAAACTGACGCAATTCGAAGAATTTGTGCTCTTAATAAAAAAAGAGTATTTTAATTGTAAATTATTGAAATGCATGGATGAAGTAAAATCTTAACGAATACATAAATTTATAATTTATAAATGTAAACTCAGTTTGCATTCAAGCTAATTTCTTGGAAGTTTAATTATTTTTAGATATATTTCTTGTACTTCCCGCTAATCTTCATAGATCACCTATTCTTGGAAGATCACATTTCCTTTAATTTTCTTCAAATACTTTGTCTCATTCACTGATCTAACTGAGTTTTCTCTGTTCCAATCAGATGCTACAGTTCTTAAATATAATTATAGATAATAGGTGTGTGTGTGCTTGGCACGTGTTCTGGTTAATTAACTGTTCCTAGGGCTGGGTGCAGAGCTGGACGCTGCATATGGCCAACAGTTTTGGGCTTTAACTGGTCGGGTGAAAGTCGCCAGGTACATGAAATTAGAACAACTGCACAATAAAGTGATTGCAATGGAAAGGCACTCCAACTCCAACACAATAGTGCTTCTGGACCCGCTTTAAAATACACACACACACACCTTTCACAGCGAGTCAGAGAGGAAGCCAAATTCTAAGCCACATTAAGTACCCAGAGCATTAAGTTCATTGGCCATTTTCAGCTCTTTTGCCCATCAATTTTGTCAGTCGCTTTGTACTGGGTCATTAAAACAAATTGTTGTTGCCGCTTTTGTACAGTTTGTGATTCTCGTTTCGCATTATAATAAAATTGTCAACCTGACAGCTCCGATTAATATAGACTTCAAATTTATCAAAGCATAAATCATGTCCGCAAAAAAAACCCAGCAAACAAACAAAAAACTTAGAACACAAACTATGTCTAAAGTTGGCAATTTGAATTTAATGCGACTTGGGGCCAAGTTGCAAGCTCTGAAGCCAACGACCCAAACGTCTGCCTCAGGTAGTTGCTACAACTCCACCAGCTCTTCGAGCTCCATCAGCTCTTCCAGCTCTTCCTCGGGTTGTACAAACTTGTTTTAACTTTTGTTAGAACCCAGTTGGGTTTGTTTCTGGGCCTAAGAACAATGCACACATTATCAAAGTGCACTTTAAAGTGCTTCATTTCCCTTTTCCTTTAATTCTGTTCTGTTCTATGCAAATTTGTATGCGAGAATGTGTGCGTCTCAACAGTTTCCGGGCACATTTGTCAGGGCGACTTGTAAACATGGCCAAAAGCCGTTAGACTGCCTACTGGCTAACCAAATGTGCCTGGAGACATGCTATTTTATTATCACTCGCCTCAGAGAGAGAGAACTCTCTAGTCCATAAATGGTGGACGCGGACAGTTCTGATAAATAACTGACAGTCGCTTAACTGTCAGTGCCAACTAAAGACAATAAAATCCATGCGGTTACAATTTATGTAGTAGCTTTGGCCACAACTTTCAGGCCACAGATTTATGGCAAGGAGTTGCTTGTAATTTATGAATGCGTTTAGCTATTGTTGTTAAGAGTTGCCTGTAATTAATGAAAGCGTTTAGCTACTGTCATTAAGTTTATAACGTAATTAGGGAATACGAAGTGCTTACTTATAACAATGAATTTGCTGCGAATAGTTGTACATTAATTATGTATCTTAACTTATATTTTCGTAATTCTGCTTAATATAATAATTAATGTTTTTCGATGTTAAAATATCGATGTACAACTCTGGGTATCTAAAGCAGTCGACATTCCAATCATAATTAACGTGAGACCGATGAGTGGTTTTAATGGTTTTAAATTTGCAGCATATATAAAAATGCTACTCTGCTGTAGTCTGGTGTTGAGCCACTCTTGATTTATATGTACGCGTTGCATGCACCTGGTTGTCATCTCTTCCGCTCACTGTTGTTACCGCACAGTCTCTGTTCTGTGCACTCACCTGGAACTGTGCAGCGGTTGCATGCCCCTTTGCCAACTAGTTGTCTTGGCCAGCTCCTTTGGATGCCAGCATGTGTGTGTGTGTGTGTGTTGCTGATGCTGTTTTGATAGCAAAACAAAAAAGAACTCGAGACCGAAAGAAAACCCTCTCCTCACATGGCAAACTCTGTTTTTTTTTCTTCGTTTTTTTTTTTGGTTTTTTTTTGCGATATCAGATTACGTGCGGCTCATCTGAATCTTGTGTTGTGCTTTCGGTCCGCTTTTGTGTGTTGGCCTTTTAAGCATATCAGATGTGAGCGGTAACTGAGCTGCGGCACATTGCCAAAAAGGAATTTTGCTTAGAGCATTTCGCTGCAGTTGACCTTGAGGTAATGTTTAGGGAACTTCGTCCACTCCCCAAAACGGAGAGTTCTCAAGATCGGTAATGCTTTGGAAAATTTAGCCAGCAGCTGCCGGCCTGTTACAGTTTATTGCCATTAATTTAATGATTCTACAGCACACTGAGAGAACTATTAAGCCAGGTTAACACGAATACTTTAGAAAGATGTGGGATTAGGACAACAGCAGTCCTGTGCTGAACTGTGCGCTTACCAAATGATGAGTGCCTCATATTATTTTTAAAGTACTAGCTAAAATGAGGTAAAAATTTTGAAAAATTCCAGCCAGTGTCTGGTTAAAAAGTAAGTGTGTTGTTTTGGAAAGGTGGGTAATTCTTTTTAGCCGTGTACCTAGCGCCGTTCCGCTAGTTAATTGCTGGCAATTAAAAAATTCTATGCTCTAATGTAACCAACAACGTACAACGAACAAGCCAACTAACTACTAACTAACTAACTGACTAACCAACAAACACAAATGTCGTTCACTTTGGCTTCATTTATAGCTTCCGCTTTGCATTATCAAATATTATTGGCGCTGTTGTATTAGTAGATTGTGGATGGCATCTTGTCACGTCACTTCTGTAAGAGAACCCCTTGAGTGCGCCGCATGCAATCTAATGATGATCATTAGGCGGCAGATGTAATCTCAGCAATAGCAGTTGGCAACAGAAGCGGCGGCAGCAGCAGCAGCAACTAGTTGCCGCTTTGTCAACACCAACAACAACAGCAGCAATAACAACAAGATCAACAGAAACAACAACAATAAAACGGTAATTTCTGGAAAGATTACCGTGAACATTTTCACTCATTGCCAATGCAACCTACATTTTCACATGCTCCTCCGACCAACACACACACTCACACACAAAAATAACACACACACTTCATTTGTTTTTTGTTTTTTGTTTTTTTTTTCTGTTAACCCTTTTGTTGACTAGCAACTTCTGACGTTAGTCGAGTGCGTTTCTTAGCCGCATTCTGCGACCATTGTAACGGCTTTGATCAGACTTTAAGCCAAAGACTTTGTCTTCGAACTTTGAGTCGGGTGTCGGGAGTTCGGAGCCTCAAGATCTATACTTTCCTCGTCGCTTTCGGCTCATCTTCTGTGGCCCACTGATGCCGCACAACTTTTTTTGTCGTCGTCTTGTTGCGCTGTCGGCACTTTTAACAGTTAAATGTTTAACTTACATCATTAGCATGCCCCGCAACACAGATACTTAGTGAGAGAGGGTCAGGGAGAGGGACAGGGAGAGAGAGAGAGAAGATTATCTGCTTGCAGTTCTTTTCAACTCTCATCTCTAATAAATAGTCAGTTTCTTATAACCTTTTTTCTTTTAAATTTCTTTTTACTATTTTCAAAATTTTTTTTTGCCGTTCAACGCTTATTTAATTACTTGACATATTATTTAATTTCTGCAGATTCGCACGAAGTTAGATTTAATAAATTGTGGTTCTTTTTTTCTTGTTTGCAATTTTTTAACAGTAAAGAAAGCTCATCAAGTCAGACTAACGATTGGTTTTATGTGCGAAAATATAACTTAATAAATAAAAAGATAAATATTTAATTTAGTAATAAATCTAAGAAACGTTAATTCTTATTTCCTGCATGAACCGTTGGCTTAAGTGTTTCCATTAAGTTTCTTTAACCACAAAAGTAGCCAGTGAGTGGATGGTGTATTCCCTACATTATAAACACATGTGTCTTGGCAATTATTCTGCGCAGACACTGGCCCTTAAGCCCGCTCAATTTAGAGATTCTCTTGCAGGTTTTTTTCCTAAGTCATTCGTCTTCTTGGCCTTTTCTTTAACTGCCTCGGCTGTGTGTGTGTTTGGTTTTCTGTGTGCGGCGACGCGAATCGTTTTGGCTGTCGTTCTGCGTCTCAATTATTTATTTAAGTTGCCACCCAGCACTGGGGTTCTATTAACATTGTAAACAATACCGTTAACACGCCACAACACGTTGCACAAACAAACGCCAAGAATTTTTGCAAAGTTGCCGCAAAAGTGCCGCAATCCAAGCCAAAAGAACGAACGAACCGACCACTGACTGAATATTTTAGCCAGCGAATTTCATTTGCTCACCAATTCCCCCTCCCTCTCCCCTATCCATTCCCTGGACAATGCATCAAGAATCTAAAGCCTCCTCTAAGTGTTGTTTGTGCAACGCAACCGCAACAGACAACACACACACACACACACACACACTAAAAAGAACTGTTAGCTGAAATACGACCAGGTCGCATACGGAGAAAAAAGTCGCGGAAAACGCTTATTAAATTTCTGCATTTTGCATGCCAAAAATGCAAAAAAAATTAGAAAGAATAAAAAACAAGTCAAGTAAAGAAGAAGAAACCGCACTCAAGAATTTTCCACGGATTGTTTGCGAGTGGAGTCCCTGTGGACATTACCACGCTAATGAGAGCGCATTTTCCTCCATATCTAACTATTGCTATAGCCAACTATTGTTTGTGCAAGTAGCTAAAGTTCACATACCTATGAGGTTCTTCACAAATTCTTATGTTGTTGTTGAAAATGTTTATCCACTTGTGAGCTGGTCATTAACTTTTATTTGCTTTTCGGTGGCTACCTTTTTTTGGTTTTCTGTTTTATTTTTTTATTTTTTTATTATTATTTTCGAATTACCAAAACAATAACCAAGATCGCAGTTTATTTGCTTTGCTGCACTTCACTTCACTTTAAGTTCTCTTTGGCCGGCTCTCATCCTTAGACTATTTGTATTTTTATGGTCAGCTCTTCTTCTTTATCTTCGTCGTGGCTCGTTGCTCGTTGCTCGTTGCTGGCTCGTTCTGAACGCGTCGC
Organism: Drosophila kambysellisi; assembly: GCA_035042185.1. Lineage (NCBI taxonomy): Eukaryota > Metazoa > Arthropoda > Insecta > Diptera > Drosophilidae > Drosophila > Drosophila kambysellisi. The sequence goes on along the minus strand of JAWNLS010000945.1, from coordinate 2,305,008 downwards.
GTGTTGGCTACTAACTGAGGCTCCCATTGTGTTGACGCGTTGCTTTTAAGAAAAGCGTCCACCTGAAGAAAGTTACAATCATACAAATATTCTTCCCAGCCAAAGAATCTTGTTTTGAAAGCTGCAACTTAAGAGAGGAAGAGAGCATTTGTGCTTTCTCTTAAATACATCGCTTAAGAGCATTAAATAAGTTGAAGTCGCTGATTGTGTGGGAGTTTCCACAGAAGACACTTTAAAAATTACATTTATTTGGGATTTTTCGGAATTTATTCATGTTTTTTGTTTGCTTGTTTGTTGTTAAAGTGTTAGTTAAAGTTGAAATGCTCTAATTGGGTCACAATGACGTGAGAAGTTTTGTTAATTTAAAAATAATGTATGATCATTTCTTTAAGTTACCTAAATATGCAATTAAATTTTATTTATTTATTGATGTATTTATAAGCAATGCTAGAGAGCCTTCTGCTTAATCTCAGTCAGCGTAAAAATACGATATCTTAAAGGGCGAATTAAAATAAACTAAGTCTGAACTTAAGTTTATGTGTCTCTCTCTGTTTACTCATTGCTCATTCGAGTTACCCATTGTAAAATCGATTCCCAACCACAATGTAACCACATGCGCGTATAGTGTCTACCAATGTAAAAAAGCAAACAAAATAAAAAAATAAAATAAATAAAAAAAAAAACCCATAGAGCACACGCAGCGCAGTCTGTAGAATTTTAGTTTGTGTTCTGGGATGGCGGCAATAAAGCGCGGCAAGTAAACAAATGCGAGGCATTATTCCCATTACTCATAATGGCAGCCAGTCGCATCCTCATCCTCAGTTTCAACCACATCCCCATTTTTAGCGGCGCACCCGCCCATGTTGTACTCAAAAAGTTGTTTAAAACTGAACGATTCATAACACAGGAATGGAAATGTTAAAGGCAAAGGCTGAGGTGGAGGTGGAGGTGGAGGCATTTGCCTTCCTTAGCCGGCCAACTGCCTGAACGGCCAGTGCCTGGTCAGTGCCTGGTCAGTGCCTGTGTGTGCATGTTTGATCATAGTCATCGTCTTTCCGATTGTCGACTGCATTGAAGATTTAGTCTGGCGTTTTTGCTGCTGCTGTTGCCGGATGCATGCTACCTTTGTGTTTAGCTTGATGGTGCTTGAAACAGCGATTGCGACTACAAATCGGTATCAGTATTGAAAATTATCTACTGTTAATTGACATATAAAAGAACATGATAAAATCATGTTATATGTTATATTTGATTCAAGAGCTTAACTCAAATCTCTTAGCTGGTTCTATTTGGACATGATTGGATCACAGTTTAAAAATTACTGATCTAGCGGGAAAGTGGCTAACATTACATCACTGGTATCTTCACAGTATGAGATCAAAGATGAGGCGTGTCCGCACTTTGCTCTTTGAGAGCTGTACGTGCGATCTGCCAAAAAATATGGAATGAAATATTTATCGCCATTAGATCCTGATTAGCTGCGGGGCGTGTTATTGTCGTCATTTACGTTGTTGTTGTTATTCTTGCGGTTGTTCAGAGGCGTGAAAGATTTTCTAGTTCTTATATCTTTTATTTTTGTTGCCTTTTTTCCTTTTGGCAGTTGGGCACTTAATAAGATTTAGCTGTGATTGAAATTTGATATGTTCATTGAATTATGTTGTAGCTCTCGTTCCCACAGTGTCAATAAACTCATCTCGGCACTCCCAATAAGTTATTTCGATCGATAAATTAGGATTTCATAGGAGCAACTCTGTATGCATAGATCTATGAAAACTGTTCTTAAAACGAGTTAGATCAATATTCATCGATAACTATTTTAAGAAAGATATCAACTGATTGAAATCAATCATAGGTGTCCTCTATTTTTATTGTAAGAGATTTTAATATTTAAATATTTATTATAAATTATTATTATTTTATTTCAGATAGTCTCAAATAATTTGTATTTTCACTTCCTATAAGATTCCCAATAACTTTCAGGCGCTTAAGCTTTAGCCAAGTTATCTACCCTATATACACTGCTTGCTATCGCGCTGCTGTGGACTGCATTTTGATGACTGCTGTAAGCAGTGAACTGCTTGCACTGCCAAATGTCAGTTTAAATTATATTTTTGCTGTGCATACAAATATTTCAGATTATTTAATATGTAAATTACTACGTAATTGTCGCAAACGCAAAAACTGCTGGAGTCAACAAAATGTCAGACTAAAATTACAACTTTAGCAGCGATTTCTTAGATACCAGCATTTACATACAGACATATAGACAATTACTTATATTTTGAAATATTATCATAATGCGCTCCTTTTAACTGGGCTAAAGAAAACTTTTGTTTCAACTTTGACAATAAACATTTGGCGAGCAAACACACTGCGCCATTTGCCATTTGCCACTTGCCACTTGTCACTTGTAAGTTTTCTTGTTTTTTTGTTGTGCTTTGCATTTCTCACTCTTATGCGCAGATTTTTCAATTCGCAATTGCAACTTTTGCTGCGTTCTCCGATTGTCGTCGGTGCTGTTCTGACGCTTGTTTTGACGCCTGGCTGCTTAAATATGCATTCTGCTATGGCCAACAAAAAAAAGTAAACTTATTGCCACTTAAGTAATTCCTTAGTGTTGCCTTTTTGTATTTTTATTGATAAAATTTCTTGTCAGGGGTTGAGGGATATTTTAGATTTTATTTGAGTCGAAAACGATCTATATGATCTTTTAATTAAGATTTCTTAAATAAGCTAAACAGTTGCATTGTATATAAGAATGTTTCTAAATTTCATAAATTATCTTATTTTGCAGGGTCAGTAAATAAAATTCGCATATGAAAGTAAATCAGACAAGATTCTGTCTCCTCGGATTTGGGGATGCCCACGTTTTGGGCATAGCTTTGATCCTAAGTAAAGTAAGTAAAGAGCTAAACAGTGATTGAATTGTACCATAAGCATAATATAATTAAAAACATTTAGTGAAGAGTACTACTCATGGCATATTTGTGTCCCCTTAATGATCAATTATATGATATTTTCTTATTTCCTCCCATTTCCGTTTACCATTCGGATGAAATTTTGTTGTTTTTTGTTCTTAAATAACCAAATATTCTTTGAATTCAGTTCGATAGATCAAACGCACCATGGTCCTTTAAAAAACCTAAACGATTTGAGCAAGTTAGAGCTTCTTCGCCTTTACCTATGCCTAAAAGTATGCAACTTTTCCTTGCATGAGGCCAAGTTAAACAATGCAGCCACATAACTTGTGTGAATGGTTTGTGTGCATGGTACTCTTAACAGCAGCTTGGATAAAAAACAACGTTAAATCATAATGCGCATTATTATTATTAGCTTAAGATCTTTAATAATATACAATTAAATGAATTGCATGTGGTTTTCAATTTAATAATTTATGAATTAAAATAATATGATAATATTATAATATATAAATATTCTGTTTGACAGGAATCTTTTAGAGAAAATATGTAATTAATGACGGGGCATGCAGACAACTTTTGTATTGTCGCCACGTATCTTTTCACAGTTTATTAATTTTTATTTTATTTTCTATTTGGCCTAATGTGTGCTGACGCATTTAACACAACCCTAGGTGGGTCACCAATTTCACCTACATCCTCGTCCTTATTCCTTTACCAGCATTATCCATTTTCCACATCAGCAGTTTGTCATTAATGAATATTCCTGTGGTTAAGCTTTGCAAATGAAAATCTCTCTTCGACTGCGAGTTGGTGCCACTTGAGTCTGATCTAAAGTGCTTCAATGCTGGGTGTTCTCTTGGTTAGCTTTAATATTGATGCTGCTGGTGTGTTTATTATGGTAGTAGCCACTTGTACTTGCAAGTTACTCTCGTTACTTACAGCTGCTGCTGGTCCACAGCTTTTTATTTGTTTAATATGGAAATCAACCCATCTTTATTTTACAGTATCAAGTATCTGCTTTAGTTTATCGACTACTCTATCTTCGCTTTTTTTTGTTTTTATGTAGTACCACAAAGCATTTAATCGAATGTCAAACATGAGAAAAAAACCGCTGCAGGCAAGCTTACATTAGTATCGTCTGCCGGTTCACTGGTTTATAAATAACTATATATTTTCTACTATATATCTCTACTACTTACCCAATATCAATTTGAATCAAGTACCTCAAGTAACTAGTTCCGCCTGTTAATTTATTCATATATATCTTATATATTTATATAATTGAATACTATTCTTGACGAATGGAACTTCGTATTGCTTAGGTACACTGTAATAATTAACATTGTCATTGGGTATTTGACGCACGTACCTTTAAGCTAGTAAATCATGGTTAAGACCGTATTTGTAGTTGTTGGCCACGTTAAGAGCAAACAGCAGCGAAAAGTCCAACCAAACGCTAATTACAGTAATTTTCTCAGCTCTTCTCCGGCATAAGAGTAAATGGAACCAAAAAAGCGAGCTGTCGGATAAGTTGCACTTGGTGGTAACCACGTGTTCCACGCAAAACTTTGTCAACAAAGATAACCAACAAAATAAATAAAAGAACTAAAAAATAAACTAACAAGTAATTAAGCAAGCTGAACAATCAGAGTGCGCGACTAAGAAATACCCTGTGTCAATAATACTGACTAAGTGATTAAATTACTTTAATGTTTATAATACTATTTTGTTTAAATTTGTAATGATATTTTTCCATAGTATAGCTATATAATTGCTGTGCTTATTACGTTATTTTCGAAAACCTTTATGGCTACAGGGTATTTATACAACTAACCAACGGTGTTAATGCTCTATATAAGTAGCTAGCATAGTTTGTAACTAATGCAGAGCCTGCCTCTCCCTTCCATAGACCATCACCAAAAATAACTCTTTAACTTTCTTACAGATGTGCTGCGTTATTCTTATGGCAAAAGTTTATTGAAGAACTTCGCGAGAACCAACAATTTGCGATTAGATTAACGCTAACTGCAGATTAAGTTATTCTTATAGATTATCGTATTGCTTGCTTATTGCGATAACCCTATCGTTGATAATTTCCTTCACTTCCATTGCGAATATAAAATCCAAATGTCCCCACGTATCATCGTCAATCTCGTAGAGGTCCTTCAGATTTGGCAATAACTCTGGCAACCGTGCAATATCCTGGACATTAGCCGACTCGTCCGCCCGTCCGGAGTACAAATACATGCTCGATGTGATCTTCGATATGTCATATGAAGGCGGTATATCTGTGCCATATTTGGCCTGGTTCATCTTGGTTCCCCAGTCGTAGCGACGGAACTCATTTGATACATAGGATTGTATAAAGTGTATGCCCTGATTTGTCGAAATGCCGGCCGGATGAGTTTCTGCCACTTGTGGCAGCAGCGTCTGCAAGTAGGGGAGAATAGACGAATTGAGAAAATTGAGGCAATCAAAGAAACATTTGAATTTAAGACAAGTAAAATTAACTTAATTACAAATAAATACAAATAAGAAGAATAAATATTTGTGTGTCTATTCAATACATATAAATATAATAATTATTAGCTATAATTATGCAGAGTACTTACCACATTTAGGTTGCCAACATCATCGCCCCACCACTTGGCCAGAATTTGACAGAAGGTGAAAAAATGGGGATCCTTGCTGCAGGCCGTGTCCAGGATTCGCTGAACTACAGGATTCATGGGTAAAAATACTTGATTCTGCAGGAGATCAGCGCCAAAGCCAGGTGAACCAATAGCGGGAGCGAGGGAAAGAATTATGCCTGTGGTGGTATTACCCATGAAGATTGGTGGTGCCAGCATGTGGGCGGTCTTAATCTTGTCATTGTACTCCGGACGTGTGGCGCCCATGACAAAAAATGTGGTGCAGCCTTGGGAGTGACCGACATAATGCACCGCCTTCTCGCCGGTGGTTGCTAGAATGTGGTCAATCATGGCAGGCAGATCGTAGGCACCAATCTCATGCCAGCTAAATGCCCAGTAGTATGGGTGCTTGGTGCTCATTTTGGTGTGATTGCGAGAGTAGATGTTGCCACGTGCATTGCCCAGCCACACATCGTAGCCTGCATCCGCATAGTTGTAGGCCAAAGCATTGTCCGGCCCATTGAGCAGGAAACAATCGGAGCAGCTGAACAGACCGTGCTGGATGAGCACTGCCGGACGCGGCTCTTTCGCATTGCCCAGCTTGGGTGAATACGGAATGCGGAACATGTTCAGCAGATATCCATCCTCCGTCTCCACCTCATGCGTTTCAGCCGGGTAACCGAAGGATTCGATGCGTTGTGCCTGTAAAGTGGCAAAAGCGCAGAACATTGCTTAGATTTACACACAATCATGGCCAAAATCACATGTGGCCACACAGTAAACAATTTGAGTGTTAATTTAACACTTTTTATTTTTATCGATTAGATTTAATTGCAATATATAATTTGTAAATTGTTTAACTGTGCGTTTGAAAACTAAATGTGTAATTTTTGTAATTTTGGGATGGTACTTACCGAGGTCTTGATTGGCTTTAGGGGTAAATCAATGTAAGGATCATACTCAACAGCCAGCGCTGTGGCGATCACGACCAGGATTACCACCGATACTTTTAGCATATTTTAACACGTTTGTTCAGCTCCGAAATTATTGAATGACTAAAATGTATTTTATAAATAAAATACATCTATCTGGTTAAACAATAGCTAAATATAATCTTTTGATTAGCAATCACTATACTTTATGAGTTTCTGACATGATTGATAAGAACGACTTTTGCTAATAAAATCCCTGTGAGATTTATTTGCTTTTGTAATCAGTTCGATTAATCGCAACTGAAGGGGGTAAGAAATGCAATCGATAGTAATTAAATACCTTTCACATATAGCCCATAAATTTAATGAATAATCTCGTTAATCTTCAATATTCGTGAGTAACGATTGTTACGAGTTTTAAGTATTATATCTATAAATATTAATCAACATTTTGATTATCACTTGTTGTACTACTTGAGTTGTTATCAGACATGATTGGGTTTTAAGTTTAATTTTATTTTCGTTGCCCTTGAGAAATATATAAATATAGAGTAATAATAGAATGCAGATAAAATAAGTACGCATTAAGAGAATCCAAAGCAGTTATATTTGAATAAATAACTATGTGGATTGGAGATTATCATGTTGCTTGCTAATCGCGATAATCTTGTCGTTGATAATTTCCTTAACCTTCAATGCGAATATAAAGTCCAAATGTCCCCACGTATCATTGTCAATCTCGTAGAGCTCCTGCAGATTTGGCAATAACTCTGGCAACCGTGCAATATCCTTGACATTGGCTGTCTGATCGGCCCGACCATGGTACAAATACATTTTCGATGTGATCTTTGATATGTCATATGAGGGCGGCTCATCGGTGCCATACCTGGCCAGGTTCTTCTTGCGTCCCCAGTTGTAGCGACGGAACTCGTTGGTTACATAGGATTGCATAAAGTGTATGGCCTGATTTGTGGACATACCAGCGGGATGTGTCTCTGCCACTTGTGGCAGTAGCGTCTGCAAGTAATGGAAAGTTGAGAAAAATAATTATGAACGTTTTTTCTTAATCCATTTTTCCCTAACTCTTGTCCATTGTTTATAAATTTCCTCTTGCTGTGATTTGAAGTGTACTTACCACATTTAAATTGCCCACATCCTCGGTCCACCCCATGCCCACAATTTTACAGTAGCTGAAAAAATATGGATCATTGCTGCAGGCCGTGTCCAGAAGGCGCTGAATCACATGATTCATGGGTAAAAATACTTGATTCTGCATTAGCTCAGCTCCAATGCCAGGAGAACCCATTACGGCAGCGAGGGAAATAAAGACGTCATAAGTGGTATTACCCATGAAGATTGGTGGTGCCAGCATGTGGGCGGTCTTAATCTTGTCATTGTACTCCGGACGTGTGGCGCCCATGACAAAGAATGTGGTGCAGCCTTGGGAGTGACCGACATAATGCACCGCCTTCTCCCCGGTGGTTGCTAGAATGTGGTCAATCATGGCGGGCAGATCGTAGGCACCAATCTCATGCCAGCTAAATGCCCAGTAGTAAGGGTGCTTGGTGCTCATTTTGGTGTGATTGCGAGAGTAGATGTTGCCACGTGCATTGCCCAGCCACACATCGTAGCCTGCATCCGCATAGTTGTAGGCCAAAGCATTGTCCGGCCCATTGAGCAGGAAACAATCGGAACAGCTGAACAGACCGTGCTGGATGAGCACTGCCGGACGCGGCTCTTTCGCATTGCCCAGCTTGGGTGAATACGGAATGCGGAACATGTTCAGCAGATATCCATCCTCCGTCTCCACCTCATGCGTTTCAGCCGGGTAACCGAAGGATTCGATGCGTTGTGCCTGTAAAGTGCCAAAAGACCAGAACATTGCTTAGATTTACACACAATCATGGCCAAAATCACATGTGGCCACACAGTAAACAATTTGAGTGTTAATTTAACTTCTGCTTTAAATAATTTGCTGCACTGTGTTCTTCACATCAAAAATTTCTGTTAGCCTTTAATTTGGGGCGAGGACTCACCGAAGTCTTGAGTCTCTTAAAGGGTATGTCAATGTAAGGATCATAAGGATCGAGGGCCAACACTGTGACATTAATCAGTGCCAGGATTACCACCGACACTATTAGCATTTTTTTGACGTCTGTTCAGGTCCGAAATTATTGAAAGACTAAGGTTCAGTTAATTAATAAATTATCCGTGGCTGTTGGGGAAACATTAGTAGCTACATCTAATCTCTAAATTAACAGTTACTTGAACTTTAAGACTTTATTTTTGGTTTGCATTGATAAGAACGGAATTTGGATAATCTCTGTAGGATTTATATGCAGATAGTCAAAATCTAAAATATTAAAGTGTTTAACAAGGTTTGGATTTATTTTTGTTTTTTTATTTATTTATTTGTTGTCAACTAAAATCAGTCGAGACCAAAAATACAAAAGTAAAAAATTTGAATCAAATGAAATTTAAAATAAAATTAAAATTACAAATAAATTAAAAAATACTAAAATATTTATAAGATTTTAAAGATTTCTGTTAGAAACAAATTTTTTTTAAAGTTGAATTGATGAAAGCTACATTCACAAGTGAAAATAAGGAATTTACTTGGTTATTTTTTTAAAGATTTAATTTTCTTGTCGATTAAAATTTACTTTCTTTGTACTTCTTAAATTTCATCTAGTTACATTCACATTTGAGGTGTTTAAATTCAAAACATGCCCATCTCATGCCTATGAGTTCCTTTCGGTAGTCGCTCCTTTTTTTTTTGTATTGGGGAGGATGATGGCTGGGGGGACAGATGGGCATAAAACACGCATATCTACGGATTGCGCCTGACTTGCTTCGATTTCTGTGTTATGCGGTGCAGCAAATGGTGTGCAAGCGTTGTGCATACGGTGCGGCATGCAACGCGTTGTTCGATATTGGCATTAAGCATGGCAAAAGCCGCAAACTACGAGCAACAACAATGAAAAACCATCAAGCATTGAGAACCAGGGACTGCCACTGCCGATGTCTGTGGCATTGTCAACACCAAAAACGGATGGATAGGCAGCAAAAATAGTTCCCAAAGAGGGATATGGCATAAGATAGAGAGAGAGAGATAGTGAGGGAGGGAGAGAAAAAGAGAGGTTGATACCTCAAACCGTAAATACGATGAACTGAAATTATGTGAAGAGGCGTTGTGAAAAACTGCAAATTGCATGGAGAACACAAAGTGGAAATTGCATTAAAAAAGATGTAAGAATGGCATAGCTCTGAGTATGCCAATTGAAGATGCACTGTGAGAAAGCTTAGTTCAGTAATTATTATCAAAATAGAGAAGTGCCTGATGTCATACAATAAAGATAAAAAAATAAATGAATATGGCTTACATTAAAGTTACACATAAAAGCAGGCAGGTTTGCGTTTGTTGCGTTGACTGCTGTTTATTCCGTACATTTTTTAATTGCAGTGTATAAAAGCAATGATCAATTAGTTATACAGAAGAGCGCTTCCAGGCTAACTCGGAAATTGCATGCGGCTTTTGCTTCCAGCTGCACTTGCCGCAAGTTTTGGCTTGAGTTGTTTTTCCGACATTGCACGCCTCAGTTACTCAATCAACTCGCCGCTTAATTGGCAGCTGATGAGCGCCCTCAAATTGTTGTCAAATTGGCAATTGCATAAATTCAAACCACACATAAACAATAAATATGCAAGAAAATGATTGCAAACGATGCCAAAATCGTTTAACACTTAAAATCGTGACTAATCATAAATCTTGAAAGTAACGTCTTTAAGGTATCCATAGCCAAGTAGTCGAGTGTTAACTCAATGGCAGCCCGTCGGGGGCGTTGACGATGACGACAGCGACAACGTTGTAGACAACGTGTCAAGTTTATGTTAATGGCCCAAAGTCAGAAAGCCACTTGCAGTCAGCCCGCAACTGAGTTGGCCACGATATGAGCGGCGTGGGGGTGTGGCAGATGGCTTGGGTCATGTCCGAGTTGAATGCCACACAAGTAGGCAATGGAGACAGTAACAACAATACTTAAAGCAAGACCACTTTGAGCAAATTACAAAGAAAGATCGTTTATTGATTGAAACATAATATAAGAATTTATTTTCCCTTGTGTCAAAGTCACTCAATGAGATAATATTCTAAGAAAAGAAATAATAAAGAAATAATGAAAAAGAATTTTATACATTTTTACTAACAATTTCATAACTATCGATTCGATATGGTGTTCATTTTGTTTTCCTTGTCTGCAATGTAGCAAGTTATGAGTGCTTCCCATTAACCGTGTATAAAGTTTAATTCAGAATGAGTTGCTTCCTTATTCTAGGTTTAAGTAAAAAGTTTGTTAAATCGAAAATTACCTTTAGGCCATATTGCAGTTGCTGCTGCTCTTTAGAGCCTGCATTGTCTTTTAAATCTGAGCAGCAAACGATGCCAACAATTTATTATATCGCAAAATTCATAACCAGTAGCAATTTTTTTTTTTTTTTGACAGAGTTTATTTCATCTTTTTTCTTCGAAAGTGAAATCAAAGTGTAATATTTTCAGCAGAATAAATTTGCTTACCAGTATTTTTCATATATGCAAAAGCATGGCATGTACCATAAGTTCTATATGGGAAATACATTTATAACTTTCCTAGAAGTGGAGGGGAGTTTTTTTTTTCTCTTTTGTGTAGTTGCCTTCTGGCAATTGACAGGCACAATAAATTGTAAAGTATGGCCAAAAGTTACTTATGGCCAACACATATCTGAGAGATGCATGCTTATATGCATATGTATAAATCTTTGTGCCGCTGCCAGATATATATATATATATATATATATATATATATAATTTTTTTTTTATATTTACAAATATGGACATGCAGCTGCAGCAGTAACACTTTTTATGCTGCCAAAGGAGGGAGACTATTTTTTGTGTTTAGAGTTGAGCGATATTTGTTACCAGCAAATAGCTTTTGTCACTGCTATTATTTTACACGGCATTTTCAAATGATTTAGTACATTTTTATTAAAGAAGGTTAGATAGGTATGAAGTGGTAATATTATTTGTCACTGTTTAACAATGTTGCTCATCTCTGGTTTGTGTTAAGTGAGAGGGGAGTAAGACTGTAACTCAAGTGTTTGGCACAATTTGGCGCCATTTGCAGTTAGTCGTAAATCGGTGTTTGCCAATTGATTTTCCACATTTATATTTGCCCAATAGATATTTGCGATTGCATTAAAAATTTGCAAGTTGCAAGAGGAGCCTAATTCGTGTCCAGGCTTTTAACTATAGTGTTGCAGCCATTGACAATGATTTGGTATATTTGTGTTTTCTAAACAAATGATAATTGTTGTTCGTTGTTGTAGAGTATTTGAGCGCCCTAAACAAATTTGTGCAACAGCACAATTTTCGCTACCACTTGTGGCACATTATGCATGTACTTGAACACTCTTCACTCACATTACCCTCAAACTTTCTGGCAACTCATGCAAAACCAATTAGTTGGATTTGCTTCTCTTCACATTCGCACTGCATCGCATGGATTTTAATTATTCGAAACGTTTGTTCCACAAAACGTTGCAACTGCGTCCGCATTGTTTTTGGTTGGCTTTATTTTTTCTTTTTTTTTCAGTCCATTCGCCATTTGGCTCTTTAGTCTTTAGCTGCTGATGCATTCCATTTGGGCCAGTTCATTAGGAGGCAGCCTTAGCTGCAGCTGTGTCTTCAACTTCAGATTAAGCAGTGTTAGCTTTTGCCACCTTCTTGGCAAATCAAGATGTAGTTGTGCGGGGGCTGAAGAGGCACTTCATCACTGTTGGCTTCGATGGTTTTTTTGCTACCTCGAGCGGTCACTAATTGTGGCATTCGCTTATCGGTTAAGCGTGTGTGAAGTGCCACTGTTGAGAAATATATTAACACTAATTGTTGGCTTTTAAAATTGACCAAACTGTTGCCAAACCACACAAGGCCGTAAATTGAACTAAATTATTATAACTTTTATGTAATAGTATAGACTTAATTATATAATTTTGTATCTATTTTAAAATTATACCTTAAAATAGTTTAAAGAAAACTGACAGTTATTTTCATACACAGTGGCAACAAACACAACCAGCGTTCGACAGCATCAAACAAGTTGCATCACGCAACACGAACGCAACTCTTATACGCCAAGCAAGGCATCGAGCATGGACAAGTATAAGAGCCGAATAACTATTGTTCGCACCAGCAGCAGCAACAAACAGCAAACTGCATTTTGGCTTGTATGAATAATTTGAGAATGGTGGCGAAGTAAAAATAACTGTTGCGCTTTTGGCCATTTGAAATTTAAAATGTCAAATGCTGTAAAGGCCAATGGCGATTAAATTTGGCTGTAAGCTAGGAAGGGTTATTGAATGTTCAAGGACTGCTGCACATCCAACTGACAATGAAAAGACCATACAAAACTATGAACGGTCACACTTGAGCACACCACACACAAACAGAGTCTGAATGCCGAGGCGATTCAATCAACTGTAATTTGTGCCCCCATGCAGAGCAACAAAAATATCAAATTAAATTTATTAATATAATTGTGCAAAAAATAAAAAGAAAGAAAAAACTGGTAATAACAATAAAAATGTGAACATTAACTGGAATAATCATATAGCCATCAACAAAAATAAAAGCAATTTCTAACTCATGGTGAAAATCAATTACGACGATTTATTTTCCATTATTATGTTAACGATGTACGAGCTATGTTTGCGGTATAATACCGTACCATATGATTTGTGTATTATTAAATCAAAATGTTTGTTCCAATTGCAGTGTACGAAATTGATTTTAATTAAGCAATTCAATACTCGTGTCTCGCGGCAAATACAGTTATTAATTAGACATTATGGCAACATGGTGCACAGTGCACAAAGTTAGAGAAAATATGCATCCTGACCATGAGAAGGGCACAGCAAAACACTGCACTGCAAACAAATTTATTTTATTTGTTATCTAGCTGTAAATGTGCGGAAAATTTGAATATTCTTAAGCGCAGGTAAAAATAATTTTTTTAAGGCTTTTATTTTTCATAGTTCACTTCTCTGATGCTGCATGTTATTTTTTTTTTTGTATAACGAGAATCAAATTCAACAGAAGACATTTCACACAAATCAACAGTTACTTTTAATGCTGCACGCCCCATTTCCTCATCTACTGTACCTTCTCCCCCACCCCAATTCACACACAGCTCAACAATTTGAACGGCAGCAGCCAACCGTTGATACACTCAGAGAATTGATTTCGCTAATTTTAATAATACAAATTCCTCACTGAAGCTTAAAAATTAGGCAAAGACAAAGAATAAATTTGAGTTAATAACAATGTTAAATTAATTCAAATTAAAACTCTGTCAACGCAGCTTAACTCAACAGTGTCGTGGCTCATGGAGGTTTCCAATTGACGCAAATTGAATACCTAAGTTGCAAAGATTGATTATCATCATTATCATCATCAGAAGATATGAATATAAAGTTATATTCAGGTAGCTGCACAGCTGCTCTTTAGTCTGAAATACCTATGGAACCTAGTAAATGTTTTAATATACAATTTATTATTTTTGTGCAAATTGAATGTTTTCTTTTAGAATTTTTCTGGTATTCGAAAATGAAAAATAAATCATCCAGATTTGAGAAAATGATGAGATGCCAAGGAAAACTCACCTTATTGTGCAGAATTATATTTGTAATTATTTCTAATTCAATTAACTTTTATTGAATTTTAGAGCGAATTTTTTTAGAGTGTATGCCCGGCTGGCCAAAGAGTTTCGCATTATGATTCGCCGCTTTACTCGAGCGTAACGCGACTAGCAGCATGGGGCACTGATGGGCAGAGGTGTGCTGGGCAGGGGAGGCGATAGGGCCAGACAATCCCAAACAAGTTGCTACTTGCGGCGCTTCGACGCTTGGCTCATGCCAAAGAAATACAATAAGTGGGGGAATAATGGAACAAAGCCAGACTGAAATCTTTATACACTATGTAAGCCGTTAAGTTAGAGTTATAGTTTAGTCCAAAACTGAATCTACATATGAAATATATATTGCTTATAAGAATTATTCATAAAAGTTTTAAATGCAATTGAGAATGCGACAAATCATAATCTTTACAACTAGAAAACTTCCTTAATATTTCCGATGCTTGACAACTGCCACATAAAATGTTGATACTCAACTATTTAGGGGCACCGCTTGCCAACCCACATACTTACCAAGTCGCTGTAGTAACACAGTAACAGCCGGCAGCAGCAACAACCCACTCACTTGGCCAGCAAATGAGTGTGGTTGTGTGGTGTGCTGGTGTGGTGTGGTGGTGTGGTGTAGTGTATGGGGGCAGTAACCGAACCCAAGTGAGCCACTCACCCATTCACCCATTTCACGTGCAACTTTACCACATTTCAATGCGCTGTTAATTACTCCATTAGCTCTGTTGCTGAGCTCTTGTAACCAGGAATTGAGACAGACTTAAGGCCAGGTGAGAGCTGAAAGCTGTCAATCAGCTGTTGCTTGGACAGACATACAGTCAGTACAGTTGCATGCATCAATTAGCAACAGTAGCAGCAGCACCAGTAACAGTATTAGCAACAATTGTCGACGATCTACATCCACACATGCAACAATTAGAATTAAATTCAATATTCACTCAGCAAAAAGCTAGAAATTGAGCAAAGTGAACTTCAAACTGTCTTCGTTTGGGTGCGTGTCTCAAATTGTGTGTTTGGAAGTCATCGACTTGGAAAATACAATAAAACTGGCAACTAAATGGCCAACAGCAGAGAAAAAATCATTCGAGCACAATTTGTATGCAGTCTGTTTGGAATATTTAATGAATTCTATACCAAAAACAAGAGATAAAACTAGAAATTAGGAAAGTGGAAAGGGGGAAATGGGAAATGGGCGTATGAAGTACTTTGTACCAAATAACTTTGGCCTGTGAGACCAGTTTTTCGACATTGCCCCTTTTTGTGTTGGTTTTTTTTTATCAAATTTGTAGCAAAGTTTTATTGATTTTACGAGTCAAATTATCAAGTCAGTTTTTGGGCAACAGAGAACGTTGACAGCAAAAGACTAACGAATCGGCCAAGATTGCAGTGAAGTTTTAAATATGGAAATTCCGGAAAATATTTGACCAACTAATAGCTGAGCTAAAGAGATCTTTTAGAAAAGCAAGTGTTGGAAATAAAATGTTGGTTAATATTCTGATCTTTGCCATCATTTCATTGCAATTAAATTTAAATTTAAATTTCGCAAATCTATTTTTATAATTACAGTCATAAAAATGCAGCAGCAGCAGAAATAAAAAGCTAAGTAAACATTTGTTTAGCCCATTTGGCAATTTATACAGCATAAATATTCATAAAATGTGTACAGATATGTAAATTATGAAATGAGTTTGGAAATTATTTGCGTACCAAAATGTCTGTAAAATGAATGTATATTTCATGCAAAAAATAAAAAAAAAACAAATTATTAATGGGCTCGCACACATATAAAAAGCACCAGCTTCATTGTTATATTATATTTGCTTAGGCTTTTTTTTGGACTTGCCACACACATAACACACATGGACACACACCTTAACAATAGTTGCGAGTGGCCCATTCACAATTCCGACTTCAAGTCAAAAGTGTTACGCGTTTCTTATGCGTCAGGCGTAGGTCAGGGAATTGCCAACAATAAAGTTGTCAAAAGAAACCAAAAAATCATCAAACAAATGAAAACTGATCACATATTCAAATTCCTTTGTTCATATTCGAAGTTCATGCAATTTTTGGCCAAATCACTTTCATTTAAAGCTCATTAAAATCATAATAACAGCATTAAAAACATTCGCAATCCCCCGAGTGTCGGTCATCAATCAATACACAACTTTGACCAGAAGTGGACCAAAGGGGGGGATGCAGAGTCATCTCTCATTATGGTGCTTGAGCGTATTTTAATAGTTTATCGTCGATTGTGAATATTGCAATTTAATTGTTTGACAAATGCTTCAAATTGGTTTTGCGAACCCCATCCAAAATTTGAGTCACAATTGAATTGCATTCAATTGTCACGGATCTGTCGCAATCTCCAATTGTGATTTGTATCTACTTTAAAGCAAGTCAAGTATTTGGATAACAGTGCTGTCCATATAAAAAAACAAAAATAAATAAATATTATTCAACTTTAACTTCCGTTTGTTGCAGCACACACACAGGGGTGTGTGTGACTTGGGGCAGTTGCAAAACGAAGACTTTCCTCTTCCATTTAATGCCCTGAGGATTTTTACGCTTTAGCATTGAGGTGAAATAATCCAAAAATTTATTTTCTTTTTTGTTGTTGTTGTTTTTGTTGCTTTTGTAGTTTTAAAGTGCTTATTGGATTTGCCAAAGTTCAGCTTGTCATGGCAACAGCTAAGGGAAAAGTTTTTTCTTCTTCTTACCTTTTCCCTCTCTCTGGAGGTGTCCAAAAATATTTACAAAATGAGTGAACAATTTATATATCTGGCAGCAAAAAAATAAGTTTAGTTATATGTATTTTTTTTTGTATTTATTTATGTATCTATTGGGATATTTATAAGGCACACGACACACGACAATGACTCGTAAAAAGCTTTGCAAGTCACTTTAATTATGCATGATACGTGTAGATATAATTCCATCTCATATTCCGTAAGGGAACATTTGTAAATATCAGAGTACATTTTAAGCATTTTTACAGACTCTTAAATTGAAGTAATCTTTACTGTGTTCTTTGAGCAATGGGAAATAGTTTAAGACTTATTTTTATTTTTGGTCTCTTTTGATCTGAGAATGACAATAATCTGAGACCGAAGTTTTAAGAGCATATTGGATTCTTGCAATTTGGAAATTATATATTCGTCCTATGCCTTTGTCAGACAAAACATTGAACTTGGTCAGAAACATCCATTAATAAAATTTAAATCGATGAAACAGTATATCTGTCATATTTGAAAACTAGGGTGGATTGCTGACAAACTTTAAATATTAATGTCCGCCTTGTTTTTTAAAATCTTATCAGTTTTGGGAAAGTTTTGGCTGTGGATAAGTTTGACCCGATCCTACATTAATTAAGGGTCTAATATATTATGAAAATTATATATTTTGAAAATCCAGCTAAAACCGCGATTCCAAATGCGATCGAATATATAAAATCTGATCACTTTAGACAGAGTTTCGACTGTTCAAAGACTTGTTAAAGATTCTGAAATTTCTTGGCCACACTTAACGCTGTACCCAAAAATGAAAGCCAATATCTGTCATAGTTTTAGGGCTAGAATAATCTTATTTAAAAGGTGCATAATTGAATTTTCAATAATCGAAAAAGGCTTTGCCACACTTTATCAGCTGTCAGGGTATTTCAGAGTCGGATGCGGCCGACAGCAATGCAACAAATTTAATTTCGATTTTCGAGAAATTGTTTTTTTCGGCGTTGCAACTTTGTCAAAAACCTCAAAGAGGTTGCAATTAATTGTCAATCTCATATCAAAGGAGACCAAAAATAAAAAAATAAGACTGGAACCAGATAAACTCGACTTATAGCTACCCTGCAAATAGACTTTATGCGGCAGAAAATTTGCTTTTAACTGATTTTTAAGGCAAACTGGTTAAAAAACCCAAAAAATTAATTATATTCATTTGTTATAGTCTTAAAGATCGCAAAAAACAGATGGCCAGGAATGAGGAAGTATGCATACACTGGCTGTAATCGAATATATTTTTTGGAAATACCCTGAAAAAAAATTGGTAAGCGAAAATAGTTAACAAAAGTTGTGGTTGCTTTAATTGCTGCTGTGGAGTTGTGGAGTAAATCGCCAATTGAATGACACCAGCAACTGCTGCTGCTGCTGATAATATTTTTGCTGCAGATGCTGTGATTACTTTTACTGTTGTTGTTGTTGTTGTTGCTGTTGTTGTTGCTGTTGTTGTTGCTGTTGTTGGGTTGCATTTAATTTTAAAGCTCGTAGCGACAAGATTACAAATATTTGTGCGCCACACTCGCCAAAAGATTTATGCGCTCACGAATATTTGACGATGTGCAGCACATGCAACACACGACACGTACACACACAGACACCACAGAGAGAGGAGTGGGGGGTGGGGGTCAGGTGTTATGGCTTCATGATGATGAATTTGGGGTGGTTGATCTGTGCCATCAGTATTTGCACAGCTTACAACAAAATCGTGTTTGCACGCGCGAATTATGCAACCTGCCACTCGTTGCAATGGTTGCATTCGTTTCTCGTGAGTGGCCTCACTTGGCCAGTTGGTTTTTTCTTTCATTTATTTTTAGAGGTTTGGTGACTTTTGTGTGGATTTACGGCAAATTTGTTTTAGGCATGTTAAGTGTGGCTTGAACCTCATTTGCAGCAGACACACGTACGACCTTGAGGCAAGACTGTGGAAACACCCAGCAAGTATGCAAAAACCAGACAAAATCCACAGGTTAAAAAGATAACGGAAAACAGAGAAGAAAAATCGAATAGTGGGTAGAGTCTACACAAGTCGGAGTTCATTCATTACGCAGTTGACAAATTGCCACAATGAACTTGAAAAAGGGTTTCCAGCCAAGAGTTGTGTGTTGAGAGTGGCTTGGCTTGGCTTGGCTTGTTGCATGATTAACGATACACACAGTCATAGTTAAGTTGTGCAAGTTGGCTATTTCTTTAATTAAGATTAACAATTACAAATGCCAACAAATAAAAATAAGTCAGCCCATTCAAAAGAGTCTTTTATTTTTACAACCACAACCATAATTCAACTCAATGATGATGACATTGAAGGTAGCTTAAGTTGGCGCTTTTCTAAATTGCTCAGTCATGCATCAGTTGCATAAGAAACGTTTTTCAAAGAGTTTTAACTAAAGTCATTTTTCTATATTGTTAGAAATAATCAAATTTTTGCATTGTCTGCTAAAATGTTTTTCAATATATATTTTCACTAAAACTCTTGTCAAGTCATTTAGTTCATCAGTTTTTATTTGCATTGTAAATAAGATCTTCAAATGACTTTGAAAAGTATCAGGGAAAAGCGTTCAATTGTTGCACGATATTTGAAAATTAATTATGCTGCAAATTTTAAGTGCCTGTTATTGTTTGCTTGCTGTTTATGTTATTGTTGTTTTTGTTGTTGTTGCTGTTGTTGCTGTTGTTGTTGTGTCCAATTGAATTAACAGCATGCCTGACAGTCGCGCCCGATGTTGGCGCTGCCCCGTTTCGGTACTTTGCGCCTCAATTAACGGCAGATTGTGGCAGCAGCTGCAGAAAGCGAAACAAGAGTCGACAATGGGCAACAAAAAAAAATAAAAATAAGCCCTAGACCCCAAAAGCGCAGCAATTGCAGTAGTGCGAAAATGTGCAGCATCGTAAATTTTGTAAAATTTCAGCTCGAAAAGTCGTTAAATGTAACAAACACACACAGGACATGGCCACCACTATAGACCACACACAGCAGCACACACAGCAGCACACACAGCAGCACACACACACCAGAACACACACCACAACACACACTCATCACAAATTGGGTCAGTCAATTGGGGCACAGCAATAGAAATGCCTCACAATTGCTTACCGAGGCCCCGGCAGAAGTGAGCAAATGTGTTGCAGAAGGACAAATGCACAAATGTTTAACGCTTGCCAGCAACGTTTTTATATTTTATATTATGTAATATTATATTATATTATTTTCATTGCCAGAGCTTTAAAAAAAAACAGTTAATCCTAACAAGAATTGCCTTTCACTCACGCAAGGCTGTTTAAATTTTAATAACGTTCTTACGAAAATCCCTTTTCTTCCATTCTTTTCTGCACTCAGTCAATTTGTGTTACAGTGTATTATTAAGTTGTGCAAATATCATATCCAACTTTATTCAATTTTAATGAAATTTTAAATGAAAAAATGTAACAAACCATTGTTTGAAAATCCGTTTAAAGTTAACAAAGCAAAGCTAGTGGAAAGCTTGCCCCAATCCCTAAAAGTAGATTTTTATGCAACATTATTACACGAATTTCGAGCATTGGTATGAAGGATTCAATAATTATCCTTCATACCAATACTTAACATACACATTTGCCTTATTTTCGATAATAAGGAGAATCTTTTAGTCGAAAACTCTCCATTTCATAGTTGTTTTTTTTTTCTTTTTTAAATTTAATATTCCTCATGCCTTTGTACCGAAATAAGGATAAATTGTCTCAAAATAGCACTGAACAGTGCGGTTTTCGTGGGTGGGTTAGGGGTGTATGCGTGTGTGTGTGTGTGTGTTTGTGTGTGTGTGTGTGTGTGTCTATTCTAGATATGTGTGTGCTTTCAAGTGGCAGGCTGGCTTACAGTTTCTTTTGTTCATACAAAACGATTTCCTTGTTCTTGAAAATTGTGCTTAAAATGCACATAGAACAATAAATCCAGTAGATCCCCAAACATGAACAAAAAACTCCTACAATATATGGCAGGGAACCCAAAAAAAAAAAGGAAAGGGAATAATGTGATATAAGGAATCAGATTATGTGGTGCACATCGACTAACAGATATCCTGCAGTCCAATTTTGTTGCAAGAAAATTAAAAGGAGTTGACAATTTATATAAGTATATAACAAGTAACAAGAATTTATCTTATATATGTATTTATAGAAAGTTAATATAGCCATGTCCGTATGTGTGATGGTCTTTATTTTTTAAACCCATTTTTTTATTAATTTGTTAAGCTCATATCTTAATATTATATGGCACCTTACATAAAACCAAAGTAATGTTTGTCAGTTAAACGAACGTTTATAAAGATATGGAAATCAGTTTAAAATTGTGTTGGAATTTTGTAGTCAATAAGTAACATAAGACGAAACTGGATTATACCAGAAACAGAAGCTTTTTTTCCCACACACTCATATTGATTACACTGCTTTTTAAAAAGAAAGTATTTTTTAGAGAAGTGCGCAAAACGGTTATCTGAAACGCATACAAACTTTAGTGGAACAAAATGCAAATATTTTTTGCATCTTTTTTTTTTTTTTTGCTTACTATTTTTTACTGCACTTAAAAGAAAAGCGTTGGTAAATGGAGTGTGCTCATGTGAATGTATCCGTTAGTGTTTTTTTTTTCCATTTTTTTAAAGGTGTATTTTTGTGCATTAAAAACTGTTGCATTTTTTCTGCGGCAAATACGTAAGTGGCAATAAATAAGTGCAGCGCAGCCAAGCATACAAAATTGTTGAAATATTTCTATTGATAAGACTACATTTTGTTTGCATAAATGCATTAATTATGCACCGAACATAAAATTAAAAAACAATTTCTTAATATTATGAATTAAGCTTCAATTAATACTAATTAAATAGTTATAGTAAAGGAAGCCTTGTAAACGTATTGAATAGTTTCTTCTTTATTGCAAAAGAAACACAAAGAGATGTTCAGCTGTTCTTTCATATTATAACTACTCTTGTAATATTAATAAAAATACAATCTATTTCAATTACACTCAAAGTTAACCAATTCATTTTGATCACATTAATTCAGCAAATTTCCATTCATCATCTTCGCTGAATATTTTGTCAAAGTTTCTGGCTCACATTTATAGGTATTCCCTGAGTCCTTTGAATGCTGCTCCTGCTTTCCCTTTATGATGAGGCCAAAGCAGAAAATTGCATTTAATCAGCTTTTGACAAGCCAAATTGAAGTTTAATTAATTTTGTCGTTGCCCGGGCAAAGGCAAATAAGCAAAGGCACAAATGGCCAAAACAAATACATACATACATGTACGTGTATAAGTGTGTGTGTGTGTGTGTGCGTGTGTGCGATTCCATAAGAATTTGGAACTATGTTGGCCTGTGGCCTGAGCTGAACTTTGGCATGCCGCCCAAAGAAAATATGTCATTTTTCTTACAGCTTAAATGAAAAACACGCATAATTTATGAGTCACCGTTGAATATGCTGAACGCATCCAGCATGAAATCTGAGTGCGATTGTAGCTGCTGCCCTTTTTTCCAGCATTTTCCTGCCAAGGTTTTTTTGCTTGGGAGTAGGAGCAGTCAACCTGGTCGACGGTCACGACTGCCATGTGATGTATTATATTTTACTGATTTATTGCCTTATTTATGCTTAGCATTTGCACGGTAAATTCCGTAGCAGCAGCCCCCCAAACATTCAACATTTGATTACATATTAAGCATCAGAGAAAATATTATATTAGAGCTGTTCTGGAATACGGTTACCTTAATAATATATATTTAAGGTTCTCAATTCAACCTATGCTTTAAGTGTGGATTTTTTATTAAAATATATCACACAATAAACATTCCGAATATAAATAGATGTAGTCTAGTATGGATTTAAGATCGACCAGTTTTATGAATATTCTTTTGTTATTAATTATTTTTAACACAAGTCGGGCTTTAAGAGAGTTATTCAAATAGTTTGCTTTCAATCAAATTGCAATTATTTTGCAAATAATTCTTCAAATGTTAAACAAGGCGAATGCGTAACTTCTCGGGATTTGAGTAGACTTAAGTGATGGGCGCAGTTGCACAAACATTGGCCAATGCTGGGGCTGAGGCATCACTTCACTTAAATGAGTTTTGTAACATAATCCACACAAACAAAAACCACAAACATATAGACAAAGATAGAGAGAGAGAGAGAAAAAGAGAAAGAGACGAACGCACACAATTTCTTGGAAGTGTTGACCACAATTTGTGCATGTGGCAATTGCAGAGTTTTGGAGCTGCTTGTGTCCTTGAACCTTGTTTGTGGCAGCTATGTGCTTTGTCCTGGCCTTTTATTTGCTTGCGTCTTTTGTTTGCACTGTCTGTTTGCCACAGAAAGCACACACAATTTATGCGCTGATGTCCTTGCCAGCTGACTACCGCTGGCTGCCCATCATTGTGGCACCCGTCTGCTTGTGGCTTGCTTGCCCCACACACACACACGAGTCTCTTATCCATGACTGTCTACGTATTTGACTTGGCTCGTATTTCAGTTGTCAATCCGTGTCTGCAATCAACGTATGCAACTCATGTGGCCCAGTCACGGCCAATGGCCAGTTATTATTCTGAAGAGGTTGCCTCAAGTTGCTACCGTTAAATTGCAAAGCTAACAACTGCTGTCAAATCAACATTTCCATCAATCACAGCTCACTCAATATTCCTTATCTTAAAGTTGGATAACGTTTCTAATTTGATCAAACAGAGTGAGTTGTGAGTTGACCTAATCTGAAGGGGTTTCACACACAAAAAGATTACGAATTGATGATTCATGATTTCCGATATATTTGAACCTGTTTAGTTTTGTCAAAGTTTGAGCTTTAAATTGCCTCTAGTAATTTAAGCCAATTCCAGTCACGTGTAAGTTGCACATTGCAATTTTTTGTTGCATCAGCAAACATCAGCACATTTTGCAACAGCAAGAAGTCAAGTCGGTTATACGTGTGTGTGTGTGAGTGTGTGGGTGTATCTGTGAGGTTGTGCACACTTAAATCTGTTATTGGCTTTATAACTAATTTATATTTGAAAATTAATTCAATAGATTTTACCTGAATCTGGCCAAAAACATTGAAAATTGTTCAGGAAATCGTTGAAATTACGGCAAAACTCATGAAAATAATATGTTAATTTATTTTAGGGGAAATTTGATTATAATGTTTATAATTAAAATACCCTAAAAGCAAAAGAAAGTGTAAAAGGGGTAACTTTAGTTAGAGAAACTAAAGCTATAAAGTTATATATAATATAAAAGTTATAAAATTATAAACCTTGTTATTGTTTAATAGCAATAGTCTGACTTATCCCAGTGACTAGAAGATCTGAAAATAAACCTAATATTAATATTAATTCTAGATTAAAGTCTTAAGTGCACAGCTTAAATTCTTTTCACAAATTTTCCATTGTCACGTAGAAAGAATTTTCATGGAATTGGTTTACTTATGCATTAGATAAGGTATCTATTAGTCCCCCACTCTTATCTGTTTGCTGTAGATGCTATCTTACCGAATTATCCTCTTGACTTGATATTCGTATTTTAATTTGAATATCTTCCTTAATTTGCATGTGTGACAACCAAAGCGGATATTTACTTTGACAAATATGCCCATAAAATATGCCCAAAAATTGCAAATATGTAATTAAATATGCACAAAAGAATCCTTGAATATTTTACGTAGTTGGTATTTTTGTTTATTAAACTTTTGCGTTGGAAAGGCGAAGTGAAACCAAAACTTAATTTCTTTAATTAAATTTTAAGCGAAATTATTTATACTCAATCTAGAAAAACATAATGCATTAATTATAAATTATTTACTCTGGTGGTAATGCGAAAATAACAAATTATCTGACGGGGCGACATGGAGTCTCACAAATAAGGGCTCCATATCAGATGAATGGCTACCCGGCTGGTTATGTGTTAATTTGGCTAAAATTTCAGATGTCACAAACTATGAAATACATCAAGTTGTGAGGGGGCATGCCACCCGACCAGCAATGTTTAAACTGTGTATTATTAATTCAGCCAAAATTGTGTCGCTGTCATGTTAGTCGAATATGACAGTTTTCTCCCGTATTCGTTCATTTCAAAGAGAGGCCAGGTTTTCTGGCACGCATTTTATGCGGGCTGACAAAATGAAATTTGCATAGTAACTACAGACTGGCAGACAGGCAACAGTTTGACCCACCGACCCACCAACCCACCCACCTCACTGAATCAAAGGCAACAAGAGAGAACATTGCAGTCGGACGTAACCGACAGCGAAATACTCTGATACCATAATTTGTGTGCCTTTCAGATTGAGGTAGATATAAGATAGTAACCCTTCTTCGAAGTTTGGCAACTGTAGCTCTTAAATTACGGGAGATATGAGATAATCTGCGTATCGGCATATGGGCATAGGTCGAACCTTCAAAATGTCATAACTTCGTCAAAACTCAACGGATTTCCAAAAGTAAGGGCGTTTTAATCATAGTTTGGCCCCCAGATCAATCGTACATTTAAAGTTGAAAACGTAATTTTGTGTCGAAACATAAGTCAAAATTATAGTCCGAACATCGGCTATAGGCATAGGTCGCATAGGTCGAACTTTCAAAATCTCATAACTTCGTCAAAACTCAACGGATTTTCAAAAGCAAGGCCGTTTTAATCATAGTTTGGTCCCTAAATCAATCGTACATTTAAAGTTGAAAACGTGATTTTGGGTCGGAACATAAGTCAATATTATAGCCCGAAAATATACATATGGGCATATTCCAGGTTTATGAAGGGTGTTCTCATCAATATACCTTTCAAATTTGGTGACTTAAACTTTTAAATTGCGTGAGATATATGGCCCAATCGATTTACGGACAGACGGACGGACGGACAGCGGACATTGCACAATCCCAATATACTATTATACCTTCGGTATCATAGTATAAAAATGGAAAAAGAAGGACAACTGCTGATCAGGCTGAATAAGCTGAATGATGCGCTAGAATAATGACGATGATTTTGCACTTTGGGTTTCACTTACCGTTAATTATATGAAAATTGTTTAAAGTCATGGCAAGTTAGCAAAAATTAATTACATAAATTTCGACTTAAAATTGCCAAGAATATCTTACCATAAATCAGCTTTAAGCACAGGTACCATTTTGGTCAAATATTCTACTTTGAATTATTGCTATACGACATTTATTTACCTTAATTTTTCAGTCAAACTTAAGTTCAGCAACTTTGTATTAAATTATCCAGCCAAAGCTAATTAGTCGCAACATAGTAGAACCAGTTGTTCGTCATTGTCTACTGGCCAGCAATTAAAGATGAAACGCTACCCAGTCTTAATTGCAATATTAACTCCGGGTCGTCTGTAAAGCGTAACAGGGTAACAAAGTTTTATGCAATTTAATTTAATTTGCACATTGCATTTAGTTCTACTCCTGGTGGCATTTTCACTGACGGGCAGTCGCTTTGTGCGGGCAGCGAATCTTTTGTTTAAATTTAACGCTCGTGACATGCTTAATTAATTCTTTAACTTCAGGCGAAAGGCAAAAAGTGGTGGCTGCCTCATGAATATGCTTTTATGTGTGGCACAACAATGGGAGCAGAAAGCAAATTAACAAAAACTCCTTGTTTATATAGTAAATTGTTGTTGCTGTTGTTGCTATTCAAAGCCAAAGCTAACAAAGTGCCATCGATTATGCTAATGGATGGACCATAGATCGTAGCCCCACCCCAGCTCCTGATTACTTTCCAAGTGCAGCCAGAAAAGTTCGCGCGACGCTCACCAATTAAGCGGCACAAGATGTCTTTAATGGACCGCCTTTGTCAGCCAAAATGCAATGTGCTGGCGAGGCACGCAACATTCCCCACTCTGGAGGGACACCCCTAAATTTCAACTTACGACCAAGTTGGCTTCCATACTGCACACCTACCTCATCCTGCTCCTGTGGCAGCTACGTGACTTGTCATAAATCAATTCACGTCTGCTTGTAAATTATTATGTGCAATATTCTGCACTTTACCATTATATTTTCAGTATCTATAATACGACATCGAGCGTAGCCGACACGCTAACGAGCAGCCAGACTAACAATGAATAGGTGGTGGCATGCCTCCCTCTTGCCACCTCCCATCTCTCTATCTTTGCATCTTGCCCATTTGTTGCCAATAAGCCAACAATAGATCGCTGCAAAGTTTGCCAAGTGGCCGTCAAGTTCGCTTAATGACGACAAATTGCACTTTGTATTTGTAGCATAAGAAAAATGATTACAAATTTATAACAATTATTATTCCTGGAGCCGTAACTATGGAAATAATACTTGATATAATTGCACAAGAAGCGCTATTAGGCATATATTTTGCTTAGACAGCTGCAAAGGTTCTGGGAATATTAATACGCATTCACTTCTGCCAGATAATATTCAATATTCATGACAACAATTATATATTAAGTATGAATTACTATTTTTAGTTATAGTTTCAATATCTTTCTGTATTTTGGCTTATTGAGAAGGCATTGCAAGTTGGCCATTTGCAAAAGGATTGCATGCAAGTCTTTTGTATTTCCTGATTAATTTTTCACAACTGTAAATTAATGAAAATAAATATAAATAAATTGCTCTTTTAGTTAAAGTTTTAAATCTCTCGGATTTTGAAATTGATT
This sequence comes from Drosophila kambysellisi, assembly GCA_035042185.1. NCBI lineage: Eukaryota > Metazoa > Arthropoda > Insecta > Diptera > Drosophilidae > Drosophila > Drosophila kambysellisi. The sequence goes on along the minus strand of JAWNLS010000945.1, from coordinate 2,277,379 downwards.
GACAACACATTAAGTATTCCCAGATCTGACATTTAATAAGTTATAGTAAAGGAAAACCACCATTTGTTGTCCCCTTTTGGCGTATTCAATAAACTTAACAAGCAACCAATTCATCATTGTTCGATTCGTCAATCGAATTAAATATGTAATTGTAAAGAGAAACAAACATGATTGATCGACTATAAAATGCCCTTTAATCTTAAGATTAATTCTAATTCATTTTAAAATTTGTGAATGACAATACAAAAATATATACTTTTTAGAAATACACAAAATTTGCAGAAAAGAGTGTTACTTAAAACTTAAACTACTTTTTATATAAGGCATTAATTAATTAATTAATCTGAATTTAATTGAGAGAGTAACGGAAAAGTTAAGTTAATTTTGTACAGACAAAAGAATTTTCATAACCCTATTAAATATTTTTTCATTCTTTACAGGGTGCTCGAATAAATGTCAGTCATTTGTGAAGTAAGTTTTTGTACAAATATGGCGCCTTCAACGGGATCTCGTGTGTCGTGTTGCACGTATGCGTAATTATTTTGAGTAACAATGTTCGGGCCATAAATACCAATTAAGCCATTACAATGCATTTTTGTGCACGTTCGGCATCGATGTCAACGACAAATGATGCGAAAATCAGCGAAAAGTGCGAGTTTTCACTCTTCATCATTTTCCAATTCCAGCACGACGACGAATGAGTGACATGAAAAGACTTCAGAAGCGGAAAATGCGTTTTTAAATTGCATATTTTTTATTTTTGTAGCTCAACAGGCCACATGCCGCATGCTACATAAGGAAATGCGGATGACGCTGCTGGCGTTGTTGGCTGGGTGAGTTTGGTGGTTTGGTGGCATGTGGCAGGTGGCTTAAATGAAAAAACTTAACTGCATTTGTGAATATTTATTAGCACGTTGTGTTTGATGTCAATGAACCTGCCACATGTTGCAACTGGTAGTATTTGTGATAATATTATTTCAACGGCACGCTTTTTGGCCTTTGTTGTGAACCAACCCCCAATTCATCCTCCCCACCCCCCTCAGCAAACCAGGCCAACTCGTCTTTGAGTGCATATGTGTGTGTGTGTGTGTGTTATTGTGTATGTGTGTTTATTTGTGTGTGTGTGTGTTTTGTATGCCTTTCACTTTCCGCTCGCTCGCTGAACAACAAGCAAACAAGCAAACAAACAAACAAACAAACAAACGAACGAATGCCAAACAATGTTGACTGAGTAGCTGGCGGCATGGGCCAGTCACGAGAGTGTCGTCTTTACTATTTTATATGGCATTATTAACCCGTTTTCCTAGTTTTTTACTGTTGCAGGTTTACAGCACACCGTATTCAGTTTCTCAGCACCCGAGTCTAACATTAATTTTTTTTTTGCAATTATTACACGAGGAAGCTCTTTGCACCTGAAGAGAAATGGAGCCAGGTTTAGACTGTAACGCCCATAAGGTACACATTATTGTTTATATAGCCACAATGAAATTTGGGACAAGTGGGTCACATTACATAACAAATTTAGGCCCAAGGCTTATGTTGTTATGCAACCTGAGCGTGACAGCATCAAGCAGGAAATTCGAATATAAATTTGCAAAGAATAATAGAAAATTACTTGTATCGATTGCTTAGCAATATGTAAGATGTTAATTAAAATACTTAAGCCGGTTATCAAACGTTATTTGCATTCAGCATTATAGCAAAAAGACTTCCTCGTTAACTTGGTAAATCTCAATTGTGAAATACGGCTTATTTCTTACAATTTGTTCAACTCTTACGAAACACATATCCAATTAGAGGTGCTTGAAAGCTGAACGTCTTTCAAGAAAATGCAAGTCTTGAGAGTCATCTAGGCAACCTCCCCTCTCGAAGGGATTTTCATTTACAACGCCTACTGAAAGCCTTGGCTAAATATAAATAGACGTGGGCCTCTTCAACACGGCAGCATAATCATAATCTTATTTTGATTGAGGTTGGGAATGTTGGATGTTCTTATCAATGAGCACAGACACTTTAATGCTAAACAACAGCCACTATGTGTGTTTGTGTGTGTGTGGGTGTGTTGTCTTATTAATTTCCATGCAACACCTCCCTTGAGCAAAACCGAAAAACAAAAACAATCTTATGCAAATTTCCACAGAGGCGAAAAGTCAAATTCTTAGAAAAACAAAAATTAATGATTCCCCATATATAATCCATATAAATGACATGGCAAGTTGGCGAGAGGATGCTGCTACCCCCAAAGGGTTTAAATATTTGTACGATATGAATGAATATGCTTCTCGGCGGAATGCTGGGCTTACTGTCAGTTTAGTTTTTTACTTCGTTTTTTTCTTTTATTTTCTTTTTTTATGCGCATCATGTCACGAATTCTTTTGTTCCTGTCCTCTGGATGTGAGCTGTGGGTGTGGACCGAGAACAGTGACATGTGCGTTAGGGGTAAATGAATTAATTTCAATTTATGAAAATTTATAAATAAGCATGTTTAGTTGTATCTTAATATATGCATAAGCTTGTGAATGCTTAAGCAAATAGAAATTTATGTTTCCTATCAGGAAAGTTTACTCAGTCCCAGTTAAATATTTATGCGATGTGTGGGTGCACAAGCAAATGTTTAAGTAAGAATAAGCTAGAAATAAGTTTAGATTATCGAATTCGGTGTTTGTTTTGCATAAATAACAAGTACCAGCATCTTAGCTGGAAAAGCACAATATTGTTAAGATATTGTAACTAAGCTGATTGTCAAACTATGACCAAAAAGCAATTGCATTTCAAAATAAATTCAGATATAATAAAGTTATGTTAGTGGGAGAATTAAATACGTTACTTAATCAAATACAGAATTTCAACTTAAATTTTCAATGGAAAATTATTCAAATAAAATTAAATTTTCTTAAAGATTATCAGAAACCAGGGGTTATTTTTCTTTTCAAGCGAGTTGCACTTGTACTTTCACAAGAAAATGCAAATCGAACTAACGGTATTTCTAAATTCAAATAGCCAACAGAAAAGTTTAGCGCCTGCGCAAAGCTCTCTCTCAAGAGAAGTCTGCTCAGTTAAACTAACCCTTATTTGAAGCAAGTCTTAAGAGCGAATACGAGAGAGAGAGAGAGAGAGTGAGAGAGAGAGCGTGTGAGAGAGACAAGGAAGCAAAAGGGTAGCAAAACACGGAAATGCGCTACAAAAGAAAAGTTACTTCACAAACGAAGGAATGGGGAGAATAAAAAAAAAGAATAACAACCCGAAAACAGAGACAAAAAACAACAATAACAACAACAACAACATCAACAACAACAAAAACGCGAGCACCGTTGCTTTCCTCAGTTGCTTTGAGCGTCTGACAAACGAAACAAACGAAAAGAAACGCGTCGCGTTTACTTAATTAAATAATAATATAATAATTAATTAATTAATATGAAACATATATATTTGTAGCTGATAAATAAATAATTATATTTTTGCTACAAACAACTAGAACGTAAACAACAAAACATAAGCTTAACAACAACAAAACACCAAAAGTGCATTTAAATACAAAATAACAGTAAAATAAATAACAGTAAAATAAATAAGATTAAAAACGAAGAAAGTGCGGCCTCAAAAAAAGAAGCAATTCAGAAACGACAACAAAAAATGCGATAAAAGTGTTCAAATTTATTTTTCATACAAATGTGAGCAAATATGAAAATCAATTGTTTGTTGTGTGTATTTGTGTGTGTGTTCTTTTGGGTTGTAAATGTGTGTGTGTATGTGTGTGAATTATTGTAAAAATCGAAGGCAGACAAACAAGAGTTGCGAATGCAGTTTGCGTGACAAAGTAACCAAATTTTGCTGCAGCCGCTGACAGCTGTGTTATGATGGCCCCAAATGGGGGCAAGTTGCCTAAAAGCTATGAGCCCAGGGGTGCTAAGGTGATTGCAGGGCTGGGCACATTGCTTAATACTATAAATGTAGCCGAACGCACTTTATGACAGCTGCTCTCTCACACCCAAAACAAAAAAAACACCCTCGCAGCGTACACGGCAGAGAAGAAGAAGCAGAGAGAGTGAGAGAGAATGGGAGAGAGAGAGCGAGAATGAGAAAGAGGGAGAGAGAGTAAAACGTGCTTTGGCAGTTGAGAGTAAAGGAAGGCCGGCAAATGCAATTCTCTCTCTCTTAGACTGCGAGACTTGCGCTAAAAACATGAATGCACTCGAAGAAAAATTTGGCTTACACAACACAGTTATTTGTGAAGCTAAAATCTCTTTTTCGCACAATTCCCAAATCTCAAAAGTGTATATCTTTTTGTAAACTTCACAGCTGAATTCGATTAATAAATTTATAGATTTACTTATTGCCTTATTTGAAAAAAAATTAAGATAGGCGCAAGTATTTCTAAAGTAGTTACTAAATTTAAGGCATATTAATATTTTGAATAGGTAAATTATCGTTTATCAATTTTTTTAAGATAAATAATTTATACGCCTTTAATCCAAATAATCGAGCATGTTGCTTCAGGGTTGCAATTCCAAGCCACGAGAAGGAGTCTTAGCCGTTCCTGTATAGGTTATAAGAGATTTTAATGACCATCGACTATAATTAAATTATTAAAATATATATAAATAAATACGTTTTATTTCTAAATTATATTTAAAAAATTAAAACAAATTTGAAGTATTACTAATTTCTAAATTTTCCCATTCATCTTATATCATCTCCAAGGCTTAATATTAGCCAGCTGTAGCTGAGTATAAACAGCATTTAGCTCAGCAAGCCGCACATTCGCGCAATTTTCTAGAAAATTCGTTAAATACCATAAATTGTGGCACCACTCGACACACCACACAACGACACAGCCAAGGGCGATAACACTTAATGCCACTTATCAGCCTTATCCGCCGCCCTTGTCATCAAGACATTAGGCAGACAACCACACACACACACACAGGCACACATACATACATACTTGGACTGCACAGAGGCACTCAACCACCCACATCAGGATTACTACCATTGCAACCGCAGAACACATTCCGTTTCCCCGTCCCCCCCCCCCCCCTCACTCTGTAGCAATCTGCCACGTTAATAAATTGCAACAAATTTGGCGACTTCAGCCTTGAGAGAGATCTCAACGAAATCCTGCTTTTGATACCCACTTCCCCAGTTCCGCCTACCGTCCCCAGCACCTCACAATGAAGTGACTAATGCAATTATGCATTAATTTTGAAAACGTTCTTAAAATATTTTCAACATTTGCACCACAGGCGCCAAGTTTTAAGCCAGCTTTCAACAAAATACATTTGCACTTTGATTTCCGCCAGATGCAGCCGTGACAAAAAGCTCTGTGGCACATAATGCCTGGCAGAGGAGGCAAAGTTGTGCGGTGGGGCAGGCTACATATGCAACAAGAAAAGGTCAAAGCTTGAGTTGGTACGAATTAACTAGGAGATACCCAGCACTCAACTCTACTAAAGGCAGTTTAAGTCTCACAAAGTGAAATATTCCTTGGGGTTAAATAATATAGGAGAAATTACATTTTTGAATATTGTGTACAAGACGAGGAAATTTAATTTTAATCTTGATTAATTTATATACCTTATAAGTCATCAGATATATCCTTTAAATACCCTTATTAAGCATTTCATAATTGGTACAGGGTATAAAAGCCAGCAAGTAATGAGACGACACTTTGCTGTGGATAAGCAGAAGGGAAAACTGTCGAGTGACTGCCAAATGTGCAGTGCGGTTTGAAAGATACGCTAGGTGAACACACACACACACACACAAACACACACACACACTTAGAAAGAGGAAAACTGGCAAATGGTGTGCAATCAAATGTGCACTACGGCGAGGGGAGGCAAGGGTGCTGCTTGAAGGATGCTGCAACTCATGCAACATTTAACCAACTTTTAATTATCGTACTTGAGCCAAGTCGCTGCCTCAGTTCGAGGCTGCCACATCTAGACTCGCAGCAGCAGCTTTATTGTTTCCAACGTAAGCACACACACACACACACAAACTAATTTATATGTCTAATGCATACACACTCACACACACACATACACACACACACCCGCACACACTTCTACTGAATGCAAGTAAAAATGTCTCCACTGGCTGCATGTTGGTGCCGTTGCTCTTGTTGCTGTTGCTGTTGCATTTGCTGGTTTTGTCTTTAGTTTTTCCTCAGCTAAATGCTCTAATTACGCCTAATGGAATGCCACTCATATAACTGTTGTGGAGGAGGGAGGCGGTAGGTGGGGCTGCAACAACAAGGGGGAGGGTGGAGAGCTGTGTGTGGGGGGACTGTGTGCGGATTGAGCGGAAGTTTACTGCATACGTATGTGTATTTTTATAATTGTTTGACTCCTCTGTCTAACTTTATGTACCCTCTTGCTCTCCCTCCCTCTCTCTCTCTCTCTATCTGTCTCTTTCTCTGTCTGACTTTCTGCATATTCATGACTTTGTTGCCCGTTCGTTGTTCGCTGAGTTTTTAAGCCAATTTAAATAAGTAAGCGGGCAGTGGGGAAATTTAGAAAACACAGAGACCGACAAAAGGCAAAGACTGCAATAGAAAGAGAGAGGGGGAGAAATAAAGGAGAGCTGTTACTGTCAGTAACCCACAATTCTCAATGTGTGTGTGTTCGTTTGTAGCTTAATCCTTTGCCTACAATATGCAATCAAAGGATCAAGCGGGTGTATTCAGATTAAGCCCAAAAAGTGCTAAAGCTAAGTCAGAATAAATTTCTTAGACAAATTAAGACTGAATTTCATATACATACACATATGCTAAGTAATTATTAAACTAAACTTAAGTCAGATATTCGCTTTATTTAATTAATGTTAAGCGAACCCGTTTAAATAAACTTCTCAAAAACGCTTTTCTAATCATTCCAAGCCATCTTCAAGTCTTGTTTATTCGGCTACTTTTAATCACATAAGCGTTAAGCATTAGGAAAACAATTTCAAAATCTTAATAGGTCAGTAAAGGGTATCTGCAAGTCGTATTTGCTTAGCTAATGCATTTCTTTTATTATATTTACATTTTCACTCCGTTGATGGACAGCATTGTAAGTTATTTTAACTGCAGCTGTTTCAGTTGTCCTTAAAGCGTTATGTGTCTTGTTACATACAAACACGCACACACACACACACACACTCACACCACACCCACACACATCCGAAGTGAGTTTATTAGTAATGCTCGCATTCATCTCACCAAAAATGCAAACTCTCCAAGCCAGAGTTGGCCATTATGCACTTTGTTGCTGATGTCCTGGTTGTTGGCCAGAATTTGCATAATTGTGGCTTATTCTAACAATTTGAATGCATATTTAATTAGTTTTAATTGAATTGAATGTGGCATGTTGCATTTGCTTGCCAAACGTCGCATATAGCGAAAGCTCATTAAAATTAAACTGAGATGAAACAAAAGTTTGAATAAAAAGCATTAAATAATTGAAAAATCATATAGCGTAGACAAAAGCAATTGCTTAATTAGTGAAATAAATTTCGAAATGAAAGCAAAAATTTGGAAAATTATGTTAAAATTTAAACATAATATATTTGATAAAAACAAAAATTTAATTTTAATAAATACATTCCAAAAATCTGATCAAAATAACTCAAAACAATTGCTGCAGAAAATATTTAAATCAAATTTTAAAATTAGCAAATTGTTTACGCAAGCGAAAACACAAAGAAAACTGAATGAAATTCCCATTAAAAGTCGCAGTACAACATTTAATTAACAAACTCTAACTGTAAAATAATGTTTGTCCAATCAAGCAAAAAGCGGTTAACTCAAACACATTTGAATTTCTCCTTGCGAAATATAACGAATACGCAGCGTTGTGTGTGTGAGTTTGTGTGTGTGCGTGTGCTCTAAGCAATTAGTCAAACATAGTTGCAACTGGCAAACATACACAACACACAACACGCAACATGTTCGAAACAAACCAGCCAGCTCTTATACGGCAAGCAGCCATCGAACAGCTGAAACGTTACCGTTGCGGCAGCATAAAATATATGCGTCTGATGCGCTCATTGGCCATTTGTGTGTGCGACGCTGACGCAGACACTGCTGCTGCTGCTGCCGTTGTCTCGTCTCTTTGCCTCATTGTCTCCGCAATAGTTTCAGTGTTAGTCTCAAGTGTCGGAGTCGGAATCGAAATCGGATCCGGTGTTTCTGACTCGTGGGTCGCGTGCAACGGCCGCTAAGTGTCTCGTCTTTGTGGCGCGTGACAGCGGCGACGACTGCAACACCAACAACAACAATTACAACAGCATTAATAAAACATAATAAACGACTGAACGGTAAATGCAATAGATATAAATGCGTCAAATACCGAATGCAATAAACAGCCACAATAATCAGCAAATAATTAAGCCATAAGCATTGGGACAATTGTCTTGTGCATGTGTGTGTGCTTGTGTGTGTGTGTGTGTTTGTGTTTGTATGTTTCCGTAAAACTCGCGGCATTTTCTTGATGACCTAACCCCAAAATGTGCGCTTAATGCATTTAATGAAATGCATCACAAAAAACAAAATAATATAAAGAAGTAGAAAATAGCAAAATAAATAAATCCAAATTACAGTTTTTGCTTATCTTATCACACCACGATGCGTATGCGTAATAATTTCAGAGACAAACTCATCTTTGAAACGTGCCCGAAAACACACAACAAAAATGAATAAATCAGCTGTAAAATACTTTCACTGTTTCCAAGCCTAAAATAAACGCTTAGAGCCAAATTGATGTGTGGCCGCTCTAAAAAAATATTGTGAAATCGTTTAACATCCAATTAATATGTCATCAGCAACACTGACCCACATCAGAGTGTATTTTTGTCTACACTTGTGTTTAAATTTGTGTGGTTTGAACTTGATTACTAATTTCCGCTTATCAGTTTCTGGGAAATACTTTTGCCGATAACTGCAAGTCTCATAATCTTAAGTTTATCAGAACCTTAGATAAAAGTGCTGATTGTTTGTTCTGTTACAGTTTTGTGCTAGTTTTGTTGTATATAAGCCAATTTACATACTTACATTCTTATAAAAATGGCAAATAATTGAATAAATATTTAATTTCATTGAAACAGTTTTATTTGTCATAAGTTGATAAGTCACTTTCATGGTCAGATTAAAAATATATTATAAATTAAGCTGAAATGCTAAACAAGCTGTTTAAGCGAATGACTAATTAAAATGCATACAATATTTTCCGAGTTTTACTGCTCTTTTTCTATTTCCCACTCTGCAACTCTGATATAAGTTTTCATAATTGCTCTCTTCGGAGCACTTCAAATGTTTGCATAAATGTTAAATGTGTTAATCACAAACTTAAGCCACTAGAGATTTGAGATAAAATATTCTGATAATTAAATAGAGCTAACAAGCCGAATACACAACCTAATTAATTTAAATTAAACGGTGCAACTAAAAATACAAAAACCAATAATAAACAGATTTGCGTGCTTCAAATGCATAATTCAATTAACTAATAAATAAATGTTTCTGTTTTACTTAGTGAAATACAACGTGAAATTATTGCCAAATAATAATTAGTAATAACAACAACAACAACAAAGAAACGTCCGCATTATTTGCTGTCCAAAGGAAATACATAAATACAAAATAAAAATAAAAATAGAGAAAATTTAATCAGCATGCGTCGCAATATCAAATTAATTGTGTTCGTCAGCATCATTTGGATGTTCGTAATGGTCTATTACTTTCAGTCCAGCACCGAAAAGGTAAGTGCCGCAATATACCAAAATTTATATTAGAGCCTAAGCCACTTTCTTCACTACAATTTGTGTCCACCTCTTCCGCTCCACGACCATTGATCATCAGCGTTGGCCTCCGTTACGTGGCATGCAACTAGCATAGTAATTATTTACCTACCATGGTTTTAGTTTTAGCCTTAGCCATATGCGTTTCATTGTTTTTGCTCTCTATCTGCCTGTCAGTCTGTCTGTCTGTGTGTCTGTCTTTGTATCTCTTTGACTATCCACACATAATTAGCCTTACGTATAGGGGCAGGCAGCAGGTGCAGAAACGCCCTCACAACAAAAAATTGTCAAATGTGCAAATCTTCATTTGCAACTGAGTTGGCTTATGTGCGTATATACCCTCTAAATTTACACAAACTATCAAAGGGTATGTCTAAATTGTATAAAAGTTAATAAGAAATGACGTTAAAAATCCATTTTTAATTTTTAAAAATAAATAAATAAATAAAATGTTGAAATAATATTATGCTGTAAACACAAAACTTATTACAGGGTATCGCTTAACCCTGAACTCTCACATTGATATGATATCTTCTTGCGTTTGCCTCAGTTGTTTGCCTTTTCTTTTTTTTAATTAAAGACTCTGCTTTTTAGTGCTGACAGTTGCAACTGTCAAATGTTGGCCGTTGCACGTGGCGTATGCGCAACATCCAAAGGTGAATTTGGGTCGAATGTATGAGACCAACTTTTTGCTGAAAGATGGCATGTGGCAACAACAAGAGCCACAGCGCCACAAACATAAAAGAGTCACTTGTTTAAGTGGGTCTAATGGGTTTTCATGTGTTATCAGCTTATCGTTATTTTTATCGCTATCGGAATGACTTTCTGCACTATATGCAAATCGTTCATTGGTTGTCATCAGGTTGTCATATAAATGACAACAGTTGTTAGATTTATGAACATTGCTTGTCAATTTATGACCTTATCAAAAATAAAAGAAAAAAAAACTGATTCTCTATCAAATGTTGTGAACAATGACTAAGCATTAAATTTATCAACATTCTTTGATGCGTTTGATAACAAATAGTTTCAAGGTATTTTATTTCATAAAATCTGAAGTTATAACGAATGTGTATTTTTAGGTATGTTTATCATTTTCAAATTTAAAAAAAAAAGAAGAAAAATAACACAAGCATTTTCTATTTTCAATGAAATATAAAATATTATGATTATTCGTTACACAGAATTTATTTCGCTAATTAATTCAACTAGCTTTTGCCAGCTGAAAGTCAAGTCAAGTCCACAAAAACAGTTTATTAAGGAACTGCAGTCTTGATAGCGAAAATTAATTAAAAAAATCAAAAGTCACTCAGCAACAATGAAGAAGAAAAACAATTCCACAAAGAAAAGAGAAAATACCACACGAATCGAACAGCGAATGGCTGCATTTTCCCATTTTCCTCACCAAAAGTCCAGATTATGTGGCAAAAGAATTTCCGCTCGGTTCGGTTATTTCATCGATGTCCGAAACTGACCATCGTTTAAGCTTCTGGCCATTTGTATTAATTGTATTTTACAATATATAGACATCATTATTATAAACGGATTTATTTGGCGCAGATTTTCGCTTTGTCTGACAACATTTCAACATTTTTGGCCTTTTGTATTTTACTCAATTAAAAAATTCATTGCAAAGATCAAAGCATAATTAACAGCACAATATTGAATTACTTTTCACACTCATTATATTTAAGCTGATGTGTGCACACATTTTGTGTGTATGTGTGTGTGTGTGTTTGCATGTGAGTGGGTGTGTGTGTGGTTGTGTGTGGTTGTGTGTGGGCGCTTGTTGCCAACAGAATGGCGAATGCAGACTTTTTCTGCTCAACTCTTTCAGCAGTAATTTAAATTTTTTTTGTTTTTCGTTTGAATACAAACGCAGTTTAATAAAATTTTTTTGCAAAATGGGCAACATTTTAAAGCCATTTTTTATATACCCTTGACATATGATTACAGTGCGTTGGGCGTGATTTTAACACACCTTTTAGTATCTTCGATCATTTATTTACACAATAAGAATGAATAGTCTTTTTGTTTTTTTATCAGAGAGTAAAAGTTAAGTAATAATTTTTTCAAGGGTATTTTCGGGTTTTACATCCCCACAATAAAGGCTTTAACGTTTTTTTGCTCTGTTTCTTATGTGACAGCCATCAAATGCAACTATTACCCAGACCCCAATTTGCATCTCCAATTACGAGTGACGAGCAATTTTAAAATATAAAATTTTCACATAAAAAAATCTGTTTACATTTAAAAGCATGTGACGAGTGAATTATTAATTTTTTGCCGTTTAATAGCAAAAAACAAAAACACTGAATATTTTAATGACCTGGCAAATATTTGTGGAAAATGAATTGACATTTACTTTTACAAAAGAGAATAAACAAATGAGATAAATAAATATAAATATACATAAAATTTAATTTTCTAATTTATCTATTTTTGGAAATTTCAAACCTGACCCATATACCAAAAAAGTACCAAATTAACTCATAGTTTCTTCCTCGTCTGGGCAAGAGAAAGTTGTTGTGTGTTAATGTAACCATAATCAAGCACTGATCAACCTAATTGAGTATTAACAGCAGGGTGTTAATTGTGCCATAGTTTGTTGATTAAACCAAAACAGCTGATTAATTGCACTTCAATGCCCCGCTGCTTTCCCTCCAACGAATATGCTGAGAAAATCACTCACATGTAGGTACCAAAGCAATTTGAACTTATCTTATTTCCAGTTCTCACACCACCCACATAAACATACACACACTCACACACACACACTGTACACACACACACTCACACACACACAAACACAGTCACAGCATCATGTTTATATTGTGCCATTTATATTATTTTTATTGCTTATATGCAAATTGTTCTCATCAAATATGGAAATGCCTGAAAACGATTTCATAAATTTTTGACAAAGAAGAAGTATTTCAAAAGTGGGACACATCATTAGAACAAGTTCCAATTTCAGCAGTTTTTGGCAAAAAAAAAAATAATAAAAATAACTAAAAAAAGAGGAAACGAAAACGAAATATTCCAATAAAAAAACGCAACAAAACGAATTTCAAGTTCAAACTAAAAAGCTTTTGAAATGACTTTACGCATCGCCGATTCGATTTATGGTCAAAACAGACAGACAGAGAGGGAGGTAGACAAAGACAGAGGGAGATAGAGAGAGAGAGAGAGAGAGGGAGAGAGGGAGATAGAAGGAGTCACTATATATATATAGTGAAGCCAGAAAGATTGCAAATGTCGAGCTTCGCACTGCGTGACATTCAGTTACGCTCTGTTTGATGCCCAAATGACAAAATAACGTGCTGAAAGCGAATACGAAGCGAATAAAAGCTGCGATTTCAAAAGTTGAGAAAACGTGCCGTTTTTCAAAGCGAATTCTGAATATAGTAGCAGGTGCTAACATATACTAATCAACAGTTGAAGTTGCCTCAGTCAACGCAATAAAATTTAACATGTTTCGCTCGTATCTTTAAAGTTTTGCATGACTCCAAATGGATGTGCTTTTAACTCTTAATGTAGATATTAAATAATTTTATATCTTACTTAACTGAGAACTGAGATTAATAGCTGATATTTTAATAGTGAATTGAGTTCAAGCACAACTTACTGTTAAATTATGCTAATAAATTTATTTGATTGCTTAACAGATTGCGTAAATGAATGACTTAAGAACAGATTAAAATAGATTAAAATAAATTCCATGTATGCCGAATAGTTGTTTTTTTAATTTATGCTTTTATTAGGTTTCTAAATGATGAGAATATTTATTTTATTTATGCCAAACTTTGAGGGATGCCATTCAAATGCATCTATATTTTTAAATTAAATTCGTTTTTTCATTTCGTATTCAGTTCAGCCAAAACACTACTAATTAAATTGAAAGCCATTCAAAATCGCTTACTCTAAAATTAAAAAATAAATAAGCAAAATAAAAAGAAACCAAACAAAAACTAAAATTAATGAAAGCTAAAAATTCTTGAGGTCAAGTTAAACTTGAATATGTAACCGAAACTGGTTTTTGAATGCAGTCGATAAAAATGCTAAACACACCACAAATATTCAGTTTTTAGACTACCTGAGATGCTCTTTGCTGACGGACTGCTCTTCTCTATTTTACGGCAAATTAACATTTTTGTCAGTCACCTCAAATGGTCTAGAGTGGAACAGGCTCCCCCTCCTCCTAGACAGTGGTTAAGTCAAATCAGTTTGTTGCCTGTCTTGTGGCACTTTTGGCATTTGCTTGGCTTTGATTTAGAATGAATAATTAAAGATGTTTATCGGCCAAACTAGTCAGGCAGATGACTTAAGCCGTTGGCCTTTTTACTTTGTTTCTTTTTTTTGGTAGCTGCTGTTGTTGTTGCTGTTGTTGTTGTTGATTTTGTTGTTTTACTAATTTGAGTCGCAAACACCACACAAAAACAACTAAGAATGCCTGAGTCTAGAATGCCCGACTGCAAAATACCCTTCACTAAGCACACAAATACCTAAAATAACTTTAGATATAATATGCTTAAGAATATAAAGTCTCCACTTTATGTCAGCATATTTATAGCTGCACTATAACGGTTATATATATATATGTCTATAGGGTATAACAATGAAGACTCAACTGTAATCAGTGAAAAGCCACTCACTGAACCGGCTCTTGATACAATTTTTGGTCATCAGCAGCCGGTTTGCAGTTGCCTTCAACTGCTTCAGCTTCAAGCGTTTTCAAGCTACTCTGCCCCTCTCTATCCCTCTGCTCTCCTCTCCTCTTCATCATTATCTTCATGTTGTTTTTGTATTGCCAGCTGTTGAGTGGCGTCTCCATTACGCAATGTAACCCATCGCATTTGCGCAAGGTCGCCAACCATTTCGTTTAATAATTTTTATTGAACTCGAGTTGCGTTCATTGTGTGCCTCTGCTCCACTCTTGCCCCACTTGCCACGCCTCCTCACTCCCCTGGCTGCACACACACACGCAAGTGCCGTCGAGTGGGCTTTGCAACATCATTGAATGTTATCGCTGATGTTCGGTAGTTGCTACTTTCAATTTCGTTTCGATGGTTTTTATTGTTATTTTACAACTTGTTTGGAGCCCGCTGCATGCCCCGTGTGTATTTCGCATAATTGCCACAGCCAACAACTAAATATACAGTCCTTAGTGAAACTAGTTGATCAATGATAAATTGTGTTAAACCAGGAAGTGACTGAGAACCGCATTTCTTGGAAAATACCTTTAGACTTCACACGAGCATACGGATTGAGACTATAGTTAATTAATTAGAAAAAAAAAACAATTGCTATTTAAAGTCAATAAAATAGGGTTTCAAAAAAATAATATTAATAACTATATTAGATATATATTTATACATCTGCTAGATAAGCGCCTCACAAAGTTTAGTTGATTTAACATAAATCGCTTATCGGAGTTTTTTAATGACCAAGTTAGTGTTTTCTTTCGGATAATTTACAATTTCAGAAAATTATTTTGTTTTAAGCGCACAATGATAAATTATTATCTTATTTAAAGTATGATAAATAATTTTATTATTATTTTATTTTTGAAATTTTTAGAGCTTTGGAATTTTTAAATTACAAGCTTACAAAAATTGCGCCACAAACCAGCAGACTATATTTTATAAAGATACTACATTGGACAAGTAATCATTTATTTCTACGGAATTCCGTTTCTTGTTTATTCCCGTTCATTTGGAACTAACAGATTTTTCCAACAAATAACAATCTCATTGCTCAAGTGAAGCGTAAAGATATCAGAGTCATTATTTTGACGTAATATCAAATAATGAATTGGCACAAAAATACTTTCGGTGTTTATGAATGAAATCTGATGAAACCAACCACAATTTGTTTCTTTCTCCCAGGCAACATGACAATGTGAAAAAAACAACAAATTTGTGATATTTGATACATGCCACTAATTGAATGACATAATGCCTCAACTGAAAGTTGCAAACTTGGACTGGTTCCTTTCTCCGCCAACTCCTTGTTTGTCAATCTTCTTCTTTTTCTATTTTTTGGCTTTGAGCAGCTGTGCACAAGGTTCAGCAATCCGGCAGTGCAAAAATTTCAAGTGTTAACCCGGAAAAAAGAAGTCAATCCACACACACACACGCACACACACACACACACACACAGACGTGTAGACAGGGGTCAGCCATGCTGCATGTCCGTGTCAATAAAAAACGGAAGCTCGCAGCTGCAAAAGAGCTAAATGTAAAAAGAAAGAGAAAAAAGAAATGAGTTAAAAGTGCTGCACTAAAAGATACCCTGTGAACAACTGGTGAAAATTGATTTATATTTTATGCAAATTGTTGCCACAAAAAAACCTACTATTTCATAAGAAATGACTCAGAAAATAAACCTGCGGTTGCTTTATAAATTCATTTGTGGCACGCACACTGTGGAGGGGGGGGGCAACTTTAAGAGACCCGTTTTATCCCATTAAATGGTTACAGGGCATACACAGAAATAGGAGAAGCTGTTAGTCCGGAGGTGAATGCCACTACTTAAGTGGCCAAAATGGCCAAAAGTCGCGACTGGAGTTTTACAGTTTGTATTGTTTTTTTTGTTTTTTTGCATCCGCGGGGGCTGTGGCAGCTGCCACATAGCTGGTAATGCGGACTGGGCACTTTAAGCATGCACAAAAGCGAACAAAGACGATTTTTATTTTGGGACGAGGTGGGGGAATTTATTTCATGCAATTCGCATTCGAATTTGAATTGAGTTTTGTTTTTTTGTTGGTGGTTTTTTAGTTTTTTAGTGACTTTCTCAAGTTGTTCGATTTTTTTTGTACTTTCACTTGTAGTTAAATTTGACTTCAATGATTATCTTAAGGCATTTAGCTGGCATTTAAATGGCGAGCACATTGTGTGGGCCCAACGTGAGCGAAAGGCGGCCAAGAAATAATGCTAAAAGCCAAACTGAAATGTCAACTTGGCCAAATGATAAAGCGTGCGAATCACTTTAACGGTCAACACAACCTTTTGTGGCCAATTCATGTGTGTATGTGGCTTAAACGTTTCTTAACAGCGGCTGCTGCCAAACTCAGTCCAACGGGCCAATGCAAATGCCATTAAATAATAATTATTTAACAACGTTTTTATTTTTTTTTTTTCTTTTTTCCATTTGTTGTTTTTGGGCATCTTCTGTTTGAATTTGGTCAGCAGTTTGTGTGTTTTATTGCCGCTGGTTTCACTTTTTGTTGTTGTTGTTGTTATTTTTGTGTAATCTCTGCAAGTGGTACTTAACATGATTTTTTCCCTCTTCGTTTTGGCCCCTTTTTATGGTGGGCGCCACATTGTGTGTGTGTGTGTGTGTGTGTGTGTGTGTTTGTGTGTTTGTGTGTTTGTTTGTTTGTTGCCCGCCAGTTAACTAGTTGTTGTTTTAAGTTGCTGTTGTTGTCGCTGTTACTTGGCGACTCTTTGTTGGCATAATGAACTTGAACTTTATGACGCAAAACACGTTAAGTGAGTGATGACTGCAGAGCGGGCGACTGGGGGGGTGGATGGGCAGGGATTGCCACTTTGAGCACTACAAGCAACACTTTAAATATTGTGTAGCGAACGACTCTTGGGGTCCTCAGGAAACGAGCTGCTCCGATAAGATGAGCTGGAGCTAGAGCTTGAGCTTGAGTCTTGGCTTGGGTGGTCTGGAATCCCCATCTGGGTTTTATAGTGCTGTACTTGAGAGTTATACGAAAGTGGAGTACATAAAGCAGATGTAGTGGAAATTACTAGCAAAGAACTAGGCTAGGATGCATAAAATACAGTTCAGTTGTCTGCTCAGAAAGGTATAAAAAAAATAATAGGAGAAAATTGTTGCAAATGGAATTTTTCGTAATGAGAAACATGATTAAACAAAAAGATTTCCACTTGAAAGCGTTTGTTTGGCAAAGGCGAACAATATCCGTTGCAAGCTAAATATTATTCCACTAAATTAAAAAATAAATATAAAAAAGTAGTGCACATAGAATTTATGATTTTCTTTGAACTATTTAAGTGATTAAATGTGCTAAAATTATTTTTGTGCTTGCCACAAACAAATTCAAAGCCCTTAGGCTAAAAATGCTCCAACCTCGTGTAATTTATACAGTTTGCGGTTTAAATTAATGAATTACGCCATGCATTAACATTATTATAATTATAATTATGTAAATATATTGCGACCATGAAAACCAGCACTAATATCCAATAATGAGGGGGCAGTCAAATTAAATATTAAATTTGTTATATTAAATGTAATTTTGAGCAGCTTCAAATAATAGATAGCCAAATTGTGGCCGCAAATCGAATTATAAATCTAATTTCGCTGAAATGAGCATCTAAAATAAACAATAAACAACATCATTTGGGTGGTCAAATTTGATTATGGATATTCAAATATTCATATATTCAACAATAGATAACTTATTCGATGTTTTTCATTATATTGGTTTATGTTTCATGTTCCATGTGGCTGCTGCTGCTGACATTGACATCATTATCAAATTGTTGGGAGAGCTCTAAATGGACTGTGGAAGACATGTCTAATTAGAATGCGTACCACATTGGCGTCAGATACATTTGTATCTGTATCTGTATCTGTATCAGTTTTATGTGGCTTTTGTTTGTGGGCGTTCAGCGCACATTTGGCAATTTATCGCATTTCTTGTTGCTTGCCTCGACTACTGGCTGTTGCATGCATCCATCAAATGTCTAAGTCTATCTGCATATGTATCTGTATCTGTATCTGTATCTGTATCAGTATCTGTATCTGTATCTAGTGCTGTATTTATAGCTGTTGCTGTGAGCTCAGGGCTTGACTGATGAGCGTAGAAACTGACTTCGTCAGCATAGTTCAGTTCTAGTTGGTGCAGTTCGGCTTGGTTGCTGCCACATCCACACACATTGTGCAACATCATCGCACACTGTTTTATGAATGACTCATACGTATGATGACATTTAGCTACACAGCGACAAAGAAATGTTGTTTAGTTTGAAAAATGATTGATTAACAAATCCTCAATTAACAAATATCACAGAAACTTTGCTTGCCAATTTTACACATTTCTTTGTGAACTTAAATTAAGAAAGAGAAACAGCCACTTAAATTAGTGACTTTAACAATTAAAATTCCATCTAAATTATTGATAGAAATTTTTAAAACTCTTGTCAGCAAGCATTTGCATAATAAATTGAAAATAACTTAAAAATAAAAATGATAAACAACAACAAATATGTCAAGAAATTAAATTCAAACAGATATTTGTTACTGTGTTGGCGACTCGAGTGTTTCCCTAATGAATGACCCGTTTCCAAAATTGAGTGGCATTTGAATTTAACTCTCATGCCACTAATGAATGCTTGAAACTATGGAAAGTTAATTTCCCGAACGAGACACTTCATCAATAGCTGCTCAGCTGTGGCTGACTGTGGCAGACTGAGGCAGTCTGTGGCAGCGACCTTAATTGATTCTCGCCCAAAAGGCAAACTGAGACAGTCTCAGATGTTGCATTCCTCGGCACCCCCCACAAAAAGCAAAAGCCAAAGTCAGAGCCAATAATGCCAGAGTCTTTGGCACTGCCAGCTAAAATTAATGCAAAGCCCTTTCAATATATTTTACGAAGATCTGTTGTTTGCAGCAGTCACCGAAACTACAACAGCCGCAACAGCCAGTTGCAAGCAGTGGTGGTGGCAAGCATTGGCCACTTGAGCTGCATCCGAGTCAGAGTTAGAACAGCCACTGTGCCACTCGTTGTGGTAATTTGGACAGAGTCTAACACATACACAGAGATAAATGCAACATCTGCTATTTATGCCACATGCAATTTATTGCTGCTTTTGCGGCAGTTACTTCACATTGCCACCACCCAGCAGCGCCCTGCCTCAAGTATAAGACAAGTCTAGACCACAGCCAGAGTGAAGAGGTTGCGGTTTCTCAACCAAATATATTTTGTAAGCCAACAGCTTAAATATTTCAAGTCAAACTAGAATTCGAGGTAAATTTCACACAATTGAGCCCCAATTCTATATACATATATATTTAGTGCTCTGATATGGAACTAAGATATTTGGGATCATGGGGTAAATTGTGTGCTTAAAATGCTTAAAGTGCTTTTGCTGATGAGTTTGCTTTGATTATCTTATCTGGCATATCTAAAGAGAGGTTTAGTCGAGACTATTTAATTTATGTAGGTCATCAATACGAATTCCAGCTAAGTTTTAAGAGCATTTCCAAAAAGTATGGAATTTTTGGTCCATCTGGAGCCAATATTTCAAATGTTGTGAAGTAGAATACAAACTACATTTGAATCACATAAATTTGATATAATTCAGAGCAATACAATTTATGGCAGCCATATGGAAACGAAGATCAAATTATAAACAACAATTTTACCAATTCAAATATTATGGAAAAATTTTTGCGCACAATGAGAAATAAATTTCCACAATTGCTTTGAAATTGTATTTTATTTGAGTGGAATAAGGTTATTACTTTCTGGCTTCAAAACTTAACTTGAAGCACTTCAGAGATTAGCAAAAAGATTTAAGAAAGTATTATTTTAATTAAGCTGTAGCATTTTGAATCAAAGTTTTGCAGCTTAAGCAAAACACCTTTGGGGAAAACTGCTTCGACCAGCAAAGTTTGTGGTCAAAATTGTTTTTCCGCTTAAGCGAAAGCCGCTGGCAAAAGAGAGCGTCAGCTTAAGCCAGGCCAAAAAAAAAAAAGATGCTTGGTTAATTGAGTTTGGGGCTGAGCAAGTTGGTAGCACGAGAAAAACCCGCAAGCTATTTGTGCTTGTGGCCCAAAAGATCCACTACGCAAAAAAAAAAAAAAAAGTTAAAAGAAGAAGGCTAAAATAGGAGTCGCGACTTAACTGACAGCTGCAGCTACTTAAGACACAAGGAAGCTTTGACTCTGCCAGTTTATTGCCACACCACTCTCACACACACACAAACATAGACACACACACGCACACAGATACATACAACACTTTGCTACACAACAATTTGCAATTGTTGCTTTGTCCGCATTTTGGTTTGGCATCTGCGTCTCATCTTCGCAGAGCGGCAAATGAATTCCAAGTTGCGCAACTTTACATTGCAACAATCACTCGACGAGACACCAAAAGCAGCTGAGATATCTACCACTTAGACAGAGACCAAAATAGAGACAAAGCGAGAGAGAGAGAGAGAGAGAGAGAGAGATTGAGCTTGTGAGATTTTTCAATTAACCTCTAAGGCCAATCATCTGCGGCTTCTGCTGCCTCCTCTCACACATTTGACGGCCTCGTAATACATTATAATCTTATAATCTTATATCCATTATTTATTTATTTCTACTATTTACTTGTGCAGCGCTAAACACATGGGGCCGTCAACACATTTATAATGTTTCATTGTTTTTGGCCAAAGATGCTGAAAATGGGCGATAAATTTACTTGTTATGCTCCATGTTTGAACCAAAACAATTGTGGCTTATGCAAATTGGAGGCAGCTGAAATAAAAAAGGCAAACAGCTGATTGACAGGCAAATCTGATGGAAGCCTGTCTTTTGCTTGTTAACCTTTTCATAAAGTTGTGCAAAATGTTGTTTATAGCCAGAATTATCTTTTGGGACCTTTGGGAACTTTGAAGGATTTTAGAATTTTTGTGCCGAATAGATTATTTATATTTGATAAGCAGGGTATCTTCTTGCACAACATTCTACTCACTTTTAATCTGATAATAAAAATAAATAATTATTACCACAATAAAGTGAGAAGACTTTAAGGCACTTAAATGCTTGGGTAGAGTGCATGTTTTTAGTGAGTCATGTTGCTGATGATAATTGCAGCACATTTGAAGAGGTCTCTTATCATTTTATTGCCAACATCAACGGGCAAATGTCAAATGTAAATGAGACCTCGACAGAAATGAGTGAAAATTATATGAAACTCCAAAAGAGTGCTTAGCGCCGACAGCTCATTAAAACGGAGAGAAAATCATTTTGGGGTTTTGAATAGGAAATTAGCCATGGCCAAGTTTTCGTGTTTGTTTTCTTTATGTGCCATAAAAACAAATGTTGAAAGATGCGATGCACGGAAATTGAAGCAAGAGAGACGGAGAAATTTCCGCATGCTCGGAAATGTATCTTTTTGCTCAACAATTAAAGTCAAATGATAAAAATTAAGAAATAGAAATTTCGACTGAGATTTGGGACAATCGCATCGCAACAGATTACGTCTTGTTATTGATTCAAAATATTTTGGGAAAGAAAATCTCGGAAAAACATTCATCACAATTTTGCTTTAAGTAGGCTTTACACTTTGCGACAACTCATATATTTTACAAAGTTTGTTCACATCATAAAAAAGCAGTAAAAAAACGTATCAACTTTGAAACCAAATTTCATATTTAGTTAAAAGTTACGATCTACAAGGAAAAATGGAAAATTCTTTGGATACCCAGGATACCCAGATGATTAATCTGAATATCTGCAATGAGCTCAACATCCACTCGGAATCCAAGGATACCCAGGATACCCAGATGATTAATCTGAATATCTGCAATGAGCTCAACATCCACTCGGAATCCATAGATGTCCTCGAAGGCGAACAGATGTTGAAGGAACTGAACATTCTCGATGATAGTTCGAATAAAATCAATGAGATAGATGAGAAGCGTGCCACGAGACGCTTATCGCTGCATACCTTGGCCCACATTGTGCTAATGTTGCAGAAGCGTTTGGCCCAAACCAAATCAACGGCCGAGTTCGTTGATATTACCAACGATGTGGTCTATTGGCGTACTCTGGCCTTGTCGCGTGCCGAGGAGATTGATGCCTTCTTAAATGTCATGGAGCTGCAAAAAAAGCGCATCGATACCTTGGAGAACGAACTTGGCATGCTGGTGGCTACGGCGAAGGAGACGATACACATTCTGGCCGAAATCACACCAAAAAACTACACAGATGGGAATTAAATTTTCTACTCTAATCGAAATGTTTTTTGACATTTTTAAAACCATTAAAGCCAAAGCATTCTAAGCTAAACCTGTTTTCAGTGCTTAACGCTCTGAGATACCTTGTAATCATTTTTATACCCTTAACCCATTAAAAATGGGTAAGAAGGGTATAATGGTTTTGTGCAAATGTATGTAACAGGCAGAAGGAAGCATCTCCGACCCCATAAAGTATATATATTCTTGATCAGGATCAACAGCCGAGTCGATATAGCCCTGTCCGTCTGTCCGTCCGTCGGTCTGCATGAACACGCGGATCTCGGAGACTATAAGAGCTGGAATACAAGCTCTCCTATACCAGGCGCTGATCAAGTTTGCTTTATTTTATCGATAACTGCCTCAGGTTCTGAATTATCGATACATTTCGATTTCCGATAGCAATAAATTTCACAATTTAAGAGGCCGACGCTTCTAATTTATATATAATATGCATATACATATTATTGATCAATGGCCGAAATTTCATTAAGATCGGACAAGAAAACACTAAAGTTATAGTCGAAAATATATTATCATATTGATCTCATTTCTATCAAACATTTTCTATATACATATAAATAAGCGAGCGCATGTGTGAGAAATAGATGACATGATAATCGACGCTAGCGTCAATATATTTGTGTGTATTCTGCAGAGCCCCGATAACTACTCTTTTGTGTACGTGTATGTGTGTATTTATGTATGTATATGCACGGGTTTGTAGCCATTCAGTTCGGGCATTTGAGTGCAAATCATCTTAGAGAGAACTTTGTCAAGAAAACTGGAATATATTTAACAACCGGGTTAAGGGTATATCGGAGTCGAGCTAACTCGACTACAGCATCTTACTTGTTTTTTTTTTTTTGGTTTGCGTTTTGGCCTTTAGCCAAAATTAAATACCAATCAACTTAAAGTAAACAACGTCTTCGTTGGTCGATTGAAGAAGTTACCAGCAGCAAGATATTTATTCTGAAGTTGTAACTTTGATTATAACCTTTCAACTGCCAGATGTTATTGCCACTATCTGTAAAAATGGGTTTTCTTGATCTCAGATTACCATGCTGCAGATATTATTTTGTTTTTAAATTAATTTACCGTTTTTTTGTTCGTATATCTTTTTTTGTTGCCATGCTTGCCAATTTTTCGTTTCTTTTATTAATTAGTGAACAACTTTTCGCCAATTATTTCTTTTCCATGTTTCTCGTTGCGATTTTAATTTCTTGTGGTTTTTTTTTTATTTTTTGTATCACGTTTTTGTTTTTTACTGCGCCCCCCAATTGCTGAGGCTGAACCTCAACTTTGGTTCGTTTTGTTTTTTTTTTTGTTTTGGCTACGTGTTTCTATTTTATGTTGGTTTTTATCATTTTCTATCTTATTTTTTTCTGTCTTAACTCAGCTGTTCAGTCTTCCAGCTGAATGATTTTCACATCGTGTAGTTCCATGTGAGAAGAAGCAGCTACCAAGTAGAGTGCATAATTTAGTAATTGGAACGTATCAAATTTAATTTCACCCCGAAATGTCTTCGCTAAAGACTCAAGAGAAAGGAACTAATTTCCAACAATGAGGTTAATTATTAAATATATCTTTGTTAATTGCATTATTGAAGCTCGTTACTTTAAATACAGTTTCTGCAACTGAAACTGAATTAGGCTTCAAATTTAACTGGTTTGGTTTGACCATTCGAATGCCAAGAATTGACTGCGAGACACACCCAACCAACATTCAACATGTGGCATTGTCGGTCATGCGTCACCAGCGGCGCAGCATAAGCAAATAAACACAATATTAAAAGTCCAACAAAACGGAACAAACAAAACTCGATTAAAAATCTGTGCACGCCCAAAAATATTGATTCGGTCAAATCAAAAATATTTATGTCTGCAGTTGGCAACACACACAAACACACACATTGGCAAGAATAACGGCTTAAGCATTGTCACATTCATTAAATTAAAAATGAGACATGACTTGGGCACCAGATTTAAATAAAATTCAATTGGTAGACTTTTAGAAATAAAAAAAGCATTTTGGTAAAAAAAAAACTGTTAAAATAACAATAATTGTTGTTTTATTTTGCTGAAAGAGAAAAATCTTTCGAATTAAATTTTCATTATGCGTCTAACATAGAAAACTGGTTTTATTGGTTATTTTTTAAATTTTAAATTTAGTTTTTACTTAAAAAGTGCTTTCAGCTCGTTGTCAGCTATCCCAATTTTGTAGGTGGTTTTGGTGGTGGTAGGTTTTCATTTGTAAGCCAAAAACGTCCGAACTAATTTTAATGATGTGTTTCAAGTTGTTTTCGACATAAAAAAAGAGAAGATAAAATAAAAAATCAAATAACTTAAGTGAGACATTGAACCCAACCATTGAACTTAATGCGATGCGTACAAAAAAACTAAAGCACATGATGATAAAAAAAAAAAAAATAAAAAATACCATTTGTGGCAACTTGTTGCCTGGCAACGACCGAATTGATGAGGTTGTTGTTGCTTTATATTGACTAATGGCACAGTTTCGACAAGTAGCATGGAAAATTGTGCAGTGTAGGTCAACATATACACATAAGTGGCTATTGAGTGTTTTTGATTGATTGATGCACTGACAAAAGGTGGCGACATAATTGTGATGGTTTCTCGCAACTGTGTTCAGTTCAAGTTTACATAAATCCCAAAGATCACGTCCCACTAACCGACTTGAGCACTTATACCCAAGAAGAGCACGAACAGCTTCGACAAATATATTTTATGTATAAACACACATGTATATAGAGCAAATCCTTGAGTACAGTTACACTCTTGGGACTACGCACCCGCCTATTTATAGAATGCCATATGACCCTCAGAACAGCCTAACAGACTTCACTTTAGATATCCTTTAATCAATATTGTTTGTAGAAGGAGTTTGAGCAACTCAAAGGCACACAAATATTTAATCTCGCAGCTTACATTTTAATTAAGTTTTGTAATTTTATTTTATGTAATTAATATTCTTAGATCAGTCTGTACCCTAGTTTTTTTTTTTAACTCACAGATAATTGAATTATTAAGTTTTCCGATTTTATGTTATGTATGTGTTGAGTTCCAGTTACTTATATTTTAATTTAATTGTTTTCCAAGTTTATTCGTAATTATTAATTCAATTATATTTACTATAAATTTATATTACCCCAGTAAACGTAGAATAACGAAAAGCTTAGTTTAATTCACGTTTAACTTTTATTTTTTAATTGAATGTTAGTTGTAACAATTTTAAGAAATCTGAAAAATCTTATAAATCTTATAAATCTTATAAATGTTTTAGAATTTTTTTATTTATTTTTTTATTTTAAATGTAATTTAATTCAAATGGCTTATTTCTGTATTTTTGATTTCGACTGATTTTAGTTGACAATAAATAAATAATAAATAAAATAAAGTTAAAACACAATGCAGGGTATTTGGAATTTTCAGTTGGTTTTCCTCATTTCACATATCTAAATTGCAACCACGCACAAATCAAAAAAAAAAACGCGAAAAAAAAAACTTTGCCAATTTTCATATGTGTTATAAGCTCATCATAAATCTTGTGCGGACCAGCGCTTCGGCCATTTATTAGAGGGCCAAAATCGCATTTGATTTATGCCTAATTGGGTAGTTGTAACAAGTTAATGACCAATATCGATTGAATATTCTCCCGTTCGATTTTGGGTTTTGTATGCGGTATTTTGTAGTTCTGTTCTGGTTGTGGATTTCATGTTTGTGTATGATTTGGGGGCTTTAATTGTTGTTCCCCCCCCCCCCCCCAACATTACAACAACAAAATACGCATAATGATCTGTAAATAAGCCGCTTACCCGGCTCAGCACATAAGCCCCGGACACATCGTATCCGAGCCAATCAATGACCATAAATTCCCAATCTGCACCCTCCGGTTACCCAAGTAACCCACGCACACACACAAACACACAAACACACACACCCACAGTGAAACTAATTAAGTTACACATGAACGAAGAGCGACAAATCGAATAGTGAAATAGAAACTGTTTCCAGCAACATTTGCATGGGTAGCAGCGGGGAGGGGGGGTTGAGGGGTATGTAAAATATCCACAAGCGATAAAAGAATTTGTATTTCATGGATGATAAATTGCGTATACGCATCGTGTGTGCAAATAGCATTTTCTATCTTTTATGTGGGGTATTTTCATTTCAGATTTATATGTATATCTAGATTCAATATAAGTCAATGCATTTATTTCATTGACTAACTTAATAGACAAATCATAGATATAATAAATATTTTGTTTTAATATTTTCTCAGGGGTATTCAATTTTCGTCATTCTGTAGATATTCTTCAGTGCCCGTTTTTCTGATCCCTTAAGCCTTTTGTTGTCTACATAAACAAAACTGGCTGCATTGTTTACATTATCCACATTGTCTCCTTCATATTCTGCTATATATATATGTATATATATATATATTTTTCTTTTTTTTTTGCTGCCTGTCCATCACTTGGTTTGTGCAACTCAGAAACTGTTCGTAATTAATAGTAATAAGAGAAGGCTTTTGCTTGATATAAGCAAACATGAAGCAACAACAAAAACAACTTACAAAGTTGGCAAACAGATTTAAATATTTAATCTGCATTTATATCGCAAAAATGTTATGGAAGATACATTGAGAATGGATACAGTCAATTGGAATTGATTTGTGAAATAATTGAAATTGTGCAATTAATTGTATCAATAATTCAACAATATCATGTTTCATCAAGCCTCAATGTCTTGACAAATTAAATTTCTCTTATGCAATTAATTATATTTGTATATTCAAATATGCTATTGAATTGCAGTCGATTTATCTAGAATATAAACTTCATTCGAATCAGTACGAATTATACAAGAACAAGACTGTGAATAATTCAAATATCTAACTTCAGACTCAATTCAGTCGTTTTCCGCACTCAATTGAAAATAAATGCGGCAAGTCACTTACCAGCATTTTAAAAATTGAACAATGCAAAAAGGCTAAAAGGAGGCGAAAAGTCGTCTTGAATGTGCTGAAAGCATTTGAATCGAGTTCTGCCCTCTCTTTTTTTGGATTTGCATTAGAAATTCTATCGAAATGTCGCTAAAAGGCGCACGTATCGAATGTAAATCGAAGGAAAATGCAAAACCAATGCGAAACCCAGTCAAATGAAACAGAAGTTGAATTTAGAAAACGTGCCCCATGCCACATGCTTAAAATTAAAAACACGCATACGCACCGTATAACAAATGAGGGTCTGCATTATAAGTATTTATTTGTTGTTGTTGTTATTGTTGTTGTTGCTGTTGTTGTTGTTGCTGGGGCACATAAATACAAAAAGAAAAAGCATGACAAATAGATTCGAATGCAAAAGGCAATTAATAATCGAGTCATGGGCAGCGCCCATGATGATGACCAAAATGACCCACTCGCCGAGTGAAAGACTACGAGGAGAGTGGCCCAATTTTGGGGAGCGGGTAGCCGCTCAATGTTTGTCCCTTGTAATGGCACCTTCTGCAATAAGAGCAACAACAACAACAACAATAACAATGCATCATTAGTAAAAACCCAAAATGTATTCGCTGCCTCCACATCGGAGTAAAGGAAAAACTTAAAGACGCAGAAGTTTCGCAAGTGGCAGGAAGTGTTCAACAGCTGGTGACCTTTTAACTTTTGAGGCTTTTCCCGTTTGATTGAGATTTTCCAACAAGTTTGCACTGCATCTGGAACAGATTCCAGATGAGGGTCAGCTGCCTTTCAAACACAACATTTACAAACATTATTTTCATTATTTATTTCTCGCAAATAAATCACTCTAAATTTAATATTAACCTGAACTTGATGTGTTTTTCAAACTAGATTTTCCACTTTTTTATTTAAATGGAGTTTTGTGTACTTAATTCAGTAAACCAAAATTAAATATATGGTGTATGTAAACTCTTTGCGGAAAACTCATATACCAGCAATTTATTACAGGATTATCACATTTATTGCATTCTCGTGCACACTTGTATTGTTTTCCGGTTAGAAAACTTTAACTGGGTCACAAATAGTGGAACCTTTGCCATTTATAGATTGTTAATCTTTAAACAAAGCACGAAACTGGAAACAGTTTTCCGTTGTGCGCTTTGAGCCATAAGTCAGCCTCTGGCTGTAAAACTGTAAACTGTAAAGTTTTTTTATACCCTGAACCCATTAAAAATGGGTAAAAAGGGTATAATGGTTTTGTGCAAATGTATGTAACAGGCAGAAGGAAGCATCTCCGACCCCATAAAGTATATATATTCTTGATCAGGATCAACAGCCGAGTTGATATAGCCTTGTCCGTCTGTCCGTCTGTCCGTCTGTCCGTCCGTCTGTATGAACGCGCGGATCTCAGAGACTATAAGAGCTAGAGACTTCAAATTTGGAATATAAGATCTCGTATACCAGGCCCAGATCAAGTTTGCGTTATTTTATCGATAACTGCCTCAGTTTCTGAATTATCGATACATTTAGATTTCCGATAGCAGTAAATTCCAGATATCTCTCACAATTTAATGGATACAGTCACCAATTTTAGTTGGTAGGTTGTTGGCGAGGTCCTTGAAAGATCGGCATGTGCCACGCCCACCTCTGACGCCCCCATCACCCCCGCCCCTAAAATTTTCAAATGGCTATATCTTCCGCAGTTTTTGAGTAGGGAACGTCAAATTTGGTAGGTATATTACTGGTAGTCGCCTTTAAGAATCGATAACAAATTTGTGGTGCCATGCCCACACCTGCGCCTATAATCGACAATTCCGATTGTAAATCGATAACTCCGTATATCTCCGAATATTTTAAAGATAGAGTAACCAAACTTATAAGGTAATTTGCTGGTAACCTCCTCCAAAGATTGGCATACCAATTTTTTTACCACGCCCACATCCGCCGCCCCCAGGAACTTCGTCCCTAGAAATTTAAAATGCGCATATCTGCCGTAATTTGCAAGCTAGAGTCGCAAAATTTTGCAGCTATGTTACTGGTAACTCCCCCAAAGATCGATAAAAAAATTGGATGGCCACGCCCACTCTACCTACCTAAATCGATACACCTCTTGGTGTAAATCGATAAACCCATATATCTCACGCAATTTGAAAACTTAAGTCACCAAATTTGAAAGGTATATTGCTAGTAACACCCTTCATAAATGTGGAAAAAAAATTTTGGGGCCACGCCCACTCCCGCCCACAAAAAACGAAAAATGCCTGTATCTCCCGCAATTTAAGAGCTACAATTACCAAACTTAGAAGGTATATTACTAAGATCGAACTCCAAAATATTTTGGGCCACGCCCACTCCCGCCCACAAAAAACGATAAATGCCTGTATCTCCCGCAATTCAAGAGCTACAGTTACCAAACTTAGAAGGTATATTACTAAGATCGTGCCACGCCCACTCCAGCCCCCAAAAACGATAAACCTATAATGCATTTAAAACTTGGTTCAGGGTATATGGTAGTCGAGCTCACTCGACTACAGCGTTCTTACTTGTTTTTCTTTTTTTTTGGTTGCTTATTTTTATGCTCGCTTGCCAACTTTTTGTTGCAAGTTGTAAACCGTTCTAATCCTGCTAGCCACTTTCAATTCTCCCCAAGCTACCTCTGCGCAGCGTCCATTTATACCCTGTAAATCTGTTATCTAATAATTTATACGTATTCTTAGTCAAGCGCAGGACAAAATTCTTTGATTTTAGAATAATTCTTTAAAGTCATAAAATATGGAAAAAAGATTGTTCGTCCCACCTTTTTGTGAATCTCAAAAGTTATGTGAGCTAGAAAACATAGAATTGATTTGGAATGAGTTTATGCTGAGACCAAGAATATATATTAAATATTTCATATCTTATTAAAAAAATATGGCATAATATGGCGCTAGTATAATTTTTGCATACCCTGTAAGTTACTCCAACTTCTGGTACTGAGTATCTTCTAGTCGAGCGCTTTCGCCTAGAAAATTCTTATTTTCATTTGTATTGAGTTATTGCCGGATTGGTTGTGGCGGCGTCACCAAAGTGGCGCAGATTAAAGATATAAATAAAATGGGGCAACCTCACACACACACACACACTAACACTCTCTCTCTGTTTCTACTGTGTGCTTTTAGGTGGAAAATCGAGCGCTTCGCTTACGTGAGGTGGCAACGGCAATGCAGCAGTATCAGGACGATATATCGGCTGGGGCATCGACAGCACGACAGTGGGCGCCAGCTGCCAACTCGGGCATTCGGGTGGCGGGTGCCATTGGGGGCAGCGGTGCCGATGATCCCGGTGGCAATGTCATTCTAATCGGCTCCCTAAAGGACTTTGAGCGCAATGCGGTGCATGGCCTCAAGTTGAACGGCATCGTAGCGCTCGAGGAGACGTCGCAGGGCATCGTTGGCGGTGCTGCTGGTGGTGGCGGCACTAGTGGCGGCACCGTCAGTGGCTCACGCTTAGCTGTCGGACCGAGCGCTCGCGGCAGCGGCAGCGGCAGCGAAGTCGAATACTTTGACGAGGCTGGCTATATACGCCGTGGTTCATTGCGCAACGGCGAGGATCCCTATATCCGGAATCGATTCAATCAGGAGGCCAGCGATGCTTTGCCCAGCAATCGGGAAATACCCGACACAAGGAATCCCATGTGAGTGTTTTGCGTGTAATGACAATTACAGGGTATGTGTAATGTAATCATGTGCTTGAGTTCAGGTGCCGCACGAAAAAGTATCGCGAGGATCTGCAAGCGACGAGTGTCATCATTACCTTCCACAACGAGGCCAGATCGACGCTGTTGCGGACCATTGTTAGTGTTCTGAATCGCAGTCCGGAGCATTTAATACGTGAAATTGTTCTCGTTGACGATTACAGTGATCATCGTAAGTATTTGTACCCAGACTTTTCAATTTTCATATGTTTACGAGTTGGATCTCTGGTAATTGAAGACTTCCAATGTTAACTTTTACCCATATTCTATATTGCTCTACTCCAACACCATTCCAGCTGAGGATGGCTTGGAGCTGGCCAAGATCGATAAGGTGCGCATCATTCGGAACGATAAACGTGAGGGTCTGGTCCGATCTCGGGTGCGCGGTGCCGATGCGGCAGTAAGCAGTGTTTTAACCTTCCTCGACAGCCACGTGGAGTGCAATGAACAGTGGCTGGAGCCGTTGCTGGAGCGTGTACGCGAGGATCCCACCCGGGTCGTTTGTCCCGTCATCGATGTGATCAGCATGGATAACTTTCAGTATATTGGTGCCTCGGCGGATTTGCGTGGTGGCTTCGATTGGAATCTGATCTTCAAGTGGGAGTATTTGAGCGCCTCGGAGCGTACGGCACGTCACAATGATCCAACGACGGCGATCCGGACACCGATGATTGCGGGCGGACTCTTCGTCATCGATAAGGCGTACTTCAACAAGCTGGGCAAATACGACATGAAAATGGATGTGTGGGGTGGCGAGAATCTGGAGATATCGTTTAGGGTCTGGCAATGTGGTGGCAGCCTGGAGATAATACCCTGCAGCCGTGTGGGTCATGTGTTCCGTAAACGACATCCGTACACCTTCCCCGGCGGCAGTGGCAATGTTTTTGCCCGGAATACGCGACGTGCCGCTGAAGTCTGGATGGATGATTACAAGCAGCACTACTATAATGCGGTGCCCCTGGCCAAGAACATACCATTTGGCAAGTGAGTAATCGAAGGGAGCACAGCCTAATCCAGCCCCTTTTGCTCATTTGCTTGCTTTTTGTGTTTTTCTGTTCAGCATCGATGATCGCTTGGCTTTGAAGGAGAAACTGCATTGCAAGCCGTTCAAGTGGTATCTGGAGAACGTGTATCCCGATCTGCAGGCACCCGAGCCACAGGAGGTGGGCCAATTTAGACAGGACATGACCGAATGCTTGGACACAATGGGTCATCTCGTAGATGGCACTGTGGGTGAGTAATAAAAATAGTAGCTATAAGAATTAGATTACAATATTAATACATCATGCAGTAAATAAGGTGATAATTATTTTAAAATGTTTGTCCTTTCTTAAAATCAGTTCTTAAAATCATTAAAAAATTAATGAATTATTTATATATTTATTTAAAAAAAATATTATATTCAAAATTTCAAGTATCTTCATTCAATGAAAAAAATATTTGCTAAAATATTGATTATAAGTTTTAATTTTTAATTTAATTTTCTAGCTTAGACAAAAACAAGTTTATAATTTTGCATTATTATTATTATCCTAACAGGTCTCTTCCCCTGTCACAATACGGGTGGCAACCAGGAGTGGGCGTACTCGAAACGTGGCGAAATCAAGCACGATGATCTCTGTTTGACACTGGTGCAGTTCGCTCGGGGCTCTCAAGTGGTACTCAAGTCGTGTGACGATACGGAAAATCAGCGCTGGAATATCAAGGATGGCGGTCTGGTGCGGCACAACAAGATCAATGTGTGCCTGGACACTAGGGATCACAATGAGCAGGGCATTAGTGCGCAGCGTTGCAATTCGGCGCTATCGACTCAACGCTGGGCATTTACCAAATATGCGTGAGAGAAGCGACAACAACAACAACAACAACAACAGCAACTAGCGACCAACTAAATGGAGAGAATTGCGAGAAAGCGAGAAAACGAGAAATTGAAGCTCCTAATTTAGAATAATTTCTGCTGGCAAAGAAACAACAAACAGAATTGGGAGCGAAGGTCGTGATATAAATTCTACAACTACTCGGATATGATGGTGATTATAATGATGATGATGATGTCGTATGTGGTTTCTTTGTGTATTTTACGGTTAACAAACACCCACACACACACACACACTATTAAACACACACACACACACACACACATATAGATACGACAAGTACAACAAATGGTTTATATATATATAAATGTGTAACAAGAACAACAGTTATACCATATTTAAGTTAAAGTTCGAGGTGTATAAATCTAGCCGTTGCGGCTAAAATCGTTGAAATGCATTGGTATATATATAAATATGCATGTATGTATCTTTTTTTAACACGATAATGCGAAGAAGAAGAGAGCATACATAAAAAACAAAAACAAAAGAAAAAAAAAACACGTACTTAGACTGATTAATTTTTTGTATATGTAAAAGAAAAATATTTAAAAAATATATAAAAAATACATATATGTATATGCATGTACTCGCAAATGAAAAAAGAAAAAACCTATGGAAAGCTGCTTAAAACTCAATAATAATTTGCATTAATCGACACTGAACTCAACTCAACTCAACTCAACTCGACTCAACTTAACTTAATTCTCAACACATTCCTCAAGTCAATTAACACTATTCATCCCTAGATAGAACATCCCTAACAAGAACCAGAACAATTTCCAACTATCTAGTGACTAATCCCAAAAAGCTCAGAGTCTTCTACGAAATCTAGGACAAAGGCGATGCAAGAAGAAGCAGAGAGGAGAGAGAAATGTTATCATTAGTTTTAGTTATAAATTTAAGTATATGAAACATTATAAAAAAAAAAACAAAGAAATGAAATTTAAGTGTATATAATATGATTATTTAAATTTTAGAAAGCCAAACTGCAAATCTAAAAATTTATTTAACAAAAGTTTCCCTTTCACATGCTTCCGGCCCACCTTTAGAACAATTTTCCAATTTCCAGAATTTACATGGAACATGTTTTTCTAATTAAAATGCTGTTCTAAAGTCTTTTGTTCATTATTTCTATCAATTTTACATTCCATTTACAAATTTTTCACTATGTTTTAGTTTTTTGTAATTAATTGTTAACATTGATGATTTGTTTAGTTGTTTTATGTATAAATAAATTGTTGCTATTTTTATGAAAAGCATAAAAGAAAATCGTGAAAAAAAAAACAATGAAAATAAAACCAAATACCGAGTATTGTGTAATTATTTGCCTGTGTACAGTACGTATACGTAATCAATTGAAATGCGTTTTTACGTCAAGTACGTCAAATAAAAATTGCAACAAATAAAAAAAAAAACGAATTAAAAACTAAACTTTAAAAGTTGTTTCATTTAAAAGAAATAAAGCAAACACTAAAAAAGTTGGATGGTCAAAGGAAAAACATTGCACAACTCGCCGCAAACGTGATGCAATCTCGAGGGGAGATCAGCCAGAGACAGTCATCAAATCCATTATATCCAAGTACTACTGTTCAGCTCAGTAGGTTAAATAACTTGGCATTCTCATCTTTCGCGGAATGGCGGCAATCTTCTGTCACATTACTTATACGACACGTGATACGCCAGTTTGTTGCGCTAATTTTGTCTTTTAAAAAAAATATTTCCACTTGTAGTATTTAAAATAACAACAAAAAAAAAAAAGAAAAAAAAACGGTAAAGGTAAAGTAAGACATCATAAAAAGCAAAAGCAGGGCAGACATTTTACATTATGTGACGGCGAGTGGGATGCAGCGTGGCGTGGCATGTAAGTCTGGGTAAACATGAGCAGCATAAAGCATAAAGAATAACATAAAAAAAAGTATACAGTTTCATGCTTGTTTGCCTTAGCTACAACATGAAGATAAACATGGCGTTATAACGGCCAGTTTTTAAAATCATTTACGACACAATTTCTTTAAGCTGAATCTTAAATTAAGCTTGAAAGTGTCGAAGCTAAAAGAATAGTGAAGCGGGTCATATTTGAAAAACTTTTGTAACTTAGTGATATATCATTTATCAAGGGATTTTTTTGTTGCCTATATCAATGACAGGAGTTTGCTTACAAACTAATTCTAAATATAACCAGAAACAGATGCTCTCCAACAACTTCGTCGTATCTTAAGTCTATCACTTCTTTAGTCTCATACAAGTTGAATTTCAGATATTTAAATTGCTTACTTAAGACCATCAGACTGGGCTAAACTAAGTAGCTATTCAACTGGAGAACTCTTTTGAGCAACTACTCGAGACTTGTCGTCTGCTGCTGATTCAGCTGATGAGGACAAAGTCAACAAATGCAACATGGCAACATGTGCAGGCGTAAGACAAACCGATTTCCATTTTGTGAGTCCTTAGCGGAACTGACGGCACTCGGAAACCATCGAAGCGGATGTGCCCAAGCCTCAGTGAAATGCTGTTGCCAACGACAAGGTTAAGCCAGAGATAAGCGAGACGCAGCTGCACAGGACTTAAGTTGCCCCAAGAGCGGAAATGTGGAGGAGTGAAGTGGAGTGGAGTGCCTGAGGCAACTGGAACAGATTCTGAATCGCTTATGAGCATGTAGCGGATAAGACTGGGTCTCATATGGTTAGCCTGATGACTGAGGCGTTTAACTTGTTCGCCTCTCACGACAGGTGAGTAATATTGCCCCCCATATTTTCCGTATTTTCCTCTAGGTGTGCATACAAGAGGTGAGCAGGTTGACGATGCGACTGGCCCCAAAAATGATAATAATAATAAAAACGTAAACATGCCAGAACAGCTTTAGTCAGCAGACAGAAGATTAGATACCCTGGTTGACAGGAGTTTTCATTTAAAAACAAATTAAATTTTTCTAAAAGATATTTATTAAATTTTGGTGTTGCTGATTTTGTGATAAGATATCTTGACAATAAAATAAGTTTTTCGCAAACTTTCCACTTAAGAGTAAGAAGTAAGTATTAAAAACTAATGGTTATTTTCCATATAACATTTTTCCTTTTTGGAAATGAATAGTTTTTCCTATAAGATATCTTCATATTCGTTGGTGCTGAGTTTCGGCAAGATATCCTTGAAATAAAATAAGAGTTTCATACAAAAATGTTACACACCACATTAAATTGTAATTTTTAAGAACAAATTGTTTTGTCTATATGATATTTACTTTTTTGCACATGAGTTTCGGTAGAAAATTGTCTTGCAAGTCACATAATTTATTCATACAAATTTCTTATGCACTTCATGAGAAAATTATCCTTTGCAAGGGTATCAAAATAACAAACGACATTTTCGTCATTTGCTGTGATGCCATCGGAATTCTGAGCGCTTCCGCAATTTTATCGGGGGCTCTCGTTACGTAGAGTGTCTACGTCTTGCGCCTTACGTCACAGTAAATTTACGTGGCACACGTTAATAACCAACTCACACACACACACACGCACATATGAGTTGTTTTTGTTGTTGTTGTTTGTGTATACTTTCAGTTACTATCTGCAGTCACTGATGTTCAGGCTTCTCGCTTCCTGTCGTCCTTTAGATACTTTTTAATTAATCATGGACTCTTTTACTTGTGGGTAAGGAGCCTGTTGGTGAAGCATAATTAAAAACACTGTTACCACCTGAGTTGTCCGAGTGAAAATTGTTCAGTGTTACTAGTCAATGGGGGCTTATTTAAAGCTCGCTCCTGTGCCAGGTACTAATAGCTCTCAACAGCTTAAGGACATAAGAGGCTTCACAAAATAGCGAAAATAAATGCTATCAATATTTTAGTAACTAATTTAGGAATTATTTTAGTATTCTGGCTTTTTTAAATTTAAAACTGACATAAAATCCAATCTTTTGGCAAGTTGACGTCTTAAACACTTTATAAACTTGATAAATATCTAGCAAATAGAATTATATTTTAGAGTTGAAAATTTCTCAAATAATCAACAAACACGCGTAGGCATAAAAAAGTTTTTCAAAGTATCGTATAAAATTGCCACCTGATAAATGTCAACTCTGCTTGATGTCATATTCAGTTACACTTTCATTAACACTATATATATATATATATATTTATATCTGAGCTATGAGCTCATATTGCCAGCTCAACAAAATACAAAAGCAAATATTCAAAGGACTTGTTATTATATTGAGGCAATTGTTGTCAACGCCTTCAAGATGAAAAATAAAATATAGCTAAGCCGATTGTGGTATCGATTTAATATACGCATCGGGTTGGAAATATTTAAATCAGGGCATTCAAAGAATTTAGTTTGATAAATTTTTGCATTTTCTGTAATTCGGCAATTGACAGTGGCAAAGTGTGAAATAAAGCTGATTTATAGCTTGTTTTTGTTTGCCACCAAGTCAATGTCACGCTGTCTGTGTGTGTATGTGTGTGTGTGTGTGTGTGTGTGTGTAGGGTATCTGTGTGTTTCAAACTAATCCGCTTATGTGAGCAATTTGTACTTCAACTGAATAATAACCTCGAATAGCGCCCAAAAATGTACAAAAGTCAACATCAGCGTAATTTTCCGAAGAGCACAACTCAGATTAGGCAAATGTTCATCGATTGTAAAGTGAACTGAATTGTGGCAGGATGATGGAATGGTAAGTTGTGATGATACCAGGGATCGGCGGTGGGGTGAGGGAGCTAAGCAGCAGCTACCGATTGCAGTCGACTTAATAGATTTGAGTGGCTTTTAACGAGTCGCCTAAAAGCAGGCAACACTTTCAGATCATTTCAGTACACGCTGATTGAGCTGATGTCGTGTAAGTCTATGAGTATGTGTGTATGTGTGTGTGTGCGTGGGGAACGTGTTTGTGTCAAACTTAAATATCAGCCTAAATTTTTGACAGTGCGTTTAGCTGTCATAACAAGCCAAGTTAGTTGCGCTTGTTATTGGCATTGTAAACGTCAAATAGCCATACGCCAAACTCCATTGTCTTCTCGGCTTAAGCAAACTTTGGCTTTCACCTTGGTGATATGTCTTGTTTTATCTCAGTGGCTTAATTGGAAAGCACACCCACACACACGTGCATATACACACACACACACACACACACACACACACACACAGACACATGTGTAACGCAAGCACGCACGACTCCACAAACAATAACATTAAGGAAGGACAACATGGAGCAGCTCGGCGAGCGCCGCCTGGCCAAATATTGGAAAGGAATTGAACGAGTCGAACGAGCCAGCAGTCGCTGGTGTGTCATTGCCAGCTGTGGCACGTAGTTTGAAGCATGTAGCTGCCACAGACTTCTGTTTATGGGAGGGCACTGGAGGCGTCTAATTTCTTGCAGCTCACATTGCTCAAGTGGCCCAGCAACTATTTATGGTGCCCCAAACAAAAGAAATAGAAAATGGAAGATGGTTAGGTAGAGGGAGAGTGAAGAAGAGTGATGGAGAAGGGGAGAGGATTGGGGAAAAGTCAGAGCCGGAGTCCAAACTCAGCAGCACTTATCGACCTATTTAGTGAGTATGTTTACATTATTTAACTTTTGATGTGTTAATTTCGATACCCTGTCTTCATAAATAAAGTATTATTAAAGCATTATTAATTATTTATTGATAAACATATATTTTTCAAATTAAAATCAGCTTAGCTCAGTTTCCAGATATATTTATATTTTTTGATTTATTTGTAATCCAAAAATTGTAACAAATATAAATTCTATTTATTCCTTATTATAACTAATTATAAATATTTGTAGCCTACTTTACAGGATTTATGTGAATATAGCTCTATAGTTTTCCGACCTTCTTCATTCTTAAACATTAACATGAATGTGCGTGTTGCGATGAATACAAAGGAATGTGTTATGTAATCGATGCATTAATAATGATGCCAGTTAACAAAGTTTTGTCCAACTGAATAAGTTCCACTATCAACAACAGGCACTTAATATGAGCGTGCAGCTATTAATACAAATTATGCACTTAACCCAGATCAATAGGTCAGACCTTCAAATGCATTATTAATGACCAGCTTTCCATTTCGATCTATATGCTTGTTGGACATTATACTATGAAAGTGTGAAAGTTGGAAAAAAAAATTCTAAAATTAATTAGCAAAAATAACTCATCCAAATTAAACCATATTCTGCTCTCAAAGTAATACATACATACATATAAAACATTAATTTATATTAATGGAGTTAACAATATAAATGTAATGTTAACGAAAACAAAAACAGATTCCTGAAAAATACTACGAAATTATGAAATTAATTAACTTGATTAGATAGCAACCAATAATACTGGGAAACCGTTTCGACGCAAAGTCAAAGCGCTTAATCAATTGCATGTGTTTGGCCAATAAATTGCGTGTGGCCAAATGCCAGAGTTCACATCCTTTCCAGCAAATATACATATTCGCTTGATTATATGCAAATAGTGTGGCAACAACAACAAGAACAACAGCGAAAACACCGGCCAGCAATTACAGGTGCAATTAGATGAAGTGTGAGTGGAATGTGTGAATTGAGAGGCAGCTCATCACGCAAGGGAGCTATTTAGATGGTGAGCAAGTCAACAATTCCCGACTCCAAGTCAAATCAATGTTTCGGTCCCCAATGGCCAAAGTCCGGCGTCGTTCAAAGTTATGGCGCACATAAAAGTCAACAACGGTGATAAATGAAGGTCTGCGATTTGCATGCTGCATGCAGCAAAAACATGCAAGAATAAGTGAAAGCAAGAAAATGCACAAAAAATAATAATAAAAGTTATAAAAGACGAAACACAAAAAGGAAATGCTTGTTTTTTGCGCAGATCTCGTGGAAGCGGCAAACCGAAATCCGTGCTCCAATTGCCAGATGACAGGGATAAGCAACCGAACGAAAGGATAACAATGTCACCGACACACCCAACTGCAAATGACAAGCAGCAACATAAAAAAAAATCAAGCCAGATTGCTGTTGTAGTCGAATCAGCTCGACTTCGATATACCCTGGACCCGAACACACACTTTGTGGGGTGTTTAAGTTAAAGTACGAGTGCAAAGCTCTTAAGAAATGCTGATCAAGAACATATATACTTTATGAATTCAGATATGATTCCTTCTGCATTTGCATACAAACATTGCATGCCTTTTTTGACCATTTTCAATGGATGCAGGGAATGAAAAAATGAAAATACACAAAACACACAACGGAAACTGATGGTAAATCTATACATATATTTCCTGAACAGCTTGCTAACTGGCTGGGCGGGTCAGCTAGAAAAGAAAAAGTGTAATCTGTTTTTTCCGCTTTAGTCATTTTGGGAATTGAAGAAAAAAGCCGGAACACCCACTCGGAAAAAGAACAGATGCTTAACGTGTCAGACAGGTTGTCAATGCAGATTTGGAGCTGAGTGGAAACGAGTGAGTTGCATTGGAAATATTAGTACAAATTGTGGAAGAAGTTAAAGTTGAGCTGGAGAATTTGCACTTTACCAGCGGGCAAAGGAACTTAATGAAATCAATTACCAGTTAACAAGTTCTTCGGCTTCTGCTTCACCATCAGCTTCAGTTGGCGTAGGAAATCAAATTAGTGGAACGGAACGGAACGGAACTCAACTTCTCAGCAGTTGAGTTGCCCCAGGGCCAGTCGAAGACGGAGTTAAAGGACTAAAAGCATTCGACAAATTGTTTTTACAGTCCTGCAAGTATTTTATTGGCTTTCATTTCAGATTGTGTTTTTATTTTGTTGTACTCTCCCATTTTTTATCGTTGCAAACTCAATTCGAGCAGAGCAACAATTTCTTATAAGTTCATTTCGAAGATATCCTTATCGAAAATGGCTTAAGCCAATTGGGCAATAAAGTTGATAAGCAACAACATTTTGAACTGGTTTTGTTGTGTAATTAGATTAAAGCATTGCTAACAAAGTAAAATGAAGTATTGCGAGTTAAATTATCTAAAGTTTATAACTGAATTAGGAAGGAGTTTTTTTTTATATTAGCTGGATTTAAGAAAACTTGGAATAAAGATATTAAAACTCTATAATTTAATTTGGTAGGAGTTTTTAAATTTTATAAGCATGTTTGAGGTTTTTTTGTTAAACTGATAAAAATGTATTTAAAAGCATTCTTAAAAAGAAACAGATATGTATATGTATATCATATAAATTTTCTCTGTCTTTCTCTCTCTAACTCTCTATATTTCTCTTGCTAAACTCAATTAATAATATTAAAATAAGATAACTTAATTAAGGAGTTTTTGTAAATAAGTTTCAATTATTTTTTGGTAGGTTGATATACAAATATTTTCAATGAATTTAAGCTTTTGTAACATTCTTTTTATATATAAACATCATATTAATTTACTCTCTCTCTCTCCCTCTTCCACTCTGTCTCTTTCTAGTCAATAGTGCTGATGTTTGCAACAAAATAGAAACAAATAAGTACAACTTGTAATAATACAACATTGTGTATTTGCATGCATTTAAATCGAATTTATTATCATCCAAATGCCGGAACATCTGTCTAAGCATTCAGGAAACAAAAACCATTTAAACTTTCATTACTGTCAAACCCTCGACGCGTGCTCTCTCTCTCTCACACACACACACACTCACTCTCTCTCACTCACACACTCTTCTTTCTTGCTCTGCGAACTCTTTGGCACTACTCAAGTCACACATTTGGCCACTTAAACGACACTCATTCATAAAGTGTGTAGAGTAATTTTCCAGCTGCTTCACTTCCTTCATTTTGTGGCGACATCCCGCACTTGTCTCCTCTCGTCTTCTGCTCTTAGCTTGAGGCTTGTGGTTTGGGTTTCGCTGCTGCTGCCTCTGCCTCTGCTGCTGCTTCTGCTGCTGCTTCTGCTGCTGCTTCTGTTTCTGTTACTTTGTGGTTTTGCGGTCTGCTGTCGTTGTATAAATATATGTTGTCTTTGTACTTGTTGTAGTTGTAGTTGTAGTTGTTGTTGTAGTTGTAGTTGTAGCGAGCATCACGCATTTGGTAGCAGCTGTGCTCGTCCCTCCTCCTCCTTCTCCTCCTCCTCATCACTCTCCTTTATCATTATTGCTCATCATGCGTTTCTAATGAAGTCGTAAAAATTGAAAACTTTCAACGCATGCGACTTTGACTGTGTGTGTGCGTGTGTATGTGTATTTCATCTTGCCACTCTCACTCGCTCCTTCCACTTGTGTGGCTTATGTGTTGCTTTATTGCCCCGTTCCATCGTTCCCTCGTTCGTCTTCTGCTCGCCCGCTTTTAGCTTCATTCTGCTGCTATCCCGCAATCATTTTTATTCATTTGCTCATTTTGCTTGCTTCGCTGCCGACATTCCTCTTTTTTATTATACACATCTCTCCATTTGTGTGTGTGTGTGTGTTTTCCAATGTTTATTTTTGTATGTTTCGCACATTTTAATATATTTATTTTATTTTTGTATTCTGTTATTTGGCTTCGTGCCGGCTGTGAAAATCAGCTTTAAGCTTAGCCGCCAGCTTAAGCGTGATTTAAGTGCTTAACAAACTTTATATTCTACTACT
This sequence comes from Drosophila kambysellisi, assembly GCA_035042185.1. NCBI lineage: Eukaryota > Metazoa > Arthropoda > Insecta > Diptera > Drosophilidae > Drosophila > Drosophila kambysellisi. Next base: position 2,234,483 of record JAWNLS010000945.1, on the reverse strand, counting down.
CGGAGGAAGCTAATTGTGTTTTACAAACTTTCAAGGTGTTAAGTAGCTTAGTTCGTTTAACAATTCAAGATTGTTGTTTATTTCAACAACTATTTTCATAGCATACTTTTTGGGGCAGTAGCAAAGACCGACTTTATACTCATAAAATGGCAAACTTTACAATAATTGTAAGAACTTTGCACCTTTCTAAAAGTACGAGCAGTCAGCAAACTTTAATATGAATCGCAATAATTGCATTGCTCATTTTGAAAAACTTTCATGTTTGTCGAGTTTTCCGAAATATTTATATTAGACTGCAACTCACATCTGAGCTTAATAGTCTGTCAATATCATAGCCAAAAATAGTACGATAAATCTATCTCACATAGCAACGCATTCCATTCAAAATCGGTTATGCATTTTTAACTCAGCTCAAAAAAAAACAAACATTTTTCACCCTAGCAACATTCACTTTGACGCTAGACAATCTGTTGCCAACGTTAATGGAACTCAGCCCACAACCCACGCATTTATAAAATTTTTGAGATTTTAAAAATACATAAAAATCCCGGCTTCATTTTCATAGCAATTTGATGGCAGTTGACATTTTTGTTTTTCGCTCCATTTGATTGCATGGATCGCTTTTGAGGGTTATTTGAATATCGGAATTGAAAGTGTAACGCAATTGAACAAATCGAAAATTATAAATTTGCAGATATTTTTTTTATAGATTTTTAATCGGTTTGTAATTTGATGAACTGTAAAATCCGTTAAAAAATAAACTTTGCTAAAATCGATTTATATATGCAAAAGAAAAAGACGATAATAAAAAAAACGCCTTTTCAAATGACTTTTGGCATGTGGAAAACTTTCTGATTGGTATATGTGTAATTTTATAAAATCTCTTTTATGGCTTTTAAAAACAATTGTAATTGGATTTTTTGGCAAGAGTACGAAAAACATGGAAACCTATAAAACTCATTTCTTTTACCCACTTAACTTTGTTAACTGCAATTCATAATTGTGTTGTGAAACCATAAAAAAGGCTAAAAGCAAAATACGCAGTATAGAAATATTTTTGACGATGTAAAAATTTAGATATATATTCTTGTTTAGCATTAACAGTCAAGTCGATCTATGATATAGAAGGTATAGTTGTATATTGGCTTTGTGCAATGTCCGATTTATATGTCTGTTGGTCTGTCCGTCTGTCCGCCCACTCCGACTACTTAAAACGAAACACCAGATGGTGTAAATCTATAAGACCATATATCTCACGCAATTTGAAAGCTTCAGTCAGCAAATTCAAAAGGTATATTGCTAGGCCTTAAAAAATGAGGAATACCCACATGCCGATTTTCGGACTATAATTTTGACTTATGTTCCGACACAAAATTACGTTTTCAACTTTAAATGTACGATTGATCTGTGGGCCAAACAATGATTAAAACGCCCTTGCTTTTGAAAATACGTTGAGTTTTGACGAAGTTATGAGATTTTGAAGGTTCGACCTATGCCTTCGGTCTTAGAAAACTTAAATGCGCATGTAATCAAAAATTTTGTAAACTGGAGTCACAAAATTTTTGAATTTTCCCCTAAGAGATCGATTAAAAATTGGAAGTCTACGCCCACGCCGCCTATCTAAACTGACACACCTGTTGGTGTAAATCGATAAGACCAGTTGCCAAACTTCGAAGAAGGATTACTATCTTATATCTACCTCAATCAGATAGGCAAACTTGGACAGTATTTCCTGGCTGCACACAAATTATGGTATCAGAGTATCTCGCTGTCGGTTACTTCCGACTGCAACGTTCTCTCTTGTTTTAATTCAATTTTGTTTAGCTTTTTATTTGTATTTTTGTAGCATGTTCGAATGCGTCATTAAGGTACCGCTTTTTGAGGCAACGATATTTGCAGTTTGCACCACAATTATTTTGCCGTTACTCGACAATTCCGCTCATTTTTCAGCCCCCATTTTCACATTTCCTTCTCCACCAGCAGCCGCCTGCCGACCAAATGTTTTATTGTCGCCACAATTTATGCTCGTATCTTTGTTGGCAGGTTCGAAGGGTAGAACCCCACATAGGTATATATTTATATATATATATGTATACATATGTAGTCGCATACTCTTGGATCCGGCGCATGTCGTCACTTCAATATCCGCCCCACAGAAACACGCAATGTTGCAAAATTGCAAATGACAAAACAAAATTGTGAATATTTTGTTGCCACGGATATCCGCTGTATGAGAAAAAACGGATGTTGGCCTGCAACTGCAACAAACTTCAACTGCCGCCAATCATGCTACACCACGACGAGCTGACACATGCGGCAAGCGAAGTCGGCTTAACTTTCACCCATTTTTCTTTCTTTTTTTTCTGTGCTTTGTGTTTTACCCCCATTTGCTGACTGCAAGATCTTAATTTCGATATTGATGTCAAATTGTCGCTGGGTTTAATTAAAAATACACGTATTGCACCAAAATGGCGGTTTCCATTTTCTTATTTTGTTCTCGTTGCCTTTCGGCGTTGCATGTGTTATTTTCATTGCATTTCTCTTTCTGTTTTTTTCTGTGTGTTTTACTTTTTGGCAGCATTTCGCATTTCCTCTGGGCGCATTTTATTTATATGGTTTTCACTCTGGTGTTGACTTTACGAATTGAAAGCGACACGTTTCAGATTTAAATTAAATAAAATACATTTAATTGTTAAAACAGAAAGACAAACGAATTTTATGACACTGCACATGTTTTAAACAGAAAAATACAATTTAATTCAGCTTGGACACTTTAAATATGCTTTTCTCAATTTTCAACACTTTTTCCAACTGTCATAAGAGCGACTTCCGTTGAAAGCACCACTTCCCCAAGGAAGTGGGTGAAAAAGTGGTTGTCAGCGTGTATGTATGAGTTAATAACGGCAATCATCAACGGCAACACCCAATGGCAGCTCATCAGCAGCCACTTAAACACCCACTCACCTTCCACCCTTCCCATACTTCCCCTATGTTGAGGGGGGGTAAAACCTTTAGCGACAATTGCGCCTACAAAGTACAAAATACATTATTGATTTCAATTTAAAATTTACTCTTTTTATATTGTTTTTTTTTTTTTTATTATTTGTTGTTCCGTTGTTCTCATTGTTGTTGTTGGCTGGCTCTTACAACAGTTGCTGTTGACGGCATCCTTTTGGGAATACAACTCGACGTTGTCAATGCCAATTGGCTGGTTGGCAATGAAAAATGCAGAGCATTCATTCGAATCCCATAAAATATGTATGAAATAATGCAAAACCCATCAGCGGATGAGGCTAGAAGCTGCATGTTAGCATGCGTTGAATATATTTGATACAAATATATATATACGATATATATAAATATGTAAATATACAGTAAGTGCACGTGTGTACTATTTCAATGCATATCTGAGTGGAAAAACAAGTTGTCAAACTGAGACGCCGAAACTAAAACCGAGTTTAGATTTAAAATCATATTTTTTGATAGAAGCTTACATTAAAATTTTAGTATTTAAGTTAATAATAATTTTGCAATTTATAAATACAAATTTCTACAAAATATAAACAATTTTATGATATTTTCTGATATAATTTGAATATTTTTATAGGAATAAATTTTGTCCAGACCTATTTTAATATTGTACTATTTTATATGATTAGATATGATATGAAATCTTAGAAATCTAAAATAAAATATATATATATATTAATAATAAATATACCTTCTTATATATCTTATAAATATTTTATTATTTTTTAATTTATTTAAAATTTTAATTTTATTTTAAATTTAATTTAATTCCAATTTTTAATTTTAGTATTTTTGGTGTAATAAATAAATAAATAAAAATACTTATCAGCTACTATATTCCACAATAGTTTTTCTTAATTACATATGACATTTATCTCATATTTCGCAAACAGTAAAAACCAACTGTGAAATCTTAATGTGCGCCTTAGGCAGAGTTTACTGTGTATGCACATTTGTAAACTGGCCATAAAAAGAGCGCTGCAAATGGGCCAACAGCTCGTAAAGCGCTTGCCAATTTAATTTGTGTGAATGCCCGCGGCGCAAATTGAAATACAAAGTTAAGTTAAGTTAAGAGAGCGGCGCGGTCAAAACGGATTGAGAATTCGAGTGCGCGACAGCGAACAGGAAACGGGAAATGGAGTAAGAAGCAGCAGCAGCAAGAAGAAGAAGAAGAAAAGGAAGCCGGAACTGGAGTTGTGTAACAGTTAACTTGCACCAGTAGCTGCCATAATGTTGCCTTTTGCTCATTTCGAAGTTCAGTTGTTTGGCTTTTTCAGCTTTAGTTGTGCGCTGTGTCTCTGCAACCTTGCAACCTTGCAACTGCAGCTGCTGTAACTGCCTGCAATTACCAGCAAAAGTTGTTGCTGTTTTTAAGAATTCACAATGTTGGCCAGCTCGCTTCTTCGCCAGCTTCTCCATCAACTTCTCCTCATTTTTTCTTCGTTTCTTTTGCTGTTTGTTCGAGACTTTTGGCCAAAAGTTTTGGTCAAGTTTTTAGCCTTCGTTTTGCGCTTGCTTCATTAATATAATATTTTTTCAGCTGACACAATGGGAGTTATTAAGTTTTAAGTGCAACTGAATTTGCTTGAAAACTTTCACGCAAACTCATCAAACGAAAGAGATGCTTAGAGAAAACTTAAAAGGCGTTTCACGCAAAGAAAATGATTAAGTATTTCTTTGTAAATAATTCCATCAAGTTAGCTTATAAAAATAACAAGTAATAAAGCGGAAGAAGAAGATCGGATTGAGTTGGTTAAGTGCGACCTCGATGCATATTTCACAAGTCTATCAAACTGGATACAAGAAGCTGCAGTTGCACAAATGTTGCACAACAACATACAGAAAATTTCCCAGAGGATTTGGCTGAATCTGAAAATTCGTGATCTGCATTTTTGAAATATGCTGAATGAAATGGAATTGGAATTGTGGGAGATTTTACCAGCATTTGGTGGCATGCAAATGTCGGTGGCGCCACTCTGGAAATGTATGCTGACCTCGTCGATAAGCTGATTATGTGCTTATTGAAGTAGAAGCTAATCTGATCTCTGCGTGGATGTATTTATCCGATCCGTGAGCGACTTGTCTCCAATCTGCTCTTCTTTGAGTGCTTTGCTACCCATCCGTGAATTAATCGTTTTCATGAAGAACCAAGAAACTCATTGTTGAGCTCAGTGTAAAACATGATCCAAAACAATATTAGACAATATTATAGATAATGTTGAACAAACAACTTTGTTGCTTAAATATTTATTTATATAGAGCTTCACATGTGATATGTAAAGTTATCGATAACGATTGCAATTGTTGCATGTGTTGACTAGTTATCGATAGCAAAATGTTCAATGAGTAAGTGATGGTATTGCAATGGTTATACTTATACAACTTTGTTGCTTAAATATTTATTTATATAGAGCTCTACATGTGATATGTAAAGTTATGCTCAGTTATCGATAACGTTTGCAATTGTTGCTTGTTTTGACTAGCTATCGATAGCAATGTTCAATGAATAAGTGATGGTATTGCAATGGTTATACTTATACAACTTTGTTGCTTAAATATTTATTTATGCTCAGTTATCGATAACGATTGCAATTGTTGCTTGTGTTGACTAGCTATCGATAGCGATGTTCAATGAATAAGTGATGGTATTGCAATGGTTATACTTAGTATTAAACACAAATTTATAATAACAAACCATAAATAGTCATTAATTAAACACAAATTGTAAATAACAAATAACAAACAATAAAAAGTCATTAATTTAGGTCTCTTGTTAATGTTTCTAAGCGAAATACCATCTGTCATCCTTGGAAACAGTTTGCGACGAGCATACAAATCTGTGCACGTCTTTTCAAACATATTTGCTGAAAGGCTGGCAACCACACAAAGCACCACAATTTCTACATATTTTGCAGCAAAATGACTTAACCAACCAACCAACCCACCAAACAATTCAACTAAGCAAACCACCCAACCACCCAACTGAAACTGTAATGCGTGCACTTTATGGCTCATTATTTGCAATGGAAAAACCGTTCACATTTTCCTCTTTTTCCTAGCATTTTCTTTCGCTGATTTATTTTTTTTTTTGTTTTTAATTTCCTGGTGCTGCTGCTCATTTGCAAAACATGCAACTTTTCATTAGGCGGGGGCATCAGAAGCCAAAGTGTGGCTACAATATTTAAACTTGTGCTGCATTATGCACAGTGCTGATGTCATTAACACTAACGACGTCATGAAATTCAATGCACAACCGCCACTGGGGCTGACTGCAACACTAGCCACATACACCCACACACACACACACACACACACACGCACACACACACCCGCAAGCACACGTACTCACTTAGCTCCCACGCTGTAGCCAAAAGTCCAGGGAATTCTCTTGAATGCTAAATGTATTTTCTACAGCCTGATATTGGAAACTTTGTGCATGACGACCAGACGAGGCATGCCCCATCTATTTTTATACCACTTGCTCTGCTCATATCGCGGCTACTTTGATTCTCTCATGCATTTTGGTAACCGATCAACTTATCGACTGAGAATTAATCGAAAGTAGTTTCAATTTAAAGGACATTTATGCAAGTTTAGAAATTTGTTCATAAAATAACAGTTAGAAATATAAAATTCCCCTTCCTAGGCACAGTTTGCCACTTTTTAGATAATAGCCAATTTTCTAATAATAAAGATAGGAAAACGATAAGTACCATTATTATATCTCAATAATAATCGAAATAGGGAAACTATTTCACAACACTTTGCTTCCAGTATGTTTATATTTTAGCTGTAATAATATGGAATTTTCGAATTTTATTTAAAGCAACTTAAGTTCTAAATCCTTAAGCTAACTTAATTTAAAGATCTTTAGAGCCCGAACTTGGTCAAAATTAATCCGATTTTCAAAAACCAGATTAAATCCGCATATAAAGTAGAAAGTGCGATTAAAGATAGAAATTCATGTTGCAATTTTTGAAAGGGTGCAAGAAACATCGACTTTGCTCAGCTCATATATTGTGTGAGAAATATGAGTTACACACTAGGCACACACGCACACACACACACACACACTCATTCAAGCGTATCGTGACTTTGTCGTCCTGCGGTTAACTGAAAAAAGTCAACAACATTTTAACTTTGGACTGTATATTTAGAATATTTGCATGGGTCAGTCGGGCTGTCGGCCAGTTATTGGTCAGTGCACCATATGATTTTAATGATATCTCGAGCAAAACTTTTTCCACAAACGCCAGCAGTTGTAACTGTTTCTCCCTCGCTCTCTCTCTCTCTCTCTCTCTCTCTCTCTCTCAATCGCTCTCTGACTTTGAGTTGAGAAACCACAGCCGAAAAGGTTAAAAGTCGAGAGCCTTGACATCTTGCTCAAAACAATTGAAACTTTGTTATTGCGTAGTCGCCAACAATACCAATTGCTGAATGTGCCACCAACTCGTACGTGGCATCCACAAAACCAATTCGAATGGCATCTGAAATTCAGTGTAGTGGTTTCCATTTCATATTCAAAGTCATGTTTTCCTTTTTTGGCAAAGGTTTTCTGATGCCCACAGCATTATGCAAGATGAAACTGAATATGGAAGATAAGTGGAAAAAGTATAGAGAGGGAGGGAGGGAGTGGGGAGTGGTTGGATCTAATTTATGTTTGACCATGCGAATCAATTGGAGTACATTCACATTTAGAGCAAACTCGAAATGTGAAAAACAATGGCATTGGACCGATAGGCACACAGACAGACAGACAGACAGGCAGGCAGACAAAAGTACTGCCAGGACAATGGAGGGATTTGGATAAAGAGCTCAAAGGGAATGCGCCGAGCAGAGTTGAAACAATACAAAGAGTTGGATAAAAGAATCGTACATACGCTACGTACTATATACAAAAGATGCCAACACTGAATGGAGTATTCACAATCGAAAAGAGCGAATAATTAAAAATTGTTTCACAAAGGAAAAGCTACTCAAAAGTTGGCATAGAAACACAATCAATGTGTGGAAGTGTCCCGTCTATTGAAAAATCATAAATGCAACATTTCAATTTGGTTAATCGAGCTGGATGTGGTCAAGGAATTTTAGATATGGGAACAAGAAAATAGCTTGTATGCAAGGGTGAAACCTCTTCAGTAACATTCTGATTTCAATAGAGCTACACACAAAGTTCGAAATTCGATTGTAGATCATTAGAAGGAAAAGCGATTTAAAAAACTGAAAGACACATGAAGCAAGATTGATTGCAACTGCTAGAAAAAAACTAGAAAAGTTTTAATCAAAGCGCGACATTCGATAGGTTTGCACAAGTTTCGAGTCAAGCTTGATAACCCATCAATGGAGGAACACATTAAGAAGCTCCACTCGAAATGCAAACAGACATCCTCGCTGCATCTCTAACTGTATATTTCCTTGGGATTGGCAAGAGCAGTTGCAAAATCCTTGTAATCCTTTGGTGTGTGCACAAGTGTTTGGCAAAGACTATTAAAATCCGCTTAAGCTAAACAGAATTTCGCGTCGTATGATGTCTATTTTGTTGTTGTTCTTGTTGTTATATACATAAGTATTATATATATGTATGTATACATATATATATAGTTTTTATGTTGTTGTTGTTGTTGCAGTATGCTCCACATTGGCATTGCCTGGGTTTCCCATTTGCTGCACACTCTGCTCAACTTCAAATTCCGCACAGCAGCAAGACACAAACAAAAAATGCTCGTTGCCAGGACGAAGGACGAAGGACGAGGGACGTAAGGCACATAGCTCAGGACTTATAAAACTTTTACATATGCCATTTATGCACATATGCATATTTTGGTCCCTGTCCAACGAGCCATGCAAAATGACACAACAAACTAGCAAAAGCTAACAAACGAGCTTCTGCAGCAGATGTTAATCGACTTTGAGATACCCTAGATAAAATAAACAAAATACTGTTTTTTTATTAATCAGAATGAAATCGAACATCAGGCAGAAAGATTGAAAGAGATTAAAAAAATTCTGGTTTTTTATCAAGCAGAATAAATGCATCAGGCAGAAAGACTGATAGAGATTTGCCTTATAGATCTCAAGGCTGATCTAGAAATAGAAATATTTTGTGTAAGGTATTTTCTATAACACATTCCGATTAGTTTTAATTTAAAAAAAAAATGTACTTCTCAGGATTCCAAACATACCCAAATGTGATGAAATAACCAATTCCTAGCTTAATCCGTTTAAGAATTCTTTGCCTATCTTTGATCGCCTTGTAAAGATTCTGATTTAGCAAAGTATAGAACAAGTTGGAATATGTTCATCATAGGATCCCTTGAGCTCCTTTTGAGTTTATAGCTTTTCCTTCAACACTTATTCCTGCACAAATTTAATAATTATTCTATTTAAACAAGTTTCCCTACGACTGAGGCAATTGTTATCTAAGATTTTTAACTATTTACCATAATTACTATAATTTTAATATGACCCACAACACCATCGACTTTCAAGGGTATGCAGTATGTAAGCGCCTGGGCTTAAGTTACAGCAATTTTACATTTATTTGAGTTGCCTGTTGGCTTTCCAGGTGTTAATCAAGTGGCCAACATGTCAGGGCCATGATAAATGTCTAGAGTTACGATGAGCCTGGCGCCTGAATTCTGAACTCTGTACTGCGTTGTGTCAAAAATAAAAATAAAAAAAGTAAAAAAGAAAATAAAATTGTGCCACATCATGTTGCAACATGCACAATTTTTGAAATGTTTGCTGCTGCAGTTAACGACCAAGTGGAGCTGCCGCTCTTGATGCGCTCAAGTGTGAGCCTCGTGTGCAAGTAATTGTCCTGCGTAAGGACAATGGCGTATTATTAGTTCCATGTGTCCTGTTATGTCCTGGTCATTTTGTCTGTCTGTGTGTTTGGCTGTGTGTGTGTGTGTGTTTGTGTGTGTGTGTGTGTGTGAAACCCTGCCTTGCATAATAAATTAACCACATGGCTGGCTTGGTCGTTGGTCGTTGGTCGTCGGCAGCGTGGCTCATTAAAACACATTTGTATTTAGTTGTGCATAAAACATAATGCGAAAATGGGCAACGTGACCGCAACGCGCAACCAGCCAGAAAACACAATACAATCAACCACATGAAGAGTGTATGTGTGTGTGTGCGTGATGTTGCCACTCGGTAAGAGGCATTATGCAGAACACAGATTCAGCAGCGAGTTACAAATGAATCACATCATTCTTTTGCCAATGCGGAATCAATGTCAGCAGCTGCTCCATCGCTCGATGGCCCCTAATTGAAATCATTTCAATTGAATTCATATTTATAATTAGTTCAAGGCCCCATCATAATTGATCACGTATCATCATGGAGCTGAGTGCTGCGCCTAAGGACCCAATTGCATTCATTCGGCACTTCTAATGTGATTCAGAACGATTTAATTTAATTAAACCACACAAGTGCCCGAATCATTGATGTAGCTTCAAGTGCCAAATTGCTTAATGAATAGTTTGATTGATTATCTAATCATTAAATGTGAGAACTTTTATCTGCATTTTGACCAAGTTAAGCAAGTGGAATAATGCAATTGATGTGTAAATTGCAGAAGTGCAAAAGTAATTTTTAGAATATGTCAATGGTTACTCATCATTTTAAAACGTGAGTTTCTCGAAACTTTTTATTAAATACACATAAAAACAAGTAAGATGCTGTAGTCGAGTTAACTCGACTACGATATACCCTTAACCAAGTTGTTAAATATATTCTAGTTTTATTGGCAAATTTCCCTCTAAGATGATTTGCACTCAAATGTTCAGTTCTGCAAGTGCATTTCTTACAGAGTATTTTTACTCACAAACCCGAACTGACCCGAACTGGCTGGCTACAAACGCGTGCATATACATACATACATACAGACATAGTAGTTATCGGGACGAATACACACAAATATATTGACGCTAGCGTCGATTACCATGCCATCTCTTTCTCACACATGCGCTCGCCTATTTATATGTATACAGAAAATGTTTGCGGCTGTTGAAAGAAATATTATTTATTGCTATCGGAAATCGAAATGTATCGATAATTCAGAAACAGAGGCAGTTATCGATAAAATAAAGAAAACTTGATCTGCGCCTGGTACACGAGAGCTTATATTTCAAATTTGAAGAGTCTAGCTTTTATAGTCTCTGAGATCCGCGTGTTCATACAGACGGACAGATAGACGGACAGGGCTATATCGACTCGGCTGTTGATCCTGATCAAGAATATATATACTTTATACCCTTTTTTACCCATTTTTAATGGGTTAAGGGTATAAAAACACTCTATGTTGAAAAAAATTAGGAAATGGAATGATTTTTGAAAGAGATATAACAGTTTATATTCGGATTTGTATAAAAAAAAGTGTGCATTTTTTTTTAAGATCTCTAGAAGGCTTAACAATCTCGTTGCTGATTAAATTGATATGTGAGCGCAAACCGAGTCCAACTTGACTTTTTAATATATATTCTGATATTTGCAAAATCACAAAATTACTTAGAAAATCGTGTGCCGGCAGCATTTGATTTGCTTTGCATGCTTGACTTTGAAATTCAATACGCAATTTCAATAAGCAGACTACAAATAAGACTTGGTTTTCTTTATTTTTCCATTTCCTTTTATTGGTAAGCAATTGCTGGCGGCAATGTTTCAGAAAATATGGTGAAAATTGATCAAGTTTCAAGGGGAGCGAAAAACTGTCAGGGTGTGAACAAGTGTGAAAATGCCAAAGGGCAAAAACACAAGACAAATATACAAATAAATATGGGCTAATACAGGCAGACAAAAAAAGAAAACAAAAGAAAAGAAAAGAAAACGCATGTTTTACAATTTTTCAATTGGTTTTTCTTTTTTTACCTAACCAGTTGGCATTTCATCTTTCTCTGTCTCTCTCTCTCTCTCTCTCTCTCTCTGTCTCTTTGCCTATTCTGGTATGTTAGGTAATTGCTATTTGATACACACAAGAACACCCACACACACACAAACACACACACACACAAACACACACTTAGAAATCTTTGTCAATTGTGTGTGGATGTGCTTTTCAACCTCTGTCGCATTTGTAGCCCATAAAGAGGGCCATAAAGGAAAGTTCTTCCAAAACAACGCAATTAAATTAAAAATTAGTAAACATGCTTAAAGATACCCTGTACTCCAGTTCTCAATCAATCATTACTTATACAAGTCGTTTCAGTTTAATGCACCTTTTAAATTTGATTGCTCTTGTTGAATATGGAATTTTAGTGTCAAGATATAAAAAAGGAATAGCTTCCAAAAACACGTTAAAAAATGTTCTACAGCTAAAAATATGAAGAGTCGAAATTGAAATCAATATTTTAGAATATGTTTATAAAATATATTTATAGCTTGGATTGACTCTCAGCTGGGTTCTTTTTGGCATTCGTTCGGAGTGGCTCTTCCAAATGAGACACAACCTTAAACACCTCCCTTGAACATCTGCCAGATATTGTTCTTGATTCAATTAAATTTTATTCACCAGCTATGTATTTATATCTAAAAATTTCAAAACACACACACATCCAATTCACCGTTTTATAATATACTTTTTTTGTATTTAGTTTGTATGCAAAGGTAAAACCAAATTCGAACTAAAAACTCAACTGCAATAAACGAATGCAACTTTGAGATACTTTTTGCTTTAGATACAGTCACAATACTTAAAACTCTGTCTCTAAACGGACTCCATGCAAAAGTTTTGCGATTGCACAACACAAAAGGGTTTCCACCACATAACACACACACTCACACTCACACACACATACACACAAACACAGAGAAAAGAATGTTTTGCGATTAGTTAGTTGGCAGTCATAAACATTTGGAAGAATATAACGTAATTAAAAGTTGTGCCACAACAAACAAGCTACACAACAACAACAACTTTTATAAAGTGAAAATGACAGATTGATGGAATGCCTGAATGATAGAATGATATAATGCTGTGGACAGTGTAAAAAGCCACTTAAGATGCAACAGCTTGTACGGATCTGGAGCTCCTTGTCCGGCAAGAAAGAAACCCCCCATATTTGATGGATGTGCAAATCATAATAAATTTGTTATGGATAGCAAATATCCTTGGGGACGTGAGAAAATCAAGCAACTTTGTCAGCTTTATCCTTGAGCTGCATTTCATTAAGCTAAGCACAGCTATTGACAACTATTTTATGGGGTGGTACTTTAAAGCTGGCTAAAATATAATCCAATTAAATACATCTTAATTGATATGTAAATGTGCAACATAATTTTATTATACTAATTGTTGACATTTTTAAATGATTTAAATATGCCTGATTTCAGCACGAATTTAACTGCTTTTAATAAACTGCAAATTGCAATTGCAAATAAAGTAACGTTTGCTTAACTAATGAGTGGATTATTTTTGCTAACGAATCCGATAAATTAGAAACAAATAAAAAATTAATAAACGTTTAATTTTTATTTCGATTGCTGTATTAAATTATAAGAAATAATACAAAATAAATGCAAACAACATATCTGACATTTGCTACATTTACGAATGTTGAATGTAAAGAATGTATGGAATGTTGTCTCGTATGGGAAAATGTACAGGGAAAATGCACAGGGAAAATGCACAGGGAACATATTTTACATACTGTTGACATTCTGCAAGAATGTAAGAATTTGAATAACAGTTCTGTGAAAACTGTTGCCTACCTTTCGGAGTCGGAAGTGAGCTGTTTTTTTTTTTTTTTTTTTTTTTTTTTGGTGCAGCCAAGCAGACATGGAAAATCGAAATGTATCCCTTCTGTTAGTTGTTGTTGTTGTTGTTGTTGTTGCTAGTTGTTATGCACTCAGCATCAAGAAAACATTTCAGGATTTGTGAAATAAAAAACTTGTGGTTTACTGGCTGACAGCTCGTTAAGGCTGTCACCACTCTATCTCTGTCTATTTCCATCTATTTCTCTTTCTCTTTGTTTGTTTCTCTTTCATTTTGTATTCATATTTTGAAAAGTTTTGCACGCAAAACTAAAGCCATGAAATCCTAATGACAACTGTGCAAAATGGCTAAAATGGAGCTGAGTTTTCAGAGGCAACCAGGCAACAGATGCTGTTGATGCTGCTGCTGTTGCTGCTGCTGCTTTCTCAAGCTTGTCTTGGCCCTCTTCAAACCACATCTGTTGGCCCAAATTAGCTAAGTGTGCTTTTCTTTTTATTTTTGGTGGTTGTATTCCTTTAAGAGTTGTCTTGTTTTAGGGGACAACATTAATTAGATTGCCACGCCTACAAATCATTATAATGGCACCCAAGTGCTCAAGAGCCCGATATAAATGGGCATGTAGCAGGGGCGAGTGGTGAGAAGAGGTCATGGCGAGCGGCAGGGGGCGGGGCTATACTCTAGTCGTAACTGCTGTAAGCTCACACATTATTCACACGCCTCGCAACACACAATTTCGCGCAATATGCAAATTGCGCACCAAATCTGAGCCAAATCCGAGCCATCAACCTCTCTGCCCCAACCAACCCCCTGGCGGCTAACGAAGCGAAATAAAACTGTTTGGGGTGGAGTGAAGCGGCCAATACAACAAACAACAATAACAACATAAAACGAATCTGGCCAAAAATAAAATAAACAACAACAAAAATAAAATAACAACGCCCCGAAACAATTACAAAACTATAAGCCTCCAAAGGATTCGCCAGCAAATAAACCAAAAATGCTACGAGCCGAGAGCAGCAGCCAAAAGCAGGCGAGGGACTTCAAAAAACACAAGTGAAAACACAGCAGTCGGGCGTAACCGACTACGGAATACTCTGTTACCAGCTAAAAACCTCAGCAAAGAAACTTGTAAATATTTATAAATATACTTTTTATACCTGGTGACTCTAGCTTAATAACTGAATCAGACATATGTAGACGTGGGCGGCAGGGAGTGTGATCTTATCGATTTTCATTTATCGATGTTATCGATTTTTTAGCAATCAAGGTTGATAAACAGCTTGACACTCCTTGCACAAAACCAATTTACCCCTCTCCCTCGACAACAGGACATTAAACAAGAAACCCAAAATAAACAAAATAAGTGTAAAAGTTAAACTTCGATCACTTTCGTATACCCTGTAGCGATTTGTAAGTTTCGCTCAAATAAAAAGCATATTCAAAATGTGACAACTGAATTAAAGTTTTTATCTAACAATAACTAAAATATTTAAATTTGCAGCTGTAACTGCTCAATTTGTAATGAAACTTTTGCAATTATTTAGTTTATCCTTTTTGTAGACCTTTTACGTATGGTATTTTAGAGGGTATTCCTCAATTAAATGTTGGAAAAGTGTGCTCGAAAAAAGTATACATATATGGAAAATGTTTGTAATCAGCTAAGGGACTTGCGCTGTTGGCGAACATTAAGTGGATCCTAATTGGGTGGCCATGTGAGTGGCGACTATAGAGTGCCCCCAGGCAGCATGAAACAGCAACAACAACAACAACATCAACCACAAATCAGAGCGACGCATAATTAAACGAAACAAATTCCTACGAAAAACGACAACAACAAACATTGAATGTGCCCCAGCTCCCGAGGCACGCATGACTAATGACGAGGCGAGAAAAGCTAATATTAATTAGAAATTAAGTATGTAGGACCAAGAACCTATTCCACTGCCTCATTAAAGTCCAGAGTGGAACTGCTAAGATGTTAGAGACAACATGAAAAAAAGGATTTCAGCCTTTACAAATTACTTTAGGAAACGTGAAATAAATGCAAAAATGTACAATAATACTAAATGTTTTAAAGCTATATTAGACATTAAAGCCTTACATATGTCACACTAAAGCTTAAAAATTTGTTCTAAGCTCAATTGTTGATTTTTCGAATAGAATCCTACAAAAAAGTCCTTACAAACTTTACTCTCAAACAAACTGCAGCTTTACTAAGATTCATAAATTTATTAATGATTTGTTAAGCATCCTAATGACTACTGAACCTTTCTCTCTCTCTCTCTCTCTCTCTTTCACTAACACACTCTCGCTGTCTCTATCACACTCTTTCCTTTTCTTTCTCAAACATATATTATCCAAACAGCCAACAATAATTGGAACATAAAACATTAACTGAAATCCCTTTTGCCACCACAGACTCCTTCTTCCTCTTTATTTCGCTCTCTGTCTCTTACTCTGTTTTCCTCCCACTTAGCTTGGCATATTGCTTAGCGCTAAAAAAAAACATATATATATATATATATATATATATAAACAAAAAAAGGCATTTCACTTTCAGTTCAATACTTTACCCAACCGAACACTTCAACACTTCTTTTTTCCGGACTTGCTCTCGTCTCCCATTGAATTTCCTTTTGTTTTGGCCGCTCCGCAGAATGCCTTAATCATGGCTCGTAAATCTTTGATGTTTCATTTGTGCCAAATACTAAACGATTTTTAAAATGCCAACGAGAAGTGGGAAGGGTGTGTGAAAGGAATGAGACCCCTTACATATATTCCACAACACCCACAGAGTACTGAGAAACAGCCCGCTAGTTATTCGAGGCCGGATTGAGGCTCATTGAAAAAGGCCAGAATTTAAGTGGGTGCAGGGGAGGGGTTTCGACGGAGTGCGGGGCATTGTGAATGTGGTTGTACCGCGGCAATGGATTGTGTGTAGTGTTAAGCAGCGTCATAAATTATGGCGTGAAGATAAGGACGTAACAATCTGTGGCCAACTTTATATTAGCCAGAATGAGAATTGAGGTTAAGTTTGGCGCAGTGAGAAATTCTGCATAAATATCAAATAAAAATAGAGTGTGTTGCTATTGTTGTCACCAAATGTTGCAAATAAATTCACAAATTTTATTGGCCTTGTTATTTAAAAAATATTTGACAAATTTTAGTTGAAACTTAAATACTATAAATATTTTAAATACTATAAGAATTTTTGAAGTCATTTAAAATAAATTGTTCATTTAAACTAGCATATTTTTATTTATAAATGCTTTAAGCCAAAAAATCCGATTTCCACATACCACAAAGGAGTCTTATTTCTAAGAAAAAAATCTTTGCTGACTTTTCACAAATCCATTGCAATTGCATTTCGATAGCAAAACATCAGCAACAACAACAAGAAAATGCTTGTGTACAAATTTGACTGCAGTCAAGAGATTTTCCAGCTAAACGAAAAGGCCACAAAAGCCGAGTAACTAACTGCAGAGGGAGAGAGGAAGATACAGAGAGAAAGGGGGAGTACGAGAGAGAGAAACCGGAAAAACGCAAACACAGCAGCAATCAAAGCCAAATTGAATATAAATACAAAATCAAATTGAATTTGTGTGCCAAAAATTCAAAAGCGAAATGGTTAAGAATTATAAAATCAGCATTTAATTTCCTCTTTTCTCGTTTTTGTCAAGAAGTTGGCGAAAAGGATTTAAGAACGAAGAGCGAAATTAAATCAGCAGCCAAAACACTTGAACAATTTTTGCGCCAACAGTTCTAACAGCACTTGAAATGCATTCCAATTAACTGAGACTTCCAGCACAAGATCCCCACCACCTCCCACTCGCTTGGCCATGGCTTAATGCTTTGCCCACAAGTGTCGCTTACTGTTGGACTTTTAGAGGGTTGCTGTGGGTGGGTGGGGTTGAATTGGAAGCATTTTTGGTGCAAATTGTTTTGCTGGCTTAGCTGCTGTCAAAGGCATTTGCCGTGTTCGAGTTTAGTGCTGAAAGCCAGTTGGAATTGCGCCAGTTCTTTGATTCGAGAAAAGTAACGAAATTCTCTCCTTTTTTTTTTGCCCGGACTCTGCCGCAAAAGTTACAATTGCGCAATTGAAAACTTCATGCGTCTCTCACTCACTCCCTCCCTTTCTCGCTCACACTGGTCACATTGAACATTGTCAAATTGAAAACAGAAAGTTTTTTGCAAACAAAATTGATTAAAAACACATATAAAACTGTTGTTCTGAATTTAGCTTGTGGCCGCAATAAAAAAATAAATAAATAAATAAAAGAGTACTGTTTGACGACCGCACACATATCAAATTTTTTATGCCTTATGCTTACATAAGCAGCTTATATGGCCACGTTAAAAATGTACTCTGTCAGCCAAATCCACTTTTCTTATTGGTCAAACAGTTTTATAACCACTTTCACCTTAAGCGCAGCTCATTTCAGCTGCAGTTTCGGAAGCACTGTGCTTTAGAGTTGCAAAAGAACTTGCCTACTTTTAAGAGCGGCTTGAACGCGATAATTATCCTTAACGCTCGGTATACAAAGGTATGAATTTAGATGCATACTTTTTACAAGAGTTGCCACCCAGCCGTGCAATAATAAGTCAAATTTCCGGCTCCAAATTACTTACCGTACAAATTGCTAGTTCTTTGGGGCAGCAACAATTTATATGCCGACACATAAAAGTCTAAGGTTTGACACCCACAACCCCAAAAAATACAAATAAAATAAAACCTGTTATAACTTTGGACAGGAGTAGTTTGGAATGCAACACTGGAAGTGGCGCAATTCTCTATGTGGGTGTGTGTGTCAGCACTAAAAGCAACAGTAAAAAGTAGTTTATCTAAGTAGATTGGGTACGGGCGCGAAAAAGGTATTTTATAACACTGGTAAGTAAGTACACGCTGGCAGGCAGCGCGGCAGAAATGCCGTAAAGAATTTTATTTTCTTTCTGCCTTGCCCTTTCTCTCTCTTTCCTGCACACTGCACAGTAAATGTGTGCATTCATGTCCGCGATTGTGAGTGCGAGTGTGTGTGTGTGTGTGTGTGTGTGCATGTGCCGTCTGTTTGTTTATTTAAGTCGTTTTCAATTTCTGTTTTGCTTTTCTTTGCTTAGTCAACGCATAAAAAATAATGTGAAGCTGCAGCAAAAATACTATTTTCGTTCGTTTTTCTCTCTCGCTCTCTCTCGCTGTTTGAGTATTAGAACGCATGCAAATTTTATTTCTTATTCTCTTGCATGGATTTTACAAGCTGCCCGCGAGTTGAGTTTCTATGTTTATTTTTATTTATTTTTTTTAGCGCAAAAACTTTATTTTAGTATGTTTAAGTACAACTTTTCCAATTACAAAACTTTAATTTGCAAAAGCAAATATGCGTATTCTTCCAATTACCTAAACTACATGTGCAAGAAATTGAGAAATTCAAATGAGCGACTTTTTAAACTTATCAGTAATCAAATCAAAATGCTAAATTGGAATTTATTGTGTACCAGAATTTTGAGCATAAGCAAGGATAATTATTACCCGTAGCTTTCTATTATTTTTTATTTAAATGTTTTATTTATTGAAATGTTTTTCATTACAAAATATAAAAACAACTAAGTTTTATTACATATTTAAAATTTGCATAAAATTAATCATTTAACTTAACACTGTACCATTTAAAGTAAATTTTTGTACCAAAATGGGACCGCTGCAGTTTCAAATGCACTTCTCTGTTGGGAGCAGTGTAAAGAAGAATCGCAAGAGAGCGAATTTAACACTCTAAACTTTTCATCTCAACCATCAAGCTCAAGTTGAGCAAGCCTGGAAGCTATCGCAACTCGTCTCTGAAGCTTCGTACTTCCAATCTGCCACTATCTGCTAAGAAAAAAAGTTGATGTCACTTGTGAACTACTTGCTTGAGCCTGGGCGCAGTTTTTGGCCACCGCCAAAATGCTATTTTTCACTCTATTCGAGCGACAGAATGCGAAGCACGGCAAAAGCAGCCAGAAGCGAATGTTTTAGCGTGCTAACAGACACACATCCAGACAGACAACAACTGTAAGCGAGGACCAACAACAACTGCAAGCAACAGTAAACTAATCAAAAGTGTACGACTACTAAATACTCTGCAAAAAACTTTGCTGCACATATATAAAATTATATATATTATATAAATATATAAACTATTATATTATTTTATTGAAATAAATAAGAATATATTTGAATGGTATAATATAAAAAATAAGAATTAATATGAAAACTAGTGAACGACTAGCAGAAAAGTATTCCCACTGAAAATAGCCCAAATGGCAGCACTGACAGTGTATGGTAAATGTAACGGAAACAGCGAAGCGATGGCGATGCCAACGATGATGGGAACGTTGACGCTGACGCTGACGCTGACGTTGCCGCACACAGTGACAACAATTGTGCATTTGAATGTCGTTTTGGGAGGCAGTTTCCTGCTGTTGTATTCCCCACAAGGCAACTGCAGGCAAATAAAAAAAAAAAAGCGAACTCAACTAGCATATGTAACACACACATGCACACACACACACACACAAATGTGCATAAATAAAATGCCAGCACATTAGAATCCGCTGAACGCCGAAGGAGCAACAAAGAAGGGCGCCCGCTGGCGTTGCCACATTTCAATTGGAATTTTTGTAGCTGCTGCGACTGGCTGGGAACACCAGTCATTGCACCCGCAAATGAATTCGACTGCAAATTCTTTCGCTTGCCGGGCTGAATGCTACAATTTATAGTGCTAAGTTTAGAGGGTAAGATTAATCTAGCTAAATAGAAAAAAAATGTTAAGAGCGTTATAATATATTAAATATAGTCATGTCATTTAAATTTCCTTTTAATGTTGTTTTTATAGTGTTACTTACAACTATTAAAAATTTACAATTCATATACGGATATCTACATATTACTACTAAAGATGCATACCCAATTTCACTCTGTGGTTTTAGGGTATAGCAAATAAAGTCAGTTTAAATTGAAGTGCACCTAAGGCACTGATTCAATAATATAATTAAAAGTCATCAGATAAAAAAAAAACCTGAACAGAGAGGGAGAAAGGGAAAGTATATATAAAAACTAGTGAGAACGTATCAGTCGGGCGTAACCGACTGCGAAATACAGTGTTACAGAACAGAGTGTGGTACGTGGTTTAAAAATGTCAAGCCAGAAAGATACGCTGTTTTATTGATTAACACTCTCAGAAGTATTACGTTTGACGATTATGGGCTCAGGACGGGGCCAAACATAACTTACATATAGACTTAAATGAGGTTATCAGTAATATAATAATGAAAGAAATAGCCATTTTCAATTATTGGTTCAGAGTAGAAAAACTGCAAGCAGAATAGAAGAATTTGCACTATTCAAAACTCGTTGAGATTTGCTCACATTTGCGACTGTGAAAATCTTTTGGCACGTAGCGTTTGCTAATTATTAAGCCCGACACCTGACTGGGTCCAAGGACAATACCCCCTTCCCCTCCCCCTCTTCCTATCCCTGTCCCTGGGGTCGGGGCGAAAGCAACTCAAAACTAAGCACGTAAAGCACATAAAGAATTGTGAAAGTTATTAAAAAAAAAAACAGTCTGCCAGGAGCTAAAAACAACACACTAAAAAAATGGATGAAAAGAGGAAATCCTAGCATTGTTTTTGGCCCGTGGCCAAATGCACATATTGACGATGGTCATGCAAACCTTGCAAAGCATGCCAACCGAGCATTTCCCCAAGCAAGAAGTGCAAAAGGAATCCGTCAAGGAATGAATTGGGAAGTTGACTATCAAACGCTGCTGCTGCTGCTCCTGCTGCTTGTGCTTCTGGGCACAAGCAGAAAGGAAGCAAATGCAATTTGAGGGGGGCATTTCCTGTCCAACAAGCCAACGCCCAACCTTAAGCCGTGTACACTTGCAAAAAAATAAGCATAAAAACTGAAAAATAATACAATTAGAGACAGTATAAATAATATACATATATTAATATTTGGTATACATGTGATTAGAAATACTTTACTTTTAAATAATATTTTTCAAGCCAAAATAAAAAAAAAAAATTGTTTATAGTATAAATTATAATAATTTGACAATATATTACAAGCTAGAATTAAATACAAGCCATTATGTAAAATTCTTAGAAACTCCTCTTATAAAATTTCAGTAATATTTATTTTGGAGATGAAAAATTAAAATATTTTCTTTTAATTTACGCAACGTCACAATAAATATCTGAATTTTTAAATATTTTATTATTTAATTTATAAAAAAAAAAAAAACAGAATAATATTTCCATTTTAAAAGGTTCAGTGTATAATTATTGTAACTTTTTTAAATTGTATTAAGTTATCCAGATAAAATCGTTTGTTTTATAAAAATAAGAGAATGAACATTTATTATATTCTTAGGCAACTTTTTTTCCAAGTGTATATTCACATCGTGCTCAACTTTGCCTGCCAAGTCATGTTTGCATGACGATGTTAAAGTTCGGGCCAACATAATTTAAGATGCTGCCAACGTGCCAGCAGCTGCTGCATCAGAATCTTCCACTGCAGCTGACATTCCGACGGATTTTTGCCTTTGATAAGCTCCGAGGAGCAGTCGAAGGACGCAATCGGAAATTGGCGCTAATCTGTGCAAGTTTTATGCCATTTCATGGATTTTGTTTCTATTTGCTTTACTTGCCTTCATGTCGATGCATCTAAATGGATGACTCTCAAGTCGGATACGTTAAATCGAGTGTTGGCATGTCCAATGGGTCGTATGCGTAATTTTGAGGTATATCGATGATTTTGATTCGATTATAAGGATGTGGCTTAGCATTTCTAAGGATTAGTGTATGTAAGTTGCATCTTGAGTGTGCGCCAATTTAGTGCAGGTGTTTTCTTATTGATTGCATCTTGTTAATATTGAACTATGGCTTGTGTGGGCGAAACTTACACTCAAAAAAAATTAGTCATCTTATATAAATAATTTAATTATTAATGCGAAAGTTAGTGCATCGCAAAACTATATTTTTTGCTGATGCAATTTGTGATGATTTAATATCTTAAACTGCTGAATGTCTGTAAAAACAAACAGTAATAATTATAAATCATTACTTTGTTAAAATTATAAAGGCTATTTTTCAATGGTCAGAAATATTTTAAATAAGAAATTTAAGCCCATATCATTTTGGGTTTTCTAAATTTCAGTCAATTTTTTTCTTTTTTTTTTTTTTTTTTTTCTGAGCGTAAATTTAAAAGATTTTCCTTAATACTGCAAAATGTTTTGAAGAAGGGCTTCATGAGAACATCCATTAAGTAAATATTTAACCTGAAAGCATTTTGCCAACATGAGTAAGCAATTCGATGCTTCCACTTGGTGATTAGCCACAATTTCTGACAGGTAGCATCTAAGCGTAAACTCTTGGTCGTCAGCTAATTAGCTATATATATATGTGTGTGTGTATATAAATATATATCCACATAAAGTCAGCATTTTGCTGCTTCCTCAGTTTGCATACAAAATTTCTCGTTCTCCACCCCCAGCGAAGTGGCTCTCAAACTGTAGCCGGTGTTAGTCAAACTTCTTCAAACTTGTGTTTGCCAAGCCAAAATTAGTTATTGTCTTATAAGTTTGGCTTTTAAGTTTGTAATTGGGGGGATGTAGGTGGTAGTTACCTAAAAAACTCCTAGTTTATGCACCTACGGCAAAGTTTTCGATCAACTTGGCTGTTGTTTTCGCACTTTAGACAGTTCGTTTAATCGAACAACCAAAAAAAAAAACAAGAAAAAAAACGAAGCTACAAAGAATGCCAAAAATTTAAATCGAAACTTGGCAACTAACTTTGTGACATTGACCAACAGCAGGCTGGCAGGCTGGCAGGCTGCAATGCCCCTCCGCCCCCAACTTACGCCCCTTGTGTGCCACACTCGACTGCACTAATTTGGCTCTAAAATATGCGTGGGCATTTTTAGTGTCGACTCCATAATGTTGCACAAGCTGACGCGACGCCCTGACAACGACAAGGCCTAAATAAAACAAGTAAGAGCAAGCTGACAGAAAGAGGGAGGGAAAGAGCGAGTTTGTACTCGAATAGAACATACCCTGTATTCAGAACTAATCTAAAGTTTGTTCGTGCTTTGACATGAAACTCAAACTAAAATCGGATTTCCATTTTTTTAATGTAGCTTTAAGCTAAATTTTAATTCATGATTTAATTGCCTTTGAAATTTGTTTCACTTTTAATTGTAGCTCTGGAAAATTTCAATCGCAAATTAAAAATATTGTCACTGTCGCAATCTTGACTTATCCCTCTCCAGATTTTTAAACACTTTGAATTTGTACAGGGTATAGTCAATAATATATCGGAAAAGAGGCCAACGACACCGAGCACGGACAAGGTCCACGCAGACAACCCTTCTGCAACAGCGTCAAACATATTGTCAATCCAGCAGTGACCAGAACTAACCCGAACCCTTTTCTGTCTTTGCATATCTCCCATATGCCAAGCCAACAACATGGATAAGGGCAGGCTGTAGGAGGAAGGCGGGGAATATACGACATCACATATTTCTTTGTCCAAGCTCCATTTCTCTTGGGCTCTTGCTTAAAGCTTGCTAATAGCTTAAATACCCTATCAGGGCTCAAATGTTAAGACCTTAGTTCATTATACATTATACTCTATCTGAGTTTTAAAAAAATAAATTTTTTAGATGTAAAAATCACCATAACAAGAAGTAAGTTTAAATTTGAAGTACTAAATATGAAACAAAAACATAAAAATAATTTAAATATTTAAAAAAAAATAATTTCAATCATTATTAAAAAAAAAAAATTATTGGAAAATTCCAGCTCTATTTAAATATTTAATGATTTTTGGCCGAAATCCTTTGGCACTTGAGTTAAGAGCATCGCTGATTGATTTTTCTGTTGACATATTCCAAAAATGTTTTCATTTTCCGTGGCTGTTAACATTGCAATGAGCTATCGGCTTAACCTGTGTCAAAACAAAGCTCAACTGGGTGCGTGAACCTTTTTTACCCATTCAAACTTCAGCCTCTGCTGCTCCACCCATCCCCAAATCACCCCTCAACTTGACTCCCTTATGATGTGGCAATGCGGCTGACCCGGCACACAAAATTCATTCAATTTGCACAGAACACGCACAACAGGCATCAAGTTAAGTCTGAGGTCAAAACGAACTGAACAAAGTCGTAGCCCAGGGCCAAGCTGTCCCCGGTGTTTTTTCGTTTAGGCCACAGACCAGCAGCTGCAACAGCAGCCAGCCAGGAGCTGGAGGAGCAGCAGCAGCAGCAGTAGTAGGAACAAAATGTTTTGCTTTTCTTCTTTTTTCATTTTTTTTATTTAAATCTTGTTTTGAACAAGTCTTCAATCAAAATGCGTCGGCAAAGTTTTAATGCACCACCTAAAGTGGATGATGGCCGTGTGGTGAATAGTGTAAGAGGCGTAAGGGGGCGTGACCATACTGCTGTACAATTGTGATAAATGATGTGTCGAAAATAAATGATTACGCCTCACACTTGGCCAACAGCAAGCGAAAAAGTTTTTTTCTTGTGCGTTTCGTTTTTAATACTTTGATGCTTATACTTTTGACAAGGCGTTGAACTCGAGTAGTGGGCGACTCCTGGACTAGGACTCACTTAAGCAACAATGGGTTGAACCAATTTCCATTTCGGCATTTCCTCTTATCGCAATTGCTAAGTGGATGCCAGGATGTCAGAGCTAAGCAATTGATTCTAAAAATGTTTCCAATATGAAACGATTTTCCGTGTTTGAATTTTCATACAGTGGGGAGACACGGAGGCAACAATTGAAAATTTATGTTATGCAAATGTCTGTAACAGGTAGAAGGTACATATTGCCGAGTCAATTTAGACATGCCCGTCTGTTTATATGAATACAGCGACTTTAGATTACTGTAAGAGTATTATAACTCTTATAACTCCATCTTGTTAATATCGATACAAATCGATTTCCGATATCTAAAAGATACAGGTTTCTTATTTTAAATATGTATTTTAAAAATATATATTCATAATGATCCTCAGCGTTTTCTGTATATATTCATAATTAGTATAATATGAGCCAAGCTACAGACCTGTAATTCAACAACTATTTTTTTCCAGTCGCGTTCCCTTGTGCGTAACCATGATAATAAACCCAAAATAACTTATCAGAAATATTAATTTTGTATATGTGTTTCACCTTCGGGCTCAGAGTGCTTAAGTCAATTGAGTAGATTTTCCTTGATGACTTTCCACTTACTGCGGCCATTTTCAGTTGAATGCGTTGCTGTCCTTTGCATTGTGGCAGCTGCATAAAAATGTCATTAAGTGGCCAATTTACAGCAATTGTGCATTAAAGAAATGGCATGTATGTGTGTATATGTGTGTGTGTGTGTCTGTCAGTGTGTACAAGTGTGAAATTGTTGTGCAATTGCCGTTGTTTCCGTCGCTTTTCCATAATTTCGCACAAAAAAGTTCACTCAATGCGAAAGCAACTCAAACTGTGGAACGCTTAGCAAGACACAGTGCATGCAAAACTGTTGGACAAAATGTTGTTTTAACTGTTTGAAGAATTTATAATTTAGCATACACGATAATTCGAATGTTTTGAACGCAACTACAATTAATTTGAACAGATTCGTTTTGTTGATGTACAATTTAATCTGCCTGCTGCTCCTTGGGATCGTTGGCTGGTTGTTTTGTGGGATTATCGCCGGAACCCTCGATGCCCACCAATGAGGCCGAAGATCCTGGTCGCAGGACAACGCTACTGTCGCTACTCTCGCTACTCGAATCGCCCACACTCAGATCGGTGTTCAAAGCCTCGGCTGGCGGTGGTGGTGGCGCCACAATTGGCGTCGGTGGCACCAGATTCCCTGTCGCCGGCATTGTTGCAATGCAAATGCGTTTCGAGGGTGGCGGCGCTGCTTGACCCAAACGTGCCCCAGTTATCATTGTGCCCGCTGTAACCGGATCGAAGGACATAAGTTCGCCAAAGTAAACATGCTGGATAACGGGGAACTTGGACAGAATCTGGCAAAGATTAAGAGAGAGATTGATAAAATACATATGTATTATATATGTATAGCATCAGAATACGCGCCTCTTTTTGATACATTTTAACCAGACCCGAATTAATTTTGATCCAGGATGGTACGGCCGTAATGCTCCATAGCTGATTGGAGTGCTCTCCAAAGTGACCCGTCTTCACCTTGCAAATGTAATCGATGCAACTAATAAACATGAACTGATTCTTGAAATCATTTATAATTTGCTCATCCACAAATTTGGCGGGATCAAAGGGACTCTTGACTGCGAAATCAAAATAGGTATTAAATTAATGGACAAGAATAAAGATATTGAATACAATTACCCGCTAGCTGGGCACTGCCCCAAATGAAGGGAACAAACTGAAAGTCGTCCAGCGACCAGACGCCCTGACTCCCAGCGGGTTCCATATTGTAGGTGCGCTGCAATTGTCGGGCAAACTCCAAATAGCGCTGAAACAGACGCAGTGCCGCACCCACAATATCCTGCTCCTGCAGCACTTCCGCCTTGAACAAGGCGCACAGGAAGAAGAGAAAGGATAGCTCATGTCCAGTGCCATAATCAATGCGTGTCGCATTCCCAAATCCCTCCATCAGATACTGAATCAATTCGTTGAGATATTTGTGCTTAGAAACGGGCAGGGCCTGCCTCAGCATCTCGGGCAACTGTTCGTGCATAGCCCGCGACCAATCCCGATACGCTTTATTCCCGAATCGCTGCGGTTGCTCCAGCGGCGGATGCTCCTTGACCAAATGTTCCAGTGAGTCGAATAAGCCGAGCAACTTGTGCAGCATATCCGACTCGTGTATTTCATCAGTCGTCTTAATGCCCTGTATGGCAGAGCTAGTGCCATTGATATAACCAATTAGATCGTGATACGCACGCGATCTTTGCCACTGGGCCAAATGGTGTATATTCTGGACCCGCTTCTCGATAGCCGGCAATTTGCCTGAGGGAATCGAATCGGTGTGAGATTAAATGACGTGATTAAAATGTTAGTTTTCAACTAATTGGAAATATTTGAGATTTCACCTTCTGTCATTGCATTGGCATCGGCCATGCTTTTAACTGTTGATTTAAATTGTGATCTTCGTTTTCTAATTTGAATATTTGTTTGCAGCAATTACGTTTTGTTTTGAGATATATACATGCAACTGCATACAGTGTGACCGCAATTGCCAGCAGCTGTTAGTCCAATGTGACCGCTTTTTGGGAATATATCGCATTAGTGTTGCATAATCTGGCTTATTTGAACTCACTCAATTTGTATGCCAATTAACGGATTTCTTTGTTGTTTTTTGAGGCAACGGAAGAACATTTCAAATACTTTTTTTTATTCCTTATTATTTAATCCAATTCATTTACACTGTCACATATATTGTCTTATTTACAAAAACTAACTCTCTTTTTACGCCAGTCGGGCAAATTTGTGACACACGCGATCAGAGAATGTGAAATTTATTTTTTCTAATCCAAGATGCTGCCAAAATTGGTATTTTCCACTATTGTGTTTCTGGGATTTTGAAAACTCATAATGAAACTTCGATGCACGATACTAGTTCATTCTTGATTTTTATTATTAAATAAGCACAATCAACACAGTCTTAAAGCTTTACCACAACTTTGCCGCGCATATGACCGCATTTTAAGCGCTCGAAGGCTTTCGGCATATCCTTGAACTCAAAGCTGCTGTCGATCTGCGGTATTAGCTGTAAGGATGATAAATAAATAATTAGATTTGTAATGAAATTAGAATCGAATTATAGACTTGTCGCACCTTACGACGCTCGACGAGCTGCTGCAGGAACTGAATGCCATGCGCTGCTGGTACAAAGTATCCCCACTTAACCAATCCTCCGCGCTGGCTTACTGCTCTCACATTCGACCTTAGCAGGTCAGCGACGTTTTGCAGGACACCCAGGCCCAATCCCTGCTTGTCAATGTTAGCCAGCAACGGTGACGAGAATGTGATGTACTGCCGGAAATCGTATGGCAAATCAGCCGCCTGCTGACCGCCCTGCCCGGCGCAATCCAGGACCATATCGTATGGCGCATAGGTCGATAGCTGCTCCATTTCAACGGGATTGGTGTAGTCAACAACGCAATCGGCGCCCAGAAAACGCACCATCTCCACATCGTTTTCGCTGCACGTGGCTAGCACTTGGACGCCCTGCGATTTGAGTATCTGAATGGCCAGTGTGCCAACACCGCCCGATCCTCCAAGAACCAGTACGCGTTTATTTGCACCACCACCGGCTGATGTTGTAGCGCCACAGGGACCACCCAAGCCGCCACTTATATATATGCCCGACCAGGCGGTTAATCCGGCATAGAGCACACTGGCTGCCTCGCTGTCATCCAGTTCCTTAGGCGTCGGACCGAGCTTAAGAAATGCATTTCGACTGATTCAAAATTGAACTGATCATGATCAACGTTGTAAAGACTTACACAGGACGCGGGCACCACAACGTATTCAGCATGGGCGCCATTAGCATTTGATACGGGAACCACACCCCACACCCGCGTGCCCTGTTTCAGTGCTCCCTTGCATGCGCCCATGCCTATTTGAACTAATTCGCCGCAAAATTCACGACCCAGCGTCAAGGGGAATTCAATATCATCGCAGGGATCACAGCGCATTTTGTTCAGCAGCGTGGATCCATAGCCCCGTAGCATGGCTATATCGATGGGATTAACTGCTGTGGTGCGCACTCTCACCAGGCAATCGTTGGAGCTGCGGATTTGGGGTACCTTGAGTTTGTCGGAGAACTGCAATTCGTCGATGTCGCCATAACTGTGCAGCTGCCAGCCGCTCATCTTAAGAGGCAGTTTCGTATAAGTTGGAGAAATTTGTGCTGCTGTCGACGCTTTTGGTTTCACATCTTGTGTAGTTGCCACATCTGTAAAGTTGCGTGTGGCGAACAGACCACGCGTCAGCAATGCAAATTGTTGCAGCGGTATGCGTATATTTACGCTGGCTGCCTGCATTTTAGAATCTCGTATTTTGCTTTTATGTTTACAATCGTAACCTGCGCAACGTAACGCAGTGGCGTTCTTCCACTTTTGACATAGACGTAAGAGAGAAACGTAGAGTCACAGGCATAGTACGGTGATCAACAATTTGTATTCTGCGATTTTTTTTTAATATTAATATATAAATTAAGATATACAGATAGACATATTTATATATATATAAATTTTTTATTATTTAACGTCAGTGAACATAGTTAAATTTGCTTACGATTAACATGCTCTGCGTACCATGCTAAAATATCGATATCGACGACATTTAGAAATCCGCATCACTACAAAAAATACTTTTCGCCAACAAAAGCCGGCGAAAAATTGCTTAGTGAATTGCAAAAAAAAAAATTATAAAAAAAAGATGGAGCCAACGCTGGACAACTACAAAATTAGCTGCGAGCTGCTTGGCCACAGCCTGGATGTGCGTGCTGTGTCTGCCGGTGGCAGAACACCAGAGGGCCAAATGATATTGTCAGGTTCACGGGACAAAACCACAAAACTGTGGAAACCAATTGGGTTCGTATACAAAGACAAAGAAACTTTCGTTAGTCTCAAAAAAAAATGTATATAAACAAATAGGAACGAGTACATTGAGAGCGTAACGCTGCAGGATCACAAGAACTTCATATCGTACATATACTTTCTGGAATCGGAGCAATGGATTTGCACTGCCAGCAATGATGCGACAATCTGTATTTACAACCAGGACGCCTTTGTACCCCTATTGACGCTTAAGGGTCACGAATCGACGGTTTGCACCTTGGCCGCCGGCCTTAAATCGCGTAGTCTCATCAGCGGCAGTTGGGACAAAACCGCCCGTGTCTGGCTCATCAGCGAATCGGGCGATGTGACCTTTACCGTTCTGCAAGGACACGAGGCTGCTGTTTGGGCGGTGGCCACGATGCCCGCCCAACAGAAATATGTGACTGGCGGCGCCGACAAGTGTATCTACTACTGGAACGCACAAGGCGAGAAATTGCGCCTACTCAAAGGTCACACGGACTGTGTGCGTGCTCTGATCCCGTTGCCCGCCAATTCTCTGTTGTCCTGCGGAAATGATGCGGTGCTGCGTTTCTGGAACGAGGACGGCGAATGTGTGCGTGAGATGAGCGGTCATACGAACTATATTTATGCCATGGCCGGCAATCCAGCACTGGGCGAGCACATTGTGTTGTCCTGCGGTGAGGATAGCACCCTGCGCATGTGGAATGTCATAACGGGTGAACAGTTGGGCGATCCCATCGTCCATCCAGCGATTTCAGTATGGTCAGTTGCCTGTCTGCAGAATGGTGATATTGTCACCGGTTGCAGCGATGGCGTCGTTCGCGTCTTCACCAACGATTCGTCGCGGCAGGCAAAAGAGAGTCTCATGCGCGCCTTTGACATGGCCGTCGCCACACACAAGTCCCAGCTGAGCGAGGAAATTGGCGGTGTCAAGAAGACAGAGTTAGTAATGATTCAAGGTGATCCTTTAATCCGTGATTAATTATTGAAATTGTATCCTTATTACAGTTTGGCCGGACCGGAGGCACTGTTGTCGAATGGCACGCGGGAGGGACAGACCAAGATGGTGCGTCACGTGGACGGATCGATCAAGTGTTATTCGTGGGAGTTAGGCAAGTGGAAACTGGTGGGCGATGTTACCGGCGCAACGGGCGGTACACAAGAGAACTCTGGCAAGAAATTGCACGAGGGCAAGGAATATGATTATGTGTTTAATGTGGACATATCCGATACGGAGCCGCCGATTAAGCTGCCCTATAATCGCGGCGAGGATCCCTGGCAGTCCGCCCAACAATTTATCCATCGCAATAATCTACCTCAGGCCTATCTCGATCAGGTCGCCAATTTTATTATCAAGAATTCGGAAAATGCGCAAACGGTGATTGCGCAACCTGCAACGTAAGTAGAAGTTGAGCTGAAGCGTAGATCCGCAATAGAGTTAAAGTATTCCTAAAAATTTGTTTTACAGCGGCTATCAGGATCCGTTTACTGGTGGCTCGCGCTATGTGCCCGGTTCCAGTAGCAGCAGCGTGCAAGGTGGCGGCAACATGGATCCCTTCACAGGCGCTTCCAGCTATTCAACGGCCAGCAGCAATACGCAGTCCGAAACCAATGTGAACTTTGTGCGTGGCAGTGATAAACACTTCCCAGTTAGCACTTATCGCACCTTCGACACATGCGATGCGAACAAGGTGCTGGAGAAGATGAAGTGAGTTGGACTTGACCACATAAATGCTATATCCAATAGCTGATTGGATTTTGTCCATATTCTTGTTATAGATCCGTCCGAATGTTTCTAGACAAGCTAGTAGCACTTACTTACTTTTCTTTCATTCTATTTTTTTTTTTTTGTCAGAGAGTTCAACAACAAAATAACCAGCGAAGAGGGCAAGGTGGGCGATGAGGTTTTACTTGCCGTCATTCGTCTGACGGAGAAGTCACCCGAACTGGATCCGACCGCTTTGGAGGCGCTGGTGATGCTGCTCAAGTGGCCAGCTGGCATGCTCTTCCCAGTGCTAGATGTACTGCGTCTGGCTGTACGGCATGAAGTGGTCTTCAGTCTGTTGCACAATAGCCATAATGTGTTGAGCCTTGTGGTGCCCCAACTGGGCGGTGCTGCAGCCAATCAACTGATGGTTTGCCGCTGCCTAGCCAACGGGCTGACTCACCCGGTTGGGCGTAAACAGATTGAAGCGCAGCTGCCGCATATTGTGGAGCTGGTCAGTGGCATTCGTGCCGGCAGCGCCAATTTGCAAATAGCGATTGCAACATTCTATTTAAATGTAAGCATTTCGCAGACGCTGGACGTGGCACGGGCGGAGGTTTGCCATGCGACTACCTCGGGCATTGTGGAGCTGCTGAAGTGGGCCAACGATCTGGAGGCCTGGTATCGCGCAATGCAGGCCATTGGCAATCTGACGACAACGCCAAGTGGCCAGGAGACGATCGCTCAAGTTGTCTCCGTCGACTATGTGATGGACAAGTTGCGAGAGCTGACAAACACGAAGCAGAATGAGAACTTCACCAAGGTCAATCTTGTTGGACAGGCGCTGCTCGCCGTATTCTAAAGTCAAGCGTTGCATCATGAATTAATTTTTACAAATTTCTACATATTGGGAGTGTCGTTTTGAGAGTCTAATTTAATAATAATAAAAACAAAAAACCTTTTGCTTAGCTTATCAACTACAAATACATATATATATATACCGTTATGTGTGTGTATGCATTATTCAGTTTTTGTTGGCTGCCCAGCAGGTGCCTCTGTTTGATCCGGTGTCCCCTTCCGCGTTTGGATGCGCTCCAGCAACTCGTGCTTCCAGCGCTCCTCGGGCACACCCTTGGCCCAGTCCGGTATTGTCACGTTCGGCAATGTTATCTTCGACATTGCTTTGAGTATCTGCAAGACGAACTCATTAAAAAACATCATATATAGATTGCATATATTCATTTTACACACCTGATCGGTGCGCGTTTTGTCCAATTCCATTTGGAGCTCTTGTGGTCGCGGCTCGTTCCACACTTGACGCTCGATTTCCACATCGGCACTCTCAATTGCCGGCATATTGGGATCACCGTGTGTCACCTCGGCGGTCATCAAATCGATGTCCCCATCGTTATCCTCACACGGATTCACGGACTCTGCTGCCGCTGGTCTCATCTCATTTGGCAGAACGCTCGCATCTTCGGCATCTGTTGCTAGCGGCTGGTAGCCATCATAGGCATCCGAGTTGTCGCTATCTTCGCTTTGGTCTCCAATCTGTGGATGCTCAATTGCTGGCGCTTGAAAAGTGTGCTCCTCCCCGGGATCTGTTGGTAATTCGGGGCCGCCCATTTTAGCTGCTGCTACCATTGAAAATAAATAACAATCTTCGATTGCTTGATAACGATAAACAATAATCGGTGCAGCGCTGTAAAATCACTGTAAAGACTATTTGAGCAGCCGTTATCTCTGTTAACATAATTAAAATTTTCCCCATGAAGTAAATATTAAATCTGAAATTGGTCCTTTTAAATTAAAAGCAGTCAAAATTATTTTTAAAGATAAAACACAATTTATCGATTCCAATTCCTCAATGTTTGGAAATTAAGCCAAGTTTGCTATCATATTATTTATCTAAAACACACCGCAATGAAACTCAAAAAACGAATAGATTTTAAATTCGAAAAAACAATAATGCGAATATGTCATTTTATGACTAATTTAATTCAGAAATCAGTAAATGTAAACTAGATTTTAATACAAGTAACCCCCTGATGAAGTAGGAGGAGCGGCAGATGATGTGCTATCGGCTGTACTTGCCTTCTGGAGTGGCACAATTGTTGATTTGATGTCACGATTTGATGTTTTGCGCAGCTCAGTTGCCGCATGTTGCAGTTGCAACGTGCACTCGCTGCCAACGCCATTCAGTGTGAGCTGTGCGGTCTCCTTCTCGATCAACAGCGCCAGCGCCTCGAGTAGCTCCACAAAGCCGAGGGCCAAAGCTGCGCGACGAATGCGATTCAATTCCTTGTAGAAATGTTGCGTTTTGTCAGGCATCTTTTTGGCATGCCGCAGCACCTTTTGTACATCCGATTGCAGACTGGCCTGCCGTATCCAGACGACGCTGCTCTGCGAATATGAGCGCCGTTCGGAGCGCACTGGAAAACTTGCACTCTCGCCAGGCGGCACATCTTCGGGAAAACCGAGACATTCCAGGTCACCCAGCCAGGGTATGACATTGGAACCGGGTGGCAATACGTTAAGCACAAAATTGGATTTCTTCTTGCTGTCGTTGTAGGCATACATGAAGCCATACCATCTCTCACCGAGCAGCACCAGAGCAGCCATATTCTCCAGCTTAAGTGCACCATGAAGCAGCACACAGAGCGTATCCTTCTGCTGCTCCGTTTGGGGCGTTGAACTGTGCTTGAGGACGACACTCACATCGACATCGTCGCCACTCTCCTCGGCATCTTTGTTGTCCTTCATGTAAAAATCGCGTACATCCTGCTCGAGCTTCTCCAGCTCATAGTGTGGATTGCTGGTGTCCAGCGTTAACTTGGCTGGCTTAGCAACTGCTGCCAGGCCGCCGGAACGACGTGTCGGCTTCTCGCGGTCCACCTTCGCCAGCACCCAGTGGCGACTTAGCGTGGCCGGTGAGCCGATGTCCGACAGCGAGAGGAAGCCACACACATCAATGCGCTGCTCAATGTGTCGCACTATGGGCTCACCACCGTAGAGCGGCGCCTGCTCATAGGGTACCGTTGGGGGCCAAAGCAGCACTTGGCCTTCCATGCGGAAATAGTGGCCGCACTTGAGAGTCACCTCTGTCGACTTGTAGCTGTTCTCGCACAGTCGCTCAATTAGCTCGAATAGTGCAGTGCGACCTAGTTCGCTCTTGTTGCTACCACTAGTTGTGCTGTCTCCTGCCTCGGCGACCTTTGTCGGTTTCGTCATAAAAAGTTGACCTAAAAGTTGTCAAGAAATTAGTTAACTCAATGAGAGCCGACTTATCATGAAAATCCCAAATTTACAAGTTGCATTGAAGACTCACCCTTTAACGCTGCATTGTCCAGCAGCTGTTGATGCAACGCAACGCCTCGTGTGAAATATGAATCTCCATGCATGCCGAGACATATGAAATTTAGATTGTAGGCGGCCAATAGCTTTAGCCAGGCATATTCCGGTTCCGCCTCCTTGCCGGCATAGCCCTCCAAGAAGGCAGCTAGCGATGTGGTTCCAAAGCCTGGACCACAGTCTGTGAACACAACCAGCTGGAGCAGATTCTGAGTGCCCCAGGTGGCCATAAGGCTGACCGAGGTTTTTAGCATCGTCATCAGGCATGCCTTGTCGAGGGGCTCGATTTTTTTAATCACCTGACGTATTTGATCGTAGTCCCGTGTAAAGTCCACTTTCAATTCACAAACTGTGGTGAAGACCACCAGTGCCAAGTGCTCTAGTTTTCCTGATGCCGTCAGATTGTCGAGCAGATGTTGAATGCCCTTAATCGCTAGCGATAGATAGGTGTGTTCGTTGCGTCCCGGCACAGGACGCAGCATCGAAAGCGATGCATCCAAAGCAATGATTGTTGGCATTATGTCCAACTTTAAGGAAATTAAAAAAACTGAATGTGTTTACCAATATAAACAATTGCCGGCAACAGCTGATAGCCAGGCATCGATTTTCGATACACATTCACACATAAACCTATCGAAATCGGTGCGTTTTGTAAATATGCCATTCGCACCTAGCGCAAGCAATACAAAAACTAACGTTTGTCTGCTGGCGCCAACATATTCTAGTTAAATTTGTTACACCTGGCATGTCGTAAGCACCAATATCTCGCCCAATATTTCACGCAAATGCAAATGCCTTTAAAATCATTTTCTTTAGCCGAATTAAAATACTTATAATATACTATAAGTAACTTAATGTAATTGCAGATATTTACAAAATAAGAAAAACATTTTTTAGTTAAGTTTTACGTTTCGGCTTTTTGCTTTCCATGAGGCTCATGATTGTTTTGCGCAAATCTTCCGTTTCCTTTTGCTCCGTTTCGAGCAGTTCGACCTGTTCCTTCTTTTCTTGTAGTTGCGTTTCCAGCACGCTGATGAGATCCTCGCACTTTTTACGCCCCTCCCGCTGCTCATCGAGCGCCTTGTGCGTTTTTGTCAGCTCCACGGTGCGCTCCTCAATTATGTGCACCTTCCCCTTAATGTCCTGCTCATACGCAATCACCGTTTGCTTTAGCTTATCGATGCGTTTGCAACTGTCTTTGCTGAGCGCTTCCAGTTTCGAGAGCTCCTCGCTTTTGGCGCTGAGATTGCTGCGCAGCTCCTCGTTGTCCATTTGCAGATTACCAATCTCCGATTGCTTGACGGCGAGACGACGTTCGTTGGCCTTCAGCTGCTCCGATGTTTCCGACCAACGCTTGAGCAAATCGCTCAGATTCGCTTTCAGCTCTCTCGCCTGCGCCTTGAGATCCTTGCACTGTGTTTGCAGCCGTTCCTGGCTGATGAGCAGTTCAAAGTTGTTGCTCTGGAAAAGTTCAAGTTGGTCATTTTGCACATGGGTCAGCTGGCTGCTTTTGGTCAGATGAATGCTGGCCTGCTCCAGCCGCTGGTGCATTTCATGCAACTGCCAGCCGAGGCTGTCGATCCGATAATTGTACAACTCAATCACCTGCGACACCGGGAGCGCCGACAGCTCATTCCTTTCCAACGTTGCCCCAATGTTCTCAATCAAAGCATTCACCCGCTGTCCCAGCTCCTTGTCGATGAATGTGTGATTACCCTTCAGGATGGCACTCAAATTGCGCCACTGTTCCGACTGATCCGACTCCATGTCGCTGCTGCTCGGTGTTGCAATTGTGTTGTTGCTTATTTTGGAAACGTACTTTGCAACGGCTGCCTTTGGAAATTGTTCGAATTGTGCTATCTGGAGCATGGCGGCGACTAGCTGTTCGTTGCCACTGAGCATGGCCCGGGCGAGGGCGTATTGCAGCTGGGGCAGATCGAGCATGGCGCAGCACTTGTCCAGGTAGGCCTTCTTCGCGATGCTGGCAAAGTTAAGCAGCAGCAGCAGGCAATAGACAGTCTTCTCCACTTCGGCGTCGGTGAGCGTCTGCCCGCTAAGCATTTGGGACGGTAATGCAAGCGGTGCGGCTAGTATCTTATCGAAATACGACTCGGATACTTTGGATAGGACCAGTTTCTCCGTTTTCGGATCGCGCAGCAGGCTGAGCAGCAATCGGAGTATGGCCGCCACTTGGATGGGCTTCGTCTCACTACGCTCGGCGCTGTTAACCAACTTGAAGACGTTGGCGTTGGGTTCGCGTGCGATCAGCTGAGCGACAGCCGACTGTTTGCCACGTTGCATCAGCGAGCATAACAGTTCGATGGCAGCCACGCCGCACAAATCGGACTCCAGCCAGTCGCAGAGAAGCTCATACAGTCTGGGCGTGATTGCGTCCCAGCTAATCGCATTGTGGCTCTCCGATAACTGTAGCATATGCGTGATGAGCCTGAAGATTAACTGCATGCAGCACTGCTGATGCTTGCGCCCATCCCCACTGGCGTCATCCATCTCGTGACATGCCTCAATTTGATTCAGTAATCGTTCGATATCCTCGCAGGAGTGTTCATAGCTGAGCTTGGCTCGCTGCAGTCCCGCGTGGCATTGGGTATCCAGCAGTAGATCGACAATGTGACGCAGCTGTGGCACATCCCACTGCCTCAGGCAATCCTCAATTGCGGCAAAGGCTGTGCGTAGAAATGTGTGCAGCTCCCGCTGATCCAAGCTATGCACATCCTCGGACAGTATGATGAGCATCTTGTACGCCAGCAGACCATAGTTCTGAATGCGACGACTGAAACTGGAGATGTTCA
The DNA here is from genome assembly GCA_035042185.1 of Drosophila kambysellisi. Taxonomy (NCBI): domain Eukaryota; kingdom Metazoa; phylum Arthropoda; class Insecta; order Diptera; family Drosophilidae; genus Drosophila; species Drosophila kambysellisi. The sequence goes on along the minus strand of JAWNLS010000945.1, from coordinate 2,196,291 downwards.
CGCTGCGCAGAAAGAGGAACAGCACCACAAAGTTCTTGTAGCACACATTGACTAGAATCGAGAGCGCCAACTTTGCCTGCCTCAAATTGGAATCGTCAGGCTCCTCGTCGTCGGTGCTGTGCACTAGCTCGACGAGCTGTTCGAGCAGTACCACCAGATACGGTTCCTCCCAGCCGATGCGTATGCCATACGTGAGATCTTGGAGCAGGAGCAGCAAGCGCTGCACACGCTCCTCGCGCGTTGTTCGCTTTAGCAGATAGCTCAGCAGGGGCACAAAACAATATTTCTGGACAATAACGGTGCGTGCCTCCAGGTTGCGGCTGCAGTGCTGCAGCAGCGACACACAGCTCCACATTGCGTCGCCATCGCCATCGTCCAGGCTGCTCATCAGTGCGTGCAGCTCCACAAAGAATATGGCCAACTCCAAATTGCCGGCAGCGTAACAATGAGGCGGCACTTTTGTGCCGAGCAGCGCAATACTTCGCTGCAGGTGCAGCAGCGTCTCCTCCGATTTGAGCTGTTGATAGGCCTTGACCTGTATGCTGAACTCACGCACATACCTAATTGCTTGTGTCAGTGCCGCATCCTGTTGCGGCAAGGCTGAGTTGTTGTTGATGTTGCTGCTGCTGTTGTTGTTGTTGTGGCTTGTGCTGCCGGGGCGGTAGCCACTGTCGTGAGTTTGTAGCGTGGACATTGTGATCACACGATTTATATATTTGATACTTTTAGCAATTGCACAAGTATAGACGATTTTTGCCGTTTTGTTGCAGCGCGGCTCTTTATTCGAACTTTGTTTGACGCTTCTTGCCAGCTGTGTATCGATAACGAAGCTAGTTCCATTGAACAGTTGATCGCTGAACTAACATTCAAATCGCGTTCATTTCGTTAGTTGTTGTCGCTAGCTTGCCATATAGGCTTGTCCGCAAGGTGGCGTGTAGTACTCTTGTCTTCCCTCCGAAAGATGGGGCTAACATACCCAGAGCTTGTCCATTAGCCGACCAATAGAAATAGAAATGGCGTTAAAATTCCATATAAATTGCATTCTAAAGTTTAATATATATTTATTATAACTTAATTGGTTTGATATTTGCCGCTGCATTAAGATTGCAATCACCCATATAATTAATATGCATTGAATAGTTTTGTATTAAAACAAATTGAATTTTGATTCAATTGCGCTTTCTATGAAACGCCGGTCGTTAGACTAAGGATGCGGGAAGATATAAACTCGACTTGTTGCTCTTCTCGATGACTGCGCTCTTTTAATTACATTTAATTAGAAACATCTGAACACGATTGAGAGCCGATCTCTCTTACTCTGTTTAGCTGATGCTCTCTCGCCCTCTCCCTCCGGCAGAGCATTAGCAGACAGAATTCTTGGTGCCAAGCGGCAGCATCTTACATTCATTCATTGTTCGCTGCTCGTGCAGTGAGGACGTTGTGTGCTCTATCAACAATTTAAAAAGTTTTGTTTATTATTTGTAGTTGAATATTAAGTGGTCACAGTGTAGTATTTAATATCGAAACCAATTCAGTGTTTAAGGTTTGAAAATTTCATTAGATGTTCAGTAATCACTAAAAAATAATTCATATGTGTGTGTGTGTGACAGTTATGAAATAAGTATTAAATATTTAATAACATTTGCCAACGCATGCATATGTACTCGATTATACTATAATATAATCGAGTGTCTATCTTAACATTCACAATTTATCAACCTTTAACCCAATTCAATTTTGCGATAAGGACATACATAGTATTTAATATTCCATTTATTTGTTTTCTTTTTAATAAAAATAATTAAACAATTTCTTAAAATCGGACGGTGCTCATTTTTTCATTTCACTTGCATATTTTTGACCCATTTTTCCTTTTTTTGCTTGCATTTATTACTTACCAGAAAATGCAATAAATGGAAATTTAGCTCACGCTTAATGAAATATCTGCGTCATTTGTTTATTGTTATAGCGTTCCGTACACGCCAATGTATATGCAGAGCTCCAGATTAATATATATATATATAAATATAGAAATCGGCATTGCAACAAGGAAAAAAGTGTAAATTTAAACATGCAGCTGAAATCAAATTGCAATGGCTTCCAGCTGCGACATGTAGTTTTATAAAAGCACAAACAATAAACAATCGACAAATTTCTGACATCTCCATTGCAATTTCCAATTCCCATATACTATATATGTGTGTCCATTTTATATTGATGCAGTTTCCTCCATCCACAGCACAGATCACGCACTTTAAATTCATTTGGATTTGCATACGCATCAGTGGCTAATTGAAGATCAGCGAAACGCACCAAGATGGCAATTGGAGCGCATCAATCAATTGCTTTAGTATTCCTAGCCCTAATTGGTCTGGGCTTATGGCAGACATCCGTCGAAGCACATCCAGTCACGTGAGTAAAGAATCTCAAAGTAGAAATGGTCTATTTACACCACTGTAGACTCTATTACTTTTCTGGTGGAGTTTGCAACGCCTTCAAGAAGAAGCCGACCTCATTAAATATATTTATTATTGATTAGCATTTTTAGCCAAATCGATATAGCCATGATCGTCTGTTAATCCTAATGAAAATCGCCAGGAATTTGTGCTATTATTTTTTCTAAATATCATCACGCTTTCAGAGGATAAATCATTCGTTTTGCTTTTAATTTATTATATTTAAATGTTGGCTATTTGAGTTGAGTCTAGAAAGGTATCTAAGCTTTGGCATGACTAAGATGGCCATTGTTCCTGTCTCCTAATAAATTATTGATGTTGTAATCCCTAGGAATGCATTTTGCGTCAATTATTAAAGCTCTCGGCTATTTATTTTCTTATTCATCGAATATATTTAGAAAATGATTTGGTTTATTGTAAGTGATGGAAACATACATCAAAGATCTTCGACAAATATAGGCCTTAAAGTGTTCTCAATAAAATGTTGTAATATGCGAAACCAAAATATCGTAGCTCATTGAGATCTTTATTTCGTAGACTCTTCATGTGCCATCATTATTCTCGGATTCGAAAACCAAACAAGTTTGACACATGTCAAACATTCGTTGGCACTTTGCTTTGGATTTCCACAAACACATTTGAAATATAATGCACTAAAAATGATTCTTTTGCGAAATGTGCAAGACATCAAATGCGGCGCCAGGACGTCCCCAACTCCTAAAAACTCCCCCACATCCGACACCCAATTCGAAAAAGAAATAAACCCCAACCCCGTAAGGCCCCAACCCCTGGCCACTTTACACCATATGCTGGCACAGGGCAACGCCTTCATCCAGCAGCTAGCTTCTAGACCCTAGACAGACTGACAGCCCTGCCAAAACTAATGACTATTGCCTTCAAAGAAACAGAGATGTTGGTCTGTCTGTTCCGACTGTGTGTATTTGTTTATTTTTGGCCCATCGCATGTACACACTTCATGCAAATGGCCTGCGGAATAGATGTTATGGGGATGGGAAATAGTAATGGGAATGGGAATGGGAATGGCAATGGGATCGGGTACGGGGTACGGTGTATAATACTCTTAAAGCACAGCCAGCATACATATGGTGCGCGGCACTTGGATATTGGATGCGCTGCATATCTCTATCAACATCAGCAGAAGCATCAATGCATTTTACACAATACTCACATATGGCAACTAAACTAAAAGGGTTTCTGACCCTGAGACGGCAATGAGTTGTTGCACATACATCGATTATTAGAGCAGGCAGGGTGGGCCGTGCATGTTTACGAGAATTGATCTCGATCTTTACATATCATTTATGATGACTGACTGCAGGCGGCCATCCCCAACCCCCTCAGCTGTCGATAGCTGAGCCATAAACGGGGCTGTGGTGGTCCAAAGTCACAGGCCCCACTGATGATTAATGAAATCGTCTTGTTCTACAAATTATACGACATATGTTTGTGCACATGTGTTAGATTCGTGTAGGTTCAGTAAAAGTAATCATTACGAAAATACTTATTATTAATTTAAAAATGTTATCTAATTCTATGAGGAAGAAAAACTTTATGTCCCATTCAGCATCAGGACCACGATTAAAGTCTTTCCATTTATAAATGTACAGCAAATTTAAATAACTTTAGAATGTATTTAATTTTAAATGTTATTTAATATTTTTCAGATTTTTCAGTATTTTGAATAGAATCCTGAATAAAATCCCCGTTGCAAACTTAAATTCATGAATATATTTTGAAAGTAATTTACACTCCTTCTTGAGAATAAAATGTGTATGGCCGCTTTTTTTCTATATCTATATCTAAATCTGATACTTATTAAATTATCTATAAATTTGAATATATACAGATGATTTATTTATTATTAAAAAGCAGATTATGAAATTGTTTTAAATTTTTTTTTATTTGTTAATATATTTTGCTCTATCTATCCAGTAATGAAGACTTGAGCGGAACACTTAATTCGCTGATTTACTCGTACAATCAGCTGGACAACAAGCTGGAGCGACACGAGCATCGAGAACGTGCTCTGGGCGAACTGATGAAGAAGGCGATGCAGGCCCTTGCTAAGGGCCAGAAGAGTCTAGAGCCCATAAATGGCATATTTGGGCGGCTGGACGAACGTGTCAGTCAGATCGAGACAATGCTGATCACAGTAAGTAGTCCAAGTAGGCAAATCACCAAGTCTAAAGCTGAAGCTACAAAATTTGCATCTTATCGCAGCAAGAGGAGAAATATAATGCACAGACGGACAAGATCAATCAGGCCATGGAGCATATGTTCAAATGGATGCGTGAGAATGGCGAGTGTTTCAAGCAGTCCAAGGCCATGGCCGCACCAGCTCCCACTCCAGCACCCGCCCCCGCTCTGCCAAATGCCTTTGTCCAGGAACAGCAGCAGATTAACAAACAGCTGCTGGGTGAACTTAAGCAGCTATCGACTAGTGTCGCCAAGCTGCTCGATAGCAGCAAGCAGTCAGCCCAACAGACCCAGAAATGCTTCGAGCGCATGCCCAAAGCTGACGAGCTGTTGACCAAAATCGAGAAAAAGCTTCAAGAGCACAGTGATGCTGCCGCTGCTGCCTCGTCCGCCGCTGCTGCTGCTGCAGCTGCTGTCGCCACCACAGTTGCTCCGCCCAAGAACGATGAGTTCGAGCTGCAGTTAATGGAACGTCTGAGCGCGTTGAGTACCGATGTGGCACAGCTGCGTAGTGCCCCACCGACAGCACCACCAGCACCACTCGGTCTGAATGAGAAGGACAAAGCCTATATCCAGGAACTCAATAACGAAACGCTCAACGCGCTGGCCGCACTCAAGACCGAATCCTTGTCGGCCCAGGAAACAGGTGAGCGAAAATGTATTTAATGGAAAATTTGAATCCATATGAGCGCAAAGGCAAGAGTATTCCTATATATAATCAATATTTCGATTTGGCTTACTATTATTATATATTTATTATCTTAGCCTTGCGCCAGACGACAGAGCATCTGCAGCAGGCAGAAACGAACGTGCAGGCTGATCTGAAGCTGATGTCCGGTGATCTTAGATTGCTCAACCAGCTTTACAATGCGATCAATGCCAGCCACAGCAAACTGAACGATGGCTTCGATGCGCTGGGCACATTCAACGGCATCATGATGAACAACTCGGAAGCGTTGCAGGATACGCAGCGCAAGGTGGAGTTCGGCACGCTGCAGATTGTGCAGAAGGTGAGTCAGCTGCTGGAGCAGCAGGTGGCTGAGCTGACGGGCTTGGTGAAGACACGCTTCAACGAACTGGGCGATGTGGTTGTGACCACCCAGCAGGAGGACAATCGCAACATTAGCGGTTTGCTGGACACGGCCTTGGAGCAGGTGTGGCATCGCATTGATATCATGGGCAGCGAGATTCGTGAGAGTCGGGAAATGCTCGGTCTGATGGAGGCCGGCCAAGTTGGCTATGTGAACAGCACGTTCAGCGCCATGCTAAGTTTGGGCAGCAAAGTGGAGGACACCAAAAAGCACATGATGGACATGGACGGTAATTTGAACTACCTGCTGGGCAGGCTGTCGCTAATGTCCAGTGAATTTGCTAGCATTAAAAAGGGTCTCGCCGACTCCCTAAATGATTTACGCAACTCCTTTCAAATGATACACGAGCGCATGCCGAGCAGCTCCAGTCCCAACAACAATAATATCGAGAAAAACCAGTATCTGACCGATGTGAATCTGTTGACCAAGCGACAAACCCAGCCCGAGCGGGAATAGACCATTCAGCTGCCGCATATATACAGAAATGCAAAATACACACAGATATACAAATAAATAAAAATAAAAATAAATAAATAACTAATACTAAAGCTTAAGCAAACGAACTTACAGTTAAAACCCATCAAATATTTATGCAAAACACAATTTGACATGCTTTCATGTGTAAATCTCGGCAAATACATTTCCTTTTTGAATAACAAACTTTTGTGTATTCTGATTTTCTTTTCACTTTTCCTTACATCTCTTGCGCAGTTTGATTTTTTTTTTCTTGTTTTACAATTTAAACTAAAATACAATATTATAATTATGTAAAGTAACCAACTAGGACATTAGAACCACTTTCATACACTTAAAACACTATTTGCCCCATCGCTGTTCACAGCGGGCATATTTATACAGGATCTTAACAAAGGACTTTGCATTAAAATAGCGTCCGCAACGATGCGTGTGAAACTCGGTGAAGCGCACATGCCACGGCAGCAGACCATATGTGCATGTCTGCCTCGCAAACAATATGCCCAGCTCCGGTTCCGGCACCACAAGGCCCAGCCGCTTGCTCAACATCGTATTGATGCTGTCGTGAAGCGCCTGTCGCTCCTTCAGCATGCCCTCCATCTGCGCCGATTTGCGAGTTTCGTACAGCTCGCGACAGACATCGGCGATGAGGGCATGGCCATCAGCTCTGCCGATTTGATAAACCTGCAAAAGTCAAAAGTGTCATGTTTGTAGTAGTGATAAGAAACCAATATTAAGTTCCGGCGAATCATCAAAAGTTAGCAACTAGACAATTTGTGCTCAAACGATAGATAACAAAAGGTTTTAATACCTTGAGACTTTAGACTAACATATTATAGTACAGTAATGTAATTGCAAAGGTTATTAATAATTGACATTAATCAAGTCTTTATGTAGGCCATTATTTACATATCGGAAGAGTAAATCAGCTTTAAAATACAATTTGGATAACTACTATCTGAAGAGTGTCACCTATTGATTAAAATGCCAGTCATTTAGTTTAGCATGCAACACATGCAACAGTCACGCTATCTGATGATAAGCTCTTATCAATAAAAACTAACCTGCAGCTGAGGGTAATGCGGACCTTTGCTCGCATAGCCATTGACTGTGCCATTTGTGACGACAGCCGTTTTACTACTACAACCATTTGAGTGCTGATGTTGTATTTGTTCCTTAATTTCTTTGGGCGGCCAGAGAAAGTGTCTGTCGTTGTTAGCGCTGGCCGTGGATTGACAGAGTTGCGATAGGTGGACGTAACCAGTGCTGGACGTGCGTGTATCGTAGACACTTAAATAGCGTATGCCAACAAATTGAGCATAGCCGAAAATGCGTTTGAGCAACACATCGTTCACATAGCAATCGTCTGGAGCGATGACTAGCACCAAGTGCTGCGGCAACTTTTGCAGTTTTTCCAGGGCGGCGCGTATGAAAACGAACTCATGCTTATTATCACATTTCCAGTAGTCATATGACCTGGAGGCCAGCGCATGCAGGTGACAATAGAGCTGCTGCAGCAGCTCATAAGCACCTATGCCCATCAGCAGCAGTCGGCCAATTAATATGCATACAATTTGCAACATTTTATTGCGTTCGGAATGCTTGCTGGTAATTTTAATTTGTGTTTCGATGTGCCGGGCAACGGGACTCCTGTTGCTTGTTTTGCTGACGTTCTGCTACTGCGATTTCCACACATAACCTGTAATGTGATTAAAGTGGGTTGTTAACTACTCTTATTTTGGCAACATAACTTGTTGATCCGTCCAAACACTCACGTAAGTTAAGCGGCAAATGTTTTAGTTCTGCCGGGTAGCAACATAACGTCAGCTTTAATTTTTCAATGGCCCTTTGTCGCACGCACATATATATGGACACATACGTGTTCTCATTGAGTGAATGACAAATTATCGATTTGCGGCGGTTCATCGTAGAAAAATACCAGCAACCCTTATATCGATAAGCATTTATTCGTTTGAGCTTGGCAATTGGAATTGCGGGAATTTTTAAAAATATGTTAACCACTAATAAACTTAAAATATAAAATGTAATGCATTGTATTAACTGCTTAGTGGTATTACTTATGTTGTCAGAGTATTTCGCAATCGGTTACGCTCGACTGCAACGTCCTCATTTGATTTATTTTTATATGCTTCGATGACAGAGGCAGCTGACATTAATTCGCGGAATTAATATCAATAAATATTGCATGATTAAAATGAAATAAATAATCCGAATTGCTTTATATGTATAGGTGTCAGTTTCTTGCTTAAGGTGAGTTACAAATATCAAGAGATGAACGCGATCATCATTTTATGATTTTGCTAACCTTCAAAACACACAAAAGTATTCAAAATATTCTTTTCCCACGATGAGAGTAATCAGTCTGCTAACAATATAGTTTGAATGGGTCGAAATTGCCTAAAAAATTCCATAAATATAACAGTGCCATTTTGAGTAAAGCAGAGTATAAACACTAACATTATTTGTTAAAAACAACATCAGACGCGCGAGGACTGTGGTACTAAGTATATCAGCTGAATTATCATTGCTGGAACTGGATTTCATATGATAAGGCAAATAGTGTAATTAAATAATTAATTTACATACGTACACAAAAATACAACGTTAATATCTTGAAGCACAACCGTGTTCGTTTTGCGACAATTGCCGCGTCGCCTGTGTTAGTGTGCGTCGTGTGTACTTGTGGGCGTGATCCGCCCTGACAGCTTTAAATCACAGTAAGCCTTTTGTGTACAAACCCAAATAAAGTAAATACGGCGTAGATTTAATTAAAAAGAGAATAGAAAACCATTTGAGAATTCAAAGTGAAGTGCAACATTAAATCAACATCAGTGACACCTACAGGTGCAGGGTGGGTTAACCGTAAACCCAAGAAAGATGTCCACCGCATTTTTAACGCTCGTCGCCGTCATTGTATGCATTTTATTTCGCATACTCAATGTGCACAGCCAGCCACTGAAGCCGAGCGTTTGGTGTCTCGATGAGCAGTTTCTCGATTGCTTGTACAAAATAGCGCCGGTGCTGCGTGAACCGTAAGTAGTGCAATTTACAAAAATAAACGTATGGAAATTTATATACATAAGTATGTATATTGCCCATATCGAAATTCAGTCGCCATTCCGATTGTTTTTTTGTTTTGCTTCCCACAAATTACTTTTGTAAGCAGCATCTGTTTCGTATGTGTGTGTGTCTGCTCAGCTGTTACTTGTGCGCTGCACACATATTACAGCCATGCAAAAATGTTAGTTAACAGCTGGAAATTCAGTTAAATACATTCAGTAAAATAAGCTGGAAAAGAAATTTAAAGAAATGATAAAAGTTGTATTTTTAGTTGTCATAATTATATAATTCGTTATTGTGTTACCGCTTTAAGCTTGTTTCATTCGTTTTTTTTTAATCTATAGCTGCACGTTACTTCATTTTTCATATTAAAATCGAAGCGTAATCATTTATTATTCATATTATATAAAAATAAATATACCTACATGCACAAAGTTCAATTAATCTAAAGCAGCTGCCTCAAGCCCATGAATCATTATCAGCAATTAGTGGGGCCTCCATTGAAAAGCGATCCTTGTTGTTATTTACTATAGCTATAATTATTAACAATATTTAAAGTGTTGATTAATTAATAATTAATAATCCATCCGTAAAAATCATTTTATTGATATATCTATTCCTATTAATTGCTATATGCTTAATCTGTTGTCATGGCGCATTTTTCATTTGAGCAATTTTAAGTTATTTACAGGTTTCTTATCACTTTGCTTAACACTCACATCAGGTGCGTAGTCACAATTGTATGTGAGAATGTTTAGCCTAAAACATTTGACAGTTTTCTTATCAATAAGAAGCAGACTGACAATATTAACACACTCATGCACATATGGTACATATATTTTTTACGTATTTATCACCTTACACACCCTCGCACTGTCATACTTATTTTCGTGGTTTTGTTTACAAGAGTAACGTATGTATATACATATATATTAATTAACAAATCGTAAATTTCGCTTCAACTAGAAAATATATTAGCCGTAGACTCACATTTTTTTGTGACTGTATGAACGCGCCTGGAAAATTTTCACCAGTTTTAATCGAAAAATCCATATGAATAGCCATACATATATACATATATATGTATGTACATATATGTGAATCTATTTTGTTAGCTTTTTTGCTTTTTTTGTCAACAATTTTGTAGACAGCTTTGACTAAATTTTTATTTGTTGTCAGCTTTCGGTCAAACACTGATAAGGGAAACGGTACAAAGTGCAAACATAATTGCGCAGTTCTTTGAAATTGATAAAACAATAAATAGCCTAGCAACAAATGCATGAAGAAATGCAATGCTTGAAAACAGGTCATTCTATAACCATACTATATATTTATTAATAATGTTTGTCTCAATCTCTTAACTGCAAATTACCTACAGTCACATATGTTAGCCTACTTCAGTCATATCTTGAATTCATTACCAAACACAAAAGCACCAAAAATTTAACATGCTCTTTGTACTTATTTTAAATGCCGCTTTGGCTGCCGGCTGACTACCTGTTTGTGTTTTCTTTATGTCGCTTTTGGCCGCTTTTGTTTGACAACAAAGATTACGTAAGCGAAATGAGCGCCAATCTACTTACTCATCAGCAGCAGAAAGCACAGCCAGAACTTGTGGCTCTCTTCCTTCCACACCCACTTAAGATTGTTATTGTTTTATTTTGAGTGGTTAAGGAATAATTACAGCAAAGGCGGTATACACTTTTTAGATGAGTCATCTGCTTAGCAATGCTTTTTTAGCAGTGTATTTTATACATGTATTTATAAACTACTTTAGTCGCTACATAATGAAAGATCTGTTGTTGCCGAGCTCTGATTGCCATTCATAAATAATGATATGTATTTATATGTGTTTAACAAACATTATTAATTACTTATTTTATATATGAATTAAATATAATAAAAAATGAGATTTTTAACATTTAAAATAAGAGAAGTTTTAATTATATAGCAATCAATAATTTCTTGTGAACTTGACATTTTTTTCGTTGTTTTCTGTTTCCCCCCCCCCCCCCCCCCTTCAACAAAATTTTAATTATGGTTTGGAATTGCATGTTGGGAATTGTTGCATGTGTGTTTTTTGTTGTGGCTAAACGTTAACCACCAATCCAAGCCCATTTCACTATATTAATATTTAATGGTCATTGATCTCTTCAATTAAAATACATATAAAATATATATTTAAGCAATAATGGTTGAAGACTAGCATTTGTTAAAATTCGCATGAATATTTGTCCTTAGTCCACAACATGCAACTCATTTGATTGATACTAATTGAGAAAAGGGGACTTTTGTTGAATGAGAGAGTAACGGGACAGTTTCGGCACGTTTTTGCTCGCCTGGCAACAATAGCGTTGATTTTTGTACCTCAATTGAGTTCAATTGATTCTAAGAGATGCTTTGTTTGCCATACAAAAGTTTGTCATTTGCCATTTCTACTGCAGCAATCGCAATTTACAATTGAAGCATTTGGGCATTTCAATTGAATTAAATATATCGGTCGAATTTATTTTTGGCACGATTTTGTGGCCTTGTCTTATATCAAGGACACAAAACAAAATATGGAGAAATACAGAAAAAAAAATAATAAAAAAAAAGTAGGTTGCATCGGCCGGGAATCGAACCCGGGCCGCCCGCGTGGCAGGCGAGCATTCTACCACTGAACCACCGATGCTTGTGTACGTTCAGCAGCGGCCGACGTAGTAAACGAGTCAACGAGTAACAGCTGTTAGTGAGCAAACTGACGCTGTTGAAGTGCAACAGTTTGCAGCTGTTATTTTTACCTTCAACTTTATAAATTATTTGTTGCATTGATTTTCGTAGGTAGTGATTAAGTTAACCAGCTTGGCTGGCAGTTGACTGCACAGACCAATTAACTGCACGCAACTCACATGCTTATCAACTGAAAATCTCCATTTATTTTTTGCAGCTATATACCACCACGGCTGTGGGGATTCAGCGGGCATGTTCAGACTGTATTGCATAGCATTGTGGGCCGTGTTCGATGCCCCTGGCCTCTGGGCGAGCGCGTCTACCTCTCCCTGCAGGATGGCTCCACATTAACATATGACTTGTATCAGCCGCTCAAGGAGCAGGAGGGTAAGTTATCATTATCTTCTGGCCAACTACCACTTGTTTGTTCTGTCTAACTAATTTACTAACTCAAAAACATTCTTTAGATGACGTCACAGTCGCCATTTGTCCGGGCATTGCGAACAGTTCAGAATCGGTTTACATACGCACCTTTGTCCATTTGGCGCAGTGCAATGGTTATCGCTGCGCCGTAATGAATCACATTGGCGCCCTGCGTACCGTTCAGGTGACCTCGACACGGATATTTACCTATGGCCATACAGAGGATTTTGCTGCGATGGTCGAGCATTTGCACCAGAAGTATCAGCTGAGTCGCATGGTTGCCGTCGGCTTCAGTCTGGGTGGCAATCTCGTTACCAAGTACATGGGCGAAATGCAGAAGATGAAACCAAGTAGTGTTATTGGGGGTATATCCATATGCCAGGGCTACAATGCAGTTGAGTAAGTCGCTTTTCTTACTTTCAAAATGTATATTACGATGATTTCTATGGATTTTTATATATCTTTACTTTTTAGGGGCACAAAATGGCTATTGAATTGGCAAAACTTCAGACGTTTCTATTTGTACATCATGACAGAAAATGTGAAGAGCATCATATTGCGGCATCGCCATGTGCTGCTCTCGGATGAGGTGAAGGCACGTCACAATCTCAACGAGCGTGATATTATTGCTGCGGCAACATTGCCTGAACTGGATGAGGCTTATACGCGACGTGTTTACAATTTCCCATCGACACAGGAGCTCTACAAGTGGAGCTCATCTCTCTTCTATTTTGATAATATTGAGAAACCAATGATTTTTATTAATGCCAAGGATGATCCGCTCGTGCCGTTAGATCTGCTGCTGCCCATCAAGGAGTATGCCAGTAAGTATTGAATTTTTGTTCAAATAGAGCATTTTCATATTTTCTTCTGCTATGTATTTTAACATTCGCATATATCGTAAGAAGTTATGTTGACTTACATTAGCGTAGCATTTTACGTGATTCAGTTGTTGCGCTCTGTTAAGATAACATGCGCTCGTCAACAGTGGCACAAGAGGGCACATTGCTGTAGTCAAGCCACAAGCAGCCGTGGCCGAGCGGTTAAGGCGTCTGACTAGAAATCAGATTCCCTCTGGGAGCGTAGGTTCGAATCCTACCGGCTGCGAAAATAAAATGTGTTTTTTATTTTATTTATTGAAACTTTGTAAAACTTTTTATTTCAAAAATTAAAAAATTTTTTTTTTTTATCATTGCAGCCACTCGACAGAAATCAGCGTATGTGGAGGTAGCACACGGTGGTCACCTGGGATTCTATGAGGGCGGTTTCCTATATCCCAATCCAGTAACTTGGCTGGATCGCACTCTGGTTGCCATGGTGGGTTCTTTGGTCATGATGCATGCGGGTGGCAGCAAAGTGGCCGCCTAGGGAGTCAAATCATTCTCAAAAATAAATCAATAATGCCGAAGACCTAACAAAATGCTTTTGTATATTTTAGCCAAAATTTCATTTTGCAGTCAAAATTATTCGTCTAGAAAGTTTAACGCGAAATATTTTTTAAAAAAAAGTGATCATTTTTTGTATGAAAGAGGCTAATTAGGTCATTTAGTTGATGTACACTTTCGAATGTGAATTTAAAACTGAGTATTGAAATTTATTGTATTACGTTTGATTTTTGACAACTTTTTGCAAAAGTTCAACTGACAAATGAAAAGCGAAACGTTTTAGATGTAGTCGTTAATTTATGTAATAGTTAGTAACGCACATACCATGTACTTATCTGTAAGCAAATTCATATTAAATACAGTTAAATTCAACTTTAACGCGTAACACACAACCAAACGAACAATAACTGTCTGAGTGTTAAGTTAAGCTGTTAAAAAGAATTTATAAAAAAAAAAAAAAAAATGTATGTCCTTGGCCGCAACGTAAAAACAAAAATTGCAAAAATTGCCTTATTGTAGATTTTTATATGTGTATATGATTTACAAATTCCCTTTTTATATAGTTATATATAAATGTATTGTAAACTATTTACGATGAAGCATTTCAATATATCAAAGTGTGAAACAAAACCAAATTTTTTGTAAATGTAACTTTTCCGATGATTTTTTTGCAATGAAATATCAAAAAAATGTTGTATACCAAAACGAACATTATTGTGTATATGTGTATTTGTATGCATAGATAATGGAAAACCACTTGTGTAGTATATATGTGCTTAATTGTTCACAATGTGTTTATATTTGTAATAAAAAAAAATATATATATACAAACGTTCATTTAAAAGTCTTTTTTTAATGAATCTCTGAAACAGTTTATTAAATGCAGTGCTTCTAGCAACAATAAATATCAGTTGTTTACATTTATTTAAATCATTCTACGGCCAGTTAAATGGAAATATTTTAATCCACACTTATTATTTGATGGGGGCAACGAAGATTCTATTTCAAAGTTGTTTGCCAAAAAGATGGTGACAACTGAAGTGACTGCTAAGTTGCTTGTCCACTTGATTGAAACGGACACTCGTGCGAACACAATATACACACAAGCACACACACATATATATATATATAAGAAAATAGTTGGAAAAACAACGCATGGAAAATGGGCAAAAAATCTCAGTGATGCGTGTCCAAATGTTTGACATTTATTCCTCCATGGCTGCTGGTCCGGGAAGTGTTTCATGTTATTCAATATTGCTCAAGGCCCCTTTACTCGAACTTTATTTATTTTTAGCACGCACGATGGCGTCCATTAAGATTTGTATAAACAACAAAATTCGAATACTTTAAATATTTATTAAACGGCAGACAAAAGCTTTTAAGTAAATAATATTATGAGGAAGTTATTTTAGATAACTAAAATTTATTTAGTTATTGCAAAGCAGATTGTTGTATTTAAAAAATCACTGCATACTTTTAGGTGCACATATGCAATGGGTAAAAAAAAGCCGTAACTCGAATAAATCCATTCAGATTTTCAAAGATTGGTGCACACAGGACTCGCCAGTATCCGATATCAAATTGTTAGAAATCCCTTAATGTGACTAGTTTGGTAATTGTCTCCAATATGGCTGGGTAAGTCGATGAAAGGTTGGCGCTGAAGTGCTGGCTAAATCGCCAGGGGGTTAGCAACATTTTAATAAAACAACTTTAATAAAGTTGCAACACACAGAGTGGCGACATGAATGTGCTTAGCATGTTGAGCGATTTAATGTGGCAGACACATCAAGCCGCATCGTAGGTCCATTAAAAAGTTACGATGTTGCAACGCGCCCGTTGGTCAACAAACGCATGTGCTGGAGATTACTTGCCACAGACTGCGCCACGCGGCGTCTACTTCTGGTTTTAGACTCATTCCTGTTCAACTTTGTGTGAATGATTTGTGTCCTGCGTTTACTTCAAAACAGTGAAATCATTTTCTAATTTCCTGTTGAAGGATCAGAAATTGTATTATTTATTTATTCATGATTAAATAAAGATTAATCGAAGAAAATACACTGAAATCATTATTGAAAAAAAATTAACGAGCAAATTAAAATTAAATTAAAATAAAAGTATAAATAATGGAAGAACCCAACAGGGATATAATATTATGCTCATTAATTTGTTAAATTTGCTTATCACGTTTGTGTCAATTTAACTTAATTTAACTCTTTCCTGCTCCAATTACACATTTTTCATTTCGTTGTATAAAAAATAGTTTTGGCATATTTTGTAAGCCACCGGAGTTAAAAAGGACTTCCAGGGCTTATTCAGAGTTTGGCTTATGTACCTCTTATATGACCTATGACCTCTTGCACTTTGTATGCCGCTTAAACTGTGGCTCGCAGTGCTTCCTATTTGTCATTCGTTTACACTGCTTTTTGTCAAGTGCACATTCCGCAATATATATATATATATCAACTTTCAGGTGGAGCTGACAGGCTCCAAGAACATTTTAACTACTTACTCCCCTCGCAATATACAAAACGCGTATCCTTGTTTCCAACAGAGATGTTTTTTTTTTCTGTGTGTCCTGCAGATTTCATATACTAATTGGAGATTTTACACTACTTTTGTGTGATTAACAAGAGTGAATTTAATATTTAAAATTTAATATAATATAAATATATATTTGTAATAATTGTAAAAAGTACCATTCATAATTTGCATAATGCTTACTTTTATGACTTTAATTGGTAAGAAAAAGAAGATTGTGTAAAGTTATTTTGCAATGTATTTTGTATTTATATGAATACATATATATTTATATATATATGCCTTATTTTTTTTTTTATTTTATAATTATAAAAGTACTTTATGTGATTGCCTCATTTGCAAAAATTAACCTTTCAAAGTCGCTTAACAGTTAATATTTCCCACAGCGCTTTTCAACAATTTAACTAGAGCTAAAACACATACCAAACACACACACAATACAAACACACTCAATACACACACACACACACACACACCATTCACACACACAGACAGGCACTTTTTCTAGCCACTTGAAGTCGCTGGCAACCGCGATGCATGCAAAGTTTTCACGAAAACAAAATAGAGAAGAAAAAAAAATGAGAAGAAAAAAGAAAAGCGAAGCAAACACTGAATAACCGGCGAGTGCCACTGACAAATGTGGAAAAAATGTGATAAAAGCGTGGAAAGTAAAAAGAAAATTATAAAAGTGGGCGAGGGAAAAAGGGAATTTCGACACGCAAGGGTTAGTTTAACAAAAGTAACTTACGCGCTTCGCCAACTTTTGCAGTTTGTTGCATATAGGAACAATGGGGCCTGCACCCAACGCAAGATGACGCAAGTGTCGATTCCATCGGCTTCATGTGCATCCTTGAGGCGCAAGCAAAGGCTGCCTACCACGTGAGCAACTGCAACGAGCGGAGGCAAGTGGCAAGTGGCAAGTGCAAAGCGGAAAGCGGAAAGCGGGCGGAGTTTTAGAAAACTTGTCCAAAAATAAAGATATTTTTTTTTGACTGCCAAAGGTTCCAGTTGAATTCATTGGATTTATCGTAAATAAATAGATAAATCAAGTGCAGCTCTGTCGGATGTATTTTTACAACTAAAAATAATAATAATAATAATAATAATAATTTTATTAAATTGTAGAAATTTCATGGTAAACAATAACAAATTGTGTTAAGTAACAAAAACAGAAAGTTGCACAGATAATGAGAGTAAACTATAATTAACCTAAGCCAGGCTATTGAAACTAGCACGTTTATTAAAAAAATTAACATAAAATATATATCATATTTTTTTGATATATTTGAATATTAATACTTAATATTAAGCAGCTTATTTGTTGTTATTCTTGTAAGTAGCAAAAACTGCAGACAAGTTTTACATGCACTGAATTATCAGTTGGTTGAGTTTGTCAGAACGTGTTGTTATTGTTGTTAACGTTATTGTTGTTGTTGACGTTGTTATTGTTGTTGTTGATGTTGGCCCTGGGTGAAAGCAGAGTTGTCTCGGCCATTGACTTTGCATACCGGAAGTTGGCATTACAAGCCAACTGGAGGATGCCCATTGACAAGGCTCGTTGAGAGCTGATGATAAAGTTGTTCTTGATGTTGTTGATAATGATGAGTTTTCCGTTGCTTCCTTAGCCAGCTTATCAGTCTTTCGTCTTAGCTGATACTGCTCCTGCTGCTACTGATGAAGGTGCTCATTTAAGACGATTGCCCGCTTCAGCCATAAATGTTTATTTTGCTCCCTGCAATCGAATTGTTGACATGACACTTGCAATTTACAACACTATAATCAAAAGGAAATACATAAATGAACATACATACATACATTCATGCATACATATATATGTACATATGTCTCTGTCCCTGTCTTCGTTTGGAATCGAAGAAAATAATCTTTATTTGGTTTTATTTGTGTTATTTGCTCCTTGTTTTGCGGGCGCTGTTCAAGTTTACGGTTATCCTTGGGTGTGCGACTTTTATGTGTGTAATTTGTGCTTTGTGCTTTGGCAATGCATTTTCCCATTGGTGTCACATTTGACTCTTGAGTCTGGAGATAAGATTCCAATTAGGATACTCCTCAAAAACCGCAATCAATTACCACAGCTGCATGAACTTAAATAGCTTAGAAAAGATTTGAGCAAAGGTCAAACTGATTTTTAAGTGATTTCACATAGTTTAATATCTTTGTCTACTATTTGTACAAATCAATTGACATTTTAGAAGATAAATTATTGTTTAAGCTTAAATTGTTTGCATTTCAAAACAATTTGCTTCATTCAAAGTTTGTTCACAGAATTGTTGCTGTTTGCCAAAGTTGAAATTCAGAAAATGAAGTGCAAACATTTTATACTTAAAATAATATATATATATGTCATTTAAATAATAAAATATTTTTAAAGTTTCTATCATCAAATTCATGTGCATATTTTATCAATAATTATTTAAAGAATAAACAGTATTCGCAAAAAACCTGTCTGCAATTGCAAATATTTATTCAAATATTGAAAACCATTCACACATTGCAATTTTTTGAAATATACAATATTGCAACAAAAGCAGCCAATAGTTGCAACAAAAAAGAATGAACGATACTCCAAATAGAAGTTGCAACAACTAAATAAAAAATGCAAGAAAGATACTCCAAAAAGAATATCGTTGTTTGCAGTTGATTTCTAATCAGATATTTGTGCAGTCCATAAATGTTGGTGTGTGTGTGTGCTTTACACTTATTTGCATTTTGTGTTGCCTACATTTTGGGGCTGGCCAACAATGTATGTTAAGTGCCAGAATACACTTAAAGCATATTGTGCAAAACTAAGAAGGCAATCTTATATATAAAAAAAATGTAAAATACTTTAAAATATTACCAATATTTGATAAATAATAAAAAATATAAATATTAAATAAAATGTTCAGGCACAATATATCTATTAGATCACAGTGTAGGTACCCAAATTACAATAATATTAATTAAAACGTTCAACACAAAAATACATAATTTCGACGTCAGAAATAAATGTAATCATTCATTGCTGAAAAGAAATTTAATCATCCGCCCAACACAATCTGCACCAGCTCGAAATCCGCAGTGAACTAAAATGTAAGCTGCAAAACATGTTGCGCCTAGTTGCAAATGTTGGCTTAACAGAGCACATTTATGGCAAGTTAATGGGAAATTTGCAACTGTTAGATAAAATGTTCTATGTTCGCAATGGCGTCTAGCATGTTACGTGCAACATGCTGTCAGTCCAACCGCGGCACAACACAAGACCAAATCATGCTTGAGGCTGTCAGACATTCGAACAAGTTGTAAACGAACAAAATCAGATTTCAGTTTGTTGGTTTTAAAGGTATTTGTTTTTTTATTTTGTGTTTTTATCTATTGTTGCACAGGACTCAGCGTGTTGCAATTTTAATCAGCACGTTTTCAATATACCCACATTTCTTGTGGCGCTTCCAACATACCAATGTGCAACAGTCCTCGGCACGAGTGCAGTTGCTGCCACTCGTCTTGCAGCTCTGTAGCATTTTCTCGCGATTTAACTGAAATTAAATGAACTTAACTTTAAAGTTGCCATACAAAATATTATTAATTGACATTATTTACATGCGTCAGGTTTCTCAAGGGTCTCATTGCCAGTGTTTTTAGCTTATTTAGCTTGGTCTGCGCCATTAAAGGATATCTTTGCCAAACCCTCTTTTGTTTTGAGGCAGAACATGGGCCAATTCTCAAGAGCATCAGTAGCAATAGGAAAATACTTAAAGACGACTGCATTTATTTATTTATTTATCAGTTGTCAACTGTTTTCCAATTTTCTGCAGTCTCTTATAGTCGCTGCCACAGAAATTGCCAGGTGTTTTTTGTGCTTAGTTTATGTGCTGAAAAACACATGAGGTACAATTAATTACACAGTTTTTTAATTCACTGTCACATTTTTATTATTATTGTTATTGGTTTTATTATTAATGTAATGAGTCAGCATAATTCTTAGGGAAAACCAACAGGTAAACAGAAATTACTTAGTCTTTTTTCTGTTAATATAATAAAGAGAAAATTTTGAAAAAAAAAATGGTTCAAGTCATCTTATTTATTAAATTAATTAAATCTAAAACATTGCAGCTTGAGCGAAATTTTAAAGAGAGATCCGTAGAAAAACAGTTTATAAATTAGTATATTGAAAGAAACTTTTAGTTTTATTCACACACTTTGCGGCAATTTTAATCAATTTTAAAAAACCGCACATCTGTTTTTATTTGATGCATTCAACAATTTTGCTTGGAGCTGCTTATAAATGCTTGTGAATTTACCTATTTGCAGTCAGAAGAGAATTGGTAATCAATTGAGTTAAAAATGCAACAACTTTTAAGAATTGTTTACTTGCTGCTCAGCCTGTGGATGGTGGCAATTGGAATCGGGAAATGTGCTCCTGGTGGAAAGTCAACAACTATTTCGCCCAAGACTCGGCTGCTGGAGCATGTACTAGTTAAGCCCTTGACGAATTTAACAGAGGTGCTTAGTGTGATAAAAAATATATATTATTATTATCATTTCGATTATTTATAATAAACTTTCAATTGGCAGAGAGAGCTTAGGGAACTGTCGGACAACTGCAAGGCAATTGGAATGAGATGTCGTCGTGCCGAGGATTGTTGCACGCAACAATGTGTGAGGCACAGAAGACGATGTGTGTATTATGAATTGGATTTAATCGGACACTGAATAAATAAACAGTTCTAGCAATATATAGCATATTTAAAAATCTCTTTATATTAATATAAATTCCATTGTGTGTAAAATGCTTAGCTAAGCTAGCTTTTTTCTGCTAACCAACTGTTCTTCAAAGCTCGCCGCTACGAAATCGCAGCTGGCGATAACACGCAATCAAGAGTTGTTTATCGATAAGTTGGCTGTCAAACAGGGAAGTTGCAAATTGAACGGTTTCAATTAAAAAGTTTTTATTACGCGAATGGACTGTGCAATTCTAATAAATACCAGAACGGCGAGGGGTGTTGGGTCCGTTGCGAGGGCGGCACTGTTAAACAAGTGGTTGCATTCCGTAACTAAGAAGCGCTCAAAAGTTTTCTATTTCAAATGCAAACGCACACACACAAACAAAAAACACTCACATTCACACTCACATTCACATGAATGCAAATCAAAGCAGGCGACGCCAAGTTTGATCGATAAAAAGTCAAGCGATTGCTCGAATGGGCCAAATGTTTTCGGCTTTATAGGAGTAGCAGCAGCAGCAACAGCAGCAACATAACCACGCAGCGAGGCAAAGTAGCAAGTAGCAAGCAGCAAGTAGCAAGCCATGGAGGAGCTGCAGGATAGCAGCATACACCACATGACAGCCAAAGTAATTGCGGCGATCAGGAGTGCCAAGTGCTATGAGCCCATCTACAAGGAGTTGCAGCGACTGGTCGCCAGTCCCAATGTCGATAAGAACGATATGCGCAACACGCTCGAGGATGCCATCAAGGCGGCCGGCCTGGAGACTGAGATCCGTAACATGATATACAATCTGGTGCGCAGTCGCGTGAAACGACTCGATGTTGCCGATGGCAGGCAAACAACGGTAAGTTTCACTGAATGAAAAGAATGCCTCAAAAGAATGCCCCATTTTATTTTGTGGCACGTAGAAATCTGCACAAAGCGATCCGCTCGGCTATTTGAAGCGTGCCGGTGTCCTGTGGGATCGGCGTGTCCGCAAGAGCCTCAATGCGATGTGCGGTGAACTTAAGGTACCGTTACACGGCCAGCCGCGCATCAGCGCCGATCGGGAAGATTTTGTGGCCAAGTGGAACGAGCTTAGCAACTACAACATGGGTAAGACGCAGATTTATTTACCTATATTTCTAATCAGGACCTAATCAATGTGACTTTAGTTTTTATCTACCACTTAACTTAATGACAATTAGCCAACCACAATTTTAATTCTATTTGATTTAAAAATAGTTCTAATTTCTTATAAAAAATCTTTGCACTCAACTAACATTAATTTTCCCAATTTGATTAGCTTAATTTAATTTGCTCACACTTCAAAATGGAATTCACATTAAAAACAAATTATTAAAACGTGCTCAATTTAATTTACATATTCTAATAAAGCCTCGTTTTTGATTGTTTAATTTAAAAAATTTTAACTTCTTTAAAAAAAAAATATAAAATAAATTGTAAGTGTTACATTTGAATTATTTTCTGTTTAATTTTGGTATTTAAAATTAAAATAAATTTATTTTTTACTGCTACACAAATCTAATAAGTTAATCCTACAGATCTGGCCAATTATCGTCCGGTATATGCGCCCAAAGACTTGCTGGAGGTTCTAATCTCGCTTAAGGGTCCCACCAGGCCCACAGAGAAAACAGAGTAAGTAAACTATCCAAGTGGTTATCTTTAATCTTTCCTTTTTTTTTAATGATATTTCGACTGCAGTCAAATACCGCAATGGGAGTTTTCGCACATTGCGTTGCCCGTGAAGAACCTGTTCGAGCTGCGGACACATTATGCGGAACTGTTGCGCAGCGATCCGTACAGTGTGCCCGATCTGGCGATGCAGTGCCAGCGCATCCTGGACAGCCGACATGCGCCCATGTGTCAGCAGTACTTGAAGAAGGGCTGCACTCCGGCTCCATATCGCGGTGCTCTTTGGGCCTCGGTGCTGGACAGCAAGCTGCATGATTATGTGAATCAATTAATCTTACTATCATAATAATTAAATGCAAACTAATTGAATCCTTGCTTAATCCGCACAGGACATTGAGAATTGGCAGAAGTTGCGTAACAGTGTTTGGACCACCGATCACATTGTGGACAAGCTCGTCTTTAAGGATATACAGCTGACGGCCTCCAATGATGATCAGTATTTCGTGTTCGAGGATGTGCTCTACCAGGTGCTGCTCTGCTTCTCACGCGACACGGACATTGCCAATTGTGTGGAATACGAGACGTTTCCCGTCAAGGGCAAAACCTATGAGGGACCACCGTCGGGTGTGGTGCCCTTTCACGGCATCTGCATGTTTGCAGCCCCCTTTTGCTATCTGTACGACTCGCCGGTGTGTCTCTATTATACATTCCGGGCCTTCTACATACGCTACTGCCACCGATTGACCACAATTAATACGCATCCCCAGGGCATTGTCAGCCTGTGTCTGCTCTTCGAGAAGCTACTCCAAACATACGAGCCGCAGTTGTGGTCCCATTTTCGTGAACTCCAAATACAGCCGTAAGTTCCCATTACAATTTAACAAAGATTGCTATTTTAAACCTATATATATATATATATATATATATTTGTATAGCTTACGTGTGGTTTTCAAATGGCTAATGCGCGGTTTCTCTGGCCATTTGCCACCGGATCAGTTGCTCGTGTTGTGGGACTTGGTAAGCGAATTTGTTTCAATTGCCAAATGGGTTAATCCACAATTTGTCACATTTGCAGATACTCGGATTTGATAGCTTGGAAATTTTACCGCTATTTGCCATCATTATATTGAGTTTTCGCAAGGACAGCATAATGCAGGTCTCATCACTCGATAGCATTGAAGCCATTTTGGCCGACTTATCGTCGATTAAGGTTCTGCCATTGGTGCAATTGGCCTTAAGTCGCGATTAGTTCTGTGCACTTCTATCCATCAAATTAAAAGTATGAATTTCTTGTTAATAATAAAATAGAAAATGTTCTTGTTCCGTTCAATTGTTGAAAATATAGAATATTTGAAAGATTGCACATGTAATGGAAAGTATGGGTTTTGTGAAAAGACAAAAAGGGGATATGTCTGACTATATTAAAAATCTCCGACTATATATGTAAAGCTCAATATAAATATAATTTGTATACTATTAAACCAAAAAGGTATAATAGTATATTGGTTTTGTGCAATGACCGTCATGCTGTCTGTCCGTCTGTCCGTCCGTATGAACGCGCGTTCCCCCGACACCCTTAGAGATAGAGACTTGAAACTTGGAACGTATTCTGGAAAGTACCCTCAAAAGTTAGTGTCTTGGGTTTGGTCCTACGTCCACAATGATAAATGCCTGTATGTCCCGCAATTTACGAGCTACAGTTACCAAACTTAGAAAGTATATTACTAAGATCGAACCAAAATTTTTTGGGCCACGCCCACTCCCGCCCCCAAAACGGATAAACGAACATATCCCCCGTAATTCTAGTTAGGGTAGGAAGATTATTAGGAAACTTCTCTATAATTTTTTTGGCAACGCCTACTCCCGCCCCTAAAATCTCGAAAAGCCTGTATCTCCGGAATTTAATTCACGTGTAATTCTGCTCACCGTCTTTAAAAGCCATGCTCACTTATATGCAAATCATATAAATATTTATTAGTAGAGAATTAACAGAATGTGTTCCCATTAAAAAAGGAAAACTTGGACAGTATTTCTTGACTGCACACAAATTATGGTATAATAGTATTTCGCTGTCGGTTACGTCCGACTGCAACGTTCTATCTTGTTTTTTTATGCTTTAACTTAAATTGTGAAACAAGTTTTTAGTTAATATTAACATTTATTTGTCATATAAATTGGTTCTTTACTACTAAACTTTATTACTAAACTCCAATTGAGCACTTTATAGCCCGATTCGAATCAAATGCAATAGCACAAACATATATATGTATATATGTATATTTACTAGTGTACAGTTATTCGGGTAAACGTTGACAGTCGAGACAGGTAATATAAATCCGGGCAGGGCAAAGACAACCAAATGCACTTTGCGAAAACTGAAAACTACCCATTTTCCGCTCCTGTCAGTTGGCTGCTGACAGCTGTAAGCCAAAAGAGTAGTTGGACTCAAAATTCACTCTCCCAACTGTCGGCAGGGGAATCAAGACACTGAAAAAAAAAAACATCGTCTTGAGAACTATAAAATTATCTTATTTTTATAAATCATTTCTAAATATCAAATTAGAGGAGCTTAGTTTTTCTTTTTCAAAAATATATAGAAAATATTTCTTAAAAGTAAAAATACAAATCCTTATTTGTAAATAAAATTGTTTTTAATATAAATAGTAAAATATATGTACAGCTATTTTCTGCTAAAGTTTCAAATAAAATTAAATGAGTTTATAAACTATAGAAAATCAGTGAATTAAAATACGAAGGTTTAATAATAATATTAAATTACAACTAGCTGGTTTATCAATAACTGGAAATTATAAATTCTAAATTTTAGAAAAATATACAATTTTTGAATAATATGGAGAGTGATGGAATAAACGCTTGACGATTTTTTTCAGAGTGTATAAGCTAACAATGACTTTGCACTTGCACATGGTCAAGATGTAGATGTCCCTTACGACTTATCGATAAATACATTTATAAATATAGAATTTATTGCTTTGTTGCTACATATTCCCTACTCACCAGCTGGACTGATCCTGGCCTAAACTAATAAGTGTTCACCTGACCCTTAAGCATTGGTTTAGCTTACGATGCAGCTGGCAACGAGTCAAGAGTTTGCCTAATGAGCACATTTTGACTAAACACACACACACACTCACAACACACACACACACTCACAACACACACACAAACACACACACTCAAATATAGTATCTGGAAATTAGTGCAATGTTAGGCAAAGATACAATCTCCATCCTGATTTAACTGCATTCGTTTGGTGTCTGTGCCAAATTCCTTGGGCATTTGTGCACTCTTGGCCATGTTGGTCGACATGGCTAACAAGTGGAAATTAATTGAATAATGTTCAGTGGAAACTTGTTAAACGCTCTTATTTAACATATTTGTTTTATTCAAGTAGAGCTCATTGAAGCCTAAATTGCTATTCAAATATTTACACACTTGCTTTGTGTTTTCTTAATAGCTTTGAACTTGAATGTGAATTGTTATTTATCAATTAATGCACAAGTCACACAAACAAAACAAACCACTCAGAAACCAACTAAGAACTCGAACACAACGCACCTCAAATACTCTCCAAATTAAAACAAGTAAGATGCTGTAGTCGAGTTAACTCTACTACGATATAACCCAGTTGTTAAATATATTCTAGTTTTCTTGGAAAACTTTGCACTCAAATGCCCGAACTGAATGGTTATTGCTATCGGAAATCGAAATGTATCGATAATTCAGAAACTGAGGCAGTTATCGATAAAAATAAGGCAAACTTGATCTGCGGCTGGTACACGAAAATTTATATTCCAAATTTGAAGTCTCTAGCTCCTATAGTCTCTGAGATACGCGTGTTCATACAGACGGACAGACGGACAGACGGACGGACAGACGGACAGTGCTATATCGACTCGGCTGTTGATCCTGATCAAGATTATATATACTTTATGGGGTCGGAGATGCTTCCTTCTGCCTGTTACATACATTTGCACAAAACCATTATACCCTTTTTAACCATTTTTAATGGGTTAAGGGTCTAACTAAGAGACTAGATTGCAGACAACAATCAGGCTGATCAAGAATATATATATATAGAGTTTATCGCTGTTGGCGACAATCGACTTCACAGAGTTCAGCACAGAATTTGAATACCCCATTGGAAAGGGTATACAAATTGGCGCACGCGCCACGCCTCCCTCCGGATTGAGCCACGCCCCCTTCGTTGAGACCGTCGGCGGATAACTCGACAATTGAACTCATTTGAGCTGCGCATTTGAATATCAATTGGGAGATTTTTCAACGCTTCGAAGCAAATTCTTTCAATTGATTAAATCATTTGAATGCGCGCATTCGAATTGCACTCGATTGGATCATCATCAGCATCAGGCACCAGCATCAGGCACCAGCATCAGGCAACAGCATCAGGCAACAACATCAGCATCAGCTGATCAGCATCCGCATCAGCATCAGAATCAGCTGATCAGCCTCCGCATCTGGTTGCAGCTTGCCACGTGCAGCAGCTTTAATGCCTAATCAAAGTAGTTTATCTATTTATTTAATGTCAACTAAACTAAAGCAACAACAAAAAATTTAAAAAAATTCAATTAAAAAAAAAATTTAATATTATATATAAATAAAAAAAAAATATGAAATATATATAAGAATTTTCGGGGAATTTAAACTGGGCAAAATTTACACAACACTGGGAAAAACACACAGAAAAAACCCAATCAGACCAAAGTAGGATTTTCATAAATAATAAAGCTATACAGAAATGGAATTTTAAATATAATATATATATATATATATATATATAGAGTTAAAGGGTATCTGCAAGTCGTGCTCTTTAGAGTCAACTCTTGTCTGTTTTTGAAACTACGTCAAATGGTTGACTGGTTCATGGACTGGACTTTAGTAAATAATCCGCTTGCTACGTCAGCAGTCATCGCAAATAAGTACAGATTCCATGCATGCTAAATAATAGAAGAAAATCAACAAATGTGATCACAAGTGGCATTTTACACGAGCCAGTTGCGATTTCCTCTCATAATTCAAAATTCTCATCTGCTACGTTATTTTCTTATCAGTTCACATTTTTCAATGTTATTCACATTTGATTGATAGGGATTTCTAGATTATACACATTGCACTATTAACTATGTGGGAAGCTAATACATGAATGGAGGAAGTGTCTGGCTAATATAGTGAAATATTATAAAGAATATAATGTAATAATCTGTATAAATTTCATTTTATATATTAGTGTATTTGGGATTCGTCTTAATCGTCTCTTTGTAATTACATATTTGTTAATTTACATATTAATTCAAACAAATAGATTTTAAATTCAATACAATCAGCAGACTCTGAACTGCAAATATTTTATATGATCTTTACTTTTTCTTACATTATTACATTATTCTTGCATTATTTCTTTACATTATTCTTGCAATATTTCATTATTTCAATATTTTTGATGCGTTGGCAACACTCAACAAATAAAAAATTAGCCGCTTCCATTTGAATTGTGAGACGTTCACTTGCCTAAGCATCTCGCTATATTTATATATACAAATATATATACATATGAATATATTTATATATGTATATAGACACCCATAGCATTAGGGGGCCCGGCTATTTTTCTACGCGTTTCTCGTGACGCAAAGTAACAAAGACAAATAAAATCAAATAGCAAAATAAAATGAAATCCAACAAAAAACACAAAAACTGAGAACTCGTGCGTTTTTTGAAAACACACACACATACATATGTATACGTATCAGCTGAAAATAGACAGTCAGCCAGAATACATATAGCCGCTATATACATAAGCAAATAATGATATTTGAATATAAAAAAAGTGTATACATATCTAGAAATGCCAAATAAGTGATGTGGCAATAAAATGTAATTGTGCCATTTTCACTGGAGGAAAAAACCATAATAGCAGCATATATTTCACAATTATTTTAATATGTGTAGGTAATTGATGCTAAAGTGAGCTTATTAAAATAGCACTTAACAATTACTGGGAATAATAATTAATTAAATTTCATTTTGTTGCGAGCGAAAAAAATAAAAAGCCATTTCAATAACAACAAACAAGCACTTAATCAAAGAAAAACAAAGTGAGGCAAACAAAAACAACCCAAACTAAATAATAAACAACAATAACAAATTCGTTGGACAGTTTTGGATGAGCAATTTGCATAGTGTACTCCCAAGGAGAAGGATCTTTCAATTTATATGGTTTTGATTGGAATGTTTGCTGCAAATTCCATTCATTGCCCCCCTCGCTCTTGCATGTGTTCTTTAATTGCAAGTAACAAGCAAAGCGCAAATAAACATAAAAACAGGCATAAGGACAGCTTAAAAGCCATGGCCTTAAAGAATTACAGCCAACATTGCATTTGCTGCCATCAATTAAGTTTCTTGGCATCATAATCAAAGCAGCAGCTACTCCACCTTCTCTCTCTCTCTCTCTCACTTAATGTGTAGCCACTAAAAATATTGCATTGAATAAGTTTTGCACTCACTCAGATATAACATTGAAAGCTGCAGCTTCACTCGTTGCTTTTCTTCTCCCTCTCTCTCTCTCTGACTCATACTTCGCCTTGAAAGTGACTCATTTTAACTACTTGAAGAGAGATGACATTAACAAAGTTTTGCACTCACGCAAAGCACTCAAAGCTGCTCGCTGCTTCATCATTTGCTCTGCTCTTATGACTCAATGTAGCGAAAGCTTCGCTGCTCAAAGCTAAATAACAATAAGAACAATCAAAACTCCACTCACACACACATACACGCACATATGCGCATTCGTGTGACGGCCACTTGAGAGCAGCAGCAAAGCAAACAGCGAAGGAGGCTCGTCGCATGACGATGCTGCTCAGCTGACTGCGCAGTCAGCTTTATGCTGCTGGTCAAACAATGTGAAATCGTGACCGAAGTGGCCTCCTCAAGTGGCTGTCGTCGTCGTCGCTGTTGGCGTCGCTGTTGACCGTTGAGCAAACACACACACACACACAAACACACTCTTGTGCATTGGAATTTTGCGGTTTATACGTTAACAATTTATTTGCATTTTTAATGTTCATGTTGCCTTGCATATGCATATGCATGTGTGTGTGTGTGTGTGTGTGTGTGTGTACAGAGATTCAGTTCGAGATTCCTCGTGGCTTCTATTTTAGGTCTAACTTGTTGCATGGCCAAGTTGGCCAACAGTTGACCAGCAGCAGCAGCAGCAGTCGCAGCAGTTGTTGTTGTTGTAATTCAAGTTAGCTACAAAAATAGAATCTTAATTTATTGTTGCTGCTGACGCGTCGCTTTGCCTTGTTTGCTGCCCTTACATGGATGTATCATTTTCATTTTTCATCGTTGTTGTTTTTATTGTTGTTGTTGCTGTTACTGCGCTGTTGTCTATAGTTATTGCTGTCCCCCAAACCCCACCTCTATTCCAGCGATTAAAAATAAAACGTTTACAAGCCCCTCATTTTTAAACGAAAGTGAAATGTGATTTTGTTGCGGCATTCTAGTTAAGTACAGTAGACAGTCGTTAGGGTGAACACAAAATAAATATATAAATATTTATTACTACTTCAAATTCCAGTATACTCATAAAAACCATTTTTCTTAAATTTAGAGCAAAGATGACCAATTTCCAGAGTGTTGTTATTGATTTCAGATTTAAAAAAAAAAGTAAAAAGAAATGCAAGAATCGAATAACAGTACTGCGAAGCTTTAAGCTTTGTAGAACGAATACTTGTACTAAGCTGAGTTCTACAATTCGAGGTGCCATCATTGTTAATCATTTGGGTCTGCAGACTGGCACTGGAAGTGGGACTGCAACTGGAACTGGAACTGCGTTAACTGGGACTGTTAATTACGAAGCCGATGTCTGCAAGACAGACGAACCTCTGCTGTTGGATCCATGTAATTAACAAGTCGGCAGACTGATAAAATGATATAAGACAATGTATGCATTCTGGAAGTAGAGTACGTAATTTATGCTTGGACACATTAATCGCTTAGTTCCCCAATGGCCATTGTTAATTAACAAAACGGACTCGTAAAATATGCAGACGATATTCTAGTTTTAGCTATTGGGCAAGGTGTGTGTGTGTGCGCGTGTCTGTGTGTGTGTGTGTGTGTTTTTTAATACTTCTCGCGAATTCGAGGCGAATAATTTACGGTCACATGTTAATCAACAAACAAAACACATTTGTTTAACTCAAGTGGTTTATAAAGACAAAACGGAATTGAGAAAAAAGAAACATTTATGTAAATAACAAACGTGTTTTGAAAAAAATAACCCGCAAAATGAGCGTCACGTGAGATTTTATATTGTTGTTATGAGTTTTTTTTTTTGATGACTCACGCAAGTCAGTTGCCCCCAAGCGATCAGAGACCGTAAACAACTAAAATAAAAAACTCATTTTAAAAATACAAAGGCGATGCCCTTGACCATGTTTTGACATATACACGCAAAAATACATACTTACATACATACAGATAAGACCGTTAGCACAGCTAAATGGCCAAAACTAATTGATGGATTCTACCTGGGCAATAACTCACATTTTCGGTACAGCCACAATCCAATGATTGACAGTGGTTCAGATGAGCAGATGTTTAGTTTCTTTTCATTTCCATTTTTGTTGACAAAGTGTCACAGTTCTTATGTGAAAGGTTGTCGCTTAGCCCGGGAATTCGACCTGGCTTTGGCTTAGCCTAGCTAAAAACAAGTAAGAAGGCTGTAGTCGAGTGAGCTCGACTACCATATACCCTGAACCAAGCTTTAAATACATTATAGGTAGGCGTTGCCCAAAAAAATTATAGAGAAGTTTCCCAATAACCTTCCTACCCAGTTTGGTAACAAATTAACTTGCGTGGGATATGGACGTTTATCGGTTTTGGGGGATGGAGTGGGCGTGGCCCAAAAAATTTTGGAGTTCGATCTTAGTAATATACCTTCTAAGTTTGATGACTGTAGCTCTTAAATTGCGGGAGATACAGGCATTTTTCGTTTTTTGTGGGCGGGAGTGGGCGTGGTCCAAAATTTGTTTTCCACATTTATGAAGGTTGTTACTAGCAATATACCTTTAAAATTTGGTGACTTAAGTTTTCAAATTGCGTGAGATATATGGGTTTATCGATTTACACCAACAGGTGTATCGGTTTAGGTAGGTGGAGTGGGCGTGGCCATCCAATTTTTTTATCGGTCTTTGGGGGAGTTACCAGTAACATACCTGCAAAATTTTGCGACTCTAGCTTTCAAATTACGGCAGATATGCGCATTTTAAATTTCTAGGGACGATGTTCCTGGGGGCGGCGGATGTGGGCGTGGTCAAAAAATTGGTATGCCAATCTTCGGAGGAGGTTACCAGCAAATTACCTTCCAAGTTTGGTTACTCTATCTTTAAAGTTTTCGGAGATATACGGAGTTATCGATTTACAATCGGAATTGTCGATTATAGGCGCAGGTGTGGGCGTGGCACCACAAATTTGTTATCGGTTCTTAAAGGCAACTATCAGTAATATAACTACAAAATTTGACGTTCCCTACTCAAAAACTGCGGAAGATATAGCCATTTGAAAATTTTTGGGTCGGGGGTGATGGGGGCGTCGGAAGTGGGCGTGGCACATGCCGATTTTTCAAGGACCTCACCAACAACCTACCAACCAAAATTGGTGACTGTATCCATTAAATTGTGAGAGATATCTGCAATTTACTGCTATCAGAAATCTAATAATGTATCGATAATTCAGAAACTGAGGCAGTTATCGAAAAAATAACGCGAACTTGATCTGCGCCTGGTATACGAGATCTTATATTCCAAATTTGAAGTCTCTAGCTCTTATAGTCTCTGAGATCCGCGTGTTCATACAGACGGACAGACGGACAGACGGACAGACAGACGGACAGGGCTAGATCGACTCGGCTATTGATCCTGATCAAGAATATATATACTTTATGGGGTCGGAGATGCTTCCTTCTGCCTGTTACATACATTTGCACAAAACCATTATACCCTTTTTTCCCATTTTTAATGGGTTCAGGGTATAAAAATACATAAGTATATGTATATGTATGTATATTGTATATACATACATACATATGTATGTTTAGCTGTGCCAGTTGCATTCAGAGTTTACTAGTTTCAAGCAGTTTTTTTTAACTGTTGTTTACGAAACTGCGCACAAAACACAGCACCCAATAAGTAGGAAGACTTAAAATGACAACGCGAAAGCTAGATTACGGGATACCCTGTATTTATTAATTATTATTAATATTAAGAAAAAAAATTATAAATAATATTCAATATGTTTTGAATATATTTACAAATATAATAAATAAGTAATAATTATTATTTATAATTATTTAAAAAATCGTTAAGATTATAAAAAAGATTTTAGAAATCTCCAACTTTATTTGAAATGTTTTGTGTGTTTTAAATACTATTACAAATACGCCTACATTATTTTACATACCTACAGGGTAAATATGAAATATAATATGACATTTTTTACTGTTGGACACATGTTTAGAAACTTTAGTAAATCCAAAATAGCAAACATAACTCACTATCTCAAGGCACAAACACAAATACAGATTGCTATGTTCTAGCCGTCAGTTATATAGCTTAACGAAATTTCGAGGTTTTCGGTTAATACACATTACATTATTCACAAATACAAGCACTTTATACGTGTTTATAGAAATATAATGCCGTATCTGTATGGGATTGCGGACACCAAGTTTCGGGTGAAGAAGACGGTCATTAAGAAGAAGTCCGTTGATTATCCGCCAGTTAAATTTCGAAAAAATGCCGTGATCGAGTGTCCCCTGAAATTTCGATCATAATGCGTGGCCGATTCAGTTTCGGGTCTCGCCCGCATCCCTCGTCGAGCAGTCTTGCAACGTTGTCGACAAGCTGCCCCTGCCGGGTATCTATGAGTGGACTGACATGGACATACGCCGTTGGATTTGCCGCTATGGCTATCCACAGTACATGGTGAGTTTGCCACATTTTATAGGGGCTATGTTATTGGAATTTCTATTTTAATTTACACAAATATCGATGCAACATCACATGTTGAGGCAGATAAGTAAACCACCATTTTCAGAACTGTGTTTTTTCTTCCAATAATTATTCACAACAAAAATTGGCCCAAATTATAGTAAGATAGTAATATAAAATTCGTCCGTTTTCGTGTGGTTTTTTATGAGTAACAAATATAAATTGTTACTATTTACTATCTGTAATTGCAACCACAAAACCCACAGAACACCTTTCGGGTGAATATGATCTGGGGCAAGAAATTACTGCTGCTCGATGCCGATGCGCTCTCGGCGATGAATATCAAGGATTTTGAGCACATCAAGCACATCACATACGGGATTCGAATGTTGTTCCACTTTGAGTTGACGCGTTTCTCGCGCAACATGTCCTTGCCGGATGAGAAGCCGAACGAGCTATATTTGCTGTGGCACACACAGTCCGGTGTCAACTATGATGCAGTGCGTCGCTCCGATCTCTATCGACGTATGCAGCTGATACGCGAACGTGAATTCAACTTGGATCACTGGGACATGCTGGATGTGTGGCTGCTTCGGGAGCGAGATCGGAAGTGCAACGAGTTAATTGCATTTGTGCCACGTCACAATATGTATAGTTGCCGCGCCGAACCCTTTAGCCTGTTGGTGAGTAAGGAGCAACCGAGTCTGGAGGACCAAATGTGCAACATGTGCATACCGCCGTGTGAGTGCAATTGGACCGAACGCGATAAGAGTCTGCCGTGGCGCCTCAGCTACCTGCGACAGGGTGAGCCACACACGGACAACGCATGGATGGCCAGCGAGAAATTGTGTGCCGAGTGCGTACCGCCGTGCGAGTGCCGTTGGCCATCCCGTTACTATCTCACCGGTACCGTCTTTCGCTGCCTGCAACACAGATTTCCCGAGAAGTTCGCCCCGATTTTCGATGAGCGCATCACCACAATTATCCGTCCCAGTCTGGTGGAGCGTTGGACACGTTTCTCTATATAGCTTAACACACACACTCATCTACTCATAATATACATATATGCATATATATAGCCTATGATTTTCATTTGATTTCCCTCACAAGATGATGCGGAAGTTTGAACAAAAGAAAAACATTTTAATTGGATACCATTTTAATATTATCGATTGTATCTGGATAATTGATGCTAAAAATCAAATGAATATCGCTCTACATGTGCAAACGAAAGTTAAAAAATCCAAATCAACAATATAGGCAGCGGCACGCAGTGCAACTATGGAATACCCTGTAAAAAAAACTATTTCAAAAAAACATTACTGTTATAAGAATTTGATGTGTAAGTTAAATATCAAAGCACTATTTGTTAACATTTTGTTTAGAATATCACCGATGTTAAGTTAGGAAAACGAAAAACCCATTCATGAAAAAAAGGAATGAATAAAACTTAAAAAAAAAATAAAAACACAAATTAATAGAAATCGCAAGTCTATCTGTTAATATATTTATGTTTATTAGGCATATGCTAATTTTTGCGCATCCAAAAATAGCAGATTTCATATTTAGACACAAAGCATGTTGCAAGTCCTGAACTCT
Source organism: Drosophila kambysellisi (assembly GCA_035042185.1). Classification (NCBI taxonomy): domain Eukaryota; kingdom Metazoa; phylum Arthropoda; class Insecta; order Diptera; family Drosophilidae; genus Drosophila; species Drosophila kambysellisi. The sequence goes on along the minus strand of JAWNLS010000945.1, from coordinate 2,160,925 downwards.
TAATTATTCATTAATATTTTATCTATTACAAATTAATGATAATTTACTCAATTGAATTATATATTTTTTTTAGCTGTAGATATATGTACATACATATGTATGTATATATAATATTCTCGAACCAATTAGAAATTATTAAATGTCATTATCAGTTCTGTTGATCGAACTTTACAGCACAGATCCATCATACCCTCTCTCTTTCTCTCTCACACGCTCTGCACAATCAACAGAAAAAGGTACAGTACAAAAATAAAACAAACAGCACAAAAAATTTGAATTCTGCATCCCACGACGACGATGAGAGCAGCAGCAGCAGCAGCAACAGCAAAAATAACAAAAACAGCAGCAGCAGCAGCAGAGACGGCAGCGGCAGTGGCAGCGACTAATACCTACACACGATCCATTGTAAAAACGGCCCCATTGAACCGAGCGCCAATGCTGTCAACGCTGCCGTCAGCGCCGGCGTCGACGTCAACGCCGCTGGTGCTGGCAGCGTCGCATGCTCGTGAGCAAAGAAAAAGCGGCTGTCGTGCAGGCAACATTTTCAGTTCAGTTCCAACAATCGGAGTGTCATCAAGCAGCTGCCAAACACACAGGCAAAAATAAAACGGCACCAGGCAAAAGACAGAAGGCAAAGAGCCACAGGCGCAACTCGAAAATTGTTTTGGGTTGAATTCGAGAAATTAGCTGAATCAAATTTTGTTCAACGCATGCGCTGCTCTCGAAAGTGCTTCTTTCAACGCCGACAACAACAGCTGCCTCAGAAAATTTCCAAAAATAAATAATCAAAAACATAGACTAAGCTAAAGAAACGCAAAGATAAAAGAAAAGAAAACCGACAACAACAAACACAAAATCACTGTTATGTACATTTAATTAGTGTAATACAAACGCGTGGGTCTCTCTCACACACTCAGTGTGCTTGTGTGTGTGTGTTTTGGTGTTTTCAATACATAAGTTGTATATAATAAATATACATACATATGCATATGTGACAGTGACATCGAAATATAACTGTATATCCTTGTTTCAAAACAATCACAATAAAATCGAGTGCATTTTTGTCGTAATTGATGTTAATCATCTTTCAAATTGCTCATCAGCGTGTTTTGAGTTAATTTCTTTATTTGCTGTATTCACATTTTAGACAATCTTAAGTTCAAGGTGAGTTTCAAATAAGTTTTACAAACAAAATATCAAGTTTTCCAGGAAATTTATTGTGGTTTGCTAGTGTTCAAAACTTTTAAATTCTTAGAAATCTTTAATTAGAAACGCCTAATCTATTTTTTTATGGGTGTTTGTTAAAAATTAAAGTTTTTTTCTGGAAGTGTTTTCATATACATTTTATGAATTATATTTATTTTAAAATACAAAATATATAATATGAAAAATAAGTCAGTACAATAAATGAAACATTTTTTAATTTATTTTAAGTAGTTAGATTAAATATTTTCAATGATATGCAATTTTTTTGGAATAGATTAAGACAATAATCTTGAACCGTTAGAAGCTTATAATTTATAAATTGATTAATTTTATATATACCTAAATTTAAAATTTAATAGCTGCGTAGTTCTTAAATTAAATATTTCTGCAGTTGATATAAGATGATTAAGTGTCATCTATATTAAAACAAATAATTACAAAGGCCCGAAAACTTTGCGTCACTTTCGCCTTTCTCATGATATATATACATATATATTTATGTATGTTGATAAATGCATATTTATCTCATGATATATTTTCTCCTTTCTCATGATATATTTATGTATGTTGATAAATGCATATTTATATAGAGACGAAGGCGCGTTTTGACTGCGTGGTCAGCAAATGACATACGCTTAGAGAAATTGGCAAATGAATGTATTTTTAGTATATAGACACACATATGTATATCGGTTATATACAAACTTATGTCGTATATAGCCAATGCCCAAGGCACACAATCAAACAAGTTTAATTATAAATATATATTGGCCGGCAATGCGGCTAATAACATGGCAACACGCAGAGGTCTAATCATCCTAAACAAGGACAGTTACAATGTGCTTAGACATACGTAACATATATACGTATATATATGTATATTTATTATGTATATCTTATAAATATATGTATGTACATGTATATGTGTATATTTTATGAATCAACCCCCACACATGAGCAATTTGAGCTTAGTTTGTTTGCCAAATATTTGCACAGTATTCAAATTTACTTAATGTGTGTTGCTCTTGTGGTCTTTATAATGGCCAATTCTTTGTTGTTGCTGATAGTGAAATAATGCATATGTTTACTGTTGGTTTTGCATTGGTTGCTAGGCTGCCTAGAACTTGACACTGATTATTATGCAGTCTGAGGCTGAACATGTGGTGCAGGTTACAAATTTACATATTGCACAAATTTTTGTTACACGAAAACTCTAGCAACCGATTGAGAAATTTACATATTTTTATTTTTGAAAAATCTCCCCACAATTACTCAGCGACTTTAGCATTGTAATATTTGTGTAATCTTTTACTTTATCGATAGTGTCGACTGTCAGCATTATCATTTCGATCAGACATAGTTATCTCTGGCGGCAGGAATAGTTTTCTTTGACTTTGAACAGGCAATAAATGTATACATATATATAGTCCATATGGAATGATGGAAAGAATAGTACTTGAATTTGATATTTGGCGGCAATGTTTAAAGAGCCGGAAAAGACAAATCATTCACGATAAGCAACTGAGTATTTTGGACTATAGACCAAAAATGTGATTGTCTTTATTTCATTGATATCTTAGTAAATTTACTTATGAATGGGTCCAAACTATCATGTGCTTACTTATCTTCAGACTTCCTTTTTAGAGTCTTAGTCATGTGTAGACCAGCCTTTCGTTCTTTTCCCCTCTTTTTGTCGTTATCGTTATCAGGTCTATTTAAATGTGGTATCATCACTCATAAAAAGTGCACACGTTTCGGTCTCAGCTCGAAGGCACGAGACGAACCGATAAGATAAGATATGGTTTTCATTATAAATAACTGTAATTATTGACTTATTTACATATCACGCAAGTGCATATCACATGATATATCTGATAACAATATTTCTTTTCATTTTCAGTTAAAACCGGCACTATGTCGAACACAGAGAAGCGGGGCCTACAAAGAGTACGAAGTAAGTAAAAAAAAACAACAAAAGTAAATATTCTATTTAAATATGCGACAACTGTACCGAGTAGAAAAGACCAACCCCTACATAAGACGAGCCCCTTTTTTTAATGGGTGTGTTCTACCTTAATTTGTTTGTTCCCGCTGTTCAATTGAAACTACAAATAATACACGCACTGGAAATTCAGTTATAAACAAATTGATTAGGTTGACCGGCCCTCAATATCGTTTAGAGCATATGGCTGTTGACAGTTTTCGAATGGTGTCAATGGGACAAGTTTAATTGACGTTACAATTCGAAGGTTGCACATGAATGAACCGAATAAAACGAGTATTTGTTTTTTTTTAAAGGGTATTCGAGTGTGCAAATTGTAATCAATTTGCAAGCGAAATTCTTGCAGCCTTTGTGCTAAAAATTTAATGAATTTTAAATGTTTTGTTTATTCACAAGCAATTGAATAAATGAATAAATCGGCATTTATTACAATTTCAATTCAAATTTTTAGGGAGTGCACAGCAAGCAGTACAAAGCAAGCAGTGAGAAGGATAACAATTCAAGCAGTGCAAGGGAGTTCAGATTGCAGCATTATTTTTGTTGTTGTGTATTTTAAGATATTTTTGATTAATTTATCAAAGAATGTACGGTTTGTAAAATATTTATTAAAGCTTTAAATTGTTAGCTCTGCGTCATTCGCCGGCAATTATTCAATATTAGCTATGACGTCATCAAATGTCACTCATTAGCTCTGGCGTTGTTGTCTCAACGAAGAGAATAAATAACATTTTGAAATGTCCAGTTGGCCCTTATGACGGCATTGCAGTGACATTCTGGAGGATTACTCATAAATACCATGAGCTATGCAAACAAATTATCACAGTCACGCCAGTTGACCACGTCGCTTGAACAAGTCAACTCAATTTACACCAGGCAATCCTACAGTGGGTTTTTACTAACATTTTTGCCTTGTAATAAATTAAATGTAAAATTTAGTTTACAAATACATTTTCTTCTTGCTAAAATCACTTTCCATACTTTCTTTTTAAAACCCTAAAAATTAACTTTAATTTTAAAAAGTTCTTTAACAGTTTTATAACCCAAAAATTTGTTGTCTATTTTTTTACGTTTTGCAATTATTTTTTAAATAAATTTGATTCCCAGAATTTTTTTGCAATTAAAGTCGCTGTTTATTTTTAATATTATTGTAGGCATATGACGAAAACACTAATTTGAAAAAAAAAAACACTAATTGCCAATTAAATTGCGAATTTTAGCTATGTATCACTTTTGACCACAGACAGACAGTCCGAGAGGGCAAGGACAGGGGCTATCGCAGACAAACTCGTGAGGGTGCACGAGTGCACATGATACGATAGTTAGAGATACCCTATCTCTTTCCTATTCGATTGACCGGATGTGCTAACCACATACTAACCAAAGCTATCAATTAGCACAAGCTCAAAATAATCAAGAATTGATTAAGGTGGAGGGGGTCGGGGAGGGTGGGGGGGAGCGGCACGACTTAAATCACACGAGTTGGTGACACATATATTTTTTTGTTATTGCAAATGTCCTTCAATGCCAATAACACAACGCAAGACGCAATTTAATTATGTTAATTTTTTACACTCTCTAAAAAATAAAAAAATAAAAATAAAAAACAGACAACAATAACTTGTTGCAATGCAGTTCATTGTTTATTGTTATTCGTATGCATTTTACACCCACGCCAATCAATAAAATCAAAATTCACCACGTGCAACATAAACACTTGATTATTCCCTGTCCATGCACTTGACTAACTGCCCCCAAGGGGCAAATGAAATACAATACCTATAAATAAATGTTAATGTGCATTTAAAAAAAAAAAACAACAACAACAACAGGCGAAGGTTAGCTGCAATTAATGTTATTTAATATGTGGAAATAAAAGACAGCTCATGTCTAGAAAATAAATTAAATACACGTATTACAAATGTAATTAGGTGTTATATATCACAACTGCAACACTCACAACATTGCAACATCATTCACCAGCTGTTCACAAAGATATCGAGGGAGAGTATATAATCTATATTTTTATACTGTTTGTGCATCTGCATAAAAAATTATAAATAATTAAATTACACTTTTTTATAGTGCTTGTGCATCTGCATAAAAAATTATAAATAATTAAATGACACGTTTTTATAGAATCAATAAACAATACACTTACAGGGTAAGAGTATGTAATTTACAGAAGAAAGCATCTGCGGCTATAGAAAGCATATATATTCTTGATCAGCATGAACATCAGAGTTGATCTAGCTATGATTGCACGACGAGCTACTGATTTCAAATATCAATTATAAGTTCTCAGATAAAGTTTATCAAAATTATTATTATTTTTATCGATACAAATCGATTTTCAAAAAGCAATTAAAATTAACATTTTTCAGAAATACTTTTCTACTCATGATAATTTGATTGATTGTATAATAATATGTCTGTAAAAATGTCATAAATATTGTTTTAGAAACGCGGATGAAATCGTATTTTCACATTTATCAAATTAAACAGCAGCAAAGCGTATTCATTTCTTATATATGTACATACATAAATACTTTACATACTTATGATCGAAAGACCTTTGGGTTCAGAGTATCTCCCCGTCATTACATATTTGTTCTACAAACACATGTCAATCCCATCGAGCCCTGATAAGGTCTAATCGGAGCAACAGTCGCAGCTGTCGGGAAACCACATGTGAAACAAGTGCTTGAAACCAACACTGAATAATTTGTGGATATCCGCTGATGAATCAAATGAGTAATATCAGATCACACTTATAGCGTTATTATCAATTTAATTATAAATGCCACGTGAAGTTCTGTTTATTTTTAATATCAACTACACAATTGCCACTTGAAATGGCCATTGTTCTGTATGAAATTTAGTGGAACTGTTTAATTTCTTTATAATTTTTTTTTTAATACGCATCAGTTAATTTCATTCGAGTCGCAAAAAACTAAAATTTGTTTTGTTTATTTTTTTTTTTTAATGAGATTTCTTGGAATTTGTGCACGTTACTGTGTCGATTTAATGAATCGATTATTTTTTTTATTTTTTTTTGTTACAACTACATAATTACTACGTAAATTGATAGCAAAAACCTGTCAGTGTTTTAACTGAAGCATTCAACACATGTTGTTAGCTTGTTCCGCTCCGTGGCACACTTTTAACCCAATTAAACAAAAAAAAAAGAAAAAAAAAAACAAATACTATTCAAAGTTCAAGAATGTCTGTCTGGTCACTGATCGTTTAATTTAATCAAATCAAGCGATTGACAATTAAAATTAAAAAAAAAATAGAAAAAAAGTACTGCGCAGCCAATGCCGACTTTGAACCGATTCTTATGTTAATGTTTCCATAGCTGTCCGTCTGTCTCTGTCACATGTCTGACTGGTCCGATAAGCGAATTTTGTTTATAGAAATTATTTGAAATAGATTTTTCTAGCATGGCCCAGTCTGGCCTTAGCACAGATCATTCACACTGCAATTTGATCAGCTGAGAAAGCTACTCAAAGTTGACTGCCCATTTTTTTAGTGTTTCATCTTCTAAGTACACAAAAATATATAAAAAACAAAATAAATAAAAAACAACGTCTATAGGGTATCTGAAGGTCAATCCATCTCAATCTCTGCCTAACTTTATCACGTGTTTCATTCAATATTTTGTTACTTGTTACTATGAGTAGGGCTATTAAATTTAATATAATTCATATATCAATTATTGCTATTTTTTAATGAGCTTATATATATATATTTTTTATTCCCGAGTGGAAAAATATGAAATCAGCGAATTCGTTTCCATTCAAATTTGCTATTTATAAAAATTCAGCATTTAATTTTCTATTTGTTTACTTAATATTTTTTTTTTGCTTGTAATCTGTGAGTTTAGCTGTTTCTGGGACGAGCCCCCCATTTCGAGAGAATTTGTTTAATAAACACAAATAAATGACATGGCAATAAAATCGGCACACGTTATCTGTGAGATGCAAATAGAAAAGTATCTTTTAACGAGCTGATTAGAATAGCAATTAGTTTTAATTAGTTGTGATCAGCATAACTATTTAAAAACCAAAAAGTAACACAACATTTTATTAATAGCTGACTTTGTAGTTGAATTTGAAATGTTCCTATCTAATCAGCTATATATTTATATATAAATATAAGGGCCATAAACCTATCAGATGTGATTTGTGGTCATCGACAAAATTGCCCTTCTGCACTTTGCACTAAAGCGCAACAAGTGCAACACTTGAGAATCCAATCTGTAAGAAATTTTCCATGGACGTCATGGAATTTTCCCCAACAGGAACGAAACTAGGACAATGTTAAAGGAAAGAAAAAAAAAAATGTGGTTCTTTCAATTGCTGAACAATTGCAATAAAGTCAAGTATCAACATAATATATATATATATATAAAATAAATAAAAACACATTCAGACAATTAAGCGCACAATTCACATTCCATGGATAAATATAAATTGAGTTATTGTATGAAATTGATTTAAAAACTTTTGTGCAACAATTGTCTGAGAACTGCATTGAAGTAAATTAAATGCATAAAACTTTTTCAACTTTACAACCAGTTAAACATGAAGAAAAACTATATACATATATATATATGTGTGTGTGTGTGTGGGATAAACAATAAATGGCGATAAATAATAATTTTTTGCAAAACAAGGCCAGTTCCGTAAAATTGTGCATTGGAAATCAGTTAGCAACGGAAATGTAACCACGAGTTAAGTTCAACGCTGACAAACAGCTAATAATTGTATCTGGAAGGCAACAATGTCGAGTCAACAATGCCAATTGTTGTCAGTTTGTCAGATTGTTAGATTGTCAGATTGTGAGACACACGTACGGACGGACGGACGGACGCTGATACACTGCGACAGTTAGAAATTAACGAGTGTGCAAACAAGCCCCATTACAAAACGACTTATTTAGCAAATAAACTGTAACTGAATGAATGAAAATATATATATATATAAATATATATGTATATACCTGGAAAAGCGAGCTCGTGACATGGGAGCGCCAGCTATAAACATAGCAACAATATATGTTTATATATAGCAAAATATATTGGCAAATTGACAAAATAATAGAAACGCGTATGACGTCGACATATTGTTGGGTTGGGGACGAAATTTTCCCATTTGGAAAATCACAAATCACATGGTTCTTTGGATAAATGCCACACGTTTTTTTTATACATTGAAAATTAAAATAATAAATAAAAGAATTATACAGTTAAACACGCGGCGTCCCACAGTCGGTCGGCGCTTTATATGTTTTACATATCATAGCTTATCCATCTATATATATATATATATATATCTATATAGATCCATCTCTTTGCCGTTTTGAAGGTCAGAAATAAACGCGCATGCAAAAATAGAAAATATTTTCAAAGTTCACAATTTTTTTTTTTTTTTTTTTTTTTGAGCAGCATTTGCATCAATGGACTCACAATTCTTCAAAATAGATGAACTAATTTGTAAAAACACAATTTTTCAAATGCGGCAATTTATTATTTATTATATAAAGCCGGAAGTGCATCTTTGCTCAGTCTGTTGCATATTACAATTATTACAAACTTTTACCTCGGCAAAACAAGTGCAAAAACATTGGCAGGTTTTTATATATATATATATATATATATATATATATATACATATATGTAAATTAGTTATTTAGCAACTCAGCGAACTCTCTTTTGAATGACTCAAAGCTGAGATCAAACTCGAAAGTTGCATGCGCATAAATATATTTTTGGTGCATGCCGCTGTTGTTGCTGCTGCTGTTGCTGCTGCTGCAGCTGAAATTAGCATTTAATTTTAGTATCACGTTTGCCCCAAAAACATTGTTTGCATTTCATCTTCTTGTTATTGTCTTTGAGCATTTATTTAATTTGTTTTTTTTTTTTTTGGTCCGTTTCTTAATGAGCTTCACTTTCGTGGCTATTTTTAAGCATCCGTTTTTTGATGATCTTTTTATGCTCGAATATTGTTCGGTTGAGATTTAAGACTTGTTTGTCTCTTTTGCTGTTTAAGTAAGCAATTTGAATTGTTTCAATATTCAGTCAGGCTTAAAAGCGAAAGCTAATAAATGCTAAAGTGCAGATCCTCTCTTTATTTGCAAACCAAAAATAAAACAAAATAAAATCGTTTAATTGCCGACTGTTTTTTGACTAAGTTAACAAAGCTTTAAAGATTATTACTTTTTATTATTATTATTATTTTATTATTTTTCTTTTATTCCATAAAGAAAAGATTACTTCTGAGCCGGTATGGATCTCGTTTTCATCTGAATACAAAGTATAAAATCGTTTAAAAAGACAATTAATCAAAAAAATTGAAACTTGTTCAAAGGCAAACCACATTTTGAATTCTTGGAAAGTATTCAAATTTGTGCGGATGAGTCAAGTTTGCCTTCAAACAAATACATTACAAAGTTCAACAGAGGACAATTTATTTTTCTTTAAGAAAAAAAAAAACACTATCAATGTAAATATTTTAAAGTAACAACTAAACTTATTTTTTATCAAAATAAAAAAAAATTCAATAAATAATATAATCAACTAATGTTTAACTCATTTTCGATAATTTTTATTTATTTTTTGCACATTTATTTTTGGTTTTTGGTTTTGCAATTTTGCTCTGTCATTGCCATAAATCACTTCAGTCTGTTATTTCCGGTCTAAATCTATAGTCTATATAGACTTGTAATATAAATGCAATCTAAAATAATATTTATAGCAATTCTCAATTCTCTTATAGTTGCTATAAATAAAAATAGCTCGTTAAATCGTGCTCTTATCAGGCGTCTGTCCGCCAATAATTTTGAGACAATACGTTCACTTAGCATTGATTTAAAAGTGTCTTGATTAATACTTAATATAAAGCAGACATTGTGATTACTATAATTTTTATTTGTCTATAATTTTTATTTGTCGTGTCCATTCATCCAAAGTTTTCCATGACGTCCGAAACCACCCCAAAAATAAGAAATGATACGTGGGCTTTCAATTAAAGCCCAAGTCAAAAACATATTCAAAATTTCGCAAAAAATTGGAAGTCAAAAAATGGATTATGAAGGTCGTCGGGCCAGAAGCATTACGGATCAGTCTAGTATGCTACGGATCAAGAACGCTTATGATCATTAGCATATGACATTATTTTTTTATGAGTTCTTTTTTCAATTTGTTTCGTTGCGCGTTTTTCTGGTTTATAATTTTTTTTTTAATTCTAGACACTATAAAAAAGGCGGTAGACATTGAAGACATTTACAGTTAAGATTAAGATTTGTTTTTTTTTAGTGGTTTAACTAATTTGAATGTCAAGTGTAAATCGTTGTTTAATTTTCGATGTTCTATCTTTGAGATACAATCGTATCTGAATGCGTTTGCATCTGATTAGCATTAAATAACGCGACACTAGACTGCCGCCAGACACGCCGAACATTCCGATAAGCCACTTATCTGGTCTGGTCTGGTCTGGTCGGGGGTCTATGTGGGGAGCAGGGAGATAATCGCTTCGTACTTCCCATTGATAACGACGCGACTTTTTTTTACAGTTTTGTTTCTTATTTTTATTATTATTATTATTTGCAAGCCGCTTTCTCGGCACAACTTTGAAATGCTTGATGGCGGCCAAAACTGGCTTTTGCTGCCGGCTCCTATTAATATAACAACAACAACAACAACATTAATAATAATAACAACAGCAACAAGAAGAAGAAGAAGAAGAAGAAATTTACAATTTATGCACACGCGCAACTGTTGCAAATTAAAGTTTGAAAGGGGTTCAACGAATGCAGTTTTTTATTATTACAGTGTACTCTTTATTTTTGTTATTGTTGAGAATGGAATTAATTAGACTTTTGAATAAATTAGGCACAATAGCAACAACCTGACTTTCCCACATTTAAGGGTATTCAAAGTTCGATATTTATATTTTTAACAACATAATTGTTTATTTCTTGTTTATTACAAGGACAATGCACTCTTGCACTTTATTCGCTAATAACTAACGAAGACAACAATAAAGTTGTAAAACAAAAAAAAAAATGATGTTAATCGTTTTATGAGCAGAGTGACAATAATAATAAATAATAATAATAATAAAGTCTGTCGTTGAATCATCGCTTGTAAGTGGATAACTTGACTTTAATGTTTACTGTGTTGTTGGTTAACAAAACATTTATGGTATTTAGGTCAAATATTGACAGTTAGTTTTGCTTGTTAATGAGTTTTATCGTATCGTTAATAAAGTTAATAAATGCGCTTATCTCGCCGCATGTAATAAAAACAAATTATTACATCAGTCGTATGCACAGCACTCATTCATTAATTACAGGTAGATGGTAGATGTTGTTTCTGAATTAAAACTTATTCATTTTATATTGTTATCTATATATATATATATATGTAATCCGGTTCGAGCTGGTTCGACGCGTGACAGGAACTTACGACCCAAGATCTGTTTCTTATCAGCCATTTCCTTTTGAGCTCCAGAAATATTCCACACGCCAATCATAAAAAATATTAAACCTAATCATATTTTGTCAAATTTTGACAACAATAATTAATAATCTTGGCAGTCAATAAATTACATAGTTGGATTCGAGAAACCCTTTTGTACAAATTGTATTTAATCAGTAAATACGAATATTAAATTAAGTTTTCGTAAGTTTTCAAAGCAGCCTTAAAAGCAAAGAGATTATAAATAATTTATATAAATATATGAAATATTTTATTAGTTTTGGTCATTTTGTTAAAATTACTATTATTTCATATTTGGATTTTTGTACAATAATTTAAAAAAAATAAATTTAAAGTTCACACTGTCGATTAGTTAAAAATAATAACATGATCTTGATTTATTTCAATATGAGAAGAAAAAAGTACTGATTTATCGTTGAATACAAAAATATAAATAGTTTTTTAAATTTATTTTATGTGTATTAACATTTAACTAATCTACCAATCTTGTTTGCCCTATTTTCAGATTTCCTGTCATGTCGTCAAGTGTTGAATCTGCTGACAATGCTCGGCTTTATGCTAAACTATGCGCTGAGAGGTAAGTCCTGAAATATCTGGGAATATCTTCAACCAACTTTACTCATCTAAAATTGCATTCTATCTTGCAGTTAACTTAACCATTGCCATTGTGGACATGGTTATGCCAAATGCCACAAATATAGTTGCCAATAATAGTACTATATCGGTGAACAGTAGTGTAGATCTGGCTGGGAATAATCCCATATCGGGCAATGGCATAATGAGCAACATCACCACCGTGGATGGGGTGGATGTGCTGGAGGAACGCTTTCCCTGGGACACATACCAGACCAACTTTGTGCTCGGCTGCTTCTTCTGGGGCTATGTCCTCACAGAACTGCCAGGCGGTCGGCTCGCTGAATTGATCGGCGGTCGTCGGGTCTTTGGACATTCCATGTTGTGGGCCAGTTTGTTGACATTGATTACACCCCTGGCAGCCCATATGAGCTATGTAATGTTGATCATTGTTCGTGTCGCACTGGGATTCATGCTGGGTGCATCCTGGCCAGCCATACATCCTGTGGCAGCTGTCTGGATACCGCCAATGGATCGTTCCAAATTTATGTCTAACATGATGGGTGAGTGCTCAATAATTGTAAATGAGTGAAGTGAATGGATTTGGAATATTTATATATATATATTATAGAATATTCGAAATGTTGAATCAGTATTAGAATGAATCATGTTTTGATTCTACGAGTTATATTTAGAAATCGGCTGCATCTTTTCTAAGAGATTTTGTATATCTTCATTGAAAAATATGAATCAATTTCGCAATTTTGATTCTTTCATGAGCTAATTTTCTTTGGACACATTTGTATTTTGCAGCCTCTTCCTTGGGTGCTGCGATAACGATGCCCGTTTGTGGTTATCTAATTTCGGTTTGTGGCTGGGCGAGTGTCTTCTATCTGACGGGAGCGGTTGGATTGCTGTGGTCCTTGTGCTGGTTCACCTTTGTCTATGAGACTCCAGCGACACATCCTCGCATTAGCGCCGAGGAGAGGCGTGAAATTGAGGAGGCCATTGGCACATCCACCTCAAAGAAGCGTCCCAGCTATGTGCCCTGGGGTCAACTGCTCTGCTCTCCCGCCGTTTGGGCCATCATCATCACACACGGCCTTTCCGTCTTTGGCTTCTTCACGGTGATCAATCAACTGCCCACATTTATGTCCAAAATATTGCATTTCGACATCAAGAAGGTGAGTTACAAGTTGTATTCCTCATTATTATGAATAGTTACTTAACGTGGTTTTAATTCACTTTGCAGAATGGTTTGTTCTCATCGCTGCCTTATCTGGGCAAGTATGTGATGGCCGTCGCCTCCTCCTACTGGGCCGATCACCTCCGCCAGAAGGGCACATTGAGCACAACGGCAACTCGCAAGCTCTTCACCACATTCGGTAGGTTCATCTATTTAAAATGCAATTTAGCCAATCCGGTCATGAGATCTAAGCCAAGTTCAGTTTTTTACTGTCATATCTGATCAAATGCTAATTCTCAATATTTTCCAAGATAATTTTTGAGTCCGCCTTCTAACTATTCTCTTGACTTTGGACTTTGACTATAAATTCGATTTTCATTATCTTCATTGCCAAAAGTTTTCTCAAATTGTTAAAAAAAAAACAGAATATTATATATATATATTTATTTTATTATATTCGAAAGATAAGCTTAACGTGCAGACGGCACTTAGATTAGAAGAGTTATTAAAATAATTTAATTATGTATACCAAAATAATTATAAATATTGGCCAATATAAAATTGCAGATAATATTTAAAATTCATTTGTTGTTTAAGGAACCTTTATATATTCCAAAAGTCTAATATATATTGAGTAATTGAAGGTTTCATTAAAATCCATCATTTTTTTAATTAATTAAATTAATGATTATGTATTTATTCTAAACAAACTTAAAAAAATGTATAAGTTTATTTACAATTTTAATTTTAAATATTTAAATAATTAATAATTAAACTCTCTTCCTTGCAGCACTTGTTACTCCCGGATTGCTGATGATAGCTCAGGCATTTCTGGGAATGGATGCCACCTGGTCTGTGACGATTTTTACTCTGGCCCTCTTCGCACATGGTGCAGTCACTGCTGGATATTTGGGCAATGGCTTGGATATTGCGCCTAATTTTAGCGGCACCATTTTCGGCATGGCCAATTCTCTGTCGTCCTTCGGTGGATTCCTGTCTACGTGGATGGTTGGCGCATTGACCTTCGATGATGTGAGTAAACCATGCCAATCACCTTTGCAGCAACAATATTTATTGTTTTTTTTTAATTATCCCTCAGCCCTCGTTTCATCAATGGCAAATTGTCTTCTGGATCCTGGCGGGCACATATATCTCGGCAGCTATTGTTTTTGCTATCCTGGGCACTGGTGAGCTGCAGTCGTGGAACAATCCACCCGAGCGCAAGAAGATCAGCGATGTCGCTCAAGAGGAGGGTGTTCCCCTCAAGAACGAGAAGTAATCAATTCGACATTGCTTCGATATGGCAAAACAAAAAAGATAACCCACCACATCGGCACAAGCTAAAGTAGTTTCTAACTGCACAATTGAGATTCTGATAAGCATAATTTATACTTGATTGTCTGCAAGTACACTCAGAGAAAGAAAACATAATGGAAGACACTAGTTTTAGAGAAGCTGTAAAATTTATCTATATATATGTATACATATATCCATACACTTACAATATCGGATGACGAAGAATGACTTTGTAGCCAGAACAAGTAATATTTACTTTAGACTTCGTTAGCTACTTTGTATTTTTAGGCGTGGCGAGATAGCAATTTTTTCTTTGCTGTTTGTCCCGCAAATATTATTTAACATTTCATTTATAATATAAAATCTAAATAAATGTATATAGTTTAATTAATGTCCGCTTGTATGTTCATCGACTGCACAGAAGAAATTGTACAAAAGAAATATGGTAGACAAATTTTTGGTTTTTTGTGCACGAATATGTTCTGTTAAATTAGTTAAGTAGACTTCGCCCTGTACTCGTATTAGCTAATTTTATTAATGCATACCTAAGTTAAGTCGAATAAATCATGTATACTTTATTATTTATGCAATTATCTATAGTTTTCTTTTCTAACTTCATAATAAAGCCTATCAAAGACAAGAATGCAACATTTTACAATAACGATGCCCGTTTGTGGTTATGTAATTTCGGTTTGTGGCTGGGCGAGTGTCAAGATCTATATGACTTTTATTAGTTATCTCATTTTAGTTGTTTGAATTAAATCGAGTTATGCAATTTATTTATGTTTTACTTTTCTTAATGTATTAAAAAGCTTATCACAGACAACAATGTAACTTTTTATTATTTAAACATCGATTTCGCCGCGCCAACCTAACATCGATATATCGCTCACCAATTCACAGAGCGACACGACTATCGATACATTTCATTATATATTGACGTCACTCTTGCTCTGCTCAGCTCATCGTAGTGAACAGAAATTTGAGCAGCAACTCTGTGTTTAAAATTAAATGCAATTTTATGCTCTATAAGTATTTCGTACAATTGTTATATTTATATATTATAGGAAGAGTGCTTAGGCACTGATATATTAAAAATAAGCGATGCACATACAAAAATTTGATTATAAAACTAATCGGAAAGTGTTTAAAAGCTCACTGCTACGAATACGCATCTCTTGATCAAGCTTTCCATATTTCCAATAGCGGGGTCACTAATGACGTCATAATCATCATTCGCTATGTCTCTTTCGCCTCGTTCCATTGTCGCTCAGCTGGTTTGACAGCCCCCCTCTCTCGCACTCACCCACACTTGCCGCTAGCCGGACTCTTGCTTTTCGTTTTGGACAACATTCATATCAGACCACAAAGTCGAGCCAATTGAAAAGCAACTCAAACTTGTACGATGAAGGGATGACGTGCATTCCAAAAACAAAAGCAGGTATGTAAAAGTAACATTTATAGTAAAATCTAATAGAAAGCCACGCTGTCTGTCCGTGTTTGTGTGTTTTGTGAGTGGGTGCAGCGACAAGCGCGTCGCGACTTGACATTGAAAAGTTAATTGTATTAGATGTCTGGAGAAATGTTTATTGGGTTGCTTTTTATGCAAGCCACGCACAAGCAACAAAAACACACAAACAAGCACCCAGCGAGAAAGAGAGAGATAGAGAGAGAGAAAGCGGCGTGAGAGTAAAAGCAGAGCCAGCATCCCAGGCCTGAGCGCAGCTGGATTTGTAGTTGGCGTAAAAAGCGCTTACAACAGCAACAATTACACACAACAAGCTCACACACTCGCCTTTGTGTGTGTGTGTGTGTGTAGGCACGTTCTCTTATAGCCTGTGTCTCTCTTTCCCTCTTCAATAGAGTTGAGCACGTGCCGCGATTGCATTCGTTTTACAAAATAATTAGATCTCTTGTACTCTGCGTAATATGAAACCATAACGAAAATTAGAACATTTTATTAATTTTAAAATATTACAAGCGCTTGCTATAGAAATTAATGTTATTTTGTCGGGGGTACGTATCAAATCTATATCGCTTTAAGTTAAACTTCTATCCGTTAAATTGAAATAATCGCCTAAAAAAATTTGTTATTGAATTAAAAAAAATGAGTCTTGGTATGCAATGGTAATGCAATAATTAAATAAAACAAATGTTATTTAGTCTAGGGCACACATTCGTGTCATGCTGGAAAAATTGCAACACGCGCGCATCTCGAATTTCTATCGCTTGCGCTTGTTTTGTCAATTCTCCAAAAGCGCGTCGCGTGCTCCAACAAACACACCCCAACCAACCCAACCAGCGCTTGTCGCCTCAGCTGCTGTTGGCGTCGCTGTCGTTATCGTCGTCGTCCAGTGCTGGTGAATTGTAGTAGAGAATAGCAGCAGCAGCAGTAGCAGCAGCAGCCCCATTCATCGTTCGACACTCGCTGCTGCTGCTGCTTGCTGTTTGGTTGCTTGCCCTGAGTCCAAAGCATACAACATAGTTTTGATTCGCATTTGTTGCAAGTGTGTTGCAGCACACACTCACACATTTTAACCTGTCCGCATTTTCCATAATTGTGTATAAAAAAAAAATCCAGAAAGATAAGTAAGTATGCAAAAAAAAGTCAAATAAGTTGTACAAATTTTGTTGCATTTGCTAAACAAAATTTTCGCGTGCAGCGCGCATCTCTCTCAGTGTGCGTGTGTGTGTAAAAACGAAAAAGTGTGAAAAAAATCCTTGCGAAGTTGCAAGCTAAGTGCTAAATTTAGACCTGAAACCAAGAAGGCTGCAACACGCAGTCGCTGCTACTGCTGCTGCTGCTTCTGGTGCCTGACCCCCCACAGCACCAACAAACACCCACACCACAAAGTGTATGCATTGCACATATATGCATACGTCAGACGCTCTCTCGCTCTCTCTATTGGTGTAGCTCTCTGCTGCATGCGTATGCACGTAAGAGTTTGTTTGTGTGTGTGTGTGTGTCGTATGAATGGAACAAAAATGCTTGGCGACGCAACAACATCAATGCGGAATCGATAGTCAGACGACGACGTGTTTGAGCGATGGGTGGATGAGTGGGGGGAGTGAATGCGAGTGCGAGTGAGAGACAGAAAGAGAGAGAGGAGTTTTGCTCCGGATAAAGCGGCGCTGCAAAGACGCGTACAATTTACTCTGCATTCTCTCTCTATCTCTTTACATTATTTGTAACTGTGTCTGTGTGTGTGTGTAAGCTCGTGGGGCACGTAGCCATTGTCGTAGTATTTTCCGCGTAAATTGGAAGCAAACTGACTGTGTGATTGATACAAAAAAAATAAGAGCGTAAGACAAAAGCAAAATCAAACATGTCAAAAATATTCGTATGTGGTTGCCTATCTCTAATAGGTTTTATCATTTTGCCACATTTTTCATTGTTTCTTTCTTGTAACTCAAAACTCAATTTTTAATACAGCGCTTTTTCCTCTTGCTTAATTTTTGTTGCATTGCTCCTCGTCGGCTCCCATTACTATCGCCGCTGCTGCTGCTTCTTCTTCTTCTGTCCATAAAAAATACTATATACTACGAGCACACGCTGTTAACTCGTTGCATTTCCACGAGCCGAAGACCACACGAAGTCTCACGAATTAACCCGAGCTGTGCGCGCATGTTTGCCCCCATACACTCCTCAACCATTTTGCCCTATTCCCACAAGCACACACACAGACAGATCAACCCAGTCAGTCAACCAGTGCAAAATGCTCCCACATCAACACACATACACGCACACAGAAATTGCAAGTGAGAGAGGAGAGCAGCAAGCGAAAAGCAAAGCAGCAGCAACAGCAGCAGAGCTCCAGCGCCAGCGCAGAGATTTTTTGGCCATAATTTTTCAGTTTGAGCGCAGCGCTAGCCGGTGACGGGTGATGATAGTAATACGTAGTAGTAATAAGTCGGCGAGCCGAAAAGTCTGCCATAATCGAGAGAGAGGTGCAACAACCAACCAGAAAATAAAAAAATAATAATAGTGCAACTGCAAATTGCAATTGTTTTGCAAAACAATAGAAAATTAAGCAAAATCGAAATATGTAAATTCAAATGCAAAAATCAATCAATGCAGCGAAATTAGCGTTGCGTGTGTGTGTGTGTTTTTTCGTTTCTACAAAACTCCTGCCATGTCTGCCATGGATGGGTCGTCCTGTTGAAGAAGAACTTTGCTTCCGCAATACGAGACCGAAAATCGATAAATTCGTGCTGTATAAGTTACGGCAAAAGGTGCGCGCTCGTCTCGTCTCGGCTCGGGTCGGCTCGCTTTGGTTCTTGCTTCGGCAATCGTCTTCTCATATTTTTTTTGTTTGCTGCTGTGGGTCGGTGCAGATTACAACAACAACAAAAAAAGCCGCGCATGAAACGTGATTGAAATTATTGCACAAAGAAAACGGCGCTTACACGCGCCAAACAGGCGCGCGTAGGCGGCAAACAGTGAAAGAGAGGCAGCGAACTAGAGAGAAAGAGAGAGAGAGCGAGAGAGCGTGAGTGAGTGAGCGCGCATTGAGCCTCTCGCGTAAATCAGGAAGCAAAGTAAAGGCAAAAAAATAACAAACAAAAATACATACACTGACTGGCGAATAAATAGAAACCGAAAACACGAGTGTAAAACGAAACAGCACAAAAAGTACTAGCATGTAGTAATGTAGTAGTAGAAGCAAGGAAACAGAGCGAGAGCCGAGAGCGTGAGGACGACCCCACGGACACTCAACAGACACATATACAAACATACACACAAACACACTCGCACATAAAAGCATACAAAAACGTGGGCGTCGCAGCCGCCGTCGCAGCTGACGTCGACTTTGTCGTAGTAAGTTTTTCTGTGTTGTGGGTGCAGTGTCGTCGCGTAAATACGAACGTGTGTGTGTGTGGCTGTGTATGTGTGCCTGTGTGCGTGCGTGTGTTTGGAATGTGTAATAAATAAAACAAAAGCACACAGCGAAAAATCATGATAAAGTTTGTCAGGCACAAAAATCGTGAGAATTCATTAAAGGCATCGAAAAATTTTCTGCGAAAAAAGGTGGGCAACCGACAAATAGAAGATCAAAACCAATCAAATTTAATTAACTGAAAACCAAAAAATAGTATTAAAACAAAATCATTTACAAATGTTGTATTGGTTTTTTTTGCAGCGTGAATCGAATGACTCTGGCACCGAATCTGATGGTGAACTCCTCGATGTGGAAAACAAACGTCACTTAGACGTGGATATGGAAACTAGTAAGTAACTGTAAATGTAATCAACGTATACTTGATATCGAGAATTCCAATTGAGTACGAGTGAATGAGAGCATCTAATTCGATTTACGATTGCTCTTGATTCTAATTAGAACATAGGTATTACTTCTTGAAGTAACATTTTTATACGAAATAAGTTTTTTTTTCTTATACAAAAACTAAGTAAAAAACGATACAATTAAATTAAATATAAAACAGAATATAAAATTTAAATAAAAAGTAAGATAATAATATATTTTAGATTTAAATAATTTTAATGTATTTAAATGAACAAAATTATTGCAGTTATTATTATTTATTTAAAATATAGTTTTTAATGAGATAATAAGAACAATTTATTGCAGTTCTCCTCGAAAGTATTTAGTTGAAATAAATTATAATAGTTGGAATTTTATAACGAATACTAATTTCAAATGTGTGTTTGTTTTGAAATAGGTTTGAGTTCCTGTACGGATGCAAATTCACCAACAACCGATACTGCATGCTCATCGGAGTCTTCGGCGCATGCTGCTGCTGCTGTTGCCGCTGTTGCTGCAACAACAATGATGTGTCACCATCAGACAACGTCGTCGTCCTCGTCATCCTGCGCCCATCTCATGTACGACCAGCATAGCTCCGAGGAGGAGCTCGAGGTCATCAATGGGCCATCAGCGGTGGCAGCAGCAGCAGCAGCGGCGGCCGCTGCGGCTGGATCGTTGCATACACCGCCAAAAACGACGAACAGCAGCTGCACAGCAGCCGCAGCATCATCATCGTCCTGTGTGTCGCGTCTATCGAATCGTGGTTGCACCTCATCTCTGGACACAGAGGCGCCTCCATCATCATCGAACTCGAAGCGTTCCAGCTCAACGCTAATGGTTGAGAATCGTAAGCGTTCGCTGGCCCACAGCTCCGATGATGAGGTGAGATGAGTGTCAATATTTAGCTATATTAATTAATCAAATTATTCTATAATCCAATAAAATCTTAATCGCTTTAACAGTTGCGCAACTCGCTGGAGCCGATATTGACGCCCGTGAATTTTCGCACATCGCCGCCATTGGAGGCATTTAAGCCAAATCGTAGCCATATGATGTTCCGCTCCACAACGCCACTGATATTATCGGAGGCCAGATGTGGCATCGAAAATATTAAATTATGTGATAATAGTGTAAATGACGAGGAGAACGGTGACGCCACCAACACCAACAACAGCAACAACACCAGCAACAATGGCAACAACAACGGCAACAACAAATGCGCCAAATTTGGTGGACAAGTTGGCAACGAGAACGAGCCGAGTGTTATTAAGGCATGCAGCAGCTCGTTGAAGATGAGCAACAGCTCCCATCACATTTACCAGCCGCAGCCCAAATATAGTTTCCATTACAATAGCTCCAGGAGCAGTCCGGCCTCCACAACCGGATTGGATATGGAGGTGCGCTCGGTTAGTCCGCCAGCGAAATTATTTCATTGCGCCATTTCGCCGCGTCGACGTCCAAGCAACAATGTTGCAGGCGGAGCAGCAGCAGCAGTGGGAAATGCAGCTGGAGATGCTGCGGCTGCTGGAGCTGCAACAAATAATGCTGGCGTTACCGTTACACAGAGACTGCAACGGCCGCATCGGCCGTGTTTAGATTTTGATAAGATGCAGCAGGTGAGTCTCTAATGCAGAGCGCGCTAACAGCGAAAATTAAAGATCAGCAGTGGAGAAATGGAGAAAAGGAGAAATGGAAAATGGAGAAAGCAAAGGCAAATCAAAGACTTTTTATACAAAACAACAACAAAAACATCCACAACAACAACCAACAACTGCAAACTGTAAAAGTACCTAAAAAGCAGCCAGTGTTGTTGAACAGCACTGTTTTCATACAGCACTGGTCAAACAACTAGGCGCACACAACACGATAAAGCTTAAGAACGTGTCAGGCAACAAAAAAAACAAACAAATAAATAAAAACAGGCAAAAAAAAAAAAACAAAAACAAAAACCAGCAACAAACAGCAGCAACAAAAACATCATCAAATCAAATTATGTAAAGCTAAAAGTAATTCAAATTTTAAAAACAGAAAATACGCTAAAAACAACAAAATGTAACAACTAACAATAGAAGCAGCTATTTTTTCACAATTTTAAACCAAAAATGCTAAAAACAAAAAACAGGCAAATTTGGAAAGTTTGGCAACAACCAGCAGATCGATGTTTAGATATATATATATAAGTGTATATCTATATATATATATATATATATATTAATGTATGTAGTAAGTACAGAACTGTAAATAATGTATTTGTGTGCGTTTTTGAAAATTGGCAAAAAGCTACATTGTTAGCGAGTATTTTAATTTTTTTAAAACAACGTTTGCGACCAGTCGGACAAACGAGAAATGAAAAATTTATTATAATTAAAAATTACAACAAAAGAAGAAGAAAAACAAAAGAGAAGAAAAACAAAAGAATTGTGGTGTGATGTAGAACGAAGACTCGAAAACTTTAAAGAGCAAAATTATATTTCTATAAATTGTGTAAAAATGATGCAAAGCAGCAGTAAAAGCAGGAGGAGGAGGAGGATGAGGATGAGGATAGCAAAAGTAAAGGTGGGAGCAGAAAAATAGAAAAGCAGCAGGAAATATCTTAACAAACACTGGGGACAACAAACACAAACAAGATGGCAACAGGCAACAATAGCAAATAAACAAATAATAACAACAACAACAAAAGTAAAAATCACAACAATTTTGTATGCAAATTAACCAAAAACAATACCAAGTTGGGAATTCCAAAAATAAACACCAGTTAAATATGTTGAATGTACAAGAATTAAAAGTGAGCTATTTTATAAACAATATTCACAAATTTATTCACACAAAGCTGCCATCAACCAAAAAAACATTCATAAATCCCTCTGTTAAAACATGATTGGATGCGATTGATTGATTGATTGATTGATAAAATGCAAAACACAAAAAGAAAACAAAAAAAAAATATTGGCAAACATTTTGCAGGCATATATTATGTGTATAATAAGTAAAGCAGAATTAAATTTTCTTTGTCAACTTAAGTATATTAAAAAAACACATTCAAGAAAACAAAAACAAAAGTGAAAGAAAAACCCCAAAAAAAAAAACCAAACAACCAATAATAAACCCATATTAAATTTAAAGCAAACACAACCAAGCGATGCGAGAAACCAAAACAAAAACAAACAAAAACAAAAAAATGAAATAACAGTAACAGTTGTGTGCAACAACCATAGCAAGAAGCAGAACATGCAACATACATTTTTAAGTACATATATTATTAAAAACGATATTCAAAGTAATGCTAATTTTAAATCATATTTAATGTGCGATCAAAGCAAAAGCAAACAACACAAACATTTTTCTGTTAACTCCAAAAAGTAGTTGAAGAATTTCCATAAAACCAATTCCATATAAAAAAGAAATACACACATATACACACAGCCACACACACACACACCACCTACCAAAAAAACAAAAACAAAAAAAACAGTATAATCCACACCACCAGAAACAAAAAATAATAACGAACGAAATCCATCAAAGATCAGGCAAAAGTTAAGCAAGAAGTGCGA
Source organism: Drosophila kambysellisi (assembly GCA_035042185.1). Taxonomy (NCBI): domain Eukaryota; kingdom Metazoa; phylum Arthropoda; class Insecta; order Diptera; family Drosophilidae; genus Drosophila; species Drosophila kambysellisi. The sequence continues at coordinate 2,137,341 of JAWNLS010000945.1, read as the reverse complement.
GCGAGAAAAACTAGGTATGAAGTTTTCATAATTTTTAATGAATTAACAACAACAAGATAAGAAAGAAGAGAAATCACAAGAAATTATATTATATAGTATATATATAAATATATATACACACATTAAAATGGAGAATGGAAGATATCATGGACTGAGCGTATGTTAGAGAGAGCAAAGTGAAGCAACCGATACTAGGTTCTAGTTTTTAAGTTTAAACGTGAAAAAGGCAAATTGTGAAAATGGCCACAAAAAAGGCTACAAGAAAAAAAAAAAAACAAAAAAAAAAAATAATAAAAACAAAAAAATTGCGATAAAGCACACGACACACAAATCAAGAAGTTGATGAAGAGGAATTTATGTTGAATATTTTTGAGACACACAAAGAAAAAAAAGCGAAAACAAAGAAGATAAAGCATATGATGAAAGAGAGAAAGATAAATGAAACAAGTTAAGTTGTAAACAAAATACAAAGATTTCATTGCAGTTTTGGGACTGTCCCGAAACACATGTGTTGTACATAGTTACATTTATAATTACGATATATATTACTCATTAACAAAATGAAAATGAAAAACAACAAACCTAAGAATTAAGTCGATGAACGGTACAAGTGCAAAAAGAGAAAGAATTATTCAAAGAAGAGAAAACAACAAACAAAAAAAAATAAAAATAATATAAAAACCAAAAACAAAATGATATAATAAAGAAATGCTCTGCAATAGTAAGAAAAAGAACAAACAAAAAATAATTTATTTAATTTATCATCTGAACATGCAACACAATTAATCGTAGATTGATTGAAATTTTTAAATTTTTACATATTTTGAACTTTATTTTACATAATCTATTTAGTTAAATTATAATTTTTAATATTAACACTTTGCAACTTGATTTGCTTTTTTTGGTCAGTTTTCCAAATTGATATTATTTTTTATCCTAAATCTACTTATTTTAATTACACAAGCATTTTTTCCTATTTACATTTATATGTATTTAGTACAGATCCTAAGATGGGTTTAGTAGCTAGTCCTTGTTAATACTAGAGTTGTGCAGAAACTTTGGCACATGGCTAACTAACAGCCCAAAATTTCCTGTTCACTTTCGCCACAAACGGCATCAGACTTAATCATCGCTTCCTCCTCATCGTCAACCTCATCCTCGATTTGCTTCCAGCGTTTGGTGCGCTGCGTCAGTCGCGACGGATCGTGAATACGCGAGTGTCGCTTCAGATCCCCGTTCACCCGGAATTTCTTGTCGCAAACGGAGCAGGAGTAGGGCTTCTCGCCCGTATGCACCTTAATGTGGGTCAGCAGATAGGAGCTGGCCCGAAATGTCTTCTCACAGTACTGGCACGCATAGTTCTTTTCGCTCGTGTGGATGCGACGATGCACAACCAGCGAGTATTTCCGGGAGAAACTCTTGCCACAATATTCGCACATGTGCGCCTTTATCTCGCTGTGCCGCGAGATTATGTGCAACTTCAGATCGCCCCATTGTCGAAACTTGAAATCGCACTGTTCGCACTTAAAAGGCCGGATGCCGGTGTCTGAAAGAAAATACGGATATCACAGAAAGATTAGCTTACCGATTTCTAGTAGCAAGCACACATCCCAAATGGGTATTCGTGAGATTAGATCTTATCTCGGGTTACTCACGTGTGCGTTCGTGTTGTTTTAGGGAACTGGGCGTGTAGAAGGAAGCCTGGCAGGTGGCACATTGATATGCACGCTCCTTGCTATGCGTGTGCTGGTGATATTTGAGGGCATTGTATGAATTGAAATCCCTGGTGCATTTATCGCAATGGAATTTGCGTTTTGTCGCCTCGTTGTTGTTGCTGGGATCATCGCTGGTGGACTTGTTGTCCAGCTCCAACAGATAGCTATCGGCATTGTCGTCATCTTCTATGACGGTGGCTGCTGGCGAGGAGGATGCAATGCTGCCCGCGGGCAGCTCTCTGCTCTCCACATCCTCTAGCTTGAACGATTCGTTAATGATTAGCGGCGAGCGCTGCAGTTGCTCTATGGCCGAGCCCGAGCTGGGCGATAATGATGATGCGTGCTCAGGCGATGTAATCAATAGCGTCTGTTCATTGCCATTGCCATTGGATTGGATGGCATTGAATGCAGCCGCCGCAATATAGTTCTTCTTGTGTCCCATTTCCAGTTTGGGATGCACCACAGATTGCTGCTGCTGCTGCTGCCCATCCGGCTTATTGAGAAAACTCAGTGTCATTTGTTGCTCAGGTTGCGTTTTGAGCAGCGGATCCACTTCAGTGCTTGTTCCTGTTGTTGTTGTCACCGATTGTGGTGGTTGTGGTTGTGCTGGTGTTGGTGGTTCGCCTGGCAGCAGCAGACCAGAGAATCCAATATCACTGAAATTATTATTAAACCAAGGTGCACGCATGCCACTTGTGGTCAGCTCAAGATCGACCAGCTCATCGCAGGTATCCTCTATCGAGACCTTATCGACCACATCGCGCATACCACCGAGCATATCCTCGGGATCACTGAACTCCACATCGTCCACAACGGCCACATCATGCGAGGCTGAGGCAGTTGTGGCATTTGTGGCCACCACTGGCGTCAGTTTGTCATCGCTGGTTTTGTTGTGCATGGTCATTCCATCAGAATGTATGACCATATTGACGCTTACATCATTCACAACATCATCATCATCATCATCATGCACATGATGATGGCTGATGTTGTGAAAGTTCTCAAAGTTTAGCTGCACATCGTGAAACACCTGATCCAATTTGGCCTGTTCCTGTTGTGCGGGGGAGAAAGGATTTAAAATTAATTTATTTTTCTATTTAAATTAAATTATATTAATAATAATTATGACTCTTCATTTAAATATGCCTCGCTTGCCTTGTCCTGTGTTGATAAGCCGCACATATCCAGTGGCTCCTTTTGATGCTGCTGCTGTTGTTGTTGATGCTGCTGCTGTTGTTGTTGCTGCTGCTGTTGCTGGTGTGGCACATCGAGACGCCGCTCGAGCTCATGTACGGGATCATAGTGCTGCTTGAGATGTGCATAGAATTCAATTTGTGTTTGAACCGCATAGCCGCAGATTTCGCAACTATAGTTTGCAACCTGCTGCACCGTTGGCTGCACCACCTGTTGTTGCACCTGATGCACATGATGCTTGTGCTGCTGATGTTGCTCCAAATCCGCTGTATCCATGCTGCACATCGAACCCTTCAGTTTACGCGAGATGCGCTTCTTGTGCGGCAACACTTTGCGGGCATTGATTGTGCACGCATTGTGCGCATAGAGGAAATCCTCATCTTCCAGCGCATTGGACACATCGATGGGCACCGTTGGCTCAATGGCCAATGCCGGAAATGCTTGTTGTGGCACCCGCTGCTGCTCTTGCTGTGCCACCCCATCACCGTCGCTGCCCGTTGCGCCCGTTGTTCTCTCTGTTCCACGATCGAGGAAGCTGCTGTTGATGGTGAGAAATTCCACATCCGTTTCCTTGCCAGACACCTTTTGTCCACCCCCCACCTCGTCCACGCCGCCGCCGACAACATGTTTGTTGACAAACTGAAAAATCGTATTGTGAAAATTGAGGTCCGGCGGAGAGCCAGTTGTGGCGCCATGTCCGCTTGTGCTGAGATTGGTGGGTCCTTCGGTCTTGGGAAATACACCAGTGTGATCCATTAGATCTATCATAAAGTTATTGTGCATCAGCTCCGTCGCCAGCAGCGTCTGTAATTGATAGCTTATTATTGTGTCCATGACGTTTACGGTTGTTACATTCGCTTACGTGGTCGATGAACTGTTCGGCGTCCACTTCTTTGCGCTCCATTTTGTTCGTTTCACACACAAATTCATTAAAAATAAAAAGCAACTTTGAACTTGGGCAAAGAAAATCTAAATTGCAGAAATTTAACAGCTGTTCCAGAGTATCGATTAGAGTTGAGCGCGTGTCGTGCAACGATAGTTCAATCTCGATAGTATTACTAGTACAATATTTAGTTATCGATAGCTGCAAACAGCCAATAGTTTCACTTGGCAGCACTTTTTGGGAGCGCAATTTAAATGTTGATCGCTGTAACTTTGATAATATTAATATTAATATTTTATATATTAAACGAAAAACTAGAATGAATTTAAATTTACTTACTTATTTTGTACATTAATAGGGCACACACAAAGCGCATTAATTTGCAGATGATATTAATTTAATAATAACAATACGTAAATAAATTAAAATGTAAAAATTAATGTTTATTACGGCTATACATAATTTTCTATGGTTTTCTTGAAATTATAGTTTCGAATAATAGTTTTAGATACATACCAATTGGTTCAGGGTAAAACATTAATAAAATATTTGAAATTTAATGATTATTACAAATAGGGTTAAAAATACAAATATTACCACACGAAAATTATAAAGACTGACTGTCCTTATATCTAATTTCTTTAAAATTATACAACTACACTCAAGAAACCACAGAGAAAACCACTTCAAAACCGAGCGCACATTAAACCAATTGGTGGCAACATAAAAATCAAACAACAAACATAACTTCATAAACATTCCAATTCATTTACAAATTAACACTTCATATATTTTACACGCTAAAGTGTCAGCGTCAGCATATTGTTTATAGGCATTATGAGGGAGCACCCCTCATCGCCCCGCTTGCCCCTCATCCGTCACTTTCCCCGCTTGCTCCTCATACAGCTGCCAAACTCCATATGGTTGCAAACAGGAAGCTAATCCTGCGCTGTGATATATCAACATATTTATGGTAAATGGATCAGAGAGGGCTTAGCTCACAAATTGAGCTCAGTGGTTGCTTGCCATATGGTTGGTATTTTTAGATGGGGGGCGAACCGATTAAGTTTTATGTACTTTTCGTAATTTTTTTTTTTTTAGGTTTTCTCGAGACTTTATGTGACGGCAGCGGCTGTTTAATATTTGGCATAAGTCTTTAATGTTTAATAAACAATTATTAGACAATATACATACATTTATGTGGGTGTTGTGGTGTAAATCTTTTGATCTGCTTCGCCCATATACAGCTGGAGGATGGGGGCATGGGGCATACAAATAAATAAAACACACGGCGCGACGCGGCATCTTGTTTGGATGAAACAAGCATCGAGAATTGGGAATTGAGAATTGGAAAATACTATGTATTGAGTAGAATGTTGTGCCAAGCAATTACGCATCTGAATTCATACGAATCATAACAATAACAGATCCAAATCCATCATTCTCACCAACTCAAAACGCCTCCAAAACTGTTTGACATGCAATTCCGGGCAACAATTCAAGTGGCAGATACTATTTTCTTTTTCTCTCTTCTTTTTTTTTTGTTTTTGATTTTGTATATATTTATGGATATCGGTTCGGTATTATCGCCTTTGATGTGCATTAAGTTGATGCCGCTGCTGAATGAGGAATGACTTTTGCATTAAGGAGTCATTTAAAGGTGTCAGAATTCTTAAATTCTTAAATTATTTTCTATTTTCCTCACAATTTTGAGCAGTTAAAATTTAGTTTATTATTAATAATTTGTTATTACTATTTTCGCATTTCTTTAATTAAAGATTGGTCTGAAAATATATTTATAAGTATTACTTAAATTTTATTTACATTAATGAATTGAACAGATTAAATTTAGCTTATTATAATCATAAATTATTTATGTTTATTTATCTAGCTACAATCCAATTCGTTAATCCAATAATTCGCAGATGTTTTGCTGTTTATTTTTATTATTATTATTTTTTTTTGTTACTTTTCAGTCTTTCAACATTTTTCAATATTATCTTTTCATTAGAGTAATGCAAATAGATATAGAAAATTAGGGAACGCCCTACCAAAAATTGCTACCTGATCAACTGAAAACCTTCGGCAAGTCTGCGATTTTCAATTTGTTTATTTTGTTTGGGTTTCGGACATTTTTGTTTTGTGGTCAGAAAGGAGAAAAAAAAAACGAAGAAGGTGTTTTCCTGCCAGTTGAGTTTGTTTTTGGTTTGGCTCAATGGGAAACTATATAAATAAATAAGAAGCACACAAATATTTTCAACAAATATGCAAAGTCAATATTTATGATACAGCTTCCCTTTTCGGTCTGAGCAAATTTACAAAAGTAAATAGCCAGGATAAATTAAAAATAACTGCGATATAATGATTTTTCCTATTTGTGATATTCCTTCCGGGACCACCTGCACATCCTTATAGAGATTAAGAATTGAGTATTGCATTTCAGATATTTAGATATTTATTTATTTATTTGTCAATTAAAGTCAGTCGACACCAAAAATACAAAAATTAAAAATTGGAATTAAATTAAATTTAAAATAAAATTAAAATTTTAAATAAATTAATAATTAATAAAATATTTATAAAATATATAAGAATGTATATTTATTATTATTATTTTTTTATTTTTTTATTTTAGATTTCTAAGGTTTCTGGGGTAGAAAACAAAATGGTCCAACATTTGTTGCAAGAATTGGGGAAAACCCAGAAAAAAAAATTGGATAACACTATTAAATCGTGTTGCTCTCACTAAAATAAAATCCCAGCTGAAAACTAATTTAACTTTCATTTGGAATTAAAGTCTAAAACAATCGGTTAAAGCCTCAATTTGCTGTTGTGCAACATATAAAAAACAATAAATTTGATTGGCAACTTAACTAAGCCAACAAGGCGAAAACTACAAGTTTCATTTGTTTTCTTTTTTGTGTTTTTCACACATACCAAAATTTGCTGCACAATTTCCGCCAGCTCGTTAGAAAGTTAGTACAATAAAACATATTAAAAACAAATGAACAAAAAACAACTGCCAACTTTTTGTATATTTTTTTTATGCTTTCGCTTTGGCTGCAGACAATACATAATGACATTATTATTATAAGCGTGCTTTTTTGTGGATACAACAAGAGCAGCATGTAACGAACAAAAAAAAAAACAACAAAAAAAAAACAACAAAAATACATGAAAATATAATAGAGAAAAGATGGGGTTGGGGTTGGCAGGACTTGCGGACCGCCAAAGGAGCGTGTGGCAGGAAGCAGCAGTGGAAGTGTTGCAAGTGCCTTCTTTTGTTCTTCGTCACGTTCTGCGGTGCCAAGTAAAATCCACCAGCGAACACACATTCACTATATATATAGTCCTATATAGTGCTGCTATCGATGCGCCTCAAAGAGGAAACGGAAACAGTCACAATAACAACAACCAGGGGGGTGCTGGTAGGGGTAGGGGTAGGGGTAGCTGGTGGGCGGTTGGCTGCCTTCGAGAGCTATTCGATCCGTTGGAGAGTTTATTCTAAAATTTTTGCTTTTGCCCCACTCGAGCTGCTTGGCTTGCGGGCACAAATTACAAAACAAAAGCTGTAAAATTGTAACAAAAATGCAAAAACAAACAAGCAACAAAAATGTGAGGGGAGAGAGGTGGGGGTGGGGGTGGGGAGGGGGGCATTGCTGTTGGTGCTGCTGCTGCATAAATATTGTCAACAACAACAGCTTTGCCTCCCTTTCCGTTATATTTTTTCCTGTTGTTTTTGGCCCTTGGGCTGTGTTGCAGCATCGTTTTTGTGGCACACGTTTTTTATTTGCCACTCTTCTGTTTCATAATTTTGTGCGCATCTCAGCGAAAAATCTGTTGACGCAATTGTCACGTGCTGTGTTGTTTTTTCTCCTTTTTGTTGTTTTCCTCTCAGTTTTCGTCCTGGCAAAGGATGTGCTGGCGGGCAAGGCACGCGCGCGCTATTCGCATAGTTTCTCCCTCTTCCTTTCTCTCTCTGCCTCCGTCTCTCTGTCGGTTGCCCCATGTCTCGTGCCACAAGTGCCACTCGTAAGTGGTGCGCAATGCGACGGCAAACCAAGTGGCGTCTCTACTTTCCTTAATCAGATCTAACCAGCAAATATATGGCTTGGAAAAGCGCATTTTGTGTGTATGTGGAGTACAGTTTTGAAGTATGTGCTGGCCAACAGCTAAAATAAACTAGTAATCCATAATAATTATCCTTGAGCAGATAATACAAGATCAATCCACACTTTGTACTTAATCATCAAGAAAGTTTGTTTGAGGGGTGTGTGGAGTACTTTTCAAGATGAGCTTGAGAACAGCTAAAGGAATCCATAATTTTTTTTAGTTAAAGCTTTCAATTTCTTAGAAATTACCTAAGTTAAGGATCCTGGAACTTGTCAAAATAATATACTATACAAAAAAAGAATACAAGTCCATACTTTTCACTTTTATAATTCTGTTAAGCAAATCTTTTAAATATTTAAGGGTTGTGTAAGGTTATCAAGTTCTTAGAAATAATCTTTCAACACTTCAATATCCTTCAAGTTTGTTAAAATAACAGGAACAATTCCAAGTCGATTTATTTCCCTACTAGAGTTTTTCAAAGTAAATTTCAAATTTGTTTTTATATATTTTCTTTGTAAGCTTTTTTTAACTACTATTTTAAAACTTAGAATAATGCTAAATTTTAATTTTATATATTAAGTTAACATATTTAATTATTTGTATTAATATATTTGAGCCAGATTCTTGTATGGGAATTGCTTCATTTCAATCTTCGTTTAATGCACGTGTTGATTTTTAGTTTCAGAAAATATGTAAACACTTGGTAAATAAATGATATGGGATATTTGGGATCATTAAACTCGGTGCCTCCCCTCTCACCCCCTGATAAGTCAAGTCTGTGAGCACACGCCCTTGCGGCTCTACCTTTTTGCCAATCTATCAAAGTATATTTCAACATTTGTTGACTCACGTGAAGGACAAACACCCCAAATCGAATCGAATCGAATGAAAGGCATTGCAATATTATATATATAAATATATATTTTTTCAGTTTGCCGACTTTGATATAACTGATTTGCGAGCGATAGTTTTCACATGTTTTTGTTCGAGCATTAATTCCATTTAAATGATTTCCACTTTATTTTGCTGCCGGGCTGCGGTGCACACATTTGAGCATTGCACGTAATCAAGTGGAAATGAATTTGACCAACACAAGAGGTTTTATTATTTCCTTTTTTTGAATACCCTGTTACCTGTAGTATTGCTTATTAATTGGGTATTTCAATGATGGACAGCGAGTATGTAATCTGCACAAGAAGTTATTTGCGAATCTATTGAAAATCTGTCAATTTCACATTCCAATTTATAATATTCATAATAGTAAAATAAAATAATAATAATATATAATATTCAACAAGTATTTGTTATTTTTAAAAGTAGGATATCAAAAATAAATGCTATACAATTTCCAATGTTTATATAAATAGATTTTAAATATTTATTTATTATTATTATTTAATCTATCCCAATCCGCTCCAGGTTTATTTTATGTATATTAACTTTTTAGATATATACTATATACACTATATATATAATTTAATGCTTCAAATAACTTCATCTACCTATAAAAATGTTGTTTATAGGGTAACTTCTAGTCTAAAAAACTCAACTATACCATTTCTATGTATTTTTTTATGCTCAATATTTGCATTGGTTTTTTGTGCCGAGTGCGATTTTTATTTTGCGGTGCCCCATTAAAAACTGATTTGCCCAGGGCCACTGAGCTGTGAAAACCCCGACATCATTTTTGCTACGACCACAGTTGATAGAGCCCCTAAGGCTGAGGCTGATCCTGATGACGATGCTGATCAGATGATGACTGTGACCAAATAACGCGACAGGATCCGCAGCGTGTAGTTTTCTGTTTTCAGTTTTCTGTTTTGGCCAAGGTCAAATGCTGGCCACAAATCGCGGGGCGAAAACTCAATGTCAATCTTGAAAACTGGGCGCTAAATGCAATTGGGATTAACGGTTAACCCACAACGGCCAAAATATGCCATTTACTTTGGCCACATCGATCGTTGGCCCGTCAAGGACACTACTTGACTTGTTGCAGTCAGCTCTGGGCTCAAGGACAAATCAGTTGCAAGCAAGCAGCTGAATTTTGAAGTCGTGTCCTGTTTTGGCCTGCTGACTGTCGTCAACAGCGTTTCCACAGCGGGCGCAATGTCCTTTCACGACTCATCAGCATCCTGCCGCGTGCGTCTCTTGCTGTGGGGATCTATCCTCGCTGGTCGTCCTCTCGTCCCGTCTCTGTCTCATCCTGCCTCCCTCTGGTGCGCTGCTGGTGCAAATCGTTGCCATTTAACACAAACCTTCTGTTGCTGTTGCCATTGCTGCTGCTGCTGCTGTTGTTGTCCTGCCAGCAGCCAAAACAATAGACCCACTTTCTGATTTCCAATTCAAATATGTAGTTGCCAAAAACTAAACACCTGAGGCTAGATACATACACACACACACACACACACACACACACATTTATCCTTGGCTACAACAAACTCAATTTCCAAACTCAGTTTGAAGCAATTTAAATTCATGCAACAAGTTTCTCAATTTCTACACTCAAAATATTGAATGCCACTAAAATAAAATACAATTTTTCAGCTATTGAACAAAAATTCATTTTACTTTTGGAATTTAGTGCTTAGAATGCACTACTTAGATTATTTAAGATACTATTACTAACATTAAGTGCATTGAGACAAATTTATGTAAACATAATTCATAAATAGAAAATTTGAAAGAATTATTTTAAATTATTCAACACATCTCAAATTGTCTTACTTTTTTTTTTTAATCATTATCTAGACTGGCAAAATCAATGCAGTGTTTTTTGAGTACTCTTTTGTTAGATACACCTATTTTTTTAGAGTGTACACAACTGTCTTTGATCTATTGTCGGCATTTGTAATTCGAGTGAGTCGCTTGTGCTCTGCCAACCCCAACCACAAACTTGGATACGTCTCAAGTGTTTGGGTGTTTTGTAATTAACCGACATTCGAACACATCTTCACACACACACACACACAGTCACACTACTTCAGGTTGCATTCCCAATCCAAAAACCAAATCCCATTTCGCGTTCCAGTCCACGCCTAAACACTTCACTTGTCGCATGTGTTTCGTCTCCGGCTGCTGGTGTCGGATTTCCGACATTAGCTACAAACTGGCAGGCGGCGCCGTTGTCCCCTTCTCTCTTTCTCCCTCTCCCCTCTCTCTCTCTCTCTCTCACTCTTATCGTTTTGCTTGTGAGTGGAGCCCACGGACCGCCCCCTTTTGTCACCGTCTCCTGGCGTTAATGAGAAAGTGTCACTGATTTGACGTCTGTCGTCAGCGCCTGCGCCGGCCAAAGACCAAAAAGATTCTTTCAACTTGTCATTATGTCAGCGTGGAAGGGGTGCTAGGTGTGATCCCAGAGATCCCAACAACCAAACAGATTCAACTACTTCTTTTCGCTTCTTTGATGATAAATCGAATGTTGGCATACAACACTCAAATAGCTGACATAGTTTAGGAAATGGGCGAGTTATTTTAAGAGACAGTAATTATTTTGATAAAACTCTTAGATTTAATTACTATTTATTATTCCTGATTTGTCCAATCAAATACATCACAGCTTTAAAAAAAGCATCTTGAGTTCTATATAAATTCTAACTGCTTCCATAATGGGAAATTTTGAAAGTCTTTTCTCGTAATTTGTAATGATATCTCCCAGAATCAAGTGCATTTCACAGCTTAAGCATTATCGGCTCTAATAAATGAAAAGATCTCTTAACACCCGATTGTATTGCAAGTGTTAAAACTCGACCCTGTTCCAATGATATCCATGACAACAGCTGAATTTAGAAAGAAATCTCCTAACTCAAAAAGTGACAACTTAAGCTTTGAGAAACTCGTCAACTATTAGCCCAATAAGATACTTTTTGTATGTTTGTGGATCGCGTGATTTTGGTCTAATCTAGTGATTTGTTGGGAAATTGACAACATTATCGGGCATTAGCAGGCGGCAAAGATGACAACCGCCGCACAGTGGGACTGGGACAGCATAAAGGACATCGAACACGAGATCGATCCATTGTTGCCAACGTGCCGAAAGATGAGACAAAGCTGTTAGCGCAATAAAAGCAAAAATGTCACCTGAAAAATGCAGCCGTTCCCAAAAAGAAAAAAAAACATTAAAAGGACAACAAGAGCGCAAAAAGGTGGAAAAGGACCTCAAAGAATAGAAGCCACATTTGCCAGATCGGTTGACTTTGAAGGCATTGTTTTTAGAAAACACGTTATCACATTGTCGGCACAAGAAAGCAGCCGCAAGCCGAACATCTCAATTAAAACGTGGAGGAGAGAAACCAACTGGAAACTAAACGCAACGCCTTGAAGTCTCCCTCTCCCCTATTTTCTCTCTCGTCCTTGCTCACTCGCTCTCTCTGTCTCTCTCTCTCTATAGAGACATCAAGTTGAGGATCTGGCAATGACTAACGCAAATGAAAAGCGTATTGTGCACGTTGCGCACCGCAGCGGGTGTCCTTGATTTATGCATTGCTCTGATCCTTGATCCTGGCGCGACACAGCACACGCAATCAGAAACAAGACAGACCAGAATTACAAGGCACACAGAAGATTACATACCCTCGCATTTAATTCGAAATATTTATATGAATATTGATTATTATTTTTTATTAATTATTATTATTTTATTTATATAAAATATGGTTCGATGATAAGAACTTACAATAAACCACTCATTACAGTTGAATTTTCCTAAGATATTTTCGAGAACGTCTATATTGACTATTGTTTTTATAGTAGTCTATTCCGATAGATTTTCATCTATATACTGCCATCATCCAAAATATGAAACTATGTTAAGTTTTATTAAGATAGCTTCTGAGCTGAAAACTTCAGATAGGTAAAAACGTAGATTGGATAGAAGAACCATGCTTTTACATAAACAACTTAGGGATGCAAAGTTGTTACATACTGCACAATAAAATCAGCATACCCGCTGCGAGGGCATCAACAGAGAGGGAAATCCGAAATCAATACAAATCATTGCAGCGCGTGCAAAATGAGGACAGGATCAAAGAACTATGCAGCGAGGGGGCAGGCAGGGGATATATTATTAAAAACTGGCCCGATCGACGGACTTGATCCATAAGCCAACAACAAACGAGCTCCGCCAAGAACAATAACAACAACAACAACAAAAAACACAATCCAAACAAAGAAGAAGAAGCATAAGCGGATTGTTAGCAACGTTTTCGGGTTTCTGTTTTTTTTTTTTTAATAGTCTTAAAGAATTTTCGGTTTTTGGCCTTATTGAAATGAGCAACGTGGCTTGTTATTGTTGCTCACTCTGTGTATGTATGTATGTGTGTGTGTATGAACGTGTTAACACAGCAATTAACTTTAACAGTCAATTTATGCATCAACAGGATATGGCAGGACAACTGAGGCAACAGCTGCTCTGATTGTTGCACGCAGCAATCAGCAGGTCTTATGAAGATTTACAGAGGCTGTAAACCAGATCTAGGCCAAACTGTGTTCGATACTGTTTAGCCAAACAAAGGATCATTTGCATAGGCATTGTAAATAAGGATCACTTTTTTCGTGCAAATTGAGCATTGCAAAGATATCCATGAGACGGTGAGAATGAATGAAAAAAGTAACTACAAGATAATAAATCAGTGAGATTGAATGAGAAAATGAAAATCAGTGAAAACATGCATATTTTTAAAAGTACTTTCAAAAAGTGTTTTAGAATTGTTGTCCAGTTGCTTAAAATCAATTTAATTATTTGGTTTATGGTAGGCTCGAAGCAAGATAAGAATTTAAGTCAAATAATAATTATTATGATATAATAACTATAACTGATTTCTTTATATGGTTGTTAAAAATTGTTTATATTTTAATTGGAAAAATTAATTAAAGCATTTTACAATATTCGCAAGATTGAACTAGGAAACTTTATAAAGTATCTATATGCTTCGTTTTATTTTTGTAAAGTGTACATTATAAGATGCCACATAACATTATTTAATGCCACACTCGCTGTAAGTAGTTATGTTCGCTATTTTAGGGACAGCAGCTGCATAGCATGCCTCACTATGTAGTTCGAACTGTGCCACATGAACCACTCACTAAAGACTTTATGGCTAAAGGAACAATGCAGGCTAACAACCGCATTAGGGTGGCCCATAAAATGCAAGACAGCGCGCAGAAGCGTTCCAGCCATAAAACTGACAGCACCCACTGTAACTGATCGGTACCATAGAAAAAAATGCAATAACAAAAAATAAATGTACATATATATATATATAAATGTGTATTTTGCAGTGCAACTTATTGATTAAGTTGTACAAGGATAACATATGCCAGACAGGACAGGATGCAGGAGCGGGTTGATCGAATTATAAAGGCAACTGGTTGTTGGCTGTCGGTTTTCCTCGCCGGCTGACTGACTATCTGAGTTAAATTGATTCGTCACACAGATTTCGATACATTAAATGCAATCATTTGACAACAGGACGAAAATATTTTCATCCATTGTGTCCCAACAATGCAGCAAAAACAACAACGCACAAAATGTCTGTCGCTCGACTCGGGTCCTGTTTCAGTTTAGTTTTCCCTATTCTCGACTCCCCCCCAAAGCGTAACAAATTCCACTGATGAGGATATATACACGCTGACTCCTTATTCTCTCCACTCTATCTCTCTCTATCTCTCTCTATCTCTCTCTCTATCACTCTCTGTCTCTCTCTCTTTGCTACCCTTTGTGTGTATTGTCTGTGGGTGACTCTGGTATAACGCCTGGGAGCCGGCGATAATTGCTCGTTAGTAGCAAATATTTCCATTACGATCTGGAGAAAGATGTCTGCCTGATGATCTGTTAATCTGAGAAAAAAATTAGGCTTGGGACTGCAAAATGTATGAATTTGAAATCTTAAGGATTTCACTTTGATTCTTAGTTTGAGAAGACGTTTAAAGACTAAGGGAAGCCACATAAAAGATGGTTCTATATTTAGGATAGTATATATCTTGTTAATAAGGATAATGAATAAATAATATGAATTTAAAATCTTAAGGATTTCACTTTGATTCTTAGTTTGAAAAGAAATTGAAAGAGTAAAGAAAGATATATAAAAGATGGAAGCTTATTAATAATGATAATGAATAATTAAATTAATTTTTAAATGAGTTGTAGCTTTAAACATTACTTTATTATTTTATCACCACTCTTAAAATATTTAGTTTGTATAAATTGTAGATTTGTAGTCCTAACAAAAAAGTCGTTACAAAAATTAGGACCTTATATAAATATATATTGGGCTGAAAATCTTGTAGGCATATCTTATTAACTAACAGCCTTGGAGCAAACAGGTGTTTTAGCTTTATTTGGCATATTTCCTATAATTAAATTTGGACAGAGTGTTTTCTCACTTATAAGTAAGATAAAGTTAGTTAGTTATCGGGTTTTCCATATGTGATTGCATAGCATATTGAGATCTTAACAAAAATGAACTTATGAACACATGCAGCTCATGTGGAGTAGAAGTCCAAGTAGCATTCAACGAGATCAAACGAAGCGAGAAACTACCAAAAACAAAAAAAGATGTCGGAAAAAAAAAACAACAATAATAAAAATAGGGAAATACTTGGACAAGTGGCCTTTGTTTTGCGGCACTTGCTCGACAAATCAAATTTGAGCATGCTACACATACATATATTTATATATACATATATATATGTTGGATGTTGTTTTATGGCATTTGTTTTTGCAGGAACAATTGAGAAAATAAATCGACCGAAAGTCAAGTAGAGACAATGAAGACGTCAGCGCTGTGGGTTATTAGAGAGAGAGGACGTCTTCATCTTCATCTTCAGCTGCTGCTGCTTCTTCTTCATCTTCTGCATGCCACAGGCGGCAAAGCACTTTGATATCTAAGACAACTTGACAAAACAATCAAAGCAACGCCAGCAGCACGCACAAACCAACAACCAACAACCAACAACAACAACAAGAACAACAACACAACAACCAACAACAACAACAGCACATGTTCAAATGACTGTCGATTAATTTGCGCCATAGTTTAACAACTACTGTTATTGTACTTGTTGTAGTTGTTGTTGTAGTTGTACTTGTTGTTGTTGTAGTTATAGTTGTACTTGTTGTTGTTGTAGTTGTACTTGTTGTTGTTGTAGTTGTACTTGTTGTCTTTTTTGCCCAAAATATTGTGTACGTGCGCAGCAACAATAGAGCAGAGAGTTTGATGAACAAATATTAAGAGAGAACTGCGAGTGCTACAACGAAGTTGGAATACCCTTTGCTGTTAGCTAAATTCTGATAATTATTTTTTTTATATATTTATTTATTTATCATTTGTGCCACAAATTTAAGTTTATTTAAGACACAAGATTCTAGTCTCTAAATAAACATCAAACTTTGACGATTAATATACTAAATGTTAAATAATTAATTTGTGTGATTTAATTTAATTGAATTTATTTTAACATTTATATATTTTAATTAATATTTGCTCTACGATTCATTTATGATTATGTACCACTACCAACTGTTTTTAAATTTTTAGATAAACGGTTAGTTTTTTATTTAACCTACTTTATTCATATTTCAAATACATATTATATATATTTATCAAAACTCCGACTGTTTTCTTATTATTATTATTTCCTACAATAAATAGCTCATCCTTGGATCGATTGCAGAATAGACTCAACTCGCAACAAGAATAAATATAGCTCTAGGGTTTCATGAATGTCCAAAGATGACACACTTGACAACAAAATTAGAATACCCGTTTCTAGGGCATCAAATCCAGAGAAGAAGAAGCAGAAGCAGGAAAAAGTAGGCAGCGCACTTTGACGCAGTAGTCCAATTGCCGATGATAATGATGCACTCAGTCGGCAAACTTGAAACGAGTGGAGTGAAAGAAACCAAAACCTAAAAGACTCGTCCCCGACGCTCATCGACTCTGGCGGAGGAGGCTGAGGGATAAATGTAGATTTGAACGCCTCGAATTTTCATTTCTCTTTTGTGGCCAAAGCGGCTTCTCTTTTTTTTTTTAGTTTTTTGTTTTGTTCTTGTTGTTGTTGTTGTTTTTCATCCACAATTTCTTTTCTTTGATTTTTTACTCAGCGTGGGCAGAGTTCAACTAATTGAGTTGGGAATTTTTCGCAAAATGCCATGACCAGCGGTCGTTGGTCTTCAAAAGACTGTGCCGCTGGCTGCTGCAACTGCAACTGCCACAGAAAACTGCAGCTAAGCATGTTGCAACCATGACTATTCGACTTTTACCTCCAGAGTCAAACTGTGGGCGATGGCTACTTCTATGTTCTAGTGTATGTGTGTGGGTGTGTGTGTGTATTTGTGTGTGCATCCTGATCCTGGCGCATTTTGACAGCCGCGACAAAACTAATTGATTTCAAAACAGCATAAAGCCGACAGGATCCTCAAAATGCTCGCCCACACAAGTATACATGCATCAGCTGCACCCAACAAATACTTTATAATTCAATATCTCAGTTAGAAAATTTAATTAGAAATATTTTTGACATTGAAAGACTTTTTTTATTATCTTATTCCAAATTCAATTACTTTAGATATAAAAAAAATAATATATTTCTAAATATAAATCTCTAGTTCGCCAGTTCTGGGCTTGAATATCCTTTCGTCAGTATATTTGTTATATTATTATTATATTTTAAAAGTTCTCAAAAATATGTCGACCATAAGAGTCCGTTAAATTTCCATAATCAGCACTTCACAGCACATTTTGAAAACCTGCTGAAAATGGGCGACAGAGTTGAGATTTGCATGGCTATCAAGGCGTAACTGTTCGTTGTTTAGTTGGGTTTTTGACTTCATCGTCGGAGTCAGATATGTGTCACAGTTACTGATTGGTGATCAACGTTTGCTCCACGCTGACAGGACATGATGTGGCCGCCTGTTGGGTGACATTATGGTTTCATTGCCAGACCACACTTAGGCGATAGCTTCACGCCTGAGAAGCATTTGCAATGCATCGAGTGAGGCATTGAGACATTGACTAAATTCCACGTAGATAGCAGAACACGGACACTGCCACAAACAATATGCATGTAATTTTGAATTAACGCCACAAGATTCGCTCGGGGGGGAAACATTCGTCCCCCTTTCGTTACGCCGCTGGAGTTCATTGAGGCTCATAATTGATCGTAATGTGCGAGGGCCTGTCAACAGAGTCTTCTTGCCTGTCAACAGCAGGATACACCGAGGACTCTCTGTCTCTCTGTGTGTTCTCTGATAAGGCAGGACATTTTGCATTTGTCGCGCTCGCACTTCGTGTGCCCTTTTGTCCCACTGTGCCTGCGAAAAAGAAGAAGCAGAACACAATGCACATGATCGATCGCTGGTGTGTGGGCCAGTCTGGCCAGGACCTTTTTTAATTCGGTATGCATCGCGCGCAAAGATCCTTACCCATGCTTTTATATATACATATATGTTTGTGTGTATTTTATCTGTCACCCGATGTCGGCTATAGCTCTTCAAATCTATTTGCTTTATTAATAAATCGCTAGATTTGAATGAATCCTGGTCTTAACTTCTAGGTATATCTGCAGCTTTATGGCCTGGCTTTATGACCCGGCTGTTACAAATTTATAGCATTTAGGTAGCTCTCCTCAATTTGTTACATTTCCTGTTCACACATTTTTACCAGCTTCTAATTTGGTAAGCAACAAATAGCTGAATCTTACATATTTAATGTAAACGTCGCAGTTTATTGTTATAATTTTTATTTTTATTTTTATCAAATTCTTGTAATTATCACTGAGGTATGTTAATTTGAAATAATTGTCTATGTATATTAAATATTCTTTCAATCTCTTTTGAGACAAAAGAATGGTAAAATAAAGTCAAAAATTCAAAATTCTACTACTACTAGCTCATATAATAATGCAAAAATATAACTATGCGCAAATTAAGATTCAATGATTTATATGCTTGTAGCTTAGGAAATCACAAAATACATTTAATTTACATGCCAATATTGCAGTATTACTTTTGTCTATTTTAATCTCAATTTTGTTACCTTCTAATCATAACTTCAAAAATCAAAATCAAACAAATATTTATCTAATCTAACCTCTCTAAAAACCCCTGCTCAAATTTTACAAAAGTCAGAAACTAAAACCAAACTAAGCTTACTTTTAAGTAAGTTTTGGTGCATGGTAAATGTTTACTTGGATCCATTTGGCACATCAAATCTGAGACTCAATTTCTGGCTCCGGTTCAGCGAAAATTCTCGAGAAGCGCGCGATTTACAAAATCTGCCGCGAAAGTGAACTAAATCCTCGGCTGGGCATGCTTAACCCTTTAGTTGCAAGCGGGCAGGATTACCTGCCACTTGAGCTCCATTGAGCTGTTGCAAATCAGCGCAAATCAGCCAAAATTGTTAAGCCAATGTGGATTGTCAAGTAATCCTGGAGAGCGAGTTCGAAAATCCCAGCAACTGAAACTGAACTAATTGCTCGAGTGGATTAAGCAAATATTTTCCCCGAATTTCTTATATTTTTGATTAAAGCGTTGTTTGCTTTCGTTGTTGTTGTTGCTGTTATTTTGTATTTTGTACCAATTAACTGGGCAATATGCCGCATCAAAACAAGGAGCAATAGAGGAAACGAGAGAGAGCGAGAAAGAGAGTGAGAGAGAGTGATATGAATCAACAGTAAAACGCCTACTAGAGGCGAGTGGCGCACAACCCCTGTTTGGATTGGATGTAATGGATATTTTGACGCCGATGCTTGCAAAGGGCTGCAAATAAACATCCACAAGTTCCAAAACACGCGCAACGACAACAAAAACAAACAGTCACCGTGTGTGGATGGCAAGTGGAACAAAATGGTCAAATGCCAAACCCGTTTCGAACGAAAGGCGGAGTCTCTATGCGAGCTGCCTGCGTCTACCTAACAAGCGAGCATGCTTGCTCTCTGTCGCTCTCTCTCTCTCGCTCGCTCTCTCGCAATGGTGGTGGGTTGCGGTTGTGTGAGTGTGCGCTCTCAGCAGTGAGACGCGTGCGTATAAATAGAGCGTTTCGTTGATGTGGAGAGTCAGTATTGAGTTACGCTTCGCAACGTGCACAGCAACAGCAGTTATTCAACAGTTATTCGTGTAACTGTTTCAATTCAATTTACAAAAAAAAGAAAGACTTGCAAAAATGGTGAAAAGTGTCTGCGAAATGGAATTCAAAAGCAATTTTTCCATCGATGCCATCTTGGCAAAAAAACCAACAGCGACCGTCATCAAGCATGAGCCACAAATCAATCACCCCTATCCATATCCATATGCCAACAACTCGGATGGTGAACTATCTGCATCCGAGGATTTCGATAGTCCCTCAAGAACGAGTACGCCGATGAGCAGCGCTGCTGAATCGCTATCGTCGCAGCATAACGACAAACTGGATGTGGAGGAATTCGACGATGAAGACATTGAGCTAGATGAGGAGGACAGCGATGCAAGTGAACAGTGCAACAGCAACAATCCCAGCAAGAAACAGAAGCTCAACAGCGCCGGCAGCAATGATACCAAAAAGCCACCTTACAGCTATAATGCTCTCATCATGATGGCCATCCAGGACAGTGCCGAACAGAGATTGACCCTAAATGGCATCTATCAGTATCTGATCAATCGCTTCCCCTACTTCAAGGCGAACAAGCGTGGCTGGCAAAATTCCATTCGCCACAATCTGAGCTTGAACAAATGCTTTACGAAAATTCCGCGCAGCTATGATGATCCCGGCAAGGGCAACTACTGGATTCTGGACCCCTCGGCCGAGGAGGTGTTCATTGGTGAGACGACTGGCAAGTTGCGCCGCAAAAATCCTGGTGCCAGTCGCACCCGTCTCGCTGCCTATCGTCAGGCCATCTTCAATCCAATGCTGACCGCCGGTGGCTATGGTGCACCACATCCCGGTGCTGGTTATGGTTATCCGGGCATGCCATTTGTTGCCGCCGCCGCTCTCTATCAGCGCATGAATCCCGCTGCCTATCAGGCTGCGGCTGCTGCAGCTGCTGCTATGGCTGGCTATGGCCAGCCACAGATGCAGTATCAGGCACCAGCAGGAGCACCACCCAGCGGTGCACATCCCCAGCTCCAGGCAGGTGGTTATCCTGGTGGTGCGCACATGAACGCGGAATTGTTCCAGCGCATGCACTTCTTTGGCAAGTTTCCGGCCAGTTAAGCGCCTCCGAAGGCGTTCGCCACGCCCAGCGTTTTGGTTTTGATGGGACAAGGCTTTGGTTGAGCCGCCGCCGCCACCGCCGCAAGGAGTCGCCGCAAAAGGAGCCGCGCACAAGAAACCCAACCCCCACTTTTGACTTCTAAATGTTGCATTTAGTAAAAACAAAAAAAAATATATACAAAAAGAAACGAATGCCGCCTCCGGCCTGGAAAGCCGGTTAGCCCTTGGCTCCTGGCTAGGATTTGAGCAGCTGCAGCAGCACGCCATGCAAATACATACAACATGCAGCTGCCACCTGCCTCCGGCCACGCGTCGCCTCGCATCGCAGAAAGGCGACTTGGAGTTTGGCTACATTTGCAAATATGTACATAAATTTATCATACACAAATTATTAAACAAATAAAAAAACACATTCAAAATGAAAAAAAAAACGTATTTTTGTATTTTTTTACGATCTATAAAGTTTCAGCTTGTTTTAACTATCTTAGCTTGTTTTAAAGTGTAGTTAGCTAACTTATTAATATTTACTTAGTATTTTTCAAAAATAACTTTTCATTTACCGAATTGTAGCTAATTCTAGCCAAATTTATTTAGCATTTAGCTGCTTTTAAATTCTGACTGCTTCTTTTGGCTCTTTTTCTTGGGCTATTAGCAACCTTCTTCTTCTTTTTTTTCTTAACTTCTTTTAACTGCCTGATGACTTAATTAGGCGGCAAACATGAACATTTGTTTGAAGAAAGAAAAGGGCGATCGTCTCCATTGTTGTTGTTGCTGTTATTGTTGCTTGTTGTTTGTTGTTTGCTGTGATGTTGTCTCAATTTCCCTGGCTCTTTACATGCCCAGTGACAACTCCAGCTGTGCCCCGCGCCGCAGGCAGGTAACCCAACTGTGTGATCCCTGCTCGGTCTCCGACTCGAACTCGAACTCGGACTCGGACTCGCACTCCTTGCCGGGGTCCAGTTCCAGCCAGGCCATTGTCTAAGCAGCACACTTCTATTTGCCTACACACACACACACACACACACACCTACACACTCACATGTGTGTATGTGTGTAAATACAGCAATTTTTCTTAACTTTTGTTATAAAATTTTTCAACTAATATGCTTTGGTTAAAAGTGAAAGATGAGAACCCTAGAAAAAAGGGCACCGACAAGACAGACAGATCACACTTAAAAAAAATATGCTCCGGAATTTAGGAAATTTCTTGTCTTATTTTTCAACAAGTGCAATAACAGGGCTATCATTTCTAAATTAACTTTTGAATACTTAAATATTCTGTATTTTAAAAAGAAGCCGTTTTTTACTTTTTGGAAATATGTCATTTAAAATTTATAGTTGATATATTTTTTTGCTGAGTGTAGGGTCACTTTTTTCCCTAACAGAGGCGTTGTTGAAATTTTTCAAACTGTTTTGTGTGTTCGGAACCTAATGTTGATGTCTTCATTTTGGTATATATTTGAAAATGTGGAGATGCCGCCAGTTGCTTTGATCTTAAGTGCGCATTTGAGTGAAACATGTGAGAAAAACGGAGCATCAACATCCTCAACAATCATGATGATCATCATCATGATCATCTATGGCATCAACAAGTTCTTCTCTTTTTCCCCCCAAGCATAACGAGACCTGCTCATATCATAAATACAGCGCTTTTCTCCATTTCCCTCTCCCACATCGATTTGTTAACGAAAATGATAATTAATATCATCGTTAGTTCTGATGGGGAAAAACGACATGAGTGAACGACGGGATCGGTAGCAATTATCATACTCGAATTTTCATCTCTTTTCCATTTTACCCATTTTCAATAATTGTAAATTATTGTCCGTCTGTTTATTTTTTTTTGTTGTATTTTTGTTGGGTGTTGTATTGTTGTGTTTTGGTGTTGGTAAATCATGTTATTGAAACGATTAGCTGGCAGTTTTATAGGGTGCCAAGCAGCATTAGAAATAGTTGCAGGGGCGGAGGAGGAGCAACCGTAGCGGGGGGATTAAGTGGATCAGTTTGTGTAATGCTTAAAGTCGGAAGTTAAATTGACACCTTCTGAGATTTTCAAAGGTTCAAGCTTAAATAAAGAATTTTGAAATACATTTGATCTTTATTAAATTTTAGGAAACTCGGAAATTTTAAAATAATAGTAATATTTGCTGTGGCTTCTTAAAACTGAACTCAATAGGTAAAAAATGGATCTGGAGATGATTTTTTATAATTTGTGAATTTAAAAAATTTATTATTTGCACATCCTTGAAACTGCCAATAACAAGACATTAGTTAATCAGTTAATTTTAAAAATGCTAATTTCTTTTTTTTCCTGTGCTAATTAAAATTACATATTTTTTTTTTTCCTATTCAATTTTCTAATTCTCCGAGTTTTTTAACACATATTTCTTAAAATAATGATCATCTTTTATAGGAATGTACTCAGTTGACATCTAAATTTTCTAAAATGAGTTTCCTTTTATGATAATGATCCTTTTTCGCTTGTTTGTCTTAAGCAAATCCTTTGCTCATTTCAGCTTGTTACTTGTTTTCCCTGCATGGTTTCATATGTGTGGATATTTGGGGTTTAAGTGCGGCTTAAGCAATTGGAAGAGTTAAATCGGGTTGCGGGCCCACACATAAGTCCCATATGATATCCAATATTTTGCATATACAAACTATGCTTAGCCGGCGACTTAAGAAACTGAAACTTTGTGTACGATTAAACAAAAGGCTTTTCCGTTGGACAGGAATTGCAATGGAGGATGAGGATGGATATATGGAGTACGGCAACGGGTCATTGTTTGATTGGGTTGCTGGTGATGGTGCTGGTAGTTGCCCAGCTTAAGTAGATGCTTGTTATTGAAATAGTTTGTGGATGAGCGCATTATATACTTAACACATTTTCCACAATTTATCCAGGGCACGGGATTTGCTGAATTGGAATGCGGCTTGAATTTAGCAATCCACTTACCTAAGCCCAAGGAACAACCTTAAGGATCGACAGATCCCGTGCGTCTAAGTCGCTAAAGCAGTTTGCTCTCTAAGAAGGTTGCTGCGGGTTGATTGTGTTGATTGTGTCGATTGTTTGAGGCTCGAGGCTTGCATTGTCGAATTATTGGATCGTATACATAGGGATTTGCTTAACTGTATCACCGACTCAAAGTCTCGGACTCAGGCTGAGACTCGAATGAGGTAGCACGCGTAGAGTAGTTGTTGCTTCTTAACCAGTTTGCGAATTGGCTTAAGTGCTCGACATGCAATTTACAAAGATAACAAGCAGCGAGAGGCGGCCGAGCAACGGATCTGGCTTACTTATCTTATTACCCGGGTTAAGTGCAGGGATTACGCTGTCGAAAGAGCAGCAGCAGCAGCAGCAGAAGCAGCCAGGACACCAACACAAAAGCCAGTCCTGGCGAGAGTCCAGATGCACAAGCTGATTACCTTCTACTTACCTTCCACGACACAGCATGCTGCATGCAACGTGTGCCGTTTGTTACACTTTTTGCTACATTTAGACTGCCCCAGGATGGGAAAAAAATAAGAGGACACACACAGAAGGTTTTTGGTTTGTCTACTGTAATCTAAGCCCAGTTTCATTAATGATTCAAGCCCATCTTCGGGGGTTGCAAGACTATCTCTTCTCTCTTTCTGTTTTACTTGTGGCATAAATATTTTATATACATATTGTATATAGATCGGCTAGTTTTGTCGGCTGCTGTCTGCCGGTTTAACCCAAACGCGTTTTGGTCTTAGCCTCCTTTGTGTTTCGCAAGGATTGAGTTTGTGAGGTGCTTTGCTGCACAAGGATTGTTGGATAGGAAGTTACCATTTTGGCATTAGTTTTTAACAATTGCACTTATCATGGACTAGACCAGTTTGTTATGCTTTAGTGTGGTAGATGTGTGGAAAAGAAACCGTAATGTGTTAGCCAGTTGAGAGAGGGGAATACATAAACAAGAATTTTTAAGATTTTTGGGTGATAAACATAGCTGAAGAAAACTAAATTTATTAAAGTTTAAATTGACACATAGATTTAATATAATAAATATAAATCATGTAAAATCGTTAAGTATGTTATTTACTCGATGTGCATATATCAAATTTATTTAAAAAAAATTTATTTAAACTTTTTGAGGAAATCATATTGCTTGAATTTCTAATTTGTTCTTGTATCTATTCGTATATAAATAAATTATTATAAAAATATATATAAATATTATCTTTTAATCAATATGGAGCCTATAATTTTAAGTACACACTTATTTAACACATTTGCATAACTTAAATGCAGATATTGATTAAATTTATATATCAACATACATTTACCTAGCAGAGATACTGATCATTTACCCTATTAATTATTAATATTACCTGTCAAAGCATTTAAGCCATTTATTCAAGGCTATTTTACAGTAGTCGAACGCCAAGTTATAATTATTGATTTATATCTGCTGGGGCGACCTACTTGCCACAGACACTAAGTGGTTGAGTTACGTGTTTGGATTGCCGACACTATTGATCGACAGCTGTAGTTACAGATTGAAGCCTTACAGATGGAAATCTTGCTCGGGTGTGTCACCTATGCAGATCCACTTACCCTTCCTCTCTCTCTCTCACTCCTATGTCCATCTCTCTCTCGATTAGAGGCGACCACACAGTGACCACAAAATGTGTTTTTAATTGAATGCAATGTGTGGCGGCGGTTGCCCAGTTTGGTCATAGCTAAAAGCAATGGTTCAGATGAGGGCAATACATTCAAATGTTTATTAATAAAATAATTGTTAACCCATGAACGCACAAATACTAATCAAATAATGGCAATACAAACAGTAGCAGCAGCAACAACACCAATGAAAACCTCATCAAATTGTTGCTGCCCAGCGATGAAAATATTTGAAAAATATTTAAGCGACACACAACAAAACCGCCAGCATGTGGGTTGCACTCAGTACACTCAGAAAAATGGGGAGTACATATGTCTATTACTTATAGGAAAGTCTTGGCGATAAAAATCTATTTATAATTGTTATTTTAGGTTTCTTAGGTATTCAAAAATATACTTTAATTTATTAAATTTTAATAGTTTTTACAATTGATTATTTACATTTGAGAAATAAGATTTCTTAGGAATAAAATATTTAATACTTTAATTTAATAATTTCGGATACATTATTTTCTTAAACATATTTAACATTTTCCCTTTACTTACCATATTTATGATTACAATTGTATAGTTTTATAATCGCGTTACAAAGTAGTTTAAAATTTATAAAAAAAATAAAATTTTGGTATTTTGTTTTTTCAGTGTAGTTTGGTAGGTGGATCTATAGTCTATGCGACCGACGAGAGTTGCTCTTTAATTAGTCTCTTTCATTATCTTGGCCTCTCTGTTGACCCGAATTTCAATTAAGTTAATTTACGCGCCACACATCGAGGGCAGCATCAGGGGGCAGGCAGCATCAGTCTCAACTGGGACTCGTACTTGTGTACTCGGACTCTTACTTGGACTCGGACTCTGACACCGGGTGCGACCTCTCAACGGAACCAATTCAGAATAATAATAAATACACACACATATGTATGTATGTGACGGACTGTGCGATATGAATGAATGAATCGTAGAACTTTAGCTCTGCTGGCCAATTGTTAGCGTACAAATAAAATATAATTCTGAGATGAACTGAAAATACGCGCACAATTAAAAGAAATTATGAATGAGTAAGAAAAATGAATGATGCACTTGAACATTACAAAAAAGATGACTGGACCCGCTCGCCCAGTTCAAACCGTTGATTGAGTAAGGGGAACCACATAACGGAAGTGAGTTCAGCCGGGTCTTGACAACCACAACTTGGGGCAATATTGCATGCAAAATACGCATGTCAACTTGGCATCTGAACTCGGTTGTGGGACATTTCGAACATGTTTACAGATGTTACAGTTACGACCACCAGTTACGAGTCTCAAGTGTGCCACACGCGATTTTTAATAAAGGTCCTATCGAGCTCGGGGGTTCACATAAAAAACAAATATTGTATATATTTTGATTGAGTAAGGTAAACTATCTTAAAGACTTACTTCCTTTGTGATTGGTAAACCTTCTTCTTTGCCTTTAGATCTATATAGTATTATACAATCTTTATAGACTAAGAACATCAATCTGTATAATAACAGTAGATTTGAGCTAGTAATTTATATATGTATATCCCAGTATCAACTGTCTTTATGCTTTAACTGAAATACTTCTATACTTAATTGCATTTTAGCTACTTGCCACTGCCTCCATTCAATTGCTCTTTGGTAACCCCACTTCCTTTGGCAGATCTTAAGACTGGATAGAGCCGATGTCAGTTGACAGATTTCACACTGATATAGGAATGGCGGAGAGAAGCAGTCAGTGAAGCAACCATTGACTGCCAACACATTGGACAAATTAAGCCGGGTTAAGGGTCCAACACAGAGCTGGACCTCAATTAAATTGATTTGGATCAGCGCCGTGGACTGGTGGAACCAAAAGTGACCAGCAACCAGCATAATCAAGCAAACACACACACTTCTCTAACTTTCTGTCTCCCTCTCTCTCTCTCTCTCTGTCTCTATCTCTGTCTCTCTCTTTGTTGTCCGATTATGTAGCAATAAATCCGCAAATGAACCCGCAGCAGTCGCAGTTCAAGTTGTGGAAACGGAATTGGAAGCGTGGCCACTGACTTTTAAGTTGAGCCACATTAACAGCAGCCTTGTTATACCCTGTAATCATTTGAAAATGCTAACAAGGGATGTTGTGTCGTTGAGGCTGTTTGATTTGATTTTATAAAATATTTTTTCTTGGCTGATAAGGTGAGATTAATGCAGTTTTTATTCAACGAATGTTTTCTTTTAATAAGAAGATAAGTGTTATAATAGAGGACCTAGAACTTTGAACTTTGTCTATAGTTTACGAAGATCCGACGTAGATCACTATTAGATACCCTTATCACTATTACATACTCTATACAATCATGCAAACATCAAGTGTATTTTATTTTTAGATATTTTTAGTTCTTAAATGATAAAGTTTTGTATTTTAATAGAAAACACAAAAATCTTTTGCGGAGAGAAGAAAGAATCTTTAACAGGTAGAATTTATTTTTTATTTCCCAAAACTGAACTATGCAAAAATATAAAAATATCATCATTGAAAACAGCGTTTTTCCGTAAGTAGACGTATCTTTTGCATTAGCTGATTACAGGGTACCTCCTAGTCAACTAAATAACTGCTTAGTTGTTGTTGTTGTTGCTGATGTTGCGCTTTATTTGTGCTCGTTGTAGCTGTTAATTGTTACGCAGTTCATTAACATACACCACACACACCGCAAGCACACACACTCACACACACACTCTTAAACAACACCACAAACACAAATCATGCTTGCCCCTTTAAGTTGCCACCCTCGCGTGGCACACGCGACCAGTTCCCAGTTCCCAGTTGCCAGTTGCCCCTTCCCCTTTCCATTCTCCAGCTCCCTTTCGCATTTCCCTTTCCCATCAGCAGCAGCAGCAACAGCAGCAGCAGCAGCAGCGGCAGCAACATCAGCTAACGATGACATCTAAGCGGTTGACGCTAACGATGTTGTTGCTGTTTGTTGTTGTTGCTTGTAGTTGTTGTTGTTGTTGTTGCTGCTGCTTGTAGTTGTTGTTGTTGTTGCTGATGGTGTTGGTGTTGGCGCTGCGTGAGTTTTGGCAGTGTTTCTTTTTGTTAAATGCGTGTAAATCAGTTTATAACACATTGTCAACAATTATCAAGTGTTGGGCAAAAAGGGGTGTCTTTCATTTGGCTGTGTGTGTGTGTGTGTGTTTGTGTGTGTGTTGAGGGGTGGGTGGGTGGAGGTAAAGCTGCCTTTTTTTTTAAGAGACTACATACAACTGTAGTCGATGCGCTAAGTGAACAAGAAAGTTAGAAAGTATGGTTTTTTAAGTATTATGAACAATAATTCTACTTATTTTATGCATAAGTTAGTTTGTTGTTTAAATTTGCTTAATTAACATATAAAATTGAAATTGTAAACTTTGAATTGATTTTTATAAAATAAATTCAATTAATGTGATGTTTGCTTGCCTCTCTGTAATTTTTATAATTTCTATACATATTTATTTTTATTATCCCACTTAATACCAGTACCACCTCGAAACAGAACCAATTTTAAGTTATGATTTGATTTCTGGAATAGAACTTCATTTTAATTGGAACACTTGTTTTTTACTCTAATTGTAGCTTGGTTAGGGTATTCAGGCGTCAACCAAGCTATGCAATTGTTTGGCTCTAAGCTCATTTTGTGCCGCCGTTAACCACCCGTCGTTAACCAAACGCCAGGTCACACCCAAAATCTGAACACCCAAAACCCATTTTGCACCCTTGGCTTTAACCATGCCTCCGACAACAGCTCCCCCCTGAAATTGTACTTGTAGCACACTCGTTTGGCTGTTTATTTGCACAACGAAACACACGATAATAACAACAATAACAAGTGGCAGGAGATGCCAGTGTCCAGGAGCTGTCCTGTGTTGTCCTGCGTCGAATGGAAAAGCTGCTGCGCGTGATTTCAACAAAATTTGGCCAATTTGTCAGCCCACAAGGGGGAGAGGGGCAGCGAGGGAACAACCCCATAGAGCCGCCCCATAGAAACCGGGGCATAAAGTAATTGTAACTGTAACTGTAACTGTAACTGTAACTGTAACAATTCTTAACTGTTCTCAACGGAATACGCTAAATGAAATCAGATGTCAGCGAAGGGCGAAGAGAGAGAAAAAAAAGGTTTAACCTAAACCTTAAGCGTTAACCGTTAACCCTTTGGCTTTAATCAAGACAAATCCCGCGTGCTGATGTTGGAAAATATTTGTGTGGCTAAGCGACGGCGATTAGGCCGAAAAATACGACTCCAAAAACTGCGACACGGTTTTCAAGTCCCACGAAATATCAGATTAATACGCGCTAAGCTAAGTCCGCAAATCCCCAGAGAGAAAGAGAACGAGAGAGATAGAGAGAGAGAGAGGGAGAGGGAGATAGACAAGATCTAATCCTTGCTTAACTCTTTCGGCGTGGCAAAAGGACGAGGCCGAGATCCTGGGCGTAGGTAAGATCAATTTGCGACAAATTTTTGGCTACTGTTCGGAGTCTCAAAGTGCTCAACATGTAAACAGACAATATAAACAACGGAAGCGCACAATACCTCATGTGTGTGTATGTGTGTGTGAACGAATATTTAACCCGTTAGCCAGCTCCCTTTAGGTAGTTGATCCGCCCGCGCCTAGGTAGCCGCGCCAGCCTCTGTTTGCATGCATCGCGCTGATCCGTTGGACAAACAAGCTAATCCTGCGGTTAAACTGCCATTGAGTTGATCAAAATAAATGCGAGGACCCGTCAAACACTACCCGGAAGGACATCGCGATCCGGACAAACTGCAGTGGGCGTACCAACTTTACCGAGCGAGACGCGAACGGGTTGAGGACCTACGGCTAGAACAGGCCGTAGAACCTTTGAGCCGTGCTCGAAAAGGGTTGAGAAGGCGGCTGCTCAATGCTCACGGATTTATTTTGGCTGCTCAAATATCAAACATGGACACAAAACCAACAAAACTAAATGCCAGCTATAAATCTGGCTGATTAGTAAAGTACTCTCGCCCCTTTGAAAGTGCGCTGCCCGCTACTCAAATATTGATTCTCTGTGCCATTTTGTGATCTGCTCGTGTTTGTTTATCAGATTCCATTTGCCACTCTCAAGTATTCCAGAAATGCATAGTTTTTATCAATGAAACATTGTCTTTTTTTCAGTTTTTTTTTATAGTTTCCGGATTGGATAAGATTAAGGGACAATAAGTTTAAATTTAATAAAAATTGTATGTTTATTTTTGCAGATTTATACTGCTTTTATATTATTATATTATATTATATAAATATTTATAAACTGACCCACATATATATTTTAACCAGCAATATCTGGAATCAAATTTTGTAGATCAAGTCTGAATTGATCATATATAAAATTAAACATTTTTGTACTTTTTATGCTGGATATAAATAAAGGACCCATCATTTATTTCTGCTAACCTAATGACTTTTCGGTATCTGGCCACTTAATAGCCATTTCTATAATTAATTTGATGCATCGGATACTTGGGAACTAGATACTCCATTCTCTGGTGTCGCCGTAGAGCGCACTCCATTTACTGACACCCTACGACAAATTGCGGTGTGTGGCATTCCTCACTGTTATTATTTATCTTAACTTATTTAAGAGATCTGGTCTGCTCGTAGTGTAAATTCTCAATAATGGTCGAAAACAATTTCGTAAAAAAGATACCACAAATTGATCACACCCTTCACGCGCAATATGCAAAACAGGGTATACAATTATCAGCTTACCAAACTGTTACGCAAGTAACCAAAACAATTACAAAACAATGGTAATCATAAATATGGTATGTGTGCACATATTCAATTGAAAAACGAGTACACACACAACACGCACACACTGCTGACAATTTTGTGATGCCCAGCAATTAAAATGCCGTTGCTAGCGCCATTTTGTTTTGACCTGCGGCCCCCATTCAGCGCAGAGAATGAGAGACAAAGAGTTAGAGTGGGAGAGCAAGCATGTACTTGCGTATCAGTGTGTGTGTGAGTGTGGAGCTTGTGCAGCTTTTGCGCGCATGTCTCCACTCTACACGAGAGCCACACGTCCAATAATTTTGCGCCACACACACACACACACGAATATACATACACATACACAAGCAAGCAGACCGCATTCCGTTGTATTAAGCACAACAGCTACAATCCACAAACAACAGTAACAACAAAAACAACTGGTTAAACATGGCGTCGCTTGTTGTTGTTTTTGTTGTTGTTTCCGCAGCATTTTTATATTGTTTGTTTTGCGTTTAGTTTTATTTATGTCGTGTTTTAGTGTCAGGTACCGAAACGTGTTGCACCTTTTGCAGCTGTTTATTTCTTGGCTCCAATCAGAGCGCTTCGTCCTTACCACACACATACAGGCACACACTGACGAAAGCAACGCCCCCAAGAAACGAAAACAATTATTATTACAAAATGATTTTTGTAATTATTTCTGTTGTTGCGTTTGTGCCATTTGCCTCCTGCGAATTGCAGCAGCTGCTGCCGTTTTCAAAAAATATTCCACGAAAAATTACATTTGATTGCAGCAAATTGCATTAAATTGTTTAATGGCTATTTTGTCATTTGTTATTTACGAACATGCCAATTATTGGGGCTTTAAAGTAAAGTTAATTTACGTTTCAAATTAATCTTCTAATTTTTGAGGTATCAAATACATTTAACGTTGATTTTATATTAAATTTATTACGAATATCTAAAATGCTGCCATTATTATCAAATGCACTTTAAATATTTAATTTAATTCGTTTTACTTATATATTTTTCAATGTTTAAAAAATACGTATCTTATTTTTATTGATGAATAAAGGGTCCGTAAATATTATATTTATTTTTAAAAATATTTATAATAAGAAAATAATAATAATAATAAAAAACATTTGCAAATGCTTTTTTTTAAATTGTAAATTGTGGCAGAGCTTAAAGAGGCAAATACAGCAAATTCAGGACAACAATTAACAATGACAACTGTGTGTGTGTGTGAAAACAAGAAAGCCATTAAACAGGGACCTACAACAACAACAAAATGTGTGTAGCAAAAGCAGCAGCTGTTCCAAAAAGAGCAAAGTAATCAAAAAAAAAAACAAAAAAAACCTGGCGTATCAAAATGCAACCCACAAGCCATTCTGAGAGTGTGTTTGTGAGTACGAGTGTGTGTGTGTGCCCTCTCGCTCTATGTGTGTCTATCCCACACCACCACAAAGCAACCCACTCCACACTCAGCATAAACGATAAAAGCAAAAACAATGCTTCGTCGTCTGGCGTTCGTGTCATGTCAGCAGCAATTAGCAACGAATCGGTAAAAATCTGTACACGAGCGAGCAAGCGAGCGAGCTATAGCCGCCGACAGAGAGCGCAAGCGAATGCGGTCCACAGCTGCCATTGGCTATTTCGTTTGTCGGCTGCGACTGAGCAATAGCCAAAGGAAGCAGCGCAAACTGGATTGTGTGATTTTTAACGAATTCTTGTTATTTAGTCTACACAAAACGCCACAGCGCAGCGGACGTGTGTGAATTAAACGGCAAATGTTCAGCGGGCGCCCAATTTGAATACGTGTGCGTTACGTATGTGTGTGATTGTGTGGGAGGCATTTGTGATATCAATTTAATTATAACAATAAACATAAATTAAATAAACATGCAATAACAGTTAGGCAAGCGAATAAGAATTTCAAGTGCAAAAATGGTGAAAATCGTTGAAGAACTCAATGCACATCAACAACATCATCAACATCAGCATCAACATCAGCATCATCATCAACTGCATCAATTGCATCATCATCATCATCAGCATCCACACACACACCATCCACAGCCAGCAAACACCGTCGGCGCATTGAATCTCAATTTGAATCTGACGCCGGCAACGCTGCTCATGAAAATGGCGCGAACGCCGCATCTGAAATCCAGTTTCTCGATAAATGCCATATTGCCCGAAACGTTGGAGCAGGATGAGGAGCAGCAGCAGCGGGACGACGACGACGAGGAACATCATCAGCAGCAACAACAGCAGCGGGAACAGCATCAAAAGTTTAAAAATAACAACAACAACAATAACAACAGTTCACCACTGATCTCGGAGCCGGATAGCGATGTGGAATCGGATTTGGATGTGACTTCGATGTCGCCAGCGCCACCTGTCGACGAAGCCGAAGATGAAGATGTAGATGCCGATGCCGATGCGGATGCGGATGTAGATGCGGATGCCGAAGCTGATCCCGATGACGATGTGGAATGTGATAACGATGGTGATTCGGAAACAAAGTCAACGGATGGCAAACCCATCAAGGATAAGAAAGGCAACGAGAAGCCACCGTACAGTTACAATGCGCTCATCATGATGGCCATTCGACAGAGCCAGGAGAAGCGTTTGACCCTCAACGGGATCTACGAGTACATCATGACCAATCATCCGTATTATCGGGATAACAAACAGGGCTGGCAGAACTCCATCCGGCACAATCTCAGTCTGAACAAGTGTTTTGTGAAGGTGCCGCGACACTATGATGATCCCGGCAAGGGTAACTACTGGATGCTGGATCCATCGGCGGAGGATGTCTTCATTGGTGGCTCCACGGGGAAGCTGCGACGACGCACCACCGCCGCCAGTCGCTCCCGTTTGGCGGCGTTCAAGCGTTCGTTAATCGGACCAATGTTTCCCGGCCTGGCAGCGTATCCACAATTCGGTCAGTTCCTCACCTACCCACAGGCGGCACCCAGTTTGCTGGCCAGCATGTATCAACGCTACAATCCCTTTGCGCCAAAGAGCCCGGTGTCCATGGTGGGTCATCCGGCTGCAGCGGCAGCAGCAGCCCCGCCTCCACCGTTTGTCAGCCCGGCTAGCAGTCAGGAGCTCTATCAGCGTCTGCAGTATCAGCAACTGTTGCATCAACATGCTGCCGCAGCGGCATTAGCCGCACATCAGCGGCAACTAAGTGCGGCGGCTGCGATGCCAACGGCACCGGCGCCACAACCACATATGACGCACCTGGGACAGCCGCCCTCATCGCCACCCAATCTTCACCATCAGCTCGAGCAGCAGCAGCACCAGCTGGCGCACAGTGAGGCAAATTCGCGTTCACCCGTCACAGTGGTCACACGCAATAGCTGAAGGAGCGCGCTTCTGCATGCAGTGTAGTTAGTAGTGTATAAGTATTCGTTGTACATAGGAACAGCCGCGACTGAGGCGCCTAGACGCTTGTAAATAGACAGAGAATAGAGAGAGATACAGAGAGAGAGAGAGAGAGAGAGAGAGAAATAACTCTAATTGTAACTTCGGCTAGCCGATGTTTAAATACCCTTGCAGCAGTCAAACCTTTAAAAATAAGGTTTCAATATATAAACAGATATATTGTTAAAAGTTAAAAATTTATTAAATGCACAAAATATATAAATTTGTGAAAACCAATTAAATAGGTGCATATCTTATAAATTTTTATTCATATCTGGCAATATTGTAATATCTCCAATTCTAAAAAAATTTTGTTTTATACAAATTTCAATTTCACAAGAATTCCAAAAAAAACATTGTTATTCAAAACATTAAAAACCTCGCTTCAACATTTATTGTGGAGATCATTTTTAATTACTAAACAATTGGTAATATATCTTTTTCTAAATCGCTAGATTACATTAAATTAACATCAAAATATTTTATTTTGAAGACAATATTTTGTGAATGAAAGAATGTATTCTGAAACCGCAGACGTTCTTATTAAAAAACGCATACAAATTTCTAGAAGCCTCCACAATTGAGCAAATTTTGAATGCAAGTCAAAGAATTTTGCTGGATGCCCAAAAAAAAAGTGGTCTAAGTTCCTCTTGCAGCCTTCTCAAGCCAGCAATTCTCAGAAGATTCTTGCAGTCATCTCCAAGGTCCAAGTTCATCTTTTATATTTTAATTTGCAATATTTTGACAAAGAATAAATGCTTTTGTGTCATTTGCAACAATTATTCCCCAATTGAAATAAATCTAAAATTAACTGTCTGATTAATTTGATGACAAATTATTGCAATGTTTTCAAGGGTATTTTGTGTAACTGATGGTTCTGAGTGTTTCGATAACGATAAACGATAACGATACTTAAGCGCAGCAGGCAATTGAAACTAAGCACTATTTAATTTATATTATTATTATTATGATTATTATTATTATGTACTTTAGAAGGCAGACAAAATAAAAATTAAAATTCTATTGAAATAAAAGAGAAATTGCGAAACATAAATCGACTTTTCACTGGCTAAATTGAACTGCAGTGCGTTCAATTAATCTGTTGTCGCGACAAAAAGATGCTGACGCTCCCCAACAGGAAGTCCTTAATAAGTCGTACACACACACACACACACACACACACACACACACACACACACGCATACACTGGCAATCTGTCGCTTGAAAGCGCTGTAAAAATTGCGCGCTAAAAGCCACCGTTAAGTGTCAAATCAAATAAAATTTTAGCGCATGTCCCACACACGCCACAAAAAACAACAACAACAACAACAAGAGCAACAACAACAACAACAAGAGCAACAACAACAACAACAAAATGCGAGGGGCGACTGAAGCGTGCGGAACTCGGAGGCTGCTGCTGCCGCTGATCAAATTGTTTTTACTGACTTGCTAGTCATTATGTTGTTGCAACTGTTTTTGTTGCACGTCTCCAATATGTTGTCGTGAATGGAAATGGGAATTGAATTTCCTCTAGAGACACTGAGGAAATGCGGGCGCGACAAACATACAGACAGACGGACAGACGGACAGACGGACGGACGGACAGCGTTGGCGTTGATCTGTGAAGATGTGCAGCCAAATGGAAAAAAAGTGCGATTTGAATTACTGGCGAGCTGCAATTGCAAATTACTAATAGGAAAAAGGCTCTTCCAAGATTTCCAGATATAAAATATAATAATATAAATTGGCTTGATTGGTACAAATGATTATGAATTTAACATTTCTAATAAAAGAAAAATGTGGAAATCAATTTTCAATAATATTTTTAGACGAGCGCAAATAGTGTATTTATTTATTTATATTTAAAATATTTGATTTCAAATTGATTTAATTTGAATATCTTGTGAGGATCTAAAAATCTAAATACATAAAAACTTGAAAATGTTTCCCATTTTTTAATTAGTCGAATTTGTGGTTAAAATTTATTTATTTGGAGTATTCAAAATAATTTGTAAATATTATTTAAAATCTTATTTGTTTATTTTGGAGAGTTTGTCAAACATCTATTTTTAAAACAATAAAATTGTACATACGATAACCAAATTGTTGGTCACTTACCTCATTTATTACAAGCTAGTTTGACTATATAAAATACATATTAAATAAATAAGTTGCATTCTATTGTCATTAAATATAATATTAAATATATTTTTATAAATTGGATAAACTTTCAGTAAGTTAGTTCTTTAGTAAATGAGGTGAAGAAATAATGGGAAGCTGTAAGAAGATAGCAAGAGATAGTGCTGTCAACACTCAATAACCCACATAAGTCAAACCAAGTTAATCAGTTGAGTTCCACACACACACACAAACACACACACACACACACACACACACACACGCACAGCAGTTGCAGGCGATGAATCTTCATTACAACTGCTGGCAGCAGTTTATAAATCACAACAAAGTTAAACCAGAAAAACTGGCGCCAGTTTCAATCTAAGAAAAGTTTCTTGAACTTGCTGGTTTGCCGAAGACAGTTCCAAGACCCGAACCGAAACCCGATTCAAACCGAATCGGAATCTGAATCTGAATCTGAGTCGGAATCGGAATCGGAATCATGCACTCAGATCTTCATCCATGTGAACGCATTCAGCTTAACTGGCAATTGAGGCAACTAGAAGTGACATCATATATAGGATAATTCACTCGAAATGTTTATACAGCACATAATCCGTCGCATAAGGCGAATAAATTGAAAGAAAGATATGTTCTCGGCTGGAATGATGATAATGTTCATGATGCTGATGATGCTGGAGATGCTGGAGATGATTATGGTTCGCCTGGTTCGTCAGAGTTTACGTGGAAATGAGACAAACAAATAAATTTACTTTGATTGAATAATGGTCGCATAATTGGCAACTTGAATGGAATTGAGTAGCAGGCAAAACAGATGCCACAAACTCAATTGAAATTGTTGCAACAGACAACAGACACAGCCAACAACGATGTTGCAATAAGATAAGACGAATCATCCAAAAGCACATAAACATATCGTCTATATAGTGTATATATATACATCGCTATAATTCTATGTATTCGCGGGCATTAACTAACTGAATTGGATAATCTCATTCTGATTCTCATTCTCAGCAATTGAGTCAACGGCAAAGCAAGTTACCGACTTAATATACCCCTCAAAGAATACAATTTGTAGTAATTTTAATTTATAAATTAAACTTGTCTTGGGTAAATTATAACAAATATAACAATTTTGATTTTAGTAATATTTTTTTTATCTGACTTTAGCTATGTATGTAACCCAATTGAAGACTATAAAATGTACAGGGTATCGAATAAAATGTCTGAGCTGGCGACTGGCGTCGCATTGTCGCCAATTGTTGTCTAAGATTTGGTTTAAATTGAAATGTGCAACTGTGAAATGTCAGGCGACAATTGTCAGCTAGATGGATGCGATATATCTACGTTCCACATACGCCCCGTTCGCCATGCCACACAGCGGAGGGAGAGTCGTGCTGCAGTCGTGAGCTGCAGTTTATTAACCTGAAAGCGACTGCAAGTGATTCATGCAGCTGGGCAAGTGAATAAGATTTAAAGATGCAACAACAAGAAAAAAGAAAACCAGTAGCTGAAGTCATGCAAGGGCTTTCCAGGGAGTAGCAATGGGTGGGCGCGGGGCAGCTGGGGGGGGGGGGAGGGAACCATGTCTACACCATAGTTGAGAATTGGAAAGCTGTTGAACTTGCTGGCTAGCTGGCATCTTGTTCTTGCAACACCTTTCTAAAGTTCTAAGCCCCATTAATGGTGCACGTCAGAGATTTGTAATGGCAAAGCAAGAAAAATGTTGTAAATAATATTCTTTATTATAATAGATAAAACTGGAATTAAATCTAATTATTTTATGAATCATATCTTCAAAATTCTAAAATTGAATTTGATGTACAATTTTGATTGCTAGCGTAAATCATAAATTATACTTCAAAGATCCCAAGGGATGTATTTCTAAATATCAATCTTAGTATCTAAATATCTAGCTAGTATGATTTTTCTAATAGGTTTTTACGTACACCTACCTTTAAAATAATTTAAGAGTTTTTAATAGTTGTATGCACTATAAAAAAGATATAGGCCTGATTTTTAGTTGAATGACAATAAACAAAAAAAGAAACTATGTCTCAAGGCTTTTGTGAGCTTGCAACTTGCGTGTGTGGTATGTAAATAGATTGTTGCCAGTGTTGTAGAGGCTGCTGCAATTAGATCGAAAGAAGTGTACACTATATATATATATATATAAAGTTGATGTGGGGAATGTTATTACTGAAAGGCTTCACGCTTAACAACCAAGTCACGCCCTCTGCGAAGGGGGCCACACCCACAGCAAATTGTTCGTCATCGTCATCGTCATCGGTTGCAAGTCTAATTTTTTTTCCTGTTTTTTTTTTTTTTTGGGTTGGAGTTGCAGAGTTGTCATGGAACCCCAACCAAGCAAAAAAGCCAACCACATGAAAAGGCAGCGAGCCGACGACCGTTGAGCATTTTGAGGCTGTCATGAATAACAATGTTTAAAATCGCTCATTAGGAGCGAAATTTTGTAAACTGAACAAGCGATAAAGATCGCTCGTAACTGAAGAATGGTTGAGCTCCCCACGCCGCACAAATGGCGCTCGCCGGCGGACAGAAGCGGACGGACAGACGGACGGACGGACGGACCAATGGTAAAAAAGCGCACGGCTCGGAACAATGGACAGGCAAAAGCGTGTGGAAATAATTTGGTTACAATTAAATAACAAAAGAATTTGTTTGGCAACTCTGGTGCGCATTTTGGCCAACAACTGTAGCCGCAAGTCGCAAGTGGCAGTTGCCGCAGGTGGCAAGACCGAGACGGCAGACGTTCAACTTGGCGGCATTACAAAGCGTACACTCAAAAAAAGGGAAATAACTTAAAACATTTCAAAACGAGTTTTTTTTCTTTTTGAACGTATAATTTTTTTTTTGTCAGAAAATTTAAGTTTATTTAATTTAAGCTATATTTAAAAAAATTAATTGCTTGCTTTACAAACTTTTCTCTTCAAATTTGCAAAAATATAAGTTAATCTAGCTTTCGCTTTTAACTTCGTTTTTTGTCATTAATATATCATTTTTTTACAGTAAAGGTTTTTTTCTGAGTGCATACTGAAACTTCACCCCCGTTACTCTCCTGGCTTTTAGCCATTGTCCATTGTCCAGCTGCCTCCTCGCTCCAGATTAAGTCTCCGTCACCATGCGGCGTTTATAATTAAGCAGCGGTCAGCTGCTGACTGAAAAACTGTCTGTTTACCATAACAATGAGGGGCACACACCAGGGAAAAACACCTTTCCAGCAAACGTCACACTACCACACCCCATCCTCTGTCCCCCCCCCCCCCCCTGCCGCCTTGAGATCAGGTGTTAATGTCTGTGTTTATGGCCTAAGTGAATAGCCAGACAGGTTAACCCAAAAAAAAAAGCGTTGCCGACTTATGTGAGGTGCGCAATTATCGTCATTAGTCGATGTCGACGTCGACGTCTCCGCATCTCTACCTAACCGTAGCCCGCTCCATGCAACCCCTACCCCTACCCCCTAGCCCTGCCACAGCCTGTTGCCTTTGGCATTGTTCGGTTGCCGCTTTAGTTGCGGCTTGTTGTGTATCGATGTGCATGTTATAATTTTCAACAAAAAAAAAAAAAAAGAATAACGAAAAAATGATTTCTTCATGCCAGTCACAGTCACAGCGACGCGTCACACTCATCATAATACATAATACATAACACATAATCATCATCGTCATCATCATTATCATCATTATCATCAATGCCCGCCTCGGTTCATCCAATTATTACAGTTTAGCCAGGCCACAAGTCAAACAAAAGATGCACCCGGTCTGGAAAACCCCCCATCACTTAGGCAGTTGCTCCATTAAGATGCAGTTTTTTGTATCTACCAAGTTTTAATTATATTATGTAGATACATATTTATTATATACATGTAGATACATATTTGTGCAAATGTATGTAACAGGCAGAAGGAAGCATCTCCGACTCCATAAAGTATATATATTCTTGATCAGGATCAACAGCCGAATCGATATAGCCCTGTCCGTCTGTCTGTCCGTCTGTATGAAGACGCGGATCTATGTAAGAATTGCACTTGCAGAACTGAACATTTGAGTGCAAATCATTTTATAATATCGTAGTCGAGCCAACTCGACTACAGCATCTTACTTGTTATGACTGCAATTGAAAAGTCTGGAAATTCAATCTAGGAAAAAGATTCTTTTGTATATCAGAGAATCATGTTAATTACAATCAGTAGCATTATAATTAAAACCTTTTCCTAAATTATACTTGATATCTTAATTTGGCTTTGCTTTGTGAGGCACGTGTTAGATAACAGCTGTTATCATTCGATTTACAGCAAATTTCCGTTGTGATCTTGTGGTCTGATTTTCTTCCCTAAGGACCAGAAATCCTTTTGTTTTCCACAGAATGTATCCCCAGCCATTTTGTAAGCAGTTCATCATCTCTTTTGTGTGTTGCATAAAGTGCCGTATCATTTATCGTATAACATTCAATGAACTACTTAGGGACAGCATCGTTTACCGCACAATGCTGAGCCGAAAACGCATTAAAGGATAACTCACTCCTTGGCCAGCCACAACTGGCCAACAACAGATTAGGGCCAAAACACACACAAAAATTGCAAAAGGTTGTTGTTTTTGCATTCTACTCGTTGCTCAATAGCATGCAACTTATCTAGACATGTTGCAACACAAAAGGTCAAGGGATCTGTGGCTATTGGATACACTATCTGTGAAGCGGCTTAAGATTGTCTTTCACCCGAGCAGCTGTGTCCATTTTTATTCTTTTACTTTTTGGTAATATGAGCAATAATATTTTCGTAGACCAAATTGGCTTAAGATTTGGCAAACATATTTCGTATTCCTTTCTTGTGGGGTTGAGACTTGTGATTGTCTGGGAAATATATTCACTTGCAGCTGTTTTTCTGTAATTTCCTGGGAAAGCTTTTAAATTTGTCAGACCAAAACACTTGAGCACTTAAAAAGGCGCATGAACATGAGCCCAGGACTCGCTACTGACTTCCTATCCTGACTTCCTGCATCTCCACTTCTTGTGGCTTCTGTGTGACTGTGTGTGTGTGTGAGTGTGTGTACCATTGTGTGTGTGTGTGTGTGAACAGTTTGATGTGTGCGGCAAACAAACTGATTGTTTCAATGCGCTGCTTGCGTCGTTTTGTATTGTTGGGAAACAGTCGAAATGAACTCATTGATTCCAATTGACTGATTTCCATTGCAGTTAAGTGTCTGACGCGGCCAAATGCCAAAATGCCGCGCGTCCTGCCGCACAGGACACACAGGACACACAGCGTTGAGCCTCGAACGTCGCTGCCTTGTTGACTTTTTGGGCGGCGCTGGCAGCTGAACGTTGATCGGGGAATCGTTATATTTTTTCCTATGTTGGTCTATAATGCCCTAGCAGAGGGTGTTTTGAATTTGTTAAGAGTTATGTAACTTACTGGAAAATATTATCCTTGTATTTATTACATACATAAATATGTAGTCAGAACTATCTTTTACACCTATATATTGAGGAGATAATAATTGGGAAATACTGCAAATACAGCTTTCAATTTTATTTAACTGTCGCTGGAAGAAGTGCTGGGAAGAGTATTAAGTTGTTCGTTATGTTTTTATGCAGCTGTTGCTTATTAGTTTCAAAATTGGGGGTGATTGTATAGCCCTAGGTGTATGGGTTCAAGTTTTCAAGTGGAGTGCCCTGTTAGCTGCCGTCGAATGTGCCACACAAGTGGCTCACATCAGCGGGGGCAAACAACTCAACTCAAACGGCGCTTCCCAAGAAATCGCAGAATGAGCTACTAGTCCAAGTCCAGTTGCAACTGCAACTGCCAACTCCAAGTTTGAGTTGAAGTCGAAGTCAGCTGGCAAAGTTCAAAGTTGCTGACGTCGTCGTCGTCGTCGTCGCTTCCGTTCAATTGACAATTGAACTCCTGGAGCTGCTGATGCTGCCTCCAGCTGTTGTACAAGTCTCTCTTTCTATCTTGATTCAGTTGCAAGTCGGTGTACTTAATTTCCCGTTTAAAACGCCATTCATTCAATTAAGCCAATGAATTTGAGGCTGCCCCGAGAATTGTGTGGAACAAGGGAACAAAGAAGGGGGGGGGGGGGGGCCGGAGGAGGTTGGACAGGGGACAGATCTTCAAGTTGTCGTTCTCCACTTTGACTAATCAGACGCGGGTCAAAATATTTACCACTTGACCCGATTGATTTAATTAAATAGTTGCAAGACATTCAACCATTTGTTGTCGCACAAACCCGAAAGCTACAATCGACACAGAGAGACTTTAAAATTTCCCTCTCTCTCTCTCTCTCTCGCTCTCCCGCTCTCTCCTCTCTCTGTGTGTATGTCTCTCGTAGCTATCTGTTTGCGTTACTCACGTTCGTTGCACGATCTTCGACGATCTTCGTCATCGGCTGTCAACACAGATTTCGCATTGCTGCCCCCAACTAAAGACGTGTTAATTAACGAGAGTTAACTAATTGTTGTTAGCAAAATACTTTCGTAATTTGATACTAAATTAATGTTACGCTCAACTGGCTCGATCTGCGCTTTTGTGTATCGCTCCAGTCCAACGCACAGTGGCACAACATCAAAGAGTTGCGTAACACAAAAGACAGCTAATGAAGTTCGCCATTTGCTGGCCGATTATGTTAATTTCTCTGTCATTCTTTTTTAACGTTTCCATAAAAATTATTGAAAATTCTTTGCTTAATTTGCCAAAAAAAAAAGTTTTTTTTAGCATTTAATGAGCCTTATAATTTGCTATTTAAATAATTCAAAGTTAATTGTTGTAAACTTCTCTGTGGGGAATTTTTGTTTAAGGGAGCGGATTACCTTATTAATTGCAAAATTATACTATAATTTTATATCAATAAATTTGTAATTTTTGTTATAGGTCTATGATGAAAGAACTAGAAGCGTTAAAAAAAAATGTAATCTTAATATAAGTACTATTATATTATAATTATATCATGATATATTTAGTTGAAGATATTTTCCGAAAAGTATTCTCTTATATACATTTTTTGTTAACCAATGAACAAGTTTGAAACTTTTCTTCTCTTTTTTAAAGTGCAGAGTCTCTGTTTAAATATTCTTAATTAAAAAATTAAATCAGTTGATACACAATTCACCCTAAAGATTTTTTCTTTTAAAATAAAATGTAATTTTAAAAAATCTGATGTTTTTATTATTAAATATTTATAAAAGAGCTGGGAGACTTTAAGACATTTTATTAAGGCACTTGCTTAAAATAAATATCTTGAAAGAATTCAAAAAATAAAATGTATATCAATTTAAATAACATACTGATTTTTATACTTAATAAATTATATTATTTAT
Source organism: Drosophila kambysellisi (assembly GCA_035042185.1). Classification (NCBI taxonomy): domain Eukaryota; kingdom Metazoa; phylum Arthropoda; class Insecta; order Diptera; family Drosophilidae; genus Drosophila; species Drosophila kambysellisi. Next base: position 2,092,954 of record JAWNLS010000945.1, on the reverse strand, counting down.
TATAAATTAAATTAATTTATAAATCAGTAGCTATTACTCTTGCACCACTGTGCCTCCAACGTGCCGACTCCAAGCCAGCAATCTTCGTTGTTGTTGTTGTTGGTGCTGCTCATGTCGTGGAATTGGGAATTGGATACCTGAGCGTTGTCCAATGGCCACAGAAATCTTGTGTGTTGTGTGTTGTGTGTTGTGTCTTGTTTGTGTTGTGTTGTGTTTTGCAATTCGCGCGCGCCTGCCTCATGGACTTAAAGCCACAGCAGCAGCGTCTACCCCTGGGCTCCAATCGGTGGGGCATGCGGCATGTGGCATGTGGAAAGACAGAGAAGACAGCAATGAATCGCTTGGGCAACGCCTTAAATGTTTTATTGTTTTAGCGGTTCGTAAACGAGCGACGGCGCTTGGCAAAGACAGAGAGAGAGACTGATGCAGAAAGAGAGAGAGAGAGAGAGAGAGAGAGGGATCTGAGATCTGTTGGAGACAGCAGCAGCAGCAGCAAAAGTACCATAAATCAAAATCTATAACGTTTTAAATATTCATGAGCAACGTGTGAACAACAAGAGGCCAACAGGCAAGCAAATGGAAGGCTGGCAGGACTGTAAAGGAAACGACGTAATGTATTAATTTCATTTATTGCCATATTTATTCACATGACAACAGGACACAGGATGCCGCATGCGAGAGTGATCAAGAGCGAGGGAGAGAGAGAGAGAGAGTGAGAGAGGGATGGAGCGAGGAGGGTGCGGGTTGCTTAACGGCATGGCTGGCAAAACGGGAGCAGACATTGCGACATATAAATGACAAGGACACTCCCATATTTAGCACGTTTTAACAGCCACGCACAATGGCAACTGTGGCCAGGACATTATTCGGTGGTGCCTGGTAGTCCTGACTGCCAGCCTGCCAGCCTGCCTGCCTGCCTGGTGGTGCTCTTGGTGGTAGTTCATCCTGTGGCACCCTAAAAATCACAATCACTGCGCGCGCGGGTTAAATGAAATGGAGAATGCCATTCCTAATTAATGTGATGTGTGTGTGTGTTTCTCTCTCTCTCTCTCTCTCGCTCGCTCTCTATCACTCTATTATCCTGGGCACCCTTTTATATTGTTGCCGCATTTAGCTTGGCCTGTCGTCGCAGCCATTGTTGCTGCCCAGCCGCAGGATGAAAGATTTCGCATTATATATTTTTATTTATTTTTTTTTCGCTCTCTGTTTTCAAATCTGGAATTTTCTGTTTCCATTCGCGCATCCTGCCCAGATTGCCAGCCGCTTTTATTTATTTGTGTTTATAATACAACAAAATCAGCTACGCTTGCACCCGGCACCAGGCACCCTGTGTACCTCCTGCTCCTGCCCATGCCCCTGCCCCTGCCCCGCATCCCAATCCAGATCCCTCCTGCTCGGACTTTGACATGGCCGCTGCCTCAACATAAAACTGGTTGCCTGCCTGGTCCTCTCCCCTCTCAACCACTCTGGGCAGAGCACCACCCAACTCCCAACTCCCAGTTCGTCGCGGTTGTTCGCCTTGTTGTTGGTTTTGACTGCAATGTCGACGTGATGTTTACATTTATGGATTATTGTTTCCGTATGTCCTGAGTCCTGGCTGGCTCCTTGCTGCATGCTGCTTGCTTACCGCCTCATAAGTTCCGCACAATCATGCTCATCAGCATTTCTTTTTTTTTTTTGATTTTTTTTATTTATGTGATTTACAGTGGGACGAGATTTTCAAATACTTGTGGCTAACTTAAGTGAGGTTAAATGAGCCTGAGGTGTTTGCTCGAAAGCACTTGAAAAATTCAAAACTTTTGAAAACTTTTGGCTGAGATTTCAACTTTGTTAAAGTTGTGCTGTAGGACTAATTATGATAAAGTTTTTTAGCCATCAAATTCGATAGCCATCAGTATTTTTGAGCACCTTTTGGAACTACTAAAAGTTCTATATATTTCTCTATATGTTAAAACATATAAAGCCCTCTTTAAAGCTTCTCAAATCTGTACATTAATTCAAATATAGATTAATCTCTATGCATTAATAAAATAAGACAATAACATAAAGTGTTCTTTACTGGAACCAGGTTTATTGCCCCGTTTGAAATATATTGTATGCAACAAAAGACATATTTAAATAATAAAACCAAATTAGCAATCAATAAAATAAACTTTTCAGATCTGCTTTTACTTTAATTTATTTAAATTTGTTTTTCTCTATTTTCTACTTTTATCAAAATCAGTTTTCATCTCTTGTGGATCGCATTCAATAAACTCTATTATTGGCATACTTTTGCCCCACTGTGCGCCTTGCAATTGCCAAGAAACGATGCCTTATTGAGCTGCTCTACCTTTTGGCTTTGCGTTTTCCACTTGAGTTGCATTTGATTTGCTGTCCGACGGCTGCTTCGAAAGTTTTCTTTGATTTTACACACACTTACACACACACACACACACACACACACACACACACTCACTTTTGTTTCAGTTTGCATTGAGATTCAAATAAATAAAATAATATTTGGAATTTCGCACCCTAAATACTGAGGCGAGTTTCCGTTGCACGCTCGCCGTTATCCTCCCCTTACCCCTAACACTACCCCTACCCCTATCCCTACCCCTACCACCAATTTATGCTTTCGCTGGCATTAGTTCGGCTTTATAACTGTTAAAGAGACGTTGACGTTGAGGTAGTTGTTAATATTTTTCTTTATTTTCATTTCCATATTATTTTTTTTATGATTGTTGTTGCTGTTGTGATTCGCTACGACATTACACACATACACATATGTACATATGTATGTGTGTGTGTGTGTGTGTATATATATTACTGGCCCTGCTGCGCTGAGGTCTTAATCTGACCAAAAGTGTAAACCAGCCAAGCAACCCCCGAGGGGGGTTTCTGTTTTCAGGGCATATGCGAGTATACAAGAAACAGCGCATATGCTATGTTACAGTTACCTCTCTCTCTCTCTCTCTCTCTCTCTATCTCCCTCTCTCTCACTCACTCTCTTTGCGCATTACACGGATTTATATTACGCTCTATTGACTTTTGCCTGCTGCCTCAGCCAAGTGGCCTTTTTGGGTAACGAGTGGGCTTAGTCGGGAATTTGGGATTTGGGATTCGTATATCACGCTTGTAGTTGTATGTGCATATCTATGTGTGTGTGTGTGTGTGTGTGTGTGTAGGGTATGTCTCTCTTTTGGGGTGTTTGCCATAAACGCAGATTAAGACATTAATTTAATTGCCTGACATTGCGAGGTGTGAATTATAAAGTGATAGTTTCGCAAAAATCTCGCCTGTTATTTGCGCATTTGATTAGCGGCTCCTGTCACAGTGTCAACAGTGGCAGTGGGGAAAATCTCGGTTTGATTTATGTACTGTTAGTAAATGTTGATTTTTCCCATGGTCACAACGGCTGACAACAAAAAAAAACCCGGGTAGTGGACGACTCTTGATTTGTTCAGCTGGAAGCAGGTTTTTCATTTTGCAGGAGTTTTCTGAGCTTTCTGAAGAATAAGAAAGGGAATCGCTGGCGAAGAGTGGAATTGTCGAGTAACAGGATACAGTGTGAAAAGATTGAATGGATAAGATGATAATAAGGAAATGTAAATTTAAATTGAATACATTCAGTTAATCATTCTTTAAGGTCTCTTCCGGTTTTATATATAGCTTATAGCATTAATTGTTAGTTAAATAAATAAAATCTAAAAAGCTCAAATGGTTTTTTATTATTTCTCAAACATTTGTTAAATGCTATCTCGAGATAACCCAAGCTGGCTTACAAATCTAATCTACCATTCAGAATGCTACCGATGCTTTTTACTGCTTTTGCAGCAGAGTCCACAAATTGAGACATTTTGTTGGCACTTGGCTTAAATGCCAATGCTACTCGCAACTGTTAGCCGAATACCGCCACCCGCCCCTCCCACTACCCACTACCCACATGCATCTGTGCTGCACTCGAGAAGATCAGTTAAGTGCCTGGCAACAAAAATATTATCAATAATAATTTTCACGATATTCAACTGGAAATTTCACACAGAGCCAGGCTATGGCAATGGCCTAAGTCTGAGTATGTTGTCTCGTGAGACTTGGCTAAGCAGCAAAGTTGGCCAACTGTCCAACTGTTGGTCGGCAACTGCTTCTCGTAAATCGCGCTGTGATGCCAACAACAACAACAACAATAACAACAACAAAAACATTTGAGCCACAAACTGGCGAACGCTTTTTGCTGGCTGGGCAAAAAATGTTAATTAACTTTTCAATCCTTAAATAATGAATGATCAACGCATCCGCGGCGACACGCTGAGTTCCTTTTTATCACTGAGCCTCGGCTAGTGTGTGCCTCCCGACTCCGACTCCGCCGGAGCCTGAGCTTGAGCTTGAGCCTGAGCTGGAACCGCTCCTCACCGATCCCAACAAAATGAGCAGCCGCCAAACAGAACAGCAACAACAACAGAAGCTTCATAAAAATATACCTGCAACTGAATACTCTTTAATTTCAAATATTTATTCCACAAAAATATATTTGCTTTAATTTCAATTTATATTAGATTATTATTATTTCGTATCCTGTTCCTGGAATAATCCAGTTCACCGTATCTCAGAATTGAATCTCAGAATTGAATTGAAGAAATTTTATTTGATTTTAAAGTGCTCCATGAAACTCTTATTTTTTGAGCTTTGGTTTATTTTTTTACATCTTACTGATCGTTTCTAGATATAAATCATTATATAAAATACGATTTTTAATGTGATTGTTTTGGTAATTTTATGAAATTTTAGCAACAATTAAATGTTACATTAAAAAAGTTTAGTTTATATATTTTAGTTTACCGAACGCTTCTGATTTTTTTACATCTGTCTCAACTTTTTTTTTAAATATAGTTTAAATAATATATTTTTTTTTACTCTAACTGGTTTATATATTTAAAATTTTAAGAAGTAACATTTTTTCCGATTTATTATGCTAATCTATTTTTTTTTTAATATAGCTTATTTTTTTTGTTATGTTACATCTGTCTTAATTTTTTTTTCAATATAGCTTATTTTTTTGTTATTTTACATCTGTCTTAACTTTTTTTCAATATAGCTTAACCTATTTAATTTATATATCTTATGGATTTGTGTAATGCGTGCTTCAAGGCTTTGCAAATAATTAGAATATCTAAAGCAAGAGTATTGCAAGTGAGACAAATACATATGTTTGTGTGTGTGTGTGTTTGTGTGTGTATGTTGTTGCTCTGGTGATCTGGTGATATTGCCTTGTATATAATTTATATGCAATACGATAAATTTATGCGCTGTGCGCGCGCATGCGCCTGCAACACAGCGACTACCGTCGGAGTCGGAGTCGGATTTGAAGTCGGAGTAGGGGTTGGAGGGGGAGTGGCAACTTGGAGTTGGAGTCAGAGTTGGAGTAGCTGCTGTTGCCGTCTAGTTGCCGGCACGAATCGCATTCAAATGGGTAAAAGGGAACGTCTCTACTATGGCCAAATGTCAGCGGGTGAGCCGAGTGTTTACACGCAAATTTACACTCTCATTTGTTGGCAGCGAAATTGTGTTGTTGCAAATCCGCAAATCGGTGGCTGATGTTGCTGTTGCTGCTGCTGCTGCTGTTGCAAGTTGTCTCGGCCACCGCTTGCCATAAATAAAGTTTTGTATTATGCGCACTCGCATTTGGCAGCGCATCCCACAACAGCAAAGCAGCACCACTGCATCTGCACCACACACTGCACCACTCCTTGCCACACTCGTAAGTAGTTTGGGGCACGGCAATTATCGCTCACTGTGCTGAGAAATTGGTTTTTGCCACTTCGCACTTTCATGATTTTCAATCACGTTCAATTTTAATTGAAAATATTTTCAAATGTTACGCAAAATAAAAAAATGCAAAAAAAAAATAATAATGATAATAGTACAAATAAATAATTGCAACATTGTATGCTTGCAACATGGCGAAGGTAAGCAACTCCTGAAGATGCATAAAAGAGCACTCAAGCTGTTGTTGCCACACTAATGTGCAACACTAAATCATGCACTTTATGCAATCTTTCATTTGCTCGACTCTGATAGTTATGACAACTTTTATTTAAATATATAGAAAGTCATTTTCTAGTAATTAATCTATGTTTATATTTAATCTTTAATAATAATATTTAATATTTAGATTAAATATTTGCATTTTTATTTATGTACATTACAAATTGATTTATAGTTTGTTCTTGGCTGATGTGATCTCAATTTGAATACGTTGCGAGAGCAGACATATTCTTTTCTAAGCTCTGTTTCTTTCTATATATCTATATCTCTCTCTCTCTCTCTCTATTTATTATGCCTCTCTGCTTCGCTCTTTCCCTCGCTCCTCGTTTAACCCTTTAATCAGCTAATTTGCATAGTTTTGCCTACAACAATTAAATAGCTGACCACATTTTGCCAGGCACGCCTCACAATAGACCATATCATGGCCGTTCTAGTGCCAAGTATATTTAAAAACTTCCTCACACACACTCCCTCCCCCTGCATCCCTCTCTCCCTATCCCTCTCTCTCTCTCTCTCTCTCTTTTACATTCGACGATTATAAAACATAATACTCGTCGGATTTTGCTCGGGTATTTAGAGTCGGAGACGTGAGTTGTTCGGCGACCCTCTTTGGTAGGGCTCCCAAGTTGCATAACTTGAATGTAGGTATGCATGTAAAAATGTATCGGGTTACGATCTCCGATCTCCGATAAGCTGCTGGGCAAATACACGTATAATGTTTATACGCAAACTTGCTCAAACAACAAGCGACGATGACGACGACTGACAAACAGACAAACAGACAGACAGACAGACAAATGTTTGCTGCGATACAAACAAATACAATTTTGTGGAATGGGCAACGGCAAATTTGTAACGATTTTCTAATATTCAACAAACAACAAGCCACCCCAAAGAAGAAAAAAAAATATATATTGTTAAATCGAATGCCAAATCTGATGTAGTTGTTAGTGTTGTTGTTGTTGTTGTTCATATCTGTTGAAATCGCTACAACAAACACAGCAGCAGCAGCAGCAGGAGCAGGAGCAAACAGGACAAACAATGAAACGAGAGGAGAAATCTCAGCAAATGTAACAAAATGCGGATTATTCGACTGATTGTATGTATGTATGTATGTATAGCGAGTCCTGATTCCGACTGCTGACTGTCGAGGACTGTCGAGGTCCTGTCGCCTGTGCACACATTAATGAGAATATTGTTAAATTAGTAGGCTTTGAAATGTGATACGCCCAACCACAGGAACAGAGGGTCCTGCGACTGCTTTTGACTTTGCCAAAACGAGCAGCTGTGTGTGTGTGTGTGTGTGTGTCACCAGGACAGAGAGAGGTTGGGAGGGGAGGAATAGCATTTCATTTGCACTCCTGATTGTAAATGTCATAAAAATGGGTTATTTCTATAGCTTCACAAACGAAAAGAGAAATAAAATAAATCCAATGATTCTCCCTCTCTCTCTTACTCTTTCCCCCTCTGTATTCTAACTGGTAAGTGCAGGGAGAACTTTTGGCCTAAAGCTCCCTTAATAGGCTTATGATAAACATGACACTTGACTTTTGTGTCGCTGCTGCTGTTGCCCGTGCAACCCAAATTGCCAGTTGACACTCAATTTGACACATGAGACCCCGCCGCAAGCTGCCATCGTCTTCTTGGCTAAAGGCCGCGTCCTCCTTTAGACTGAATGACTCCATGTGCTGCATGTGGCAACCTCAAGTGTGTGTGTGCTCCATGGTTACTCACTTGCCTTGGCTAATGATGCGCCCCGTTGCCCGTTGCTTTCGGTTACGGCTTACGGGCTTACGGACTAACGGGCTAACGGGCACACGTCTACGGTTTCAGTTCAGACACATGAATAGCTAAACATTCATCATTATGGCACCAAACTCAACAGCAGCAGTTACGATTACAATTACAATTACAGTTACAGGCGCAACAACTTGACTACAACATTTGGTTGGGTTAGCTTAAAGTTATGTCTTCGAGTGTCTGGATGAGCACACTTCATCTGGTGAAGGAGGAAGAAACAAGACTGGCAGGACAAGAGTGAAATACATAACTATTAAGCTATTACATAGAATGAAAAACAAATATAAATACATATAATTGTATTAAACAAAATTATTATATTAAAATAAAAAATAAAATAAGAATAAATATTTTCCTATTGTAACCTAAAGTTCAATCTTTCTTCATTACTTAGTAATAGCATGTATGGGAATGTGTTAGTTTAAAATATAGCACATAGGTTCTGAATTTAAAACAATCAACTTTTTAATTTAGAGGATAACTCCTTACTTAACTTCAGATTAAATATCAGTGGAGTTTGATAAAAGTTGTAAAAGAAAAATTCAGCAAAAAGCTGAAACTTTTTTTTAAGGAACTTTAAGAAAGGTAGCAGGCAATTATTGAATTTCTGCTAATGTCATCAGTGATTGTTTATAAATATTAGTCAAATATTAGTTTATAAATAATAGTAAGAGTTTTGATAAAGTTATTTAAGTTAGCAGTGCTTTTGTTCTCAATTTAACAACAGTATAAAGAACTTGAATAGCTTGAACCAAGTTCCCATCACCTGAATAACATCTTCCCCGAGCAACTGCATTTGAAATCATCGCCCTATTATATTAGTTCAGGCATAATCATAACTATTGTGTTCCTTAGAAAATCGAATGTTTTATGAGTAACTATTTAGGCTTGAAGCGGCTGTCGTCACCCGATGAAAACGATCCACATTTGAGATCGGAACCACCAAGACTAAGCGGCACCTCATCAACACATCAGCATAATCATCAGCATCAGCATTCAATATATACATATATGTATATATATATAGTTTAGTCGAATGCACATGGGTCGTCAGCATAATAATAGCAATAATAATAATAAAAGATTTCAAACCTTTGGGCATTCAGAGACGTCGCGGGGCATTTGGAGGTATAAAAATATTTATGATTATGAGAAATACACGGCAGGCTTATTATAAAATATACAACAACTTTTCCGAAAATCAAAAGAAAAATCGAGTAAAGCCGACGCACAAAGACCGATCCGGACTTTATTTAAATATGTATGTTTGTTGTGTCCCAGGTCGCTTAAGTAGCCTTCAAACCGTTCGCCTTTCGGCCATATCGACAGGTAGCCCAAATATTTATAGTGTTCAATAATTGAGATACACATTAATGAGTCTGGAGCTGGTGCTCTGCTGTGATCGGGGATTGGGGATTGGGCAGATTGGGAGTGGAGTTGGGGTTCACTTGAATTGGATTTTGAGTCAGACTCAGAGTCCGAGTCCGAGTTCGAGTCCGAGTCAGAATCGTAGTAGCGCCCATTATTTCATTTTGAATAGAGCCGAGCATTACTCTATAATAGTCAATTATTGATCAACACAAAATTCCTATGCATTTGGTGACATTTGGTGGAGTAGGGGGTTTTCAGAGTATTGTATTTAAGGAACTGAAGAACAAAATATTTTATTGTATTGTATTTATAGCGATATATATATATATATATATATATATATATATATATATATATGAATACAAAGCAATGTTTTAGATGTAACGAATACTAAATATTACATTATTTTTAAAAAACTTTAAACATATTTTGTTTTTAAGAAAATCAGTTTCTATTATGAAATATATGATAAAGAATAAATCCAGTCAGAGCTATGCAAATTCTTTTTATATTTATTTATTTGGTTACAGATTTTGAAAAACTAAGGAACTAAGAATCGAATACCAAAATTCGATATATATTATTATTATAAGTTGGGGATATTTACATTTTGACCTAATAGATCTATTGTGCCCCATTCGATATATGTATATAGTTAATAAAATTATAATAGGTGTATAAAGAGTTCTTTGAGTTATAAATAATACTAAGAAAAACTTCAAGTATTTTTAATGACCATTTCTCTAAGCTATCTCTCAACTCGGAAGTGTATTTTAAATTCGTTGTGTTATTTTCTTATTTATAATTTGTTTTGTGTTTCAGTTCGAATTCGGTTGTCTGTTGTTGTCATTGTCATTGTTAATTTAAATAATAATTTTTTGTTGCATTTTACAAGCAGCTCGCTGAGCTGCTTTTCTCACGTGGGCTTTTGGGTAACTATGCAACATGCAACGGGCACGATTCAATATGTATCTGCATGCATCAGTATCTTTTGGGGGCTGTATCTGAATGCGGTGTCTTTTGTCGGCTCGCATTCGCTTTGATTGCGCTGCAACTTATTAGTTGTTGTTATTTGTTTGACTAGACACAGTCATATAGTAGTATAGTATCTCTGTATTATTATAATGTTGTCGATTCGTTCGTTTGGGGGCAAGTTGCCAGTTGCCAGTTGCCAGTTGCCAGTTGGAAGCTGCCGCTGTCTGTGGTGATAATGGGACAAATGTCGAGAGAGAAATAACCGGGCTTAATCTTCAGGTGTCTCTCTCTGTCTGTGTGTGTGTGTGCGTGTGTGTGTGTGTGTGTGTGTGTAATCATTTGTGCCCTTTTCTTTGCCGTTGTCAACATAGCTGGCTTATATGTGAGTCAGAATTATGTGACGATCGTTCGCTCGCTTCTCAGTCGGCCTTTTTCAAGTTGCACAGTCTTCGGACTGTTGCCACATGTTGTTGCAGGCTTTAATAAAGACATCAGCCGCATATAATTATGGATTTGTAGTAGCTGTCCCCAGTTACCACTACACTCACAAAAAAAATGTATCACTAAAAGCAGCTTGCTTAATTTGTTCCCCCTAGTTTTACTTTTACTGATAAAGTTAATATTATAAATTATCACATTATTTTCTGTTCTAAAAATTCAAAATTTCTACAGAGATTTGTTAATGTTTGCGGCACATTTTCTCTGAGTGTAGTTAGCAACTTCTGTAGCAGTTCTTTAGTTCTTTGGTTCTCTCGTTCTCCGAACTCTCCACAAATGCAATTCGTTCAGCATCGTTTTTCAGCCTTCTTTCATAAGTCGTAGATTGGCATTATTGTCATGAGTTTGGCTCGGGATGTGTTTTTTTTTTTTTCTGGTTACCTCTGGATGCATCCAGCTCCAGCCTCCAGGTTATCACTTAATTCTATTGCATATCGCGGCATTCCATTTCCATTTGCAGTCCCTTTTGATTTCTTCACCAGCTGCGTAACGATCCAATGCAAATGAGATCTATTAAATTTCATATCAAATTTTAGCTACTGCGTGACTCTTTTGTAGTCCCCATTTTTTGGGGAGCTATTTAAGTGCAGTTAGTTTCTTCTGCTTTTAAAAACGAATAAAATGTGTTGTTTTTAGTTACTTTTAAAATATGTTTTCTACTGTTTGAAAGCTTGCGATAAGAATGCATTTTGTGAGTTGAGTTGTTTATGGTTTGAAAAGAGGGATTTGATAACAGATTCTGTAGTCAAAACTTGTGACTAATAGAAACAAGATAGAACGTTGCAGTCGGACGTAACCGACAGCGAAATACTATTATACCTTAATTTGTAAACAGTTAAGAAATACTTGAATTGCGGGGGATATAGGCGTTTATCGGTTTTGGGGGAGGGAGTGGGCGTGGCCCAAAAAATTTTGGAGTTCGATCTTAGTAATATACCTTCTAAGTTTGGAAACTGTAGCTCTTAAATTGCGGGAGATGCAAGCATTTATTGGCACATGCCAATCTTTCAAGGACCTCGCCAACAACCTACCAACCAAACTTGGTAACTGTATCCATTAAATTGTATGAGATATGTGGATTTATCGATTTGCTAAAATCGATTTTCGCGATTTTCTAGCTCCCTAGTGGACGTAGGTCCAAATTCAATACACTATTGAGGGCACTTTCCAGTATACGTTCCAAGTTTCAAGTCTCTATCTCTAAGGGTGTCGGAGGAACGCGCGTTCATACGGACGGACAGACGGACAGACAGACAGACGGACAGACAGCATGACGGACATTGCACAAAACCAATATACTATTATACCATTTTGGTATAATAGTATAAAAATGGATTTAGATATGTGATTTGGGTCTGAAGTTTGGCATTGATTGTATTAAGTGCTAAGTTAATTATTTTATTTATTTATTGTTGCTCAAATGGGTTTCCACAAGCCAAACCAATTTTAAATCGAAATATTTATGTTTGAAATCTCTGCACATTTTTTATTGATATCATAATAAAAAAAATGTCTAATAATTTTAAATTCTAAAAATTTATAGAGCTATAACTAAAAAATTAAACCAGTAATTTATTTGGTACAATTTACTTTAATTGCAAACGATAATTCCAAATTGCAGCATACTTTCTCCTAGAGTAAAAAAAAAAATCGCAAACATAGCAAAATTCACTCAAGATCAGCTCCAAGTTGTGTTTTTTTTTTTGTATTCCTTAAAGCTTAAATCCATTTGCCTTTCTCATGAGTCTGCCTCGCTAGCTGGCGATCTTCCCATGGCAGCCAAGCCATCCAGCTGTTTTGGGGGAACTCACAATCTTTATTTTTTTTTCCTTTCCGTATTTATAATAATCCCACACAGCCGTTGACAAGCTGCGTTGATATGGCTGTCATAAATATGGTACATAGATGGGTAGATGTGGCTATAATCTCGCATCTAATAGCCGACACATAAGCAGCAAACACCTCTTATCTGCGACACCCCCAAAAAGGCGACAGGGATTTGGATGGGGGGTGGGGGGGTCACAGAACAGAGTTTGTGCAACGATGTTGAAACATATTAAAATTAACAAATGTGTTTTAATCTCCGACAACAAATTTGAATTGTATTCGTTGTGTGTTGGAATGTGTTTTTTGTTGTTGTTGCTGTTGTTGTTGATTTTTATTTAGGCGAAATTCGTTTGGCTGTTTTTGGTCCGATCACCCGCTGCTCGTCAGGTAAACCCTTGGGAATCAGGGACCAGAGAGTTGCCTCTGCTGCGTTTTGTGTGTGTGCTACCCGGTTAAATGCTGACCCGCTATGCGAGTTGTTCATGTTGCTGGCATTGTTGAACAGGTCGATCGATCTATGACAGATGAGATCATGTTGACTTGGCACAAAAGCACCAAGCACCACAACAACAACAACAACAGCTGCAGCAGCAGCAGCAACAGCAGCAGCAGAGTCGAAGCTGCTGGCGTTTCAATTCCACGACGAGTCCTGTTGCTTTTCGATGATGTATCGTTTTGGAGTTGGGTCCTCTCACTCACACTCACTTGTTCTCTCATTCACTCATTCACTCTTATTCACTCTCACATTGGGCTGGGTATTCACGGTATGCTGCGTTCCTCATCTCTGGGCGCAAATTCTCATTCGAAGTGACATTTATGCCATGCTCTACACATTCCACACGATATCATTTGTCTGACTCAAACCCTACACATATATATATATATATATATATATTTATATATATATATGTATAAATTGTTCATGGTTGGGTTACTGCAGTGGCACAATGAATGTTTATTGTTGCTGATTTGTGTCTTATTTGTTGACAGTTTATTTGGCTTATCAATTGCATTGAGCCTTTTTGTCAAGGGTGTGCATTCAATTTGGCCTTAAGCCTACTGTTCTTATTTCTAGAAATTAGCATTGCACTGCACTGAGAACAATTAATGAGTTAAAAAGAGATTTTAGCAAATGTATGCTGTTTAAATAGCTAAACATTTATTAATAATTAAATTGATTCAATGTAACAAGTATAACTGATAATAAAGTATTTATATTATATGTAAACTTAAAATGCTGGCATTAATTAATTAATAATTATAATAATTAATTTAAGCTAATAAGCAATAATTGAAATTTGTGCGCTGATTTGATTTATAACTAATATTCAAAATAGTTTAACAAATGTGAAACGTTTATTAAAATTTGTATTATTATTATTTACCAAATTGAACACTTAGAGCTACTAATAAATTAGGGCCACCTTATTTCTCTCAGTGTACACACACAATTTGCATGTAGATTACCAGTTGGCAATTCACACACAGATAGTCACACCTACAGACGGCATACACAAATACACTTACACATAGATACACATATATCTATATATATTAATATATATACATATATATGTATATCTGCACAATTGCGCTCAGAGTGTGGACATTTCTCGTGCTGCGCCTTCGGGGTCCGCCATCCATTGTTGCTTCCGTTGCAGCAGCAGCAACTGGACCTTCTTCCTCTTCCTCTTCTTTTTTTTTTTTTGTTGGCCCGGTTCATGTGCATGTCCAGCTGACATTTTTGCTGTTCTCCTGTTGTTGCTGTCCTCGTTTATTTCAGCAGCTCCGCCTGTTTTTGTTCAGCTCTTTTGGCCAGTTTCTTCCCTTTTTTTCTTTTATTGCAACTGTTGTGGAAATGGCTGCAATTGTGGGCCAATTTTTGACGTATTCGCATTTCTTGTGTTCTGTTTGTTTTCCAAATCGTGTTGACAGCATGTAGAAGCAGCAGCAGCAGCAGCAGCATCAATAACAACAACAACAACAACAACAGCAGCAGCAGCAGGAGCAGCAGCAGCCATCAATCAAGTTGGCCAGGAGAGTGAAACACACGCTTGGCCCTGTTCCACATAACTGGGATGACTTTTGGGTAAAGGCCCCATGGGGAAATTTCAAAGGGCGTGCAGTTTTATTTTTCCATATTTTTCTCTCTGTTATTTTTGGTCACAGTCACAGTCATCTGGAGTAGTAACCGCATTCGGCGTAATCAATTGTTGGTGCTACCAGAATTCCATAGGGGGCAACGCGTGGCAGACAATAGATTCTAACGGTTAACAGCTGCTGCATAATATTGTTTGTTCTTCTTGTTGTTGTTGTTGTTGTTTTGTCTTGTGGCTGGTCAAGCTTAGGCCCCAAAAAATTTGATGTAGTCTCCCCACACAGCGCCATGAGTAATTACAATTTAATACAAAAAACAATTCAGCAAGAGCAACAACAACAACAACAACAACAATTTAACCATACAAAAGTACAACTCATACTCACACTCACACACACACACACACTCACACACACACACTCATATTCATAGCGAGTACTCAGACTTATATTCATACACTCATTCGAGTATCATTTGGCGCGCGAAGCCGCTTTGATCACAACAACAATGCTTGCCACAACAAAACAACTTCTTTGGCTTTGTGTGTTGTTGTCTGGCCAGAGGGATGGGGACCGAGCAGATCACGGGCAGGAGCAGGAGCAGGGGCACCAGTTGTAGTAGAAGAAATGTGTGGAAAATGAGAAAAGAAATCCATCTTCGCGACCGCTTCACACTGATCACCACCACAAGCCCAAAATGTGTGTGTGTGTGTGTGTGTGTGTATTTGTGTGTGTAGCTCCATTTAGTCACACAATGGCCGCCGCTGCTATGGCCAGCCGTTTTGATACCCTCTGCATCTAAATCAAAAGGGTATGATCGACTTTAAAGTTGTGCAAATTGTCAAATGTGAAGATTGGCGTAAATGTAATAATAATTAAATCATATTTTAATGAAAATTGTATATATAATAATAATATATATATATAACTGTATATTTCAAAATAGGAAGTGCTATTATATTATACATTTTGAAGATATACCTTTTAGACATGAAAACAGATATTAATTTGTATACATATATTGAACAGCAGTTTAATTTTCGCTTATATGTTTGTGAGAAAGTGAATTTTCTATCCTTTATCCAGAAGTAATTTATTTTACAGGGTATACTTTTTCCACACACTCTTTAATAATTGTACTTTACTTGTTTTATTGTATTTTTGGTAGTAGCTCGCGCCGAATGGTAAAACATTTCGTACTACTTGAATCAGGCATTTGTAAACAAATACGGCCAAAAAGACACCCCCCCCCCCCCCCCCTTCCACACACACACGCACACACACTTCTGTACCCCAACACTTTAGTCTGAAACTATTCGTCATTTGGTTTACAACTACAACTGCAACAAGAGCAGAGAGCAGAGCGCACATGGTTGTAGTTGTATGCCACAAGTGTGTGGCGTTTCAGGCATCCTAATGATAATGGATGGCACATTCATGCCACATACCACATACCATACATACTAGTCCTCTTGGGCACAGTGGGGCCAAACCAATACGACAAATACAATTGAATCTTTACATCTTTTTGTTTATCGAATATAATATTTTTAAATTTATAATTTATGATTTTTTTTTTAATTTGCTCATAACTTAGTACATGATATTATTGAAAAGCAATATATATTTTAATATTATTTATTTATTTATGTTTTTTAAAATACTTTCTAGGTGTTTTAGAGATTTTATTGTAATATTTTTATGAATACCATTCAACAAGTTTGCATCCTTTGCTTACAATTCAATTTGATATACACTAATCCATATATTTTATATTTGTTCCAAGTCTTGATTACTGCACAGCAATATTTTAAATAATTTATAAATTTTTATGTGTATTTCTCACATTATTTAATGCACTTGAACGTGACTCGATTATTATTCGATGCTTGGCACACTGTGACGCAAACATTGGTTTCCAAGTGCTTTGGCCCAAACAATTCAATAATACAATAACAACAATCATAATAATAACACAAAACACACCAGCGAGCATTGCAACAACAACAACAACAATAACAACAATAACAATAACAACTGCTTGAAAGTTAAAAAGCGCAACCACATCAATACTGAAATACTCGAATACTCGAATATTCGAATACTTGAATACACGAATACAAGTAAATACACCCCCACAAGCACACACAATGCATACACACTGAAGGGGTGGTGGAGTGTGTGTGGGGAGGGGGGGTGCTCATATAAACATATACATCATAACGCACCGACGCCGACTGACAGTCAGTCATACTGACGAAACGACCTTATTCCACTCACAATCAGTCAAAATTGAAAATTTATTGAATAACGAACTGAAAATACAACAAAAAACAACTAAAACGTCTTGCCGTGATCTTGCTGTGTGTGTGTGTGAGTGTGTGTGTGTGTGTGTATACATATGCGTATTGGTATGTATTTGTGTTAAGATCAACAAAGGATTTCTTACAAAAATAGCTCGTGTCAAAAGACTTTGATCCATTAATCAATATGCCGCAGCCGCCGTGTGTGCGAAGGTTTTGCCAGCTTGGTAACCCCTCTACCTACCCCACCTCCCCCTTCCCACTGATCCCCACTGTACTGTTTGTTGTAAGTTTGTTTGATGATGAGTCCCGAGACACACAGACCCCCAACTTCAGTTCCAGTACCCCAGCCCGTCAGTTGCGATACAAAAGCAAGTATTTACCTTTATTTTTTTTGTATTTTTTTGGTGCCTGGTCAAGATGATGATGAGGCTGTTATTTGTTGTACTCAGTCGTATATTTTGGTTGCCCGAGACACTCGGTAGGTATTCACAATGATGACGTCGAGGATGATTGTGGGGGCCCCCATTGCTACAGCCATAGCTATATTGCTATTGCCACAGCCTGACGCCCATTGTTGCACGTAATGCTCGAAGAGCATGTGACATGTGTAAGTGATAGCGTTAATGCTGCTCTTAAGTAGTAATTACTACTACAATTGGGGCCTTCACCTTGATGGGGTCTCGGAGTATGGGGTGGGGGGAAAGTCGCTCTTTACAAAACTGTAGAAAAAAAAACCCATTGCTGTAAGTTTTCTAGGTTAATTACAACTTGGAAATTCTTTGTGATGAGCTGCCTGAAGTTTGACCATTAAAAATATATATGATATATATATATATATAAAGCAAAAGTTTCTCTGCATATTAAAATTATTAATAGATTTTTATGATGTTTTAAAAAGTTCCGTTACTTATTTAGAATCAAGAAAGTGCCTCATATATTTATTTAAAATTAATTAAATCGTGTTACCAAATTTATGTTGTTTAATTAAATTTGACATTTATGTATTGCCAATTTATATTGAAATGAGTCTCAATATTTTTCACATATTTTCATTAGTTTTTATTTAGTATTAAATTTAAAAAATATAAAATTATTTATTTATTCAAATAGCTTTTCTCGTATCCATCATTCAATCTATTTTACATATTTTATCATTCCAAATCAAGAAATTGTTTTTTTCATAAACACACCTGCAAATTATTTTTCCAATTTTTTTGTACTTAAAACTTGGAAATTTGGAATTCTAAGTAAGGACACTCTATACCGGCGCTTAGTGGGCAAACTTCAGTTCCACGTCAATAGTCTTCTCTCAACAATTGTTGTTGTTGTTGTTGTTGTTGTTGTTGTTGTGGCTGCTGCTGCTCAGTCAAAACTGGAAACCAAAACAAAACCCAATCTCCAAGTCCGTGTGAAGCAATAATTGCCCCCTAATCTCTGAGAGAAGTATCCGAGTCCAATGAAAGCCTCGATGCGGCTTTTGTTTTTGTTGTTTTTTACGAGCAACGAGTGCTAAATTAAGCTCTTTTTGGTTGTCCCTGTCCCTGTTGTTGTCGTTGTTGTTGTTGTTGTTGCTGTTGCTTTTATTGTTGTCATAATTATTGTTTAGTGGCGCAGGATGCGCTGCCAGCCAACTTGTGTCCTGGCCGGATGCCCCCCTATCCCCTACCCCGCCTGCCAGCTAAAATACAAATGTAGTACATAAATCGCGCACACAAACGAATGGCTGGCGATTGGGATGCGGGATTAAAGAGCAAAGATATCGAATTACACACCTGACGACAGGGTATCCTACACTCAGAAAAACTCAATATGATCTTAGATCTACAAGATCGGTATACTTCTGTCAACCCTTGAGTTGCTTAAGATTGTTAAAAATTTTTCTAAACTAGTTTTCATAATTTGAAAATATTTTTTTTTTAAATATAAGGGTACGTTTTTAGGTTTAGCTTTTAATACTTTTAATTATTGATACTACGAAGAATTTTTTTCAAGTGCACAGGGAGAAAAAAAATGAGAAGCGGGCAAAGCAGAGAGCTGAGGGATGCAGACAAAAGCTAAGCCATCGTATTTTATTGTGAACTTTCATTTGGGGATTTTGCAAGTGGCTGTTGCTGCTTGGAACTGTTGGCCAGAACGCAGCTTCCAACATTTGCCAAGTGTCAAAGTCAGCTGGCTGGTTTGCTTGCTGGCTGGCTTGCTTGCTGGCTGGCTGGCTGGCTGGCTTGGAGCAGCTAATAACCAAGGCACTGCTGGCACTGCTGCAGTGCATCCTCTCAGCCACAGCATACTTTATGGGCATTAAAAATTCAAGTGGCAGCAATTTTTCGTTTGGCAACTTCAAATGGAAAAAAGCCGCCGCCTCGAAAATGGTGCCTTCCGTCCTGGGAGCTCTCCTTGGGGCCACCAATTTAATGTGTCGGCGTGTTTATCGGCTAATGAAGTTGACAACACGCGGATTAGCGCATTTAGTTGCCAACTGCTGGCTCTGACTGCCAGTCTCCTCCATTCTACAGTCAACAGACTACAGTCTGCAGTCTACAATCTGCAGTCTCTCGACTCTCACCTCGTGTCGCTCGTCTCCCGTCTCCCGTCTCTCGTCTGGTGACTCTTGACTCTTGGGCATTAGCACAAAACAACATAAGTTATTAACGATAACGATGAATATTATTTTTATGCACAAATTGCGGTACCTGGCAATAGTACGGAGCTCCGTCTGCAATCATACTGTCCATTCCTCCACCTCTCACTCTATCTCCTCTCTCTCTCTCTCTCTCTCTCTTTCTCTGTCTCACACGCTCTTTTTATATCTTTATTTCTTCCCCAGCCTAGCGGTATTTAAATATATAGCTGCTGTGGGAGCTTAGGCCTACTACAACCGGCATGCCATTAGCTATTTATACCCTGTATACAAATCATTTAGCAGAAGGGGTATTTTAATGCAGTAAAAAGTCATCATTATAAATATTCTAAATATGAAACTAACTAATACTTTTATGTATATATTAATTATATTTTTATTTCGCTTATTATGTAAATTTATTTAACGAGACAAGCTTAAATCTTATCGGTCTATGCCCTTGAATTAATTCAAGTATATTTATATTTTCAACATACAGGGAATCCCCTAGCTTCGCATATACCTTGTGTTATATTTGCTCTTCATAGCGACTGTAAATTGTTGTCTTTCATGTTTTTTTTTTTCTGTGTGTATCGCTCTATTTGGATTGAATCTGGTTTCCAGCCATCGGCTGTGGTGACACCGCAAGTTATACGATGTGATAAGACAATAAATATTTTTACCATTTACAGTTCAATTATGAATTCGTTGGCCATATAAGCCACATAAATTTGTCAAAGCAATGACCAGCTACCAGCTACCAGTCCAGACTAGACTCCAAGTCCAAGTCTCTAAGATCTAGAGTACCGTCGCCAAATCAGCTTTGTGGACTTGTCTTGTCGTCTTATCGTTTTCATTTTTGTGTTTATTTTCTTATTTCCTATTTAACTGAAACACAAAATAAATTTAATTGGTTGCGTGGGTTTAATTCGAATGACAATCAAATGGGTTTATTATAATCATGATCTAAGACTCTTAGAATGGAAACTAAAACCAATTTCAGATCTCTCAACTCGACTCTCTACAAATTGTTGCAGTGTGTAATTAATTTCCTATTCTTAACAGACTTAGGTTTGCAAATAAAATTTAGTGCTTTAAAAAAGTAATAATATTTATTTTTAAAAATGATTGAATTGCAAAATAAATAACCTTTGCATACAAATTTACTTTTGACATGTTAATAGGAGTTTTATAAGGCAGCTTTTTTTTTGGAAATTATGTATATGAGACACCTGATGCGATGTTAATTTAATATTCTGTCAAGCTCTATTAAAATGTACATTCCGATTAAAAATTAATTAAGCGTCAGCTGCGAATGACAAATGCAGAACTCAATGCAATGACAAATATTTATATTAATTATACACAACAATGCTATTGAACTGGCGCATCCAAGCCACAAATGAAATCATTTCGAAGAAATATAGAAAGGAAATACTCGCAATTTGTGTACAAACATGCGACAGTGAAAACTAACTTTGTGGAAAACAAATCGTGCCGTTCGAACCACAACCAAATGCCAACCCATAATTACAAAGCTCCCCTAAAACTACCAAGGATGAGCGTCATGTGTTAAAGACGCTACCAGAAAAGGACGTGGGTGCTGGGAGGTGTGCTTATGGTCGCTGTGGGTGTATGTACTTCATAATTCATGGTTTCAAAACCTGACATTAACTTAAATTGCTTGGAAAACGCACAAGCGGACAGCAGCGGGGCTATCAAGTGGGTGGTGGTGTGTCTATGGGTGCGAGTTCCGAGTTCCGAGTTCCGAGGTGCGAGGTGGTGCTGTTGCTGAACGACATGTAATTTAAACCAAGTTTTAAATGGTTAACTACCTTGGCTAACTGTGCGTGTGAATATGTGTGTAATAGAGCGTCACTCGGCGCCCAGCTGGTTGCGTTCACAATGCGCCCCAGTTATATAATTTGTTGACGAGCCCAAAGCCCAAAAGCAGCAACAACACAACACAAATCCTCCAATTCAAATCACGGCACACACACACAACAACAACAACAGCAACAACAACAACAATAAGAATGTCGTCACGTGGCTTTTTAGTTAACCGTTAGTTGCTTTGACGTCCATCGATTGCGTCTGTAAGCGCATCATCTGCCAGCAAATTAATTCCCAGTTCTATAACCCAGCACACAATGCTGTCAAAATATTGAATTCTTATATACCATATGTATACATATATATATATATATATGTATATATGTATATATGTATATATGTATATGTGTGCGCATAATTTTGCCAAATTATCAACGTCAGACAAGCTACCAGATGGGAAGCACACGCGGAGGTGCAAAAGTAGAAAGAATAAAAAAAAACAACAATAAAGATATATATGTATAAGAATACATATATATATATATATGTATATAGCTCTTTTGGCAAGTCGACAATTAAATGCCCTTTGCACATCTATTTTAATATTAATAAAATGTCTGTAAGTTTGATAAAATACTTGGAGTAAAGTAAATATTTCTTAAAAAAATTATTTAAAATAAATATTTTTCTTAAAAATACTGCGCCAAAAATATACCCCTATTTTAGTTAATATTTTATTTTAACTGTAGTTTTGCTATCTTCCGTTCAAGTGATTTTTTTATGATTTCTAATCAGTATTTTACGCTTAGTCAGTTATGGAGTTTTAAAGTTTTTTTTAAGTTGCCCACTTTATGACTGGATTAAAATATTAGTAAATATTTAAAAAAAAAATGATTTAAAATCAATATTTTTCTTAAAAATACTGCGCCAAAAATAATCCCCTTCGTTTAAGTTAATATTTTATTTTAAATGTAGTTTTGCTATCTTCCGTTCAAGTGATTTTTTTTATGATTTCTAATCAGGATCTTACGCTTAGTCAGTTATGGAGTTTTCAAGTTTTTTTTAAGTTGCCCACTTTATGACTGGATTAAAATACCTTTAGGCAAGTGTATAAGAAACATAATTCGCGAGGTTTGTTGTCATCGTCCACATTGCCTCATCAACAGCTTCTCCGGGCGTTTTAAAATTCGCGGAAGCTAAAGGTAGTCCCAGCTGACAGACCCTTTGCAAGCAGACCCAGAGAGAGAGAGAGAGAGAGGGAGAGAGGGAGAGAGTGAGAGAGTGAGAGAGTGAGAGCTACCCCGATTTTTGGCTTTTTTTTTTATATTGTATATTTTTTAATGCCTCACCCATAACGACTGTAAATTTCCAATTTTATTTAACCGCCGTCACAGTGAAATACCAGAGAGAGGGCCGAGCTTATGGGCTTTTTATATGGACAACATGAAAACAAAATAAGCTATAAAATTAATCGTCGACTTAGCTGCCGATTAACTTTATACGACTCTGTAGACAGCATCCATTTTGTGTGTTGTTGTTGTTGTGTTTGTTGTAAGTTGCTTTCAACTCAAGGTGGTAACTAAAATCTAATCATGAATTTTGGCTAGCGATGTCTTTCTCTCTATATATGGTTGGCTCTTAAGGAAAAAGATTTTTAGGCGTTGCTCGAAATGAATTGGAAACCTCTTCGAATTTGTATCAATTTGTTTTATGTGTTTTAAATGAACTTATTTACTTAAAACTTTATTTCATCTTTTGTGAGATGTTTTCGCTGAATAAACAAAAAGATAGGTCCGGTTTTGAGTTACACGTTGAGATGTGTGATGCGATATTTATGCCAGCAGCAGGTTACAGTATTTTCCATAATATTAAAGATTATGGCTTATTGTGTCTTTTGGAATAATTGGTACAAATTAGTCATTAATATTTTTATATATTTTTGAAAATAGTTTCATACAACTCATTTTACTCTTTTGTCAGCATCTGCTTTTCGCAGTGTGCATCCGATTAAGTAAAAGATATGCCCAATTTTACACCTTTTTTGCACGCAAAACCCGAAGGATAAATAATGTTCAATGGCTATAGATATGATCGCAGGCATTGGTTGGGTTCACCTGGCAAAATGCCTTCTCCATTACGCAATCGATTAGATCGAAACCATATGTGAGTGAGTGTAAGGAGTATAGGCGAGGAGAGGAGAAGGGACGGAGGGAGCTACAAATCAGCCATATAGATTTATGAGTACCCTTTGTAATTGAATAATGGCAAAGTGAGGCAGCTCAGTTTCGTCTTAAGCACACCTTGAACTGAACGCTGTAAATTGAGCTCTAATCAGTGTGCGAGGATCAAAAGGAGCGTACGAATCCTTTTCAATCATCTCGGGTTTACCAAAAGGTGCCGAAAATAGCAAAAGGCTTAACAATACAGCAGCAGGACCCAAAGCACACACATGTCCCATGTCCCATGTCCCCTGTCGATTGGTATCCAATGAATAGACCCGAATTAGTTATATAAATATGGCCAAGGCAAATGGAACACAAAGTGCATTGTGCAAATTAATTGCATTTTACGTTTGAAATATGATATTTTCTCGAATGCCGCCTACACAAAGATAACGAAGCCAAGGGGAACCTGAAATCTTAAACTTGAGCAGCGGCAGCAGCAAGAGAAGACTCCTCCTCTTGCCGTTTGTTGATATATCATTAATTATCCACATTTTGGCTTAATTAATAATATTTAACAAACAAGCGGCGTGCTTTTCGCACACTAAATGAATCTTCACAATGTGAGTTAGGAAAAAAAAAATCACCGAGAGAATATATTAAATATTTTATATTTATAAAAATATTTACGAATTGCTTTTGTTTCTTTTGTTACAATCATTAATAGTTTTTGATATGCAAAACTGAGCTGTTAAATAAATATTTTTATATGTAAACAACCATTGAGTATTTAGCATCAGATATAATATGAAGAGCCTCAAGTCGCAGAGGAGAAACTTGAGACTTGTTGATATGCCGTTAATTGTGATCATTATGTGTGGTAATTAATAATATTTAATAAACAAGCAACGCGCTTATCGCACACAAAACCAAATCATCAAATATGATGAGAGAGTGAGTGGAGTGGAGTTGAGTGGAGTGGCTAACTATGAGCTGGATTGCCAGATTGCCGAATTGTCGGATTGGTCGCTGGCCACACACACTGTGAGTGCGAGAGAGAGAGAGAGGGGAGATGGAGCAGCTACTGGATTAGGCACATGGTCATATCTACATCTGTCATCCGTCCAGCCACTGCACCGCAAAATGTCAGTCAGACAGACACACAGACAGACAGACAGTTTGACAGACGGAATGTGCACACACAGAGGAACACGTTAAACAATTTTCGAGATGAAGATAAGTTCAGCATCGTAGCCAGTTGTTGGACAGGCTGGCTTCTCCTCTGGGTCGGGGTCTGGGTCTTGGCCCGGGTGTTGACGTTTTCGTAGGCGGTGCCTTGAGTGCCGTTTAAACGCTCATAAAGCCGCCGTCGCAGCCACAACTTATCGACAGATTCCTATCGTCTTCTCTCTACATCCCCGTGTCTCTCTGTTTCTGTGTCTGTTTGCCGCACAGGCAGCAGGTTCTGTTGCAGTGCTTTTCAGTTTGAGCGGTTTTGCCGCAGGATCTGCGATAAATCACTTTGTACCTCAGCATCACAATCAATAAAAAAAAAAACAAAAAACAATGAAAAACAACAAAAATAAGCAGCCGAAGGTGCACAAATTGAAACGTTGATGTCTTCATCAACAATATGAGGCGGCATTTGATCTGAGCATTAGTTACACTCATGTAGGTCGGACCGCCATGTGTGTGTGCGTGTTTGTGTGTGTATTATTGTGGGTCCACAGTTAGTTGTCTTG
This sequence comes from Drosophila kambysellisi, assembly GCA_035042185.1. NCBI lineage: Eukaryota > Metazoa > Arthropoda > Insecta > Diptera > Drosophilidae > Drosophila > Drosophila kambysellisi. The sequence continues at coordinate 2,067,699 of JAWNLS010000945.1, read as the reverse complement.
GGTCAATTCTAGTTTGATTTATGGGCTTGGAACTTAAAACAGTACTTATTGCTCATCAAATTGATACATAAGCGATGACTTAATTGCATTTTACTGATGAATTGGTTTTTGATTTTAATTTTATGTTAATTTCAAGTTGAACATGAATATTTTCTACTTTCGCCGAATTTAAATTTGAATTGGCGCCTGGCTACACCTGCTTTTTTCGATTGATCACACTTTTAAGCTTTGTTGATATACTTAAATCCAAATTTAAATATTTTTCATTGATAGCCAGCACTTTCTACTGATTTCTATTGCAAGACTAATACTTTATATGTACTGAACAGGTTAAGCATCCTAATGGACTTTAATTTGACGTAATATAATTAAATTAATAATAAAAATGAATTAACTTAATTTATATTTCATCTCCACACTTTGTGTACTGATATGCAAGCCTACTTATAGTTTAGTCACCAACATATTAAATTGAAATGCGCGCCTTGCTTGGTATCACTTGCAGCTTGGCAATACTGCATGATTGGCCACACTGTTTCGATCACATGTTTAGTATTTTTGTATTGTCATTTTTTGTCGATTATCGTTCTTTTGACGCTCGGTCACTTTAGATTTTGTTTTGTTGTTGTCTTTAGTGTGTACGGCTTTTTGTTTGAAAATAATGAAAAAAAAACTTTGTATTTAATCTAGTAATCTAAAAAGAAAACTCACAGAAGCAATTTTCGGTTTGTTTGCTTTGCTATATTAACAAAATTATTTGTGCACGTATTAATGTAAAAGGTGAGTCCCTCTGCTAGTGTCTAGCTGTGCTTCACTCTAACTACAAAAAACAGCGCCACGCCGGGTGCGCAAGGCCAACAACAACAACAACAAGCAGTAGCAACAACACAATTTACGCGGGCTGCAATCGGAGCATTTTGAAAAGGTGCAAGTGATATTTTTTTGTTAGTTTTTTTGTGATTATTTAGTTGGCCAACGCCCAGCGATCTTGATTCCATTGATACGAATGCTAATTAAATAGTCGATTATCGAGACCAGCAGACGACAGAGCGAGAGAGAGGGAGAAAGTGATCGGTGGAAGGGGAGAAGAGCGGGGCGTTGATCTTGGTGCTGTGCCATGTCGAAAATAGCAGCCATTGACAACATGCAACTGCAACAGCATAAGCAGCAGCAGCAACAGCAGCACACATCCCACAAAAATATCGAGCAGAAGTAATATGGCGCGCATTAATCACATAATCGAAACAATTACAAACAAAAAAAAAAACAATTTGCATTATCAGTTTTTTCAAATCCAATTCATTCATTTTGCAGTAATCCAAATTAACTGTGGAATATACACCCCCATATGGCACAGATAACAACGGAAAAACGGACGACGGGAACAACGATGCGACCAATACATCATGCGACAACTTCGGGCGCTTCGACAGTCATCGCTGCGAGTGCCTCAGCCTTGGCCACAAAGGAGAATTCGCGGCATCAAGCAACGTCGCGTGGCGGCGGCAAGGGTATCGAGATCTTGGACTTTCACGAATCCTGGCTGGAGGAGGTCGAACTGTACAAGAGCAAGCTGGTGATGGGCAAACAGCTGTCGCAGCACAATCATCAATCGTCCCATCAATCAGCCCACAACTATACCAATTCCAATTCCAATGGCCCCAAGCGTTACTCCACACAGCTACGCAACTCCGCTGGCCTTTCAACTAACACCAACACTACCACAACAGCAACGCCAACAAGAACATCACAAAAGGCCAACCAACAAAAACAACAACAGCAGAAATCTCCAACGTCGCCAAGACGCCAGAAGCATTCGGATGTTTCAGCTGCGAACATTTCCAGCAATGCAACGCCTGCCGCGAAGACTTCCCCGCCACGTCTAACAACCAAGTTAAACTCTGTGCCAGCGCCAGTTCTTGGCGTCCTCCAGTCGGAACCATATAAAAAGGTTCAGGTGCGTATCCATTGGAAAAGTCTTAAACAAATTGTGAAGCGTCGCCTCATATAGAAATTATTAATGTTAATCAACTGATTTCTCATCGAAGTTTACTTGAAGCTAATTTCTCAAATTGTTGCATTTAATTAAATTCTGCTTAATGATGTCGCTCTACTAATTTAAACTATCAAAAAAATCTTGTTTATTGTTTGTGTTGAGTATTAATATACTTTCCAGCTATTCCATTTGGATATTTCTCGAGTTTAAAAAATAAATCACTTGTTGATTGTTGGTGTTGATTTTGATATACCTTCCAACTGTTATATTTTGATATTCCTCAAGTTTTAATTTATTCAGTAATATCTGTGCTAAAACTAAATGCTTCTTATGTTATGTTTTTGAATTTCCCCTTTTTTTTGCCCGTTTACCTGCTAATAATGTCACCTGTTACCTAACTGTGTTACCTGTTTCATGGTCTTGCATGTTGTTTGTTTGTGCTTTTGGCTTTGGATGCTAACATGCAGATGCTTTTAAAGCGTGCACGTGAGGATGTGCTTGCCAAAAATGCAACGAATAGCAACGGCAATTGCTATAAGCGTCCCAGCATCAGCACGGCCAGCACAAGTCCACCGCGGAGTGGATTGGCCCGCGGCTCGAGTGCGACAACGATTAAGGCGCCCAGCAAGATTGTTGTTAACGCGTTCCACGGCAGCAGCATGCTGAGTGGACAGCAGCACGACGAGAAGAGCAAGATACTAACACAAAATGGTCTAACCAAATCAGCAGCCAGTGCCCTGGAGACATCGCTGTATGCCTCGCTGTACGCACAGCCCACCCAATTGCCATTCCAATGCACGAGTACGCGCGTCGCCTCCGGTGAGCAAAGTGGCAACTACATGGGCGTCTCCCTGAACAAGTCTGCCAATCATGATCATGATCAACACAGCGAAGATGATCCCTGCGGTGGTATATATATATATTGAATATAAGGGTATTATCAGTAGATAGTAATATAGCAATTCTTCCGACAGCTATTGACGAAATCACTAACTATGATGACTCGGATTCGGACGAGGATTACGTGGGCACACCATTCTATCTGGATGAGGATAACGAGGAGGTTAACCAGAGTCGTCACATTCGCTTAAAACTAGATAAGGTGGCGTCAAAGACATCGGTGGCAACAACGAATACCACAGACTCTGAACCATCTGTGTACTTTAAGCCCGAGACAATATTGTCACCCAGTCTATTCCCGAATGTGCCACCATATTTGAATTTCACATCGCATGCAGAAAAGGGACCGCCAATGCCAGCCGTTCTGCACCGTGTGCTCAAATGGAAGCTCAGTCCAGTTATGCCAAAGATTGTGAAACGTGTTGTGCTCAATTCAGGATTTCGCATTATCAGAAGTGAGCGGATGAAAACCAATCTAATCCAAGCCTGTATTATATTAAATAATTAATTTTATTTGAAACAGATACCACTGACTGGATGGCCGTGTGGGAGAAGCATATGAAGAGTCCCGGCTTTCGTACAATACGCTCGCATCAGAAATATAATCATATGCCTGGCTCATTTCGTATTGGACGCAAGGACACAATGTGGCGGAGTATTGCTAACAACATGAAGAAATTCGGCAAAAAGGATTTTGGCATTATGCAAAAGTCAGTTGCAATCCACTCAAAAAGAATCAGTTATTCTAATTTTACTTATATATTAAAATTTTATATGCAGATCTTACATTATGCCCGATGATTTGGAGGATCTGCGTCAGGTGTGGCCCAAGAATGCATCGAAACTGACCAAATGGATTGTGAAGCCGCCTGCCAGTGCACGCGGCACAGGAATTCGGATTGTGAACAAATGGAGTCAATTTCCCAAAGATCGGCCGCTGGTGGTGCAAAAGTATATCGAACGTCCGCTGCTCATCAATGATAATAAATTTGATATGCGTATTTATGTGTTGCTAACCTCCGTGAATCCGTTGCGCATCTACATGTTCAAGGATGGCCTGGCGCGTTTCGCGTCGGTCAAATATAGCTCGGAGCTGGGTAATCTGGATGAGCGCTGTATGCATCTGACCAACTATAGCATCAATAAGTTTTCACAAAACTATGCGAAGAATGAGGATTTCAATGCGTGCCAAGGACACAAGTGGACACTGCAATCGTTGTGGTCCTGCTTGGAGAATCGTGGCGTGAACACCAAACGTCTGTGGGCCACGCTGCGTAATCTGGTCATCCGGGGCATTGTGAGCGGTGAATCGGGTCTGAATCGTATGTACCGACAGAATGTCAATTTCCGTTACAATTGTTATGAGCTCTTTGGCTTCGATGTGCTGCTCGACGAGAATCTGGTGCCTTGGTTGCTGGAGATCAACATATCGCCATCATTACACTCAGAACTGCCGCTTGATTTGCATGTCAAGGGTCCACTCATCCAGGCCGTACTCAACACGGCCCTCTATCAGGTGCCGCCCAAGCTGAACGAGGTACAGCAGCAACAGGTGCTCGACGAGCTGGAGATGCAGGGCCCGTTGGTTCATGATAAGCGCATCTTCACTACTTGCCTAACTCCAGAGGAGGTGCGCAAGCATAATCATTTCACCAGTCGTGCCATTGAGTATCGGGAGGAGTATGTGGAGACTATATTGGATAATCTGCTGCCCGACGATGTCCGCTGCCTGATCATGTCCGAGGATGAGCTGGCCCGCTGTAAGCCACTGGAGCGCATCTTTCCCACTTCTAACAGCCATACGTTTCTGCCCTACTTTGAGAATGCGCGCTACTACAATCGACTCCTAGATGCTTGGGAGACCAAGTACGCCAAGAATCGTGAGATGGGTATCGCATTATTGACGCGCTTTTGTCAGGATAAATATCACTTGCAGGTCTCCGAAGCAGCCATGGAAAAGGTAAACTTATTTTCACCATGTATAATATACCCAATTGTGTTAATTTAATTTTAATTAATTTTTATTATTCACAGGAACCGGATGTGGCCCTCACAGAGATTGATATGCTGCATGTGAAGAAGGATGAAGTTTTAGATAATCCAACTAACCTGCCTGTTAAAGCCGTAGAGAGCAATGATGCTACTTTGCTGTCGGCCAGCGACAATATACCGAAAAGTCCCGAATCGGCATCAATTAACTAAAAAAAAAACAAATAATATATCACAAATAACAAGACTGACTGTAAAATTGAATTGAGCAACTTGGCGACAACATATCCACTTTCTGTTTGTTGTTTCATGTGAGTGCGAGATGCAGTTAAAGCAATAACTCCAGTCTTATTTTAAATTCACGTTGAATTTCCCATAAAAAAATAAAGTTCAAACATTTCTGGTTAATATTTTCTACATACACAAGTTACACACATGTATATTTAAATTATTTTTGAATGCAACGGCGGCTTAGCGAATGGTGCAGGAAGTATCGATACTATTGACGGTTTATTAATATACTATAGTATGTATATAAAATAATTTAAGGAAACAATTCAATTCGCCGATGGGTTAAAATAATTGCCAGCATAAGTATAAACTGCATAGTAATATATGATTCTCCACAAATTTAATTTCAACGTTTTTCTCGTTTCTCTGACGATATTCGCCGCTTTTCGATATATCGGTTAACAATCTGCGTGCTGATTGCACGCTGAGTGCCCATCGATGCATGACGAGCGATGGTGCGACAACCCTAAATTATCGGCAAGGCAAACAATGAATGCACGACGTACGACGACGTTTCGTTCTAGAACGAAAACGCGAAATTATTATTAAAAAGTGAACAGGCATCAAATTACGAGCATTAATCCGGTCACCACTACCAATGCAAACGTCAAGTGAACAACAAACAAGCAACAGCAACAAATTGCGCGTGAGAGTTAGATAGCTTCCTGAGTAGCGTCACGTAGACGGCAAAGCGACTTGCAAATCGATATCCACACACACACACACACACACACATACGCATACACATACAAACACCCACCAGTACAAACATTATGGAAAACACATTAGAAGAAGGCGGCGGCGCCGAGGAAAGTGCTGCTCATAGTGAAAATTCACCGGTTACCATGTGCCAGGACAACGAAAGCATTACTAGAAACACACTCGTAGCGACTGCTGTTGCAGCTGCACCTACGAGGCAAGCGGTAAGTATCGCAATCTGCCGCCCAATATTGTTGCGCCTTATACTCATCTTTTCTTTGTTTTTCATATCCATGCACACCTGCAGCCAATGCTAAGCAGCGAAGTTGCTGCCTCTTCATCGCCATCGACATCGACAACCGGAAAGAGCAAGTCGCAATTGGAGAAAGAAGAAGAGGTCAGCACGTTGGCCACGGATCACCACAATAATAACAACAATAACAATATCAACAATAGCAACAATAACAATAACGAAAGCACCACTAAAACTATTCAGCAACAACAAGAACAAGAAGAAGAAAAAGAGCAGCTGTCAGGCGATGGCAATGCAAATACCACAGTACCAACAAAAACTAAAGCAATAACAGCAACAACAGCACCAACAGCCACAACAACAATAACAACGAATTGTGTCAAAGTGACGGAAGCAGCGACGGCGACGACAACGACGACGGCGCCGTCAACCGCGGCCACTGAAACAGCAGACAGCAAGAAAACGGGTAAGGCTGAAAAATGTCAAAAGCTCTTTAATTTTTACCTTCTGTTTGTTTTTCTTGGTGTTTGTTGTTTTCGATGCACGAACCAATTCTTTTCTATCTTTGGGATTTTCTTTTGTTTCTTTTAGCAGAGCGCAATCACAAGAAGAAGAAAAAAGATAAGGAACGCGAACGAGATGAAGATAAGCGACACAATAACAACAACAACAACAATAGCAGCAGTAGCGGCAGCAACAACGGCAAGGATCGTGAAAGCAACAGCCTCAAAAGCAATAGTGGCAGCAGTGGAAGCGGCAGCGCCAGTAAATCCTATTCGAATCGACACAGCAGCAGCAGCGATTACAAGTCAAGTTCCAGTTCCTCCGCCTCAACCAGCTCGCGTAGCAAAGACAAAAAGCAGCATCGCAGCGATCGCGACAGAGAAAAAGAGCGGGAAAGAGAAAAGGTAAGTGAATTGAGAAAAGAGCTGAACAAATACTTAACTAGTTTTCACACCTCCTAATTAAACATTTGTTGCCTAATGTATGTAATAATATTATATTGTATAATTATATATAATAATGTAATAATATTACCACAGTTAAATGAAAGGTTAGCAATCCAAGAGTTGGGTTAACCATCATATAATTGCTTAATAAGAGATTAAATTAACTATCAAATAATTCAAAGAATGAATAAGTAATTATTTTCTTTGTGTTTACGAAGACTTACAAATAAATATGTGAAATGCCAACTTCTAGTCACTCAATACATACAATTGCTCAACTTCTTAAAGTAATACTTGCTCAACAATTAGTAATGAGAAACATTTAACAATAGATACCATCGTCATCGTCCAGCTGCTCATCGAATTCGCATCGCCGTCGCAGCTCGGACAGCAGTCGCAGCAGCAGCAATACAAGTTCCAGCAAGCTGAATGTGATCAAAGAGGAGACGGAGAAGGACAAGGAGAAGGGAATCAAGACGGAGGCGAGTGAGCAGAAAGAGGCGCCGTCTGGTGCCTTAACGGTACTTAACCACAACAGCAGCAAAGATATCAAATCGGAAGCAGACATCAAAAAGGAACCAATCGAAACGAAGCCGCTGCTAAATGGCGATACAATCAAGCCATTGATTAAGACACGCGACGAGGTCACGCGACAGCTGAGCTTCACTACGTCATCAGATGCGGCAAAAATAAAGGAGAACAACATCAGCAGCAGCAGCAGCAGCAGCAACACTAATTCCACTTCCATTTTAATGCCTTCTCCTGCTCCCAAAACAATCAATAACAGCAGCAGCAGCGGAAATCATCATTCCTCATCCAGTTGCAGTGCGCGTAAGTCCTCCTCCTCCTCAAGTTCCTCCTCCAGCAGCAGTCATCACAAGACTTCCTCCTCCACCTCCTCCTCCTCCTCGTCGCGCCATTCGTCATCATTCTCCTCCTCGCGTGATTGTTCCAAATGTTATAAGCGCTCCAAAATACGTCGGAGCAGCGTTGGCGTTCAGTGCATTCAGCATGCGCCAGTTGCCGGTGCCTGGACAACGGTTCCAAGCTTGGCGAAGCCAGCGGCAGATCGCAAAGCGACGCTCACAGGCCTCGAAAATCTGAAATACGGTCATTACTTTCAAGTGGAACAGTATCCGAATGGTGGCGCATCCGTTGTGCATCTTTATCAGCACGACATCGATGCACTGCCGCCGGATGAAATGGAACAACTCGTCGATGAGTTCTTCAGCGTATGCTTTGCCGAGGATGAGCAAGGCTATGCACATCATGTGATGGGCATTGTGCACGACGCCGCCCGCTATATACCCGATCTTCTCGAGCATATGGCCGAGAATTATTCAACGCTCACAGTGAAAGCTGGAGTGCTCGGACGCAACTCGGACATTGATACGTGCACCATGGCACAGTACAATGAACAGGTGAGACTTAATCGAATTCGAAATGCAAAAGGTTAAATTCCAGTTTTCATGTTTTTATAATGCTTAGTAAATTGATCAATTATGTACCGAGAACATCTAAAAACCTGGAATGTGTTTGTGACTAATATTGACAAAATAATTCAATTTTGCTTTGGTTTGCAGGTGGTGCGTAATTATTGCCAGGGCACATTCCGCTATGGACCGCTGCATCAGATCAGCCTGGTGGGCAAAGTGCATGAGGAGGTTGGTGGCTATTTTCCGGATCTGCTCGGACGCATCGAACAGAATCCATTTCTGCGCAAGGCAAGTGCTCATTTCTAAAAAAAAACTTATAATAACTATTCGAACTAACTGAAATTAAACAAATCCAATAGACTATGCCCTGGGCTGTTAATTCAATACTACAAACGGATCCGCGACAATCAAACGATGGACCAATTCTGTGGATACGTGCGGGTGAGCAACTGGTGCCCACGGCGGAGCTCAACAGCAAGACGCCACTCAAGCGACAGCGGTAAGGGCATATTTAGCAAGATTCTCAATTAATTAACTAGCTACAAGAATTTTTTCTTAAAATCTCTAAAAGTGTACAAATCTATATCAATAGAACTTTTTTAATTAATTTTGATGCTGATCATATAAAGAAAGATACATATAGAAATATGCAATATAAATAAACAACTAAATTTGAATAGCACAGAAAATAAGTTTGAATCATAAAAAAAGAAACTATATTTTAAATCTTATTACAAAAAAGTAATTTTCTAATGACATTAATTAAAAGGAGTATTTTATCGTGAAATATAAATAAATATTGATATTAAAGTGAACTTTTAACTAATAATTTCATACATTTTACTTTGCAGCACTCGCATTAATGAGCTGCGCAACTTGCAGTATCTGCCTCGTCTGTCGGAGGCACGCGAAACGATGATCGAGGATCGGACCAAGGCGCATGCAGATCACGTGGGCCATGGACACGAACGCATCACTACCGCCGCAGTTGGTGAGCTATAATGCAACTTAAATGTTTTTTATTTCATGCATTGAACCCTCTTTTCATTCTTTTATATTCTGTGCATAGTATTTTCTTCAGTCTACTTTCCTGATTTCTTCTACTGATTGTTATCCTTTTCTTCTCGAATGTGAATTTGCCTAAAATATCTCTCCACTTGTGCAGTATTTGTTTTTAATCATTGTCTGATTTTGTCCTTTGCAGGTATTCTGAAGGCGGTGCACTGTGGCCAATCCTATGATCAGAATCGCATCACCAAGGATGTGGTTGCCTTTGCCGCTCAGGATTTTAACACGCTGGTGGAGATGCTGCAGTTGGATCTTCACGAGCCACCCATCTCACAGTGCGTGCAGTGGATCGAGGATGCCAAGTTGAATCAGTTGCGACGCGATGGCATTCGCTATGCCCGCATCCAGCTGTGCGACAACGATATCTACTTTCTGCCGCGCAACATCATTCACCAGTTCCGCACAGTGACCGCTGTGACGAGCATAGGTGAGTGGAGGGGACACCTTTTTATAGAGTGGAACTCAAAATGAATTGCCTATTATTTATTTCCAGCTTGGCATCTGCGGTTGCGCCAGTATTATCCCGGCCAGGAGGTAATCAATGAGAAGAACAATCCCGTGTTGGCCGAGACGCCGCACTACAAGGAGAAGCAAACCATTTTGCCCAATCCGATTGGTCACGATGAGACGGCCAGGAAGACACCCTCGAAGCGCACACACGATGGCAAGCCGAAGCGTAAGATCATCGATTTGGACGGCAAGGAGCGTCGCTCCAGCGAGAGCAGCCAGGACGATCAATCGTCATCGGCAGGCGCCTCGCCAAAAAGCAATAACGGCAGCGGCAGCAGCAACAGCGTCAGCAGCAGCAGCACACCCAGAAAGAAACCGAACAAAGATGACGCCAAAATCGATATGCGCAAAATGGTTCTCGAGCACAACAAATATAAACTGACCAAGGCGGCGTCGACCACGGGAACGGGCACGGGCACAGTGCTCGACAAGGATCGCAAGCCGGTCGTCGTCAAGAAGGACAACAACGAAAAGTCCACTCGTGATAAAGACAAAGATAAGGATAAGGATAAGGAGCGCATCATCAAAAAGGAGACAAAGACGGAGCAGTCAGCAACGCCAGTGAAAATGCCGCGACTGGCGGCCAACGAAGCCAGCATATCAACTAATGTGTCAACTAATCCTATTCCTACTCCTGTTCCAATTGCCGCGGTGCCATTGTTGCCACTGCTGCCCCTCGTGCATCCGAAGCCCTTCTTGCATCGCGATGCTTATGTGAATAGCTTGAATCAAAAGGAGCCCGAAATCAAAATCCAACTTAAAATGGTATCCGATGAACCCAGCAAAACAGAAGCCATATCCTCCAATTGCATGGCAAACCCGAAATCCCCGGTCCAAACAATTCTGCCCGATCCCGTTGAGGATGTGGGCAATGAGCTAATTGTGGAGAGCACGCCACAGCTGGTGGTGGATCACGAGGAGGAGGTTATCGAGCTGTGCGAGGAGGTGATTCCGTTGGATATACCAGTGCCAGCTCAAATAGCACCACCAGCTCCTGCTCCAACTCCTGCTCCAACTCCCGCTCCAATTACCGCTCCAACTCCCGCTCTCACACCCACAGTTACAGCCACACCCACACCCATATCCTTGCCAATGATGCGCATCACACAGCCACCATTACCCGGAACGACTGCAGCTGCTGCAGTTCCACCAGCAGCATCCGGACCACCACAGGTTGTAAAAGTTGTTTTGCCCGGTGTAGTTGGTCGTTTGTCCGCTGTGGTGCTGACGCCACCATTGCCGCCGATGCCATTGCCACCACCGCCGCCACCGCCACCACCACTACCAACAGCTGGAACCATACCGACGGCTGTGATCAGAACCGGCAGCAATCCGAAAACACTGACTACGACAACCACCTACAAAACGTTCAATTTGCCCACGCACAAGATCATACTCGCCGGCAGCAGAGCTGTTGCAAAGGCGGCAACCGTAACCCCAGTCGATCTGCTTGGCTCGATCATGGCCAGCATGGACAATAAGAACACCAGCAACTCGAGCAACGCTTCCACAACAGCAGTCATAGCTGCGACACCAGTGCCTTCCAACAGCAATAGCAGCAGTAGCAGCAGCAGCAACAGCAGCAGCACGACAACCAGCACAACAAACAACAACGCTTCGCTGTCTTCCTATGCCGCCAACTCGTCCTCCACTAACAACAGCTACTGATGAGTGAGCAACGGCGGCCACAGCAAAGAGGCTTCTCCAATCCAATCATTATTGCATATTTGTTGCAACTTGTTTTTTTTTGTAAATTGTGTTTTTGATGCGGCGGCAACTCCGAAAGCTGTGCAACGCCTTAGCGTCTAACGCAAGCGAGCCCTCTCTCGAGTTGGTGCCCCAAAAAATCGTTTACTGTATATAAGAAGAAGAAAAAAAAGGAAGGGGGTTTTCGTTCTCACGTTAGCCGCCCTGAAACATATATATTATATTTGATAACAGTAGTGAATTAAGCTCAAAAATGCTAATTACTTTTTAGACATGTAGTTTTTTAATTTATTATCGCATGCACTTTAAGATACACACACAGACACATTGGCAACTGATAGACAAAAGTTTGATATGCATATATATATATATAAATACATATATATATATATATATTTGTATATTTATTTAGATCGGTATAATAAAATAATGTGCCCGCACATTGGCAGAGTATTTTTTTACGTGTCAACTAAAGTGCGAATGGCGCCCAGTTTATTGGCTTATTTTTTGTGTTTTACCTAACGACATTTTAGGAAAGTGTTTTGCACACACACACACCCACACACGTATATATATTTATATATATCAATAATTATGATATATGCATATATATTTATATATATACAACACATATATAATTGTAGTTTTAAAAGCCAATGCACGTTGATGAAACAATAAAGATTCGGATCGTACAAGAATTACATATTTATAATCGTTTATTGTGAGTTTTAAGACTTTATGTCTACGAATATAAAAAGAAACAAATATTTTAATAGCTACAAGTACAACATTATCATATATATATATAGATATAAGGATCCATTTAGACAACGGTTTTAAAAACAGCCCAAACCGGAAATAATTGCAAAATGCCAAGGGAATGCTTTAGGGAATTAGAGTTTGGAGCGCAGCTCCTCGATGCGGCCCTGAGCAGAGCGCTGAAGATCCATCAGTTTCATGGCGAAGCCCATGTTGCCCTGGATCTTAATCTTGCCCTGGAAGAAGGCCTTCTGCGGCGGCAGCTTGCCCGTCAGCAGCTCAAACACATCGTCGTCGCTGATTATGAAGGTAACATCACATTTTTCTGCACCGATAAAACGATTAGTTAATTATTCCATATTATACTTTGAGTAAGACCACTTCACTTACGTGTGCCATTGAAGGTAATCTTGCCCTTGCCCTGCTTGGCATCGATCACCCAGAAGCCAGTCTTTCCCTGGGGACCATTGTTCACCTTGAAGCCGTAAATGGCGCGCACCTTTTCAATCAGATTGTCCTTGTCCTCCTGCATGGCCTGCTCGAGCAGCTTCAGCAGCGGCGACACCTTGAAGCCCTCCTCACTGGTAGCTGGCTGTGTAGCCGCAGTTAAATTGTGCTTGATACCGCTGGATCCTGGGAAACCTAACCGATAGAGACCAACTACGACGGCACCACCCAATCCCAAATTGTGTTGCAGAGCCAACTTGACACCATTCACTTGACGCTTCTCGGCCAGGCCACGCAGCTGCCAGCACAGCTCGGCACATTGAGCTAAGCCAGTGGCACCAAGCGGATGACCCTTGGAGATGAGTCCACCGCTGGGATTGATCACAAATTTACCGCCGTAAGTATTATCCCCACTATCGATGAACTCCCCAGCCTTGCCCTCGCCACAGAGACCCAGGGCTTCGTAGGTGATGAGTTCATTGGCAGAGAAACAGTCGTGCAGCTCCACGACCTGCACGTCCTGTGGCTTATATCCGCTCTTGGCGAATAGGCGCTGCGCTGCCAGGCGGGTCATATCATAGCCAGCAATCTTCATCAGGCTCTTATCTGCGAAGGTGGATTCTGGATCACTGGCCATTTCCATGCCGAGAATTTCCACAGCCTGGTTCTCCAGTCCATGACGACGCACAAACTGCTCAGAGGCCAGAATGGCAGCACCAGAACCATCCGAAGTGGGACAGCATTGCAGCTTGGTCAGCACTCCCTCGACCACCTGCGGTGACTTCATAATCTGCTCAAGCGTGTATTCATCACGAAACTGTGAGTAGCTAAGCAACATAATAGTAAAGATTAGATTAGTAAGTGCAAAAGATGTGCACTTTAAGATTATTAACACTTACGGGTTGTTAACCGAGTGCTTGTGGTTCTTCCAAGCAATCTTGCCAAAATGTTCAGGCTTTGTGCCATATTTCTTCATGTGCTCTTTGCCAGCATTACCAAAGATCTGAGCTGCCATTGGCCCAGCACCGATTTCAGTCAGTTCGCCCATTTCAGTGATGTGCCGCTCCAATGGATTGGCCCGATCAAAGTACTATCAATAAAAAGTAAATGTATTTCTTGATTAGGGTAAGATTAAATACAAATTCGTTAACATACCTTCGACGCCAACGAGCCACGCTGCATTTTCTCAAAGCCCAAGGCGAGGACACAGTCTGCGGTGCCCGATTCGATGATCTGCTTGCCCAGGTACAAGGCACTCGATCCCGTGGAGCAGTTGTTGTTCACATTGTAGACTGGGATGCCGGTCATGCCAACCTCGTAGACTGCCCGCTGGCCACTTGTGGAGTCACCATCGACATAGCCGCAGACAGCCTGTTGCACATCGGAATATTGCAACTTGGCATCTTGCAGAGCCTTTGTAACGGCCTCCTTGGCAAAGTCCGGATAGCAAACATCGGCACGGCGACCAGGTTTCTCGAACTACATACGATAAGGGGTGAAAAGTATAAATCGTAATTGTTAATATGAATTATATATAGCAAGAAATGTATTTAATCGATCCACTTTAGTTTGTGGCTTAAAATTAGTCCCCCACTTGGAATAGTAATTAAGATTTCTCCATTGACCGAAGTGCACCGCAGTTCAAAGTCCGAGTGCGATAATTATTGTGTTGTTACGTTAATGGGGGATGAGCAGGGAGGGGGAGTATTGAGCAACTTGCTGCTGCAGCTTCTTGAAGAGCGGCTTTTCCTTTGTGGCAACTGCTTTTTGCCCTGTGTTTGTATTTACCTTGGTCATGCCAACACCAACAACATAGACTCGAGTTTTCGTCATTTTGTGGCTAAAGATACAAATCTCTTGTGTTAACTGCGAAAAACAATTACAACCGCTTCGACTTGGCTATAATCAGTAACTAAACTTTATAATTGTAAAAACTGGCAAACAAAAAGTAAGACGGAGCCAAACAAATTCGATGTTTATATCGATACAATAACTATCGATGCATATTAAAATACCTAAATTCTGATAAGAATGAATGGTATTTGTAACAGTCAATAATACCAAAATGTATTTATTTATTTATACGAAACGGTTGTAAATTATAGAAAATTAGATTAGTTGAATCGAAAAATGAGACATTTAAGAAAATTTTTGTTTTTAATATTAGAGACATAATAATCTGAACACTTCTATTTTTAAACGACTCTAATATGTTTTTGATAAAATACGACTGCAATTTGAAGCCAATATGATTGAAAGTTGTGTGACCAGCTTATTTGTAAGTGGAAAATACCAAAAATTCTGAACACACCACGGTTCATACGAACTGGCTTATCAGCCTCAGAGGTGATCTCGCGCGCACTTTGTTAGTCCCGAGAACACTTCTCTTTTAGTCGCTGACCACAACAGAAGCACAACAAAAAATGACAAAGACAAGAGTTTACGTTATCGGCGTTGGCATGACCAAGGTACGATGTGTGAAAGTGACCTTTGAGACTGTCTGCAAATCTTTATAATTTCTTAGTTCGAGAAACCTGGTCGTCGTGCCGATGTTTGCTATCCGGACTTTGCCAAGGAGGCCATTACAAAGGCTCTGCAAGATGCCAAGTTGCAATATTCCGATGTGCAACAGGCTGTCTGCGGCTATGTCTATGGTGACTCCACAAGTGGCCAGCGGGCACTCTACGAGGTGGGCATGACCGGCATCCCAGTCTACAATGTGAACAACAACTGCTCCACGGGATCGAGTGCCTTGTACCTGGGCAAACAGATCATCGAATCGGGCACCTCAGACTGTGTCCTTGCTTTTGGCTTTGAGAAAATGGAGCGTGGCTCGTTGGCGGCGAAGGTATGTTAACGAATTTGTATTTAAACTTACCCTGATCTAGAAATACATTTATTTTTTATTGATAGTATTTTGATCGGGCTAATCCCATGGAGCGGCACATCACTGAAATGGGCGAACTGACTGAAATCGGTGCTGGGCCAATGGCAGCTCAGATCTTTGGTAATGCTGGCAAGGAGCACATGAAGAAATATGGCACAAAGCCTGAACATTTTGGCAAGATTGCTTGGAAGAACCACAAGCACTCGGTCAACAATCCGTAAGTTATAAACAAAGCAAAGGTACAACCCTCAGTCGAAAGTTCGATCGTATAAAAGACCCCTTATCTTATCGCTTATCGTTCTCTCGCCATAATCGTCTTACTTTGCGCGCTCTTCTCTTTATCTGACGCTTGCTCTTTGCCCTAGGTACTCCCAGTTCCGGGATGAATACACGCTGGAGCAGATTATGAAGTCGCCGCAGGTGGTCGAGGGAGTGCTGACCAAGCTGCAATGCTGTCCCACTTCGGATGGTTCTGGTGCTGCCATTCTGGCCTCAGAACAGTTTGTTCGCCGTCATGGACTGGAGAACCAGGCTGTGGAAATTCTCGGCATGGAAATGGCCAGCGATCCAGAATCCACCTTCGCTGATAAGAGCCTGATGAAGATTGCTGGCTATGATATGACCCGCCTGGCTGCGCAACGCCTGTTCGCCAAGAGCGGATATAAGCCACAGGATGTGCAGGTCGTGGAGCTGCACGACTGTTTCTCGGCCAACGAACTCGTCACCTACGAGGCCCTGGGTCTCTGTGGCGAGGGCAAGGCTGGGGAATTCATCGATAACGGGGATAATACTTACGGCGGTAAATTTGTAATCAATCCCAGCGGTGGACTCATCTCCAAGGGTCATCCGCTTGGTGCCACTGGCTTGGCTCAATGTGCCGAGCTGTGCTGGCAGCTGCGTGGCCTTGCCGAGAAGCGTCAAGTAAATGGTGTCAAGTTGGCTCTGCAACACAATTTGGGATTGGGTGGTGCCGTCGTGGTTGGTCTTTATCGGTTGGGTTTCCCGGGCGCATCAAAATCAAAGTTATAAATACTTTATTATTCATTTTGTACATAAATAACATTGAACTTTTATTAGTTAAAAGTGTAAGAAAATGCACTTCAATGATTATCTTTTTTTGTTACAGCCTGTATTTAGGCTAGCAAAGGTCCTTCAATGCAGATCGATTAAGATCGTGTCCTTCGACACATGGATTTGGTCATGTTTGGACAATTTTCTTTTTTTCGCTGGCTTGCCTCTAAAAGTATGCATCAACTTTTTTGCGAGTGTGTATTTTAGCTAATATAGCAACCTGTTTTGCGTCACTCCTGTGTTCAGATGTTATCCTATTCAGCAACCCGAACAGCAACAAATACATTTCTGTAATATGTAGCCTGGTGTTTGTTGTTGCACAATTTGTGCAATTGTTAAAGACTAGTTTATTATTGTATAATTATTATACCCTTAACCCATTAAAAATGGGTAAAAAGAGTATAATGGTTTTGTGCAAATGTATGTAACAGGCAGAAGGAAGCACTCCGAGCGCATAAATGGGTCTCAGTCCCTCCAGTGTTGAATACTTAATCAAAGTTTATTCAAGACTGCTAAGTTAACAGTATCGGTAGCCATTAATGAGCGACTTAACATATGTATCGATGCTCGGTTGCATTAAATGTAAAATAACATCATTTTAACACTATCTACTGTCAAACTAATTGGCATTCACATTTCATATTCAATTCGTAAATGTCATTAAACTTTATTTAAGAATATCAAAACTATCAAACGATATGTAAATTTAATAAGCGAAACCAACTGCAAGTGTGCAATTCAGGAGGCGTTGGAGCCACAGCAACTACTGCAATAGCTGCTCTGGCTACAACGCCTCCGATTGCTCCAATACTCATCACACGGCCAAAATGACGTCCAACTTCAGTGAAAAAATTATGAGTACACAAGAACGCAAGGCTTTCTCCGAAATTTTCAAGGACGTCATCATCTACATTGAGGAGCGCGCTGACGGTTGTGATTCTTCCATACGCATGAGCAGGTTCATTGCCAGTTACGGTGTAAAAGTGCGCAATTCCCTGTCCCCAAATACGACACACCATCTATTTAAGGACGGGGTTTTATCTACCTACAAGCGCGCTAAAGAGAGGAATATGCCTATTGTGTCCTTGGCAAAGGACGGGTCTGTGAGGTCAGCGAGTATCCCATCCACAATCTACAATTATATGAATCTGATTATGCAGGAGTTTATAATTTACAATGACTAACATTTACCGTAATTAGTTTATAATTTAAATGAATAAATGTTACTTTTTGAAGAATTTTTTCTATATATATTTTCTGGTTGTTTTCTTAAAAATTATATCATTTATTTACAACGCCACTGCAGATGAGATATATAGATGTCAGACTATATTGGTACATTTTGGTCACCTTGAAATTGGCAACTCCCAAGAGCAATGGGTATTTGTGTATGGAAATAAGGAAGATCTTTCCAGCTCGGGTCAGCTCGGGATTGTGAGTAAAAATATGCGCTGCTTTAGAGTGCAGTTGCAGAACATGAACATGAACATTTGGGTGCAAATCATCTTAAATCATCTTTATTTTCCAATAAACTAGAATATATTTAGCTGGGTTAAGGGTATATCGTAGCCGAGCTAACTCGACATTCTTACTTGTTTACATATTATATATTGATAGTGCTGTGCAACTTGTGTAATTTATAGGCCTGCCTAAGTGGATTGAATGTCTTTTTTAAATCTTTATTGATCAACTGGAAAACATATTTATATGCAATTAGTTTTACTATTTTCTAGACTATATCCGCTTGTGTTTTTGTTGTTGGCGGTTATGCCTGCTGCACAAGCGCCAGACACCAATCACGCTGGCCGAGATCACAAGGAGAGTGATACCGAATACCATGTAGACATCCAGGGAGTAGTAGACAAAACGATTTAGATGCACTGCAGTGGATTGCAGCAGGGGAGCACCTCGAGTCTTGGCCACATGCTCCACCCACCACATGGCGGTTTCCAATGGCAATTGGGCGCGTTCGTTGTAGGCATCGGCAATCTTTGCTGCGTTCAGCTTGTATGACGGATTCAGCGCCTGGGAAAGCGCTTCAAATATCGATTGTTCACTCAAATTTTGAAAGTCAATCCGCACTGCCATCTGACGTTGCACCAGGGCAGCCACATTGAGGAACTGATCGCCCAGGACTGGCATGCCCACAATGGGAACTCCACTGGACACCGCCTCCGTCAGTCCCATCAATCCGCCGTGTGTGAAAAATACCCTAACATTGGGATGACACAGTATATCGCGTTGTGGCAACCACTTCATTATGTGAACATTTGCGGGCTGATTTTCAAGTGTCTCGTTCTCCCACTTCCAGATGATCTGCTGGGGCAGACGAGCCACTGCACAGAGCAATGCCTCCCGCTTGGTGCTCGAGAGCGAGGTGGCACGCAGCATGGAACCCCAGCTAATGAGTATGACGCCATGCTCGGAGGCGTTATCCAGCAACTGCTGCAGTTCATCGCTCAGCGTCTGATCCTTTTTCATATGTAACCCGCCCACTTCGATGACATTTGGCGGCAGCGGCTTTGATCCACTCAGCGAGAAGTGCTGATTCAGCAGCATTAGCGAGGTGCGCTTCACCAGTTCGCCAGTGGATGGCAGACCAGTTCCGAATTTTTGACGCAGCAGCTCATCAGCTGCAGGCACGCTGAACCAACTGCAAGCGAAAAAGAAAAAGTTTTTGAAGCTGTATGGAGTCACCTTCCTCCACTTACTTGTAGAGCCAGTTGAGCGTGTGTGTGGTTATCCAATTGTTGAGGCGGCCCGCAAAATGCATGTTCTGTGAGTGACCCAAGAACAGGGCCGAGATGTAGGAGGGTATTATGGGAGCACCCATGCGCTCATAGTGCCATGGCATCAGGGCACAGCTGCTCATGGCTACAACTGGCGCTTGCAGATGATGTGCCACGCCCATCATGCAATCCGTATTGAATTGCTCCAGTATGATGATGTCATAGTAACCAGCAGGATGTTGAAGTATTTGCGCCAGTGCATCGGAATTGAGCGTATTTTGACAGGCCGCCTTGCCATATTTATTCAGGATAAAGAACTCAATGAAGGGTCGCAGAAATGTCAGACTTTGTTCCTCGAACATCTGCGAAATAATCAGCAATAAGAAATATGCAGATATATTATATAAAGTACTCACATCCAAACCGATTTGATTGCCCAAACTGACGCTGGACAGCACGTAATCCTTGTAGCCGGCTGGGGCCTGACATCTCCACTGAAGTGGGCTTCAGCAGCGGATTCCCATTGGTATGAGCCACATGTCGTGCACGGGTCGATGATTGAAGGAGTGCGAAACTAACTTGGCAGCATCCATATGTCTGTAAGACAAAAAAGAAATAGTTGATTCTTAAGTTCAAGTGAATGGACATGAAGGGTACTCACTTGGGGTCCATCGCCCTCATAACAGTATTCTCGTTAATATCCTCGTAGTGGAGCAGCACACCCATACCACGTTGCACCAACGCGGCCGCATTTAGGAACTGATCGTTATAAATGGGCGTTGCCACAACGGTCACACCACAATGTGCCGCCTCGGTGGAGCCCATTAGACCCGCATGAGTCATAAACATCGTTTTCAATAGACGAATATTTATAATTTCCGTAGGATACATTTTTTGTGATGAAAAATAAATATTTTTATAGGTTATACCACTAAGCAATCAAAACATTCTTTGTTTCGCGACGGCCACACATACACGCATACATGCACAATTAGGATGACGTCACAGTAGGTAGACGCTTATTCGAACAAACCATTTCGCATGTCGAGACTATGATACCCTGTTTTAGATGTACACCATACATTTTATATGCTGTGGTTACATAATTGATCAATAGTTAAGCCACCCCACTTTGCGAAAGGTTACACATCAGGCCGAAAAAACTGTAAAATTTAAAATCGAGTGCCAGCTCGCACACAAAAAGACAAGGATAGAGTGTAGCTGCTATTTTCGCACTCATTCAAGGTTCGAGATCCAGTAGAAATATACCTGCTTCTGTCTCACACATTCATAACCCTTTACGGCTCTAGAAATGGTGCGTAACTGTTCGCACCTAAGCATGCAGACTTTCGTTTACCCGCGATGTTGTCGCAGCGAAGTGAATTGAAACAATGATCTGCGTTCGCTGCTCGACACTCGAACCCCTCCCCCCGAAAATTTGCGGTGCTTCGCAAATAAATATGTATTTATTTATGTGCGACTATTGCTGATAATTAAAAATGTACGGTAAATTATTGAATTTGACCAATGCACGGCAGCCTCCCTTACCTCTTAAACCAACCCCCGCCTACCATTTGTGCTGCTGTGAGAATTTTCTTAAGGCTCTCCAAGAGGCCTTCACATTCTATCTCAGTTTAATGTGTGTGTGTGTGTGTGTGTTCTTAGCTCTTAATTAAGGGAACACAATTTGAGGTCAACACTTTGCGGCTGTGCTAAAGGAGCGACTGGCTGGCCACTTTTCAATCGAAACTTTAAGTATTTGGTCTTATATTAAAGTTGCCAACAGTTCCTATTTTGTATAGATCAACACTCAATAATAAATAAATAAACAGATAATTCAATTCGTAAATGTCATTATAACTTTATTCAAGAATATCATTTATATACTCAAAACTATTAAACGATTTGTAATTATATAAGCGAAACTATGTACTTGCAATTATGTGCAAGACGGAGGTGTTGAAGTCAAAGCGACTACTGCAATAGCTGCACTGGCTCCAACGCCACCGCCTGATCCAGTATTCATCAAACGCCCAAAATGACGTCTCACTTCAATGATCAAATTATGAGTACACAGGAAGGCAAGGCTTTCTCCGAATTTTCAAGGACGTGATAATCTATGTTGAGGAGCGCGCTGACGTTGATCCTTGCATACGCATGAGCAGATTTATTGCCAATCATGGTGTAAAAGTTCGCAAGACTCTGTCCCCGAGAACGACACACTATCTATTTCGGAACGGACTTTTATCAACATATAAGCGTGCTAAGGAAATGAATATGCCAATTGTGTCCATTGAGTGGTCTGTGAGGTCAGGGAGTACCCTATTGACAATCTAGAATTATATAAATCTGGATGTGCATGAGTTTATAATTTACAATGGCTAAAATTTATCGTTATTAGTTTATCATTTAAATTAACAAATGTTAGTTTTACAATTATATTATTATTATTATTATTATCTACATACATATGTACATACATATGTATGTATGTATGTATATTTTCTGGTTGTTTTCTAAAAAAATCTATAATTTATTTACAACGCCACCCCACGAGCAGAATGCATTTCAAACTATACATATAAATATATATAAATATGCATATCTGCATAGGCGTATATCAAGATCAGATTAAAAGCACCCAAGTTATTGTCGAAAATACATATATTTTCACATTGATCTCATTTCTATCAGCATCCGCAAGCATTTTCTGTATACATAGAAATAGGCAAGCGAATGTGTGAGAAAGAGATGGCATCATAATCGACGCTTGCGTTAATATATTTGTGTGTATTCTGTAAGTATGTATGTATGTACAAATGTATGTATGTATGTATATTTACCTTTTTTTAGCAAGCCAGTTCGGGCTTGTGAGTAAAAATATGCGCCGCCTTAGTTTTTTCGTACTCTGTAGTCCATGAGCCTCCCATAAGAAAAGAGCGCACTTGCAGAACTGAACACCTTAAAGGGACATTTGCCAATAAAACTAGAATATATTTAACAACTGGGTAACGGGTAGCATTCTTACTTGTTTTTTCCGGATATTATATTCATTTTTCTACATTTTAGAAAAATCCACCCTGAAATTTCTAAATTTCGAAATGTCAGGGTGGATTTTGCCAAAATTTAGATATGGAAACTTTTTTTAGAATGCCAAAACTACTTTCTGCTGAAGCGAAGTTTCCACGTGTCAGGGATTGCCTGAATAAGAAAATAAAACTGAGTCTAACCAGTGTTGAGTACTCAATCAAAGTTTATTCAAGACTGCTAAGTTAACAGTATCGGTAGCCATTAATGAGCGACTTAACATATGTATCGATGCTCGGTTGCATTGAATGTAACATAACATCATTTTAACACTATCTACTGTCAAACTAATTGGCATTCACATTTCATATTCAATTCGTAAAAGTCATTAAACTTTATTTAAGAATATCAAAACTATAAAACGATATGTAAATTTAATAAGCGAAACTACCTGCAAGTGTGCAATTCAGGAGGCGTTGGAGCCACAGCAACTACTGCAATAGCTGCTCTGGCTACAACGCCTCCGATTGCTCCAATACTCATCACACGGCCAAAATGACGTCCAACTTCAGTGAAAAAATTATGAGTACACAAGAACGCAAGGCTTCCTCCGAAATGTTCAAGGACGTCATCATCTATATTGAGGAGCGCGCTGACGGTTGTGATTCTTCCATACGCATGAGCAGGTTCATTGCCAGTTACGGTGTAAAAGTGCGCAATTCCCTGTCCCCAAATACGACACACCATCTATTTAAGGACGGGCTTTTATCTACCTACAAGCGCGCTAAAGAGAGGAATATGCCAATTGTGTCCGTTGAGTGGTTTACAGCAATCTTGGCAAAGTACGGCTCTGTGAGGTCAGCGAGTATCCCATCCACAATCTAGAATTATATGAATCTCATGAGTTTATAATTTACAATGGCTAACAATTACCGTAATTAGTTTATAATTTAAATGAATAAATGTTACTTTTCCAAGAATTTTTTCTATATATATTTTCTGGTTGTTTTCTTAAAAATTATATCATTTATTTACAACGCCACTACAGATGAGATAAATAGATGTCAGACTTTACTAGTACATTTTGGTCACCTTGAAATTGACAACTCCCAAGAGCAATGGGTATTTGTGTATGGAAATAAGGAAGATCTTTCCAGCTCGGGTCAGCTCGGGATTTTGAGTAAAAATATGCGCTGCTTTAGAGTGCAGTTGCAGAACATGAACATGAACATTTGGGTGCAAATCATCTTAAAGGGAAATTTTCCAATAAACTAGAATATATTTAACTGGGTTAAGGGTATATCGTAGCCGAGCTAACTCGACATTCTTGCTTGTTTACATATTATATATTGATAGTGCTGTGCAACTTGTGTAATTTATAGGCCTGCCTAAGTGGAATGAATGTCTTTTTTTAAATCTTTATTGATCAACTGGAAAACATTTATATGCAATTAGTTTTACTATTTTCTAGACTATATCCGCTTGTGTTTTTGTTGTTGGCGGTTATGCCTGCTGCACAAGCGCCAGACACCAATCACGCTGGCCGAGATCACAAGGAGAGTGATACCGAATACCATGTAGACATCCAGGGAGTAGTAGACAAAACGATTTAGATGCAATGCACTGGATTGCAGCAGGGGAGCACCTCGAGTCTTGGCCACATGCTCCACCCACCACATGGCGGTTTCCAATGGCAATTGGGCGCGTTCGTTGTAGGCATCGGCAATCTTTCCTGCGTTCAGCTTGTATGACGGATTCAGCGCCTGGGAAAGCGCTTCAAAGATCGACTGTTCACTCAAATTTTGAAAGTCAATCCGCACTGCCATCTGACGTTGCACCAGAGCAGCCACATTGAGGAACTGATCGCCCAGGACTGGCATGCCCACAATAGGAACTCCACTGGACACCGCCTCCGTCAGTCCCATTAATCCGCCGTGTGTGAAAAATACCCTAACATTGGGATGACACAGTATATCGCGTTGTGGCAACCACTTCATTATGTGAACATTTGCGGGCTGATTTTCCAGTGTCTCGTTCTCCCACTTCCAGATGATCTGCTGGGGCAGACGAGCCACTGCACGGAGCAATGCCTCCCGCTTGGTGCTCGATAGCGATGTGGCACGCAGCATGGAACCCCAGCTAATGAGTATGACGCCATGCTCGGAGGCGTTGTCCAGCAACTGCTGCAGTTCATCACTCAGCGCCTGCTCTTTTTTCATATGTAACCCGCCCACTTCGATGACATTTGGCGGCAGCGGCTTTGATCCACTCAGCGAGAAGTGCTGATTCAGCAGCATTAGCGAGGTGCGCTTCACAAGTTCGCCAGTGGATGGCAGACCAGTTCCGAATTTTTGACGCAGCAGCTCATCAGCTGCAGGCACGCTGAACCAACTGCAAGCGAAAAAGAAAAAGTTTTAGAAGCTGTATGGAGTCACCTTCCTCCACTTACTTGTAGAGCCAGTTGAGCGTGTGTGTGGTTATCCAATTGTTGAGGCGGCCAGCAAAATGCATGTCCTGTGAGTGGCCCAAGAACAGGGCCGAGATGTAGGAGGGTATTATGGGAGCACCCATGCGCTCATAGTGCCATGGCATCAGGGCACAGCTGCTCATGGCTACAACTGGCGCTTGCAGCTGATGTGCCACGCCCATCATGCAATCCGTATTGAATTGCTCCAGTATGATGATGTCATAGTAACCAGCAGGATGTTGGAGTATTTGCGCCAGTGCATCAGAATTGAGTGTATTTTGACAGGCCGCCTTGCCATATTCATTCAGGATAAAGAACTCAATGTAGGGTCGCAGAAATGTCAGACTTTGTTCCTCGAACATCTGCAAAATAGTCAGCAATAAGAAATATGCAGATATATTATATAAAGTACTCACATCCAAACCGATTTGATTGCCCAAACTGACGCTGGACAGCACGTAATCCTTGTAGCCGGCTGGGGCCTGTTTATCCGGAAAGGGACTGACGACATCGACGCTGTGACCCGATTGGGCCAATTGTCGCATCAGCGGATGAAAGAACTGAAAATGACTTGGGGCGGGATGCGGAAAGAGACCCAAGATCTTTAGTTGGCCACAGCTCACCGAAAACAGCGAACACAGCAGAAATAATTGCGTTACACAATTTTCTCGCATTGCAAACTATAACTGCTAAAATTATAATAAATTGTTTCAACTATAAAAATAGAATAATTAACACTCAAAGCGTTGAAACTTCCGTTCACAGCGAGCAGCGATCAACTACTGAGATACTTTCAAAAATATGCTTGAACAACTTTTAAAGATTAATATAGAAAAATATAGTATCAAAGACAGCGTGCGCCAAGAAATTCTCAACTGCGACAATTTTGTGGTCTCTCTTTGACAAAAAGCGCTGAAGAGAAATAATTTTCAGAGATGATTATTATTTAACTTATCAATTCTTCAATGGATAAGAAATAAGAGAAATCAAACAAGCTTTTAATTTAAACACCAAATAAGAACAATAAGTTAAATAGAAATAATAATCGCAACTCATTTTAAACTACACTGTGTATATTTAGGAGCCGGAGTCACTAGTCTAAAAGGACACCTACAGGCAGTACACATACAAAATATCACATAGACAAAGGTTCGAAAAAGTTAATCCTTCTTGCTCTTACGATCCGTTCGCT
This sequence comes from Drosophila kambysellisi, assembly GCA_035042185.1. Taxonomy (NCBI): domain Eukaryota; kingdom Metazoa; phylum Arthropoda; class Insecta; order Diptera; family Drosophilidae; genus Drosophila; species Drosophila kambysellisi. Next base: position 2,041,321 of record JAWNLS010000945.1, on the reverse strand, counting down.
TGCCACAGCAGGCACGGATTAAAGTCAACCAACTGCCAACAACAATGCACAGAATGAGACACAAGGCGAGGTAGCAGTCCAGCGAGTAGTAGACAAAGCGTGACATCTCCACTGAAGTGGGCTTCAGCAGCGGATTTCCATTGGTATGAGCCACATGCTCCACCCACCACAGGGCCTTCTGCATGGACTGCACGGGTCGATGATTGAAGGAGTGCGAAACTAACTTGGCAGCATCCATATGTCTGTAAGACAAAAAAGAAATAGTTGATTCTTAAGTTAAAGTGAATGGACATGAAGGGTACTCACTTGGGATCCATAGCACGTCTGATCGCCCTCATGACGGTATTCTCGTTAATATCCTCGTAGTGGAGCAGCACACCCATACCACGTTGCACCAACGCGGCCGCATTTAGGAACTGATCGCCATACATGGGCGTTGCCACAACGGGCACACCACAATATGCCGCCTCGGTGGAGCCCATTAGACCCGCATGAGTCATGAACAACTTCACATTGGGATGACAGAGTATGTCGCGTTGTGGCAGCCAATCCATGATGTGCATATTGGGTGGCTTGTTGGGCAGCGTATCGTTCTCCCACTTCCAGATGACCTGCTGCTTCAGTCGGGTAACGGCGCGCACGATGCCGTCCCGTTTGGCCGCCGACAGTGAGTTGGCACGTATCATGGAGCCCCAACTGATGACGATCACCCCGTGTTCAGAATTGTCCAGCAACCGTTGCAGTTCGGCACTCAAAGGCTTGGCCTTCTGTATGTGTAGCCCACCAAGCTCAATAACATTGGGGGGCAGTGGCTTGGGGCCGCTCAGCGCATAGTGTTGATTCACAAAGAAAGCGGACGTGTTCTTCGCCAGCTCACCCACCGAGGGCATCTCGTGCCCGAACTTGTACTGCACCAGTGCATCTGCGGCGGGTATGGATATAAGCCTATAAAAACACAGTTAGCTAGTGAATAAGGTCAAATATTTCTTACTAAATGTTTAAATGAGAACCTTAAAAAATGAATATAAAATTCATTCTTGTTTTTCGTTGAATCAAATTGAAAATATCTATGAGCATAGATAAGACTTTTATCACTTACTTGTACATCAAGTTGAAGGAGTGAAATGTTATCCAGTTGCCCAAGCGACCGACAAAGCTCATGTCCTGCGACTGGCCCAAGAACAAGCAGGGTATGTACGAGGGTATTATGGGGACGCCCATATTCTCGAAATACCAGGGCATCATGGCGGAGCTGCTCAGGCCAATGACTGGCGCCTGGAGCTGATGTGCGATGCCCATCATGCAATCCGTGTTGAATTTCTCTACGATGATGACGTCATAATAACCAGCTTTGCGCTTCAGTACCGTCTGCAAAGCATCTGAGCGGAGCGTCAAGTTGCAAGCCTGCTTGCCCCACTCGTACAGCATCATAAACTCAAAATAGAGCGAGTAGAAAGGGCGATTGTCAAACATCTACGAAGAAACGGAGAAAGACAGAGAAAGGTTAATTTACTTTCGCTAGTGTTAATTGTTTAATTGTTTTATGATGAATTGGCAAATCTGTTGTTCAAAGATTAAACCCGACAAAGAAATACATTAATTTTTGTTTTAATTACATTTTTTTAATTTGGCTGCTTAAGATTTTTTTTAATGTACAAATAATTATAATTTCCGTAGGATACATTTTATGTGATGAAAAATAAATATTTTTATAGGTTATACCACTAAGCAATCAAACATAACATCCATACATACATATGCATACATGCGAAGTAGGTAGACGACTGATCGAACAAACCATTTCGCATGTCGAGACTATGATACCCTGTTTTAGATGTTCACCATACATTTTATATGCTGTGGTTACATAATTGATCAATAGTTAAGCCACCCCATTTTACGAAAGGTTACACATACGGCCAAAAAACTGTAAAATTTAAAATCGAGTGCCAGCTCGCACACAAAAAGACAAGGATAGAGTGTAGCTGCTATTTTCGCACACATTCAAGGGTCTTGGAGATCCAGTAGCAAAATTCCTGTTTTTGTCTTGCACAGTCATAACCCTTTACGGCTCTAGAAATGGTGCGTAACTGTTCGCACCTACGCACGCTCGACATCCGAATGCACCAAAATTTTCGACGCGTCGCAGTCAGCGCTCTGCTGGGACCCAGACTCACAAAATGCATGATCTTTTTTTTTTGTCGATTTGACGCCTTTATGTGCTGATTGCTTATTGGTTACTCTAAGTTTACTCATTTCTGAATATTTCTATAGGTAATACTTTAAATTTACTTATACATGAATTCTTATTTCAAAAACATGTTCAAAAACGGAAGATACGAAAACGAATTTAACAAGAAAAAAAAAAATAATAATAATAGATATTAATTTTCTATCAGATATACACAGCTCATTTTTATCAATTTAAACAGAGAATACAAATAAAAGTAAATGTAAAAATAGATCAATAGGCAAGCTACGAGCAATATAAGTGGTGTTCCAACAGTTTTTTTGTTGCACTAAAAGGTTGCATTTAGTATGACCCATGTAAGGTTGTGCTCACTCACCTTGAGGTCCACGCTATTTGCTAGCTTATCCATGCCCGTAAGCGGAAAATCCTTGTAGCGTATGGGCGGATTTTTTACAGGAAAATGGCTTACAACGCTGACATCATGTCCAGCCTCGGCCAAGGCGTTCATCAGGGGTTGGAAGAAGTGAAAGTGACTGACGCCGGGATGTGGAAACAATCCGAGAACCTTTAGCGGTCGACCGGCTTCCACTTGAACTTGCAACAGCAGCAGCAGCAACGCTGGCAGCAACAGCAGCAGCGAACGCAACAGCAACATTTTCATTCCTCTTTGCGTTGGTAAAAAATGCAAAATTGGCAAGAAACGAGAAAATCTATTGAAAAAAAAAACAAATCACACTTGTTGCATTCAATTTGCAATTTGTTAACCTTGGCTGCATTTCACTCTGCGCATGGCCCAACAACACAAAACTTATGTAAATTGATAAAAAAAAAAAGAAATGCCTAAAAAGTGTACATTAAATTATAACTTACGAAAGTTGCGACGAGGTGGCTCTAATTGCTTTTGTGAATCGAGCAGTAATTTAATAAGTTCATTCACAGTTCAATTAAATGCCACACACAATGTAGCAAAAGCGGAGACACACACTTGTTACTTGCTTGGCTGTCGATGAGCGACTGGCAAACGCAACGATGACTGTTGTAGAGTCAAAAAAAAAGAGCCGACTGCCAAAAAAAAAAGAAAGAGCGCCAATCGATTGTGCATGTATTGCTGATCTTTCTCTCTTCTATTCACTCACTGCGTGCGTTCTTGAACGCTCTCTCTCTCTCTCTCTCTCTCTCCCTCTCTCACTCTTTCGCAACATTTTGCAATGTTCTCCAAAAAACGGTGCACAGTCAGCTTACGCATTCACATAAACAAACACACACACATGTGCAGGTTTTGGCATTGGATGTGACCATAACCTCAGAAGCCGAGCTGCTTTTGAGCAACCGGTAACCGGTAAACGATAACCGGTTGTGTAGCACGAGATGCATACAAATATCTGATTTGATCGTTCAACCGTCTGCCTTCTTATCGGTTAAGTTTCTCACGCGTTATCAGTTAGACTGCTCTTGTTAAATTTTACTGCCGCTGATAAATGTTGCTTACTGTACTTTGTTGCGTAGAGTGCTTGTCTAATGTAAACACTCAAAGTGTGTTATCATTGATTAATTTTTGTGCGCCAGCTGTTTGTTATCATCTGTATTTTCATAGGGAATATGTATGTATATACATATGTATATACTTTTGTAAGTTTTTACGCCGAGCCATTTAATATTAATCTAAACTTTATAATCACAATTAACTTGTAAAATAATATATGTGACATTGAAAAGTCTGTATTTATTATAGAATTTAATTTTAATTTGGCTTTTAAAAATCCGTAAATTTTGAATTTAAATAGTTTCAACTTAAGTATGTTTGACAGAAATAAGAATTATTTGCAAATTAGAGTCTGATTTTCATCTTATCATCATTATTATTTTATAAACCAGGAAATTTCAAAATAAATGGGAGCAGTTTTATTGTGCGATTGTTTGTGTTTATTGCTGCTTTGGCTTGGATTGCGTGGTGGCATTATGACACTTGCCCCAGACCCACTTGATTAGCTTAAACAATTGCCAGACGCTGCTCAGAGTGAGCAATGCAAGAAGCAGGCAGCAAGCGTATACATCGATCGAGTTGTACACAAACCAATTGATGTGCCTTGCCACACTCTGCGACAGAGTGGTGCCCCTTGTTGCGATCACATGCTCGATCCACCAGATAGCCAAATCTAGCGGCTCTTGTGGACGCTCTCGGAAGGCAATTGTCGCGTGTTTCATCTCAGTCGCAAAGCTACAAAGAGTTGGGGAATTAATATAGAAAGATATAGACAAATTTAGCTGTAGCTACCTCTCATTTAGTATGTGCCGCAGTGCCTGACTCAGATGGGGCTCATCGAAATCGCCAAATTTAACAATGACTCCAAAGCGTCGCTGGACAACGGCGCCGGCATTGAGAAACTGATCGCCATAGAAGGGTGTCACCAGCATGGGCACCCCACAGTACACCGACTCGGTGGTGCCCAGTAGACCACCATGCGAGATGAAGGCCTTTACTCGGGGATGACACAACAGATCGCGTTGTGGCAACCAATCAAACGTATGTAGATTACTGGGCTTATTTTGCTCGGACAGCGTTTGATTTGTGCAGCGCATCACGAATGTGTAGCCAGGCAGCTGGGCGATGGTGTCGAAGAGTGCCCGGAGTTTGGCTATGGGCATTGTTCTCGAGTCCACCATGGAGCCCCAACTGATATAGATGATGCCCAAGTTTGAGGAATCGAAGATTTCTTCCAGGTGCTGTGGGAATAAATAAAGATATGCATAAAATACAAATATATTTTGTATGCCAAAGACAAATAAAAATAAAAATCTGGTAAGCTTAAGATAAAACTAAAGTAAATAAATATTGGCTAACTATCTACGTTAAATAAAAATATTTTGCTACATACACTTGTGTGAACATAAATTCTAAACAAACAAAAACGGATTAATTAAGTGACCCACCTTAGGCAGTGGCTTACTTGGACCCACTTGCAGTCCGCCAACCTCAACCACATTGGCTGCATATGGTCGTGAACCCGTCAGCGAATGATGTTGATTGAGGAGCATTAAACTAGTATTCTTGACAATCTCATTAATCGGTGGCAGACCAAAGCCAAAGCGTTGCGCAATCAGCTCGTCTGTGGCAGGTTGGGTAATATAGCTGCAAGGCAGTTAGCAAAAGAATAATTAAATTTATTTCACTAATTATATATGTACATTCATATATTCACTTACTTGTAGAGCAGATTGACCGTGTGAAAGTGCAGAAAGTTATTCATGCGTGCCACAAAGTTCATCTCATCCGTGTTGGGCAGAAAGTTCATGGGCATAATTGGGTTAATAAATGGTGTCCCCATGCGTTTATAATGCCACGGCATAATGGCGCAGCTACTCAGCGCTATCACTGGTGCATCCAGTAGATGGGCCACAGCGGCCAAACAATCGTTGGAGAAGTGCTCCAGAATGATGACATCATATCGCTGCGGGGAGCTCAACAGCTGGGCGATCAGCGGCGAGTTCAAGGCAACCTTGCAGCTGCGCATGCCCCAATCGTGCAGCATGAAAAACGTGGGCACCTTAAACGGTTGCCCCAGCAACAGCGATTCCCGTTCAAAATTCTGCAAAAAAATATATATTAATAGATCTGACTAAAAGGTTATAATTAACAATAATATATAATCAGTGTAAATAAAATAATCCTTTTCGATAATCGATAATCATTTTTTTTTGTTTGTAGTAACTTATTAACCAACCCGTAAATCCACAATGTCCAGGAGCAGAGGCATACCCTCGAAGACGTAGTCGGTGTAATTTGCCATGGGCTGCTTAAGCGGAAAATAACTGTACATGCTGATATTGTGACCCCGTTCGGCCAGTGCCACAAACATTGGTCGAAAGAAATCGAAATGACTCTTGCCGGAATGTCCGAACAGGCCAAGTATCTCAGCCGCCTCGGTTGGTAGGGCCAGACCCAACAGCAGCAGCAGCGCTAACCAATGCACCCGCATGTTGCAACTTCAAGGTTCAGATATTTTTTTTTTTGTATTTGCAGCGTATGTAAATTTAAATTGCAAACTTTATGTCAAGATCGTGACCAGTATTTAAGCTGCAAGCTATTGTTACGTCTACTTGGTTATTTTTGTTGCATAAAGAACTTTGCAGTTGCAACTTTAGCTGTTGTACTAGTTGTTGTTTCTTTTTCGACCGAATCTCAAATTGCTGCGTTGGCAGTATAATTATAGCCGTTAAAAAGAACGTGTTCTAAAATGTCATATGAAGTCAATTGTCTTAACTGTGAAGTAGTAAATGACATTTTAATGACTGCGAAAATTATGATTTATACGTAGTTTTATAATAGTCGAAAAAGCTTTTAATATCGTGAGCTGCTCTTGATCTTTGTTCAGATATATATATGTATATGTTAAATGTCACTTGGAATCAGCATGAACTATATAAATGATTTGAAATGATTAGTTAGTTTTCTTTTCATATTGTTAAAAATAATTTGTTTTTTACATTATTGTAACACTTATGTAAAATTTCGAATAGTTTTTCGATTTCTTGTGAGAGATTTCAGTTATTTCAATAATTTGAATTTAATAAATAATTTTCTGGCAGCTATTTCACACATAGAAAACACAATTGTTTTTTACATATTTATTAATTAAACGCTATTTAAAAGTAGAGAGGGAAAAATCTTTTGTGTTTTGCTCATTTAGTGAGCATTTCTTTAGCTACACGGTAAAACTGCAGCTAGCTCTGTTTGTGCCTCATCTTCTCGAGTGCTCAAGTCAAAAGCAACTAGTCACCATCACGTTTCTGAGTTAACTGAAATTTTAGAAGTGGCTGTGAGTCGCCGATAAACGAAACTTGGCTCAATGCTAAAGCAATCAGAACTGTGAAACTGAGACACCGACTAGAGTCTCAAACGAGTTGCCGGACCCTGCCGCAGAAGGGGCAACATATAAACTTACCACAAGCTCAGTCAGGTGTACTGCGGAAACCTCATTTTCAATTATATTTAACTTCATATGGGTTCAAAAAGTTTTCCATTGCGGATTTTGGATTAACATTTGTGCAAATTGCATTTCTGATGAAAAGGCCACAAACGGTTCTCTAAACTTAAACTCGTGATTGATTTTCCCGCTGCGATCACTAGCAACAAATATAGTTTAATTGATATGCCAACGAAATATTTCCCGTTGTTCTCTTTGTTTTCATTTTTCCTAGAACAGGTTTTCTATTCATATATATACAAATATATATATATAAATATATACGCACATGTTTGTCGCTGGGGGAACATCTAAATATAACAAAGTAATTTTATTTATATATTCATTTCTTTCGTCAGAGCAGGTTTATAATACAGAAAGAAAATCTGTATTTACTACTCTAAAGATTTAAATTTTCCAGATAAAATGCTTGCTACGCATAATAATTATTAAGTTTATTTAATGGAATTTCATGTAAGCTGTCGAAATTTATATTTTCTTAGATTTCAAATGAATATTTTTGTACACTTCCACTCTCAACATGTATTACTTGTTTATTTAAACTGTATTTAATAATCCAGGTAAAATACAATAATATATTGGCCATAAATACACGGGGAAGTATTTTAATTCAAGACATGTCCTTCACAACACATCCCTCTGTTTAATTTTAGCTGCGCCCAAAAATGTGCTATAAATAAATATTTTAATTTTCATTCCTGTCAAACGCACATTTTTCGTTGCATACTTTCGGGCTGTCATTTAAAGCGTCGCTGCCTTGGATTAGAAACGCTCCTCGCTGCCGCTGGAAAAGTCAAATGAAGTCGTATTTCTGTAACTTAAGGGATTTCCGGTTGAATGACAAAACTTTTTTTTTTTTTGGGGGGGGGACTGGCTTATTAAAATTCACTTGGCTGATAATGTGCCGAAATGGTAATAATAACCATAACTTTTGAGATACTAATTTCAAAATGTTGCACACATAAAATATCATACGGAATGCAGGCATTTTCATTTTCTGGGCAAGTCGTTAAAATTAAGGAAATCATTTAATTAGGAAAAATTTTCACGTTCCGCTCAATTAGCGTAAGGCTGAGATTTTGGTAAACTTTTTGACTGGGTAACTGGACGCTGAACGGACGATGTCAGCAGCTGCGGGGAGGTTGACTGACTGAATATGGGACGGGGGTGGTTGAGCGGGTGTGCAGGGGTGCGGGGACGGGGTGGGTGGTGCGGTATAGCAGACGACGCCTGGCAGGAAGTGTTGTGTTAATATTTGCGACACGTCATTAAAGGCGCCTTAATTGTGAAAATTTTCAGAAGCCAAAAGTGAAATGCCAAATGCAGCAAAATTTACGATACATTATCAAATCAAGTGTGGATAAAGTTGGTGTCGGAAAAATTACACACACACACACACATAAACAGAAGTGTACTGACAGCTGCGTATAAGTTGAAATTATTTAAGTGATCGAAAAGCTGTCGAATTTAAGAAATCACGAATGTTTATATATATTTACAATAATTATAATTTAACCTGATCAAAATACGATTTTTTAAAATGTGTTTTGTTTTTATCAGAAACAAATCTTAAAAAACTGTATTTGGCATAACTAGAAAATCCATTGAGTTTTGACCAGATTATGTTAGTTTAAAGTTTAGAAATGGCATTTGTAATAGACTCTTGAGTATAGACCCATTCCATCTTTCCTTTCCTCGACAATAATACACCCTTTGTCAACCCATTTTATCGACTCGGGTTGTGAAATCTAACTGAAATAAAATGCTATCGTATCAATTTATTTTAACGTCACACGTTCTTTTTTTTTTTTTTGTTGAAGCATTTTCATTCACTTTTGTTGTTTACCAAATGCAGAGTTTTCTATTTGTTGACAAACGGCAATAAAATGGAATTTTAAATGATAGAAATCGCATTGAAAAGTCGGAGATAAGCTAAAAGGGTTACAATCAAAGCGTGTCCTGTGTGAAAAGTGGGCGGGACACTTTTAAGCATTTTCCAGCCATTTACATTTAATAGAGCTGCGTGAAAAGATAAGCGTGCGGGTGTGTGTGCGTGTGTGTGAGAGTGTGTGTGTGTGTGAATGTATGAAATTTATAACAAATCAATAAAATGACAATAGGTGCAAACTTTATCGACGAATTGAGAGTGGGACGAAGAGGTATCGGACGTCGTTCTATTGTGCAAAGAACATTTGCCATTGATACCGCTGATGGGAGATGGTAGTTATATATATATATATATATATAGTGGGGTGAATGAAAGTTTTCGACAAACAATTTTTCGCACGGAAGTGCAATTTGAAGTGAATGCTTCGAAAATGCGGAAATTATACAGGGAAAGTTTCTAATACATTTGTTACCGCCAATCAATCGCTTTGTCGTAGATGTTTCTTCCCTATTCCTTAAGGGTTGCTCATATGGATTTAGGTGGCTAGACCGGGACGGCAGCTAGTCAATTTAAGCGTCAGATAGGCGAATTGCTATCTCAAAGAAGAGCCATTTATTTAACTTTAGGTTCTACTCAGTTTACAATAATATCTACAAAAATTAAAATTAAAGAGTTTCGAAACTTTAAAATACAAAACTATCTAATGGAATTACTATACAGCTTGCAACATACACACACACAAACACTCCTTTGTGGTAAGTCCCCGTCACTTCTGGCCAGGAAGCTACCACTGCTTGAGGCATTTACCTGGTGCAGGTGTCTTTAATTGACAGGCGCCAACTATTTATTGCCACGTCACGTGATCTATAAACGTGACGGCGACCCTTGCCGCCTGCCCCCAACCGTGGAAAATCGCCCCTGCCCCATAGGGCCATATGGCGACTTGATTTACACGTAAGCTGCTTTTGACTTTGAGACATTTGGAGCAATTCAGACTTATGGCTCTTATGGGCAAGGTGTCCTGCTCGTCCTGCTATATCGATTAACAAAACAAACTTAAGTGTGGGTGTGTGTGTGCCTCTGTGTGTGTGTGTGTGTGTGTATCTGTATGTGTGTGTTTGGAGCTGTTCTAGCTATTTCCGTGACAGTAATCAATTTATTTTTGGCAGTGCGCCGATTGCGTTTCCGTTCCTTGGAGTACTCACTACTGTTTGCAACTGCCACAAGAAGAAGAAGAAAAAGAAGAAGACGAACCTGTGTGTACCGTCTCCTTGTATCAAAGTTTTTTGCCCAAGTTGCGATATTCGTTTTGGATTTTTGGCGCAGCGATTTCCGCCAAAACGTCGATAAATCATGTAGTGAAAATGGCAGACAGAAACCAGAATTAAGATTGAAACTCGGCTGGGGAATAGGTATAATGTTTGGGTATGGGCATTGTTGTTGTTGGGGGGTCTTAGCCTTAGCCAGCGACAGATCCTTTCAGGATGTTGGCGTGATAGATAAGTTGACAGAAGGGTTATCGCTGCCGCTGTCTGTGGGAGCGAACTTAATCAATCTTTCGCTCGCTCTTTTCAATTCGGCAATTAATTAATTTGGACCCAAAAGCCGACGGCACGTGACCAGAAATGTTGCACGCAAGCAGAGGGGATGAGCGGGATAGAGAGAGAGAGAGATAGAGAAAGAGAGAGCGAGTTGAAGGGAAAGAGCCTGAGGAGAGTCGGCTCTTTAAAATCTCTGTTTGCATCTTTTTGGCTTGGCTCGGGTCAAGTGCTGGAATTGATGTTTCGTTTATGATTTATCGTCCAATTCAATTGGCCAGTCATCGTATCAGTTACCCCCCCATCCACTGACTCAACATGCACTGCTCCCTGCACCCCCTGCCTGCCACCAGGCTGACATCTAATGGCCAGCATATTGCACAACAGCAGCAGCCAGGCAAAAACCAAAAAACTAAATTGAACTTGGGCTGCGTTCAGTTGGGTGTCATCTAGAGATGGTCGCGTGACACGAAAGAAAATCACGACTAATTTGATATATTCTTTAGGAAATTGCTGTTGAAATTTTAATTGTTGTTGTGGTTTTTATTGGTTCGATGCTCTTATATAAATGTCCATAAGCTGTGACTTGAGAAAATTCTAAAAATAAAATGTTAAAAATTATTCAGAAAATTTTTCATAAAAAAAATTATTTTGGTTTTTAAGGAAATCTTAGAAATTGTAATAATTCGCAAATTGACATCCCCCTCCAGTCAAAAAGGTTCAATTTTCAAGTGAATTATAACTTTGACTAAAAATCATTGATATTGTATGATATTTTATACTCTAAATAAATGTAGGATATTTTCAATTAATGGATTTGGAAACACGAAAATCGTCCATCTCTAAATGGGATGTTGTATGCGATGCCAGAGCATCGTCGTCGTCGTCGTCGTCGTCATGCTGTCATAATCATCAGAAGACAGCATTCATCCATCGTTCGCCCGTTTTGCAACGCCCACATGCGCACCACTGCCCGGGTGGTGCAGACATCTCCATCGGCGTGGAACTCCAACCTCGGCAATCCTGATGTAATAACCATGTTTTCAGCTTGTAATGCGGCAGCAAAACAACAACAACAACAACAACAATAACACATTGCCAGACCTTAGGCATTTCATTGCGGGGGTTAAAGTCAAGTTCTGGCTACACACAGCAGGGTCATAGGGCTAGGGGGAGGAGAAGGCGGAGCGGGGCAGGGAAGGGCAGGGCAGGGCAGGGCAGGGCAGGGCAGGGCAGGGCAATAGCTAGGCCAAGAGGGTCGCTGGGGTTTTTATCGAGGGTGCAGAGCAGGGCGCTACTTGTGAGTTGTGAATTGTTTTTGATGTTAAATGTGTGATAATTTAATGACTGTCGACGCCTGATGCATCGCAGGACTCCGGGTCGCAGGACTCTGTCTCAAATTGAGCAATAGGACGCAGCCATAAGAACGCAATCTTCACTTGAGCTGAGCGTTTAATTTACTGGAATAATAAAAACGTTTTTCGGGCATAAAATTCTGTGGCTGGCTATGATTTGTGCACTTTTCGATGTAACAGATTGTCTTTTAATGGTTATTCTCCCTCACTCTCTTTTTAGCCATGACATAATTTGTGGGAGGGTTGCTTCCCATTCAATCCAAAGTGATACGATGATTAGCCACTTGGTGGCCTGTGGGAAAACAACAGCAACTGATGTAACTCAGTTGACTCAACTCAACTGCTTACAACTGTCCAAATCGATTTGAATAAACAAGTCTTCTATTTTGTATATATTCATACAAAACATTTACATATTTTTTAGTATCTCAATCTAGTTACAATTGCAAAAGACTTGTTGCTAAGCCACTTTTATTTTTATTTAATATATAAACATTTGTAGTGTAGGGAACCAGTTGGATAACTTAGATCAAATATTAATTTGCATACTCGACTGGATTGTTTTAATATGCACAACAACTGTTTTTCTAGATAGCAACAATTTTCTTTAATACGAATGATGAGTACGTGAAAAACTCGTTCTTAATTGATGTGGAATTCAAACACAAACATTATTTGAATTTTTATTTTTTGGTTTTTTTCAAAACTAGAAAGCTTAGCTATAAAAATGTTTATTTATTATGGAAAAATTATCGACAGTTGTAGGAAGCAAAATTCAATAAATGAATTCTAAAATTCACAAACCTTCTAGATACACATAATATATGGACTTGACTTACTCGAATACCCATTGAAAACTGGGCTAACATTGCAGTAAATTAACCTTGAAAATGTATAGATATATATACATAAAAAAAAACTGTAAAATATCATTTCGCTTAACCTTTAGTTTATATAAAAAAAAAAACAAATAATGTTTTTAAATAAAGAACACTTCTGTTGTCACATTTTAATTATATTTTGGCAGAAGAAGGTTTTAGCTGTTTTTGGCCGGCTTTGTGGCCAAGTGAAATTCAGCTTCGAATCTAATCAAAATTTATGCAAATCCAAGCGAAGCTTTGTTGATTTTGCACTAATGTGAAAATATGGCATATGGAAAAAAACTGAAATTCAAATGTGCGAAATGTGGCAAACACCACGCGCACAACCACACACATAGACGCATGGATATGTGGGTGTGTGTGCGTGTGTGTGTGTGTGTGTGCGCGCGTGTGTGTGTGTGTGTGATTTGCATATGATGACAAAGTGGGCGCAGACAGCCGCAAACAATGAAAAATGCTTTCAGCCGTCGGCTTTTGTGGAACGGATGCTAATAATTTAATTTGGCAAAGAGGAAAATCCAAAAATGGCAACAGGAAAATAAAATCTGCGACACGTGACTGCGATTTATGAGTTAAAACAGGCGGCACAATTAATTTTACATATTTGAAATTATATATTTATTGCAAACATCATTATCAACACGATTATATATATCAAAATTATCATCATCATCATCATCATCATCATTATTATCCTTTTGGCGGCTTAGCAGAAATGCAGGGCATTGAACTTTTCCCGATTGTTGTCGACCATATTGTTGTATTTGTAGGCCGAGTTTTGGGAACTGGTGCCAACTGCTGCCGCATTCACTGTCAACCTGGTGTTGCGAAGGAAACTATCTGCGGGACTGCTGGAGACGGCATATTTGCCAAGCTGCAGTTCCGTATTTCGCATGGGACTCAAATGCTTGGAGGCAATTGCCTTGCTGGGTGTACGATTCTGGTGGACCATTTTGGAGATTTTACGATTTTTGTTGCAGTTACAGACAGTACAAGATTGGAGCACTTTCACTCAAGGCACGTTGGATAGGTGGTTTAGCACGGAGAATTCCAGACGATTACCGCAGTTGCTGGTGCGGGAACCCTTTTTAGAGGACAAATGCTTGGAAAGACTGCACAAAAAGATCAAATATATATCCCATTAGTATCATTCCAAATTGGATCAGTATTTTTTTTTTATAAAACTCACCTTATATTATTTAGTAGCTTGGCTTTGGTGTCCGGTCTCTGCATTGACACATTTGCTTTGGCACGTTTAAGGAAATATTTTTGATTATTCTCTTTTCAAAAGTTTGGTTCACGCAGCGTTGGTTGCTGTTTTGGTTGTGTGGCTGAAAGCGACGAGTGCCTCCGGCTTTTATACCCCGGAGAACCGAACCGGACCGAATCGATTCGCAGACCTCTGATCTAGTTGGGATCTTTTTAGCAGCATGCGGTCACTGCGTGTTAGCCAAAATGTGTTTATCGTGTTGGCCACGAAACGAGTTGCGGCCCAGACAGATATGCAAATCTCATCTCGTTTTGTATTGTTATGAAAACAACTCGAAAAAGATTGTCGTCGTCAGCGCCGCAGACCTCATCACAACGCTATGCGTCAATGCTGATCTCAAAAACATGGTAAACATTCGAGAAAGCTACGTCATATTCTGAGAAATGCCAAATCTACAAAGATTTGCGAAAAAACAATACCATTTTGGAGTTCCCCCCCGCATCAGAAATGTTTTGCGGGAGTAAGAAAATGATCTGTACAAAGAATATTATAGCTCATAGGTATATCTTTTCTTATAGTTGAGAGATCTCCTTATCAAATTTTGTTAGCAAAAATAAATAATTAAGTATTAAGGATAGGAAAATTAACTAAATTTATAAACTATATTACTACTAAAGGGTATTCATTTATTATATATATTTATTTTATTGTCACATGTTGTAGTTAATATTTTAGATAGAACACAACTCGAATTAAAAAAGTTTGTCCTCAGCTTCAGTTAGCTTTGGGAATGTTTCTTTTGTCGGGAACCAGTCCCAAAATGCAGCATTTTGTTTGGGACTCTTTTTAAAATAAAAATTTAAAAAAATCCCACGAGTCTGGGTAAATATGCATATAAAAATAAAAATTGTCATTTAATAGATTCGCAAACATATGGCATAAAATTAGCCCCGATTCGTTAAAAAAGCGAGAGTCAAGTGCAAAAATTGACATTTAAGACAGGAATTCCTAGACGTTCAAAGTACAATTCCCAAATATGGGGTTTTTAAACTGTAAATGGCCAGTATTCGATCGAAAACAAAAATATGTTTGTTGATTACATGGACTCTATATAATAGATAAAAATATATGCGACTGCCATTGGCCGATATTTAATTTAAAGAAAAAAAAAAAAAATAGATATATTGTTTACCGGGAAGCTGACTACATTATTTTGCTATAAATATAGTTATTTAATTGTTGTTAGGTTTTTGAAAAGTAAACAATGTGTTAGTGTAGAATATATAATAGAAATAAATTGTAATATTGTAATTTTATACCTACATTGTAGGAATATGATAAATGATGTGTCAGATTCGCTTAGGGCTGCTTTTGAATATTGCTCGATTTGAATAGAGCCCTGACTTTAAATAAGATTCAGATATTCATTATCTGTTAGCTATACAAATTAATTACATTAATTATCTTCCTTTTCAAATAATTAATCATTTTATTGACTTCTTTAGAGAAAGTTAATATATTTTGTTGTTCTTGAATAAGATTTACTGAATTGCTTAAGAGGTTTTTTTTATTTAATTAAAATAAATGGAAAAGTCACTTAATTTTTATTATTATTATTATTATTTATTTTAGATCAGTTATTGGTGAACTTTGTGTTTATTACTTGTTCAAGGACTAGACCTTATCTTCCTAGACTTTTGCGTATTATCATACCTTATATGACATTTATGGCATTGTTTACGTATACTTTTATCTCAGATCGGTTAACTATATAACCAAGAACAACAACAACAAATTAAAATATATATGCACTAAACGGGCAACAGGCTTTTAAGCTGATTTCTTGACCAAATTGGCTGATGCAATGCAACGGGCACTTTTCATCAGCCAGGCTCATGCATAATATGGCGATATATAGTCGTATAGACAGAGACAGAGGAAACATAAAGATATAGAGACAGAGAGATATCATTCGATATACATATTCATATTTTCCATACGATGGCCAAACGACATCAACGGAATGGAAATGCAACACTCCATCCAATGCAAACAAACAAACAAATAGTTATAAACAAAAAAATAGTTTAAAAAAAGACAACTCATTTAGGAAGAGTATATCGAAATAAAATAAATAATCGAAATAAACCCTAGCCGGCCGGTGGCAAAAGTTGACGCATTTGCCCCCAAACTATTTACGTGCGACTCAGCAGGTTCAGACAGCCGTCAAACGCTAAAACCTGGCGGGGCAACTGCGGTCACTTTGCGTGTGTATTTAAAAAACACATATGACTCTTTCTTTATATACCCTGCAGCCATAATATGTATAAGATAGGGTATCTTCTCGTTTCGTATCTGTTTGTCACAGCAAGCAGATCAAACAAACTCTCAGCTGCAGCCTTTAATCATTAAAAGATGTTGCGAATTTAGCTTTCCATTAATTTATAGATATATTTATTTATTTATTCATTGTTAACTAAAAATACCAAAATTAAAAATTTGAATTAAATTAAATTTAAAATAAAATTAAAATTATAAATAAATTGAAAAATACTAAAATATTTATAAGATTTATAAGATTTTTAAGTTTTCTGGGGGTAGAAAACAAAATGGTCCAACATTTGTTGCATGAATTGGGGAAAACCCATAAAAACCCAATCAGATAAAAAATAATTAGTAAGAAATTAATTTATAGATAAAGCTGATTTATTACTATAATTTTCGTTGATTAATTATTGTTATGGGTGCGTAAGTTCTTAAGTAAATCGAAAGAATCAAAAGCTAAAGTTTTGAAATGTTTAAAATATATACAAGTATATTTTCTAAATCAACCACATCTAAATACGTAAATTTTGTAAATCGATACATTAATTTGATAAGTTTACAGGATATGTGCTAGTCGAGCTTGCCCCATTAGAGCACTCTTGCTTGTCTTGCTGTGGTTGTTTTTGTTGTTGGTTTTGAGTTGCGCTTTTTGCCAATGTGACAAACCAGTTAGTTGGCAACTCTAATTTGCATTGCCGACGTCGTTCGACGAGTTTTTGTCTGCGTCTCCGTCTGACTCGGAGTCGGAGTCTCAGTCTGAGGTCTGGTCTTTGAGGTCTGGGTCTGGTTCGCTTGGTCTGCTTGCGGTGAAGAGGGGTTGGGGCAGGGTGTCGCTTATCGACGGCGGGGCTTTCTTCGTTGCTCATGCGACACGTTGCCTTGCAGCTGCTGCTGCTGCTGTTCGCTGCCCGCTGCCCGCTGCCCGCTGCTCGCTGCCCGCTGCCCGCTGCTCGCTGCTCGCTGCCCGCTCCTCGCTGCCCGCTGCCTGCTTGGAGCTGTGCTTAGAACCGTAACGCAGTTTAGCGGACTTGGCAATTTGTTGCTGGCGTTATTTAAGCCAGATGCAGGCATCGTTAGAGGCTCAGTAGAAAGTTCACAACAGAGGCGAACGCTGCAGTTTGATCCGAGATTTGGAGCACTGTGCATCTGTCGAGTTTCCTTGCAACAAATTTATTTTTATTCCTTCTCCAATGTGCAAATTGCAAAAGTTTTGTGTCAATGCCAAAAATTAACAAAACAAGTTCTAAGGAAAAATTACTCAAGCAATTGGGGTAAGTCAGTTGAACAAATAAAATAAATTGTGGCAATAAATTATAACAAATTGGAACTTATGCTCATTAACAGATTGGACAACAGTCTATCGTCCAGCAAAGGATCTCGCACAGGCAACTCGGCCAACAATAAAGAACTGAAAGTGTTGACGCTACTGCAAACTGTGCCGTGAAATCAGCTACACTTTTGAAACTGCGCAGCTCAGTCTAATTGAAAATTGGATTTGCAATTGATCAGAAAATCTCTAGAAATTGAGCCGAACAAACCAAAAATAGCAAACAAACCAAACAACAGCAAAATGGTCTACACGGAACGCAACGACAAGTGTCTGGCGAGCAGCAAGGACAAAGTCGGACAAAATCCGTACTCGGGTGCCGAGAAGAAGCCTCAGGCACCCAGCACCAGCTCCTCGGGTGCCTGGAGCAGTCAGGCATCGAATGCCGAGAAATGGAAGTACAATAATATGGTCAAGGATAATCGCGACAAGTTCAATGGGATGCACTTCTCCTAAGTCCCTCAAATGGACACCGATTGGAGTTGAGCTCCAAAATGTGGACAACGTGATTGGAGTCTTATTGTTATTGTTATTTCTCTGGGTTCCATGGATTAGTTGTACTGCCTAGTTGTAAGCCAGTTATTAATTGGATGTATTATAAATTTGCAAAATTATAAATTATTGAAAAAATTTCTTGAAAAAGATGCGCTAAAAAACAAAAGATGTTGTGTTTAAGACGCAGTTCAAAAAGTGAGCTTGGGAAAAGCTTACATTAAGGAAAATAATATTGATTTAAAAAATAAGAGCGTAAATTATGATGCTGTGTAAAAATTACTTGAAAGTTAACTTCAAATATTCATAATTAAACTTCACATTGTGATTGTTGTAGTCAGAGAGGGAAAGCTAGAAAATATACAACAAAGTCTAATAGGTCTTTAAAGTATATAAATTTCATGGTAAAATTATATGAATTAATATCATTAATTTGATATATACAAGATTTAATATATTCTTTTAGGAATGCTGTAATTTTTGAATATTCCTTTAGAATACTCATTTCAAAGGATTCCCTCTATTTCGGAAAAATTGAAAACCCATTAGTTGTTTATTTGAATTCATATAGCTATTAGCTTCCGCCAACAAATTGTATACCCATTTTTTTTATTATTCGAATCTATATAGCTATTAGCTTCCTCCAGCAAATTGCATACCCATTGACCTTGCTACTTGACTTTTAGCATATCGCATCTATAACTGTCTGTAAAACATTTGCATGAAGGGGGCTATTATCGTGATTAGCTTAACTTGTGAACGGCCAGCCGTTGATATCACCCCTCTAAAATACATACCTATATACATATGTATATATATATATATAAATATATATATTCAGGAAAACCTTGAGCAAAGTGCACTTAATACACATTAGCTACGCTTATTTGACAGACTCCCCCCAGCACTGCAATATTGATGATGCCTGAACGTCTTTACAAACAGCACTACCACTTGGCACCCTCTCTTTTGTGCTCATCACCCTCGACAGCTGGCGAACGGGAGCGTGTCCTGTGTCCGGGGAAACAAGTGTATCTCTGGCTGCTCAGGCATATTGCCGCAAGGACGACGTCCGGTAGTCGTTACGGCGGAATGGTCGACAGCATTTTACGCATCGGATGTATTAGAAGTGCGAAATTTTTGATAATTTTTCAATTGTATTGTTTGCCAGCACTGGGCAGATACGATACGATGTGGAAAGTGTCATGGGAGTGAGCTGCGGTCGTCCTTTTGACACACGACTGCACAGGACACAAGACCCACAAGCACGTGGCGTTGGCTATTAGAAGCCATTTCCTTCACGCCGCTAATACAACTTTTTTCGTTAGACACATTTGAAATTTTTTGATATTTGACTGGGTTTGGAAATGTTGTGGCGTTTTCCGGATTTTCCTGGGCCAAACTGTCACCGTGCGACACACTTGACGTGTTTGGCGTCTAATTGAAGCGCTTTATTTTCTACTTAAATCCTATTCACTTTTTTTTTTTGTCGCACTCTTCTGTTGTAATTACTTTGTTTCCAAGCGCCGGGCGGTCGCTTCTTAATCCTGGCTGGGATGTCAGAGGACATTTCCTTTTTTTGGCATCTTCGTCACATTGCAATTAAAAGCGCACAGCAGGTGTGCCCGCAAGGACCTTTGAACTTTGCGCTATAAAATATGAATGTGTCACTTGCAAGGATTCCGCAACCGGATGATGACAACCTACAGCTGAAGTCGGTCGTCCGACTCCTGTGATTCCTGAGCGAAAAGCAATTATCACGTCATTATCATAGAGAAACCCGCAAGAATTTTCTATTCTTTTTTTCTGTTGTTCAAAACACTTCATGGACAACACGTGCCCTCCGGTTAGGCCGGTCAAGCAAGTTTCTCCGAAAAATGCTGGCATTTCGTGCTCTTTCTATCTCTTTCTATCTCTTTCTGTCTCTTTCTATCTCTTTCTATAAGCCAATATTATCTAGTGCTGGCTTCCGTTGACAGACAACCCTTATTGCGAGGGCTCACGATAACATCTTCCGACAACATGTCACATGCCACGCGGTGGAAAATTATGAATAATTTCCGTAACTTCTGTCGCAGCGTTGGCAAAATCGCAGCTTGCAATGAATAAGTGACACCATGTGACCATGCCTACCTTTTGGGAGAACGCCCCCTTGCCGTCGTCGTCGTCGTCGTCGTTGTTGTTGCCAGACCGAGCCGCGTGTCTGAAGTGTGGGGCGTGCCGTCAGATACAACTTCCGACATCCGACAGATGTTTTTTGCTGTGCGGTGTGCGGGAATGCAAAAGGCGACCCCATCCCCCTCCACCTTCTCCCTCGAATCTGGTCCTACCTTTGATTCTGGCTTGTGTCTGATTTTTGGGAGTTGCGCCCGGTTGCAGAACAATTGACGCGGCAATTTCTCGGCGCGGATGTCTCTCCGCCAGCAGCCTGTGAAAATGTATTCGAATTGTGAGTGTTAATGTGAATGTGAATGTACTCAAGAGTAATGTACGGGCGTTCACATTAACCCAAAAGGTGTTTGGCGGGTTCTCGTTGTTGTTCTTATTGTTGTTGTGCGTGTCACATGCTACTGTTTTTTTTTTTTCTCGTTTGTGGCAAGGTGTGACGCAGTTGGCAAACACGTCAAACAGACATAATCCAAAATTGATTCGCCCCCTTCCTCTGGGTACTGTGCAATGTGCAATTTGTGCCTTATTTGATGGCAACAACAATTGGAATCGTTAAAGTGATCAATGTGCCATGTCACCCGATCAAGGCAAAAGGTGCAATTGAGTCAGTCAACTAGATTTAAAGGATGTACTTTGCACACATGCCACAGAAATTGCCCATATTTCAAGCAGGATGAATAATTTAAAGGATAATGCAATATTCAATTTAAAAGTAAATAAAGATTTATTGCTTAGTTTAGCTATTTATTTATTATAGAAATTAAATACAAATTAAACTGTTTGGAAATTAAAGAATTCAAAAATACTGCGATATTCTTTAAAGTTATTCCTAAACTGGACTATTTGATATATGGCAAAAGTCTTCCAGTTGAGGAATAACTCTAATGAGAATCTTTTTAAAATCTTTAAATTCCATTTATTAATTTATATTCAATTTCGATTTGTGTTTAGATAGATTTAAGGTTGAGTTTAATTAGACCAATTCTACGGCAGATTGATTTTATGACATGACATAAGCATAACAATTATAGATAAAGATAATCTATATTGTTGATAAAAATCAATATTTGATATCATATCATATTCCAGTCTGACATTTCTGGTCTGCAGATCAAAGTTATGCAAATGCCGTATAATTTACAAAATATGCCAAACACGAGGCCACACAAAGGGCGGCAATTACATGAAAATCTCAATTCAATTGAGAGTTGAGAGTCGAGAATTGAGACGCAGGGCTGTCAATAGAATTGAGAACCAACCACCGTTAAAATATAAATTCATAAAAACCGCCATTTCTCATTTCTCATGCTGATCGACAGCTGTCACGAATGACAATTGGATTGTCGAGCAATGAAGTCTCTGCCCTCCCCCTGGTCTCCGTTCCCGTTCCCGATCCTGTTCCTGCTTCTGTTTTGGCTTCCCTGGCAAATTCATATAAAATATGCAATAAAAATATGAGACCACAGCATTTGTATTTATAGTATTCCTAAAATGCGCGAGGTCATCAAAATCAAAACAAGAAAAACAACCAATAACAACAACAACAACAACAACAACGACAACAACATCAGTGAAACCGATATAAAAATTGAAACAATGGCAATCCTCTCTACTTTTACCTACTCCACTCTCTGGAACGAGAGTGGTTCATTGCGAGTCTGGAGGACACTTGAGTAAAACGCAGAAACGTGGTTGCGTTTTTGTGGGTTTGTCATTTTGGGGGGAGTGGGGAACAGCATTACCAGACCGAGTTTATCCAAGCGGGGCACTGCAAGTGAGCTACCCTTCCTTCAATGGACCATCTGAGCTGCCCCATAAAAAATAAAATATAAATAATAAAATAAAAATAAATAAAATAAAAAAATTTAAATCTGAAGTTGAAGAAAAAAAAAATGAATTTACTTCTTATTTACAAGAGAATGTTTTATTTATATAATAATAAAAAAAATAATAATAATTAAGATTATCTTTCTAATTATAATTTTTAATAATTTGCAAACTGAAATATATTAAATATAATTTTATTTTTATTAATATTTCAGCTTTCTCAAATTGATTAAATGCTTCCTAAAGATAAAATTCTTTAGCAACTTTTCATAAGTGAAGCAGCTTATATTTAAGGTAAAATTCACCAATAGGGTATCACAGTAGTCGGTGTCATCCATGCAATTCCTTGTTTGCCCGCTGCACAAATTTGTCTATGTTTTCGTACAGAAAGCGTATGTAAAAATCTTTAAATGCAATTATGGCTCATGTGCAGCTCTCATAAAAAACGCCAATGATATGCCCGTAAGTGTCTTTTGTTGTGGCTTAAATACACACACACACACACACACCCAGTGCTACACACATGTGCACATAATCAGGGCGGTTATTTTCTGGTGCGCGCCAAAAAATATATAAAAAAAGCTGCCGCGAAGCTACCATTTGTTGCACGTCCTTCGGGTGGTTCCCAAGTAGATGAATGGGCGAATATATATTTGTATATATATATATGTATATATATATATGTGTATTTATATATATATATATATATATATATACATATATATCGCATCATTTTGAGCAATTAAGTGTGTGTATTATCCGCATAACACCGCCACTGTCAGAGGGCCTTGAAACACTCACAAACACACACAGCAACACACTCACACACACACACACACACACACACACACACACATCAAAACAGAAGCAGGACGGGAGCCTCCCTCTTCCCACTGCCTCCTCTCTGCCTGTTTGTCTCCCTCTCAGGTTATGGCCCGGTGCGTATTCGCTTATAGGTCCTGCCACCGGAAGTACATTGAATATGAGTGTGTATGCATGTGTGTGTGTGTGTGTTTGTGTGTGTTTGGGTGTGTTTGTGTGTGTTTGTATGCTTTTATGTGCAAATTGTGCATTTATGTCGACAATGCTCGCGACGACTCAACTTGACGCTTGGCGAGGTTAGCACACGATTCAGATTCAGACTCGTCATCAGCATCAGCTGCAGCCTCTGCTCCAGCCTCAGCTTCAGCTTCAATCTGTGGCAGAAGCCGCAGCAGGACAACAACAAAGCGAATGGCCACATGTGAGTGCATAAAGCAGCTCAGCAGAGAGTGAATGTGATGATGATCAGCAGCAGCTTCCTTTCTGTTCTGATACTCTAGCATAGGGTATTTTAGTTGTGGCACGAACTGTGTTACGCAGAATAGAGCACAACTCAAAGCTAATAAACCATGTTTGATTTTCGATTCGATATAGAAAGGAATTCCAAAGGATCAATTCGTCGGGAGGTGAGTTTTTGTACCTTCCTTATTCCTAAAAGTTGCTAGCTTTAATATATAATAATTTATATAAGAATAATTAATATATAATAATTTAACTTAATTCAATTTCTTACTGTCGACTGATTTTAGTTGACATTAAATAAATAAATAAATTTAGAAAAAATAATGCTCCTCACATTTTACCAAAACTCCTTGAATTGTTTTATGAATTTTTTTTTTCGCGTATTTGTAAATTATTTGTAAAAACAAGAAACAATTTATAGTTTTTATTTTTCTAAAAATTAGTAAGACTTTTTGTCTAATATATCGATCAATCTCAACTGTTGCTCGCTTAATGGCACTCCATTCTAACAAGTTACACAATTATTCCCGGATTACTATATCATATAGACTCTATAGAAACAATCAGTCACTATTCTTACATATCACAAGTTTTTATTTAAATCTTTAATTAACACTTAGGGCATTAAGTGTTCTACATTTGGAACTCAACTATATTGTCTTCTTGTGGTATATTTACTATTGTGGCTTTTGACCCGCAATCAGAATCGCAGTTGCCGTTGCAGTTGCCGTTGCAGTTGCAGTTGCAGTTGCAGTCGACGTTGACGTCGCTGTTGCAGTCACAGTTGAGGTTCAGTCATTGTGATAAGCCGAGTCGTGCCCACTTTTCCGCATTGCTTTGTTCCGCTGGAGGGAGGGAGGGAGGTGAGCGTCTGTCAAATGTGTTGTTAAACCAGTGACTAGTGAACCATCAAGCAGTCACTCCTACGAAAGGGCTTCCCGGGAACTACCCCTAATCTGCTCGACAGACAGTTATAAATATCAATTAAGATGTGGAAGTTGAGTTCTACAACTGAATGTTATTTTAACAGCAGTTTCTGATTTCAGATTTCTGTTTATAAAATAAATAATATTTTATAAGCCTGTTGTGAATGCAAATCGATATTATTTTTAAATAATGCTACGCTTCAATTTTGTAAAGAAAATCAATTACATTTCCTTCGCATATATTTCCCATTTTCATAGACAAGACTTTGAAAACATTTGTGTTTTGTAAACACCTTATTACAATTTCCAATAGTCCAAGACTTGTCAAATACCTCAAATGCTGTCCGCAGCCACGCCTACTTAACGCCCACAACCACAGCAGAAACCATGTGTGTCAGTGGCCAATTTAAAATTCAATTTAAATTCAATTGACTTGAGATTTGGAAATGATTTCACAGCAACCAGAAAGGACGACGCTCAATAAAAACACACACACACACACATTTAAACACACACACACCAAGACACACACACACACACACTCACACTCACAGCGGGGAAGCCCCATTAAGAGCTTTGGCAGTTTTTACTCGGACTTTTACTTTGTGGTTGTCGTTTGAAAAGCAACAGCAGAAAGCAAATCTAATTACAAAGGAGTCGTTTTGAAATTCTTTGGTCGCAGAAAAGTCAGAAGTGAAAATGTGATAATTGAAACGGGGCTTCCAACTGCCAGACAGCGAGTAGGAAAACAATAAATTATGCACACAGCACATAAAAGACACAACCTGCCGGGGCAACCTGTGAACACAAACCCGAAACACAACCTCGAGTCCACACCCCCCCCTAACAACTGGCCACAAATCTAAAAAGAACGGGGGCGGGAGAAGGAAAAGCAAGTAACACTAATTGCCTGGCGGCTCCTTCAACAAAAGCATCGTGCCACAAACAGTGGCAACAGCAGTTTGTTTTTGTTTTCCCAGCGACGACGTTCAGCGACCAAAAGCCTCGAAGCCTTACGACACACGAGCACAAAGTACATCCCGCCCCTCTTCCCAAACTTCCCCCCCACCCCACACACAATAAAGAGGAAGAAACATTTACAACACGTTCTGGCAATCTCATAAATAATACCGAAATTTCATTAAGACAAATTAATGTCTATCAATATGTTGCCAATGAAACGTTGCTAAGCTGGTCACGAAGGATTCGCAGGACTCGCAACGCGTTGCTTGCCACTCGTTGCATGTCACTCGTTACTTGTACTCGTTATATTATATGTGATATACTAATTAAAATATTTTCTCAACAGCCATCGAACTCCATTCGGAAAACTTTCCTAAGTTGCCATTGTCAACTCAAAACTGAATAACACAAGTTTGATTTTTGGTTCTTTCAGGGAGACGTCAAAATTGCATCATGAATCCTCGATTTACGACTATTTTGATGGCCACTGAGGCGCTATTCAAATCTTAATGGGCACAAACATAAAAAAGTACATAAAATGTCGCGTAATTCACATTTCAAATGGATTTTCTATTGCTCTTCAAGAACTGAGACTGCAGTTCCTGTTGTGGTCCAGCTGTGCGGTAATCTTCAGACAACTCGGGCCACTTATCAAATTTCACACTCGATTTCTAGTGGAACGCGTCGAAGACTTTTCCTCGACTTTCTTCTTGTTGATTGGATGCACCGCAAATCGCGCAACGAATCTGTGTGACACTCGCATTTGTTGAGAATATATATATGAATAAACATATACATATATATGAATACATGTATGTATATAATTATATTTAATTTATGGGCTCATAACAATTAGGGAGAAGTCAAGTGGTAGCTGCGGTTTGTTTTTGGGGAATGGGCACAGTTTTGAACGATAGAATATTTGGACTAGATAATTTTCTATTTTCTTATTTTCTTGTTGTTTTTTTTTTTGTCTGGGGGCACTTTGGAATAGAGTTGAGCCACCCTCGAACGTACATGCAACAGAAACTGAGCGCGAACCCTTGCCACGATCATGATTATCTCAAACACAAATGCACATGCCTCTCGAGAGTTTCTCAGCAAGCACGTGACTTGTGTATACACACACATACACACACACACACATACCCACCCACTCTCACAAAATGGTCTAAAGAGACGTCGTAATTCAATTTACTGTTGTGGACCGCGGGCATGTTTAATTTCATATCCAACGTATTTAAGCTGAAACCAAACCAAACCAAAGCAAAACAAACCAAACCAAAGGCGGCCAACACACAATGAACAGGACGAGCAGAGTCCTGGTTTGGGCTGCTGGGGGGTTTGTGGTCACGCCGGGAAGGGGGAGGGGCGTGCGCGCAAAATGTTCAATTTAAAAATTTATGCAATTATGAGCCGCAAATATTATTATATAAACACAGGCACAAATACGGACAGGTAAAAGGTAAAACACCACTGAAAGCACACAGAATGAACAGCCACAAAATGAGCAGCGAGTTAATTGTGACGAGTTAATTGCAACGAGTTAATTGTAACGAGTTAAGAGTAACGAGTAAACTTACATTTATCAGTTCAATTCTTACTATTTTATTGAAATCCAATTACAATTTACAGCAATATAAATATAGGAAAATTTCTTCTTTTTGTACAATTATAATTATTATATGTATGTAGGATATATTTAATTAAAAAACATATATTTTCCTTAATATATAATATTATACATTATATAATATTATTCTTGTATACTTGTGTTCCAACTGTATTCATTACTTTCAATGTAGGTTATTATTATTATTACAGTGATATTATTATAGTGCTACATATAAATCATCTTTCATTAGATTATAATGTGTACGATATTTTAGTGACATCCTATTACTTTTGTTTAATTATATAGCTTATTGTATTAGTATATATTTTTATACTATGATACCGAAAGTATAATTGTATATTGGGTTTGTGCTTTGTCCGTCAAGCTGTCTATCCGTCTGTCCGTCTGTATGAACGCAAGTTTCTTCGACGCCATTAGAATCTGCCCATAACCCGATTTTCGGACTATAATTTTGACTTACGTTCCGAACCATAATCATAATCTAGAGCCCAAACCATGATTAAAACGCCCTTGCTTTTGAAAATGCATTGAGTTTTGATGAAGTTATGGCAATTTGAAGGTTCGACCTATGCCGAAATGTCAAAATTCCAATGTGCCGATTTTCGGACTATAATTTTGACTTATGTTCCGACCCAAAATCTCGTTTTCAACTTTAAATGCACGATTAATCTAGAGCCCAAACTATGATTAAAACGCCCTTGCTTTTGAAAATCTTTTGAGTTTTGACGAAGTTATGGCATTTTGAAGGATCGACTTATGCCGAAATGACGATATACCGATTTTCGGACTATAATTTTGACTTATTTTCCGACTCAAAATCACGTTTTCAACTTTAAACGTACGATTGATCTAGAGGCCAAGCTATGATTAAAACGCCATTGCTTTTGAAAATCCGTTGAGTTTTGACGAAGTTATGGCATTTTGATGGTTCGACCTATGCCGAAATGCTCACAAATTATAGTATCGGAGTATTTCTCCGTCGGTTACGTCCGACTGCAACGTTCTCTCTTGTTTTCTATTAAATATGATATGTTTTGCGCAAAACTGCTTCTAAAGTATAATATTAATTTTTGTAAAATGTAATATTTTAGGATCTCTGAGGAATTTGTTTGCTTTTAGTTGGGCTTGTGAGACTTTAGCTATTTTCTTCTAGGTAAATCTGTGTATAATCAACATTTAATTGTTACTACTGAGAACAGGATTCGTAGGCACTTAGTATCCTTGTTGAACTCAAGTCTCTTGCAATCTATCACATGCAATATCTCCGCCCATATACGAACGATTATTATTATTATTATTATTGATGTTGTTGTTGTTGTTGTCGGTATTTTCACATTTCCCATGTCCTGCTTTTGAGAACCTGTCTCCCTCACACTCCCGTTTGGCTAACGAAAAATCGCTTAAGCAGCTCTTGACCGGTAACTTAGTATTTTATGTGTATGTATAAAGATTATATGGTCAAACACACTCACACACACACACACACACACACACACGCACAACACTAAAGACACTAAGCACGACAAAAAGACATTAAACACGACAACGAAATAAAAGAGAGAAGGAAAAAAAATGAAACAAAACATTGAAATTCCTTATCAGCATTTCCGCTTTTCGTGACCAATGTCTCGGACTCTATGCGCACGTGCCTATGTGTGTGTGAGTGTGTGTGTTTGTGTGTGTGTGTGTGAGAGATTGTGTGAGTGAGTGGGTGAAGGAGTATCAATTTCGCACACACGCCTTGTGTCCGTGTGGTCATGCAAAGGTTACAGAAATGGAAAAGCCCCCAAAAGAAAGAAAAGCCAACATTGGTTGTGAGCCACCTGTCATTGGCTTTTCGGTGGTTTCAGTGGTGCCTGCCACAAAAGACACGCCACCAAACTCAAGTTGGCCAGTCAACTGGGCCATTCGCTGGACATGCCTATCCTGGTTATCCTTCATTATTCATAAATATGCAAATCGACCTGCACACACAGTGTGTAATAAATTCTCAAGTCTTTCGGCTTTCAGCCTTTTGGCTTTTGGCATTCAGTCTTTTGGCTTTTGGCTTTCGGCTTTCGGCGTTTCAGCCTTCTCTGTAGTTCTATAGAATTTGTTTGGCTCCTGGACATGTTTAACACTCAATCTGTGTGGCAAACTGCGCGCTGGCAAGGCATATGCCACATTACCTCCGAAACAAATTAAATCGTTTCGCATTCGACTCGAACTGAGCAGGCAGCTCAAGCATAACCAGCAGCAATAGAAGTAGCAGCAACAGCAGCAGCAGCAGCGGCAGCAGAGGCAGCAGCAGTGGAAGGGGCAGCAGGAGCAGGACTGCTGCAAGGACTACATATGCTGGATGCCTCGTTAAAAGGGGCGGGCGATGGTTGGCTCTGATGTGCGTGGCATGTGGTGGGCGTTGCCACAGCTTTGACTGACGCACACACATACACACACACACACACACACTCGCATACTCAATTGTGTGTACGTAATCTAGGAAAACCACACACACTCACACAGATATGCGATTGCAGACTCTGCTCTGCTGTGTCTGCAGATATATATATATATCTTGGGAAAAATATTTGTTTACCCTGTAGTCTAAAAATGTCCATAAAAGGGTAGATTAATTTGTGCAAAGGTTTTTTATGGGTGTTTGCACTTTCCACCGTCAAATGATTTTTGATCACAGTTTCACTTCTAGAATAAATCGACTCTAGATATTCTCTTTTCTTTTTATTTAACATACGAATTATGCAGGGTATCCACTAGACGATCACTTTGGCTGGAAGAGTCATATTTGCTATCGTCCTGGGCTTCTTCCCAGGACATCGCTTGATTGTCTGGACAGTACGTTGTTTGATTTAAAACAACGTAAATCATAAAATTCTCAGGCAATTCCTTGCCTCACACTCCCCTCACCCCCCCCACCCATAATACATAAGAACACGTAAATATGTACATGTATTTGTGTATCTATATATATGTGGCATATAATGCGCAAAATGGCAGCCGGAACACGAATTGAAGTTGTACGGGTTTAGGGTCGTGGAGACGGGTGGGGAGTGGGCGACTGAAAGTCGTCCTTATGCTTGGGCAGCATAAAATGAATTTTCCTCTTCCTTGTCTGTAGCTCTAAGGACTCCAACAAGACTGCTTCACTGAGCAAACAAGCGTATTAAATTGAGCCACAATTTCGTAGCAGGACATTGCAGCTGATCCTGGCATTCTGCCGGAAGTTAAACTCCATGTAATTTAAATGATTCCACACACAAGGACCAACACAATTCGAGGAAATAGCTGCAATTTCTGATTAGGAAAATCATATCGAAGCGGAACTTCAATTTAGTATTGGAGATGGTAAGTGTTACTTTTGATAATTTGGAATCAAATACTCCTTAATTCAAATACACTTCTGATAATCCCTAAAATTTCTGTACTTATTTGAGTTATGACATTCCTCAAAATTAGCCTTTTGAAATATACATTATTTAAGTTTTATCCAGATAGGTCGAATATATAAATTTTAAAATATATAAATATTTTACACTTGATCAGTTTCAAAAGTCGAGTCAATAGCATAAATCTGCAAGGATATCTCGAACCTAACAAAAAATACAAAGACGACAATGCGCAAATTTGAGAATAATTCTTGATTACATCGGTATCGGACAGGAGACGCTCAGTGCTGTAAAGAGCTCCTTCACCAAAGGAATCATATTTCCCAGCTCTCAAGGTCTGTTTGTTCATTACCCAACTCCGTGGAATCTCGGGATTTCATCAGTTCCAACATCCCAATGTTGAGCCCAAAATTTCAGAGATTTTGTCTTGAAACGTGGATACGGTAATTGTGGTTTCGATAGATCCATCGGAGATTCTGATACAATTAATAGCTGCAACAGGGCTAGCTAACAAAACTGAAGGACTCCTCACTGATTGATTAATTTAAAAATGTTGCAAGTGGATCGTCAGAAGATGTCTTAAATCAATGAACATATTTAATTTTATTAATTCAATCACTACTCAATTTTGGAAGCCAGTATTAAGAACTATGGAATTGAAGATCTGGATCGCATTTGCTGCATTGGGTACATGGGAATGATGGATTCCAGTCGCTGATTGCGCCTGATTGCGCATTCCTGATAATCCTGCCACTTTTTGTAGCGTGTCGCATTGTGACACTCCTCGGATTTGCCAACAGTAAAAATATGTTGTCTGAGTTGATACCAAATGGGCCGGGATTTTATCGTATGATTGTAGATATTTCTCGTAAGCCAATTTTCCACTTTGGGTGTTCCATAAACCGTCGATTTATCATAGCAAACAGTGTCCAGTTCACCGCTGTTATGACAAAAAGGAAAATTTTATAAAATAATATAAATACTACTACAAAATAATTACTACATCTATTATCTATAATATGAATAATTACTAACGTTGGATAATAATTTTTGGGAGCATTGGAGTCCACCTGAAGTCGGTTGACGGTGTTAAAACCCGTGAACCGGTCATCCTGAAAGATATTTCCATAGGTAGCGCCCCACATGTTGAATACCCAGTTGCCCATGTGATCCTTGATGAATTTGGACCGCGTTGGAATGGTTGGACCAGGTTTAAGGTTAGATCCTTGAGCCCCTGGTGGCGGTGGTGGAGAATTATTTTTGCCTCCACTGCCACCATCATCAAAAAGTTGCACAAACTTTGTGGTGAGCTCTGGTTGCACTTGAGACCCATTCTTCGGAGACGACTTAGTCGGAAACAGACGCATGCCAAGTGGCGAGGCATATGAGTTCTGCAGCTGCAAAAGGATTATATATACACTCGAAGGCCATTGATCTGTGCTTATCTCAATACTTACGCTTATCAGCCAAGCCATGTAGACAATGAGACACAAAACATTTGGCTGAAACATGGCACAAGTAAAATAAATAAACCACAAAATTACATGTGTTTTTAGAAATTCAACACGATAAATGAAATTTCACAACAAATTTCAGATTATAGTTCGTCGAATTTCTTGTCAGAGTCTGAGACAACCTACAAAGACTAAAGATGACGACTTTATAAAAATAACATATCTAGGGTTATATTTAGGGATCTTAACTCAACTTCATCTTCATCATTCTTCCTTCACAGGATGTCTCTAGTCAAGAGCTTTTGCCAGAAATACTTCCAACGCTGGAGTTAATTCATTGCTGCCAGCTAATTAGCAATCAAAGAAAGTACATTTTGCGCTACGATAGTTTGTCAAGGAGCTGGCCCAATCTAAATCTGAAAATGTCCTTTCTGGCCATTGTTTAAGCGTATTTTTTGTGCTCGCCTTACGATGCAGAACTAATAAATTTTAACTGAGCCAATTTCACAGTCAACGCTCAAAGTACCAACTGGAGAGCAGCTATCATTGAATGGCCAAAAACAGGACTGGGTGGCTGAGTGGTGCCCCTGAGTGGGTGCTGATGACTGATGTGGGTGGTGCAGCAGCCACAGTAGCCACTTCAAGCAGCCCCCGAATGCGACTAAAATGCGTGCAAAATTCACTCGCCCCACTGATGTGCACATTCTACAATTAAATTATGAGAATAATGAAATACTTTATTACCTTACATACAATTTCAGTTTTCATTTAAATACCCTGCAAAAAAAAAGGAAACTCAATTGTAATGCTGGTTGTGCAGTTCCATTTGGAAACATAATATGTTAATGAATAAAATAGAATAAAATGGTAGTTTCAAGCTTCAGTTACTTTTACACTGCTCTAAATAATTAATTTACTACCATTAATATAAACAATAGATTCGTTAGAGATTTTAAATATTTTTATAGGGTATTTAGATGCATTATTTTGTACTTGTTACTTGCTGTTGTTGTTGTTAATGTTGAGCATACCGGCTTGAAATGGCAAACTGGCAAAATGGCAGTTTATGCTCGTTTGACATATTGTGGCAATGCTGAATACCCATTTGCCAGCCCCAGTCGGCACCACCCTGCACCACCCTGCACCACCCTGCACCACCCTGCACCACCTGCCCCGGCATCGAGTGGCATACTCGAGCATGTCTTTACATCTCTTTACGCTTGGCTATAGCTCAAAGTGCTCAGCGGGCTGCCACCGCGGGCAGTGGTATGGGCGGGGATGGGGGTGGGGGTGGGCGCAGGTAAGTTAAGCTCTGGCTACAAAATGGCAGTCGCCCTCATAAAATCAACAGCTGCCTGGCATATAAAGGGTTTAGAATTCAACAATATACAAATTATACAAAATCATACATACATATATTTCACACATGTTCATCTTCTGGTTAAAGATAAAATACTCGGGCATTTAAGTTTGTGCCGGAGTCTTCAGGCGATAATGCAACATTTTCCGAAGAGGCAGCAGAAGAGGAAGATGAACAAAAAGAAGGTCTGGACATAGTCAGATAGCGAACCCACATTGTATGATCTCGAGTATCTTTTTGTTTGTATTTTTAGACATTTATCTGCCGGGGCACAACAGTAAAAACAACAACAGCATCCACAACAACAACAACATCAACAACAACAACATCAACAACAACATCAACAAGAACTTCAGCATCGACAACAACAATTTAAGATCTTAACTTAGTTCTGTCTGGTCAGCAAAATTTCAGTTGTTCACTTAGCTTTTCTGCTGCCTCCTTCCACACTCCCACTTTCTTGTTATTTTGTATACCCTTTACTCATGCACTGAGGGGTATAATAAAGTCGTGTTCAATTCGCAGAAGTACTGATTTAAACACCCTAAATTGTAAAAAACAACATAAGATTTCTTTTTTATTTGTTCATCACAAAATTGGAGCAAGCTAAAACACTAATTGTTATATATGTTTTACTATTTTACAGGGTATGCTCTAGTTGATCACTCGCTCATGCACTCACAACTCGACTGACTGTTACATGTTAAAGATCTGTATCTGTTTTGTGCTGTTTGCCCCGAAGATTGTCTGAAAATCGATCTGCGTGTTGTGGCAAGCGCCAAAATGCGAAAAAGTCACGTAGTCAGCAGACGGAACAGACAATAAAGAGCCTACTATAGCCATACATATATAGGAGCCATATAGACAACGCTAATGAGCACACACAGCGATTTATGCAAATCAAGTGAGATCCAAAAAAGGCTGAACTGAAATGAACCCATAAACTGAAATACTCTGTTTGTATTTTATTATCGTATTTTGTGGTCACTTTGGGTGGGTGTTCACTGTGGTTGCTGTTGCTGTTGAGGTGAAGTGAAGTGGAGTGGAGTGAAGTAGTGGATGTAATCCCAGTGAGCAATTAAAGTGTCACAAGTTCGGGACATGCAATATTTCATGACGCAATGGCCAAGATTATGAATATAAATGCAAATTAGGCACAGTTTCAGGTGAATTTCGGAAGGGGTTGGGTAGTTTCGACTGCCTGTCTGTTTGGGGTTTCGATGGGGTGTGGTGATAGTGGAGAGCAGAGAGCGGCCAAGCGGGTTGGAGTGGAGCGGGAGCGTGACAATCATTAAAAGTCAAGTCAACTTTAGTGTGCCCTGAACAATCACTGAAAATGACTAACGGTAACCACGATAGTCCACATCCGGCACTACACTCTACCCCCATTGGGTGTGCAGGTGGTTGAGTGCTGGTAGTTCAGGTAGTGCTGGTAGTGCTTCTCCTTGTAAAGCTTTTAACCTGCAGCGCTGAAAGAAAATTACGCTCTTATCTTGCTTCCTGTCGTGACACAATTTTCTATCATAGCCAAGGACTTGAAGGACTTTGCTGGACTTTGCTGTTGTGTGTGTGAGTGTGTGTGTGTGTGTGTGTGTTGTGGCGCAAAAGACATAAAGTTATTATTGCCTTTTCTTTCGATTTTGCTTATTTCGTCTGGTTGGGGGTCCAGCCATGATAAATGTGTCCAGGGCACGTTTTGGCCAACGTCATAATTTAGTCAACATTACATCATATAGTTGTATATAGTCTATCCTTCATATAGTACACTATACTATACACACTATTTGGCCTAGAAAACTTGGAAAATCTTTGCATAATTAGATAGACCCGCCACATGCAAGCTCAGCGCGATTTTTATAGATTAACCAGAAGGGTTTGTGGTCAGCGGTCTGTGGTGGTTATGATAATTCTATGAATTTCATAAATACTAATTCGTTATTAAGTGAATATACTCGAACCATCCAACTCGAAACTTGTCGAAACACCACCAGCCTCAAGTTGTTGCAGTTGTAATGAGCAAAGGCGAAAACATATCGAAGTGAAAATCGAGGGAACGTGACAAATTGAAAAAAGCGCATCAGTGAAGCGAAGTTAACTAGTGAGACCTGTGTGGAATCAACCATAGAATATTGGACGACTTCGAACGACGACAGTTTTAGTTTTTTATTTTCCTTTTTTTTCCACATTTTGTTGTTGTTGTTGCTGATGACTTCCTACGACAGCAGCACCCTCAAAACAACAACAGCAACAACAAAATTGGAAAAAGGCTACTGCAAATTCACTGCTCTCTGTTTTTACGATCGTTCGTAAATAAAAAAAAAATATATAAAAAAGTGAACGTCTCGTGTCGCAGTCTGCCCCCAAGCATCTCCCAAGCTCCACATTTGTGTCAAAGTCTTGAGATTGCAACGTCAACGACAGCGGCTGTCGGTGTTGAAAGTAATACTATCTAGACACGTGAAATGAGTTGTTAACGCAACGTGCAAAACAGAACAGTTGCACAGTGCCACAAAATATAAAAATTTATTATGCCACAACAAGGCTGTCTTTATTTTTATTAAACAATATTTGTCTTGAAAATAATTACGCAAGATATTTATAAGACATATTTATACAATATTAATATTTAATATACCATATAACAATAACATATTCATTTTTTTTTTATGATTTTTCAGATTGAGCAAACTTCACTTAAATTATCGAATTAAATAAAAGTTATTTGTGTACATGAAATAAATCTGCAATAAAATATATTCTTGGTTTTACTGAGAAACGCAGTCAACAAAAACCACAACACTGAAATTGAATTTTATGCCGGATCGTGTGTCACTATTGTATATACATTATCTATGTGACTGAGTAAGTAGCAACCATATTTGGCATATATTAATATTGAAAATTAGCAGCCAGCATCAGTGTTGACCACTGTGCGCTGCCAAATAGCTGTTGCTGGCTACACATGAGGGTATTCGACTGGAAGATACCCTGTACAAGTCTCATATCCACTTACAATTATGCATTAAATAAGCGTATAGTATTTGTAAAGAGATTGTTCTGTAATTCAAATATTTATAATTTGGTAAATTT
Source organism: Drosophila kambysellisi (assembly GCA_035042185.1). Lineage (NCBI taxonomy): Eukaryota > Metazoa > Arthropoda > Insecta > Diptera > Drosophilidae > Drosophila > Drosophila kambysellisi. The sequence goes on along the minus strand of JAWNLS010000945.1, from coordinate 2,005,037 downwards.
TTCGATGTTTTTTTTTATGGATTAATTTTTTTTTTAAAATAATATACCTATAAGACAATTATAATTTTAGAATACAGTACTTTATTTTAGTAAATGTCACTTTCATTTTTTAATTGTTGCAGTCTATTGAACTAACTGGATTTGACCCCTTAAGGCGCCAAATCAGTTTACAGGGTATTCAAACTGATTACCGTGACGCAGATCAGAAATATTCACTGACTGTTTGTTGTGTGACTTTAACTGTAAGTGTTACTGTTGCTTACTGCCTGTTTTTGTTGTTGTTGTCGCTGTTGTTGTTTTGCCATTTAAACACAAGTATTTTCCTTTTTATTCTTCTCCTCCTTTTAGCACGCTCTCTGACCACGAGAAATGATTTCTGGTTGCTATTGTCACCCCGACAATCCCAATTATCGTACACACACACACACACACTCAGCCACACACATGCACAGATGATGTGGTTGGCACCCAGTTCTACCCCTACTCCTTGCAACCACTGGCTCTTATGGCTCATAACTTTTCAGTTAATGAAGACATAAAACTCAGCGGCAGCTGCGGCAATAAAGCTGCAAAGCAGCAGCAGCAGCAGAGCAGAAGAAGAAGAGCTTTTGTTGGCCTTTTTGCATTTGTTATTTGTTTGTTTGTTTGTTTGCTTTTGGTAGTCACACAAGTTAGTTGCACAGATTCGCGTATCTGGCTATATGCCAAATACATACTATATATATATATATATAAATTTATGTATATATACTTCTGAGTATCTTTCGAATGATAAAACGTGCCCGGGTAAAGCGAAAAGAGACGTCTATATATACATACGTATAAATATATGTATAAATATATAAATATATATATATATGTACAATTGTATGTGTACAGACTGAAACGCCATTTTGAAGTCGCTGTCTCTGTCACTGTCGACTGCGCTGCTGGCGCGTCTGTCGCTATCAGCGCACATCAATGGACCAACGACAGTGGCGACATTTTGGAGCACATTACGCTGGTCAAAGTGCGAGCGAGCGGGATGGCACCACAGTGAAGAGATAAGAGAGCGAGCGCGCGCTTGCAAAATGAGCAGCAGAACAGCAGAGCAGCAGAGGCAGAGGCAGAGACAGAGACAGTAGCAGCGACAGTAGCAGCAGCAGCAACAGCGCTTCAACTTTTTGCGGCGACACACACAGAGATAGAGAGATATGATAACAGATGCCACGCCTACAATATTTTAAGGTGCCGTCGGTAAAAAGAAAAAAGTTGCGGCTAACCTAACCTCAATCAAGGACTCTCGTTGCGGCCGGCCGCAGGCATTGTCCTTGGCGGCCTTTTGGCATTGCAACAGTTTGGCGTCGACGTCGTCGTTTGGCCCCTTAACACACTTCATTAATCAACAGCAACAACAGCAAAAAGAACAACAGCACAGAGCAAAAGCAACAAATATGTACGTAAAAAAATTGACTACAAGTGTGAATTTGCCGCAAACAACGTGGCGAATTCAACACAACAAGGCTCTCTTCGAGCTGTCTCTCTCTCTCTCTCTCTCGCTGTGTGTGAACAAAGCTCCACCTACTGAGTCAAAGCGCAAACGCACACAAAGCACAAAGCCAGCGTAATGCAAAAGAGAGAGAGAGCGAGAGCAAGAGAGAGCGAGAGAGAGCAGTGGAGCTGCGGCTGCCAACTGCGCTGCCCAGTCGATGGCGATGACGATGACAAACGAATGACAGACACTCTCGTCGCTCGTCGTTGCTGTTGGGGAGAGAGATAATGGGCAAGAGATAAGAGAGACGTCAGGCAGCGCACACACAACCAGCGATGGCGATGTCAGCAGCAGCGGCAGCAACAACAACAACAATGAACGAGGAACCATCCGAATGCCCGCCAGTCAGAAACGTTCGTTTTTCGTTTTATGCGCGCGTGTGTGTGCGTCTGAGTGTAAGTGGGCAATAAGCGTGCGTGTGGCTGTGTGTCTCCGTGTGCCTGTGTGAGTTCGCTTGTACGTGTGTGCACTGGGCAGATATTTGCAGCGTTGGCCGAAAAAAAAAGTAAATGTGTCTGTGTGTGTGTGGGGGGGAGGGGGGGGAAGCATTCTGCTGCAATTTCCAATTACCTCATGCAGCAAACTGCATCTCTTGCCTTATATGCTCACACACATCTACACACATTATATACACATATATATATTTATATATATATATATATATATAAACATATAATTATTTATGTGCGACTATTGCTGATAATTAAATGTACGCTTTCTGTTCTTAGCTCTTAATTAAGGCAACACAATTTGAGGTCAACACTTTGCGGCTGTGCTAAAGAAGCGACTGGCTGGCCACTTCTTAATTGAAACTTTAAGTATTTGGTCTTATGTTAAAGTTGCCAACAGTTCCTATTTTTTATAGATCAACACTTAATAATAAATAAATAAACAGATAATAATTCAATTCGTAAATATCATTATAACTTTATTTAAGAATATCATTTATATACTCAAAACTATTAAACGATTTGTAAATATATAAGAGAAACTACTTGCAATTATAAATTACGTCCAACTTCAGTGAAAAGATTATGAGTACACAGGAACGCAAGGCTTACTCCAAAATTTTCAAGGATGTCATCATCCACATTGAGGAGCCCGCTGACGGTTGCCAGACTCCTAAGACTACACACCATCTATTTAAGGACGATATTTGGTATGCCAATTGTGTCCTTTGAGTGGTTTACAGCATGCTTGGCAAAAAACGGCTTTGTAAGGTCAGCTAATATCCCGTCCACAATCTAGAATTATATGAATCTGGTTATGCATGAGTTTATAATTTACAATGGCTTAAATTTACCGTAATTTGTTTATCATTCAAATGAATAAATGTTACTTTTCCAAGAATTTTTCTATATATACTTTCTGGTTGTTTTCTTAAAAATTATATCATTTATTTCCAACGTCAACCCAGATGATACATATAGAATTCGGATTATACTGGTACATTTGGGTCACCTTGAAATTGGCAACTCCCACGAGCAACGCAGAGGTATGTGTGTATGGAAATAAGCAAGATCAAGTGCATTTATAATTAGAATGCAATTCAAACTATACATATAAATATATATAAATATGTATATATAAATCTGCTTACACACAAATACAGATTTGGTGGCCGATTTCCACGTATTTGTTGTATGGCGCCCAAAATGAACACACAAAACTTAGATAAACACTAATAAAAATTGTGAATATTGTTAATAGGGCGCAGCACATTTTTGGATAGCGAATCGTTTACAGCAATTATACGTTCCATAAAACAGCCAAAAAAAATAAAAAAAATCAAAATAAAATACAAAACAAAACTAACAAGAATTATTTGCGAAATCTTTGCATATTTTACGACATGGCAAAACAAATGTTTTTCATTCGCTCGAGTTGCTTTTATTATGAGTTTTCTCGTAATATGAAAAAAATGCGAGCAATGCAAACTGCAATTGGAACGCAGACTGCAGCAGGCAGGTGATAGGAGGTGTGCAGGGTGATCAACCCCCCCCTCCCCACCCATCACAATGCAGAAATACATATGTGTATTGATTGCTTGGGGTAAGGGGGGAGAGGGGAGCTGCACTCTTATGACAAACGACTGACACGCGGCCTGCGCAGACGACAAATGCAACCGTGGAAAAGTTACTATTAAACCCACAACACTACCCCCTTCTTGGAATAATTCTACTGCTCTCCCACCACGCGTAGTGGCAACCACCACCCCCTGTCTGGCTGGCACTTGAGTGCCCAACGGGTGGTGGTGGCTCTGCCTCTTGACCATTTGTCTGCCCATTGGCTAAGCAGGCGAATACGGTTCGAGTACGGTTCGAGTACGGCTCTTGAGTACGGCCGTCGAGGGCTGTTCATTAGTTGTGCAACCTTTGGCTGGGCTTCAATACTAAATGCCATAGGCATATGTGTGTTGCAGTTAGATGGCATAGATAGCAAGGTTAAGTGAGCAGTCGTTAAATCATAAAAACGAATCATAAAACTTTTACAGGGGTTCCATTTTGAGATCTATGAAAGGGTTCAACGGTTCGCAAATGTTGTTCTTGGCTTGAAATGATAAAAATTGGAATGCATTTTCTGAGACCTGATAAACATTCATTAATTGGTATTAAGCTACTTAAATAAACAACTATATTTCAATATACTTTCAAGTTCAAGTTCTTCCTCAACCAAGTAAAATAATAATATGAATTAGACTTGAGGCGGTTGGAAAGATCTATGTCGGATTAATACAAATATTAATTATAAATAAAAAAGAATAATTGAAATTGTTACCAAATTTAATTACGGTCAAAAATATTTCCGCTTTAATTTTGTTAATTTTATTATAATATAATATTTAAATTGGATTGTTGAACCTTAAAATTAATCTTTAATAAATAAGAAGCCTTTAAAGTTTGTAATAATAAATGGACTCTTTAAAAAACTTTGGTTTGGTAAGGCTAAGAAATAGTAAAGTAGTCTAAGCCTCTCTCTAGGAATTCCCATTAAGAATTCGCTCCAGGCAAGAGTTCGCTTGCTGTTCTCTTACTCTCCCCCTCTCTCTATACCTCTCTCTCTTTCTGTTAGTGGCCAGTGCCTATTGGATGGACAGTTCGCAGGACCTAACGAGTACGGTAGGGTAGAGTAGAGTAGTGTCTTTCACTGTGACTTTGTGCGTGACTTCATTTGCATGAATTACGTCGCGTTTTTTGTCGTGCCCCAAGGGCCTTAAAAACTCTATCCCTCCCTTGTACACTCTGCTTTTCTCCCCCTTTTTCCCCACAACTGGTTGACCCCGTGCTGGTCGTTAGTGTCCTTTTGGCTGGAGCTAGGCAACACCTACAACATGGTACGTGGCACACGTGCCTTGAGCTTGCCACCTATAACCTAAAAGTGTGGTTGCTGCTGCTTGGGTCTCTTGGACAGGACTCTGCCGCCTGCCATAATTGCCACCGCCGAATAGTCAGTCGCAGTACGTAAGCGCCGCCTGCTGCTGCAGCTGCTGTTGCTGCCTCACTAAAAAAAATACAACAGTTTTAAATAAAAAAGAACAAACAATATATGTAAAAAATAGAAAAAATAAACTATTGCTAAGAGCATAGACGAAATACTCGCACTAGTCTCGTTCGTCGTCGGCGTCGTTGTTTCTGTTTGTTGCCGTCATCGACATAGTCGTCGTCGTCGTCGTCGTCGTCGTCGTTGTTGCCGCCGTCGCCGCCGTCGTCGTTGCCCTCAGCGTCAGTCGCGTCTGAGGAGCTTCAATGGGCAGGTGTGTGTTTGCCACACAGTCGGAGTCGCGTCAAAGTTGTTGTTATTGTTGTTCTTGTTGTTGTTTGCCTTTTTTCGCGCTGTGTGCCTTAACTTAAACTTTCAACTTTTTTTATGCAACAACTTTACAACACACACTTTTTTGCCGTCGGTATTTTCGTTCTTCCTGTTCTTGTTGTTGTCGTTGTCGATACACATTTTTGCCAATCGCTCAGTCAACCCACCAGTGTCTTCGTCCACGCCTCCCCCACCCTCCTTCACAACCACAGCACCTTGCAACGCGTGTGTGCAAAAACATTGCCACGATTTTAAAGACGACCCACAGCTTGAGGGGTGCAGTTTCGCACCCCCACCTACCCCCTGGCCCATAGCTCATATGCAAATTTTGAACTGTGTCGCTTCAGTCGGTTCGCTGTGCTTCTCTTGATTTAAGTTGTGATTTCTAATTGTGCACACACACAAACACACACACACACACACACATATATATATATATATATATAAACAGCGAGTTTGTGTCAATGTCAATGGCCTGAACTGTTGAACTCTTTTGGTATTGCGGATTAGCTGAAAGTCCTGTTTGTCTGTCATGTGGATATACATATATGCTATAAGGAGAGATCAGCATTAATGACGACACTGCTGGAGATTATAATGCGATCCAAAGCGATTGCAAGAAAATTCAGTCAAGGTAAGATCCATATATAAACCCATAAAAATTAACCAAATTTGTAAACTAAACTTATTGAATTTAATCTTATATGTATTTGGATTAAAGCGGTATTTTTAGGGTAACTTTTTATGTTATGTAAAAATTTACAAATGTCTGAAAATCTGGAGTAAAATATGAAGTAAGATAGACAATATATCTAAAGCACAAGGTCTTCCCTTAAGGTCTTCAAGAATGCTTGAGATAGTATTTTAATTAAAGCACTTAAAAATTTAGGCATATTGATCTTGAATAAGTTAAATTTTTTATATTTAATTTGTACATTCGAATGACTGTTTATTCGGTTGAAGGAATGCTACAAAATCCCAAAAGGGTGAGCACTGCATTATTTATTTCAACTTATAATTAGATAAAACGTGATTAATATGCCAGTGGGACCTGTCGGAATCGGGCTTATCTGAACAGAATCGCATCTGTTTTTTGTACAACTTTTTTTTATTTATTCTCTTTTTTCTTGTTGTTGATGGTTTCTTCGTTTCTTATTTATTTGTGTGCTGTTTTTGTCCCGAAACGAACTTTAAATTTAATTGCTGTCGTTTTTAGATAACAAATACGGGCACCAAGAAGCACATGTTAATTCTCAAAGTTTTGTGACAAGATTATTTTGAGTATAATTTAAACATCCAAAGCTGTCGCTAGGCCAGCGCACAAACTCGGTTTATCAGTCTAAACTTCCGAAAGCCATTTAGCAATGCTTACAAACATATATCCAGCTATATATATTCATGAAACGGAATGATAATTTCGTTCCGTTCGGTTCGGTTCTGTTCTGTTCTGTTCTCGTCTGTTTTGTTGTCGCTCTGGTCACGAATACGGATGGCAATTGTCTGTAATCAACTGACATTGAAAATGTTGGTCAGCGATAAGTTCTGAGAAATTGCGAAACAAGCTTATTTTAATATATGAGAAGAAAAAAAATAGAAAATGAAAAAATAGTCGCGACTATCTTTCCATGATGTCATATTAGCTTACATGAACTTATTGCTCTATGTGGGATAAAGATTTCCGGGCCGCAAATTGACCCATATATAAAGGCACAGGATGCCGATATTTAGAGCGATTTGCCCGTTTCCTTCAAACTTATAGTTGGTTATTGATGCGATTCTTAGAATTCCTGAATCGCATTCTGACGCATAATTTTTTTTTTTTTTTTTAATTTTTTCCGATTTTTTTCCCTTAGGGCGATTGCGCTTCAGTTATTTTCTGGGTTCGGGGCGATTTGCGAATTGATTTGCATTCGTGGAAGTTCACAGATGCGGGCCCATAACACAGACGTCTCTGTGTGTGTGTATAATCCATATTTTGATACGAGTATATATATAGATCGTGTGGTGAGCAACAATTGTCGATTCTGTCTCATCTGCGGGTACTTCATATGACATTCTACGTGATTTTATTAAGCACACGAGTTACATATAGCCAAACCGATTTCGCTACTTTTGGGGCCTTTGAATATGGCATATAGTAAATGATATTATTTGCAATTTACAAGTGAAGACCATTACTTATCTAAAGATTGCCACCAACGGATTTAAAGTCAACCTTTGACTCAGTTCCATCCTTCAACATCATATAAAAAACAACCCGCATAAATTTCGGCGCGTGTATGAAATTAAAAAAGAGCAACAACATTCACACAACAATAACAATAACAACAATTGCAACAACTCCGAAAAATGTTGATCGTCATATCAAAAAATGTGAACGAAAGTTGGGCATCGGTATCAGCGTTTTTTATTACCTGTGAATCGATTGTATTAAGAGCTATTAAAATATTTTCTAAGACTGCTATCATATCATTCAATTAGGCAAGAAATGGCTATATATAGCATCATAAAACATAATATTTTGTGGCTGATAATGTGAAGACCTATTCAATATGCGTTCTCGCTGTTGTTCTTGTTGTTTCCCAACGCACATTAGAGCCCCCAATAAATATATCAAAATAAAAATGTCGCCTTCATAATATTTATAGCTCGAGTGCAGATAATGGAAGACGCCAAGAACCAGATAGACTACAGTTGGAATAAATACATATATACATATATATATTCTATATATGTATATTCGCAGTAGACAACAGAATTTAGTCTCAGGGTTCCTACCGGCTTCATAAAGGTAGACTTTTGGCACACAGATAAACGCCAGATAAGCCACGGATCAAGATTAGGAGGTTTTTGGGTAGTTTTTGGCTTTATCAGTTCTTTGGCTGGATGCTCCATAAAATTGATTAGATCTTTGGCTTTCTTCTACTTCTTCTGTTGCGCTCCACTGAATTTATGAAGGAATATTGCCACTTGATTACTTTTGGTCTGGGTTAACTAGACTAGAAACTCAGAACGTGCAAAGAGTATTTGGAGCGATGGTGTCGTCTCGGTTTTATTGGATTGTTGCTTCACCGGGAGAATATCATCGGTCGCGGTGCAGCACCTGTTATATTTATGAATTTACAATGCCCCAAAATTATTCTCCCAATTTCGACAATTTATTACCGAGAGTACTTTGAACGTTTATTTGCCTCGAATCGATACTCAAGAAAAAGACGGTACTGTCCCCCAAAACTGTTTGTTTTTAACTCGGAGTGTGCGAGTGTGTGTGAGTGTGTGTGTGTGTGTGAGTGTGTGTTGCAGATAAAAAACGAAAATGTTGTCTAGATAGAAGAAGAGATAGCCACGAGCAGACCCTGCGTATGAGCTATATACCTCTATGTTATATGATGGCCAATAAAGTTAAGCACCCTCTAAACTCGGTCATAATCGACCGACTTGCAGGCAATATTCTCAAACACTCACTTGCCCCATTCAAAAGCATTCGGTCAGTCAGTCAGAGTTCGCAATTGTGAGCTGGTGAATATTCAATCTCAATCTACTTGCAACGGGCCATTCCAGGGGGTGTTTATCTGTCGACCTACTCAACGCGTTCTGTGTGCAACTTGTTTACACTATCATATTCGACCTCTATGTCGTATGTACACTGAGAAAAAAACTAAATGTATACCGAATTTGTCGAGAGTGAAATTTATATTATTTTTTCTTGTAATTCAATTGCAAGATTGCAAAGTTTTTAAACATGTTCAGATAGTTCCAACTGATTCGAGTAAGATAATTTATTCCTATGTTAAGGCTTTTAAGATAAAAATTAAATCAGTTTAAAATTAAAATCAGGAGCATATTTTTTCTCGAAGTGTATATGTATATCGTTTAAATGTAAGTCGCTTTTGTGAGATAATTGCGTTGACAAGATCGAGAGTCGTGTGTTTATTTTGATTCAAATTTTCTTGGAACTGATTGTGTACTCGATTCTCCTACTCCTATATATATATATATATATATATGTTCTGCTCTAGACTACTCTTGGATTATATGTGGTATACGAACGGGCTTTGGTTTATCGACACGACTGTCACTCTCTTGTCATTGGACCATTGTTTATGAGTGTGGGATTTTTTCCTATATATATATATATATCTATATCTATATACAATTATTTACAGTGCCCCATTACATGACAGATAGTTGTGATATGCGGGTGAATTGATATATGAATGGAAAACAATCTTTATGAAAATGGGGCATTTAAAGATTTAAAGCTTATTAACTTTAGTCTTGGTACATGATTAATTTATGCCTCGCATGGGAAAAGTTCTATATCAGTTCAGGAATATACTTTTTGCCTAAACTTAATTTGATGGCAAGTTGTCAAGATAGCATTTTCATTCAAATAATGACTATAAATATGTCTATTTATAATCAATAAAAAAGGCTAATTGTATTTTATTGGCAATTTTTAATGATTTTTTTAGAACATTGCTTGAATGACATATGTATTTCCTGTTATCAAATGTAAGCCAGGTACTTTGTATTTTTTATAGTTGTCAATTAGAAAAATATTACACAGTGTCTAGTAATCATTTAATCAGTAAATATCACCAATGCAGGGTATTATCCCCAACCTAGCAACTAATTTGGGGTATACCTCTTTTATGCTGGCTCAGAAGAACTGAAAACTAATTTTAGTTTTAGATTCAGAAAGAACTGAAACTAATTTATAATTTTAGTTTATTTTGAGCACGTTTCAAAGATTTAAATGCATATGAAAAATACATTGAAAATGAGTAATTTAATTTATGGGAATACTTAATTTAATACTTACTTCTGGAACTTAGAAGATGTTCTGAAAGTTGCCTTTTAATAGCAGAAATTTCTTGAGAAAATAATGCTTAATTTTTTGTTGACCACTTACAGGATATGTAAGAGTCCATCAATGCCACATTGCTTGCCTATAATCGTTAATGTGTTTATTTTCATATTAGAAAATAGATAGTCTGTAATCGCCTTTAAGGCAACAATAACAACAATAACAACAAAAACAACCATAACAAAGTGCATAGTACACTTTTTGTTATATGGAGAAGCGATCACAGCGAAAGAGAGCTCCACTGAGCAACAGAGATAGAGAGAGATAGAGACAGAGAGAGACAGAGAGAGAGAGAGAGAGAGGCAAAGAGACTGACACATGCACAAACAACAAGTGCTCATGTTTTATGGGTTTTAGGCTACAGCGACGACGTGACTTTAACCGATGGACGACGTGCTTCCAGCTTTTCATATTGTTGCTTTTGTTGCTGCTGCTGCAGCCGCGCTGCTGCTGCTGCTGCTGCTGCTGCTCCCAATTGTGAAACGCTGTAGTCGGCGTCGACGTCGACGTTAACGTCGCACCGTCGCTGAGCAGCGCAGCTTCGAGGCTCTTTTTGTTGTTGATATCATAGCACTTCAGTTGGGCATATAATACAAATACTATAAGCATTATATATATTGTTGTTGTTTGTTGTTGTTGTTTGTTGTTGTTGTTGTTGTACTTTGTATGTTTTTTTTAGCTCTCGCTTTTTATTTATGGTTTTGAAAAAGTCACCATTTGAAAGGCGTACTGCGCTCTCTCCGGATCTTTGCTCCTCTAATTTCAAGTGTGTGTGCACGTCTCTCTGTGTGTGTGTGTGTGTGTGTGTGTGTGCGGGTGTGTGAGTGTTTTTTTTTCATAGCGCAGCCGGCTCATTTAAGGTTGCGCTCCAATGTGACGATCAATTGACGACGAGCCGGTCAAACGCATAGTTTGTGATCAATTTTGTCGTGTGGCTCCCCAAAAGTGTGTGTGTTAGTGTAATAAAGAAGAAGAAGAAGAAGAAGAAGAAGCTGCAAAGCAAAAGAAAAATTGTGAAAAGCCAGCAAAAAGAAAATATAATTGCAAAAATCAATTGCACGAATTAAGTGCTTTTCTCACGTTAATTAAAAAAGTGAAGAAGAAGAAAAAATTTTATCATTTTTTGTGGAAAAGTGCTGTTTACCTGGCCAGGAGTGACTTAGTAGCTGTCGCCCTATCGCAAGGGTTACGCAAGTGAGTGACATTTTGTACACAGGATATATATACCCAAACCGAGAGATCTTTGAGGTTAGCTACCCTCAGGGCGAGAGACAGCTGTAGATAAGGATATCTGTTGGGCTGCATCTTCCGGTGCAAGATTGCATTCTAATTGCAGAGATGGGTAGTTAGGGGCGCGTGCCTTGAGAGATTGCAGCTTTGCTTTTGCTCGGTATTAAGTTACGAGCTCAACTGCCACGCCTACTCTAGCTTCATCTGCCCTAAAATGCAGCAGCAGCAGCAGCAGAAGTATATCGCATTTGACCTCGTTATAATTATAGTGCCTGACCCCAGTGGCAGAGTAGCAGACTACTTGAATTTGACTTGAGAACTTTGCAATTCATTGGATGAGTTCTCGTTCTCGTTTTCTTTTTCGGGTATTTGTGTGGCAAAAGGGACGACTTCCGTTCTGTTTAACAATAGCAGCAGCAGCAGCAGCAGTAGCAACAGCAGCAACAACAGCAGCAGCAACAGCAACAGCAGCCGTCGAAGTTGAAGTCCTGGGCATGTCAATAAGACACACAATTGAAATCGTAAGGTTTACAAGATCAGCCAAGGTAGATATAGCTCACTGTACTGTATGTGTGTACAGTGAGTACTCGAAATCAACTCGCAGAACAATAACGACGACGACTTTTGATTGCTTCAAGCACTCCGCAGCGAGCAAAACTTTCAAACAACAGCACACAAAAAAATAAAAAATAAAATAAAAAATAAAATAAAAAATAAAATAGAAGGGGCAGCAGCAAAAACAAATCAGTAAAAAAAGAACTACATACGAATATGAATACAAGTACAAATGTGAGTACGAGTATGTTAAAATCACTCACAAAAGCTGCTGCTGCGGCAGCAATCCTAAGATTCCATTGTCCTTGTGCAGACAGTTAAAGTCAAAGATCAGCCATCCAGCTGAGTTAATTATAGACGACAGCTACAAGCCGGGAACAGAACACGGAACACAAGAACAGCAGACAGCAGACATCAGACAGAGTCTTGAATTGGGCAAGTCAAGGAAGTGTGTTCAAGTTCAGGACAAGCGGGGTCTGGTCTGTCGCAAGGAGCAGCGCCTAAGGACACACAGTTGGAGATTTGGCGCGAAAAGGTGGGAAACTTTAAACAGCAGTTAGGCCAGACAATTGACAGATTGCCAGGATAATGGGGTGATTACTAAGTAGCAGCTGTATATAAACAAAATCTATTTTTAATAACAATTATTAGAGATATAATAAAATAGATTGAAAAGGATGACAAATTATTCAAGATTCTTTTTTTTTAACTATCTTTTTTATATTTTTAAAAATGTATTATTTTTTAAAGAATACAAACATTTCTAAAGCGTAACTGAATTTTTAAGATTCTCACACTTGCCATTCAGTTAGTTATCTATTATCCTATTGATATATTTATAGTCCTGTGTAAAATCTGCGTAATGCAATTCCCTGACAATATATCGGTTGACTTTTAAGGCGTGTTTACTGATGAATTATGTGCTGCATGCACCCCAGTCAATATCCAAATCAAATCCACGGCAAACCAAAGCGAAATGCAAATAAAAAAAACCCAACAAACCCAACACGTATCCTGGCAATCCTTTCTATCTGTTTGCCTCACAAGTTTGTATAAAAGTGTGCGTTAAATTATGTGACAAGGGCGCCGAGTTGTTGATTATGTTGTTTTAATTTAACGCTATTAGAACCTCAGACCCTTGTTGTGTTGTGTGCAACGAGGACGACCCTTGCAACCCTTAAGGGCGCCCCGATCTTGATGATGATGATGATAATAATGACACAAACCAACTTTTGGACGTGCGCCTAATTGACTGCTGCTGTTTGACAAGCGCAAATAGATACACAGACATAGATACATAGATACAGATACTGTCAGCTTGTAGATAGGAATATTCATGACACCTTTTTTTTGTTGTTGTTGTTGTCGAATTGAATTCATATTTTATCGCATTTGAACTGCTGTAAATTATTAGGGGGCTTGCCCTTAAGTGGCCATGCAAATAAATAACAAGTACACAACAATTTATGGCCCCATCAACAATGCAAAGATATACATATATACATATACATATATATATATCTGACTTTTGGGCAATTCTTTAATTTATTTGCTTACACTGTGGTGGGAAATTATCATATCGAAAAAAAAGGGTTACTTTTTTGCCAGCCATTTCAAGAACTGCGCAATTTTATTTGTAAAATTTATTTTTAAGATAAATTTATCAGCAATTCGAAATGAAACATACAATAATTTGTATGCGGGCTTAGGGAAAAAGCACAAGCACCATAATATTAATAATTATCAGCTCATATTAATGGCAACAAAAAAAAAAAAAAAAAGAAGAAGGAAGGCATCAGTCAGTGCTCAAAGAAATCAGTAATCAGCATCACAGAGCATTTTTATATTTGCCATGCGGCGCCCCCATAAAGCCCCAAAAAGCCATTAAAAATCCGCGATAGTGCAGCAAACAACAACAACAACAACAGCAAACACACATCTGACCACATACAAAACTAATTAAGCAGGCATACTGAGCTCGAAAATGCTATTAATTATTTTCAATATTCATATCCGGCTGAAAACAATACATTTGTCATATTTAATTTTTTTATTGCAATCAACTCAAAATTTTTAAAATTTAAAAAATATTGTCACACTTTAAGCTACACATTCTTAAGGACGTGTTAATTGTTTCAAACTGCCTATCGAATCAGCCGCTGCAAAAAACAACATAACACACCCTCCCACACACACACACACATATATATATATATAACAGCCAACCTGCCAGTCGTGTGTGTGTGTGTGTGTGTGTGTGAGGCATAAACTTTGACGACAGATAGAAAATTAAGTTGCAAACAAAAGCCCTACAGCCTAAAGAAAAAAACCAACCTTGTAGTATGTACACAGCCTAACCGCACACACAACCCACACACCCACACACACACACACACACATATAGAATTTTTGTTTGCTAGGGTGCTGATAAAAAGAAAAAAAAAACCTGTAAAAAAAGAAAGCAAAAAAGAAAAAGCGCAACAGAAAATGTGAGCAAAGTGAAAAGACCCCCAGGCCCAAAAACAGGCAACGCAGTCGCTTTCAATTATTGCCGTGTGTATTTTTTTGTGGCCAATACACACACACACACACACACATACATAATACACACACACACACAGAGCCATTAGGCTAATGTGCGCTTATTGCGCACGCTTTGGAACCAGGAACAGACGCAGGTGGCAGGCAGGCAAGTGAAAATCAACCCCCACACAACACACACACAACACACACACTCACACACAGAGAGTGGAAGTGAACGGGGGTTGGTGGCAAGCCACAAGCCAGAAACTTGCCGCTGTCTGACTGCAAATGGTTAGTTCAAAGTTGTGGGGAGGTGGGCAGCAAAAAGGGGGGGCCTTGTGGGAAGGATTGGCTGGGCCACAAAACACACACACACACACACACACACAACCCAAAACCGCAAACAAGATGTGTGTGTGAGTGAGACAGCATTCGCTCAGCAGCCGAACTGTATCTGTATCTCTCAGTTTGTCTGTATCTGTATCTGCATCTGTGTATCTGTGGCTCTCTGTCTGGCCCTGTGTGTGTCTGTGTGTGTGAGTGTGTGTGTGTGTGCATAATGAATGCGAAGATGTGCACGCCCTATTATCCTGACGCTGGCTGGCTCCTCCCTCTCAGCAACTACAACAGCTACAGCTACTTCTGCTGCTGCTGCTGATGATTTCGTGTATCTGTGAGATACATAATGCTGCTGCTGCGTCGCAGCTGCTGCTGCATTCTGATAGGAAAACTGTGTGGGTAAATAACAGAGCTTGTTACACATATATACACTAATACCTGTACGTGTATGCGTGTGTGTGTTTGCTATCCTTTTGTGGCCAGGTCAGACAAACAACTACAACAACAACTAAAACAACAATAGTCAGCAGCAGCAGCAGCAGCAGCAGGAGTCCAACTTGAGCCTCTGCTCGCAATTCGAATCAGAAGTGAGCAAAATAGATTTCAGTTGCTGCCTCGTCATCATGATGATGATGATGATTATAATTATGAGGTTACAGTGGTCATTCGATAGCGATAAAAGATTATTGTTCCACGCAAAAGCAGAATATGTAATTATTAAATGGAAATAAATAAAAAAATAATATTATATAGTATTATATATTATATAATATTATATTATTTGAACATAGAAATCTTACTTTTAGCTAGAATCATTTTTAAAAATACAGTACTTAAATCTTGATAATTATTAGTGGAGAAAACGAAAACATTTTTTGTTGAATATAGTTCTTTTAGCTATCTTGGAAAATATAGAACATTTATAAATTTTAAAAATTTTTTTTTTATTTATAATGGACTTTAACAAATAAAGAAATAATTTCCTTTTGGAGTAAGCACTGTAGCAACAGCATCATGACTGCTCCTTATAAAACTGACACAGATTCAGACGCAGACACACACACACACAGACACAAGCAGGACTGCAGAGAGAGAGAGAAAGGGAGAGAGAAATATAGATAGAGAAAGAGAGAGAGAGAGAGCGCAGCTCGCTGCCTATATAATATAGCTGCAGGGTAGTCAGCTACAGATACATGCGCTACACGCTCTCTCTCTCTCTCACACACACTCTCCATCTCACTCTCCTTCTGTGTGCTGGTTGCGCTCTCAATTTCATCCCCTGTCGTTGGCAGATAGTCAGCAGCTCGATCATCACCAGCAGCAGCAGCAGCAACAGCGGCAGTTGAGGCATCATCAGCTTCATCATCGTCATCATCATCATCATTTGGTGGCATCCTGTGGCATAACCACCAGCACAACAACCAACCAAAGAGACGCCACTACCAATACCCACTCCCATTGCCATTCCCCATTCCTAATGCGATTCTCAGCAACAGCAGCAATAGCAGCAGCAGCAGAAGCAGAAGCAGCAGCAGCAGCAGAAGCAGAAGCAGCGACAGCAGCCGCAGCCGCAACAGTCATTCAGTCAGTCAGAACATCATCACTTAGTCAGTCAGTTGGTCGCTGAGCGAACGCTCGCAAATCGGGAATCACAGTTTGCTGTCGACGTCGTTGTCGCTGTCGCTGTTGCCGTTGCCGTCGCTGCTCACGCCGACGTCGCAGCTGACGTTGCCGTTGCCGTTCGTTTTGCTTCTTTTTGTTTTTATTTTGCGCTATCGTCGCGCTGCCAGCGTCACATATCCGTTCAGTACTCAGTCTTGCGAAGACAACCGGCAGATAGAGACGACACCAAAATCAAATAAACACAAGAATCAAATATATATATATATATCTCAAATATATAGTAAATATACAGAAAAGGAAAACACTCATACGCAACGTGGGCCGCGCTCTAAGCCATGTTGTTGCAGTGTCGCGTGTGGCAAATGTGCAAATGAATTTGAAAATTGTTTACACTTGCAAATTGTGATAGTTTAAAAAGACAACGAGTTGCGAATCATGTTATTCGATCGTTATGTTATATCAGGTTGGTTCCAATAACGCTCATCTAGTGAATATAAGCGACGCCGCCTCTCCGCCACGCCCCCTCCTCCTCCACGCACACCTTCACTACCCGTCCAAGTTGTGTGTTATCAGTTCTTTATTGCGAACGGCAAGTTTTGAGTTACCAATTTGATGAAGCTGCCACAAATATTTATTGCACCAGCTACTAGAAACATTAAGCCTTGTGTAAATATATAAACTCTATATATATATATATCACTTGGATAAAAGACTATATAGAAAACGGATTCAGTTTTCTAGTAATTGTGTGTCAGTGCAGACGTGTAAAAGCTTTGTGCCAATTATTATTGTCAAAGGAAGTGCGAATAAGCCAAACAAATATATCTGATTTTCAATAATATAAATTATACTTTCTTCGAAGAAGGTATCTTCATTGCAAACATTTTGGAGTATCTTCGTAATAGATTAGTAATACTTTATATAGTATATGTGAAGAAAAACCACAATGATTTATTCAACCAGTAATGTTGTATAACAATTTTGTAATTAATTTGCGTGATTTTGCAATTAATCATCATTTGTTAAAAACAAAAATAAACTTTCGTATTTTACTGTTATTTCTAAGGGTCTTTTGTATTTGACTGCTTAATGAAAATTGTCCAGATTTTTAGAGCACAAAATTGCAAAAGTGTAAAAATGAAAACAACTTAATTTAGTTAGTTTCAATATTCTGATTAAATTAAAAGTATGGGAAACCATAAGAAAAATGCATTCAAGAATTAAACTTCATTATAAAATCCTTGCAAAAAAGACAATTGTGATTCTGGAAGAGATTAGGAAACTCTAATTTATTTAAATATTTCTCTTTGGAATATAATTTACGATATATACATATAGAAAAGATAACAAAATTATGCTTAAAAAAGCATGTTGTCATAAAAAAAAATAAATCTCTTTTCCAAAATTTACTAATAGCATTTCGTGGAAACACTTTTCGCTTTAGCTGATTCACAACTGGCATCTTATCAATGCAAATCGCCAGCTTGCAACAATCGGAGTCACTTTGAAAACAAGCCTCAAGCATAATTAACTAAACTAATTAGAACCACAAAACAACAACAACAACAACAACAAAATAGAACCCCAAATAAGATATAAAAAAACATGTGTGTGCACTAAGTGGATGTGAATAATAAATGGTCATGATAGCTGTGAAGAAACGAGTGAAGAGGAAGCTACCCCAAAAATAAAAAATAAATAAAAAAATAAAAAATAAAATAAAAAATAAAATAACCGCAGAGCATAAAGAAACTGCTGATACGGAGTACTCATCGCGCTTATCGCGCCAGAATGTCAATCTATACCATGAAACAGTTATAGCTAGAGGCAAGGGCGATTATAACTGTATAGCTATATTTAACTGATCGCCGCTGATGGAGGCTCGCTGGACTCGTTGGACTCGGTGCGGTGGATGGGCGCGAAGACAGGCGGCTCTTGAAGCCACTTCAAAAAAAAAAAAAAAACTAAAACAAAGAAAGATTGAGATGAAGATGTTGCCTGGGTTTGTTTGAGGATTGTGCAGGATATTTGTTGTTGTTGTTGTTGTTGCTGTTGTTGTTTTTGTTGTTGTTGTTGTGTTATGCAAATAGCGTGTGCCAGGCAAGTGCGAAACTTGTCAGCTTGTCGAGGATTGACGATTGTGGATTGTGGATTGAGTATCGGTTGTTCGCAGCACTTGTGTGCGGCTTATTTATATGGCAGATACTTATCAAGTGAACAACATTCAGACGTATTACTGTTACTACCTATTACGGTTGTTGACTGTTGTTCGATATCGTTTCCCCCCCCCCCGTTTTCGAATTTCGTTCTCGTTTTCATTTTGGCCGCTTATCTGTTGCCACTAGGCTGTTTGGACGACAGCCCTTGTCATATTTTGTCTAACAGCTCAAATTACGATTTAGTTTCAAGTGTTTAAATAAGGCGGCGTAGGTACCATACAAAACACACACACAAGACCCAGACAACCACAACAACAACAGCAACAACAACAGCAACAACAACAACAACAGCAACAACAATAATACGCCTTAACAACAAATAAATAAATAATCGGTGCGTAATTTGTGCAAGTATCTTTTTCCTTTTCATTGTGGCAAGTGTTTCCATGTTTATCACTCTTCGTGTGTGTCTCGGTTGAGATTGCAGTGAGGTCAGACTCTGTGGCAACAAAGAGGGTGGCAGTGTGTGGCCGGTGTGGCAGAGGCAGTTTGAGATATTAGAAATATATTTGATGAGGTTTGCAATTTATAAGAAATTTATGTGCTCATATTTTTAATGAGATCATGACTTATGCGGCAATCTTATATTATTAAAATATTGTTTTGCAATACTTAGAAAGGTGTAATTATTATATTGATATATATATAGAAGATATATCCGAGAAATTGTTTTGAGCAATAGCAGCATTCAAGTGAATAAATGTATTTATTACAATTTTTATCAATTTTATCAATCAGGTGGGGAAATAATATCTATCGCTGAGTTAAGTGTCAGTCTCAAATGTCTAGTCTGTTTCGAGGAATCGTTGTGTTTTGTCTATTTATTTGATAAGCAACAGCAGGAAATATCACATATAAAGAAATACAAATTCAATATAGCAAAACAAAATATATATATAGAAATATTTCGAATAGTTTCTCAAGGCATTGTTTGCACAGGCAGCATTCAAAACAAATTTATTAACAACATACAAACAAGTAATCAAATCAAGTAATTTGATCTACAGGTGAGCTTTCAAAACGCACTCCACACACAGTGGCATAGTGGCAAAGTGGCAGATTGGCAGATTGGCACAGTGGGACGCAAGCGAGAGATAATCGATGATAGGATGTGTCAAAACTGAGAGCTCGAGTGACTGATTAACTGGTTAGACAATGTGAAGTGCAATCGAAATTGCAAAATTTCATTGAACAAAACACCAATTTAAACAGCGATGACAACTCAGATATAGCGACTGATATACGTATATATACTGTCACAGATATGACTGTCTTTATCTGTGCACTGATTCCTAGTGACGGGCAATTGATGTTGATTGGGATTAGCTCGGTATCACTCGAGCTGCAACATAAATGTTTAGGATTAATCGTAATTCTCTCATTGCTAATCTAATTCTTAATATGACGTCATTCGTTAATCGCTAATCGCATTAGTTTAGCATGAATCGTTAATCGCTTATCGATCGAATCGCTTTTCTATCGTTGATTTCTTTAGTTTCAAGTTTACCGTTAATCGATGTTTCTTTTGGCTTATCGATAACAGGCTCTAACGGCGACGATTACGATCCGAGCGTCGTGCGCCATCATCACCATCATCATCACCACTTGGATCTCAGCAGTGGGGCGCCGGCATTTGCACCATTGCCGCCGGCGCATCTAACCTCCGGTCAGACGAGGCCCGAGGAATCGTTTGGTCGCCACCTCCCGCCAACGATATCCCCGCCACCAGCAACGCTCCACCAGCAGCAGCATCAACAGCAGCAGCAGCAGCATTTGCAGCAACAGCAACAGCTGCAACATTCACCGCCCACGCTGCCGCCTGCCTCAGCACCCGTCTCCAACGGCTCCAGCATGGAGCATCTGTTCAATGACAAAGCGCAGGCGGAACGCTTTCTACTGGAGATGGCGCGTCTGCGCGAACCCGTCTGTGATCTGGATATACGTGATACTGGCGTCTATGCCAAGACACATCTGCCCCGCGGCACCCGCTACGGACCCTTTCCCATGCGTCTCTGCCAGCAGCCCAGCGATCGACACTTGGCCTGGGAGGTGAGTTAAAGATTTCGATTCATAAATTATCCCTATATCATATATATATATATATACATATATATAATAATTAAACTCAAAAAGATTAGTTTGTTGAGCATTTACACGCTCCTAATACAATTTATATCAATTGCAGATATTTGTTTACTGATTAAAACAATTAGCAAGCACTTTAAAAATTCGTAGAAATTAAACAACAAAAAAAATCAGGAAATATTTTATTAGTATAATCAAATAAAAGATTAACATAATCATTTGTTGCAAATGCTTTATTAGAATTATCACTTAAAGTTTAGCAAAATTAATTTCAAAAAATCTATTCTGATGGTTATCACAGTTTTTAAAAATCATCCAAATAAGTTTTAAAGCTACATCATTTTTTTTTTAAATTTTTAAGTGTAACAATTGTCTTTTAATTTAAATGTAGTTTTTTCTGATATAAAAAAAAATTGCATCTGAAAATTGTTCCAGTTTTACAGTAGAAGTTTTTGCGAATCCTTTTCCTTTTGGCCATGATATGGCGACAAATATATTTCTACTGTATTACGTGGCAGCTATAATCCTTTCGCATATGTGCGAATATTGCCTGCGAGTCGTCTCCAATTACCGTTGCGAAATTTAATCCCATCAAAACTGCGCGCGAAACTTTTTTTTTTTGGCGAAAATTGCACAAAAATTGTGAGCATTTTTTTGTTGGTTTTTTCCTTTTTGTGTGGAAAATCAAACGATTGGAAATATATTTGATTAGCAGGAGCCAGGATCGGCGGTGGCACGCCTGGGTACACGCACAATTGTCAGTCAAATGTGCTTAATCCTCGGCCAGAGCTAATTTCCTGGTCTCACCAGCAAAAATCCACAAAGTGCACCCTAAATGAGGCTTAAGTTGAGGCCCGCCTGATGATGATTCCAATTAGTTTGGGACGCGCCCGACCAAACGAAAACCGAACCCTTCGATCGATTGTCAGTCAGTCAGTCAGTCCGTCCCTCTGTCTGTTTGTCGGTCAGTCAACTGACACTTTAGCAGTAGCTGCTGCCAGGCAGACAGAAACTGACAAACTGACAGACAATCCAATCAAATTATCGCGCCTAGTCCTGTTGACAATTGTCATAGGAATTCAGGCTCTACCTACTGTCCTAGAGGGTATCTCTGTCTGTCCGTCCGTCATTCAGGTATTGCAACAATATTATTGTTATTGTTATTGTTGTTGTCGTTTCTGCCACTCGAGCCAAGGCGACAACAACTGCAAAAATTGGCAAGGTACACGCGGAGAAAAACGACATCTCAAATTCAAGTGCGATACAATTAAAGTACTTCAATTTACAGTAAAAATTTAACCAGAAAAAAATTTAGATAGCTGAAAATCTATCTTAAATCAAGCTGAAAGTATTCATTGGAATAATCAATAAACTTGAAAATTTGTTAGCTGTATTTTAAGATGATATCAGAACTGTTTTAGGAACAAGATTAGTGGTTAAATAAATTCTACTCCAATTTAATAAGTGAAACAGTTAATCAGACTTAAAATGGGAACAAACATATCTAATTTATTTTGTAAATAATAAACTTTGCTATACTTTTTTTCTGAGTGTAGACGTTGACAGTTCTGTCGGCTGATCCCTTCCCTTTTTCCTGGATGATCCTCAAATCAAGCGCACTTTTCTCTCGTTCACATTTCCGTTTTGACAGATACATTGGCCGTACCTTTAGCTGTATCTGTATCTGTATCTGTATCTCTATCTGTAGCTGTAGCTGTAGCTGTAGCTCTAGTTATGTTTCCCGTTTCGCTTTGCAACGTTGGTGTGAACCAAACACTTTTGAGATTATCTCTGGCGCGTAAATATTTTTCTTGCCCATTGACTGTGCCCATGTTTTTGAACGGTTCTTGTGGCCTCTTTTTAATAAAGTTATGAATAGCTTCTTTGCCAATGGCAAGGAGTGTGCAACGGTAGCATAGACGGACCTGGACATGTGCCGGCTTGTCCCAAGGATTAGCTCACATCAAACAACAACAACAAGAAGAAGGAAAACTTGGCACTGATCTCAAATAACTGAACAGCCGTCGCAATCTTCACTCGCATATGTCTTGTTATATACATATATATGTATATCTATTGGATATATCTTGATGATCTTATCTTTAGTGGCATGCCTCATATTGCAGTTTCCGTTTCCATGTGTGTGTGTGTTTTTTTTTTGTAGTTTCAGCTAATGCTAATCTCTGTGCTATTTATTGCCAGGCATTTTGTCGTTGAGATTAGTTCATGTTTTGTTTGTAGTTGCGGCATCAAATGAAAAACCGCTTCAAACATTTCCTTCAATCACTTCAAGAAAATGTGATAAATACTTTTCTGAACTATTGTTAATATTATTTTCATTTGTGAGTCACCAATGCTATTAGAGAAATCTCATATATTAAATCACTTTTTTGCGATTTTTAATATATTTTAAATATTTATTTAAACTTCTGCGTTCCAAACTAACAAAATATAATATATTTCAACTTTGATTACTTGAGAAATTCCTTAAGCATAGCTTTAACGGTATTTTTCTATAAAGTCTTGATCATCTTCACTGCCAGAAAAATAAAAAAATATTTTGGAATAGAAAAGAAGAAGTTAACAATTGGAATTTGTATCAATTCAAGAAATTCAAATTAATTAAAGTAATTTACAAACAAAAATTTTGTAATTCAGAAAAGTTATGTAAACATATTAATAATAATATTTATGATATATAATAAATAATATTTATAATATATGAACGTGTAACATCATAAAAACTTTCCACACCGATAGAAGACAAAAAATACAATATAATTAAATACTAATTAAAAAGCTATACACTATATCTACTTGAATAATCACACACACACACCGATCTTCCCCATTAAAATTCATTTTTAATAAAAATATGCATATTAAAAATACTCTTCATATGTTGAAGCATCAAAGTCGCTCCACATTTAACACACACACAAACACACACACACACACACCGCACTTGACCATAAATGGTCGCAAACTAACTCTCACACACACACATGCACGCACAGTCGGTCATGTGTAAACCGCAACTTGAATTTGTATTTTATAAAATCTACTTGCACACACACACACACACACATAGGCATAAGTTTGTTTGGCTGTGTGTGTAATTTGTTTTTTTAATTCCTTGCATACGCCACGGCGCGAGCACTTGAAGCGATTTTAACTTAATTTTTGGAGCGTGCACAAACATATGCTCTCACACACATACACACACACACACTCGCCTGCTCTCTTGTGCAGGCCGAAAAAAAGTCTGCAGACTCTCCCACTCAAAAGCACTTAATAAAGAATAAAATGCAAAAGCGAAAAAAGCGAAATATAAAAAAAAAACGAACTGCTGTTAAGCACCGTTTTTCCATTTGACTTGATAGACAAGAGCCTGACGGCGGCGGCGGCTGCGTTAACTGCTACGGCGTAACGGTATATGTCGAGTCATTCAGTTGTTGTTGTTGTTGGTGCTGGCGTCGCTGCGTCTTCGACGTTGCCGAACCGCAGTCAGCGGCTTGTGTAAATTATGCGTATTTAGCAGCTCGTTATTGTAATTGCTGTTGTTGTTGTTCTTGTAGCTGTTGCTGCTGGCTTCGCTGCTTTTATTTTGCATACAAAAACTGTCGGCGGCTCTTTTCTGCTTCTTGTTGTTGTTGCTTTTACTGCTCTTTTTCTTATTCTGCAATTTGCGGCCTGCAAATGACCTTGACTGAAGCAGACGCTGGCAATCAGTTGGCGGTGGCGCCGACAGAGAGAACAAGAGAGAAAGGGAAAGAGAGAGAGAGAGCAAATGACGTCTCGCTGAGTCTAAAAGCCATTGAGCTTTGTTTTGACTGAGAATGTTTTTATAATTAGGATTCCAAATTGAAGTACTACTTGAAGCAACAGCTAAAAATAGTTTCGAGCAGCACAGAAAATAGCGCTGTGAGCTGGATTATATTTACATACATACATACAAATGCATGTAATAATAAGTGAAATTAGCAGTAATGAAATTAGCATATGTAATAATAAGTGAAATTATCAGTAATATAGACGTATAGTTTGTTTTATTTTAACGTAAACTTTTACTTTTTACAAAACTTGCTACAAACTTTTGCTACCTTATCGCACATAAAATACTACTATTTAGACAAATATGCTACCTTTTTACACTGTCGTATGGCAGTCGATGTCGCTGCTGATGGTTTGTGTCTGTGCTAAGCAGTGCGCATTATTACACTTAGCACAGTTTCGCCAGCAAGCAGACGACAGATGGCGCCAGCAGTCGCAATAAGTGAAAATTCAATTTATAAATTAAAACATGAATATTAATTTAAGTTTTTTTTTAACCAATTTTTAGGTGATTGCCGGCCCATTGTTTCACGGGTGGCTGGAACCCTCATCGGATGTGGCCACATGGCTGAAAAAAATACGCGCCGTTCAAAGCGATGAAATCGAAGAGGCTAATTTAAGGAATTTCATCATTGCTGGCTATGTAAGCAAAAAAAGAAAAATAAATAAATAATGATAATTGTTGACAATTTTTTAATGGTTTCTTTTTTTCTCGCTTTTGTTACAGCTGTGGTACGAGACGAAACGGGACGTAAATGCTGGCGCTGAAATTGTTGTCGATGCCCGTCCGCAAACCCCCTACGACATCAGCGATAGTTTCATGAACGGGGGAGGGGTTGCAGGCGGCGCTGGCAGTGCAACATCGGCGGGGGGCAGCAGTACAGCAGTCGCCGCAGTGGCAGCAGCAGCAGCAACTGCTATGGCAGCGGCATCATCCAACAACAACAACAACGGTTCGTTGCCAGGCGATGATCGAAGCGATCGTGATAATGGTGAGTACCCCTAACATATATTATATATAGTAAAGATATAGAATATTTATGTACAGTTTTGACATTCACACAATTGCAAAAAATACTCATTTGAATTTATAAGGCCATAAAGTATATGTTTGCTTGATCAGCAATAATAGTCGAGTCGATATAGAAAAGTTAGTCAATCCATCTATTTACCCAACTAAGCGAATTCGGTCAGTTTTATGTTTATTGTGATGAAATTTGAAATATATGCTTCTCTTTAACTGCGAAAGTATATATCTTGGAATCAGTGAGATTGGATAACTATAGGAACCGGCTGATGATTTTAATTAGCTATCTTGTTGAAACTGGTAATAAATATGACTGCAATGAGTCAAAAGTATCAATTGGATCGGAGCACTATATCTTATATAAGCTTACAATCACAAAAATATTTTTGAATTCAAAGAGAAATTATAAAAAGAGAGAAATAGTTTCGATTATGAAATTACTCTTAATTAAACATTGCTTCAAAATTCAAGTTTGCAATTTAAACACAGTTTTGATAAAATCAGAAACAAAAAAAAAAGACATTATTTTTGTATGTGTTTTGGTCATGCATTTAAAATGTATGCAGGCTGTGTGAAGCATATTAAATACAGCTGGCAATCAAATTAACGCCGGACAGGATCTAACACACACACACACACAAACACACACACATACACACATAGAGAGGGAAACAGTAGCAGTTGAGAAATGCGCGTGACAAAGCCGCTGGCACGAGCCAAACACAAAATATGATATCATCAACATGCCACATCAGCATCCGCATCAGCATCCGCATCCACATCCACATCCACATCCACATCAGCAGGATCAACCACTGAGGAGTGCTTATGATGAGGGCTGCTGCAAGCAGGCATTCACTCATTCACACTCCCCTTCCCCTTCACCTTTCCCTTTGCCGTTCGACTGCCCTCTCACCCTTTGTTTAGATCTACCCCTCGGTAAATGGGCAATTTGTGCTCATGGGTGCCGTGGTGCATGCAATCTGCGGCAATATTGAAGGACAGAGCAGGGAACCGCACATGTTTTCATTTGTTATTAAAATGTTTGATAATTTCATTAGGCAAGCCAGTGAAAATAAAGCGGGCTGCAAATGATACCGATCCCGATCCCGATCCTAAACCGATCCCCCCCGAATATTGTGTGTGTTTCGGGCACACGCTTAATTTAATCCTAATCCAACACTGTTTGCCGTGTTGCGTGTTGCAACGTTTGCCAACCCCGTCGGATCGGAGCGTGTTTGCCTATAAACATGTGGGATTTATACACGTCTCATTTGCCAATTCCCATGGGTTTCTGTAGATGGCTTTTCAACTTTTTCCGCTTTTATCACGCGTCCAAATCTCTGTTTTAATGTTTATTCAAAAATTGTTTTAAGCCAGCTTTAAATTTGAATATATAATGGATATTACCATATGCTATTTTGATATGCTAGCCATGATTATCCGACAGTATCTAACTCACTCCACATCTGCCTCTTTTAACTTTTCAATTAAAGTTTTCCCATAGCGTTCACCTGTGCATAAAAAAAGGACTCGTGACTTTTTAACGTATTTCGGTGCAAGTTTTCTTCCGTTACCAGTCACGGATTGCTGAGCACTCGAACAACGCTCGGCAAAAGACAACATGACAAAATGTCCTTAACTACTTTGACTGCCAGATGGGCGAGCGAGTGGCAAGAATAAGTTGCAGCGATCCTTATGCAGCAAAACGGGGTTGAAATGTTGCAGCTAGTCAATAGTTAAGTTGAAAGGGGGCGGGGGAGGCGGCGGTGGGACTCTATATATGACTCTAAGATTGACCGTTACATTTGCGAGACACGAGGAATTCTTTGTAAATTTGAATAATAAAACGGAAGTTGAAAACGGATGCAAATTTCATAATGAAACAGTTGAGTAAAGAACTTAAATATATTTCAAATTTCTAGAAAAGGGCAACACTGGAATATTACTAAATAAAAAGAAAAGAATTCTATAAAAACTAACATAAAATATTACAATAGATTTTAAAATGACAACCATGTGAGATTATCTCAATTTATAACAAATTAATGAAGAGCAGTTTATGAAATCTATATTTATTTATACAAAGTGTGCAAAGTGCTTGTAAAAAGAAATGTGTGTGTAATAAAAACCCAATTAAAACTTGGCCAACATCAGCTTTGAGCCAAGTGCCCAACTGTTACTCAGTTCGCATTGCTTGGCTGTTAATTTCCAGCGAACTTCGCAATGAAATGACAAAAAAAAGAAGTAATAAATAAATACACACAACTTGTGGCACCTCATCAGGCCTGCAGCTAGTTGGAAAGCAAAAAATAATAATAATAGGAGTCTAAGGCTAAACCACTTTTGAGATGGCTTTCAGCTTAGCGCACGCGGTGCGACTTCAATCGACCAATCAAAGATTAACAATTGAATTCAGTACTCGCAATACCCGAAGTACGAGTTGATTTCAGGGAGCACACGCCAAGAGCAACACCAACAACCAACAACCAACACCAACAACCAACAACCAACACCAACAACCAACACCAAACCAAGCCCAAAAATCAAATCTTAACTAGCACTCACACATATATACATATATATAAATTTATATATATATAAATATATATACACTGTGACATTGTCGCCAACAAAGCTGATAGATGATTAATGAGCTGGCATGTTATGCCGAGTTACCAAAACTATAGAAAAAAAAGCATGAAAAAAGACATGACTTAATCATGCCGAAGTTTGGATACTCTTGCAGAAGATATAACCCTTAGGATATAGTAGTCCGATTTGATTTTCCATAGATTTTAATAGATGTCGCAACTTAAGCTCACTTTAAAAACCAAAAACAAAATAAAAAACATTTAAAACATGTTATGTTAATGTTAAAAATGTAATTCCTTTTTTAACTAATTTTTTAATTTAAAAAATTTTATTTTCAATTTTATAACGAAAAAATAAGCGTCTTTAATCGAATTTCAATGAGTGTATGTTGCTTAAATGTATATAAGTAGTGTATGAACACGAAATCATCTTTTCTAGGGCAGCTATATGATATAGTGCTTCGATCCAACATATATATGTACATCTTCAACCAAAAGAATAACATATATTAAAAATTTCATCAAGATTACCACGAAACCGACAGAGTTCACATAGTTGGTGTAAATTGATGGATAGACAAACTTGGCTCTGTCGACTCAACCTGAAACTAATAACCCATGAACATGTTACACACTTAACAACAAACCCATAAAACTCGTTGCAAGCGTATTTCGAGAAGAAAAACAAAATACAGAAATCCAAAACCAAAAAAACTAAAAAATAAAAAAATTTGGCTTCTTCTTTCTGCTAAATGATCATCGTGTGTCAATTTGGGCATCATTAGGAGTGTTGTTTTTGTGTTTTTCATTTTTAACCAAGCCGAACCCTTTTTTTCATTTTATTTTTTTTATTTTTTTTTTCTTTGGACGGCTGCCAAATCGATTAGCAGGCGGATCTAACTTTGATATTTGCTACAGTAGTTGTAAGGTGTAAATAATTCAATCAATCATTTGTCAACAGTTTTTGGCTTCCGTTTAGGATTGAGCTGAACGTATTCGATTCAGGGTCAGGCACACGATATCGACATGAAACTCCTTCTACCCCCCTACTTCAGTCAACTGTTTCCTCCTCATCTTGCATCCTGATCGCAGTGACTACTTTTCGAGTGAGAAATAAATAAAAAAAAAGAATAAAAAACACGCCTCCATTGAATTGTCAGCCAGTTGAGCGCTGAGGAGTAAATCAATCGACAATCTACCAGGTGGATGCTGGTTGCGACAGCTGCGACTGGTGAAAGGCGTGAAAGGATTGAGCTGCATATGTGCAACAAAAAAACAACAACAGAGGGGAGTGGGGGAGGGGCGGGCTGTTGTTGCAATTGATAAGAAATTGATGTGAGCTGTTGGAATTTGATAGATTAGCCAAGAATTTGATACACAAGTGGGGAGATTTTCAGCCTTAATTGCATGCTTACAAAAGTAATCAGAAATCGTAGGAAAAAATATGTTTCTTTTATAAATGGAAAGTTGGGTGATTTTTAATTGGATAATGTAGATTCTAGTTACACTCATCAGCACAGAAATTGAAAAGGGATCTATTGAAATTCGTATCTTTTATTTTAAAGTATTTGTTTTGTATCTTTACTTAATGCACAGGCTAAATATTGTAGCTTAAAGAAAAATTAAAAAAAAATTATAATTTTAAATTATAAATTATCTTGCAAAAAATATTTATTTATTTTTTACTATTTATAATATATATATTTTTGTATGTTTTTTGTTTTCTTTGTGCCTGATAATTAAGGATATTTATAGGCCAATTGGGTGGTTTGAAATTGCTCAGAAATTAAAGGAAAAATTAATTTTTTACATTATAAATTATAAATAAACTTATTTATTAATAATCTGTTATTAAAACATATTATATATATTTTAGTTTTTTTAAATATAATAATTTCTGTTGGTTGGGAAAAGTGCAGTGCAATTAAAGCTAATAATTTTAAAATACTCTAATTAAGAGCTAAATTTAATAACAACTAGAAAATGTAATCTTGCAATCTTTGGCTCGAAGGTGCTCTTGTTTGGTAATTAGACCAACTCTTACCAATTTTCTCAGGCTGCTTATCTGTGGGCCAGCTGACGTTGCGCCTGCCTGGAAGAGGAGTAGCGCTAGAAGGGAGAACCTTCACCCATTCCAAATCCCACGCTTCCCAGACTTCAAACCATAAGGCACAAGTTGACTTGACGTGGGAATCTTTAGCTGGGCGACGAAGTTGGGTGAATTTTAAGTTGCTGGTTTTCTCCTTCTGCTGGGCACACATTGCACATTGAATGGAAATTAACTTTTGACCCGAAACATACAATATGGACGCGACCTGCAATTATTGAGAGCCATATGCATCAAGTCACCCCTGTACGCGGGGAAAGGGGGGGTGGTGAGGAAGGGTGTTGGTGCCTTGAGAGGCAACACCTGTGTGTTCTGTGTGCCTCAGTTGCTCAGGTGCTATATGACTTTTGTAACGAAATCAGTCCAACGGAACCGAAGCAAACCGCTAAAAAACCCAGCGACCCCTTGCTAGATGTGTGTTGCAAACGTTGTTGTTGTTGCTATTGTTGCATGCATAATCTTTACTGGTCACTGTCATCCCCTAGGCTGCATTCTTTGCTGCACTTGGCTCACCTGGTGGTTGACCAAGTTCACGACGCACACGGCTCGTCCAAAGTCGTCCGTCATTTCCCCTCGGAATTGTCATTGGGCTTTGTGTGCTTGCCACCAGGACCTCTCGGCCAGGACCTTTGCTCTACATATATATATGTATATATGTATGTGTGTGTGTGTGTGTGTGTTAAGGGTGTGCTTTACTTTCATTTCGGCAACAATTATCTATTCAACGTCAGCGGCAACAGCAATGCCCTGTCCCTATATGAGATAGATATGTATTTTGAGTGCACACACGATTTTTTGGTCGCTTGCTACCAATTTTGTGTTAAGTGTTTGCGTGTTTACTACTGTGTGTGTGTGTGTGTGTGTGTGTTGGTGTGTGTGTGTTGGTCATAAGCCAGTGCGTTCGTCCGTCCGTCTGTGCCGGGCTAGTCCTTCCGCAGATTGTTAGCTTCGACGGCATTATGCGGCACAGTGCGACACACTTGTTCCTCAAACGCGAAACCGAACGGTTGTGTCAAGTGCTACCAAAAACTTATAGCCCAGTTACTATATAATATCATCTCGACTTGTCTGCCTAAGCTGAGCAGCTTACATTGCGCAGAAGTGTCAACCAAAGTGTGAGTGTTGCATGAATTTTTGGGAAGAGTGCTATGATCTAAAATCTAAATCAATTAAAAAAAAAAATAGAAAATAATCTATAAATTCTTAAATTATTTCGTGGTGCATGTTTAAGAAATAAGACTTGGAATAAAATATATATTTTATAAATATACGTTTCAAGATATTTTTAAATTAACTTCAAGGCAGTTAAAGTCAAAATCAAAATGATCTATGCCATAATTATATAATATTAACTTAACATATTATAAAATTACATCTCTTTAAATAAGGAAAATATACTTATTTTTCAACTGTAGCTCAAACTTGTTGAAAATATAATATTTTATAATTTTGTATATTTACTTAATTTTTATCAATATTTGCAGGCTTTTACAGCGGAGACGAGAAGAAGGGGGACAACGATTTCACGGACGACGAGAACGGTTTCGATATACGCTGTGAGGTGTGTGATAATGTCTATACGGATTTAGAACGGTAAGTAACCGAAGCCAATTGCCAATTATTATAAATATTATATAACGATCTCGTAACGCACAACAATTTTGTGATATTTTTGTTTTTTTGGTTTTTTTGGGGCTCGTCGGAGAATGTCCACCAAATTGCTTTGGCATTTAAAAGCGCCGCCACGAGCGACAATAATCTAAATCAAATTTGATTTTACAAAAACAAAAAAAAAACAAAAACAATCTATAAATGTTAAAACAGAAAACAAGCTGCCAATTAGCTTCCAACTTACCCATAGAATTATGGGTAAGGCGCCTTGCCAAACCACCGACTCTCGAGGCATAATAAAAAATAAATCCAAACTCAGCTGAGAAAAAAGCGATTCCCAATTGTTGCTAAACACTCGAGAGCCGCATGTCGGCGATCTTAATTAAAAGTTGATAGCGATAATACCTATTTAGTGTGGCCAATAAAATCGCCATTAAACAACAGCAACAACAACAATAACAACACAACAAAAAAAACAGACTTTAGCCAGTTTGAAAGTGAGAGTTGCCAACTTAACCGAGTAGCCAATAAAATGTTTACAAATTTATTTATTTTTATTTATTTATTTTAACTGTTTTTAAAACAAACAAAACGTAATTTGCGACTTGTTTTACAAAATAGTTTGATTTGGTGTGCAATAAAAATAAATAGTTAACAAATATAATGTGCAACTTAATTTTCAATTAAATGTTGTACAAGTTGCATAGATAAAGTTGGTTAATATTTAATTTTCCAAGTGATCAAAGATGATATTTAAGATACCTGTAATATTTTCCGATTACAACATTTAATGCACAACTTTTGTATAATATTTACAAATGTTTTGCATTGTAAATAACTTAAATGACAATTGCAACAAGAGCAACATGAAAATGACATTTCTCGCTCCTCAATTGTTTGTTGGCTGTTCAAGTGCCAAAGTGTGCTTTGATTCCATCCAAGGGAGCGTTGGGGGAAATTGTTATGGAGCCCAGCCAGCAAGTGGGTGGCCAATAACACTTATCACTGTGTGTGTGTGTGTGTGATTTATTGAATTTTAGATGAGAAAAAAAAATTACTGAAAGGAGAAGCTATGCGAGCAACCTTCCCCCCCCTCCGCCTGCTCTCTCTCTTTCTG
Organism: Drosophila kambysellisi; assembly: GCA_035042185.1. Lineage (NCBI taxonomy): Eukaryota > Metazoa > Arthropoda > Insecta > Diptera > Drosophilidae > Drosophila > Drosophila kambysellisi. The sequence continues at coordinate 1,971,962 of JAWNLS010000945.1, read as the reverse complement.
TCTGATGTCTGCGTGTCGCTGAGTCCGTCAGGCTTTGCAATTTATCTGATGTTGAACATGCATAGTTTGTTGCTATTGTTATTGTTATTGTTGTTGTTGTTGCTGTTGTTGTTGTTGTTGTTGTAAGCAAACAAACGCCCACACTTCAAACGCACAAGAGGCAACTGGCCCAGTCAACTCTTCCATGTCGATGACAAAAATCACAACTACAAATGCGAACAAGAGTGCTTTAGATTAGAGTGCTTAGACTGAGAGATACCCTGTAAATAGCTATAGTACACTATATGTTTGGTGGGTATCTTGGGTATCAAATTTGTGCTGATTTTCTATGCTAAAAATACAAATCAAGAAACATAAATTTGATAAACCAAATCAAACGTATCTGGAATTAATACAGATATGCTTGTAACTTTTTTTGTAGCAATTTCAAGTAACTACAGGGTATCTACTATAAATAAAAAAGCAAAAAAAATCAAAAAAAGTATATATGCTAAAAATGTGTCCGCCTTTTGTCGACGGTTGCTCCTCCCACGCGTGCGCTGCTCGCTGATAATCATCGCACTCAATATGTCTCTTTGTGTGTGTGTGTGTGTGTGTGTGTGTGTGTGTTGGTGTGTGTGCTCCACAATCAAGGACAACAGCACGACAGACAGACATGTCACTGGAGGACACTCATTGGCCGCAGCTGTTGCAGGACGCGATCGCTTATCAGCAGCTGGCATATTAAATATTGAACATCATTTGACTAATTGACGCCAGGGAGCGCTCACAAGGATTGGATTGGGTGGGTGGGGGGTAGTAGGTGTGTGGGCGTTGACCATAGTTGAACAACAAACAAAAGGAGCAGCGCTGTTTGACGGGGGCGTGTGAACTGTCGCACATGACGCTGATTCGAGGCAGCCGATTGTTGCCACAAAATGCTAATTTCATTTGCTGATGACAGCGACAACGATAAGAAAAATGCCTATAAAAAATATCCAAAAGGAATATCCTTAATAATAACGTTACAACTATTCTCGTACTCTGCTTCCAGCTTGGATGATCATTTGGTGGGTGCCCATCATTTCAAGCGCGGAGAATTCGCCTGTGAACTTTGCGCCCAGCGCTTCAGCCATCGTCCTCTGCTCATCAAGCACGGAGCCATCGCCCACAACAACATACGCAAATATTCCTGCGAGAACTGTTCCAAGGTAAGTCAAGAAATGCATCAAATATCAACTAGGTTCTTAAAGAGGAAAATGCTGAAAAAATTTTGTCTATTGTTTGTGAGTTTGCATAGAATTTTTTATTAAAAACAAAATAAATTCGGGAGGAATTCTATGGCATGGATCTATGGCATAAGTCAAAGATAAATATATATATAGAACTGAGGCAGATAAAAAGATCGCTTGAGACTCCAGCTATGCAAAATATTTACTCATTTTTTGCTATTTATTAAAGTAATTAAAATTCTTTTTACATTTTCTTATAAGTAAATCAGTTGCTTTTCGGTTTAAAACAAGTAAGATGCTGTAGTCGAGTTGGCTCGACTACGATGTACCCCTAACCCAGTTGTTAAATATATTTTAGTTTTTTTGGCAAATTTCCCTTTAAAATGATTTGCACTCAAATGTTCAGTTCAGTAAGAGAGTATTTTTGCTCACAAGCATATACATACATACATACAGACATACATACGTACACGAAACAGTACTTATCGGGTATAAAAAAGGATTGACTAATAAGAAAAATCTATTTAAAACCACAAAATGCTTCAAATGTAATCATTTCTTAAGCTATTTTTTCTAGGCAGAATCGTAAATCTGCCATAATTTTAGGAACGTAAGGAATTTGAATTTGCTGAATCAAAGTGTTGCCAAAGGTGTGAGGCCAAAATGGGAGTCTTGGCCAAAACTATCAGGTCATTAATTATTGTATCAGCTCTTGTGGTATGTGGTACACAACTAAAGACTTTTGATTTCAAGCAGATCAATAGCCGCGGGCCGTTCAGTTGTTAACTTGGCCTGGAAAAAAACCTCTTTCGGTTGCTTGTCTTTTGACTCCCCTCCCCCTCCCCTTCCTCCAATTACTCCTCTTTGCTGCTGTCGCACGCGCTGGGGTTAATACGAAATCAGGGCGTGGACTCATCCAAAACACTTAAGCGACCATTTGAACCACTCTTGAGTAATGAACATACTTTGTTGTTGTTGTTGTTGTTGTTGTTTTGTTGTACATCTTCGCGTTGCATTTGAATGCCAACTGTAAAATTAAAGGGCGAGGAGTGTGGGGCACAGAAATTGTGGTAGTAGGAGAGCTTTTTCAAGTCAATCCATCGCATTCGATTCGATACGATTCGATTCGATCCGATTGCGAGCGATTCGTTTCAAGCCTAGCACTTCGTCATTGTCATCGACATCTCGACTCCGACTCCGACTCCGACATCGACATCGACATCTCTTGCAAAGATGTTTTAATGGCATGTTGATTACAATCTTGTGGTCGTCAGCTACCAATCCAGTGAGCCAGCCCCAAAGACCAAGCCTAACTCAAGCTTTTTCTTTTGGATTTTCCCTTTGTTTCCCTCTCCCCATATACCTTGCACCCATTAAAAAGGGTGACATGAAATTGGGAAAATCCGTGACACTAGTTGAAGAAGATATCTTTGATTTTATGGAGTTTAAAGTCGGATTATTCAATTTGTGTGCAGCTTACGCAAAATTTATATATTTTATGACGCTCAATAATTATTAATAATTTTAGATTTTTTCTACTTAGAATTTGAATATTTATTCCGACTGTTTATAGGGTATTTAGCCGTGTTGCACACTTGACTCGATCGAGTACTCCTAACATGCTTTTTCATTTCCAACGGTATTTCAATCGGCCTGCCCCGCGATGCATTACAGTTAGTTTACTTAGCGCTCTGTAATTGTTTCGGTGGCATGTAAGTAGCACGCATTGTGGTAGAGCCGAGGGACGTCAGCCCTGCACCCTCTGCCCCCTGTTCCCTGCCCCTTGTACCGAGAGCGACATAAACGGGAGCCACACTGAGGCTAAACAAATGATGATCGATCTTGTGGGGCACTCGGTAACGGGCAGTGCTACATAAAAGGCCAATACTTTCGCTGGGCCTTCAGGTCCAGCATTGACAGGCCCCAAACGATGAAGAAAAAAAACAACGCTAACACACACACACACACACACATACACACAGATAGCAAGTAAGACTGGGGGTATCTGCAGCTGTCAGCTTTGTTTGTTTTAAGCAGGCGGCTTAAAGCGTTACAAAAGGGATTTGCCACGGATCTAACATGTTTTCCATTTGCGCTTAGCTGCACTTCACATCTGAAGGCAACACAGAGTCGCATTTGAACAGCCACGAAATGGGCATCGCAACTGAATTGGATTTGGAATTGAATACCTATCTGGCCGACTTCCTGGACTCTAACAAATCTAGGGCGCTATATGTGTGTGCAACAGTAAGTGGAAGCTATAGTCTAACGATCCCAGCTGAATATGGAGTCAACTTAAGGAAATATATCTGACATACAAATTGTATCTAAACTTATTTCGAGATTGTGGCAACTGAACTGAACTTTTCAATATTTGAGTTTTCAAAAGTCTTCAAACTGTTGGTGACATTTGAACTAAAACAATTTACATTTGAGCTAGTTTACATCAGCTGCCAGCAGCTGACTGTATAACTGACACTAATACCATTAAAATTGATGTTGGCCAGTTTAATATTGCAACAGCTAGTAAAAGTCGGTAGCCACAGGAACTGCCTCAAGATATGGCAGTCGTAATTCCAACGTAATTAGTATTTTGCTGTTTGTGAAATGAATTTCTTGTTGGGTTTAGCAGCTGGAACTTGTGCTGCTTTTAACCAGTTTACCAGAAAACACACACACACACAACACACACTCACAACACACACACACAACACACACACTCAGCACACACAACCCGGCTGCATCAGATCTGCCCATCTAGTCAGCAATCTTCTTTCATTGCCCTACTCCAGACGCCTTTGGGGCTGACCCCACGTACGCTCCTAACGCCACACGGCAACAACTGCAACAACAACAACAACAACAATTGCAACAACAACAACAACAACAACTGGCTCACATCCCAGACAATCGCATTCCAGAGGCGAACCTTTTGCCAAAGCAGCCAGAGCCAAAGACGCAGTTCGTTGTTGCCGTCGCCTTTGCTGCATGCCACAAACACCTACACTAAAAAAAAAGCCATGAGTCTTCAGCTTCAGCTGTAGATTGTTGTTGTAACACCATCGTCGTCGTCGTAGTTATTGTTGTTGTTGTTGTTGTTGTCTTTTGTGGCCGTTTTTCGCCTTTTTGGAGAGGTAGTTGAATCTAATCCATTTGATGTAGTTATAGCACGAGCTATTCTTGTGTGTGTCGCACCGTCTCTCCCTCTCTCTCTCTCTCTCACTCTCTATATATATATATATATATATCTCTCTCTGTCTGTGGCTGACTCGATCATCGTTTGATATGAATTCGTAGCGCATTATGACAGCATGATTAGGCATAACAGTTTCGTAAAAGGCAGCGCGGGTGGAGGCTGACCGAAATCAAGCTTGAAGTGGGTACTCAAACTGGTACCGTGGCTCTATATATGAACGCCTGCTCCAGCCGAAAACACCCCCACACCCTTGACTACCCCTCTCTCTATCTTTCTCTCTCTCACATTGACTTGTCTTTGCCTGGCCCAAAATGAATGGCTCGATCTGTCATTGCGTTAGCCCCCCAAATACAAAAAAAGACAAAAAACTTTAGCTGCGGATTTAACTAGGGTTGCATACAGTGTGGAGTCACTGTGACAAGAGGATTTACCACAAATATGTGATTTTTGTAAGGAATTCTTTTAATTCCATTACGACAGTTTACCGTTTGAATGTTGTATTCTGATTACAGTTTACACACATCCAATTTTAGAAAAATCACTTTTTTTTACCTAAGTCTGCTTCTGTTGAAAGCTTTCTTTTTTAAAGTATAAAGAATAATTAAATTAAAACGTTTTTAAGTTTGCATAATTTTATATACACAGAGATTTGCTACCCTCTCAAACACTACCCTTAAAAATCAATATTTGTTAACTAATTATTGATAATATTTTACTGCCTTTGGTAATCTTGGAACAAGCATTTTATATTGATAATTTAAGAGTCCATTTTTAAGCATCACTTTACAGAGTTACAGTTTTTATATAAAAAATGTATCTAGAATTTTTCAAATTTTACTCTTAGTCAAATACTTTACTTTACTTTAAGAAATAACAAACTTAAAATCATAATTTTTAAATTGCTTTCAAGTCGCATATTAAAATTGAAGTATCACAGTTCACTTCACAGTCACAGTTTAGAGTGAAGCAAGTGGCGCATTGCTGGCTTAAACAAATGTTGACAAGGCTTGTAGTAGCCAGCTTAAGGGGGGTATGGGGGGGCGTGGGAGTGGTTAGGGGGGGTGGGGGAAGGGAAAAGGGGCAACTCGGGGATGGTCAGGCTTACGACAATTGTAGCAATTGATGTTAATAATTGACGAAGGTGTTGCTGCCGCTGCTGTTAGTGGGTGGAACTGTTGTTGTTGTTGTTGTTATAGTTGCTGTTATAGTTGTTGTTGTTGTTGTTGGTGGTGTTACCTTTGCGTAATCTTATAGAGCGGTGATCATTGTCTGGGCAGCTTCGCATAGATCCGTTTAGGGGCCATAGCAGGCACGATGATTGATTAATTTCAGTTTCATTTCATTTGGCACTGGAAACAGAGCAACCGTATTTGTTTTTCTATTCCTATTTTGTAAGGTAGTGCGCTCTCTCAATAAATAAATAGACCTTATATATATATATACATAATGTACTCATTGAGTTTATGTTTTTTCTCATTTCTTGTTTTTTGCGCAGGTATTCTGTGACCCATCGAATTTACAGCGTCATATTCGCGCCTATCACGTCGGGGCTCGCAGTCATCCGTGTCCGGAGTGCGGTAAAACATTTGCCACATCATCGGGCCTGAAGCAGCATCAGCACATCCACTCATCGGTTAAGCCGTTCGCCTGCGAGGTGTGCTTCAAGGCGTATACGCAATTCTCCAATCTGTGCCGCCACAAGCGGATGCACGCCGACTGTCGCATGCAGATCAAGTGCAAGAAGTGCAACACCAGCTTCAGCACGGTCACCTCGCTGTCCAAGCACAAGAAGTTCTGCGACACCTCCGACAGTTTTCGCAGCCAGCAGCAGAGTCGCCTGCAACACGCCCACGATCGCCACCATCACCAGCATCAGCAGCAGCAACTGTCGCAACACTCGCAACATACGCAGCCGTCGTCACTTCTGTTGCCACCCGGTGCCCATCAGCGACTTGCCGCCGAGACGTCAAGTTCGGCCATGGCTACGCCACCAAATCACATTTTTATGATGCGTCCGACGCCGTCGTTCTTTACCGGCTTCCCCAATTACGGGTTCAACGGGCTGTTTCCCGGGTTCCAGCAGGCTGGCAATTTTCCGCTTTCACACATGTTTCCCAATTCGCAGCTGGGCGACATGAGTCGCGGCCTGCCCCCAATTGTCTCGCCAACTGCCGCATTCCAACAGCAGCTGCAGTCAGCGATGAGCATGAAATCCGGATCGCCACGTTTGAAACGCGACTCCAGCACACCGGAGCGTACGCCCATCAAAACGGAGCTGCATCCCTCCGACGAGGAGGAGTCCGATTCGCTCAGCTACGAGGAGCTCAAGTTGAAGTCCAACAAGTTGCAGCAGGAGTCCGGCAAGGTGAAGCGGGAACTTCAATCGGAGGCCAGTTGCTCCCAGCAAGCCGACGACGACAGCGATCATAACAATAGTGACATTGACAACGATAACGATAACGACAACGATAACGATAATGATAGGGTAAGTTATCTTATATTTTTTTATTTTTTATAACTTTTACACACACCAATCTATAAATTTAAAATACCTTAACTAAACTCCAATTTTTATTCGCTCCCTTACAGAAATCCATTGATATTGTGAGCACTCCGCCGCCAGCGGAAACGCATATGAAAACCGAACCACAAACGGCGGCGGATGTGGACAAGAGCAGCGCTGAGCTGCCACTGGATCTGTCCATCAGTCGCAAGCGACGCAGTTCGCTGTGCAACGCCTCAACGCCCGCCCCGCTGTCCATATCGCTGTCCAGTCGCGAGCCAACGCCCGAGCTGGACGCCGAGGAGGATGAGGAGGAGGAGGACGAGGACGAAGTGGAGCTGCTAGCGCCGCCGGCAAAGCAACCCAAGCACAGTTCCGGCGAATCGAGCACCTCCCGTCAGTCGTACAAGGGCAGCAGTCCGGTGCCGAGTGCAAGTGCCTCTCCCGGACCCACACCCTCACCCTCGCCACCCATCAGCACTGGGGGTGAGCTGAGCAGCATGTCGGAGAGTGCCGCTGCCAATGCAACGGCAACGGCAACGGCTTCAGCGTCGGCAGCTGCCGCAGCGGCAGCAGCAGCGGCCGCCTCAGCGATGGCCTGTCCCCGGCAACTGCATCCGCACATGCTGTTTGAGGAGTACTACCGTTCGCGATTCCCAACGCAACCGTTTCATTTTTTAGCCCAAATGGGCGGACGGCCAGGTTTTGAGTCACTTAAGTCGCCAGCGATGGGTGCCGCACATGCGCCCATCAGCGGCGGCGGCTCGCGTCATCTGCCGTTTCCGCCCGAGCATAATTTCCACGAGGCATTCCGTGCCGCTGGCCTGGCGGCCGCTGCCGCCCGTCCGCCCGCAGTGTGCAACACCAGCGGCAAGCTAAAGGATCGCTATACGTGCAAGTTTTGTGGCAAGGTGTTCCCCCGTTCCGCGAATCTGACACGGCATCTGCGCACCCACACGGGCGAACAGCCGTACACGTGCAAGTATTGCGATCGTGCCTTCAGCATCTCCTCGAATCTGCAGCGTCATGTGCGCAACATCCACAACAAGGAGCGACCGTTCCGGTGCCACATGTGCGATCGCTGCTTTGGCCAGCAAACGAATCTCGATCGGCATCTGAAGAAGCACGAGGCAGATGCTGGCGGCTTCGAGTACAACGATTCGCCCAGTTCGAATGAGGCCAATGATCGGGACGAGGCCTGCTTCGATGACATCCGTTCGTTTATGAAACGCGTCTATACGCCCACCAGTCTGGGCGGGGCAGATGGGGATACGGAGGAGTATGCCGGCAGTGATGATCAGTTGTCCGTTTCCACGCGACAATCGGCCAACTTTGACAAGGAGCTGCTCTCAAATGGCAACATCATCAACATCAACAACAACAACAACAACAGCAGCAGCAACAATAACAATAACAACAACAACAATAGCAACAACAACAACAATAGCAACAGCAGCAGCAACAATCAGACTTTGAACACATCGGAAACAATTGCCGTGAGCACCTAAAGCATTTCTACTTTAGAATTCCCAACTGCTGCTGTTTGCTGAATTTATTGATAACAAAAAATAAATAAAATATAAAAAAACAACCCTACAAAAAATTACTTTAAAAAACTTTACTTAAGCGTGCCTCCGAGAGGGAAACTTATCTTATAAGTAGTTCGCATTTTTCCTTCTAGATATTTAACTATGTAACAACAATAAAAATAATAAAAAAAAAATTAAATAAAAAAAGTAATAAAAAACAAAAAAAAAAATATACTATTTGTAGCTATGCAATCAATGGAAAAAGACGGTGAAGTAAGCAAAAAAACATCAAAATAAATTTACAATTAAAAAACGGAAAACGCAAATTAAAAATCTTATAAAATGTTTCAATCGATGATATTAAAATGTAAAACTTTTCTGTAATCTTTGTAACTATGTATACAACAACAACACACACACACACAACACACACACAGCATACACGAGCACACACTTAAATGTAAACTATACTTAAATACACCACTTTATATAAATTGAACTTATTCTAGTTAAATTAAATGCTAAGTTTTAGTTATGTGCTGTAAATTGAGCGGATGTAAATAATATATAAGTAAAGTCAGAGCACTTTTGTCGGACGGATATTTTGAATGCGATGCTATAGTATATATATATATATACTTATATAGGCTATATAAATCTATATGTACGATAAGCATGTTAAATGCGCATAAGTTTAAATATGTTTAATGCTAATTATTGCAATTCTCAAAACAAGTTTTATAACATTTACTTAACGTTTAAAAAAAAAAAAATATATATATATATATATATTGGTATATGTATATGGAGGAAACTGAAAGATCGTTACGGATATATTGAAAAATCAATAAATAAAACAATCACATCAAATAAAATGCTTTTACTTTTACTAAATCAACAAATCTTGGTAGACAGATATAGTAAAATGCTTACACTCAAAAAAAAAGTTATGATAGCTAAATCTCGCCAGGAATTTGAATAGTTCTACAACAATTTCTTGGAGTAGTTGTAAATTGCTCAATCTTTGTTAATTTGTAACAAATAACTTAATTGAAGCAGTTTCGTAATTTTTTTTTTTTTTATAAACCCAAAAACAAAAAGAGGTTACAACCACATGGCCCAAGCACTTTGCAATCATAATAAAGCCATTAAAAAGCTCATCTACCGTAAATGAGCGCATAAAAGAAGACTTTATACACCCATCAATCCTGGCAGCGCCCCAAACATCATTTCGAACGCATTTGCCTACGAAGTTTGCTTTTATTATTAATCATTCGCACAAAAAACCAAGACAAAAAAACCAAAAAAAACAGTAAAAAACAGAAGTTAAGGCAAAAGAAATAACCTGATACTTATAGCTTTTTAATATACACAGCAACAACCAAAAAACCGAAAGAAAAAAAAAAATACCAAGAAACCAAAAACCAAACCCAAAGCATTCATTCATCCAAGCATCTATCTATCTTCGTATCTATCTAGCCAGCTATGCAACCAAGCAACCATCCATCCATCCATCCCTCCATCCATCCCTCCATCCATGCATCCATCCATCCATCCAGTCATCCATCTGCTCTGAATGCAAAGGCGTGATCGGCAAAGCGAGTTAATTACCCTTCCGGTTTAGAGTGTGTTACGCCTTCGGCGAAATGCGGTTAAAACTATGAGCTACCAATACTTTTCATTTTTTTGTCTTATTTTGTTTTGTTTTTAGTTTTTTGTTTTTTATTTTTCTCATTTTTGCCTTTTGTTTTTATTGGCTTTTATTTGGGGCTGCTTTGTAGTTTTTTAACTGAATGTTAAGTTGTATTAGCCTGGCGCTGTATTGGCATCAATCATTTTTTTCTTCTTCTGTTTTTGCCATTTTTTGGCAATGTTTCAACCTGTGCGCTTAAGCAGTGCACCATATCGGAGTACACAGCAAAAAAAAAGGATGTTAATTTGTATTTGAATTTAAATTGACTGAAGAAATGTATTAAGTAACACAAAAAATGTACAAATACATATCTAAAAGTCAACCAAGAATATTAAAAACTTTATTAAAACATGGTAAGAATGTGCTAGTCGGGAGCGCTTGACAAGGAGCTGACCTAGAATCAAGCTGTTAAAGATATGCATATTTTTAACCAGAGTATCTAATCTTATTGCATTTACATTTCACCTTAAATGACTTTTCACTAACAATGCCAACAATTTTCTTTTGCTTGTATGTACAAAAAAAAGTATTGGGGAAAGTAGAAAAGTCGAAAAACAGATATTGAATAATCATCAGAGTTTTTAAAAGACACCAAGCTTAACTAGGTATAATCAATAGCCAAATCAGCCGATCTTCTGACAATGTAGAGAAAGCCTCAAAACACATCATAGCGGATTGCGTTGCCTTATCAAAAAGATGAAGCAGTTGCCTTCGGAAAAAATACAACACTTCATACAAATTCTGAAATTCGAGTAATAATCAGGATAGTTGAAGGAGCTGTAGACTGGCTGAAGGTGGCACAGTAGCTCACTGTAAGTGGCAAGTAATACTAGTAATAAAAATACGCTATTTAAAATTTATATCGATAACTTATCGATAACATAAAAAAAATCTTATCTACGCATGCTTAAACTAGAACTAACATTGTAAATTCTCAAAGTTCTCTATCCAGATCAATAATACACACTTGTGCTCAGACTCGTTTCCTTCTGCCTTTTACATAGTTTTTGCACCACTTCATTTAGCCCATTTCCCATTTAAATGACTTCAGTGGATAACAAAGCAAAATGAAATAAATATTTTAGCAACAACTAATTTTACTGGCTTAACTAATCGGTCTCTTGCAAAATGTTTTGTGCAGAGATCGTTGATATTTTATTTGCCGTGTAGCAGACAGCACACAGAGTGGCAACCAAGCAGCGCACCACACCGCACCACTGTAGCGGAGAGACCGTTACTTGCCGCCACACAATAGATCAGTCAAATAATATTTGCGGTTCGGTCACTTTCGATTATGCGAAATACATTTGGCAGTTGGTAGCCAAAATAATAATCTTCGGCTCTGGCCACAATTGGCCCAACTACGACACTGACTCCGACTCCGACTCCGAGTCGGACTCCCTGCACCGCCTGATCTGCTCTTCTCTTCACTTCACCTTCTCCTCACCTCTCCTTTTCCCCGCTGCTCCACAACTTGGTGGTGGCGCGTGGTTGGCCCTGACCACAGCCAACTTCCACAATTTGAACGCAAAACTGGCCAAATTATGTTAAATTTGTGTAGAAAACAGTAGATAATTGGTAATTGCCTTCATTCCACTTGAGAGCCCCGCCCCCTCCACCGCCCTACCAGCAAACCGACTACACCTAACAGAATCTAGATGTATATTAGTCGGTTAATATGTTTTGGATTTGTTTTTTATTTTTTTATCTTTTATTTTTTATTTTTATTTTGCTTTTGTGTGGCCTTTGGGCGTTAATTGAAGAAGGCATAATTTGAGGCTGGAAATATTTGTGTTGTGCTGTTTAGTAATATGTTGGCCAATTATTCGATTGCTTTTGACTTGGTCAATGGCATTTTGGCCTGAACTGGAGCTACCAATTTTGGCTTAAGGTTTTTAATAGCCCGCTGCCTGAATTAAGACTAGAGCAAAGAATTAATGTCCAGCGGCGGCTTATGTAATCTGCTTGAATTTTGACATCAAATGGCTTAAAACATGATTCAAGAATGATGATTCAAGCTTAAGGAATTATAAATCATTAGAATCTTATGAATAAATCAAATATAGTCAATTTTATATGTTACTAATTAGTATGAGGAAATCAAATGAGGAAAATTAGAAGAATTGTGCGTAAGCAAATAAATTATTTTTTCACTTAACTTTTCAAAGTTTCAACAACTTCCTCTCTTTTCATCATGTATATAAAAAGCCAAGTTTACAACTTGGCTTGCAAATAATATGAATAAAATTAGCTATTTTATGATTCTGCAAACAATGCGGATATTTAATTTACTAACTGTGTGGCCGCTTAATGTTTTTTACACCCACAATAAAACTATTTGTCTGTAAACCCATTAATAATGACTATAAAAAATGTAGATCATGAATTTAAATATAACATTTAAAACTACTCAAGCAAAAAAAAATAAATAAAAACAAGTAAGATGCTGTAGTCGAGGTGGCTCGACTACGATATACCCTTAACCCAGTTGTTAAATATATTTTAGTTTAATTGGCAAATTTCCCTTTAAAATGATTTGCACTCAAATGTTCAGTTCTGCAAGTGCATTTCTTATCGATAATTCAGAAACTGAGGCAGTTATCGATAAAATAAAGCAAACTTGATCTGCGCCTGGAACACGAGAACTTATATTCCAAATTTGCTAGCTCTTATAGTCTCTGAGAGGAGAGACGGACAGACAGACGGACAGGGCTATATCGACTCGGCTGTTGATCCTTATCAAGAACTTATATACTTTATGGGGTCAAAGATGCATCCTTCAGCCTGTTACATACATTTGCACAAAACCATTATACCCTTTTTTACCCATTTTTAATAAGTTAAGGGTATAATGAAAGAAATACATTGTGGGACTGGTTAATACTTTTAACTGATATAACTTTGTCATTTTATTTTATATCTTAAATAGGCTAAAAATGTTAAGACTAGACTTGAACTCAGCTAATTTTAGAAGAGCTCTCTTCTTACTTGTTTGTTATAACAATTATTCAGTAGGCCAATAAAAAAATCTACTTTTAATAAGAAACCCTTCAAAAACAGTTTTTAACTTGTATTCATTCGTTTGGGCCAAGGCTGAACAGCTCAGCTGATCTCAGCTCAAATGGTCAAAAAAAACTAGATCAAACAGAGGAACAGGATGACATTATGGAAAGGGGCAATCGGTTTGGAATGGCTTATCCATGTGCCAGTGCCCTATAATGGTTGATATTCAGGTCACTCACACCTCTCGCTGATTACAGAGTAACGGCACCAGCTTCTGATGGGGGCAAAATGTGGAACAGGCAACAAAATGTTGCACAACACATTATGATAACGAGCATGCTTCAAATATAAATACATCGTCTATGGCCCTAGACCCTGTCTGACTACCCTGACTAAGCAACTGTTGATTATGTGCCAGTTACACAAATGGCCCAGTTACACGCCCCAAACACCAAACCCAGCAAACAGCAGGCTGCAACACCAAGGCTCTGCAACTGCAACTGCCGGTTGCTGGTTGCTTGTTGCATGTTGCTTGTTGCTGGTTGCCCGTTTCAAATGTGGCGACTGCCTTGGCTGGCCAGGAAAATGCGCATCAATGCGCACATTAGTCGGAGTATTGAGAACCGTTAAACGCTGCCAGACTCTGCAGCAGGCGACTATATCTCCCTGGTAGTATCTTGGGTGACTTTCGAAAAACGGCCCCCCGAAACGGATGCAAATGTAGACACAAGCCAAAGGCGCCCCAAAGCTGTGGCCACAACTGGCCAACTTAAGTGTGGCTACACAGAGAAAAAAAAATTATTAAAATGCTACAATAAAAACAAAAATTATAAATTTAATATATTTTTGTTAAGCTTAGTTATTAGTTATTAGTTAGTATCTAAAGTTAGTCTTTGCTATTAAAATTTGGAATACATTTAAGTTATTATGGATTTTTTTTGTCAACTAATGACTTTACTATTAAAAATCCCACACAAGTGCTAATAATCTGAAGAATTGGGGGCAGACAGACACTTGTGCCACTCAGGGATTTGTGTCTTTGCCCCACAGCCAACTCAAAGGCTATTTGTAAAATGATGCAATATGAAAACAATAATCAAGTTATTGCATAAATGTATATGTTAAATATATTAATTTTTAATTTGCATAAAGAGTTGGCTTTGTGGCGGCGCTCAGTGTAGAGTGTGGCCAGTCTGTGGTGAGTCTGTCGTGGAGTCTGCTGAACTCCCTCTGTGTCTGTGCTGCAAGCTAATGGCACAATTATGGCAACAAAATCAAAGCAGCCAACGGAAGACGTGAAAAGCGCTGCAATGGAATCTAGCCGAAGGATATCACGCGTATCCCATTGATCCATGAAGACCTACACTATATACATATATATATATATGTATATGTATGTGTGTGTATTTTTTTATAGAGAGGCCCTCGCAGCAGCAACAGCAGCAGCAGCAGCAGCATCGTCTAACTGTTGTTCATAACTTGGCTGAGTGATTGGGCAGAGTTGCTGCAGTTGTTGTTGCTTTCTTGTGGCTGCAACTGCAACCAGGGGGCAATCAGTCAGCAGATGTTTTCATTTCCTACAAACGAACTAAGTGAGCACCCAAGATATGCAGCATTGCAACTCAGCAAAGCACCCAAAGGTAGCGCAGATGTTGTTTTGTGGCACAGTTTCGTGTAGCAAATTGCGCACAGTGGGCCGGCCCCGGGTCCCCTGTATTGAGTACCCAGTATCCACTACTATCCCAGTGTACAGTACCCAATACCCCAGTACCCGGTATACCCGGTCTACTAACTGTCCAGTTCAGCCACACCCCCACCCCCACCCCCTCCCTGCGTTGCAGTTGCAGATGGAATCAAATATTGTGCAAACTACAACAAGAGCATCGTTCAAGTCCAACGGGGATTTACTCTTCAGTCAGCAAGCTGAAGTGCTTATACCCATTTCGAAAGTTTCCATAGGGTATACATTAGTTGTGTACCTGAAGCGAGTAACATCTTCATATGCATAAGCTAAAATTAAGCTAGTATTGGTATACAAAAGGAAGTTAACGGTTGCTTTTTAATTTGAAAAGGTTTAACTAAAAATTTAAATAATAATAACTTTTAGAATATATATTTACATACTTAACAGTTTAAACTGCCCAGAAAATAATTCAATAAATGTTAATTTAAACTCTAAATTGTAAGAATTATCAGATCTTGAGTTAAAAAGAGAGACTGAGATTTAATTAATTTATTTATATATAATACTTAAATTAAAACAAAAACAAAAAAAAAAAACAAATAGGAAATACTTTAATATACTACACTAAAAAATAAATAAAAAAAAATAATTTAAAAAGATTCCTTTTATACTTATTATATTCTTTATTATATATTTATATATTTAACAAATATTTAGTTTTTGTCATATACAATTTATGATTGTATTATTTACAATTAACTAGTCAGACAAAAATATAAATAAAGTATTAATATTTTCCGTCGCTTACAGGGCATCTTGAAGTCGTGCATCCGCTACTCGTGCCTCTGTCGCGTTGCTGTGTTTGTGTTTGTGTCCGTGTCATGCGCCTGGCACACGGCCTGTAACTAAATCACACTAATCAAGCCCCAAGTGCTGCTCCAGCTACATCCACATCCACAGCTACACAGCTACAGCTTGAACATCAGCTCCAGCTTCGAGTCTGGATCCAGGTTGAGCTGCAGCTTTCAGCTTGAGGTCTTGAGCTATCAGCTGAAGCTGAAGTTGGAGCTGGAGTTGGAGCTGAAGCGCTGCTCGTGCCGCTTGTCGTCGCCCCCGAGACACAGACGAGAAGCGTCGAGTGATCACTGAAATTGGCAAATCAAAGCAATTGATACATTAAATTACAATGCAGACGATTTGTTCACGATTCCACGCCTCATCCAATGTTTTTTACTCGTTTTACTTTACTTTACTTTTATTTCAATTTTTTTTTTCTTTTGTTTTTTTTTTTTTTTTTTTTTTTTTTGGTATTCTACGTCCACGCAATGCAACAAATTTATCGCCAGACAACATTGTTGTTGTTGTTGTTGTTGTTGTTGTTGTCTTCATCTTGACTGGTGTCATCGTCAACGTTGCCAAAATGCCACAGAGAAACAACAACAACAACAACAGCAACAATAGCAATGCGCAACACAACAGAATGTCTTTTGGGGCCAACACACGCCATTCAACACCCATTACGAGCCTCAATTGTTTTCTCAGTGTGTGTGTGTGTGTGTGTATAAAAATTATAAAAAAAAATTGTGTCTGCACTTGAAAAAAAATTAAGAATTTTTTATGTTGTTGTTGAGAATCTGACAAGGCCACAAAAAATTAATCTTTGAAGATGGTTTATTTGCTGTCTTCAAATTTCTGCATGTAAGACTTATTTTTTTTATGACAATTCAGATTGTTCCTATTTATGATTTATATTTCTTAAATTAAACCGTTTATCACTTGAAATAAGATGTTCAATTCTCAAATCAACCACGCTGTAAATCAGCTTGAAAAACTTTGAATTTAGAAATGATTTCGATTCTATTGGAAAATTATTCAGGCACACTTTTTACCATAGCAATTACTACAATAGGTTTTCGCTGAGTGTATTTGTGTGTGTGTGTGTGTGTGTTTGTGTGTGTTGTTTGCTCCTCTGATGGCCCGATGCGTGGGCTTAAATTATGTTGGAAATGTCATCGTAAGATTCAACACGACAACAAGGGATGACATAAATTTCCACCAACATCATGTGTTGCCACATGAGCGACGTGGCAAGCAGCTCCAACCTCAACCTCAACTTCAACTCCAACTCTAGACTCAGCTCCATCCTCAGCGCCACACTCGCATCCAAGCATCCAAAAATGGCAACACTTATTCTTGTTGTTGTTGTTGTTGCCTGCTATTGCAAACTAGAGTATGTTGGCCAAGTTAAGGTTGCGCCTGCGCCTTGTCGGTCGGTGCAACTTCAGCTCCAGCTACAGCTCCAGCTCCAGCTCCAGCTACACACAACACACATATCATTGCTCTATCAGTTGAGATCTCAGGCGATTGCGCGCCAAAGCCAAAACTCGAACTCGCTGGCAAAGGAGGAGGCGGTCGCCAAGACGACAACAACAACAACAACCACAACAAAAACAACAACAACCACAACAACAACAACCACAACAACGACGATGATGACGGACAAAAGCCAGCTTACATCTAGCACTACAAAATTCATAGAGAGGGTCGTTTGAAATTTATCACCTGTCTTCAATTGAAACTGGATCAGTTTGAAAATTATATTAAATAACTCAACTCTATTGAGTTTAGTATCTTTGGTAAATCTGAACTGATTTTCTATCTATTTCTAGGCCATTTAGACCATGGCTTCTCGGCTTATTCTGCAAGTCATTATTGATGGCCTTCCAGGATATCCAAATTTTAAGGCTTTATCAAAACTACAGTTGTCGATTTTCCTCTTCGAAAGTATTTTTTCATATTTTCTTTTTTTTTTTCTCTCTCTCTCTCTCGCTATTTATATCTTGCTCTCTCTCTTTATTTCACTCTCTATCTATTTCTCTTTGCCCTTCTCTTTCTCAGTGCAATTTTCTCCCTCTCTCTTTGTAGCTGTCCCACACTCTGTCACTCTTTATGTCCCTCTCCCAGTCTCCCAGACTCCTCTTCCCTCTGACCTCCATTCAGTCTAACTGTCTGTCTCTCTCTCTCTCTCTCTTTTAATCTCTCTTCATATCTATATATCTCAGATGATCTTCCCCTGACACTCTCCGAATCTATCCCACTCTATCCCTCTGTTTCTCTCTCTCACTCCCTCTCTCTCCCTCTCTCTATATCTCCATCTTTCTCTCTCACTCACTCCCTCTCTCTCCCTCTCTCTATGTCTCCATCTTTCTCTCTCACTCATTCTCTAACTATCTCTCTCTCTCTTCCTCTCTCCGTCTCTCCCAGGTTCACCCTTCCTCAATCTCAATATTTCCTTCACTCCCTTTCTCAAACCCACTCCTTCCTCATATGTTTCCCATCGAGAACCTTTCGAACGCCTAGCGTGCAACTCTTTAAGCTCCCCATTCGTCAGCTTCATCATCAATGTGGCCTTATGTAGTGCAAGATCTGGCCAACAACAAACTAAAAACGGATCAAAAACCATACACAAACAACACAAACACACACGAATCGAGCTGAGCTGAGCTGAGCAGAGCTGAAGAGAGACTTGGGGACGATTCCTCCTCGTCCTCACATCTGCACACATTGCCACAACTTGGTGGCTGTTTGGTTGTTGCTGTGGCCGTTTGCTGTTTGGTGTTTGTGGCTGGCTGCCCCATCTGTGACTCCATCAGCATCTCCACTGCTATCCAATCCAATGCTATCCGCCTGGCTGTTGCTTGGCTCTTTTGCCTGTTTGGCTGTCGCTGCAAAGGTGTTTTGCAATTTAACTGGCAACGCAGCAGCACCCAGCACCCAAAAACGATCAGCGGATTGCTGCACTGCACAAAAATGCATAGTCAAAGTCAAAAAAAATAATGTCTAAATAAATAAAATAAAATGTAGATACAAAATAATGTCTAAATAAATAAAATAAAATGTAGATAAACTTTTCTAAAGCAACTTATTTTCAAATATAGAAATTCCTGTTTTATAAAATGGAAATAGTTTTTTGAGAGAGGAAAATAAAGTTTTTATTTTTCATAATTTTTTTTTTTTTTTTTTTTTTATGTGGCAATTATATTTAAACATTAATCAACCTACATTAATCAGATTAAAATAATAATCAGATTACAAAATAAAACTGAGATAAGCACAATTTTCAACAAAATAAATTATTGGATGAAATTTTAAAAAAATATTGTTAGTTACCACAAAATTTGTACAGTGCACTTGTGGCTTGGGATGTGGATGTAGATCTATCTAAGGCACACTAGCTCCAGTACGGCTGGGCCTCTGACTCTGACTACAGCTCCAGCTCCAGCTTCAGCTCTGGCTTTGGCTGTGGCTCGTTTATTTCTGTGTGGTTTCTTCCAAGACGGGGTCGGGTGTGCGGGGGTGTGGGGAGAGGTATCGTATCTTGGCTCCACTTCACATGCCACATGGCAACATAAGTAGGCGCGTGGCATTCGTGTGTTGTTGTTACTATTATTGTTGTCGATTATTGTTGTCGTTGCCGTTGCCGTTGTTGTTGTTGTTGCGGTCGTTGTTGTTGTTGCTGTTGTTGTTGCCAGACATATAACAACAACGTAAAATGACAATAAAATGCAAGCAACATACAACAAAAAAAAAGAGCAAAATGAAGAAGAAGGAAAATAAAAAATAGGCGAATGCCAAATCCAAATTGAATGCAAATGAAAGCCACAAACTATGCTAAATTCCTGAAATCGCATCGGATTGGCAATTTGTGCTTTCCTTTCTTAATATCTCCATGTGTGTGTGTGTGTGTAAGTGTGTGTGTGTGTGTGTGCTTATGTAGTTCCAGCTGCTCTCGAAGGCCTCTTTCTTTATTTAGTTAGTTAGAGCTGCAGTTGGAGTCGAAGTTGGAGTCGGAGCTGGAGTTGGAGTCGGAGTTGGAGTATGGGATACTTGGGCATCCGCTCTGTGAAATGATTGCCCTGTGGAGGCTTCTTCTTCGATTGCAAAATGGGGCCTGCACTTATGATCAGTGTTCTGTCCAACTGTCCATCTATCTGGCTGTCTCTCTGTCTGCCTGTCTGTGTTATTATAAGAACAGATTGAACTAACTAACCTAATGAACATAGCTGTAAAGCGATACTTGAAATTGCATTTTTCAGCTCAAGCATTTTGCAATTGAGAATTATTGCATATCATGAGTAAACAACTGAAATTAACTGGCTAAATGGCAGTCGTGCAGATTGCTATTAACTCAAATTCGATCAGTTTTTAAATATTGATAGTGATTACGAAAAACATATATTGAGAATCTATCAGTATAAAAAGGCTATGCTCGGAAAACTGTTTCCACTTCATTAAATAACAATTTTAGTTCTCAATGGGAAAAGCTTTCACTAATCTGTGAAAAGATATATCTATGGAAATGATAGATAGATAGATTAGCTACGAAAAATAGATAGAGTATCTATCAAAACTGAGTCAGCTATTCACTTAACCAATAAATATGTTCAAGTTAAGACTTAAATAATGGAATGTAAGCAAGTTATAAATAATCTTGAATATTTAAGACATTATTTGAAGTCCGTTTTAATTTCCAGGAATATTCTTACGGACTTCAAATGATACCTAAGATATACAAGATTATAAATAGCTATTAGTTATCTGTACTTTCTATCAAAAGTGATTTCAGAGTAATGTTCATGATCTTTGGCTGTAAATAAATCATCGTCATAGGGCCTAAATACATTCATATATGCAAATACCCGGAGCAGTTAGATAGTTGAAGTTCCTGCATCCGTTTACCGAGCTCGGGGGTCGCCCACACAAAAACCTGGGTTAATTGCAAAGCTCCACTCAATTCAACTGACTGTCCGGCACTTTCCGGCTTTGTCAACCGGGCCGCGAACTCCTCCTCCGTCCAATCAATTTCTGGCCATGTGTGTGTGTGTGAATGTGTGTGTGTGTGTGTGTGTAACTATTACCTACTTGAAAAACTCTGACACATTTCGCTCCGTACGCAAAATGAAATAAATCATTTGTCGTCTGTCGGATTTCATGTCGAAATGACCATTAAATAACATTTCTACAACTATTGAGGAGATCATAAATAAATTGCAAAAATAAATAAATAAATAGAAAATACAAACCAAAAAACAATAGCAACAACAACCAAAATAGCCAACAGCCGGAAAAAAGTATAACGAACATATTTTTCTATTCACATTACAACAAAAACAACAACTCATCATTGAAGCGGTCAGTCAGCAAAAACAACGCCTAGTTACGGACATTTCTTTAAATGTGTGTATATACACTTGGAGAAAAAACTGAGCATTTTATATTTCATATATACTTTAAATGAAGAGTAGTAATTGTATTAAGAAATTTGTAATTAAATGTAAGTCACTTTGAATAACGAATTGAAGTTCATTATTTAAGAACCATAAGTTTAAAGCAGAAAAATACTTAATATTTTTATTTAAATTTAAGATCTAATAAATGTTACTTTAACTTATTTATATTTTTAAGAATTTAGAAGAAAAATACTTAATATTTTTATTTCAATTTAAGATCTAATAAATGTTACTTTAACTTATTTATATTTTTAGCAATTCAAAACATAAATACTTAATATTTTTATTTCAATTGTATATCTTATTCATGTTAACTAAATTAAATTATATTTTTAAGAATTCCTGAACAACTTTCGCTTGAAATATTTTAGCAACAAGGAAGAGTTCAAAACCAGTTAAACTTGGAATTCAGGACCATCTTTTTACGCTGAGTGTATGCATATAAAATGTTGATATATATATGTATATATATATCGGACAACATATTGCGGCGGCACCTAATATAGCGAAACAAATTTAATTTAAATTACAGGCGTGGTCGCAGCACTCAAAGCTCTCATTGTGCACTACTTTGTTGTTGTTGTTGTTGTTGTTTGTTCTTATTGTTTTTGTTGTTGTTCATAAAATATGCAATAATCTACCACAGAGGCGCGCAAGCAATATACTTAGATAAAGTTTAGAGGTCGACTTTGACTTTCTAATTTATTTATGCGTCGTCGCCGTCGTCGTCGTCGTGTTTCCATTTTATTTTTCTTTATTCCTAGGCCAGAACTCGAGTCGAGCTTTGATGCGTCAAATCTGAACAGATAGATAACAGATTCTAAACAGCTTCCAGCTTGAACTGATGAAGTAACTAACTAGCTGGCATTGATATATTATAGTAGAACCCCAGATCGAGTCACAGTCAGAGTCAGAGTCAGATTCAGAGACAAAGGCTGTCTGTCCGTCCACAGGCTACACCCAATTTCCAGCTGGAAGTTGTTGTGGCAGCTGAAGTTGCTGCTGCTGCTGCTGCTGCTGCTGCTGTTGCTGCTTTTGCTGCTGCTGTTAACGTTAAAGTTAAAAGTCGAGACCACCAAGGAACACGCCCAAACAAGTCGCACAGCTGCACACAGTAGACAAACTCTGCACTGCATTTGTTTTAGTATGGATTACAATACTTATATACAATACCTATGCAACTGCACTATCCAAAGAGATGACTAACAAAATTTAATTCAATTTGCCTGCTAAAAAATAAACAAAAAAACAAAAAAGCAAAAAATGATCGAAATCTTATAGCAACAACAAAACGGTACAACATTTGACAAAAGGTGGGCTTCAACACCGTAAATAAAGTTGTATTTACATAAAAAAAAAACATAGAAAAATAAAATAAAATAAATGAAACAATGAAACACACTTCTAACTGAAAATCAGTTTTTTAAGTTTAAATAATCAGAAGGAATATTTAAATTTAAATGTTTTTAAATAATTTTCAAATGCTAATCTAACAAAGACAAATCTGTTTTACAATTAATAAAAAAAAAAATTCTTTTCTGACGTATTTAATATCTTATGTAAATGAAAACGAAAGTTATATAAAAAGATTAAATTGCTTTTAAATATACAAATGTGACCAGCTGTGATATATTTTGTTGAAAAGTAATAACAATTAATAAATAATTATCTTTCACTTTTATTTCTGAATCGCTGTCAATCTTTATGTTTTGCGTAATGGAAAGTAGATAATGCTACACATACAATCATATTTGCCTGTGTCGATTTACATACATACATATCTATTTATATATTCGCCTTATCTCAAAACGCAATCTCAACAAATCGTAATCGGCCTCTGCAAAAGTTGCAACCATTTTTTTTTTCTTCTTACATTGTTTTTGTTGTTGTGAATTTTCCGTTTTGATTAAATTGTAACAAGTGCCAGCCCACATATCGTTTTTCTTTTCCGCTCGCCACCAAAAAATAAAGAAAAAGAAAAAAATCATTTACAAATTTATTGCTAATATTTCATGTTATGTGTCGTGTTGCATAAATACAAAAAGGCCAGCCCCAAAGACCCAGTGCAACATGTGATATATCCAACAAAAGCAACGAACACAATTTTCGCTCGCTGTTAATTGCAAACTTTTGCTTTTAATAGCGACAGCAGCAGCAGCAGCGACAACAACAACCAATACCAAAGAGCAGAACACAAGACGGAGAACGAACGCGTCGAGAGAATCGAGGCCTCGACAAATGGAGTCCACACACCAATGTGCACACAGAGAGCACAAAATGCTGGACTGAGCGCTGAGCTGGCGCTAACGGTAATAGGCAGCGCTGTTTACGTCAACGTTGCTGCTTTACTAACAACGCCGTTATGGGCAGTAGCCAATGCAGCCGCAGCCAGCTGCCTGGGCGGGTGCCCACACCAGCAGAGCAGAACACACAAACACACACATAACCACACACTCACATGCACAGCTGTCAGACAGTCGCTTAGTCAGTAAAATTGTATCAAAGGCCGCTGCCGAGAGACTCGAGCATCGAGTGAGTCTGTTGCTTAAGTCTTTTGTTTTTAGCATTGAGCGTGACTCGTGGTTTTTTGTTGTTGTTGTTTCTTGTCTCTCTTTTTTGGTGTGCACGAGACCAGCCGACCACTGGCGACTGCAGGCTGCGACGGCGGCAGCGACGCCACCACACCCTTGACTGGATTGCAAAAAAACAAAAAGAAGAAAAAAATAAGTTGACTGCGGTCCACTCGCAGTTGCTTATTGTTGTTGTTGCTGTTGTTGTGTTTTCCTCAGCTGCTGCTGCTGTTGCTTGGCATTTTGTTGCTGGTTGTGCTTGGTTTGGCTGCGGCGTCAATTTGCTTTAAGCCATTTCGCGCCCGCTGCTTGGACCGCCAAACTTTTGCTCCTTTTGTAATTGTGCGCAAGAGGTGATGTCGCCGTTGCCGTTGCCGTCGCTGCCGCAGTCGGCGCAACGTTTGCTATTTTGATCGGCTGCGGTGCTATCTATCGGTCCGGTTTGTTTTTGGTATTTTTTTTTCTTCTTCTCTTTTTACTCTTTTGGGGTGATTCAAGTTTCGCCTGCCTGCCTTTAATTTTGCTGATGTTGTTGTTGTCGTCGTTTTTTTGATGGTCTTTTGGACTTGGTCTGCATCTGCAGCAGCAGCAGCAGCAGCTGCAGTTGGGGCGTTAATGTGCTTTGCTATTTTATTTATTCATGCCAAGCATCTAAGCTAGTAAATTGTATTGCTCGGACCTCAAACTCAAACTCGGACTCCGACTCCAACTCCAATATCGACTTGGACTTGGTTTCGGGCTTGGCTTGGCTTGGCTTGGTTTCGCTTGGCTTTAACTTTGCGACAACAGCAAAACGGCGACAGCGACAGCAACTGCATTGCGGGCCAGCAGCTTTTGCTTTTCTTTGGACCACGACAAACAGTAAGACGACAACAACAACAACAGCAACAAGCAACAACCAACAACAACAAGCAACAACCAACAACAGGCAACAACAGGCAACAACAGCAACGACGACGACGACGACATCAGATTGTCATTCTTGTTTTTTTGCTTCTTTTTTAATTGAAAGTCGCCAGGCGTAGCTGTCTTTACTCTTACCCCATTTTGGTTACCACAACTTTGTCAAAGTGTTTGCCAATTGCAGAGAAATTTATTAAATATCTGATGAATCCCATAGCACATATTTAACATTAATAATTCTAACATTGTAAATAAAAGTAAAAATAAACCTTTTTTGCGTTGAATTGCCCAAGTCAGATTTTAAATAGAGCCTAGGCAGATAAGTTGAAAACTAGATCTAATATATATTTTCAGAAAATATACTAAAATAAATGTGTTCTAAAATTCCCATCGAAATTTTTTAAAATCTCATTATCCTTAACAAAAAAAAAGACACTACAGCTTATTTAATAATCTGAATAATCTTTAGCTGGGCAGTGTTGTTAAAAAGTATAATTATTATTACGAGTAATTTTTATAACTGTTATCACATGGTATACAAATTAAAGAATCTTCTGCCTGACAATTATATATATTTAAGAGTATCTCAGCTTCGTCTTTATGTTAAATGGTTGAGTGCAGTTTGTGTATTTATTTTGCTCTGTTTGCAGTGTCATTAATTTGTTGCTCCAATATTTTGTAAAAATTGGTTTACTTTGAAGCCGCTTTGGCTGCTTCGGCCGGACAGCTGGGTACTGGATTCACTTTTTAATGGCTGCGTGGAGTATGCAGTATGCAGTATGGACTATGGAGCGTGGAGCGCTGTCCACATCCACATCCCAGACATCTCTCGGACACCGGGGCTGAAGTTGAGACTTTGTCTCTGGTCTTTGGCTGTTACACAATTGCGGATATGAATGAGTAATCCGTGGGCTTTGGCTTGATATATGTCCGTTACACATTCACACACACACACACACACACACACACATATGTAGCGCTCTCGATTTGCCAACAATGGGCGCACACGTGTCGTGTACGTAACGCAAAATTCACTTTGACGATTCTTATCGAGTTGTTGCCACTGCGGCTGCTGCATTTGTTGCAGTCGCACGTGTTGGCCAATTGTCACTGCTTTTTGGCTCTGGCCATGGTTATGTAATTGCCAAGGTGCGAGCCGTCATTAGGCCAACTTAATTTTCGCACAAATTTTTAACAGCTTCATGCTGAGAGCCACAGCCAAAGTTCACACAAAGCCAACGGATTCACCCACGCTTATGGCCAGCTGATGCTGCACCGCGGCTACACTGAGCGAAAACACGTTGTTCACTACTAGAATTTTGCTAAACGACTCAAGCCAAATTTTACAAGTATTTCAAGTTTTCAATTTTTTAATAAAAAAAAAGTATGTTTGAATTTTCGACCAGTTCAAAAGGTGAATCTCGAAAAATATTTGGTTGAGTTTTGTGCAGAGTGTACAGCTGCTGGATGATTCATGATGATGCACAACAACTTTAACTGCTTCTCCTCCTCCTTAACGTAGTGCGCCCACCCCCCCTCCCACCCCGCGGCAGACCCCATCCTCTACCCGTTTACTGACTCGCACAGAATTCGGTAGTCGTTAAAATCGCGTCTAGAGCCACCGTCGGCGATCTTCGACGATCTCCGCCAGCGCCAGCCAACATCATAAAAGAGACTGCAAAATTTAGCACGCCCATAAAAAGCGCCCACAAAACTTTTCTAACTGCGTTTCAAATGGCCGGCGGTATTTTAAAATTCTGCTTTTGTTGTTTGCTCAGCCATTGTTGGCTTTATTGCCTTTTTATTGTGTGGTAACAAGTGTGCACACTCGTGTGTGTGTGTGTGTGTGTTAGTCTCTTAAGTAGCCTAAGGGTAACTCCAGATATGGGTAAGTTGTCTGCTCGGCTTGTTAAGTTAATCAACTCGAACTGACCTGAAACCATTAATGTTAATGCCACTTTTAAGTGCGTTACTGAATATTTTTAAGAGTTCCATAACTGGCTAATTGTGATCATAGCTTTTCCTCTAAATCAACTCTGCATTATAATTGCAAGCTGAATCCTGTAGGGTTAAACATCTATTTTGGTTAATAAAAACACCTTTAAACATCTTGCCTTGAATAAAACTTAGTCTTAATTAAGCTTAAAAGAAAAAGTTGTTGTTTTTTAAAAAATATTATATAATTCTTGAAACTGCAACTTAATTAGAGAAAAGCATCAAACTAAAGCAAAATAAATGCAACAAGTTGCTAAATTCAAATGAATATATAGAGATATATACAGATTTGCAATATGCTACACTTGGAATTATTTGTGTGTGTTGTGTGTGTGTATATTTAAATTTGTGTGTAGAGCAATTAACTAATTAGTAAGAATTTAGCAATGTGAAATTATTATGTGACGATAAGAATTAAGGAAGGCGGCAAATTGTAGATACCAGTATTGACAAGATCATATGCTCGATTGTCTATAGTAGTACAGCTATAGACAATGTCGCGTAGTTGCAACAACAACAACAACAAATGCAACAGCAACAACAACAACAACAACAAGGTGGTTCAAGTAAAACCAGTGCACTTAAATATCGCCTCAACAAAACGAAAAGTGGCAATTTAATTGCGTCAAACGCAGCATTCGATTGACAGCGATAACTAGAGAGAGACAGACGCTGAGGGTGCGAAAGAGATGGACAGAGAGGCAGACAGATCTGGATGCTGTCTGCGACAGTCTGCCTAGCCATTACAACAACAACAACAACACAAACAACAACAACGAAGTCAAGTGCTAGCTTGTTTAATTGAGAAGCGATCATAAAAAACGAAAAAACGCTTATGGCTTGCTTATGTGCCTCAGTATCTGCTTGCAGCAAAGTTGACTCTTGGTTGCAGTTCTCGTTGTTGTTGTTGTTGTTGTTGTTGTTGGGTTAACAACATCATTGCTGATTCGCGATTTATGCATTGCGTGTAAATTATAGCTGAACAACATTTTCGTATCGCTTTTTATTTATTATATAAACAAGAATCAATAATTTTAATGTTTAATTTTATAAAGATATAAATTATATATTTATATATGTATATATTTATGGCTGTTGATCTTAAGTGATTCGCTTAATTAAGTAAGAGTGTTGCTTGTTATAAATTAGTTTGCCATTTGGCAATCATAATTAAAAAATTGTTGGTCAATGAGAAAATATCTAAAAAAAAAAATTAACAAATCTTTCGACTGATATAACAACAATTCTAAAAAAAAATTGCTTATTATTTATTTATATAAAATATATATTTCAATTTATCTATCTAGAATTAGAATCATAATTAAATTGAAATGAGATTTACTTTCTACTATGTTTCAATTAGAAGAATTTTTTTTATCAATATTTAATATTATATTAAACTAAGTAATTCACATTTAAATTTACTTCAAGTTCCAGCTTACAAGATTAAGAATTTTGCATTAATATAAATAAAATATATATAAAGACCTTTAAATGGTAAATATAATTTATTTATTAGACAAAATAACTTATGATTGTTATCTAAGTACCTATATATATATATAATAAATTTTCATAATTTAATATAAATATAAAAGTCAAGTTTTACAAGAATTAATTTCTTGTAATTTTTTAAATTAAATTGCAATTAATTTTGGGCCCGATAGCGTCGAAAATTGTTAAACCTCGCCTACATTTGATGGAAGCAGTTGTTGTTGTTGTTGTTGCTTGTGTGTGTTTTTTTAACAAACATATTCCTCTATTTTAGATACATACATTTTTATGTTATATATTATTTATTTATCTATATATATATATATGTATATATATAGTTGGCATCGTTAAGTGCGCTCGCCATTCTCTA
Organism: Drosophila kambysellisi; assembly: GCA_035042185.1. Lineage (NCBI taxonomy): Eukaryota > Metazoa > Arthropoda > Insecta > Diptera > Drosophilidae > Drosophila > Drosophila kambysellisi. The sequence goes on along the minus strand of JAWNLS010000945.1, from coordinate 1,943,521 downwards.
TTAGCCGACAAATTCTTGGCCTTCCCTGTCGGCAGCAGCAACACACGCGGACACCTCGAGTTGGACTTGAGATGTGGCAGAGGGGCACAGAGGGGTTGGGTGGAAGTGGCAGTGGGGTTTTGCTGCAGATAATGCTTGTGTTCCACACAATCTAAATGGCCGTCTCGGGCACACCTTAGAATTTGAGTGTGTTACAATTTGAAGTAGTCGACAATGGCAAACGACGAGTGTTGTTTGTTGTTGTTGCTGTTGTTGTTGTTTGTTGTTGTTGTTGTTGTTGCAGTTGTTGCTGTTCTTGTTGCTGCTGACCAACTGCAAATTGTGAAAGTATCTGTTGGATACAAGACTCTCTGGTTGGCATCCCATGTGCCACACGACGTATGCTTAATTACAAACAAGCAAGGAAACAATGCCACCAACAACAACAACTGTTTTTTTTTTAAGGCTGTGGCTTTGTTTTTGTTATTTTCTGTATTTTGATGGTGCCTGCCCAGCGCACTGCTGCCAGTGAAGATTAGTCGCAGTGGGTCGCACATTTCGTTTCGCAATCGATTGCAACATGCAACAACAGCAACAGCAACAACAGCAAATGCAGCAGCAGCAGCCGCCGCTGCAGCAACACACGAAACGAATGTGGCAAGCTGGCAAGTCTGTTGCTCTAAAAAACATAGGAAAACTAGTTTAGGTGGGGACCAAATGGATATTCTTTTACTGCTATTTATACGCTGATCCCCCAATGCCTCAAAAACAGTGTATTTTGTGCTTTTGGTGGCATATCTACTAACTGGATGTGTTACTTGGCATATATACACCTCACAATTGGCCACGTCCACCGAACTGTTGAGTTTTGTCTGACACGCCCACTAGGGGTGCTGATGAAAAAAAAAAACAAAAAAAACTGTTAACGCCTCCATGCTAACTTAATACTGTAAAGTTTTTATTTTATGGTGCACCAATAAAAGTGCAGTTGCCATAAATGTCCATGTTAATACTTTTAATGCCGAGTTTAAGCCTTTATGTAAAACAGACACACTCAGAAAAAAATTTGGTTCTTCAATTGCCAAAAAATGTTAACAAATTTCTAAAAAATTTAAATATAAAATATCACTTTGAATTTAGTGCCCCAAAAATGTTAACAAATTTCTGAAAAAACTAGACAAAATATCCTTTAGAATATAGTGCCACAAATGTTATGTTAAAAATGTTAAATAATTTAAAAAAATTATATTTTTGAAAAAATTGAGGGAGAAGTGGATATAGAATTTGGTACCCCAAATATACCGTAATATATGTATGTAGTAAGAACGTGTCAGAAAAATTTAAACTTTTATTGTTTAAAAATTAAATAACAGTTTAAAATGCAACTTAGCAACTTTCTTTCTGTAAAATTATCACAAAGTTTATTAAAACTGTATTTAATTAATCTGTTAACGATTTAATTATTTATTAAATAACATAAAATGACTTAAGGATAATAACAACATTTAGATTGCTATTGGGAAGTAGTTTAAATGCAGTTTAGTTTACTGAGCTGAGGCCACAAATTTTTTTACAAATTTCTGCCACAATTGCAACATTTCATAATTCATCTGCTTAAGGCTATAGTTGAATAATTGTTGGGTGACTTAATTGGAATCAGTGTATTGTGCAGTCGGTTGCATTTGATTGTCATGTTCTCGCTAGGTTGTTGCAACTGCAACTGAGGCAGCCGCAGCCACAGCCACAGCCACAAACTGTGGCGGCATTCTAATGGCCGCCCAATATGACTAAGCACACTCATCGCACTCCTGCGTCCAACGTGTATGCAAATCGAAACCAGTTTAAGCCACCAACCAAACATACACATATAACTATATATGTATATAGATATATATATATATATATATATACAAAATATGGGTCGAGATCTCAAAATGCAGCTGATCGAATTTTTGCATTAGGCGCAGCAGCAGCAGCAGCAGCGGCAGCGGCAGCAGCAGCCAAACTGCCATCCGGCCATGCAGCAAACTGTGCCCAAGCTGCCTGCTGTTTGCCTGTTGCCTGATTATCTGCCAAGGAAGGCATGCCAACAACAACAACAACAACAATAACAACAACAATAGCAACAACAACAACAACTGCAGCCGGCTGAGCAAAAATCGAATGCTATCTATATCTAACGAAGCAGGGCCATATAGCCAACATTTTGCTATTAGCCAAAGAAATATACAACTCACACACACACACACACACACACATTGCTTAAAGTATCTGTATCTATGTATCTTTTCGCTTGGTCCAAGCGAACGCAGAAAACGTAACGTATAATCTAAGAGGCCACAAAATCAAGAGTGTGTCTAAGCCAGCTGCTGGCCTGATGAAATGCATTGTATCGCCACCACCACCACCAACTGCACCACCAACAGCACCACCAATAACAACAATAACCAACCACACAAAAGTGCGCCCAGCAAAAAGATACCCTTTGAATAACAAGAAAATAACTCATATTCCTTAAAATTTACATATATATTTTTTGATATATGATTTTTAATTATATCTGTGCTTCTTGCTCGACCTTCCAAGAATCGTAACACATTCCATAACATTCTAAGGTGTGAATTCATCTATTTCAAGGTCATAGCTCAAGTAAAATTAAATTAATTAGACTTTCTAATGTCGAGAAGTAGTTATACAAAAACTGGAATATTCTTGAACTGCAAAATGCACATTAAATTAATTATCATTTATATCGGACACTATTTATCGATATTTGTGGAACTGGCTAGGTACTCTAATAATCGACAGCATAGGAAAAGTCAGCTGATGTTAAACTCAAGTCTGCTTTTTAAGCACCAATTTTATATATATCTTTTGCCGGCGCCAATTGCAGGTGTGTTTTTATGATCCGATATATATATCGAATTCCGGCTGGATTGAGCATAGACATATGTATACATATATCTGCTGCACATAGAAACAATATTAATCGGAAACCCTTTCATAGATGCTTCCAATTGCATGTTACATAGATTTCGATGTGGGTATCGTCCTTCTTGAACAACTGTAGCAATTACAGGGTATATCAACCGCTAGCAACAAACTATGCACGCCTTGGCGCGTACGTGTGGCGTTGTCGGGGCGGACGTTGCCGTTGAGGCCGTCCCCATCGAATCTGCTCGGTGGCCCACAGGCCACTCAACTCAGCTCAGCTCAGCTCAACTGGAGTCAACTCGCCATCGCCATCGCCATCGTTGGACAAAAACAACAACAGCAGCAGCAGCAACAAAAATCTACATTTGTCCAAAATACCACAAACTGCGACTGCAACTGCAACTGCAACAGCGACGGCGACGGCAACAGCGCTGTTGCATAAAAGCAACGCTCCAAATTGCTAACTGAGCGATCCAGTTTAAATTGCAATTGCTCGTTAATGGGCACTAAAACGTGCCGGTGTCGTTGTGAATGTGTTGGTTGCCCATTCGGCTGTGTTTTTTGTATTTTTTGTTTTTTTTTTTGTATTTGTCGTTGTTTTTTGTTGTTTGGTTTTTTTGTTTTTATAGCCAGAAATACGAACGCTGTTGGCCGGCGTGTGGCGTGCGCGGCGTATGCGCAACGAGCCAGCCGCAGATACGAATATAACAAGCCAGCAAGCAAAACAGCACTCATACGCACAGTGGTGCGCCAGCGGCGATGACTGCGGTGGTGCTGGTACTGGTTGTCGTAGTGGTAGTGGTGGTGGTGTCGGTGGCTCAACAGCTCTGGCCGCGCTAATGATGGCCAGACGGTTGTGGCACTATTAGTGTTAGTCACGCATATATGGGCACTGTTTATGAACTCTACAAAACTGGAGACTTTTACAATAACCAAAGAATGCTTACAGCTCCGTTACCGATCAATTAATTATAATAATAGTGTAATCGAGCAACTTTCCTAAAGTGGAGACTTTTAAAGAGTGTCGGAAATCACTTTACATAGCTATAACAGCTCTGGCTGCGCTAATGATGGCCAGCCAGTAGCACTGTTAATGTTGGTCATACATGTATGGCGCTCTTTATTGAACTCTACTAAAACGGAGACTTTTACAATAACCAAAATAATGCTTATAGCTGCTTTACATATCAATTAACATAATAGTGTAATCGAGCAGCTTTCCTAAAGTGGAGACTTTTAAACAGTGCCTGAAATCACTTTACATAGCTATAACAGATCTCGCAGCGCTAATGAAGGCTTAACAGTTGCACTGTTAATATTGGTCACACATGTATGGCGCTTTTTATTGAACTCTACTAATTGGAGACTTTTACAATAACCAAAATCAAAGATCAATTAATAGTGTAATCGAGCAACTTTCCTAAAGTGGAGACTTTTAAACAGTGTCGGAAATCACTTTACATAGCTATAACAGAACTCCCAGCGCTAATGATGGCTTAACAGTAGCACTGTTAATATTTATCACACACATATCCCGCTTTTTACGAAGTCTACTGAATTGGAGACTTTAGCCACAAATGCTTAAAATAATGTTAAGAGCAGATTAGACAATTTTAATATAATAAACCAAATTGCATAAGCCTTGTAAAAAATAAAGAATTGTTTATTTTCTCAAGATACTAAGAGTTAGAGTTAAAAGTAAAACCGTAAAACTAGCTTAAGTTGCGATTTACATATTTGCTGCACTGTTCTACATCAGTGATTTTCAATTAACAATGCAACTCTATAAGAATCACGAGCCCAAAGCGAGCTGTGCCACATTTGTCGCATCTAAACGAGCTACGACAATAACTTAGGCGCATGACAACATATTTCACAATTACGAAACAATTTCGCCCACTACAAAATACAGAAACTCCGGCAGCTCTTCGAACAATAGAACCATATCTAAGGCACAACCCCCCCCCCCCCCCCTCACCCTAAGCACCGCAACACCCCCAGCCAAAGAAAAAAACTATCGTAATAGCAGACGAATAGGCGTAGACGCCAGAGCCCAGAATCGCGACGTCGCGTCGACATGCCACAGATACACCAATGCACACACACAGATACACAAATGCAGACACAGATACAGCTAACAGCTAACAGCAAACAGCTAACAGCAAACAGAACGAAACCAGATCACAAGCCTATAGCAATAATTATGAAAGCGCACTCGTCGTCAAAATGCGGTTCGTGCCTTAATAAACTCCGCAAGCAGGCAGCATATTGAAATTTTCAATAATAGTTAACAACAACAACAACAACAGCAACAACAACAACACCAACAACAACAGCAGCAACAACATCACTGACAACAGCTATTAAATTATATAAATACAAATGTGTCTTTGTGTGTGTGTGTGTGTTGCAAAAAAAAAAGAAGGAAAAAAAATAAAAAATAGCAACTTTGGATGGATGGCGTTATACGTATTATTGATTTAAACATCAAGATAAATTACATTGAAGTCTGCCGGAGTGCAGCGAGCGCATTAGAAGGCGTACTATAATATAAATATATATGTATATATGTGCTACACATACACACACACACACGCACATATTTATATATATATAGTCTAACAACAACAGCTCTTTGGACAGCCGCAGTAACGACTTTTTGGCTGACTGCCGTTGTTGTAATTGTAGATAATTGTTGTTTTTGTTGCAGTTGCAGTTGCAGCTGCCTTCTTTTTTTTTCCTGTCGGGCGCTACAAATTTTCAAACCCCACTAGGCACATTTGCGCTGGCGCACGATCCCCAAAAAAAAACAAAAAAAACCCAAAGCCAAAACCCAAATGAAACCAAACGTACAACCGGCAATTGTAGCATCAACATGAGATGTGCAACGCGGCCCAAACCCGTGCCCCAATACCCAATAGCCAAATTCAAAGCTGGAGCTGCACTTAGAAAAATCAAAATGAATCCCATAAAATTACAGTTCGATTTTTGTTTTCTTTTTTTTATGGAAAATAATATGAAATTTTTTCCTTAAATCATATTAAAAAATAAAAAAACTTATTTTTACTCTTCAAAAATATTTTATATCTTTAGGAAACATTCTTGAAAAATTCAATTGAATTTAAAATATTTTTTAAAAATATTTTTTAACTTTTTTATAGAACATTTAAAATATTCTGTAAAAGGACAAATTTGATTTGCAAATTGTAGAAATTATAGTTAATAGAAAGTTATAGCTAATTCTCTCAATCACAGTGTATATTATTTTTTGCACAGTGTATAGCTAGAGCCCGTGCCAGAGTCAGATTCAGAGTCAGAGTCTAAATCTGAGTCCAAGTCTGGATCTTTGGCTACTCTTTGACTTGTCGCTCGCTCCAAAACGTCGAATGCGTCTAATTTCTTGAGTTTGCTTTTGGGCTTCTCTCTAACGGCGGAGACGCCGCCGCTACCACTGAATGTCGTGCCACGGTCTTCGGTCTCGAACCCATTCCCCAATCCGCAATGCCTGTTGCCCAGCCATCGTCGTCGTCGTCGTCGTCGTCGTCGTTGTCGTTTAAATCGTACCACCACAGGCGACATAAAAATAATGAAGTGTGCGGGTGTGGTCGACTCGCTTTTAACTCGGCCCCGTCTGACTCTTTGACTATCCGACTGTCTGAATGTCTATCGACTGTCTGTCTGTCTGTCTATCTGCCTGCCTGCCTGCCTGTCTTGACTGTTGCTGTGGCCCGGTCTGCCTGGCCGATCTGTTTCGACGGTTGCCAAAGACGTCGAAGGCAACGAGACGTTTCGCAGATTGCTGAATCGTGTTTAGCCCAGCGGTGTGCTTTGCCATCAAACCCAGTGAACATTTTCCACACCACTTAGAACTGTTCGACTTCTGTTCCGACCTAATGCAGCTAACCCTTAAAATTGCGAGCAAAATAATAAAATAAATAAGAACTTTTTAACTAAAAATCCAGCTAAAATCATTCGCATTGAATTTTTAAACAACAGCATTTCTAATATTAATTTCAATTTATTTTTAACTCTTACTACTAATAAATAATTATATAAATATACATTATATACATTATATTTAACTCAACAAAATTTAAATAAAAATCAAATTTGTATATATTTTTATTATCATGAGTCATTTGAAATAATTCCTTCAACATTTGATGGGCGTCTGTTTGTTCTTGAGGTACTTGAAGTGAAATATGTTTGCTGTGTTATTTTGTTGCCCACTAGACGACAGACAACAACGTGCACACACGCCCAACAACTGCAAGAAATATAACGGTATCCAAGGTTGTGCTACGCTTAAAATGTAATTGTTCGACTTAAAGAGCCACAACAACAACAACAACAACAACAGCAATGAGAACAACTGTAACGACAAGTTTTTGGCTCGGCAGCAGCCAAGTCTCTAATCAAATACGAGTGGAATACCAGAGTCGAAAGGCAGCAAGCGAGCAACCCACCTAGAAAAAAATTACAACAACAACAACAACAAAAATCACCACATGCAAAATCAGACAATTTACATTTAGCAGCATGAGTTGTGAGTTGGTATGAGTTCGAGCGCAGAATACATATGCGCAGCCTCATACATGTATGACACCAACACCAACACAATGTCAACAGTGGAGACAAGCGCCGCACTCGCGCACACTGAGTGACTACGATAAATTTTCACTTGAATATTCGACACACTTAGCGAGAGCCGAGCAGAGCCGAACAGACAGTCGACAGTCGTCGATGAGACGCGTCGCGAGACGAGACGAGACGCGACGATGCGATGCGATACGAGTGCGCTCACAGCTGGACGCCTTGTGGCGTCGTCGCTGCCAGGACTGTATGTCTGTCTCGCTCAAATATATATTTTTTTTTTTTCGTATTTTCAGGGAGGGGCTGGCAATTCTGGAGGCTATGCATCATCATCAGCAGCAGCAGCAGCATTGGCGGCAGCAAGCATGTTGCAACCAATATAGTATGCAAGCGGCGCTCTGCATGCATAAAATATTATGCAACACGCGAGACAGCAACAACAACAACAACAACAACTGCAACAGCAACAACAACAACAAGAGACCAGACGACACGTTGGCTCTTGTTGGCTGTCTATTTCACAGCTGTTATTGTTAGCCTGGCCCGGCTGTTGACAGCATTTAGGTCTAATTGAATTGCCATTGCCAGTTAAATGTTACGTCGTAATCCTGTTGATATCTACTGCCTGCCGCATGCTGCATGCTGCCTGCGCCCGGCACATTTAAGAACTCTGTTGCTCCCATTCGAAATAAAGCACATAAATCAGGCGACACACACAGCTTGAGTTTTCCGAGGGTGAGTGTTGCGAAATTCGCCAAGTAGCGCCATCAAAATACAAAAACAAAAAATCATTGAATATAATAAAAATGACTAGTGCTGTGGCACGATCAAGACCAAGTGCTGCTGCCGCTGCTGCTGCTGCTGCTGCCTCATAACAACAATAACAATAACAATGGCAACGGTTTTTGGGGAGTTGAGTTGAGTTAAGATCGGTCTGTCTGTCTCTCTGTCTGTCTGTCGGTGGGTCGGTCGCCTTCACAGTAGTCAGCATTGGGGCGTCTGCAGTTCAACGTTCAAGTGGCACAGTACGCCCTAGAAAAATGAATTGATTCGATTGTTTCGAGACGACAGCAGCAGCAGCAGCAGCAGCTATTCTTTTTTTTCTTATAATTTTTTGTGCCTCATTGTTTGGCAGCGCGACTATTTTATCTGCAAACTTTGGCCAAACAGAAATCACAGTCACAGTCAACCACCCGCGTCCCCAACAAGCTGCAAGACACAAGTTAGATGACACCAGTTCAACGTTGCAGCGACTGGCAAATACCCTGTATTCATTCAGAAATAGCTGTGCTTCTGCTTCTCTCTCGGAAAAAAAAATTCTAGAAAACAACTCTGAGAACAGGAGTTTTGAGAGGAACATCACTTCCTATTCCTATTAAATTTACTCTCAATGATTTTCGATATTGTATATGCGAACTATCGAGAGAAACAAATCACAAGTCTAAAGTCCAAATTTAAACACTTCAGGAATCATCTGTTAATCCCAACAAAAAAAATATATATACATAAAACAACTCTTGCTTATAGATTGGTTCAATAAAACCTCAATCAGAAATCGATACATATCGAATTTATAAATATGACTTATCGATTGAAAATGCATTTAAAACACAAGTCTATATTCCAAGTTTCAGTTCTTGAAATCGTATAGTTTCTGATAACTCAATATCAAATGGACCGATCTTCTTCTACACTTGCACCACTGGCTAATACACTCCGCAGCCATTCTGAATGGCTACAGGGTATACAAGAAAATACTAAAAACTGATGATACAATCGCGTTTTTGACTTTGAAAAGTCAGCCGGAGTCAGCAGCAGTTCGACTGATCCATTGTTCAATATTGTTTGCCGGCTGATTGTTATTGTTTATGAGGCGACGCTACAAGAAATGCACTCGAAACAAATTTGGTGGCACTTGCAACATTTTTTATCCAACCAGGCAACTCAAGAATAATACAAAATATCATTCAGCTTGCTTTTAACAGCAGAAGAATTCACCGTAGCCCGGTTTCAGTTGCAGCTGCTCCGTTCCAAACTGTGGCAAATCGCAATCCTCGGGTATTTCCTGTTCCAGCCAGTCCATCATCAGGTTGAGCTTCTCCAGGGTGCCCTCAAACTCTCCACTGACAGCGTTGCCACATTGCATAATTGACATGTAGCCGCCAACATTCAACTCGTTGGCCTTTTGTGTGGCACGTGACATCAGTCTCTTCACATCTGCCACCCACATCTTGTACGATATCCTGTAGATAGCTATCCGTGCACAATGCTCACAACTCAGCGACATCTTCTCGGATCTTAAATAATTCTTATTTATTTGTATGAAAAACGTATTTTTTGGTGTTTATCTTTTATCTGGTTTGTTCGGGAATTCGTTTTTATATGTTACAAAATGACATCAAATTCACTGACTACTTAAAAAAAATATAAACAAATGTTTTGCCAATTAAATCATTTTGAATCAAGAATGTAAATTATTAAATATTTATTTATAAAATAAAGTCATTTGTGCTTGTCCGACCTCATTAGGTATATATAATTCAGATCACTATTATTAATAATACTGATTTTTATATTAATGATTAAGCAATCACATTACTGAAAATAGATCCAGTAAAAAGACTTCTTTTACAAACAATCTCAGCTTTCATCTTAGCAAATCTTCAAAGAATATATCAAAAACTAATGCCATGTCTGAGGTTAGTATTTGGAGGAACAGTCTCATTGCATTCACTGGTAAAGTGTTGCATAACGCTGAAGAACCTTGCACTCAAACGTCCTTTGGCAGGATGTTGACAAACTGTGTTTGAGCTCAGACAGATGATCATCAAAAGGATATCGTGTAAAAAGATCAAGTGCAGTTCCAAGAAAAGGACTCAACTCACTAAATTTTTTACCAAAAATTAGTTTACGCAGCAAAAAAAGTTTTGTTAGCTTTTTTGACCCACAAAAAAATGTTTTCAAAACACTTTTTAAATATTGAAATTAAAATTTATAAAAAATGCAGCTTGTAATTTGGAATAATTGCGGCTTTTAAAAAATGTGAGCTAAACGGTTATTGTAATGCACTTGTTGCAAGTGCAATGTGTGGCAAATTCAAGGGCATAGCCGGTTTTCTTGCAGTGTAGTTGAATGCAGCTGACTCGTGCTGCCAACAGCTTGTACCATTGTTCAACACTATTTGTGCCTCAATCTCTTAATTAAATATGCCACTAACTGGCAGTCAGAGCCAAGACTGAACTGCAACAACAACAACAAGCTTAAAACAAGCGACTAACCCACAAAAAGTGGCAGCAACAACAACAACAACAACAACAAAAACAACAATTCAAAGATCGTCGTTTAGTGTCGAAATTGTGCAAGTTTTTTGATTTTTCCTGCTGCTGCTGCTGTATTTATTATTGTTGTTATTGTTATTAATGTTGTTGCTGATGTTGTTGCAATTGTTGTTGTTGTTGTTGCTGATGTTGGGATAATCACACAGCTCGCGAACAAGAAATTAAATCAGCCAAGGTTATCGCATTAATAAGCCCCCTTGGTTTGGTTTACTTTACTCGACGTGATTTTACTTGACTCCGACTTAAGTTTACTTCACTTCGCGTCTACTCAATTATTAAATTTGCAATTTCCGTAGCCTGAACTTTTGGGTCACTAGACTGATTTAAATCAAAGCAATAATTGTGCAAAAAACAACAACATAAAAAACACAGAGAGAACCACAACAAAAACTGGCGAAATACCAAAAACCATTCACGCTAATATTTTGACAAATAGTCACTGAGAATGGTAGGGGAGGGGAGAGGAGTGGTAGTGGGTAGCGTGGTGGTGGTGCCGCCCCCTCGAGCAGCGCTCCAACACCCCTCCAACGGATGTGGCCAAAGTTTAAAGTGCTTGCGGGTCTTGGGTGAGGCTCCAACTCCGCACACACACACACACACGTTGGACTAAGTGGCTTTCCATGACATTTTATTGACACTTTTTGTTATTTTTGATAGACGAGGAAGACCTGCTAATACCCTGTAGTCTCCTTAGGCACAAGTTAGCTTTTTTTGTGTATACTTTAAACAGATATCTAGCCAGGATTTATTTTAGTTTATAATTTTTAAAAAATTACAATGCCTCTATTTTGAAATTCCATACTGGCTTTAAAATTATCAACATTATTTAATTTGGATTGCAAGAAAAACCGTTTTAGAATATATTCTCCAGTAAACTAATTTTACCTAGTAAATAATTTTGCTATAATTTGCTTAAAGAAAACATTCAAATTTAATTAAAAAATATATATAAAATACAACGAATATATAAATTAAATTTCAATGTTTACTTTGTATTTTAAAAATGTAAGTTAATCATAAATATAATACTCAACTAAGAAGAAAATGAGGCTCTGGTTTTTTGGTTATGCATGCACATATGTTAAATATGTCTACAGGGCATCTCCCAGTCGAGCACGCTCCATGTTTAGTTTTAGTTTGGTTTCAGTTTCGGTTTTCTCACTCGTCTTAACACTTTTGACGAAGATGTCTATGCCAGAAGTGACGTGTCATCAATGGAGCTTAAGCACCCACATAAAGATGAACAAACACACACAGCAACACACACACACACACACTCAGACAAATAGACAGACTGAGATTCGAAATCCACTTGATAAGGCTGTGTGGCACAAAATAAGCCTGACATTTGAGCTGTGAGCAAAGAAAGAGCACATCCACTTGGATGTTGGATGTTGGATGTAGTCTTCGATGTGTTGTGTTTAATGTGTAGGCGTTTTGAAAAATAATAATAATTAAAAATCATTTCAAATGCGGAAATGTTGCGAGAGCTTAATGCCAACCATGTTAGACAAATAGTATATCAGATTACTTGTTTTGGTTACTCGAAATATCTACAATAACAGATAAAAATTAAAAAAAAAAAAATATATTCAAAAAAGTACTGAAGAAATAAACTCGAGTCGAGGGCAGATCAACAGACCAGGCAGATGTCCAAAGAGCTTGAGTTAAATTCATGCCAATAACAAGGCTTAAGGCTTACAAATTATGTTCAACTGCATAGACTGATTTTTAGATTAGTTTTTGTGTTAGCAAAACAAAAAAAACCGCTTGTAATTTTGGTTTTATATTCAAGTTTAAAAACAACCTGTCAACGCAATGCGCATGTCCAGATGATAAATAACTAAAATATGGAAATAAATCAAATCAATCAAATCAATGACTAATGTTGCCAGACTAACTGCCCACACGTTAACGTGGCAATAAAATAGTTACTTCTAACTTGCAATTAAATAAGATCAAATCGATTGTTGCTGCACTTAAAAGCATTAAATTAATGATAGATTACACTTAATATCACCGCATTAGAGTGTTGGCCATTGAAATAGTGGGAAAAGTGAACTCTATGACAAATCCATAACCAAGTTATTAAATGGAACACGCCCAAGAATATGAAAAGATTGATCAGCGCTCAAAAGTATTTGACCAAATGCCATTTTTGAAGTGCAGTTCAAAAAATAAACAAGATACAGTTTTGTACTGAAATCATTTAAAAATTTTAAATGTTCGAGTACACTCAGAAAAAATCAAAGCTTTATGCTGAAATCATGAGCAAGCATTAATAAAATGCATCTGAGTTTACAACTTATTTCTTATGTTTCCAATGAGTATTTGCAACATTTTTGATTATATTACTTGAAAGAAATGATATACTTTAAGCGAAGAAAAGCATATTTTTCTTAGTGTACGAGTATGAAGTCAACGCTAAGGTTAATAACAGCTGCTGCCACAGAAGCAACTAATATTTAATAATCTGCTCCGAAAAACCTATTTTAAGACGCCATGCCTTAAAGGCAAATTGCAAGACTGCAATTCACACACACACACACACACACACACACAGGCTCAGACTCGGACATAAGCTTGCACTCACACACTGATACACTGCGAGTGAGGCTTAAAGAGTTGGGCAGCGCCTAAACGTTTTTAGAGAAGGTCAAACCCCGCACGTTTCATGGCTCGGAGCGCACCTATCGTATAATTAGAAACGAACGACGACAACACGACGACGACGACAACAACAACAACAACAACATCAACAAATGTTCTCTATGTGTGTGTTTGTGTGTGTGTGGCCAGCTCTGACGGCGACCGCTAAATGAGCCAATTGTAGAATGTTTTGCCGCTTATGTATAGGAGAGCAAACACACACACACACACGGCAACAGCACCGGCTGTACATACATACATAAATACATATATATGTAAATTAAACTGTAAAAGCGCACGAGTTAATAACAATAACATAAAGCAAACGACTACATTAAAAAAAAAATTTAACAGCAACGAAGTTCTAATACACTAGCAACTGTATATATATTTTATATACATAAAACTGAATATAAGAAAATATAGCTTATTTATTTATATTTTTGTCATTTTCAATAACATATTCTTAACATAAACTCCCTTGTCAGTGTTAAACACATTCGGTTAATTGTTCTGCTGTAAAACACTCAACTTACATTTATATGCATAACGCACACACACATAGCAACAACAGTAACAGCATCATAGATTCTGTTAAAAATAGCTTGAGGGGGGACTCTGACAGCAGGCTGACTGTAATGTAACTGAGACGACATCATCGCAATGTTTTGGCTTATGATGATTGTGTATATGTTTGTGCTTGTGTGTGTGTGTGTGTTTGTGTATTATTGCTTTATTGTGGGCAATCAGACTCGCACTCGGTACGAGACCGCGACAAGTTCGCGCATTTCAATTCCAACTCATTGCTCTCCGTTTGTCTCTACCCCACTCCCCTCCAACCCCTTTGCATGCGCCACCCATGCAAAGTGACTGAGGCGCGCTTCGCTGATACGTCGACAACATCGCGTCGGGCATCGCTTGGTGGGCTCTGCGTTATGTACATACTAAACTACACACACACACACACACACACATATATTTATATATACATATACATATGCTCACTTTCGATGTATTTCATTTTTTCTTTCGTTTTCATTCGCTGCGCGATTTGAAAACGTTTAAATAACAAGAAACAAGCAACAACAACAACAACAACAACAACAACAACAACTGGCGGGCGGGTCTTCCAACAAAACTTTACGAGCTTTTTATTATATGTTTTTTTTTGTTGTTGCTTTGCTTCATGTTTTGCTCTTTGTTTTTGCTTCTTAAGTTTGTGAGCCAATTATGTGCAGCAGCTGCCGTTGAGGGGTGTGAGAAAGACAGAGAGACAGACAGAGAGAGAGAGAGAGAGAGAGAGAAGTGTTAAAGCTCCTAAACGTTGTCGCTGTTATTGTTGTTATTGTTGTTGTTGTTGTTCTTGTTGCCGGCCATCGCTGCAGTTGTTTTTGTTGTCTCCGTTTTGTTTGCTATTTTGCGCATAAATTGATCAAATTGTTTATTAGCATGTTTGTTAATATTGTTATAGTTGTTGCTGTCGTTTAGTAAAAGGTTTTAGCCATAAACTAAACGATTTTTTTTTTTCGCGTTAATAGTAATAATTATACTATGTATTTGGACGTCTCGTATATGTTAATTTTAATGCGTATTTAAATATTTCAAAAACATTTTTTTGTACATTTAACTTGTTTTTAGCTTTATGCGATTTTAATGGCAATTCCGGAAATTTCTGTTGCATGGCTAGGCATGATTTATATTGGCACGACCTCGATCTTGAGATCGTATGCAAAAATAGAAAGGTTGATGAATTGGGAAGTTGGAGCGCAACCGAGTAAATCTTTTTAAATATCGACTGTTTGTCAGAAACACACTTTTTACAAGTCGTTAAAGCGAAATAATTAAAATGCTGCTTTTACCTATCGAAACTAAAAAAAAAAAGTTTAAGACGATTACTTAAATTTCGGAATATAAAAACGATTCAGGTTAATAATATATAAAAAAAATTTATTGTTTACAAAATTGTTAGTTTAAGTTAATTGTTATATTTTTAATTAAATCTCTTATAAGTTTTCATAGTTATTTTCCTTGAATTGACATCCATATTGGAATCCACATTCTCCAACTCAATAATATCGATATCGATAACTGGCGCAAGGAAAGTGGTTACAAAAACAAAACCATATATGAAAAACCAAAAATTAATTATAGGATTGTCTTCAGGCTGGCACAACTCATTAAGAGTCGTGCGATGAATCTTAGGAGTTTGGGGCAGGCAACTCATTGCACATATCAGCATCTTGCCACTTAAGCATTATCAGGCCATCAATCAGTGCAGCAGACAACAAGACGCTTCCTTGCCACATGCAACAACATGCCACACAAAACAACCACGCTCCCCCTCCTCAACCCACCGACACATACAAAAAGCCATTAAGTTAAAATGAAAAAAAAAATAAAAAATAAAAACATAACATAAAAAAAAAATTGAGATTGAAAAGAAAAAAAAAAAAATAGTTGTGAACTCATTGACTCAAATAAATAAGAGGACGGCTTGGCACGCGGCCAAGAGAGCTGCGCGAGAGATCATCAGCAACAATAACAACAGCAGCAGTGGCAGCAACAGTTGCTGCCACACTAACAACCACAACAAACAGCTACAATAATAGAGGAGCGATTTGCAAATCTATGCCATAAACTGCCAAGTGTCGGATGATGTTGGATGTTGAATCTTGAATGTCGGATGCTGGAGGACGAGATGCGATGCATCTCCCTCTCCCTCTCTCTCTCTCTCTCTATCTGTCTCTGTCTCTCTCTCTCTCTCTCTCTTTCTGTCAGTCAGTGTATATTTTTGGTGGCTTGGCCATAAAAAAAAAAGCCAAAACGGACAAGCGACCCAAGCTGAAGCTGCTAGTTGCAGGCAGCGAGTACCTGTTGTTAGCCTTCATCGCGTAACGGTACAATTTCTACAAGGGAATGTGCTTTCATTTTGAAGTGTTGTATTTGCAACGGCCTCAGCCATGGACTTGCCACATTGGACTTCCCAACTCATTCAAAAATCTAAACATGCCACAGATACTCAATGAGTGCTAGACTTTGAAATACCCTGTATTCGTAAATAGTTTAAAATATTATCGTGTCATTCGTTCCAGATCTTTGATTGATCAATCAATGTTTAAGACTTTATATTTCTGGCTTCATGAAAATTTGTATTTTATACTTAATACAACTATTTTTTGTCAATTTGAAAATTTGCAATATTTTTGTTTTTAGAATTTTTGACATATTGTAAGGAGATTTTTGACATATTGTAAGGAGATTATAACTTATATAAGTGATAGGAATTTCAGCAATTTGACGTAATAAATTCACCACTTTTTTTTGCGAATTTATCGATTCAGTTCATGTTGCAGCTCAATTCATATAAGTTACTGGGTCAATGATGTGACAAGTTCAAGATGCTCATTTGATGATGTGTAGGGTATAACAAGCGGCAAGCCGAAAACAGAGAGACGATCGCTACTGTTAGACAGCATGTTGCATGCAACAGGCAACAAACTGGCAGCAGGCAGCAGGCTAAAGGCAGCTGGCAGTTAGGCAGTTAGTCACTTCACAAAGTCATTTTTGATTTGATCGATTTCGTGCAGCAGCAGCAGCAGCAGCAGCAGCAGCAGAAGAAGAAGCAGTAGCTTAAGATGAACAAGAAGAAGAAGAAAACGGTAACAGCAACAGCAACAGCAACAGCAATTGTAGACATGAAGTGATTTGAAAGAAGGCACATGACATGGACTTGAACATGGACATAGAAGTAGGACACAAAACCCTTCTCCCATTTAAGCGCGCACACACACACACACACACACAAACACCTACATGTGTGTGCATCGTATGTTAATCGCCATCAGCAGCAGCAGCAGTAGCAACAGCGGCAACTTTGTTGGCCGAGTGAAAGACATAGTTGTTGAACTTTCCATTCTCCTCATGTCAGTCAGTTAAGACTTATCTTAAAGCTGCCGCTTAATTACGAGCAGTGGACTCTTCTTGGTCAGCAGCAAGCAGCATTAGCAGCAGCTAGGCAGCCGCAATTCGACACCATCGCTATTGTTGTTGTCGCGGTGAGCTGCTCGCTGCGACTGCTGCTAGACTCGCGCTCACTTTTGTTTTGTTGTTGTATTATTGTATTGTACGTGTGGAACGCAAGTGTGGAATATATGTGAAGCTTCGGCTGTTGCTTCGTGCTTCGTTTGACGAAACGAACGAGCGAGCGAACGCTTGCGACTCGCGCCTCGTGCTGGGCGGAAGATCTCCACCCAGTTTCGGATGCAATTGGAATGCTGTTCAGCGTCGACTGCGACGGTGACTGCACAAATTTTCATTGAGTAAAAAAAGCAGTCGGCGGCAGCACAGCTCGTAGTTCGCAGCTGTGCAGGATGCACACAACAAGCAACGACTGCCTCATTTACCGTTTGTTGTTTGTCTGCCGCTGCCGCTAAACTTGTCTAGGCAGCACAGCCGAAGCCGATGCCGAAGTCGAGTCGAAGTCAAGCTCGCTCAATTCGTGTGTGCGTGTTTGTATGTGTGTGTGTGTGAGTTTTGTGGATCGCTGCGATCTGTGGTGTGTGCTCCACATTAAGAAAGAAGTGTATTAGCTTCGATTTATTGCATCGTCTCTGGACTTCCTCAAAATGCTCAGCTCTATGCGACGCTGCTGCTGCGCTGCTGCTGAGCAGCTCACCTCAACTCTGCTCTGCTCAGTTGATCTTTTTTTTTTTTTGTGGAACTCATCGTCTTCCACTCGTCTGTTTGGCTCGTTTTGTATTCATTCAGAGCACCCATACATAGACAGAAGACGTCGCTGCTATTTTGCGTTTATTATTAGGAAATCGAAAACGCTTTTGCACTGCTGGAGCCTCTGACGCTTCGACTCTGACTCTGACTCTGACTGTGAGTCTGGCTGGCGCTGCTTGCTGTTAGCTGCTAGCTGCTTGCTGTTAGCTGCTGCCTCTGCCTCTGTGACTCTGACTCTGACTCTGACTGTGAAGCTGCTCGCTAGCCGCCTATCATCAGTCCGTGAGACGGTCTCAAAGCTATTGGTCGTGTTGTCGCTTGTCGGTCGCAGCACCAGCACCACACACACACACACACAAAACAATAATAATAATAACAACAACAACAACAACAGTACAAACAGCCCCCAGACGAACGACCAGCAAAGCTACGTAAGGCCCTATAACGTAACGCAACGCAACGTAACGTGATGTGCGCGCGCTCTCGTAACACGTAACAAAATATAACGGTACTCCACATATATGCATATTAAAATGTACCGCTAAATGCGCATACCAAGTGCTTTGTGGGGGCGTGGCTCAAGGATTATTATTTGCAAGTGTCAAAAAAAGAAAAAAATTCACTAATAAATTTAAAACAAAATTAAATAAAAATGTGTAAGCTTAAACTTCAAAATTCGAAATAATTAACTAAAAGAAAAAGAATAAATTAAGCTGCTTTAAATGTTGCCAAACATTTTCTGACAAAGAATTTCACATTCCTAGAAAGTTCCAATAAACTCTATATTAAAAAAATATACAAATCATTTCCTACCACTCACAAATTATGACACAAAAATTAAAAAATTTATCTTTAATGGAAAAGTCGTAAAAAAAATAATAATAATAATAATAAATGGTATAACTTTCCGACGTGCCCAGAAGCTGTAACACACATCTGTGGACTATATATAGTGTAATTTTATGTATATCGGTGCTAAATCAATGATAACTGCATACTTAAATGCAATTAATGCAAATTGTGACAGCAGCAAATGCAAAGTGAATTAAAGCTGCGGAAAAGCTACAACAAAAACACCAACAACAACAACAAACTCGAGGCACATGTGTACAGGCTGATATGATGATTATGTTCAGGCATTAAGACAGATACAGATACAGATGCAGATGCAGATACAATCTATAGTGAAATTATAAAGTAATGAGCCAGATTATGGCCAAGAAATGCATATAAGCCATACTGGGAAGTTCTCAGTTGGGATCGGTGTCAACAATACGACAGTTACAGTTAATTACTTTACCAATATTAAATAGCTACTTAAAGCAACAAATTAAACTAAATAAATGCTATGTACAAAGTGTAATAATAATAATTAAAAAGAAACCCAACAACAAAATACAACAGCAGCTCCTAACAATTTCTGTTTAAATGAAAATCAAACACAAATTGAAATATTATTGCAAATATTTCAGAAATTTTATGTTTTATTAATTTTTGATAACTGCCTATTGCTCCTAGTTTTAAGCACATAATAAATATCTTTAATATTAAGTGCTATCAAAACAAAATAAACTCCTTTAAAAATCGACATATTTTATTCAGCTATCAAACTAAGCGCGAGCTACTCCTAATAAAACTACAAATAATTATTATAAACAAATAACAAATCATTTCAAAAGTGTAACTATATATAAAAAAAAAAATACCTATCAAATATTTATAATAAATTGTTTTGTACATTATAAAAGAAAACCGTTAGTTAATCTATAAAATAAAAAATCGCTAAAAAACGGCCGTCAGCAGTTTAGCTTTTGTTATTGCTGACAGAATGACAACAACAGCAACAACAACAGCAACAGCATCAGCAAGATCAACTCTACTATATAGCTATAGCCAATGCCAATGCAGGTTATCAACATCCGTAAAACGCTGCAATAGCCAACGGTGTTCAAATGTTGATTTCTTCCTGCCGGCCAACGGATATCCGTGCGGATTTTATAGCTGCAGCAGCAGCAGCAGCAACAATAACAATAACAACAACAACAACATCAGCAGCACCAGCAGCAGCAGCAACTAGACAACGTTGTACAATTAAACTCGAAGAGGCTATCAAATTGATGCTGCACCAACAACAACAACAACAACAACAACAACAACAACAACAACAACATGTAAGTAGCCAGCGAGTCTGAATGCATCTCATGGATACATTTGAGTATATTAATTTTTTTAAGCACAGCTTCACAATTAATAAGCGCCATTACAGGATCTCGAGCGATATTAAACTTAATGTCATCCACAAGCATTTTAGACACACACACACACACACACACACACACACATAGCTACATTTACAGTTATGAGTGTGTGTGAGTGTGTGTGTGTGTATCTGCTTGATTCAAGGCTTCAGTTCGTTTGCTTGGCTCGACTTTTGTGTATTGTAATTGATGAATGAATGAAATTGAAGTTCGAGTAATGACGCAGCGCTTTCGGCCCCCCCGACTTGAAAATCAAAAAAAAAAAAACGAAAAAAAATACAGAAAAAAAAGACAAACGCGAATAGAGTTGTCTGAATACCAAAGATACAGCTAAAGCAACAGCTACAGCTACAGCTACAGCAACAGCAACAGTAGAGATACATTTACATTAACAGCTATTGCAAACAGCTTCAAGTTACTTTTTAATTTTTGCCAATCAAAAGAAATAATAAATTATATAATTTTGGGTTACGCCTAAATTCACGCACTTTTGCCAACGGCACGAGCAAAGTTTTTTTTATTGAGTTTATGTTTTTTTTTTTTATTTTTTTTTTTCTCTCTCTTTTGTAAAGGGCAGCTGGCTAATGGTAGTATCTTTTTTATGCTTTAAGCCACACTGATCGCTCGCCTTTGAGAATTGTAAAAGTTGCAGAAATTACACAAATTTAATAATTAATTTGTATTTTTAGTAAAAGAAACACATATTTTTTTTTTTACTTCTTTGGGTTTGGGTAAAATTAAGCTGCAATTGATAAAATTAAAAATTTTTAGTATCAGAAGAAAGAAAGATGAGTTTTTGAGTTACATTTATTTAAATTAGGCTTTAAGTATTTCGAAAAAAAATTGTCTTCGACAGTCGATAGAAGAGTATTTAAATTTAGGAATATAAAGTTTAAAATTTTTAATTAAATTGAATCCATCAGATTGGAATAAATATAGTGCATAACTATGTAATTGTATTAAAGAAGGTATGCAGAATAGTATTTAGTGCATGTTTATATAAGATATTAAAATAGTTAACATGATTTTTAAAAGAGTCATCCTCTGTCAAAGATTTATATATAATTATATAATTATTATTTAATATTTTCTGATGAGTGATTGCTGAGTATTTTTTTAAATACACAATTAGTTGGCTTTTTCTTTAAATATTTTAAAAGGCGCTTCTAAAGTCTATTGTTTCTTTTTTTTTTTGTCTCAATGAGTTTATTTTTTTTGTTGTTTAGTTTTTTTTTTGACTGATCTTTTATTTTCGAAAGTGATTAATAGGTTTGACATGTTACTTTTACGCTAATTGAGCGATCAAAATCAAAATCAAATCGAATTCGCTAAATTTGGCAGCCAGCTGGCCATCACAGCAGCCTTCACGGTGAAGGGTGAAAGGGTTGACTCGACTCGACTCGACTCCACACCAAATCCGAATCCGAATCCGAATCCGAATTGAATCCAATACCACATCCAAAAAGAGACCAGAGACCAACAAAAAGAGCCGTGTCCAAACGATTCATTTATGCGTTAAATGCACGAAATTTTCGAACGTGCCACAGTTTAGACATATTCCAAACAGATGCAGATACACAGATACAAAAATAGTAACTGTGTGTGTGTGTGTGTGTGTAGATTTACTTACTTATAGGCATTGTAGCGATTAGTAGCGCCTTTCGATTTTCATTTGCGTGGAGTGAATGTTTTTGGGCGCGTCTCTGCCTCTTCCTCTTCCTCTTCCGATGGGTGCTGGGGTAAATTAAGCAGGTTAATTTAATTTTAAATAGAAGTTGATGGTTGTCTTGAAATTGTCTTGGTCATGCGGTGGCACTCCAAATAAACCAGTGAAGTAGTCCCAGCCAGAAGACCCACAAGATGAAGAAGAAGAAGCAGAAGAAGCGCTATACAACAGATCATTAATTTAACAGTCTTTGGAGGTTAGTGAGTGACTGAGTGAATGACTGAGTGAATGAGTGAGTGAGTGAGTGAGTGAGTGGCTTGCCCAGACAGGTTGGAGGTACTAAATGAATGGTTGCTGGCTAGCTGGCCTGCTGGCTGGCCAGGCCTGGCCTGGGCTGTGGTAGCTGGATGCGAACATCATTAAGCAGTTAATTAGTGCGAGATTAATAAGCATTTACCACACACTACTTTAGAATGGATGTTTTGAACACGAAAACTAAATCCAAGTGAACAATAGTGCTCTTGAACTATAAAGAGCAACACCTATTACAAAATCATAAAAAAGATGTTTTAATCAAATTTTAGGATTGGTCATATCTTTACCTATCTATCTCTATTAAGCTCTATCCCTGTGTACAGCTCTGTCTCTATCTCTATTTGTCTCCATCTCTATCTCTCTATTCCCATCTCTAACTCTATCCTTTTTCCTATCCTATTTCAATCTCTTTCTATCTATTTCTCCCTCTCTCCCTTCCTCTCCTCTTACACTGACATAATTTACACTTTAATCCTTTACTCTCACATCTTTTTCCATTTCTCTTTGTGCAACATTCTTAAACGTTTTTTTTTTTTGGTGGCCAACTGCGTTGCTTTAATTTAAATTTGAAAAAGTAAACTATTTCATATAATAATAACTATATTTCATGTGCCATCAGGCTGCGACTTTCGATCGCATTTAACGCTATTATCTAAACAATTTTCTCAATTTTCATGCATAAAAATTCATAGCCAATTGCTGATGACCATTATGAAAATCGAGCAACTTTCTAAGCGAGTGGCACATCCAACATCCAACATCCAACATCGCGGTGCACATCGAGCTTGGAGCAAGTAAAATCACACGCACCAAATGATGACATTTCATCATTTTAACTATCGAATCAAAATTTGTTTATAACACACACATTCAAAATGCCAATTACGAGCAGGAAAATAAAAAATAGTAATAAGAAATAAGTGAAATACTGTGGATAATCTGCGAACTGATGGCCATGACTGCCATATATATATGTATATAGACGGACAAAGAGATACACCGAGAGAGAGAGAGACACATTTTAGTTTATGTGGATCTGAAGTGGAGTTGGGATTGGGATTGGGATCGTTGGAGCGTAGGGGTAGCGGTAGGGGTAGGGCAAAAGAAGTGAGAGGCTCTGGAGATGTGCCCGGTTAGCGTACGTAATCCAAGTCAGTTAATTGCGTCTAAACCGGAAGCGATGGATTTGATTGCGTTACACATTTCGTGTACTTGGAATGTGCGCTGATTTTGTTACTTCTCTTCTCTCTCTTCTCTCTTCTCTCTGCTGTCTGCTGTCTGCTGTCTGCTGTCTTCTGTCTTTCTATTTCTTCTTTCTTTTTTCCAATTTGATGTTGTTGTTAGTTTTCTTGTGGTGTTGTAAGCAGCAGCAGCAGCAGCAGCAGCAGCAGCGACTTCAGCTCCGATTGTGATTGTGACTTCCAACGATAACCGCAATCACTTTGAAAATCTAAAAAACAAATCACTCGAGGCTACGCAGTAGCAGCAGCAGCAGAGGCAGCAGCAGCAGCAGCAGAGGCAGCAGCGGGAGCAGCGGCAGCAATGGGATCAGCGGCAGCAGCGGATTTGCTGCAAATCCACAGACCAAAAGCATCGAATGCTCCAAAAAGATTCAACACTCACAAAGGGTGCTCTCTAAACGAGAATGCTCGACTAACAGATACTCTGTAGTTAGAACAAAGTGAGCTCCAGTCGAGAGTGCTCGACTAACAGATACTCTGTAGTTAGAACAAAGTGAGCTCCAGTCGAGAATGCTCGACTAACAGATACTCTGTAGTTAGAACAAAGTGAGCTCCAGTCGGGAGTGCCTGACTAGCAGATACCACTTACTGCGTTCTAGAGAGAACACATTTGCTCTGCTTCTTCTTCACAGTCTGCTGACGTTAAAAAAAAGAATAGATTTTAAATTAACAGCTGTTTTGTTTTTTCTGATCGTCTTAAATTTGTGTAGGCCTAAAACTGGGCAGCCAGCTGTGTAAATAAACAGCAACTCAAGATCATGACATTAAATTTGAATTATGCCCGCAGATATCCAAAAAGTAAGGCATTCTTTATCAAAATTAACAAACCTGAAACTCTTCATTGCATAACCTTAAAAAAAACATCTTAAAAATTATTTAAACTAAAATCTATATTTATTAATCTGTCTTCGTTTAAATTATGTTTTCGTTGATCGACGCTGTTCAAGAATATATAACCTTATGACGTCGCAGCCTTATGCTCGGACACTGTAATACCCTTTATCATTTCGTACAATTACAGGGTATTTAAAAGCCAGAGCCCGTTTGCCTTATTGCCTTGGCATACACTTAATCCACATTCAGTACGGGAATTGTTGGTTACAGCGGGAAGTGTAGCAGTGGTGGGGCAGAGCAGAGGGGGAAGGGAGGGGGGGTTTATTTTCTACTACAGATGGCCTCGCAATGAAAGTTGCCCGAGTTAAGCGCCCTGCCTGCTTTGCTTGCCCCGCCCTGTCGCGCCCCGCTGCGGCTGCAATTACCGCTGCCCGAAATACGCAAATCGATTAAATGAAAAGCATTCGCTATGAGCAGAAAAATGCCTGGCGATCGACAGATCGATTTCTATATACATATATATAAATATTGTAGATATAGATAAATTGTTGTTGTTGCGCCCGCTGCAGCCTTATGTAAGATAATTTGCTATGCAGCACAGGAGATGAGTTGTATTTTAATTGGACACAGATGCAAGTCAATGCAATCGATGCATACAGTGAACACTGCGTAAATGTGACGACGCCTCATTCTTTTTGAATAAATAGAGAGCTGGCAGCAACTAGTTGTGGCATCGAGAGAGTTTAGATAATGATGCGCATCCTCTATTAGAGTGAATGTTGAACTTCCTCCATAAAACGCGAGTTGGAGAAAATATCTATGTGGAGATTGCCAGAGATTGGAAATTTATGCGTTATTATTAGTGCCGATAAGATGAAAAAAAGGAAATGGAAAAATATATATCTAAGTCAATAATTGTTGCTAAATGAAACTGCGTGCAACAAGTCTGAAGTCTGCTCTGTGAATCTTCTTGCGCCGCCCACTCAAAAAGAGCAGCTGAAAAATGTGCAGGTGGCGTCAGCATAACTGAATTATTCTCAACGTATGCCAGATATTTAATCTTTCATATTGAATATATTATATATATATATATATATTTATTCGCATACGTAAGAAGCCCGCTCCAATAATTATAATTTGCATACTCATTCCACACACACCAATCACAAAGATGATCTGGCACACCCATCTACCATTTGGAACCTTTTCAACAGAACCATTAGCAGATTATTAAAATGCTGCACTAACTGTTGATGATGATAATGATGATGATAATGATGATGATGATGATGATGATGGTGCCATAAATCTAAGAGCTTTGCACATTTTAGTATTGTTTTTAGAAGCGAATCTATTTAAAAAAACTTAACTTAATGATTACCCCACCCATTTATAAATTATAAAATAGCAACAAAAAAACAACAATAGCAACAACAAACAACAATTTGAAAGCAAGAGTTAACTGTTTTGAAAGTCAACTACACTAATTTAAAGCTGTAAATTAACCAACTAAACAACAACACAAGAGCGCTTCAGGCTCTGCGCTAACCTTGAATGCAATGAGAGGGCTTTAATTAATTGTTCGTCTGTGTGTGTGCGTGTGTGTGTGTTGTGTGTGTTGTGTGTGTGTTCACAATTAAAAAGGTGTAAAAAACCAGCATAAAAAGCAACTGAAAAAAAATGGTTCTATGTCGCCTCAATTGAATTATAAATGCGCCTCATCATTGATCAACTTTGAGATCGTACATATATATATATATATATACACATATGTTTATATATATATATATGTTTATAATAAAAACTTGAGCTAAAAACTGGAGCAATTTTCACGCTAACTAGATGAAAAAAAAAACCAAACACAAAGATAAATAAACGTCATTTTACCCACAGGGCAACAGCGACAAAAGATACAACAAACAATGTCAAATAATAGTATAAGTAAGAGCGCTCGACTAGCAGATACCCTGGAATTGTATTTCAACATCAGAATACTTATATATGCTAAAAATGGGGCTGATTACTCTAAGATTCTTTTTTATGGTATCTAAAATATTATTTTTTTATTCGAAGATAACTTTTCCTATTATTCACAAACAATATTTTTAAATCCATGGCTTTTCGTTATTTATTCCTGGCTACATTTTCCTACCATATATAAAATATATCTATTTTTATCAATTTAGCAAATTCTTTACTATTTTCTGAATTTCAGAAATGATTTTTTTTTTTAAGAATAATTAGTGTATTTCTACTCTTTAGAAATATTTTATTTTTATATTTAGAAAAAAGTTTCTGAAGAATAGCAATTCTAATTAGAAGACAATCATTTTTTTCTAACACTTGCAAATTATTCTTAAGAACCAGAAAATCTTTAAAATTGCAAGGGAGATTTTCTAAAATTCAGTACGATCAGAAATTAAATTTGCTGAGAGTATTTCTGAAAATTACTGAATCTTTGTTGTTGAAATTAAAAAAGAATATTTAAAATCATTTTCCACTTCCCGTCACATATCGTTGCTGATGTTTGAGATACTCCCCATAGCTAAATGCAATGGGTGCTGCGAACAACTGATCAAAAACCTTATGAGACACCCAACTTGCAGTACAACGTCATCATCCGAGTTGTTGTTGTTGTTTGGTGTTTGTTGTAATTGTCGCTTGAGATTTGTACTTGAAAATGAGTTGGCCGAAACAGAAGACAAGACACAAGAGTGGGTCTCCGATATGGTTGAGGAGTTGGTGGCAACTAATACGTGGGGGAGGAGGAGGGAGGCAGACTGATGAGTAAACATACAAACGTTGATTACAATAGGAAATAATCCCACAAATTGCTTTAATATTCACTGCAAATCAAATGAAGTTGTGCCGCAAGCCTCAAACACACAATGACACCGACTGCGACACCGACTGCGACACCGACTCCGACTGCGACAGCGACTCCGACTCCGACTGCGACTGCGACTCCGATTGCGACTGCGCCTCAACTAAAGCGACACAAAGTCGCAAAAGTTTCTCGTTTTGTCTCAGTCGCTGTTGCTGTCTCTGTCTCTGTCTCTGCTACCCCAGCCAAGTCAAAGCATTTAACCTTGGACCATAAAACTCTGCAAACAACAACAACAACAACAACAACAACAATAACAACAACAGCAGCAATCGAGTAATATGTAATCATCGCATTGAATCTTAACTCGAACTCCTCGCATGTGTGTGAAATTGTGGATTTTGTCAGTGTTTTTATTTTTTTTTTTATTTATTTTTGTTTTTTTTTTTTAGTTTATTTTTTAGTTTTGTATTTTTCGCATTTCTGATACAAGCACATTGTCGGTCTCTCCTCTAATTGTAGCGCATTTAGCATGGTATATTGTCTGCTACTATGCTTGTCGGATGATATATGGGCAACGAGACACACACACACACACACACACACCAACACACACACACAGGTGTATTTTGTCTATAGCTTGTACTTGCCTCGCAATTTATGTGGCCCGAAAAATGTTTGTTGTTGTTGTTGTTGTTGTTGTTTTTTTTTGTCGTTTTGGGCTTCATTTGCCGGGGGTTAACCAAAGTGGGCTAGTTTGTGGGCAATTTTGAAGAATTTGCCCACATTATGTGGCATTATGTGGATTGTGTGGTGCCCGTAAAATGGTGGGTTGACATGACAGTGGCTCATTTGTGAAGCCGTTAAGTAAACAGTAGGTGCAGGAAAAAAAAAACACCAAACAAAATATGTGGCTAAGACGTGACTCAAATTGAAAAAGATTAACTGCCACCGAGCAGTGCATGTGGATAACGGAAAAAAAGTAGTATTAAATACACAGCTAAATATTAATAGATGGTTTTGCGGGAAATGTGAAAGTAAATTAGCGCTAAGAAAGAAGCAGATAAAATATTTCATATATTTTCAATGAAAAGATGCGCTCAAAAGAGCTAGAGAATAACGACTGATTTAACTATATAAAGTGTTAATAAAAAATGAAAATGAAAAATGAAGTTCGTTAAAGAAAAATAAATTGCAGAGCATGTTTTTCAACTTAACTCCATAGTTTAAACTTTGAGCAATTAGATTTTAGATTGTCTCATAAAATAATAACCAATAAATATAGCAATAATCTAAATCTGGTGGGTTGTACAATTATTTGTGAATTATACAAATAACATTAAGTTGTTGGTGCCGGCCAAGGCTTCTAGCGCCTAAATGTATGCAATTATAAACGGGTTATACCGTTTGCGATCTCGATCTGAGAATAGAGTTAATATATACATATATATTGGCAAGATCAAGTTTTGCCAGACAATTCGCATTGGTTGGCCGGAAGGAAAACCCATTTGTGGCCAGCATGTGACGAATCTCGCTAATGCATTTCGGCAATTTACCAACACTGAAAAGCTGTAAGCTTACAAAAAAAAAATACAAATAAAAATAACAACAACAACAACAACAACAACAGCAACAACAACATGTGTGCAAAGCCGTCAAATGTAATTGCCCAGGCAGCGCTAATTGAGCTCCCAGTCGGGGCCAATTATTCTGCAATGTGCACATAAACATGGCAACGTCGTCCACACACACAGTGAGAAAGGCGGGCGGCAAGGGGCGTGGCATTCGCATCACATCGGATCGCATCGCATGGCATTCAAGCCACGAGAGGGTGCGACACACAAAAACCAACTTGTCAGCAAGTGAGCAGCAGCAGCAGCTTCATTTCAATTTGAATCGGTTGTGAATCGGTTGTGAATCGGTTGGGGATCGGTTGGGGATCGGTTGGGGATCGGTTGGGGATCGGTTTGTGGATCGGTTTGCTTTGGCTTGGGTTGCGTTGAGGAGGAGTCAAAGCACTTGGCTTGGTTGCCCGGCAACATCCGCGGACGGTCGCAACTGGAGCACTTTCACTTTAGGTGGCCGAGTGGCAGGCAACGTATGGAATTTGCTCATTGATTGTTGGCTTATTTCAAAGATACCCAGCAAAAAGGCAAGCAGGGAAACAGGGTATTTTGTCACAGGCAGAACGGGGTCTTAACTGATTTGCTTCATTTTATGATATTCCATAAAACGATCAAATTGAGTTTCTTGAAGAAACACCCATAATTTTCTTATGGCAAAATCAAGAGAGGTAATTCAAAAATTCGGCATTTGTTTTTTAAACGTTAATTTTTTTATACGAATTTTAATTAATATTTAATTGTCTCTTTATAAATATTATCTTGTATAAAATATAATATATGTTGAAAGCATTCATTTTGGTATTTGAATACAAGTTTCAATTCTTAGATCGAGTCTTCTCGATATAGGATAATAATTTTGAATTTTTTTTTGTATATGTAAAAATTATATATTCTCAATAAATAGTATTAACTATTTACATTTTATATTTATATTTTTAAGCTAAGTTCCAGTATCCTTTCACCATAAATTCCCATAATCCAAGGGTCAATTCAATCATTGAAATCTTCTCAATAGAGAATAAGATTTGTGACTTTCTTTGATAATTTTTAATAAATATTATTGAGAATTAATACTTTTCGATCTCAAGATCGAGTTGGCTTAAGACAGGCTGCTTTCGAAGTCGATCATTGGCTGCTTGTCGTCATCCATTGTCCATTATGGCCATGTTGTTAACAGCGCACGTGGCCCGAACAGTAGCCGCGAATGTCCGATGTTGCTGCTGCTGCTGTTGCAGTTGTTGCAGTTGTTTTTGTTTGTTGCATGTGTCAGGCAAAGCTATGCTGATGGGGGCGGAATGATAGAGAGGTGGATTGTGGTGGGGGGGAGTGGGCAAGGTATAGTGGCAGGGGGAGGCACAATTGCCTGCGCCCGGCCTGCAATATAATTAGGCCTGCAGCGAGAGGCATTCGGACATGCGACGTTTGTCGAATGTTTTTGTTGTTGTTGTTGTTGCTGTTGTTGTTGCATTTGTTGTTGTTGTTTTTGTTGGTCTGGGATGTGCGCAATATTTTATGCTTATGACCAAACAGAAAAAACAACACAGCCGAGTTGGCAAGCCTGCCATGTTACAGTTAGCTTAGTGGTTTTTGGCCATTGTTCGACGCCCGCAGTCAGCTAGTTAGCTAGGTGCAGGCACAGGTAGATATGTGTATAGTGGCTCCTTCAGATTCACATCTATATATATATATATTTATGTATGTATGTACATATAAATATACATATGTGTGTACAGTGTGCACTCGATGCAGTTATAATGTTTTGCCGAGTGAGCCACCAAAATGGCCAAGACAACTTTCTTCTTCCTCTCTCAGGTGCAAACTGGTTTACTTATGATGTGAATGTTGATACGGTTTCTTTTCAATTTTTTTTCTTTCTTATATATATATATATATATTTGTTGCTTCTATTTCGTTATTTTTAATAGAGTTTTTTATAGTAATTTTTTGTATTTTTTTTATTCCTTTTTAACTGGCGACAAAACTGGACGCGAGCCTCTCGGCTATCGCTTTCAACTAGAACAAGCTTAACTGGCTTACCGGCTATTGAAATAATTGTGGCTCATTGCCTCAAACTGAGCCAAACTGAAACTAAACTCAAACTTATGTGGTAATAAATTTGTATCAAATGAGTTGCATCCACACACACACACACACACACACACACACACACACACACACACACATATGCGAGGCTCAATGAAGAAATAAAATTTTAATTAATTGCATCAACGCTTAGGCAATCAAATGGAGCAGTTTGGAAATTCGGGGACTCCCCTCCCCTCTACCCCCTTTATCTTTATTTGTATCATTTGATCAAGTCGTGAAATGCATTAATTATTACTTGTTTAAATTTTGCTTCAGGTGCTTTGCTCAACTAAATATTTGAATAAATTCGACACTTTTTAGCCAAAAGCTCGATTTTAGTTTTGCTGCATATTCGGTAAATTCGTAGATACTTTCAAATTTCGCTGGGCAACATTCACGTTGAACGATGAGTGGGCGCCAAAAACGGATATTCATGCCACACAGATATGCGTGTCTAGTAAATGGTTTGTCTTTTTGCATTTTTGGAATTCACAGCAAGCCAACAAATTGGCTAATTAGTCGTGGCTTGACAGAAAATCATATTTTAAATTGGAAATTCACGATGGGGATAACACTAAAAGATACACTAACTACTAAAAAAAAAAAATATATATCGAAAATTTAATGTCTGATGAAATCAAAGTCTGCTTAATTATATTAGATCTTAAGAAAGGAAATATGCAATTGAAATGGCTCCAATACTTAATGATATGATATTAAAATAATCGTAAGAGCTATGAACATAATGGGAATTACAATAGAACTGCTTGAACTAAAAATAATGTCCGATTTTTGTGGTCATATATCAGTTGGCATTAAGTACTGCCGCCCACGGGGCACTTATATCATTTACAGTTTGCAGCTATTTGCAGCTGCTGCAGCTCAATAAAATCCGTCAGTTGCACCAAAAACACAGATTGGGGCACCACAAAACTAGACTGTTTTTGGCCAGCGATTGTCATTTACAAATGAGCGCTTTTAGCCAAGAGACACAACAATGCAACCAACAAACATTATCCAACTGGAAAAAGAGTCCAAAAAGAGTCTGTGGCTTAAATGCAAATACAACAGCAACTCAATTTTGCACCTATGAAATGCGCTGGAAAAATTTCAATTATTCAAGCCAGCCAGGCTGAGGCCATATTCGAAGCTGCCACACATGCACCAAATGCCCCCAAACTAAAAACTGAAACCTAATACTGAAAACGAAGCCTGGACCCCGACGCTCTTTCGACGTGAACTGAACTGGTCGTCTGCATGTGTGCTAGTTATGTAAAGGCTGCGAGTAAGAAATAAAATGTCGACAACAAAAAAACTATAACAAACAACAGGATGCAGCCAGGCTGCCAGACAACCAAACTTGCAACAAAAAAAAAAAAATAACACAGCTATTTACGACAAGTGGAATCTACAATACACTTTTGTGAATACTCTTTTTAGTTGAATAAAAACTAAATGGGGATAAACGATGTTTATTATATACTTGCCACAAATGTGGCAAGCAATAGAAACTTGTAACTAATAACTTATTTATTTATTTTATTTACTTTATTTATTTTATTTAGTTTATTTATTTTATTTATTTTATTCATTTTATTTATTTTATTTATTTTATTTATTTTATTTATTTTATTTATTTTATTTATTTTATTTATTTTATTTATTTTATTTATTGTATTTATTTACTTATTTATTGTCAACTAGAATCAGTCGACACCAAAAATAGAAAATAAAAAATATGAATTAAATTAAATTTAAAAAAAAATTAAAATTATAAATAAATTAAAAAATAATCAAATATTTATAAAAATAGTGTATAACTCAATTTAAACGTATTTTTCATAAGATGTCTTCTATATGCGAAAGTGTTCCAGTCTGGCCGACTTAGACATAAGTAATTCCTGCAGCAAAAGGTTGCACACAAACGATACCATCTCAAATGGAAAGACTTTTGTTGCGCCTCTAAAATATGCCACAAACAGAGAGTGAAAGCTAAAATAGCCTTCGGGAAGAGTATGCTAAAAATAAAAACAGAGATCAGCTTAGCACTTGGGAAAGCACTTGTCGCTAAGGCGCTGAGGAGCCGTGGCAGGAGCTGTTGCAAGGTAGCTAAAGCTGTGGAAATATTGTTGTCGATACAGTTTTCGACATTCATTCATTTAGCGACCAACGACCGACAACATAAAACAAATGCGGCAGGCTTGTGTTGCGAGTTGTTGTTGTTGTTGCGAGTTGTTGTTGTTGTTGCGAGTTGTTGTTGCTGTTGTTGGTTTCGTTTTGGCTACGAAATTGAAACAATTTCCGATGTCACTCTCACTTTTTATTTCACTGACGACCGTCCAGGCAGACCGTCCACAGTCAGATACGGCAACAGAGTTGGGGCAGGCAGCCAATCTAGGCAACGGCAGAGAGATATTTGCAACGCAGACGACAAACGCTGCAAAAGACGTGATTTGGAGATGTGTTGTTGTTGTTGTTGTTGTTGACTGAGGCAACTGTAACTGCAACTGCAACTGTTGTTGTTGCAACTGTTGTTGTTGTCACTGCTGATGCTGCTGCTGCTACACTTGTTGTGTCCAGTGAAGGAAAAAGTGGTACAGATTGCCCCATTGCGGCATCATCATCATCTACAATTCAGCTGCAAACGCATCCAAGTTGCAGCATTGCTGTTGTTGCTGCTGCTGCTGTTGCTACTGCCGCTGCTGTTGCTGCTGTTGCTGCTGCTGCTGCTGCTGATGTTGCTCTTGTTGATGTGTTGCACTTTGCTGCGGCATTTCTTTCAACAACTTTTAATCTACAACAATTTCTGTGATCATTTACGCTTGAACAGCTGCACTTCGAGCTGAAACTTGTTTCATTTTCATAATTGATAAATTACTCATTTTATTGCCTGACATTTATTTATAGATTTATTTTCCTTATCTTCCACATTTTTTTTTTTTTTTGTTAACTTTATTCAACTCCAGCTTAGAAGTCTGAAAATCTAAAAAAAAAAAAATTAACAGTTTAACAAATCATTTTTATGGTAACATCAATTTCTTAACTGTAGAAAAAGTCTACTTAAAAAAAGACTTGTCTTGGATTTCAAATGATTAATTGATATTTAATAAGTCTGATCTGAGTCGAATTTAAAGATTGATTTAAGACAATTGAGATTTGCTTTTAATTGTTTTGACTGTTTTAATTGTTTTGGACAATTGATTTTTTTGTTGTTATACTTCTTTCGACTAAAGAACTCAACGAATAACATATTTAGATTTAGTTATAAAATTTTATAATAATTGCCAATATTAATTGTATTTGATTTTTAATTGTTCCTCTCTCTCTCTCTAAATAATTGAGTAAATTTCTTTATACACGCACACAAGTGAATGATTTTCGCAATGAACTCCAAAATGAGTGCCTCGCATTATTTTTTTATTACCTGCCTCAACTTGCGCTTTGCCTCATGTTGCAGTCTGTGCCACAGTATGAGTGTGTGTGTGTGTGTGTGTGTGTGCGTGTTTGTATTTGCGGCTTTGCGTGTTTATTTGTTGTTGTTGTTGTTGTTTGTTGTGACGATTTTGGTATCAGGTTGCCTCGTTAGAGTTCGAGATAGATGCGAGACGAGTGAGTGAGTGAATGAGTGTGCGTGTGTGTGTGCGTGTGTGTGTGTGCGAGTGTGTGTGTGTGTGTGTGTGTTGATCCTGCCAACAAACGTTTGTCGTCGCATTGCTTGTCAGCTGTTGTTGTTGTTGTTTTTGTTGCATTTTGCTTTGGCCAACTGATGTAACAAGGTTTAATTTTCCATTTCAATGCGCTTTGGATTTTTACTCTCGTTTTTCATTGTGCGGCGCCGGCTTTTTACTTTTTAGTTTTTAGCTTTAACTTTAGCTTTAGTTTAGTTAGCTTTAGTTTTAGCTATAGTTTTAGCTTTAGCTTGGGTTAACTGTTAGCTGGTTGCTGGTTGCGGTTGATTATGCTGCTGTGCTGAGGAGCTGCTCCTCTCGCCTCGCCTCGCCTCCACTCGGACCACAAGCGTAACCGAAGCCATTCCACTGATTATGTGGAGATGTGGATGACAATAATGATGATGGTGATGATGATGATGATGATGATTATTATTATGCATCTGCTGCTTGCTGCGACTTTGGCTTGAACTGGCCCGCAGCAGTTTGGCGTTATAATTATGCAGCTGCAGGCTAATAACAAGTCAACGAATCCGCTCGACAAACAAACTGATTGACGCATAGATGCCCTGTAATTAGCCTATTGGGCTGACTCACAATGCGTGCATTTCATTTCTAAATTGAAACTATCGCCACTTGGAAACTGTCACAATAAACAAAGAGCATCTTTATTTTGCTTGTGGAAATTGGTGAAAATCTAGCTTGCAACTTTAAATGAATTATTGTTGCAGGGTTGAGTTAAAGATCGGTTCAGTTTTGACAAAGTTGGGGCACTCAACTATAGTAAATCATAAATGGTAATCTAGAGTTCAAGTCGTGTAGAAAATAATAATGAATTTTCCAAATCGATTCAGTTTCTCAATTCACAATTTGGTCGATACTTACTAACTTGGTTCAGTTAGTTAATCCCTTTTAATGCGTATTTTGGCTACAGGGTAACAATTATAATCATAATGTTTGCTGCTGCTGCTGCTGGTGCCGCTGCAAGGGGCAGCTTTGGCTGGCTGTTTTGATGATGGGTCCCGGTGTGATCCATTTTGAGCATGACGAGGCTAATCTGGCTGGTTGACTTGTTGGCTGGTTGACTTGTTGGCTGGTTGACTGTTTGGCTGTTTGGCTGGCAACTATTGTCAATCGCTTTTGTGGGGGCTGATTATGCTGGGGCATAAAGTTGTGAGCTGTGCGGCTCCTAAGATAGCAACATTGCTGTCGGCTGTCGACATCTTCCACTGGACATTTTCCAATCTGGAGCGCAGTTGCAGTTGCAGTTGTTGTTGTTGCTGTTGTTGTTGCTGTTGCAGTTGCTGTTGTTGCTGTTATGTGTCGCTGTCTGTTTGTCTGCCTGACTGCGTTTTTCGCGGTTTTACAACTTTGATTTCACTTTTCTTTGCAACATGCGACGCTGTTGCTTGTTGTTGCTGTTGTTGTTGTTGTTGTAGTTGTTGTACCTTCACTGGCCGTTTTTTGAACTGTTTGCTTCATTGCTCTCGTTGTTGTCGTCGTTTTTGCTGTTGTTGTTGTTACTATTGCTGTCGGTCCGCTTAAACTTTGTGGCTCTTTAATTGGTTTTTTTTTTTTTTTTTTGCACTCATTCGCTCCCCATCATCTTCTTAAGGCATCCGTTTTTTTAATGATGATGCAGTGGCCAGCAAGCCAGCCAGCGTTGGCCATAATTGTCAACCACTTTTGCACGTTAGCCACAAATTATAAGCACATCGATATGCAATTCCATTTGAAGGAGACTCGCACCGACTGCCAGCATTGTGAAATTTATAGGGAAATTGTGAAAAATGCGCCCAGACAAGAAAGGTGGGCGTAGAGGCAAAAAAAAAAGTAAAATCAAAATAAATAACAATAAATTCATATCACAAATTACGGCAAAAAACTTTGTTAATAAACTGTAACAATAAATTCATATCATAAAATACGACAAAAAAACTTTGTTAATAAACTGTAGATGTATTGCCTCTTAAGCTAATCATCTAATTTTTACAGATTCCTTAAAAATAATTATATAACATATTTATTTTAAATTGGATTTGGTTTATTCTAGATATTAAATATTTTTTTAGTTAATCAAAAATTCATGGTTTTAAATTTACTACAATTTTTTATTATTTTTTTGTGGTTTTTTCTATTCCAAGATTCCTAATAAGACCCACTTTGTAGGCCCAAGTTTTGCTAACAACAAGAGAATTACCTGTTTATAGTTGAAAAACCTAAATGAAGCTAAGCTAAGTTCAAATAATTAATTGTGATAACTTAATTATAGATGAGCAAGCCTGACTGAGCTGACCAATCAGAATGGATCGTTAGCTTGTGAGACTTTCCAACCCCTACTTTAATTGCATTCAAGATCAGCAAATACATATTTCAGTTAGTCATAGGTTGATTCAGCAAGATGTTAGATACAAGTGGAGTGATGTACTGCATTCGGTTGCACAGCTGTCAGTAGTAAGTAGAATCATTAATGTTGAATGCGATCTTGATCCGCTTATGTCATCAACGAAGCAACCAACGCAAAAATTCTCAAGCTCCAAATAATTTTTTTTTTTTCATTTGTTTTTTTTCTTTTTTTTTTGGAAGAAATAATTCAAGTCATACAAATGCCTGAAAGCAGTTAATCAAAGCAGCAAATGCGGCTAATTAACTTTTAGGCCAAACGGCAACAAAAGGCAATTTGTTGTGCCAGTGTGTGAGTGTGTGCGTGTGTGTGTGTGTGCGATTGTGTGTTGAACTCACTAAATGCTGCGCCAACCCACGGAAAATGTCTAGTGAAAAATTCTGTTCTAGATATAAGCAACTTGTTGCAGTTGCAGCTTCATAGATCGCCCACAGCTGTCACAGCGAATGTTGCCACCTGCCGAGAGCCCAAAAAAAGCTAGTTTTAGCTGGAATAAAAAAAAACCTCTGTCAATATTTAAAAGAAAAACTAAGCTCAAAGTCAAATTTTAATATTATGTATAAACTAATTTAATAAATTAATTTAAACAAGTTAGATTACCCTCGCCGATAAAGGTCGACTTGGAGATACCCTGCAGCAAGCTGTTAAATGTATTACCTCAAATGTGTACAGTAAATTAAAGATATTCATTTCTGGATTTATATTCGATCTTAATGATATTCTTGCGATTTCTTTTAATCTGTCAGAGTATGTTAGAAAGCTATATATTTGCAATTCGGAGTATAATTGCAGTCGGCTATCGATTTGTATCGATAGTCGCAAAAAGAGATAGTTATCGATTAAAGTCTGAACTTATTATAGTCTATAAGGCTATATCAACTTTGGGCTGTTACATAGTTCTGCACAATGTCTTTTAGTCTTTTTTCGATATTAGCCAAAAATTGCAACTGCCAACTATGTTTAAAATTAAAGCCAGATTTGAAAGAGGGAACATGTAGCAAAAGTGGCAGCACTGATTGCAGCAGACTGTCGTAGTTGACTGTCAGTGTTGAGTGTTGCTTTTGTTGGCAAATCTTTAAGCTGCTTTCTGGCTTGGTTCACATGACTTGCGTGCCATCTGCCAAGAGGCCAAAATCCGGCAACTGCCAGCTGAAGTTGGCTTAAACTGCAGCCTACGCAGTTTGCCTTGCACGCACCTTTAAGTGACGACCTCCACGAGGGCAACTTCATCAACATGCCACTAAATACCCCACTCCCCTCCCCCTCACACACACATACCCCCCCTTGCAACCATGCCATTGCTCAGCTGTGTGTACTTAGATGTTTGTCAGTGTTTTCTGTCTGTTTGTCTTACATAATCGTCACTCTAGATACCGTTAGTATTATTATTTTTTCTTTCGGCCTTTTGTTGTTGTTGTTTCTTTCCGTCCTAAAATAAGACACAATAGAACAATTGTTTAAACTTTTGTAGCGGCTGCGACGGCGGCTTTTGGCATTGCGCCAAAAATACACAACAAGTTGAACAAAATAGAAAAATAACAAGAATAAAAAATAAAACACAAAAAAATAACAAAAAAACAAAAAAAAAACAGCAACTGAATTAAGATGTCGTCTGAAAATTGAGTTCTTGTTAAGGTGGCAATTATCTATTTTGGCATTATTTCTATTGCTATTGTTGATTTGGCTAAAAGCAATGAGTGACGTAGATGGGAATTACCCGGAGCCATCAAAACTGGCACAGCTGTGAGAATTCTATCCGATACTATAATAACCATTATAATCAGCTCAAAGTACAAAGCAACTCAAAACTGAATTAAATGCTGCATTTAGCATATGGATGACATAATAATCATGATGATGATGAGCCTGAAATATATACACATATATGACATGTCCCACATAGATTTAATTTAACTGTATCTTTCATGAGAAGCAATTTCAAATACAGATAATGGTTGTCAAAATGGTTCAGAAAAATAGATAAAAACAAAGATTCGAATATAGGTACATTGAGTATATATATGTATATATATAACAGTATCTATAAATATAACAAATAATTGGCCTGATATCTTTATGTAAAATGATATAGAGATATTAAAATTAAGGCTTATTTTGAGGATGTATTAATGCCTTCCAAAATATTAATATACATATGTATTTTAATATGTATAAATAATTAGAATAATTAACCTGACATCTATTGTGAGCGTGATATATGTATATTAGGAATGATCAGGGCATTATTTAGGTTAACATAAAGATAATCATAGAAACAATCGAAAATGAAGAGAAGTTCATCTATGGAACATTTCTCTTTATCAAATAGTTTTTTTTTAACTTTTAAAAACCAGACAATATTTTTTAAGGCAACCCATAATATTAATTTAATAATTACAACTACTATTCTTTATATACAAATAAGATTTTAATTAATTAAATTTTTTTTCTTACAGGTTTATAAGCCCTGCCTATGATAATTTTAAAACTCGAAGGCAACCACAATAACAAATAAGAATAAGTATAACTGAGGTAGAAGAAGAAGAAGAAGTCGAAGAAGACGAAGACGAAGAAGAAGACGAAGAAGAAGAAGAAAACTGACAACAAACTGAGAAACGACAAAGGATAAAGGACAAGAACAACAAGAACAAAACTGAGTTAACAGTTTTTGAAACAGTTATGAGAGAGAAAGACCACTCACCAAGAAAGATGCTTCCTAGCCCAAAACAGGGCTGCGTATACCCTGCCTTAGGATTAATACCCACATCGTATATATCACATGTACCTTATGATCTGTCCGCCTCAACGACGGCGGCAACAGCGACCAGCAGCATGACGACGACAACAGCGCGACAACTGCAACACCAACACCAGCAACACCAACAACAACAGCAACACCAACAACACCTACAACAGCAACACCATCATGGCAATAAAGCAAAACGACGCAGCAGCTACGATCAACCGTTGGATTTGCGATTGGCCCACAAGCGTCGCCAGCTGCTCGAGGCGGAGGAGCTGGAGCAGAAGCAGCAACAGCAACAGCAGCAGCACCAGCACCAGTTGGATGATGTGGATGAGCATCCTGCACAGCCGCTGGAGGATGAGAATAGCAATTTGATAATGTTTGCCACGCAGCGTGTGAAGGAAAAGGAGCTAAACAATAATCATATAGCCGCCTCACTGGCCGATCTGGGCTTCGATATGAGTCGCAAGATGCTGCGGGCATTGCGTGAGGGCGTTGCCACGCCCCCAGCGCCAGTGCCAGCGCCGACAGCGACAACGCTGCTGGAGGCAATGAGTAAAACGCTGCCACTGCAATATCGCAACGTATTCCATCAAGCAGCAGCGCCGCAACAGCAACCGCAACCGCCGCCACCGCCGCCGCCACCTCCGCAAGCGTCCAGTGTTGCAGCAAGCGATTTTCCATTTCGTCATCCGCTGAAGAAGAGCGATCTGAGCTGTTGGGGCAACAACAACGAACCGAAACTGGAGCCGCATCCCCAACTCCAGGAGTTTCAGACGCGTCGCAAAGCCAAGCAGCGACAAACGCCCACAGCAATTGCCAATTGCGGCAATCCGTTGGCGCCGCAACAGCAACAGCAGCAGCAACAGCAACAACAGCAACGCAACAAGGATCGCTATACGTGCAAGTTTTGTGGCAAGGTGTTTCCACGCTCCGCGAATCTGACGCGACATCTGCGCACCCACACGGGCGAGCAGCCGTACAAGTGCAAATACTGCGAACGTTCCTTTAGCATCTCCTCGAATCTGCAGCGTCACGTACGCAACATCCACAACAAGGAGCGACCCTTCAAGTGTGAGATCTGTGAACGCTGCTTTGGCCAGCAAACGAATCTCGATCGCCATCTCAAGAAGCACGAATCGGATGCGGTGTCGCTGAGTGCGTTGAGCGGTGTCAGTGAGCGAATGCATTGCATCAGGCGCTTCTGTGAGAATCCCAGCGAGGAGTCCTATTTCGAGGAGATACGCTCATTTATGGGCAAGGTCACGCAGCAGCAGCAGCAGCAACAACAGCAGCAGCAACAAGAACAGCATCAACAACATCAACAACAGCAACAACAACAACAACTACAGTCACTGCCTCTGGCAACGCAATCACGCAGCTCAGCATCATCAAGCTGCTCTGCCTCAGACACGCCCACATCCTCGCATACGCCCACGCAATCATCGGAGTCAGCGGAAGCGCTGGCGGCGGAGCTCAAGCGACTGCAGGCGGAACAGGAGCAACAGGATGAGGCGGACGAGGAGTCGGAGGAATCCAAGTCCATACAGCAATTGAAACAAACGCTCGCCTCCAAACTATTTCCCACACCAACAACAAAAGCAGCCGAAAAGCTATCGCTCAAGCAGGAACCCTAAAACCCCAAATCCTGAACTACCACGAAGAGAAAAAACAAGAAAGAAAATCTATATTCGGCAAGCCGAATTTGATATACTCTTGCAGGATGCGTTTCACCTAAAATCAGTCAAGATTTGGATATAGTTGTCCGATTTTGATAAGTGTTGTGAGCACTATAAAACTAAACATTCCTTAGTTTGGTCGGCATATTTAAGATTTAAAATCAAAAGTTTTTCAAAAAGTACGCCTCCTACTCCCGATTTTTTCTGCGCTATATGATATAGTGATCCAGCTATATTTCAATCTTCATCAAAGTAGCTTTAATACTGACCGAATTCGGCTTATATGCTATAAAGCCATATAGCCCTGCAAGAGTGTTCAAAAAAAAGAAAAACAAACACAATTTCCTAAATGGCAACACAAAAAAAGAAAAACTATTTGCAGATCGTATAAACATATACATATATATATATAAAATACTTGTTTAGCTGTAAATACATATTTTATATTTTGTAATTTGTAATTTTTATATGTTAAATGTTAATCTGTGTATAACGAATTGTACAAAAAAAAAAAAACCAACAACAAAAATTAGCAAGACAATTGGCAATTGTACTATATCGATTTTATATGTACGTAGTAATTTAAGCATTGGTATTTTTTGTATATACACGAAAGCGACACTCGAGATATGTACGTAAAATGACAGCAACAAGCGCCCACTGTTTAAATAAAAAGTTACAAGTTTTTTGAAATTTACTAAAAAAACAAAATCTTATTTTTTATTTGGGGACTAGGCCACCTATTGCGTGGTAGACGAAATAAATGTAAGCACAGTGGCGCCATCTATAGTCTAGCTGAAATGGTTGGCAGTCGCTGCAGTGAGAGTAAAAGTTGCGTTGCATGAAGTTGCCTGCAGTACGTTAACATTAAAAAAAATGTTAAATGTTAAATGTTTCATTCAAATTAAATGTGACCTTGCTTGTGGTTAATTACATTTCATGAAGCTGTTAAGTTAACAGTTGATCAGCAGCTGATCGACAAAAGAGCGGTTAAACAACAATTTACGACTCTGTCGATAATAGGAAACATGAATAAAGTGACTATCAACATAAATGGATTAATTTCAGCTGATAACGATTATTTTCTTTGCGCAGCAAACAACATGGCAGCTCAGCTGACAGCGATTACAGAGACAGCTGATCTACAGGCGCTCCGAGAACTGTACGAGCAACAATGGCCCAAACATTGTGTTGGCCACTTTTGGTTGGACAACTATTTGCGCTGGCTAGCCAAAGAGCCGCAGCTGAAGCATCTCAAATTCTACACACTCAATGGTGACTGGCGTCGGGATGGACTCTTTATCTTGGTGGTTTGTATTTTAAGTTCTAAACATTCATTCATAATTCAATAATTCTCCAATCTATTTCCACTTTAGCATCGCTATCAATTGTTCTTCAGCAACTTGAGCAGACAAAGGACTCCTGAATTGCTGTCAGCTTTGGCACTGCTGAACTGGACAGTTGGCTATAAGGTCAGTGCCATACACCAAACACATCACATCATCTACAAGGACTTCCAAGTGGAACGTGGACTAAGTTTGGAACGTGAAATGAAGACCATTATGTATCGCCTGCCCTGCGAGAAGGCCAAAGAACTGCAGATTAGCTGCCCATTTGGCTATTACTTGGACAGTGTGCGATTGGAGCATGCGGAGCTGATCGACGAACGCTGGTCAGCGCGTCATCCAGGCTCCTTGAAGCTTATCCAGCTGCTGATTGAAAATAATACCAGTGTGGGACTCTATGAACAGAAAACAGATCAGCTGTGCGCCTGGTGTTTAAGGTTGGGTATAAAAAATGGAGAGAGAACAGAATGCTTTTTACTTATTCATCCTTGTTTCTTTATCTGGATTCCACAGACTGCAAAGCGGTTTCCTGGGCGCTCTGGAGGTGCTTCCAACACATCAACGTCGCGGATTTGGGGCTTTAATAGTCGCTGCCATATCCAAGGGCATAGCTAACGACTTGACTCAGGATGTCACAGCTTTAGTTAATATACATAATCCAACTGCTTGCAAGATTTTCGATAAACTGGAATTTGAGTTGCTAAGCGATGAGCATTATTTCTGGAGCATGTGTTTGCCACGAGCGGGTGGCTCCATAAAATGGCCGTTAAATTAATAAATTAGCATGCCACAGGGGCAGATAAGTGCAATTTGTATGAAACTTTGTATATTTAAATAGAGATTTGAGATAAGTATGTTCATAGAAGCGATAAACTGACTGTCATATAAAAAGTTAAAAACAAACTCATGGTTGTTTAGTTGGCCTTCGAATATGGCCGAGTCAGCGAAATTGGGGGATGTACAGAAGGGATTTCCCCAAGAATTGTCCCGAATTTTATATTCTAAAGAATTTCATTGCGTTTCTGCAAAATGAGTCGAATTCAAAGCATTTGAATGCATACACTTTATAGGATCAGCGTGCTAAAGAGCTGGGACTCTTTTTGATAGTGGTAAGTACATGCTTTAGCACTGCAACAGTACAGTCGAACATCGCTAATTCGAACATTAATTCAAGGATAGGTATCAGCTGTTTGTGGGCTGCCTGGGCGAGTGCTTGGATTTGTTGGAGCTGGCACTACATTTGCTAGATTGGTCCAAGGGTATGCTCTGCTTGACAATCCCAGATCGTTGCATGCCAACTATTTTCAAAGTGGTGCAAGAGAAGCGACTAACAATTGAATTTCATCATCGGAGCCATCTTTATCATTTGCCAGCCAAGAAGTGTCTTCAGCAGTTCTAAGTCATATAGGCTATTGATCCCTCTCCTTACTTGGACTTGAACACCAAATTGATTTGTAATATATTCTACAAGCAGCTGTCCAACTGGTTCCCATCTGCAATCATTAACAGAGCGGGATGCACATCTGATCAATCAGGAATGGCCATACAGTCACAATGGTTCCCTTTACTTTTTCCAAAGACAAATACGCCTCTGTCCCAGCATGAGATTATACGACTATGAAACTCACGAACTGGTCGCCTGGTGCATCAGGTCTGTCATATAAATTAAACTGATTAATTAAACTAATTAACTTTAAATTATACGTTTTGTAGAGCACCAGATGGTACTCTAGCCGCTTTGCAGGTGAAGCAGACGCACAAGCGACATGGTTTTGGCAGCCTCATTGCTCAGGCACTTTCGCAACGTATTGCGGAGTTGGGTGATGATGTTATCAACGAGATCTATCCTGGAAATCTGGTATCTAAGCACTTGGCTGAGAAGCTTGGCTTTCGGGTGATTGAGCAGTGCCATTGGCTAAGCATTCAGCCTGAGAAGGACACTTTTAGCTGGCCAGATGGACAATAATTTCTGGAATATATATTTGACATGAAAAACAGGGACAATTGTGGCATTTGTATGTGATGTGGCATTTGTATGCTATTCTTATAGTTGTATCAGCTATATTTATTT
This sequence comes from Drosophila kambysellisi, assembly GCA_035042185.1. Lineage (NCBI taxonomy): Eukaryota > Metazoa > Arthropoda > Insecta > Diptera > Drosophilidae > Drosophila > Drosophila kambysellisi. The sequence continues at coordinate 1,898,538 of JAWNLS010000945.1, read as the reverse complement.
TGCTTCACATAATAAAATGGCACCTTTTAATTGTTGCAGTACTTTCGCCAGGGAATAATCAATTGTACTTAAAATTATCATCTCCAAAAACAATGAATGAGCAACTGGGTGAGTTATTTTCAATGTATTTGTTTGTGTATATATTTATTTATCATATGTAATTTATACACAATTAAAAAATGCACCGCCCTCACTTAACCGTTGTTAAAAAAGAACTGCTTAAAAAATAGGTACAACTAAATACATCAGTTATATGCACAATATATAAAATACACTGATATAAAATAATTCCCTGCATGCAAACAGCTGACTCGATAGGAAAAACCCACGCGCACAAACTGAATCCACTTAATAAGCCTATTTCGGCTCGTTCATACACTGAGAGACTAGAAACAATATCAAAAGCAGTATCTGAAGTTCGCATATTAGCAGACGACAAAAAATTATAAATGGAATAATCAGGAATTGAGAACTGGTTCCATCAAAAAAGCTCTCCAACATTAGATGATCTCACTCTTATCGCTTAGCTCTCTCTCTCCCTCTCTCTCTCTCTCTCTCTCTTGCTCTCCTTTGCAAACTTTCCTATAAATACAACTCGCGCTTCAAAACAGCTCAGTTTGTCCAGCTATCTCACTGAGTGAGCGTCTGTGGAATGGCGCGTGTGCTGCAACCAGTTGGCCTTGAGGAGCTACAAGCATTTCAAGCACTTTACACGCAACAATGGCCCAAATATTGTGCAGAATTCTATTGCCTCGATAATTTTATAGGATTTCTCAAATTTGACCCGGACATTGAGAATGTTAAAGCCTACACACTGACCGATCAGAGAGCTAAAGACACAGCTCTCTTTGTGATTGTGGTTAGTCATTGTGATTTAAGAGTTCCCCACAATTATTAATTGGTTTGTAATGTTCTCTTAGGATCGATATCAGCTGTTTTTGGGTTGTCTGGACGATTCAATGGAGCTGCTGAAGCAGGCACTACATTTGATTGATTGGTCAAATGGCCTCAAGTTAAGTTCTGTTCCTGCTCGATACATGACAACAGTTCACCATGTGGTACAGGAGAAAGAACTTAAGGTGCTCTTCGACGATGTTACAAATCTCTACTTTATGCCACAACAAGAAGCGTCCCAGCTGCAAATTGAGTAAGTTTTACAAAAGTCTTAAAATCTTGCAAACAGATTGATTAACATTTGATTAGACTTGCAGATGGCTTCCACTTGAGTAATCTAAGTGAAAAAGATGCCGACCTGATTAATGAGGAATGGCCAAACAAACATGTGGGTTCCTTGTATTTCATACAACGACAGATTCGCATGTGCCCAAATGTTGGATTGTATACATCGAATAGCCAGGAATTGGTGGCCTGGTGTATCAGGTAAGCAGTTACAACAAATTATTAACTTGACTGGTCATTCTGTGTTGTTTTATCAGTATGCCGATTAGATTGAAATTGCAGTAAGATTAAATATCAGTAATTCGAATTGTTCCGGAATTAATAAAAGTAATTTTCAGTCCAAGTTTGTTTTTTATAGATATTTTTCGTTGAATATAGAATTCTCGTAGATCCAATTATTTACATATACAACTTTATAAAAATGAGGTTTTCGCGGGAAAAAATATGACTGCTGAAAATATTCTTATCAAAATCATATTAAGAAAATATGGTTTTCTAGTTTCCAAGCATTTCCCGGAATGTACGAAAGATTTGGTAAAATTATCTTTAATTTTCACAGACTTCAAGGCGGCTATTTGGGCGCACTTCAGGTGAAGAGCTCTCACAAGCGACGTGGCTTTGGCAGTCTGGTCACCAAGGCGATGTCCAAGCGCATTGCCGCCTTGGGACAGGATGTGATGGCACTAGTGAATCCAGAGAATAAGCCATCTTGCGCAATGTTCGAAGCGCTCGGCTTCAAGGTAATCGGTCAGTGTTATTGGCTGAGAACTGAGCCCGTGACGGGCGAGTTTCTGTGGCCGTACGGGCAATAAATCCAATGCTCTATGGTTACATATGTATATGTGTATCTGTATGTGTATGTGTATGATGTGTATACAATACATTTCATAATAAATAAATATAATATACAATAAAATCGTACAAGCTATATTGTATATGAATACAACTTTGGTATAAAAATATGCCAAGGCTTCGCATTTGTTTAGAGCTGCTCCAACAGACGTTCGCAGCGTTCGTTGAGCTGCGCAGGACACTGTTGCACACTCGGCTCGTGCAGCATTGTGTCCTTGAGGAGACGTTGCACACACTCGAGATCGTATTGCACATGATAATCGTTCATCTGATATCTATCAAAAAGTAAGAGGCTGTTGTTGGTCGTTGTTGTTGTTGTTGTTTGTTGGTCTTTAAGCCTGGCGGCGATTCGGCGGGCAACTATGAATTCCAAAAGCTCTATAAAATCGAGGTAGTTTATGCCAAAGCTGGCGCGCAACATGGTCTGGCAGTGTGCCTCAAAGTTGTCCATCTGCTGGCAGTCAGCAATTTCTTTGCGTACATCCATCAGATTGGCCAGTAAATTGCTCCAGACACGAGCAATATTACAAGCATTGAACCAGTTGTGATTGACGGAAATGGTGTCCGTCATATTCCACACCTGATGGTACCATCCGCTCGGCACAAATATCGCCTCATTGGCCGTCTGATTGATGGTAAAATAGCGCACATTGTGCTCCTCCAGCTGCGACTTATCGATGCTAAACGGCAGATTTCGCAGACGATCGGCCAGTTTGAGTTCCTCGCCGGGCGGCATTATAAGCCACTTCTTGTGACCCACAATGTTGGTGGACCAGCTGAACGAGCCAAACACATCCGAGTGAAAGGACGTCCTGCAAGGAGTCGTTGAAAATATTGTTTTTGTACTCCGGAAAAGTTGCTGTCACTTACCAGGAATCCTTGGGTCCCATATAGACAAATCGGTAATCATCTTTCTGCTCTGCAATCAGTTGCTCGTTGAGCCAATCGGATGCAAAATACTTGGGCACCTTGTAGAACTCATAAGACGGCAACTGGGCAGCCAGATGCCAGTCCTTGAGATACAGATTATCCTTCAACTTGACATTACAGTTCGGTTCCAGCTGTACACTTGATTCGAGCATGTTGCTTTGCCAGCGTGCTAAAAAATCGTGGAACTTTAATTCCAGTTTGGCGTGACTATTGAAATAAGTCGCATTGCAGTCGGCGACTGGCACGGCGAGATCGCCGATGCGACGCCTGAGGTAGTCGAAATTGATGTGGCAACCAGTTGAGCAATTCTCGTTCGCATCCCTTCCGTTCTTGTTGTCGTTGTTCGCTTGCGTCCAATTGCGGCACTCCCAACTGTTGGCGACATCTGTTATGATGACGGGCCAGTTGGCCTGCATATATTTCCAATAGAATTCGTTGTAGCTCAGCTCTGCGGCGGCCCGTCGCTCGATAATCCAGTTCCTGCTGTCCACATCCTGTTGTGGACTTTGTCCTGGTTGCAGCGCCAGCAATTCCGGCGCCGCATTCCCTGACTCCATGTCAGAAGGACCAAAAACAAAAAGAAAATGTAAACAAAATATGACTTGAGATTTGCGAGTGTGCTACAAGGTCATGCGAGAGAGTGTGCAACGTGTTTTCTCTTTCTGCGCAATGTTGTTGAACTATTTGTAGCATTTTGAACTATTTGATTAAAAGATAATAATAATAATTCAGTTGCTATAAATTGATAATCAATTAGGTTTGAAGAACTTGTCAAATAGATTTTACACATTTATATATGAGATATTTCAATGTGTTACTGTAGCAGTGACGTCACGTTTGCTTTTTCATTTGAACAAAACTGCGCGTGCGCACTCTTATTTATGCAGCCCGTGAGGAGCAACTATGTTAAGTGAAGTGCTTTACAAACTGCTATTGACTGCATAACGACTAATGTTAAGTGTGTTACATTGTGTTAACTGCACAAGAAATATGTTTAGCCAATACACAAACCAGTCAACCGTTTTATATTTGAAGTGAAAAGTCATTTTTAAATTTTATTTTACTGTATTCTGTTTGTCATTTTATTGAAATTTATTCGCTTAACATTTTACCCATTATCAAGTTTTAACTACATTTTGGATTTACATACACTATATGCGTTTCATGTGTGTGTATGTGTTCTCACTATATGCAATAATCCACAAATTCACATTATGAAGTGACGCTTGAAGAATTCAAATCGAAGGTTTATTTGTGTATTTCTGTATGTGTGTGAGCTTGTGTATAATTTGCATCAAGTTCTATATATATTTATATATATATGTATGTATGCATTTATGTAAGTATAAACTTTACAGATATTTTTATGCCATCGCCTTGTAGGCAAACATTTTAGACTAAAAACTAACGCTTGACTAACAACTTAAATAGTACAATGTAATTGTAAATTAATTCAATATTCATATTTAATTCTTTTACTAGAAAACTATAGGTTTGTTATTTTTGTCTTCATAAATTATAGCATACGGTGTGCGATACTGTATTCAGTAAAAATGCTATATACAGATAAATACATACAAAAATCGTATAAAATACGTCATAAAAAATTGTAACAATAGTCTGCTTTATATATTTTGGCGTAGAAAATGTACAATTATTGAATTTGCTCATTTCATTGAATTATGTATATTTATTTACTTAAAGACTACGCACATTTGACTAAATTTTCTTTCTTTTGTAGGTTTAGAAGGTACAGAGATACTGACAGAGTTTTCTTTTATTTTTGTAGGTTTTTATGGGGAGGGGAGAATGTATATGCTTATAATAATAATACTCGAGAGTGACAAAAGTTTGGTATTTGGAATCACCAAATCCAACCTACAAATAGTATATACAATTTTGTGGCATGCAGTTGAGGTGGCTGCCACGCCCACTTTTGGCTTACTGACTAATTTAGTGTGTGGTACGCTATTGATTTATTCAGTATTCATGCATTTTTACAACTGCTCGCAACTGTTTAAAAAATGTGTAACTAATTAATTAATAAACATTTATTTAATGCCCGCCTTAGATGCGCAAAGCTTTCAGTAATTTCCTATTAATATTTGCATATATATATATATATATATAGATATATATATTTATAATATTTATAATATGAATATTATTTAATGTAAGTGTATGCTTTCCCACTTTTCAATATTTGCATCAACGTTAATCTAAGAAAATTATTTAATTATAGTTTTATTACATACTTGATATGTAGTTTTTCATACAAACTAAATCAATCAAATCGGAAACATAATAATAATAATAATTGATAAGATTTTTGATTTATTTACTATTTAGCATGTTTGGTCCAGTTGAAAGTCGCAATTGGGATTTAAATCGAATTTCTTGTGGGTGTAGACAGAAAACCGTTAATTAAGCTGCTTGCAGGTGTCATATAAATATAAATAAATTGGGTGTACTCATTTCTTGGCAGTCTGTAGATTGTCACAAAACTTAACCGAAAATTCGAGGGGTTTACATAGAACCAAGAGAGAATTAGCCAAATACTTAGTACTTAGTCTAAACTATACTTAAAGCTTATACAAACCATAGCTAGGCCACCTTATCTAAGCTAGAATGCAATTAATTTTAATCAATATTCTACTGTATATAGTTGTATATATATATATTTATATATATTTATTTAATAAATTTATATGCAGCAAAATCGTTTCGTTGCATGCACCGCCAGTTACTGGAACTAAAGTCTGGCCTATTGTACAACCTGTCTTAATGTATGGCTTAAATTTAATTAGCTGGAAGTACAATTATATGGATCGTCAGTGCGAAAATTGGGATGATCTTCATAAGGCTTGATCCCAGCTGCCTTTTTATCATCACGTATCTTCTCCACCTGTTGCATGACTCGCAGAAAATTGCCGCCAGCCAATTTGGTTAGCTCATCGATGGTCCAACCGCCTCCCAAAAGTTCAGCAAACAGCGTTGGATACGAGGATACGTCCTCCAGGCCTTTGGGTGTGCTGTAAACAAACAGATGCGGAGTTGTTAGACAAGTTTAAAGTCATGCTTTGGCTTTTGTATAAGAATTTAAAGCTGGAAACAAGAAACAAGTTAAACAAAATAGCAACTTCAAGTCAATATGCACAGAAGACTTCCACAAATGAGCCACAGCTGAGGAAACCAACCTGATAATTTTATAAAAATTCTAGAACAAAGGAATGGGTAATCTTATCTGAACAGACTAAAAGGTTATCAGATTTACATGTTGTATTATTATTTTAGAGTTCAAACCAGAATTTAATAAAAATCATCCTCCTTCTCTGAGTGTCCGAGCGTAACCGAATTTCTTTTAAAAAACATAAAGCAAATCCTGTCAAAACAGGCAACTAATCTAATAAACTTTCTCAAATTCCTTAAATTATAACTAATAAAATATTCCACACACGTACACACACACACACACCCACGACACACACATTGTCCTTAGAAACAATTCGTTTACTTCATGCCAAAAATTGTCATAAAAATTAAATAAAATGCAAAGCCAGAGGCAGAAATGTGTCCAAGAACTGTTTGGATAATAAAGCAGGAATTTATGTAAGACTCAACCACAGAAAACAAATAAATAACAAACAAACAAACAAAACAAAACAATACCAAATAAATAATAAATAAATACTTCTGGCTTCTTACTTGAAAGGAATGCAGAAATAAATAATAATTTAGTTTTATTATGCAGCGTTTAGGCAACGTTTCAAATGACATGGAAATGATTAATGTCTCTGTATAATGAGTATACAGGGTGACCTTTTTGTAAGTCTTACAAGTAATTGCGATATTTGAAAATAATATTAGCTTTTTCTAAAGTACGATTGATCTAGAGGCCAAACTATGATTAAAACGCCCTTGCTTTTGAAAATGCGTTGAGTTTTGACGAAGTTATGGCATTTTGAAGGTTCGACCTATGCCCATATGCCGATATGACGATTTTCGGACTATAATTTTTACTTATGTTCCGACCCAAAATCACGTTTTCAACTTTAAATGTACGATTGATTTAGAGGCCAAACTATGGTTAAAATGCCCTTGCTTTTGAAAATCCGTTGAGTTTCGACGAAGTTATGGCATTTTGAAGGTTCTACCTATGCCGATATGCCGATTTTCGGACTATAATTTTGACTTATGTTCGGACCCAAAATCACGTTTTTTACTTTGAATGTACTATTGATCTAGAGGCCAAACTAAGATCAAAACGCCCTTGCTTTTGAAAATCCGTTGAGTTTTGACGAAGTTATGGCATTTTGAAGGTTCGGCTGCACACAAATTATGGTATCTGAGTATTTCGCTATGCAACGTTCTGTTTTGTTTTATTGTTGATAACTTTAACAATTTATGATATTAGCTGTCAGACTTGAGTTTAGGGTATCTCCTAGTCGAGCACTCTCGACTTCAGCCTTCTTACTTGTTAGTAGTAGTTGCTATGCTAGTCGAGTTCCCTCTGCGGTTGCAACTGCACATGTAAATAATTATTTCAGTTATCAACTTGCTTTGTGTGTGGCACTCCAGAACTATTTTATGTAAATTAATATCACTCTTTTGCGGTTAACGAATTTAGTCTACATTTAATTATAATTTCACATGATGAATAGAGCACAATAATATCAGGATAAATGTAAATTCAATTAACAACTCTTGCGGTTGCATTATTGAAATCATTGTTAATATTGACAAAACATGCGATAAACTGGCCAAAACCGTGAAAATGTGTCAGATGTCAGTGTTGCAGCAACTAGTAAAAAATAGTTGCAACAGGAGCGCGCAGCTTGAAATGTTGCTTATTTGTTAAACGGGTCGAATGACAGTCAGTGAGGGAAGCGGAAAACGTGGGAAAATGCGGAAAAATACAATTTGACATTTTGTAATTTCATAGAAAATTACATTATTTATTGTGAAATTTTCGGGAGTCGTACGTCACTGTTTGTGTGTGCGTGTGTGTGTGTGTGGGCGTGTGTGGGCGTGTGTGCTTGTGTGTGTATGTCCTGTTGGGTGAGTGGCCTATAAATATTCATAAGCGCAATTTTCAGTGTTGTGTTTTTTCTTTATTTTTTTTATTGCGATATTCTCTTTGTTCGGGGAGCAAAATGAACTTCGCATGGAAAATTGATTTACATGAAAATTGTTGTTAAAAATTTTCATATGTATGTAGCGCATTACAAGAACAAAAAGTGCAGCACATTTTGTAGCTACACAATGAAGTATAAATATTTAATTGAAAAACACGCAACAAATGAAAAGGCTGCCGCTGCAGACACAGATAACGATCCAAAATGCAATGTTGTTCAATGTTTTCGTCGATTTGTTGTTGTTTTTCCTTCACATACAGCATGAAATGCGGTGGCACGAAAATCTATGCAAATTCCAGTAAAATAATGCCGATTCATGATAACGATAATAAGAATATGTCAGAAACAAGCAAAACATTGGTTGGTGGCATGCATTACAATTATGTTTCAGTAAATGGCTGAATGGTTGAATGAAAATGCTGTGGTGCCTCCAACATGTTCCCACAAATATTAAAAGCAATAAACGGAAAATTTGACTTGGCTTAAAATATCTTTAATATTGTAAAATCAGCTTAAACTAATGTGCTCATTAAAAGATCATTTTATAACTGCCCAGAAATATTGCAAAAAATATGCCTTGGCTTAAAATATCTTTAATATTGTAAAATCAGCTTTAAATACTATTGAACAAAAATTGAGAATGTGCCCATTAAAAGAGCTGTTTGCCCAGAAATATTGCCATGCCTTCAAATTTGTGTGCAATTTGTAAAATCAGCTTCATATTTTATTGAACAAAAGTTTTGAAGCGCTATTTAAAAGATAAGAATACAATAAATTGGCTTAAATTGTTGCATGCAATAGCGCAAAGTTGCTGAACAAATAAATCAGCCCTGGGGTCGGTAGGCAATAATTATCTGCAGCTCTTCCCCCCCCTCAATTGAATCAGCCGAAACCTTAACGAGCCTCAATATGAATTGCCGCCCGCAATATGCCAATGTTAAGCTCCTGTACTTAAATAGAATCAATTAATAACTTAAAAACCACCTGAACTCTGACTGAGACACAGCGTGAGGGAGACAGCAAGTAAGAGTGCAAGAGAGAGAGAGAGAGAGAGAGGTATCGGCTTCGATGGCAGCGGAAAACCGTTGAAGCTTGCGGCCGAGCAAAATGCGCATTTAAGTGAAATAAATGACTTTTACTTACTAATTAATGCCGTCGAAGCCGGCTCCGAGTCCAACGTGATCGATGCCAGCGACGCGCTTAATGTGATTAATATGCGCTGTATATGAATAATAAGTATATATATATATATATATATATATGTGTGTGTGTGTGTGTTTGCCATTTTGCATTTGGTCAGCAGGATATCGAATGACAGGGTTGCCATCAACATTCGGGCATCATCATCATCGTTGTTGTTGTTGTTGTTGTGATTGTTGTCAAGTTCATTAAGTAGCATTGTTAAGAGAGAGAGAGAGCACAGTTTCGTTGTTATTGTTGTTGTTGTTGTTGTTGTTGTTGACATCAGCGTCATAAGCCATCGTTATTAAAATTGTGCAAATTGTAAATGTTGCCAGAGCGCAGCGAGACAATGCCATGATGAAAACATGAAAAGAGAAGGGAGCAAATCATGTGGCATTAGACAACTTCACAATAAATTTGAACAAAGAAAGAAAAGAATAAAAAAATTAATTATTGAAAGAGAGCTCAAATACTCTACACATTTAATACGTATATCATTAAATATAAGTATATATTTTAAATATTAATATGCATATTTAAAAAATAGAAAATAACGATTGTAGAAGCTGGAAATTAAATAATAAATAATAAGTTACAACTTTGGCTTAGGAGAACAATTTCTGTTCTGATCTCTTATTAAAAAATATTTATTTACACACTTTTGAAGACTTTTGAAGAGTGTCTGCTTCACTCATAAAGTTAAAATACCCGTTCTCTCTAGAGTTATAGAGCAGAAGCCACCGAATTGTGTGGCAGCCACCGAAACCGGAAGTGATTACGTTCGCCATTTTGATGGTGTGTCAAAAGCAGTGACAAAAATAAATTGAGGAAAAGAAGACGAAGAAAAGCTGACAGCACAAGTCGCAGAGAGGCAATAATCAACTAGCTGAAACAATGGGAAATGGACAATCAGTGGTGTTTCTGCTGCTGGTGTTTCCCATGGCTGTGCCACATTAACCACATAAAGTCAGTGGCGTTAATTGTTTTAGACGTTAAATGCACGAGAATTTTTCCCAGTTCACAAATTACGGAACTTGAGCAGAAGTGCAGCAAAAATAAAACTAAAATAGTTCAAATTTAAATGCGAAAGAGTTTTAAATACTTAGTTAATATAAATTTATATAAATAAATAATTATAATAATAGTTTATAATCTTTAGATCTGCTTACCGACTGCATCCTGAACGGTTGAGTTTTCGCTACAAGACAAGAACTTGGAGTAGAAGTTGACCATGACGAGGCCACCATTTTTGGCCAGCGACTGCAGGATATCATCCTGGACATTGCGACTCGTGTTGCACAGCTCGTAGGCCGAGGAATGCGAGAAGATGACGGGTGCCTCGGTCACCTCGAGAGCATCGCGCATGGTGCCCTTGGACACGTGCGACAGATCCACCATCATCCCCAGCCGATTCATCTCGCGTATGATTGTCTGCAAGGAGGAGTGCAGGGAAAGTCGGATTAATGAAAGTTCGTTAGTCAGTGATTAGATGCTGGTCACATTAAATGGCTTTCATATCAAAATGCGATGCCACAAGCTAAGTCGATGTCATAAAACATAAGTAATGAGCATTGAAAGATGCCACAAGCAGCCCGAGCAGCCCGAGCAACCCAAGCAGCTCCAAACAGCTCCAAACAGTTTCATTATTCATGTACTTTTATTTAACCTCTGACTGCCATCCATATGTCTAAGTAAATTGATATTGCTGTCCCTGTGTGTGTGTGTGGTTGTGTGTGTGTGTGGTTGTGTGTGTGTGTGTGGGTGTACTTCTGTGTGTGCTTGTGTTGAACTCTATTTGCCCCGCTGTAATTTGTATTTATGCGCGGATTTATGGGCATCGCAGTGGATGTGTGTGTTTAGTGTGTGTGTGTGTGTGTGTGTGAGCAGCTTACATAATTACTAATCTGATGCAAGTTTGCTGCCACAAATTTTGAGCAAATTAATTAGTTGGTTAGAAGATTAAGTTTAGCAATGCGACACTCAAAGCGACCATTCAATGCACAAATTGGACATTCAAATATGGGAGCTGAGCAATCCATTCAATATGACTTGGTCGAGACTCGACTATTGCCACTTTAGTTGATATCATAGGTATTACTAAGGTATTTGCAATCATTAACAAAAGACTACATAATTAACATTTGCTTAGGAAATGCTATAGTTAATATTACTTAATATTAGTTGCAAATGTTGAATAAGATTTGATATAAAAGCAATTTCCAACCTCCGAGAATGAAAATGAAAAGATCTTTTGCACTGAGTCAGCAAAATGGAAATTAATTTGCAAAACTAACCACAAATGCTAAGCACATCCAAAACACACACACACACTCACACACGCACACACACACACACACACACACACACACACACACCCACACACACACCCGCACTCACACAATGTTTATTTTATGTGCGATGCCGTTTCGCAGATAATTTTTAATTGCAGTCAGATAACGGTACTGAGATTTGACCATACAGTCAATAGCCAAACGAGGCGGCTGTTTATTTGAGGGTTTTTGGCCTTAAATTAGTTAACAAATTGCAGTTGGCCAAAATGCTCAATGGCCACCGATGCCTGTGCATTTAATGGGCGTGGCATTAAAGCGGTAAACACAGCCACAACTAATTGGAAGCCAAGTTTAATAGCGTATTTGTGTGTGTTTGTGTGGGTGTGTGTGTGTTTGTGTGTTTGTGTGGGTGTGTGTATCAGAATTGTGTTCTAGAAAATGTGTATTAAATGCTTATTGTCGCCTAATTACGCGCAAACATACACAAACAGACACACAATACACATAAATTTGGGCAGCTCAAGTGGCAGTGTATAAACTATAGAGGGGGCGTGGCTGACAGAGAAATATATGAATAGAGATAGAGACAGAGAGAGAGAGAGGGAGAGAAAGAGAATTGGCAGTTCTCTGTTCATTAAATCTTAATTAACGGTGCACACAAAACAGTGTATGCTCATTTGTAAATGCATACACTGAAAAAAATCGAATAAAACTACAATTTATTAAAATATATTATTTATGATAGATGATCAACATTGTTTCCAGATATAAACTCTCGATTAGACTGAATTCATATAGAAAATTGTGGTTGTATTTGTATCGATATTTGTAAACAGTGCAAGTTATCGATAACATTAAATCAACATTATGTGAGTATGGTTAACGAGAACTTATATGCGAAACTGGAATTTCTATCTCAAATAAACTCTTGATCAGTGTGCTCATACTATAGGCTATAGCAAGTACTATTTATACTGATCAAGCATATATATTTACTTCTGTGTGTTACAACTTTTGCAAAGCCAGAGCCAGTCCCCAAACTTTAGGCAACTCACTTAAATTTTGTACTTTAAAATGCTATTTGAATGGGTTATGTTTTCAAAGAGCTTTTCTCTCAGTGCAATGAGCTGTTTACAGTTACTCGAAGCAGTAAATTAAAATTACCAAATTATTTGGTGATTAATTACTAAGGCCATGGCAAATTGTTTGCCCAAAAGTTGTTGTCCATATTTATAATACGGAATACCCATTTGGCAAACATATATTGCAATCAAATTACATTTTGCATTTCATTTAGCAATTATAATAACTGTAATCAATTTAATTTGCAACTTGTTTTTGTAATTTAATTTTTTTTGGATTTAATTGCATTTATAATTGAGACCATTATATGTGCAACATGTCGTATGCTTAACGCAATGCAGTCGTATAATTAAAAGGAAAAAAGTAATTGAATTCATAATTATGCTTAATGGATTAAGTGTGGTCCACCAAATAATTGTAGATTGTTGAATAATGTATGAGTGAATAAAGCGGATCGAAGTGCTGTAAGGATATCTTATATGCATATCCTGCCCCATCCACCAGACAGCCTCCCTTCGAATTGTAAAATGTTGTTAAGCACTCCAAATGGCCAAAAGGCGCACAAAGAGAGATGCGCTCACAATGGCCATCACAGGATCTGTGTGCTGAGTGACAGCCAAATTGAGGAGCAACGTTTCGCAATGCTCATTACTGTCAGACTTGGCCATGCCTCTCAGCGGGATGGCTTCAACTCCGGTTACAGTTATAGTTACAGCCACGGCAATGGCTTAATAACCTGTCAGCACAAAAAAAAAAATTGGACGAAAGTCCAATCCTGGCAGCACTGACTGCCAGTCAGCGAGTTGACTGATGCCCATTTATTGCTCCTTTGACGCATTGTTGTCCTTTGTTAGCCATTTGTATTAGGGATCTTTCCGCCGCTCTACATTTTATGATTCTTCCAATGTCGATTTTGGCAAATCTTTTTTAAGTTGGAAAATATTTGTAATTTTCTTATGTTTTGGAAAAACATTTTCCCTCTACACAAATTACTAATAGTCCCCTGGCTATGTGCTAAGGTACTGTGCTGATGGTCTTTTGAAGCCCTTGCTAAAACTTTTTGAATTGTCCGTGGAGTTAAGCTCTTTTCCTAATATTTGAAAAGAATCGTTTATTATCCCTCTCCTTAAAAAGGGAAACAAATCAAATGTTCAAAATTATAGAGGTATTTCTAAACTGTCAGCCATTCCTAAAGTTTTTGAGAAATTGATAACTTCTCAACTTCAACATTTTTGTAGATCTTTGATTTCACCCTGTCAACATGGGTTCATGAAATATAGATCTACAACCACTAACTTATTAGAATTCACCTCTTTTGTTATCAAAGGTTTTCAGAACATAATGCAAATGCAGGTTGTTTATGTATGTAAATCACCCTTTGCTAATTCACAAGCTTTATCTTCTGAGATTTCCAAATAATCTGATTAATTGGATCTCAAAATATTTACTATCAAGAACACAGAGAGTTTTCTTTAGAGGTTTCATCTCAAATTCACCTTGGTCCCTTGCTATTTACTTTATTTATAAATGACCTTCCGTCTGTTATAAGTTATTCTCGGGTACTGACTCTCTTAACTGTCACTCTTCTCAATACTGATTTTGAATATTAACCGAAAATTTCAGATATCGTTTTAAATATTTAATTTTCTATAAAATTTTTATTATTAATTTTGGTATTTTTTTTTTTTGTTGTGAAACACTGACTTTTGTTTAGATTATCCAGCGATTGCAATTTAATGCAATGTGCCTTAATTAAATTTCCATTTTTGGCCAACACAGTTATTAAATATGCTTCGAAATGGTAATTTTCCATTAGCTGAATTTCGATGCAGATTTATGAGCATCGATAACAATAAAAAAAATGAGTTTCGTGTTCAAAAAATGCATTTAAAATTGTTCAAATATGCGCTAAAATTGAATAACACTGGAAAATAAATAAACTGGCAAGCCGCAAATCGAGTTGGTAGACCATACCCCCTACCTCCGTGCCCCCAACCACTATGCCCCTACTTCATCCTCTCTGCACCCGCCACATACACACACACACGTGCAAAGTTTTCCAGCTTACGTGTGGAGGCATTAGCGCAGAATGGAAAACTCATTAAAAACTTTAAATTGAAATAAAATAAAGTGCATATTTATATTTATATTTATATTCATATACATATATTATTTACTGGCTTATAAATGCCTCACTGCATTTAATAATCTCCTGATACGGGGGAAAAACATATACACAAAAAGTTACAAGATCTGCTTTAAATAAAACAAAAACAAACATTTTAATTGACAAAAGCTGAGCTTTCCTTTATGACGAATTGTAAATAATTTAATTATTATTTGTTCTTAATTTTATTAATGTGTTAGTTAAACAGTTGCCAAAGAGGAAATTTGATCAAATATGTGAACGGCTTGCAAAGGAAACAATTTCATAATTAAAAATAATATGTAAAAAATATTTGATTTTATTTTTCAATAAATTTATATTTACAGTTAAATGAAAATTTGAGCAGAAAAGATAAAAATTAAAGTTAATACTCTTCTCAATATGTTTAGTATTTAGCTGGATATGCTGATTCAGTGAGTTTGATTTGTTATTATTGAAATCGCGCTTTTACCCGTGACGTCACTTAATCTTGAATGCTGTGTCGCCGCAACGGGGCCTTTTCAATTTACAAATAAGATTTCGTTGTCAGCAAGTTGGTTTTCACATTTTTCCAACAATTGCTAGAATAATGGGAGTCAGCTGAGTCTGTTATCTAGCCAGTGCTTACACAGCACAGCGAATCCACAGAGAACCTAGAAAATATACCCAACAGCAATGACCTAATAAATCCATTTTATGTCTTGCCGTGGCGCCGCCTCCGACTGGCCGGAAATGCCGGCGGCTGTGGTTTCTACTGTGCCACATTCACAACTCACAACTCACATCTCACCCTCCTCCTCCATCCACCATCCATCCTCGATTCATATTCAAATTGGAATGGTGGGCGTGGCGGCGGTGGGACCGCCATTTATTGACTGCGCCATTAGCTGCACTAATGATCCATTCAGGCACAACTGGAGCTGAAAAAGGAAAAAAATAACCTGAAAGCGACCCCATATTCAAATTCAAATTGAAATTCACTGGCAGCCAGCTCCAGATTCAGATACACAAACACACAAACACACATCGGCATTGTCAATATGCTTAATGGATTTTCAAATATTTAAACAGTGCCAACAACAACAAGAACAACCCAGTTTTACCATGCGGTTATTCACTCAGTTGGCTTCCAGACTCAAAGCTGACTAAGACTATGGAGGAGGCCAACTGAATTCCCGGAATACCCCTTCCATTCACCCATCTACGTCTGGCTACCAGCTGTTGGCCAAATGCATATTTGGCATATTTACGCATTTTATACATACAAATAAATTAAATGTTATTTGTGCGGTTTGCTTTTAAAGTTATAACAAATAACAAAATAACTAGCAATGGTTGGCATAAACTATACTCAAAATAATTATATTCATTAGTTTGAAACTGCTTTCTATTTATCAATTCAATACATTATTAGAAGCAAGGAGTAAAATTATATTTTATAGATAACAATTTGAACAGATTTTCAATGAAACCAAAATTAAACTCAGTTTGTCTGGGAGCAATTGGGAAATTTAACTTTGTGAAGATATATATTTTATTTGAGCTGCCGGTAGCTTAAATTACAGCTAAGAACTGATGGCTGTCGGCGATTGGATTTGATTAGCAATCAAGTACTCGATTGCAACTGACTATTTACCTAAGCTCAACTGCAGGGCATATGTCCAAACCACTTTTGGTATACTTAAAGATATCAGTACTCTTGCCCCAGACTCAGACTCTGACTCTGACTCATACTCATGGTTGCACTCATAAGCAACGCATTGCGCGCTTCAAATAGCACAAAAATGTTTGCCTTTCCCAGTTTCCCTCAATGTTTTTCCTCTCCCTCTCCCTTTTTTTTCTGCTCCCTCTTTCACTGTTTTTTCCCCGTTTCCCTTTCCGCACCGATGCCTGTCAGAGGCTTTAATTGAAGCTCTTAGTTGTTGGAACGGATGATGGCAAGCAGCAGAAGGGGAAGAGTGTGGGGGGGGGGGGGTGATACAGAAGGGACTGGTAAGGAAAGCAACAATCAAGTAGCAAGGAAAACTGCAACTGAAATTACAACCCAGGGCATTCGTGGCAGCTGCAATTGCCTGAAATAAGATATAAGAGCCAAGATATACCTCGAAAGCAGCCAACTAAAGCAAAATAAGCCAAGCAAAATATGCTCTGTAAGGATGTACATAAATATTGGTGTGTATGTGTGTGTGTGTGTGTGTGTGTGTATGTGTGTGAGTGTGTGTGTGTGTGTGCCAGAGCACTACACAGCAAATGTTGCAATAAATTGCTCGCAGGTGAAATTAATTGGAAAGATATTTCAGCTATTTTAGCAACTATCCCAGAATTCTTTTTGGTCAGGCAACTGAAAACTTAATTACGACTATGCAAATAGTGCTGTGTATATTTTGTGCTCGTTCGCTTCAGCTAATTAATCCCTTTGCTCCTTTCGGCCAGGACATTCTGTCCATGTGAGTGTGCAACACTCGGCAACAAAAAACCGGACCATTCGCACTAAATTATGCATACGCTGTGTGTGACACGCGCTCAACGAGTCGAGTCCAAGTTGCTGCTTCTTGCTTGGCCAACTTGACAGGCCGACATCCTTTTGGCCACACCTCACATGACAGGCGGAGGCCTCAAGTCAAGTCTCTTCTTTTCTTTTTTTCCTCTTTTTCTTTCTGCTTGACACTCTCTCTCAGTGTCCGTTTGCCGGAGGCTGTGCGAAAATCAATTCACTTTTCCAACAAGATAGCTGGGACTAAAGGAACTAGGAAAAGAGAGATATGGTTTCAATCCTGAATGGACTCGTAGACAATGAAATTAGAAATGAAATAGCCAAAACTGAAATAGCTGTTGCACTAAGATATGCAAGCAAGGAAGTTGTATGAATTCTACTTAATAAAATGAGATCTATAGTCTAGAGATACTTGGTTTAACTCAGAATACCTTAGAAACGAATTTAGTCTTTAAAATTTTTTTTTTTTAGTTAGTTAAAGTTGCTACTAAGTATCTGCAAAGCGCTTTGGTTAAACTAGTGGTTCAAGCGTCTGATTGGTCTGCTGGGGTTTTTCTTGGTTTTCCTCAATTCATGCAACAAATGTTGGACCATTTTGTTTACTACTAAATATTTTAGTATTTTTTAATTTATTTATAATTTTAATTTTATTTTAGATTTAATTTAATTCAAATTTTTAATTTATATATTTTTGTTGTCGATTGACCTTAGTTGACAATAAATAAATAACTAAAAAATAAATAAAGCTTTCTATTAAATTTTTTACTATTAAGCAAATGCCATAACACAAGTCAGATATCATATTTAATAAATATACATAATATTTTCATTTAAAATAAATGTTTTCCATTGGTTTTAGTCTGCAACCGCAAATGATAAGCGATATCATTAAATTGCGCATTCGCCACTTTGTACACGAGGAGCGATAGTTAATGCATTTTTCAACTGAAAGTGACTTCGATTAGCTTCCTAAAAAATTCATTAAAAACTTTTAGCGGGAGACAGGCAGACAAGCAGACAGTGGGACAGGCAGACAGGTAGACAGGTAAGTGGGGGGTGGGGAGTTGGTTTGAGGCAGGTTGCTCCCTAAGCAGCCAAGTTGAATATTTTATAAACTGTCGTTAGTGTCGTTTTCGCTTTCCTCTCTGCACCTGCGCTGCGGATTTTTATGCCAGGTCATACAATTTGTTGCAGCAGCCAAACAGAAAAGCGATGGAAAATAAAAAATTACGTGGAAAAATAGGAGAAAATCACACGCTGAAAATCTACTGTGTAAGTTGCGACTGAGACTAGAAAATGGCTGCTTCGTGTTGATGGCCACGTCTGCGCCCGCAGGGACCATCAAGCAGGACAACAACAACAACAGCAACAAAGACGGCAACGACAACAACAACAGCAACAAAGACGGCAACAAAGACGGCAACAGGAAATATGCAGCGACGTGCAACGTGGTCTCTGCCTCTTGGTTGGCTCGGCTTGGCTTGGCTTGGCTTGGTCTCAGTCTGGCCAAGATGGATGGCCAAATATTTAGTGGGAGGTCAGCCAAGTTGCAGCAGTTGTCAGCTGGCAGTCAGCTACCTGTTCTACCTGTTCAACCTGGTCGCAGCTGGCTGCTCGGCAAACTTGTGCCGCTTAGTTAGAAAACTTGCAATGTGGAAATCAATTTCATCAATTTTCTACATTCCCATTGGGCTAAATGGTGAACTTGTCTGTATTAGTGGCAAAGTCAGGAGTTGAACACAGGAAAATTGTATTTTGCAAATGGCTCTTGAAAATAAATCCCCAGTGCAATAAATCGAGGCGGAAATTTTAAATTGCACAAGCTATTGTTAAATATATATTTTATATGAAGAATATATATATTTTAATAGCTATATATTTTGCCTATAACTATCTATCTCTGCTTGTGCTTCAAACTTTGACAAATTAAATATGTATGTGGCTTAAAAAGTTTTCGATTTCATAACTTTGTCAAAGCTGAACTGATTTTCACAACTAATAGTTTTTTAATAGTGGTTTAATCTTTATTTAACGTTAACTTTTTATACCCTTAACCCATTAAAAATGGGTAAAACGAGTATAATGGTTTTGTGCAAATGTATGTAACAGACAGAAGAAAGCATTTCCGACCCCATAAAGTATATATATTGTTGATCAGGATCAACAGCCGAGTCGATATAGCCATGTCCGTCTGACCGTCCGTCTGTCCGTCTGTATGAACACGCGGATCGCAGAGACTATAAGAGCTAGAGACTTCAAATTTGGAATATAAGTTCTCGTGTATCAGGCGCAGATCAAGTTTGCTATATTTTATCGATAACTGCCTTAGTTTTTGAATTATCGATACATTTCGATTTCCGATAGCAATAAATTCCACAATTTAAGAGGCAGAGGCTTCTAATTTATACATAATATGCATATACATATTATTGATCAATTGCCGAAATTTCATTAAGATCACACAAGAAACATCAAAGTTATAGTCGAAAATATATTCTCATATTGATCTCATTTCTATGAGCAGCCGCAAGCATTTTCTGTATGCATATAAATAGGCGAGCGCATGTGAGAGAAAGAGATAGCATGATAATCGACGTTAGCGTCAATATATTTGTGTGCATTCTGCTGAGCCCCGATAACTACTCTCTCGTGTACGTATGTATGTGTGTATTTATGTACGTATATGCACGTGTTTGTAGCCATTCAGTTCGGTCATTTGAGTGCAAATCATCTTAAAGGGAAATTTGCCAAGGAAACTAGAATATATTTAACAACTGGGTTAAGGGTATATCGTAGTCGAGTAAACTCGACTACAGCATCTTACTTGTTTTAACTTTCTATTGTTAAAACTCTCTCAAAATGTATTCGATTTTCAGCATGCCTCGAAGTCTATATTAATACTATATTAAAGGTTGAAAACACGATTC
Source organism: Drosophila kambysellisi (assembly GCA_035042185.1). NCBI lineage: Eukaryota > Metazoa > Arthropoda > Insecta > Diptera > Drosophilidae > Drosophila > Drosophila kambysellisi. Next base: position 1,878,319 of record JAWNLS010000945.1, on the reverse strand, counting down.
TGGCAGCGGTCAAAAGAGATCAGACTTTCAAAAACTAGTTTTCTTCTTAACGAGTTTCTTGTTCGATTTACATCTTTAAATTATAGCTTCAAAATGTGTCTTGTCAAAATTTTACACACCGACAAAACAACGATTTTCATGTTTGATCTCTAGAAACATACATCCTTTAAGTTCGGAAACACGAGTTTTGGTCGTAGTTCATGTAAAAAATCGAAGGACATCGTATAACAGTTCTTGGCTTCAGCCTTAATCTGTACAATAACCTCGTGCCACACACATACATATGTGTGTGTGGCAGGGTCTAATTTTGCCAAGCGAATGAATGCGAACGAGTTGCTAAATGGATTTGTGGCAGCTGCTTGGGTAAAACATCAAACGAAACTTCTTCGTCCTTCGAAGGACTCAAATTGTGTCTTAAGCTGAACTCAACATGCATTAGCAACACGCAGACCAGATGGGACCAGGGGAGTGAGGAGGAGGAGGCGTGGCAAGGATGGCAGACAAAAAGCCGCTTTAGCCAGCGTTGTTGTTACAGTTGAATACATTCAGTGGAAAAGGCGAAAACAAAGCCGTTACCCATGTGGCTAGATAATAACATGCCACGAGGCACATTCCCATTTCCATTCCCATTCCCATTCCCAAAGTCCCAACTCCACAATTCCAAATGCTTAGGTGGCTCAGCAACAATCTCAGACTGCCGACAGGTGTATGGCAACAATTTTCAGTTGAATCTCGGCCAGCTTTTTGCTGCAGTGTCACATTTTTAGCCCCTTTCAGACGTGCTCAGACAATCACCCAAAAAGGTCAACACTAGCAGGGCCTTAACCCATTCGACATGGGGGCCACTTTAGGGTCGTTTCGGGTGGAGTCGTAGGATGCGAAGCAGATTTCTAGGCTCTTACATGGATTTGAGTTGTGCTGCGTATGTAATTGTGTGTGTGTGGTGTGTGTGTGTGGCGTGTGTGTGTGTGTTTGTTTGCTTGTATTGTTGGACAGCCGAAAGCTGTGTAAATAGCATTTAAATCCCAGGTATTTTCTATGGGTTCAATTCTGCACTGAGTTAGTCACCATCGGCTCGTTAGATTTTGAGCAGACTAAACCCCAAGGCTAGGCTGGGAGCTATTGGGTTAGACAAGCTTTACAAACAGTAGCCAAATGGAATAGGCATGTAGTCCATCCGAATGATGATGTCTGGCCATCTTTGTCGGTTGCACCAAGAGCCCCAAATGAAACAGCATTTTTAAAATGCTGACTTTTCTCTTTAAGCTTCAACTGCAAACTCAGCAAAGACACAAATTAAACGGATGCCTGTGAAGTTAATTGTTTTATAAAGCACTAAGAAATAATATTTTGTATTTCATGCATTGAGTGAATCTTCCTTTAAATAAATATATGTATATATATATATATATATATTTTCACAACCACATGAAAATATCGTTTCTGCTCATAATTGCAAAATATGTTTCCACACCTGTGTTAATAATTAAAACAATTAATTAAGTTGAGTTTTTAAATATAATAAATTTATAAAAATAAATTAAAACATGAATTTAAAGTATAAATTATCTTTACTGTTTTTCACCATTTTCCATATATATGTTGGAAAATTATGTGTGTCTCTAGGTTAGTTACAAAAAGTTCCATTCGCAGAGATGCCACTCATTTTGAGCTCCAATAAATACTAAACTTGTATCTACCATAGAACCTGTTGCCTGTGGCGCTAATGAGAGTTTTATTTTTTAGGGTCAGAGGTTAGGAGACACCGTTTGACGAATTTACATATCACGAGGATCAAACACAAACCGAGCCCAGCGCCATTCATCTAAGGGGGGACCAAGGGAGGCTGTGGCTGGGATGTGCCCAGGTCGTTGGAAAAACAACACGAGTCTGTCTACATATACATATATATGCATAAATTTTACGCATAACTGAATTGCGATGGCGATGCTGATGCTGTTATGGTGTGTGTGTGTGTGTGTGTCTGTGTGTGTGTGTGTGTGCGAGTGTGTGCGTGTGTGAAAACGGATGCGGATGGCGATGTGTGTGTGGTTGGTTTGGTTTTTGGCTGTTGTATATGCAACGATTGGGTGTGGAAATCTGCACAAAGGAGAGCTGAAAAATATAAAGGGAGAAGGGGTGTGTTGTGTGAGGGGGTCGGGAGGGGGTGTGGCAGGGACAGTTAAATAGACAGGCTGACAGGCGTCGCTGGGCGTGCAAAATTCTGAAATGCCGTCATTAATCTTTATTTGTGCCGGCGAATGCGTGAATAATTTAGCTACCTAATAATAAATCATTGCAGCTGTGCATTAGTTGACTGTCGCTCATATACACATATGTGTGTGTGCGTGTGTGTGTGTGTGTGTGTGTGTGTGCGTGTGTGTGTGTGTGTGTCTTCTTCTCTCTCCCTCTCTCTCTCACACTCTTTGTGTCTTGGCTTATCTCGGCAGCGGAAGTGCCGAGTAACATGCTTAAATGCTTATCAAATTTAATGCGTTTCCACTCCCCAGAAACCTGATGAGCATTAATTAATTGCCACTGCCACAATGGAGGCACCTCCAGCTTGTCACTCAAGCTGTGGCCCACAACTGAAAGAACTTTAAATACAGCTCCGATGTGTGGAACACAGGTAAGCCAAGTCTATGTTCTGTGCGAAAAATGTTGTTGATTTTGGTACAAATTTAATTTTGCCAAATGAGCGAAAATCTCACATTCGGTTTAACATTGCACAAATGTGTGTAAGTTGTGTGTGTGTGAGTGTGTGAGTGTGTGTGTGTGTGTGTGTGTTCCCAAAGGACATGTCATACTGATTTCGACAATTTATGTGATTCACATTTGACAGCATGGATTTAGATTGTGTAATTGAAATGGTTGGCAAATGAGGATAAATAGTAAAATAATTAATAACTAAGCTGAACTCTTGTCTTTAAAATATGATTTTATTTATATCATTTATAATTTATTATCAACAAAAAACTAACAAATAAGTGTCTCGTCTATGAATATATGATTTTATTTATATATTGTATTATTAACAAAAAAACAGACAAGTAAGTGATTTTTATTTGCAACATAAAAAATGAATATATTAAAAAGTTGGAAATTCACGAGATATTTTTGTTGTTTGCAGACTTTGTCTAGCTATATATACTATGAGTTTATATATATTATATACTATATATGATATACTATATATTCAGTATGTGGTTTGCAGAGGTGTCTCTTGGCGCATTTTTCACGTATTTGTCGTATTCAGGGAAAAGAAGAGACTCGTTTGTCGGTTTTCAGCAGCTTTTCAAACTTTTCGCATTCAAATTTAACCAAACAATCATGTCGCATTCAAATGAAAATGAAAATGAAAATTCCTATGTGGCAATATGGAGATAATTTGATTATGTCTCACAAATATTCTAAATACTAAAATTTGCAAATGTGAAATGCAAAATGCGAATTGTGTAATCCAAAAAATGTTTGCCCGAAAGACACATTTTGTGTGTGTTTTGGCTGCAAATGCATTTAGCTGTTGAATAGGAATTTAAATTAAACTATTCACAGCACGACAAAATGATGGCTTAAAAAGTTGTTGACCAGGTGCACAGAATGCTTGAAAACACATTTGGTTTATTGGTGCTCTATTTTGGTATTTTGGACATCTTTGCCACACAGTGTCTGCCAGCAAACTACAATTAAATATTCAAATGTGCACTATCAATAAATAGTTTGGAAATTTGTGATAAAGCAATTTGGTAAACTGTATCCTGGCATTCCGGCAGATATTTATAGGGTTTGAGTTTTCCGTAATTTTGAGTTTTCCTTTTATATATTGCATACCCTGCAGCTGAAGGGAATGTACTGAGCGGGTTGTATATATTTGTGAAAGGTAAGCCTAAAAATATGATATCTGGGATTATTATATTTAAATTCTCTTAAATAGTTTCATTTATAAAATCAATTTTATCTACTTGCTACAGGGTATCTTTGAGTGCAGCAGTTTCCTTAATTAAATTTGTTTTTATTTTTTTATTTTGTATTTTTAAATGCATGTTGCAGCAATGCTCGTTGCAGCTGCATTGTGGTCAATGGCAGTGTCAAACTTGCAAATATTTTCAATTAAAAGCGTTTGCCTTACACTCTATTTCTCTCTCTCTCTCTGTCTGCCACATTCTCCATATCTTTCTGTTTGCTGCACTGTCGATATTTGATGCACTTTTGACTCAATTTAATTGTATATGCTGTACATATGCAGAGCTGTTGTTTGTGGCATGGAAAAAGAGTTGGGCGGTTGCACGAATCCATCAGCTTGGCTTCAATTTGCGAGCCAAAGTTAAAATGCTGACATTTTTGGCCAACATAACGAAGGGAATCAGGCTGTAATTCGCAGCAGTTGCACGTGTGGCACACGTTCATTTCAGGTATGCATTTAAATTGCAGATAAATATTTGTGCATTTTACCAACGCAATTTTTGCTGCAATCATTCAAAAGTAATTCGGTTTTGTGGAATGTGCACTTGCCTCAAAATGGGAATTGTAAGATGCATTCTTTATTGTTGTTGGCAATAAATAAATTGTAAGACTTTATTTGGTAACTCGTCAGTGACATTTTTTTGGGCTAAAATCTGATAAATCAAATTGCAACTGCATACCTCCATTAATAGCTGAATAGGAAATCAAGGAAATATTTTATTTTGTTAATCTTTTGACCTTTTATTGAAATATATTTTAGACTTTCTTTAGCTTGTTTACAAATCATTTTAAGCTGTTTATAATTTAAGATTTGATCGTTCTATTTCAAAATTGCATATCTCAAACTACAGCTATACATATCTTAAGTCTCTAATGGGTTTTCAAATCCCACTTGCTTGCAGCTTGGATTATCCATCATCGCAATCAGATGTACTTGCAACCGGGGCACATGTAAATTACATGAATGCTACTGGTTTAATTAAATTTTCGTAGCTTAGCTGCCAGGTTGCTGTGGCAACCAGTCTTAACTGAGGCAGGGACAAGATTATTTGCAACAATCGTTGTTGTTGTTGTTGTTGCCTCTTGTTGTCGTTGTTGTCAACATTTTGTGTTTTAACTGAACTTTATTGTGTTTTGCAGGCAACCTTATTGAATAATTTTGCTATGCCCATCAATTACGATATCTGCGAGTAACTTGTGTGTTGCATGGCAATAGGTGGTCTGTGGCATACATATATAATAAGCATAAATGTGATTAAATTATTTCTGGTAAATTGATATATGCCTATTGGATATTTAATGAAGTGTGTTGGCAACGCTCGAAGCGCCTGTTTTTCTGGATAGATTTGTGTGGCAACAACGGTCAGTGTTTGGGGAGTGTTTTCTGTGGCCAGCTTATGCTTTTGGGGCATGGTGCATGTTTCTAATTGCGCACATTGCTTGCGATTTCAATTGTATTCTCGAGTGAGGAGTCGGAGGTGAAAGGAGTTGTGGACACACACAATTTGGAAGGTCGACATCAAATATTAATGGATTGTTGTGGTTGTTAATACCAAGTAGAAGCCATAAAAAATTAATATTAAACGATGTTGGTAAAGAATACAATTGAGATTTTTATGTTAAAGGCAAAGCTTACTAAGTATGTATATAATAATTTAATGAATACAATTAAAATATAGTGAATATACTATATATATATATACTTATTTATATATATACATTTTTACTTTATTTGTAAAATGTAAATTTAATACAAGCAGATTATTCACTAATTATTCACTTCTGTTAATAAAATAAATATATTTCGTATTAATTAAAACAAAGGGTTAATAAAACTTAATAAATTGAAACAGAGACACAAAAAAATGTTAAATGCAGAAAGAAATTATAATTCTTGTTTTTATATTAATTAATTGAAATCGCTTAAGGCAAATGGAATTTATAATGTTTGTGCCAGATTTTGATTACATGATTTAAATTTATTTTATTGATTTGGTTTAAATTTGCTCAAAACCACAAAATTGAAAACAATCGCAAACATGTCAGATTTGCAATATCAATTTACATTTTATTTTCGCATTTTGTTTTGCTGTCAAACTTAACTTATGTTGCACGTTGGCCAAAAAATTATTAATTTGCAACAAATTATAATCAAATATTTATCGATTTCGCTAATGGCATGTGGCATGTGCAGCAGCAATAATTGCAACTAACAGAGAACAGACAACGAATTATGGATTGAAATTGAACCACAAAAACCACAAAAAACATGGCGTCTATTTGCCAGCAGGGCATAATTTAATTATAAACCACTTTTTTGTTTTTTGCAAGTGGTGCTCGGGGGTGGGGGATGGGGTTTTACAGCGCATAAGCGCTTCTAAGCTGCAAAATATTTAATTAAATATTAAACTATAATTTTGTCAGACTATTAACACATAAAGTTGCAAGTTTGTCGGAGCAGCTCACGAAAAATTGTTAATGGCATTTGGCGGGTGGCAACTGACGTGCACCACACAAGGGGCTAAGAGACATGGGCGAGGGGGCGGGGGGTGGCAAAAAACTTTTTCACTAGCTGCATAAAACTTTGCATGGCTTAGTGGTAGTGTGCGGCGTGTGTGTGTGTGTGTGTGTGTGTGTGTGTGTGTGTGTTGCAGAATGCACAAAAGCATAATTAAATACATAATGAACAAGGCAACAATATTCATATATCAAATTTTGGTGTATAATGTAGAAAGCTTTTCAAAATTTGTTCAACTGCCACACCAAATTGCGTGTGTGTGTGTGCGTGTGTGCAGCTCATTATGACTAACTACAACATGCATAAAAACAACAACGAACAACAACAACAACAACAACAACAATAGCTACAACTGCACGCAGCTTTTTTGTTTACATGCTTTAATTTGCATATAGGAAACTCGATTTTCTGTAACGTTGTTGTTGTTGTTGTTGTGGTTGTTGTTGCTGTTGTTGACAACCCCTCGAAATGCACCTGAGAACAAAAATGTTATCCATTTACGTCAGCTACACGAGTGCCGATTTCACAAACTTCTGCGGCTAATTAGCCAATTAAATCTCAGCTTGATTTTAGATATGGAAATGTCAAGAGGGGAAATTTGAAATTGAATTTAAACACATGATTTAATTATACAAATCGTATTAAATGTGGAAGCTTGTTAGACTTTAATCACACTTGAGATTTCAAAACCCACATTTTTTATTAACATAATCTCTTTTTCAATTAACATTAAGCCAAAAAGAAGACTTGCAACTTGCAACAAGGCTTACTTTATTTTTGTGAAACTTGTTTTGTGGTTGCTTTTGAAATCAGTTTCAAGCGCAATTTCGCTTTTATTTGATTTGCAGCTTCTTCCCGAAATTACTCTCTTAATGGCACCACAGACATGGATAGACAAGTGGAGAAGTGTTTGTGGGTTGGGTGTCTCCCCCATTGTCTTGGATGCAACTTGAAGTCGGCTGCTTAGACGGGGATCTCGAGTAGTTAGCACACATGTTTACACTAAACCAAGGCAGTCAGCTTGAGAGGCAGTAAACTAAATGGCAGCTGTGCAATGCACACACACAAACACACACACACAACTCACACACAATAGGGTCATACACACACACACACATACACACACACATAAACATTCACACAGAGCCACAGAAGCTGTGTCAGTCACTTAGTCAAATGGCCGCCCGTTTCAATTTGTCAGTCATCAACAGAGTGTGTGTGTTAGTTGTGTGTGTGTGTGTGTGTGTGTTAGTTGTGTGTGTGGGTCTGTGTGTGCTATTTGTATTGTCTGCATGTCAAAGTCATCGTGTTAACATTAATTAAATCCATTCGTATTCGCCATTCTACAATGCATTGTTCCAGCCACACCCCCTTCTCTTTCCACGCCTCTCTTTCTATGCGTTATTTGAAATTTTCTTTGTATTATTTGGAATTTTCCATTGATTCGTGCTTGTTGTTCGTGAATGCTGCATTTGAGTGCAGTTTTGTCATAACTAATGAAATATCAAAATATTTATTGCGCAAATATTGGTTTAATTTCATTTAATTCAATTCACTTCAAATTGTGCAAATGCAAATTTTGAGTGCTTCTCTGCATCCAAGAAGTGTATCAAAATCATTGTAATCCTTGGGGTCAATTACACAAAACAGAGCCAGAAAACAAGCTGTTCACTTATTGATATTGAATTAGGCCAACTTTTTGACTCGTTTTAACTGCTTTCATAGATATTTAGATGAGTTCTTTAATGTCCACATAAAAGCTTTTGATTACACAATTAATTACTAGAACATTAAACATAAATTATCTCAATTTATAATTTTTGTATATTTTTGCCGTTCACTTTATAAACAATTATTAAAACATTAAGAATATATTAACTTAAATTATATTTTTGTACTCGTTTCCTGTATATTAAATTTTTATATTTATATTATTAATTCTATTTCATTAGTTTTTATCCATTTTTAATATTATTTTAAAATTAAATAAATAGTCTCAATTACAGTCTTGTTTATTTTTTATTATATTACAGTTAAAGTAATAAAATAAATCGCTCCTTTGATCTGTGCTCTGCTCTTTTTTGGCTTCAAGTTAAGAATCTTATGCTCTCAGCCCAGAGCATAAATACTTAATTAAAATGTGTGTGTGTGTGCGTGTGGGGGCACTGAAAAGTATGCTAAGCCTTGGGGCAAGAAAACAACGGTAGCAGCAACAGCAGCAAAAAGCAACAGCAAATGTCGCACAAAAAGCATTTGTTTAATTATTTAAATTCAATTTCCTGTCATATCAAATTAGTGCCACTCATTTCCACTTGAAGCACGTGAATCATGAAAGGCGACCACATATGCGGTGAGTGTGTGTGTGTATGAGTGTGTGTGAGTGTGTGTGTGTTATTAGTGTGAGCTTCTGTTCATTAGTGTGTGTGTCTAAAGACCAACAGTTTTTAACTTAATTTCATAACGTGTCCGACTCGTTGCTGCCAACATTTCTTTTTATACTATTATACCAGAATGGTAATAATAGTATATTGGTTTTGTGCAATGTCCGTCATGCTGTCTGTCCGTCTGTCCGTCTGTCCGTCTGTCCGTCTGTCCGTCTGTCCGTCTGTATGAACGCGCGTTCCTCCGACACCCTTAGAGATAGAGACTTGAAACTTGGAACGTATATTGGAAAGTACCCTCAAAAGTTAAAGTGTCTTGGGTTTGGACCTACGTCCACCAGGGAGCTAGAAAACCGCGATAATCGATTTTATCAAATCGATAAATCCACATATCTCTTACAATTTAATGGCTACAGTCACCAATTTTGGTTGGTAGGTTGTTGGCGAGGTCCTTGAAAGATTGGCATGTGCCACGCCCACCTCCGACGCCCCCATCACCCCCGCCCCTAAAATTTTCAAATGGCTATATCTTCCGCAGTTTTTGAGTAGGGAACGTCAAATTTGGTAGGTACATTACTGGTAGTCGCCTTTAAGAACCGATAACAAATTTGTGGTGCCACGCCCACACCTGCGCCTATAATCGACAATTCCGATTATTAATCTATAATTATGTATATCTCCGAACTTTTTAAAAATAGAGTAACCAAACTTGGAAGGTAATTTGCTGGTAACCTCCTCCAAAGATTGGCATACCAATTTTTGGACCACGCCCACATCCGCCGCCCCCAGGAACTTCGTTCCTAGAAATTTAAAATGCGCATATCTGCCGTAATTTGCAAGCTAGAGTCGCAAAATTTTGCAGGTATGTTACTGGTAACTCCCCCAAAGATCGATAAAAAAAATTGGATGGCCACGCCCACTCCACCTACCTGAAACGATACACCTGTTGGTGTAAATCGAAAATCCCATATATCTCGCGCAATTTGAAAACTTAAGTCACCAAATTTTAAAGGTATATTGCTAGTAACACCCTTCATAAATGTAGAATAAAAATTTTGGACCACGCCCACTCCCGCCCACAAAAAACGATAAATGCCTGTATCTCCCGCAATTTACTTAACAGAATACTTAACATATGCTGTTAATTTTGGCGCAATGCTGCTTATCTTGCAATTTGGTCACTCTTAATCGAGCGCGTCAAATTGTGCCACCTCTTTTTTTATAAAATTTCTCAATTTTGTATAAAATATTAAATCTAGTAGTTCGATTCAATTTAATTGAATGAAACATAACAACAATTAAATTGAATCGAACTACTAGATTTAATATTTTATACAAAATTAAGAAATATATTATATTTATAAGAATTACATTAATTTATGTAATGGTATAATAGTATTTCGCTGTCGGTTGCGTCCGACTGCAACGTTCTATCTTGTTAATTATTATTTTTTTCTTCTGGCTTTTATAATGCCACACACATTTGCTTATTATTATAATTATTATTTCGAGTATGATTATTATTGTTATTATTATTATTATGCATTCGCTCGCAAAATTCTTGGCTCGTCAAATGCGTCACTGAATGCGCACAAGTGTGTGCATAACGGCGTGTAATAGACGTGTGTGTGTGTTTCTGCCTGACTTCAATTGCATTTACACACACCAGCACACACACACACACACCCACAGAGAGTTGCACACAACTGAAACTCACGTAGACGTTGCATAATTGAATTAGCCAAACAACACTGCCGACGGCATTCAACATAATGCCTCAAACAATGGCCAATAATGTGCCATACGAGTAGCGGCCAAAAGGAGTCTGGGCACAACGGTAGCTGTGGCAGGTAATTGTGCGGCAATAGTAGTCCCCAGCAAGTGGGGGAAACGAATAATACACACAAGAACAGTTATGAGTAGTTGCCTGCATTGAATGCGACCCTCCACCATCTGAATTCTTGAGGGAGTCACGGCAAATAGCAAAGCAGCTGGTGCGAGTTGAAAACCACAAATCACAAACCACAATTAAAGACCCACCCACAACGCCTCAAGTTTAAATAAGCCTTTAAAACAATTAAAGGTCTAATGAGGATGACTTTTTATGCCACAAGCCCATTACAATTTGGAGAAAGAGTATTATAATCTACTGTAAAAATATATACAGAGAAGTATTCGATAGCTGCCATTCGAGAATATCGATAAGAATTTAAATCGATCAATTTAAATTTAGGGTATTTCCAGCGCATTCTGACTTCTTTATCAGTAAAACGAATTAATTTCATGAAATCAATTTAATTTTAAATTTTCAAATCTATTTGCATATTGTATAAATAACTGTATATATTATTAGGCGACCAATTAATCACCATTTATCTCTTAAATTAGGCAGATAAATATTATGCAAACAAACTTCAATAGGCAGAATTTTTAGCGAATTTTTCAGCGCATTAAATCACATTTATTTTCGCACTAATTTCATAAAATCCAAAGATTTAAATTAAACTCCATAAATGAATAAACATATTTTTTGTTGGTTAGATAATATCGTATTCAACAAACTAATTTGGATTTATAGTATTTGCCTCCCGCATATTTATTGACACACACACACACACACACACTCGCAAACACACACTCACAATATGCAATTAAAAACAAAAATATGGTTTTACGATTATGTGAAATGCAATATAATATTATATATTATATCCGGCTCCCATCTGACGAAATTAATTGCCATTGAGTTTTTAATTAACTGAAACTAAAATGGCTCCCCAAAAAGCAAACGATGACTAATTTCAACTACTTTTCCACACACACTTTTCCACACACATTCAGCGAGCCCCCGCAGATTCATTTGCCACGCGCTTGTTTTATATTAATAGCTCATAAATAAATTTTCCAAAGCGCAAGAAAAACAAAAAAAGAAAAAAAAAACACGCAACTAATTGCTTTATTTACGTACGAGTATTTTGTATATGGCCAACAATTTTTAAACATGCCGCATCACAACAACAACAATAATAACAACAACAACAACAACAACGACAATAGCAATGGAAAATTGTTTGGCTAAGTGAAAGCCAAAAACAGAAAGTACCAAAAGCACTCGCAACTTTTCCAGCTGCCTTAAATCAGTTTAACCGGTTTTTACTCAATTTTTACCCAGCTTTCATAATTTTGTGCTCTATTTTTTTTTTTTTTTTTTTTTTTTTGCTGATGTCATTGCGAACGCTCAAGTTTTACTGTTATTGCTGTGTGTGGCTTGTTGTTGTTGTTGCGTTTTATTGCTGGGCAAAGGAAAGAGCTGTGCTGTCATGTATCGATTTTATAGCGACCACACCTTGCCCCTCATTTGGCCAACCTCCCCCCCTCGCAATCCAGCCCCCTCCCCCCCACCTCTTTGCCATTCACCCTTCACGAGTCACTTTATCGCCGAGCGATATCCATTTAATGGAGGCCCCTGTTTGATTTGTACGCATTAAGCTGTAATCTGGTCAAGGTTCTTTATCGCATTGCGATTATTATTGTGTGGAGCATCTTGTTTTGTTTATCATCATCATCGTCATCAACATCGTCATCATCATCATCATCTCATGTAATTGGCGCACTTCCCTTTTTCCATGCAAAAACAAAATGTTCAATAAATAAAAAAAACCAAGAAAAGAAAAATAAATGAAAAAATATTTTGATTGATATTTCGAGTTTATGACTCAGTTTTGGAATTCGAAAATCAAAAGATGTAAAAGATCTTTTGTGTTTGTGGCATTGTAATTCATTTGTGGGCTTGGCCAAAAAGCAAATAAATCAATAAAAGTTTTGGTATTCAAAATTTGCAAGAATTAAACTCAGTGATTCACGAATAAATATTTCGTTTGAAGATTCAGTGATGAGCTCTTAAGTTTCCGTGGAAAAGTCATTAATTTAAAGCAAATTTTGTTCATAATGGAAATAATTTTAATTCATTTGAAATAAATACAAATGTATCAGTTTGTGTCTGCTTATTTTGAAAATGTATTTATTTCAGTTGTTTTTTCAAAGCTGTAACCATTCGAATAAAACACAATTCAAATATTTGTTTTCCTCTTTTGGGTTTTGCTCTCGATTTTTGTGATCTACTCCAAAGTTTCGAACGGAATCGATCCAAAATACATATGCACATTTATTCACATTTAAAAAAATAAATTCAATACATTTACAAGAATATAATAATATTTGTATATATGTATATTAATATAAGTGTTGTGTGTGTGAGTGTGTGTGTGTATGTGTGTTTGGGGTATATGCAATTGAATTGTTACACAAATATATTCAGTTTCGAATGCATAAATGCTAAAATATAGGAGTATATATTTATATATGTAGGATTCTGTGTATGTATGTGTGTTTTTGGTTGTGTGTGTGTGTGTGAGTGTGTGTTATTTCATTTCGTATAAATCAACAATAGTTGCTTTTCGAGTTTGGTTATTGATGTTGTTTGCTTTTTTGATGTTGCGTTTCGCTTTAGTCTAAAAAAATAAATATTTTCTGCACATTTCGTAACATGAATAAAAAATACAATTTCCAACAGCACTTCTCCGAGAGACCTCTACAAATTCTACGCGACTTTCTTTTATACAGAACATAACATTCATATATATATATATATATTTATGTTTACTGTAGTATAGTTAGATATATATCAACAATTTTGTATAAGGTAGCAAGTTTTAAGAGTTAACGTAACATATACCGTAAACATAATCATATTTAATCGTAGATCGTAAATTTAATAGTTCAAGTTCATATATATGAATATTTATATGTATATATATATAGATATATATAGAGATTTATAAGTATATACTATATATAGTAATAACAACAACAATAAGGGCATCTAGACATGGCACATACAGTTCAGATACAGATCATAGACAATTTATGACTTTTGCATTTGATTTTGTTTACATGTTTTTGTGATCCCGTTAGGAACATTTGAGGGACACACAAAAAATACCAAAAAGACAAATACAAAGATAAAGTTTCGTGACATTTTGGAAATTACATTTCCCGTTGGCCGACGATAGTAAAAAGAACACAAAAGAAATAAAACAACAAAAATACTCCGTATTATTGCTTTAAGGCTCTGTGCCAAGCCGAGTCTAGCCCCGATTTCTATAGCTCTATAGAATATAGACATACGTACATTCAAGTCAGAATTGTAGTATTAGGCATAAAATGTGGACCACTTGGACATAAAGTTATGTTAACCATAAAACAGTTGTTTTCTTTTCATTTCTTCTTCTTCTTCGGTTTTTTTTTTGAGCGAGTTTCACTCGTCGAAAAAAAGTGGTGTAGAACCCTCCAAAATTGGGTTCGATTACAAAAAATGTGTGTGCGTTGAACGAGTTTACTCCTTTTTGTTCAGAAAGTGAAGGACATAGTGGAGTACCAGATCGTAACAGTACTTGTACTCGGTCATATTCTCGACGAGCTGTGGACGGTGTCGCCGCACGGTCTTCACGGCCTGAAAGACATCGACTTCGCCGTGCTGTATGACCTGCTCGATGCACGCATTTGCGGCACAATAAACGCCGGCACGACTGCGACCATCGGGCGAGACAACACAGACGGGTCCATAGTCGACCTTATTGCGCCAGATCTCGACCATATTCATTAGATACACCAGCGAATTGGTTGAGCTCGGCACCTTGTGGCCCATCGGCCAGCAGGTTAGCTGAAACAGCTGGACGGTACGCGTCGGTGCCTTAACACCCGCCATCATTTCCGTTAGCGAAACGATCTTCTTGTTGATCTTGAACTCCCACTGTTTGATATTCGTATAGCTTTTCGACATGACGTAGTGAACGGTGAAGACCGGTCCGTATTTCTCCATTTTCGATTTGTTTGGCCAAAACGAGGGATACTGTTGCGATTGCGATGGCGGCTGACAGAGCACCACCACAGCGGAGCACTCATGATCGTAGACCAGGGACCAGAACTCGCCCAGCGTATGCTTCATGGGCCATTCGGTGTTAATGTACTCCCGCGGCTTAGTGTACCCATCCACAAACACCGAGTTGATGTAGTCTGTGAAGGCGTTGCCCTGAAAACTGGTCAGATACGGACGGAAATTGTCGGGTGGCACACATAGCACATCCCGATTCTTCTCACGATTGTCCGCCCGATGACCGCCCGCACAGTCACCGATGGTGAAACGTGGCGTTTGCTTGCAGATCTGATCGTATTCCATCTGATACTCGTTTAGCTTGGTGCCTGAATTTCGGCGCGCTTTGGCCTTGAGACGATCGGAAAGCTCGGAAACGGGAAACCAGGTCTTGCCGCATATAATATGCTCCTCGAGCGTATCGTAAATGAACTTGTACTGTTCCACATTCTCGACGAGACCTTTGCGCGACTGTCGCAGCTTCTTCAGGTAGCCAAAAACGTTGAAGCACTCCTCTTCCTCGGCCAGTTCCAGATTGGCATCGATGGACATATAGACACCGGAACGACCGCCGCCATCGCTGCAATGCACCAGAATTGGACCACGCATATCGACATCATCGTCATCCTTAATAATATTGCCGACAACGAGTCGCACCCGGCGTCTGAATTCAAGCAGGGCATTGGAGAAGGGGCAGGAATGGGAATACCATTCCGTATAGTGAAACTGGAGAATCAAACGCTCATCGGTCACCTCGCCGTGTTCGCTCTTCTTGTACAGTCGAAAGGTGCGTATGTGAAAGTTCGCCAACTGCTCCTCCCGCACAATATTGATGTGGATATCGCCATAGGTCTCGTGCACCTCCATATTCGGTGGCCAGTACTGCACACACATGACCTTGGCAAAGTCAAAGGTCTTTGTTAGCATCACAATGGCGCTTATGTTCTCCTGCCAGACCATGCGCCAATAGGCGTTCACCGTCTCCTCGACTGGACCCTGAGTAACAATGTAGGCATTCGGTTTGAGCAGACTGTCCACATAGCTGGCATTCACATAGTCGGAGTCGGGGACACCGGGTAGCTTCTGCAGGACAACACGATTATAGTCATATGGAATGCACTTGGGATTCTGATTTTTTTCCGCGTTGTTCTTCTTCAGGGCATGCCGGCAAGTGTTCGTCTCCACTTTGGCGGCTGTCTGAAATTCCAGTTTGTAGAGCACCGGAAATTTGCGACGCAGATCGCACAATTTGAGAAAATGCCGCACATCGATGGGTCCATTGGGTATGGTCTTTGATAGCGAATTGTTCTCGTCGCGCGCCTCCAGCTTGATGCGGTCGAAGGACAACAGGCCGCTGTTGAGCATGCTCAGCTTTATCGTATTCGGTATGGAGACAATGGCGCGACTTTTGCGCTGCTGCCGTTCGACGTCATCGTAGCGTGCAGATGACCTCGACCTGTGCTTGCTTTGCTTTGTGTTATTTCCACCACTTGTGTTGCCATTTGTTGTTGTTGTTGTTGCTGCTGCTGTCATGGTGCCGTTATCCGCAGTCGACGTAGCTGCTGCTGCTGCTGCTGCCGCTAGTTGTTGTTGTTGTTTCTGCTCCGTTGTCATCATCAATCAGTATACAGTATAAAGTATGTGCGTATGTGTGTGTGTGCGTTGTGTGTGTGCGTCGTTGCGTATACGTAGAAGGAGGAGGAAGTAACCGATTAGTATTTGTTCATTTGGCTCATTCTTTTCGGTTTTGGTTTTAGTAGCTTATTATTTTGCATTGCATATGGTTTCGCTTTTTCGCTTTAGCTTTTGGTTAGTAACTGTGAATTGTGTATGTATTTTGTTTGTTCACCTTTTTTTAAATGCGCGTCGCGCTAAACGGAATTTGTTATAAATAAATATAATGCACACGTATATTGTTGGCTAATTTTCTTCTCGTGGTGTAGATGAATGCTTTTTATTTTCCTTATTTCTTTTCTATATTCTATTATTTTTTTTTTTTGTATATTGTATTTTTCTCTCTGCTCTTCGCTTCACTTCACTACACGACCACTGTTGTCTGGCGTGTGCGTTTAGTTCGTCTCTATCGTTTGCAGCTCTACCTGCTGCTGCTGCTACTGCTGCTGGTGTTGCTGTTGCTGCTGCCTCGTTGGGGCGAATTTCGTGAACGACTGTCCGAACACTGTGCGATGTTTTGCGCTTTCACCTCAACACTGGCAGCCCGACAGGCGAAAAGAGAGCATTTTTTTGCGAGAGAGGGAGAGCGTTAAAGAGCAGCAGCGCCTGCTGGCTGGCAACATATTCACCATGGTACATGTGACTGGCGCTACTTGGGTGCGTGACGGGTATTTTTAGCTATGCGGGTGGAACGGAATGTTAAGTGGCGACATTGGTATAAAAACACTTCAATTCGCCCTGAGCTAAATAGTTTATAAAATCAACTATTAATAATAATAAGAAATAAAAAAAGTTAAATGCAACATTACAATAAATAAATTGTATTTATATATATATTTTCTTTAATAACTGTATGTATTAATATTAAAAATTTTTTCTGTTTTTATAAAAAAAATGTAATTTAAATTATTCTTAATGAATAATTCATTTATATCATAATTCCAATTTACAGCATATTTCATTTAAATTGCCATTTGATTAGCCATCACACAGTGCAATTCACCTTATAGTATGAATGAAAATTTCGATTTTCCCATTGCACGCTCATTTCGTCGCAGCGGAAAGCTTCCATTTACCACACACAAGCGATTTCGCCCCAAAATGCTGCTGTTACAACTGTTCTCTCTCAAAATATTCGCTCTCTCTCTCTCTGTACATTTGTTTTTGGTGCTCTTGACGCTTGCGCCTTATGCGATTTTCGCTTTTCATCACGTATTTTGTTTTCGCCTATTGTTTTGTGATGTGTAACAGAAAAATCCGTTATTTAAATGAGGAAGTGACGTTGATTTTGTTTTATTTATTTTGTTTTTGTTTTGATTGTCATTAAGCATTTTAATTTCCATATTTAATTGACAGGGCAGACCCAAAAATTATGATTTGTTTGCGTCGGAGATTTTCATGTATTTTTAATAACTGCAGTAAACATTTACATTTCCTGTTTTGGTCAGCTGTCATTTGCTTTGCGATTCGATTTCATTGTTGCTTCTATTCTAGTTGTTAGTTGTTGTTTTTGTTGTTGTGCATTTTCCCATTTTCACGTTCACACACATTTGATTTCCGTATGCACCTCATCGAAATAGCATTTGGCAAGAGCCCATCGCCAAAGAGGAAGCGCAGCGCAGCGCGTCCCCTCGACACATGCCATGAAGAACAAACAAAAATGAATGCCCCGATCGAAATGATGTTATTTGATAATGATCATCATTGTCATCATAGAATCGTGTGGCCGATGTTGATGCTGCCACTGCTGCTGCCACTGCTGCTGTTGCTGACAAAGTGTTTGCCGCTCTCGAGGTAATTTCGAATTTCGAAATAATTACACGAACGTGTGTCAAATAATTCTAGAATGTAAACAAATCGTTTGTAAACACACAATGGGCCTCGGCAATCAAATCTTGACTCGATAAGTATATAGCCTTGATGATATATATTTGTGTGTGTGTGTGTATTTCTGTATTAATGCAACTTGATGCCCTCTATAGATATAAGCATTTATAAATAATTTAATGGCACTGAATTTTGAACTTTGAGTTTTATATTTTATATATTTTTTGAAATGCGTACTGAGTATGCATGATATATGTATGTATATAAACTTGGAGGTATGAAAACATTAAGAGAGATCCCCTTGTTATTATTATTACTATATCAATATATCTTTATAGATTCATTACCTATATAAATAATTGGATTTTTTGTCGATCACACTAGGGGCTGCTTCTACGAAATAAAAAAATGCGAAATTCAAATGAAATTGTATTTGCTCTGCTCAAGTGAAGCTCTTCTAGATTGTACTACGTGCCGATGTGGCAAGTAATACTGCAACCTTGGGGTTAGTATTCAAAGTACAAGCTCATAATACGTGCAAATAATTTGGTAGCAAAACTTGCTGGAGATTTTGTATTGACAAACTCTGTATAATTTGGCATTTGTTGCCTAAAGATTTTTTAAATGAATATAAGCATAAGATTACTGGTAATTACCTTAATTACAGTTACACAACATTTAATTTTAACAAATTTTTTGTTAAACTTCTTGTTAAAGGTAACTAAGCAAACTGTGATAATTATAATCTAATTTGGTTTAATTCATTGCTTTTCTCTTGTTTCGTAAATTTTGTAAAATGAATAGATTTTATCAGCAGAAACAAGCATCTACTGAAGATTTTCAAGTCCAAAGCTTCTGCGGTCTGAGGCAGAGTACGGAAAATGGCACATACTCCATGGATACATTGTGGCTGGCGGGCCGTAGTCAATTAAAGATAGTTGCCTACCTTCGGGCCAACGTTAATCCGACGTAAAGCCGCGTGGCTCTTGTAAATTGCTGTAGTCACCTAATTTGAGAGCTGTTGACCCATTAGACACACAAAACCGTGGCGGCTCTCCCCCCCTCTTCCTTAGCTCCCCTCTAAATGACGCCGGTACGCAGCTCAAGCACTTAATATGCCACCCTCCACCGAGAAGTGACCCTCAACCGACGGCGAACCTCGACTCACACAAACACACAAACACACACACACAGACACTCACACACACACACACACACACATTAGGGAAGAGCGAGTAAACACATTTATGACTAAGCCAACAAAGCGTTGAGCGCGGCTGACCGCAGCTTGCAGGACTGAGAACGACGCATCTTTAGCGCCACAAAATCCGCATTTAAGCCGCATGAGGCAGCTCCAAAACCAAACGAAACTAAACCCAAACGGAGCAGCAGCTCTTTGGTCAGTTCAGCTAATTAGCATTAAGCATCAGCTGAAAGAGAGAAATGTAGACTTGCCACTTACCTTGCCAAATATGGTGAGTCCGCCATGCTTCATATTAAAGTTTGGCGCGTCCGCATAGCTTGAATCGGCCCAGGGTGTGTGGCATGTGGATGTTAACGTCATATACCTCACACCAATCGCATACAGGGTGCGCAGTACCGCTAAAGAGCCACCCAGCGAGTGTCCGCCCTCGACTCCAGTTAACGAACAGAGTTGTTGGTTTTTGTGCGCATCGATGATGTCTGCAACGGTTGCAAAAGAACAAACAAAGAAGCATTTTAAGAAGTTGAAGTTGAAAGTTTATGTTGCAGCTGGCTTGCACAGAATTGCAATTGCTGGCTTAAACTTGGCATTCGCTTTTATGTTCGTTGTTTTTTGGTGGTGGCAACAACAACAAGCAAAAGTTAGTTTTGATACACTTGGCAAATTTTGTTTTTCTAGAATTTGGAATTTTTTTCTAGCAAATTTTATGATATAAGAATTTTATTTAAAAATTACATTTGTATGAATTTATTTATGAAAATTGGGTAATTTTTCAGATTTTTAATGTTTATGTAAAAAGAATATTATTTTTTTTTGTCAGTGAAGGGATTTTTTTTAAGTGCATATATGTCTGTCAATTGTTTAGCTGCCCCGTTGAGCACTCTGTTCATTGCGGTCTTAGTCTGTCCGTCCGTCTGTCTGTCTGTCTGTCTCATTGTTGGTCTATCAGTTTAGACCAACATGGCATTTGTGCTATGCTATGCAATATTTACGCTTGTCTTGGCCAGCAGCGTTGATCTCTTTCATGAGGCTCTGTTTGGTTTTGTTGCCAAGCACTTGTCAAAATACTTGCTTATTGTTTATTGTTTATTGTTATCTATTTATTTTTGTTATTTTTATTTTTGGCTTGGTCTATTGTTCTTAGCCAGCAACTTGAGCAATGTTTGCATAAAGTTCTTGAAGAAGTTGTGCTTTTGTTTTCTACATAAACTAACTAAACTTATCGCTAGAGTGGCATGTACAACTTTGGCTGATCCACTTTTCCAATTTATAAGAATCATTAAATGAAGAAGCAACTCAAAACTGGGAATATTTCATAAAAGAAAATGGAGTGTAAAATTTCATAAAATTTAAAACAAGCAAATCAAAGCAAAATTGTAAATAGCTTAAGTTAATTTGTTTGGCAAAGAAATTTAAATTAATTATTCTAAAAGATATTTTCTTAAGTTCAAGAAGGGTATCAAAATTGCTTATGAGTGTAATTTTATTCTCTGATATTTTTGTACATATATATATATATGTTTTTTTCTTGGCTAGTATTATTCCCATAATTTATATATTCCCATAATTAAATATAAGCTGAGAAATAATTGTTTATTTAGAATAAAGCTAGCTCGATTAATCCTTAGTCCTTAAGTCTTGGCCCTCAAGACTTGGCCTTCAAGTCCTGGCATAGTTAAGCATTTGATTATGTTTACTGCAACTGCCTCATCAATTGTCGTGTGTGGCAAAAGTGCATCCTTAGGGGGAATTTGTGGCACACATACGCACACTTAGGAAACCATTCAATAATTTGTCGTTGCATTCAAATCAAGCATTTGTGATAACATTTCAAATGTCACCTACAGGGAAAGCGACTCAATAAATTGCCACAAAGGAAGCAAAGTGGATATGGGAGGAGAGGCCACAAGTTACAGGATGCGAACAGGGTCCTGGCTGGCAAGTTTTCAGCCAATAAGTAAATAAGCTGCGTAAAATCAAAGGGCGCACTTGTAGCAGCAGCTGCCCCTGAAAGAGGATTTGTTGTTGTTGTTGTTGCTGTTGTTGTTGTTGTTATTGTATTTATTGTTGTTGTTATTGGCATGGCTTCTGGCTGCTTGCATTGTTATGGGAGCCGGGAAAGCAAATACCTGCCACAAAACCTGCTCGATGTCGTCGTTGCCGTAAAACCCTAAAATATGGAGCAAATAAACAAATATTCTGGCAGGACCTTTAGTGTGCAGCATCTTTTGCCGTTATAGTTGTTGCTGCTGTTGCTGTTGTGGCACTCAAAGGAGTGCCAGCAAAGGCACTAAAATGCGCCACGTGATCTGAACTTCAATTTTTCGCTTGTGCAACAGCCGCATGGGGCAGCAAAGAGACTGGAGCAGAACAGCAACAGAAGGCATTGAAGGCATTGAGACTCGGCATTGGAGTTGCTGCTGGTCCGGGTCCGGGTCCGGCATCGTAATTGCCTGTGACTGGGTTCGACCATGTCGACCATGGCGACCATGGCCTCAACGTAATGTATAATATATGTGCCATGGTATCGGATGCGATTTGAGCCAATAGAGAATCGAATTCTCCAACACATTTCAAAATGAAAATCCCCAACCAAATGCCACTTGATGCAATAAACCAATACGAAGAATGGCAAGTGTGCCAAACTCCAATCAAGAAACTCAAACACACTCTACACAGTTTGTTGCACGTTCCTTAAGTGAATAAGAAGGAAAACATTAAATAGTTAAATTTAATATAAGTTCATGTCTATTTATTTATGTCCATTTTATTACTAAGGGAATGATGAGAATCTTAAATAATCTTAGTTTTACATTTAAAAACTATAAACACAATTTTAAAAACTTAGGAAATTATCAATTAAGAAATTCCCTAATAATAATACTCAAATCTGTGTGTTTTTCTATAAACTTTTGATTATTACTGATAATAATAATTAATTTTTATAAAAGTACTAAATTGAATTCAGATTTAAAAAAAATAATTTACACTTCGGATTTATTTAAGAGACCCAAAATTCCATATAGAGTATATGGAAATATATTCAAAAGTAATAAGAAAGGCGACAATCAATAATTTTTCATATGCTCCATTTGATATTTTTGCTAGGTGACAAGATTTCCCCAGAATGTCCCCAGGGAGGGCATTAAAGTGTCAAAGGCTCTTTCTAAACTGAAAGCAATTTTTGTGTGCAGATTCTCTATATCTTACTCTCTCTCTCTCTAACTCTATCTCTCTCTCACACACAGTTGCTCAGTGGAGCTCAATGTAAATGGAGTTTACACATTTCGAAGGTGGAAATTGAAAATTGCAAATGAAAAGCATTCACACATCGACAACTGCAAAATGTAAAGTAGCAAAATGCTGGCAACTGACACAACTGACAAAAAAAAAAAAAAAAAATAGATATAAGAAAATGTGTGAAAAGCTTGAAGAAAAATAAGAAAAACTAATCTGAATCTTTTTTCAATTTATTGTGTTTATGCAACGCGAATGCAGCACTCATATGTATCTGTAGCTGTGTCCGTGTTTGTATCTCAGCAGAAGGAGGCATGAATCTAAGGAAATTCTATTGCCACACAGCTGCAGAGAGGGATAAAAAGGACACACATGGATTGAGACTGGTGACTCAGAGACTGACTGACTGAGTGACTGACTGACTGACTGACTGACTGACTGACTGACTGACTGACTGACTGACTGACTGATGTTGCATGTCAGTCGTGGAGTTGTGTGTTCGGTTCGTTAGATGTGCATTTTTACAATCACTTTGGCAGCTCAACATCTGACTGTGTGGAGCAGTGGGCGTTGCCACTCCCACACACCCCCCCCCCCCCCCTGCTCGCTCAATGGTCACTTTTATTTACACGACATGTGAGCGCACAACAATTTTAAGCTGACTGAATTTATTTCGAGTACTTTCAAATAAAATGTGAGGTTTTATTTAATGCAACAGCAGCTGCAAACCCATTCCACGTGCCCCGGATTTTTATAAACAAATTCAGTTTAGGTTAAATTCCTGGCCAAGTGTGTTGGTAGTAGTTTAAATATGTGTTTGATCCCATGATTTGAATATATGTTCACGATGGAGATTGGAAAAATTGTGTAAATATTGGAATCGTTCAGTTAGTTGCATTTTGGAGTGTGTATTTGCCGAAAGTTTATTAAATGAAGGCTTTGAGTACGCAGCGTATTTAATTTATTAACTCTTTGATTTTATGAAATGCAAAAATATTTGATAAAAAACTAACACAGCTAACTGGACTCGGCTCAACTATCTAATCAAAGTTTGGTTGTTGAGCAACTGGGAATCATTCAACATTCAATTCCCAGCAAGGATTTAAAGAGGTTTACTTAGTTCATTGAGTGGAGAGCTTAGTTTAGCTGAGTTTTCTTTTTTATTTTGTATTTTTTTGTCGAAGCTCACAGAATTTGGCAATTTGGCAAATTTGTCTGCTCCTCAGAGTGGAGTGGAGTGTGCAGCGTTGCAAGGAGTCGAGCAATTAAATAAGAAAAGTGCATGTGTGGCATCTGCAGAGACTTGACTGGATTTTTTTTTTGCGAAAAACCCATGCTGACCTTTCTTTCCTCTTTTGACTGTTTAGTTTGCATTTTTTATGTTTGTTGCAACAACAGCGGAAGCATGACTGAAGTCTGGCATCAGTTATTCCTGTGAGTTTGGATAAAAAATATAGTCGGTTCTTATCAGAATTTAGCAGTTTGCTGCAAGCACATTTTCGTTGCATGCTTTTCCGCTCGTAAATTTGTAGCACGCTGCACTGCGCTTTTCCTGCGCTTGATTTTATGGCCATATGATTTATTCACATTTCCATTAACGGCTCTATAAATGTTGCGACGGGAAATACCGGAAGCGATCTCTTGTTTGCTTCGCCGCCGGCTTTTTTATTAGAGCAGCAGCAACAGGAACGCAAAAAAAAAATAAAAAACAATAACAAGGCACACCAAAAGATTGCCAGTCACATGGCAACAAATCAAAATGCAAACCGGAAAACAGGGGGGAGGGAAAAAAGGAAAGGAAAACAGAAGTGAAAATAATAAAATACTCAAATGCTGGCCGGGAAAGCTCGAACATAAGTCAAAACTTGCAGTTCCACTTGCAGTTCGCCAGTCTCTTACAACATCAGTTGCGACCCCTTGTGGCAGGCTCTTTCCCATTCCATCTATGGGTAGATGCACCAAACAGCTGCTGCTACCCGCTGTTAACTAGGTGAGTGCAGAATATCAAAGGAAATGGCGCAAAAATATGGCACGCGGTAAGCAGCCAACTCAAGTGCAGGTCTGAGAGGACTGCCTGCAAATGTAACTACTGTTACTGAGTCTATCTCCCTCTCTATCACACTCCCTCTCTCTCTCTCTCTCTACACTTCTTTGAATACCCTTGCAGAGGATGGCATCAGGTTGTGAAGTACATAAGGAGACATCTCTCAGACTGCGTGATTATTTTGAAAATTTCTGCACTAAACAGCAATTGGAGTCCATGGAAACGGTTAGTTCTATTAGTAAATAAATTATATATCAAAATTGGCAATAATTTAAATTATACATCGAACAATTACGTAACAGTAATGCCAAGAAAAATCTCCCGAGACTACCTTCAAAACAAAACTAACTCTTTTATGGCATTTCGCGGCAAGCGTATTTAATATTCGTCAAGACAAGACTTGGTTTGGTTTTTTCTTCATTTTTCTTCATTTTTTGTTACTTTCACTTTTTTATTTTTGGCTGCTTTGCTCTGCATTTGGCTGCCAGCCAAGATACTTCTGAACAAGTCGCGAAAAAGTTCCCAAGCATTGCAACCAATTGAATGCGTGCCCCACGAAAATGTTTCGAATTCCAGCAACGATTCGCAGCAAACCAAACTTTTGTGAATTTTCGTGCCTTGTGTGATGTTTTTTCATGGTATTTTAAATGCCATTTGAATGTGGGGGGGGGGGATTTGGGGGAGGAGGAGGAGGTAGTACTTACCCTGAGCCGAGGTGCAGGTAGTTAACTGCGGCGAATATCGATCGGTTAGTCTTTTGATCACATCAATTTGCTCCAGTGTCAGCTGTACAGCGTCCCGATGTTGCGCCTCACATGGCACATAGGCTGCCCAGAACTGAAAGAGGCAGAGGCAGAAATATATATTTTATATATTGTGTTTATAGCCAGAAGACATTCTTAACTCAACTTACATATCTAAGCATAGATTTGGACTTGATTTTTAGAGGAACTTTTGCCAAATAGCTTGGGAAAAACAGTCACAATGTAAAAATCCTATTTTCAATTCGGGAAATTCCTATGCCAGAATTTCCCTACAAACTTAAATTTCAGTTTATAAAACAGCTTACATATTTCGAAAATGCGCCACGAATGGTTCCATTAAATTCCATTTATTTTAATTTAAACAAACACTGATTCCATTATTATTATTTACCACCAATTTGATCCCAAATTTTGCAGTTGCCCCCCATTTGAATGTGGCTGGATGTTCTCTTAACCAGCTGAAAAGTGGCATCCACACGGACGACTCCCATTGCCAGATTCATATAGAAAAACACATTGCGGCAGTTATCTCGTTTATTGTCGCATTTCATTATTTCCCTTACAATGGTAT
This sequence comes from Drosophila kambysellisi, assembly GCA_035042185.1. Classification (NCBI taxonomy): domain Eukaryota; kingdom Metazoa; phylum Arthropoda; class Insecta; order Diptera; family Drosophilidae; genus Drosophila; species Drosophila kambysellisi. Next base: position 1,852,204 of record JAWNLS010000945.1, on the reverse strand, counting down.
GCAGGTCATAGAAGAAGGGGGCAACTAATGACATGTGGCAGCAATACTAACAACAATGGCAACACAATTCCCAAATACCTTATGTAAACGCTTGCTCGTACACTAGTAATGAATGTTGCCCCTAACCATAACTCTGCCTCTGTCTACGTCTCTACCTCTGCCACAACTGGGTGCCACAACTCTACAACTGCACCTTTGCACCCTGTTGCAATGGATGTACAATTAACCTAAATTGGGGCAATGCTCATGTTTTGGACACCTGATAAGCTGAGACTACGAATATTGCCCCGGAACTGAGCAAAAATAATCAGAGGTGCCAAATAGGCAAAAGGAAATGCTCGAATTGCGACTTGCAGATACCCTGTACACGACATTTTAAATGCGGTAATTATATTCAATTAAATTTAAATTTAGTAAGTATTTATATTTTAAATACTTTATTTAACGATGCATTTTTGATCAATTTTAAATTGCTCATCTATTTTTTGGAGAATTAAATAAATATTTTATCTAAATTATTATTAAAGAAAAGAGTTGCCCTGTTTTCTTTTTGCATGGTGTTTTAGTAAATGTCCTGGCTGTATTATGTTCCCCGGCATCTTCAATTATTCATGGATGCTACAGTTGTTTAGTTCTTCAAGAATCTGCATTTAAATAAGTCTCTCCCTTTTGGGTTGGCAGCTATACCAACTAACTGAAAATCAACACAGGGAAATTATTCGGGGTTTTGGCCAAAACATGTGGGAGTCGTTGGCTGGACGGGTGGATAAACTTTGCTGCTGTGCAAAATGGAATTTACCTTTGCCAGTATTGTTCCTGCTACAAAGGGGGAGGGCAACGTTGCAATGGCTGCAATGGTGCAAATTTGCTGGTTGCACAATTAAAATTGCACAAATGTGAAGCACTGGGTTGACCCAGCTGCCCAAATCCAATTGTAAAACTGAGCGGGCTAACTCAACACCTCACCAGCTCCACATCGTTACCTATCTCTTTCTCTTTCTATCTGTATCTCTCTTTTTCTCTCTTTAGCGCTGTCTATGTTCAACTTTTGTTGAATTGTTTTTCGACCACAGAACTTGTTTCGACTCGTTTATTGAAAAGTTGTACATCTGAAATGCCAACCAGGTAAACGTAAATTTCTCTATGAACGACATCACTGGGTACTATATTATCATCATTACAGTTATCATCAGCATCATCATCATCATCATCATCATCGTAATCGTCATGTAACTGCTTCTGCTGATGCTTTTGGGAACTGCAAATGAACATTTTCTAGTGTTGTGTTGTGTTGTTGTTGTTCTGGTTTTAATTTAGTGCCCCTGGAACAATTTTTCGGGACTACGTGCTCGAAGGACTCACAGAGTTTCTGGTTCCGGCATTCTGGCACTCGTCCAGCCCAGCCTCACGAATTTATATTAAAAATTATTTATTGCATTTGCTGTTTTGTTCCCAGTTTTAGTCCTCTTTTCCCCAACTTTTTTTTGGGGTTTTTTTTTTTTAATTTTATTATTCAGCATTGGTGGTGTTTTTGTTGTTTTGAGTTGTTTTTGCCGAGCAAAAAGCCAAAACTTTTTAATTGTTCTTTCAGTTGGTTTCGGAACTGTTTTTTGCACTTTGCACGCTTTCCCTTCGATGGCATCACGTAGATGCTTTTACTTTTTCCTAATGACATAACGTGATCTAATGGCTCAAATGCGTTTTCCAGCTCGCTGGAAAAGCGAGTGTTTCAATACTACTTCAATAGCATTTTCACGCTAAGTTTAATTAGCAAACGTCTTGAAAATTATTTTAGCTAGAATTGTTCCTTAATCGTTCAATTTGTGATAAGCGAGTTAGAAAAGTGAGTTAAGAATAAAACTGGAATAAAGCTGAAAACAGCAGAAAGAAAAGTAAAGAAAAGTGACTAGATAAAATGTCAGTACAAATAAAAATATTTTATTAGCCAATTAAATTGTTTAAAATTGTTAAAAAATTATCTTAGCTAGAATTTTTCCTTAAGCGATCAATTTGCGATAAGCAAGCGCAGAAAAAAGAGTTAAGATTAAACTGTGAGAAAGTGAAAAACAGCAGAAAGAAAAGTAAAGAAAAGTGACAATAAAAATATTTTATTAACCTGTAAAATTGTTTAAAATATCAAGAATAAACTTTGTTTATTATTTAAGCTATAAAGAAGCGTACTTAACTCATTAAAAATAATTATTTTATCTATTCTTTATTTTATTTCCAAAAAAGTTAAATTATAATTAAAATATAAAGATGTAAAATTTGTCTTGATTTAGCTATAATGATTTTCTCTATAATTCAGTAAATTGCTATGCTTTTCCCAGATTTCTCTTTAATTCAGCTACTTTGCTGCATTTTGTTTAGCCTAATTGAGTCAACATTTATCGATTTCACAAATTTGCAAAGCCTTTCAAAGCACTTCCACTTGAATGGAAGTAAATGTTTTTCTTGCTTTTCTTTTATTTTTCTTTACAGCGACGCTTTGCTTTGAAAATTGCGCTGCAGATAAGAAAAATGCCGTCATTTGCACTTGGGGGCACGACAACGCGACAGAATTGTGTGTGTGGGGCAGCTTGAGAAGGAGACTCGAACTCTTTTTCATTTTTTCTGCTCAGGTCCTTACAATTTAATAGTCTTTGTAAGGGTTATTATAACGCTTACTTTACATTTATTTCCATTTATTTCGCGTGCGCGCCTTTTTTATGAAGTTGCCTCGCGTTTTGTTGTTTAATTTTTATCAGTTTGTGTTCCACGCAAATCCGCTTAAAGCATTTGTGTGGTGCACGTATTCAAAGTGCGGGTGTGTGGTTATGTGTGGTGCGGGGGGGGTGTCTGATTTCCGCGTGAGGCTTTCGACGCTCCATTGAAACCACAGGTAGGCAACAGGTAACGTGGCGTATGCGCAATGCTTAGCTGATTACAGTTGGGTGTGTGCATATCTGTGTGTGTGGGGTGTGTGTGCACTCAGAAAAAAAATGCAGTTCGAAATGCAAGTAATATTCGCATAGAAGTCAAGCTCTCACTTTTAGTTCTTTCTTAAATATTTTGAGGCAAGTATTAATTAAAACAAGTAAGACGCTGTAGTCGAGTTGGCTCGACTACGATATACCCTTAACCCAGTTGTTAAATAGATTTTAGTTTTATTGGCAAATTTCCCTTTAAAATGATTTGCACTCAAATGTTCAGTTCTGCAACTGCATTTCTTACAGAGAATTTTTACTCACAAGCATATACACACAATACATATACAGACTAATACAGTTAGCGTCGATTATCATGTCATCTCTTTCTCACACATGCGCTCTCCTATTTATATGTATACAGAAAATGCTTGCGGCTGCTGATAGAAATAAGATCAATTTGAGAATATATTTTCGACTATAACTTTGGTGTCTCCGATCTTAATGAAATTTCGGCAATTAATCAATAATATGTATATGTATGTTATGTATAAATTAGAAGCCTCTGCCTCTGCAATTGTGGAATTTATTGCTATCGGAAATCGAAATGTATCGATAATTCAGAAACTGAGACAGTTATCGATAAAAATAAAGCAAACTTGATCTGCGCCTGGTACACGAGAGCTTATATTTCAAATTTGAAGTCTCTAGCTCTTATAGTCTCTGACACAGACGGACAGGGCTATATCGACCCGGCTGTTGATCCTGATCAAGAATATATATACTTTATGGAGTCGGAGATGCTTCCGTCTGCCAAAACCATTATACCTTTATATAAAAATATGCTGAATTCAAAACAAGCATTTTTGTGCGAGTTTGCCTCGATTTGCGTTACAAAATGCACTAGTGTTTTTTTTGTAGTGTGTTTGAGTGTGTAATGTTTGCCATCAGCTGGCAGCAATTTGGTAGATGCCACCTTTTGCAAAATATTTCGCTTATGCAGCCCGAGTTGATTGGAATCACCTGTTGTCCAGCTGTGCCTCCCATTAAAGGGGGTGGTGCTTTAGCGTGTGGGTGATTTCTGTATTTGCTTTTAGACAATGCTTTAAGTGCGCTTAAGCAAGGCACTTTGCTATTAGTAGCAACAGCAGCAGCAGCAGCAGCAGTAGCAGCATCAACAAGGAGTCACCACCTGGCGTTGCATACACGAAAGTGTCGTCAACGTCTCAATGGCGATGCTCTCCCGGAAAGTGCTTGCGGCTCCCTATCAGAGCATCAGCATCCGCACGAGCGCCATCATTGTCATCATCATCAGCAGCAGTGGCAACAGTGGCAGCAACATCAGCGGCAGCATTGTTGTTCTCCCAGGCATATTAATATTTAAAGTTGTTTGGCGCTGCCAGCGACAGGACAGCAAACAAGGACGACGCTCTCCAAGGACATCATTTTGGCTTCAAGTTAATTGTGAATGCTTTGTTGTTGTTGTGTACGCGTGATTTGTTCTGAATGGGTTGTGTATGCGAGTGTGTGTGTGTGTGTGCTTTGTTGTGTCTTGTGGTTGTGGCAAAATGCGTCGTTGGCATTTATTAAAAGCAGCTGTGTTTTTTGTGGCCGAAATAGCAAACAGTGATAAATTCAACACAAATGCAAATTCTGTTTGAAATAAATACTCGATAACATACTCGATAACATACTCAATAAGTATATATATATATATATATATATATATATATACATATTTGTAATTCCTAGTCTTATTGCATTCCAACCTGTTTCGTCAATTAATTTTAGTTGCTGCATTTTGGTTTGCTGTATTTATGAAATGTATCTCTTTGAGCTGTGTGTGGCAAGCAAAACTAATGAAGCACTTTACCAAATATCGAATTATTAAAATTAAATTCAATTTTCAATTAAAAGCAATCCACAAATAATATGCTTTAAAGGAGTTCCAAATTGATGCACTTCTCGTCAAATAATCCACTCTTCACCCATTTGTTGCATGTATTTGTGTGTGATATAATTTAAGGCTAAGACCGGTGCTTAAACACATCTGACAACGCCTAAAAAGGAAAATCGTTACCAAAACTCGAGTAAATCTTCTACAGCTTAGACCACACAAAAAACCTGTAGCAAAACTACCAAAAAAAAAGAAGTGCTTTTGACCACAAAGCCTGGCGTCTATCTTGGCCGCATCCGCCTTGTGTGTTGTTGTTGTGTGTTGTTTTGTGTGTTGTTCTGTGTGTTGTTTTGTGTTGTGTCTGGAACCCAACATTAAATACTTTTTAAAAGTAAATACAAATTTTAGGCCAACGGCCAACAAGATAAGCGCTGTCCAATTGCCCCAGCTTTGCCAGTTAGCAACCAGGCAGCCTACACTCAACAAAAAAATGTGCAACTCCTTTGAGAAATTAAATAACAAAATTTAACAAAATAAAAATGCAAATAGAAGTTTTACATTTCAGTTATTTGAAATGCCTGGTTTTGCAACAAAAATTCTCGATTTTTGAGATGCAAGTACATCAGTATTTTCCCGCAGTGTAACAACTTAGCAGCCAACAAGGACCAGCGACCACTTTTCAAATCCCTTCGCTACATAAATGCTGAATGCGGCAACGTTCGGTGCTCGTGTTGTTCTGCCACAGATTACAACTTGAAACGGTGGCAGCAGAGGCGGCACAGCTCGTTGCGGGCACTTCCGGTTGCGTCTGGACTGGGCAGGGGAGGGATCAGGGAGCTGGTGCCTGAACTGGAGCGCGAGACATCCAGGCAGCGTCCACAATGTGTACCCTTTCTATTAGGCTGCAGAGCCAAAACGAGCAGCAGCAACAGCAGCAGCAGCAGCAGCGGGAGCTGCAACATCAGCAGCAACATCAGCAGCAGCAGCGGGGCAGCAACCAGAATTCAGTCAGCCATGCAGGCGGACAACCGTAACATGACGTTTCCGTGTCCGTGTCCGTGTCTTGATACAGACGATGCCACCGACTGTGGCACTGGTTACGGCAGCTGCTGCGCCAACTTTTCGTCTGTCTGCCGTTGGGTTTTGCTTTTTTTGTTATTGTTTTTTTTTTGTCAACATTGTTGTTATTATTGCCGCTACCTGCGCAACTATGTGTTGTTGCAACATTTTATTTTTTTCTTTTTTTTGGCAACTGCTTTTCTTAGGCAGCTGCTGCCGCTGATCCTGATCCTTGCTTAGCTGCTGCTGCGGCAGGTGCCGCCTTGGCTTTAATAGCTCCCTGTTCGCTTTTGAATGGCTTATGGCCTAAACGTGATTTTCGCCATGTTTACTAAAGATTTGCAACACAGTTTTTTTTCTTTTTTGCTTTTTTCGACTGCTTGCAACACGTTTGGCATTTTGGGCAACAATTGTTGAAACATGTTGTCATCCAGTTAGTTAGTTGCCAGTTGTTAAGCCATTGTTTTTGTTTTGGCTGCCACTGCCACAGTTGCTGTTGTTATTGAGTTTAGTTTACCGACACGAATTGAGTGCGAAATGTTGCAGCTTGTTAAGCGCCTCACAACTTTTGGTTGCAAACAAAAATTAAATTCAGATTACGAGCAAATTACTCAAATAAGTAGATTTAATTGCCAGTTAAAATAGATAAAATAAAATATATATTCTACTTATTATTTAACAACAATTTAGCTATTCATTTTGTTGCTAGTTGCATGCAACAGTTTTTTTTTAATATTGCGCAAAACTCGCTGCAGCACCACATAAATCAAGTGGCCAAAATGAAAACGCTTTCAAATGCTAAACTTGCTGCACGTGTTTTGTTGCCAAATGAAAAGTGCAATTTCAAGGGGCAAACAAATGTTTTAAGCGGGAAATCACTTCAATATTTCAAATTGCAATGCTTGCAACACGGCGATTTTTCACGTGCCAGCTGGCAATAAAAGTGGCAAGTGGAAAGTGGAAAGTGGCAAGTCAAAATGTCAGCCACATTTCAAGTGAGGCTTTCACCACAAGTCTAACGATAATTAACTTTGCCAAAGGATCGTCTGGCATGCCCCGTAATGTTGCAATCTTAACATTTGCCCACGCGATTTTATGGTTCTTTCTACACCCATAAATAAAATGTTGTAACGCATTTTTAGTTGTGTTTGTCGCACACACATTTAACAGGTAACTACTAAGGGGCAATGCGTAATTACAGTTTGCGGTGCACGATTGCAAAACTTGCAACGCGGCAAGCGGCAAGCGGCATGCGGCATTAAGCGCGAAATTACCACCAAACTGAAATAAGTCAAAAAGCCAAAAACTTTAATTGCTGTTCACGTAGATATCCTATATATGTATGTTAATTATTTATTTATTTATTGTCAAATAAAATCAGTTGACACCAAAAATACAAAAATAAACAATTTTAATTAAATTAAATTTAAAATAAAATTAAAATTATAAATAAATTAAAAAGTACTAAAGCATTTATAAGTTTTATAAGATTTAAAAAATGGTGCAACATTTGTTGCATGAATTGGGGAAAACATGGAAAAACCCAATCAGATATATAAATATAACGCTGCTGTTTGAATTATTTTAAGGCTATATTATTTTTTACAGTTATATATAAATAATTTTTTCTATAACAATTTGTCAATTGTTAATTTTAACAAATTGCAGAAGTAAATTATTAAATTAATGCAAAAAATAAATGCAATTGTGATAACTACCCTCTTTGATTCCTTGCTACATATAGGGCATAATTATGTTGCACTCAATTTAATTACGCTTGAAAATGGCAAATGGCGCAAGTTTGACTCGTTGCCAGCGAAGGAATCGTTCAGTGGCTTTTGTGGCGCCACAAGTCGATGCTTATTAAAACTTAACAGTTTCAGGCTGCCTCGTGCCACGTCTCGAACATGTTTTAGTTAACTGCGCTCAGGCATCATCATCATTGGCATTTTCAACTTGTGCCTCGCCTCAGGCGGCGCGGCAAGCACAATGAGGGGGTTGGGGGAGGGGGGAGGCTGCCCCTGGGCGTTGTGAAAGTTGCAAGATTTTCATGTTCGATGCTCGATGTTCGCAACAATTTACAAATATTGAAGGAATTCTTGACTGTTGGTAGCTAATTGAAATTGTTGTTGATGACGGCGGTAAATGTTGCCAAAGGCATCAGCGGCTTCAGCATCTCGCTTTGCATTTTCAAACTGCACACACACAGACACACACACACACTCGCACACACACACACACACTGTAATCTGGGGTGTGTGCAAATTATTGTGCAAGTGGTGTGTTAATTGATGTCAAGTGTGAGCACTGAAATTGAGTGCAAATGTTAATGCTACTTGCACAGAGGATTTCAGGTGCCACAGCTGGCACACATTTGTTGCAGACGAAAACCCCTAAGGAAACGGGTTGCTGCAGGCAATAAAGAATATTAAATGCCTGCTCAAATTTCATGGGGCGCATTTAAGAAGTTCTCTTTCAAATATTTATTGCAGTCTCGAGTGTTAATTATTAATGGGTACTTTGTAGTTTATCTAACTAGTTGTAGTGTTGCAGCAACACGTAATTATAAAGTTTATGCAACACTTTAAGATTAAAATGAAAGTGCTTAAAAGAATAAATAAGTGTGAGGAAAATTATATAAAATGTATATAAAAATATATTTACAAGTGTATTTTTATGCCCTTAACCCATTAAAAATGGGTACAAAGGTTATAATGGTTTTCTGCAAATGTATATATATATATATATATTCTTGAACAGGATCAACAGCCGAGTCGATATTGCCCTGTCCAGACAGTCCATCTGTATGAACACGCGGATCTCAGAGACTAAATGAGCTAGAGACTCAAATTAGGAATATAAGTTCTCGTGTATCAGGCGCAGATCAAGTTTGCTTTATTTTTATCGATAACTGTCTCAGTTTCGGAAATATCGATACATTTCGATTTCCGATAGCAATAAATTCAACAATTTAAGAGGCAGAGGCTTTTAGTTTATACATAATATGCTTATACATATTATTAATCAAGTGCCAATATTCCATTAGGATCGGATAATAAACACCAAAGTTATAGGGGAAAATATATTTTCATATTGTTCAGCAGCCGCAAGCATTTTCTGTATACATATAAATAGGCGAGCGCATGTGTGGAAAGAGATGGCATGATAATCGACGCTAGCGTCAATATATTTGTGTGTATCCTGCAGAGCCCCGATAACTACTCTTTCGTGTACGTGTGTATGTCTGTATGTATGTACGTATATGCACGTGTTTGTAGCCATTCAGTTCGGGCATTTGAGGAAATTGGCCAATAAAGCTAGAATATATTTAACAACTTGGTTAGGGGTATATCGCAGTCGTGCCAACTCGACTACAGCATCTTACTTGTTCAATTTCTATTTAACGAAATGCATATTTTTGTATCAGAAGTAAATTTAAATGCAATTTTAATTTAAAAGTGAATCAAAAATTGCAACGTTGTGAAGCTATTTTCGTTTATAATTCTATTGAGCCAGGTCATTCAATGAAGTTTAATTCTCTTTAAATATCTGAAGGCCCAAACCTTAAGTGAGAGCAAATTTATCACAAGGCTAATAACTGCACTTGAAACACAACAAGTCTGCAGCTCAATATTAAGTGCTTATAAGCTATTAAATACAAAAAAAAAATCACTTAAGTTGAGCGCAAGGAATCAATAATGACCAATTAGCAGCAACGCTTAAAACAGAGACAGAGAGAGACAGAGAGAGGGAGGGAGATGGAGAGAGAGGGAGAATGTGAAAGTTGAATGTTGAACGTTGCATGGCAAAAATAATTAAAGCATCAGCAGCAGCAGCGGCAGCATAAAGCATAAAAAATTAGTTAGGAGCAAAAGAAGCAGCGTAAAATGGAGATGAAGCCAAGGATGAAGCCAGAAAGGACCCTTCAGGTGGCTATATGAGGCCTCATAAGTAGAATGGATGGTGGAGGGGGGCGGGGCATAATTAATTTTTATATTTTTTTTGCCTTTGCCTTTGCCTAGCTGAAACTAAAGCTGCCCAGCAATTGGCTGCACGCTGAGCAAAAGCAGACGAGGCACAAAGGTTGCCACGTCAAGGCGCCACCAACCAAGTAGCACTCGGAGAATGGAAAATGGAGAATGGAAAAAAAGAGAATGGAGAATTTTCAAATGACTACAATACGATTAGCGGATACAATTTGCTTTCATATTCTCAACATACTTTTTTCTAAAGAAAATCAAAAAAAATGTTAAATTAATTTAATTTTAATTAAGTTAAATAAGTAAATTACATTTTCCCTACAAAGCATAGTTTAAATTGTTTTAGCTCTGCTCTGTTAATTTCACTAGTTGATGCGTTTTAAAGAAAAATTTATAAATAAATAAATAAAGAAATTAATGAATAAATAAATAAATGAATAAATTTATATAAATGACTTTAATTGCTTGTTTTTAATTTATTTTATTTATTTATCGTTTTAACTGATGCATACGATTTTGGCAATATATTTTTTTCATTTATAAATAAATATAAATAAATAAAAAAATTAAGTGCAACTTTGAAACTCTCTTAGAAAGGTTTGAAAAATTGTTTCCAACTTATTAAAATACTTTCTTTGACACAAGATAAGCAGCATATTTGCATTGGACATTATCTGAAATGTTATCCGTTCAATTATCCCGCTATCAAAGATGCCCACAACAAGGATTAGGAATCCAGGCCAGACTCTGACATACCTGTGCTGAAATGCGACCCTTCTTCAGCCGGGTGAGATCCGTGTGGCTCCAATGGCTGCGTGCCCAGGGCGCCACATTGCGCAAATCCTCATCAAAGCTGGGGTCAGAGAGGAGCGAGCGGAGCAGAAAGAAAAAGTGAGTGGAAAATATTAAGTAAGAATGTATTAAAAATTAATTGCAATTGCATCGGACTCACTTGAAGTCGTTGAGTTTGTTGTGCAGGAACTTGCGTATATTCCAGGGTAAGTCGTTGTGCCCATCGATTAAAGGCACTTGATCCAAGAGCTGCACGGCGACCCGTAGGCGCTCCTCAAAGGGTGCACCTAAGCAGGCAAGAGATGGGAAGAGAGAGTGGGAGTGAGACATGGAGCCATTAAACCTAGTTAGCAGCATCTGCTAACTAACTTAGACACCTTAGCACATTAACGACGCACAGAGACTCGGTGCCGAGAGACATTTTGAGCTCTGGCAACGTGTCGTATGCGTTATGGTAATTGATTTATTGTCTGGGACTGGGCAGTCCTCAGCTACACTGAAGAAAAAAATATGCACGTGCAACTAATAAAAGTTCTTAGGAATTGTATTTTAATATTACAATGTTAATTTTATAAAAGTTATAAAACAAAATAAATATAAACATTTAATTACATAATTTGTCAACAATTAGAGATATGTTTGCCACTTGTGCAAAGTAGAAATAATTACAATAAATATGAATAAAGTAGATTTTTTGAGTGTACTCACTTGCTGCAACACGTAGCGCCAGGGGCACAGCAACACTGGCAGCGCCAATTATCAAGAGTATCGAGCTGACTGCCAACCAATGCTTGGCCGCATCAAATCCTGCATCGAGTAACGTATACGCAGCATGAGCCGGAGCAGCAGGAGGAGCAGGAGCAGGAGGAGCAGCAGAGGCAGGCAACAGTAGCAACAATGGCATCAGCATTCATGATGACCAGGGACATCGATTGTTGTTAAATAATGTTGTTGTTGGCAGTTCAATACCGAGCAGGAGCAGGAGCATGAGTCGGAGCAGGAGCACGAGGAGCACGAGCAGGACCAGGAAGAGTGCAGGACGATGTCGTCATTGTTGGTTGTTGTATGTTGCATTTTGTGTGTGTGCAAATTGCCGTGACAGTGCCATTGATTACACCAACAACAAGCAGTTGTTGTTCGAGTTAAATGTTGTTGGTGTCGTTGGTGTTGTTGGTGTTGTTGGTGTTGTTGGTGTTGTTGGTGTTGTTGGTGTTCCCATCATTATGCAGGCAGCAGAGCAGTAGAAACGGTAATAAGGAAATATGGTTAGTTAAATGTTGAAAATTCAATTGCAAAGCTGGATTTCTGGTTAGCTCAGCAAACCAGCTAACGTGTGTATTTAAATGCTATTAACTGTATTCCAAGTTAACTCAAAACTTGAAGGCCAAATAAATTGAAGCAACTTGGGAATAATTATTTCCATCTATGGCCAACAATTTGTTAGAAAATCATGTAACTGCAACGTCTCCAAATTGAGTTAATAAAAGGTTAAGAAATCATTATCTTCCTCAAAGGTCAATCAATATTTGTTGCCTCATTACGAGAATCTTTCAGAAGCAGCACTTGACACAGAATGGAATGGATACAAATGGATGAAAGCAAATCCAAATGTGAATCTCAATGGGATGATTTGATTTCACTGCAAAGATACTTGCATCAATTGCATGCAGTTAATTTTAATTGGCAAGCAAATTTGATGATGCCACTTGAGCGTTTGATAAGACAACTGCAACTGCAACTGCAACAGCAGCAACTGCTGCAACCAAAAGCTGTGTAAATTAGTCAACTGTGACTTAAATGTAGCTACTGTTCAAGGATATAAAGCAATCCACTTGATTATAGTGCTCGCTGTTGGCTTATTTTGGATTAGCGACTGACTCCGATTCGCTGCCGACTTGCAAAAGTGAATTACCGATGAACGAGTTGCAAATGGAACCCATGTGCGTCAAAAAAGGGGGGGTTTTTGGGAGGCATGGGGCAGGTGGCGCATAGGTTGCAGCGCATCAGCGATTTGCATACATTAAACGTGACAGGTCAGCGTCGCAGCTACGCAGCTCTTTTTAAAGTCCGCTAACGAACTGCAATTGCCCCAAGGGGCAAAATGGATGCTGAGGGGCAGGCTGAGTTACACGCTGCCGCTTGATCTGATGTGCCACTGATGGGGACAAGGACGATGACGGAGTCACGCTTGACATTAAGCGGCCATTTTACATGGGTTGCAATCAAATGGCTAACGACTAAATAGAATTGTGTGCCCCCAAAGGGGGTTGCAAGGAGCTGCAGCAGCATGAACGGGTGCTCAGACAAACCAGGGTTGCATTGACAAATTAATCAGGAATTTATTCAGATATCGAAATAAGTGTTTAGGATTTTATTTGGCATAATTTGTAAAGAGGACAAATTGCTTTCAATAATTTAATTTGGTTCCCCATAGATTGATATGTTGAGGATGTTTCCATTATCTTATCGATAAAATTAACTTATCGATAAATTATTAATGTCCTCTACAAAAGTAAAAAATAGATGATATACATATATCTTTAAACAAGCATGATCCATAAATTTGAATAAAATACCATTTTGGTTGTACTTACGAAAGGAATTGGTGCCCGAACTGGAGGAGCCGCGACTGGGGCACTGTCGATGCTTCCATGGCATGATGCTGGTGACGCTCGAGTGCAGCTGATGATGTTTCTGTGGCGTGGCCGGAATGCCGCCGCCAGATGCCAGAGAGTGTGCCACATCGTGTGCATGATAATGATGCGAATGTGGATGTGGATGTGAATGTGGATGCTGATGTGGATGCACATGTGGATGCGAATGCGGATGGGAATGTGAATGCAACTGTGACTGCGACTGTGAGTGTGTGTGTGTGTGTAGATGTGGCAAGGTCTCGCGTTCCTTGAGCATATTGGTGCTGTTGGCGCTGTCGAAGGAGTTCATCGTGAAACTGGATGACGCCAGCACCGATGACGGTGGCATTTTCTGATACGGCACTCGGCACACACCACCGTCGATGTCCACCAAATTACTGAAGCTGCGACGAGTCCAATCCATGCTGCTAGTGTGAAATATCTGTGCAGCCTGTGGCAATTGCTTAACGTCCTGTTGCTGCTGCTGCTGTTGCAGCTGTTGTTGCTGTTGCTGTTGCAGTTGATGTTGCTGCGGCTGTTGTAATGGCTGCTGTTGCTGGCTGAAATTGAGCAGCGATTGGGAGAAGCAGCGGCAGCGCTGCTGTTGAAAGTGAGCCAATTGCTGCTGCTGATGTTGCTTCTGCAGGTAGCGACTATAATGCGCCAAATGTCGCGCATAATCGCTGCTGGGCCCAATTGTATTATATTTGCTGGTTGCACCGATGGTTGCTGCCGACGATGGTGTTGCAGCTGCAACAATTGCTGCCGATGCTGGCACAAAACACAAGCTTGGATCTGATTTTTGTGTGTGTGGCGTAAAAATGTTGTCCGCCTCGTGGGCGGCAAAGGGCGGGGCGGGCTTGTGCTGCTGCTGCTGCTGCTTGTGGGCGTGGCTGTTGTTGCTGTTGCTATTGCTGCTGGTGCTGCTGCTGTTGTTGTTGTTGTTGGAGCACTTGAGCAATGTCGCTGCGCATTCATCGAGTGCCGTTTTGGTGCAGTCTTCCAATAGATCGCTGCTGCACAATTGGGCCATGCCCAAAACCAGATTGTTGTTGCTCTTATTGCTGACAGTTATGGGCAACTGCTGCTGCTGCTGCTGCTGTTGTTGCTGCAGCTGTTGCTGTTGCAACAGTCGCATACTGCGCATGCTGCCGTTGCGCTTGAGGGCCGGTGGCGGCGGCACAGGCGGTATTATGTCCACATCCGACAAGCTGGGCGTGTCACTCTGTTGCAAGCACAAGAAGAAGAGGAAGAGAAAGAAGAAGAAGAAGATGAAAGAGAAGTTGAAGTTGAAGTAAATTGATAACTTGCATCGGTTGCAAAAGGAGGAAATTGTATTATGACAATCGACATGAGCAGCTTCCGGTGATTCGAGAGCAGGAAAGACTCTGTGCCACATGACGCAAGCTTGGAAAATGCATCAGCCCGAATTTAAGATAAATCCACAGTCACTTTAAATGTATCTTAAGTCATATTTGATGAAGAATGATTTCTGTTCTACAATTTTTATGTCAGTCTTAAAATGTATATTAATAATTAGTTCATAATTATGAAACTTTTACAAAAAAAATTCAAACTATTTTAAAATTTTAAAAATAATTCAGTTTTCCGACCAACTTTACTCAATGTAAAATTGCTTTTATGTTAATTAAGTTTCACGGAATTTGTTGTATGAAAAAATAAACGGAATTTTGTTGAGTTTTGCGTAATAATTATTCAACCAGGTTCTCGAGGCAACTACCTAAATAAAATAATATGAAGTGAAAACTTCATATGGAAACTTTTGCATTTTCCTCAAAATAAATTATGCCATAAGTAATTATTCAGGTAACGAATTTTTGCATAATACACTTGAATTTAATATTAAAATATTTAAGAATAATTAATGCATCTTTCCTCTTTTAATTACAAATATAAAACTGGAAAAGTAGTTGGGGAATTTATTTATTAGTTTCCTAGATTATTTGGAATTTATATCCAGTCGTGTCTTGGAATTATTATTAATAGTCAAGGAATTTTTGTATTGTAGAAAAATGTTTGTATTTTTGCTGATTTCATCAGCGATTTCTTTTGACACTAATACAATAATAGAATCAGAATATAGTTAAATAAATATACACTAATTCCATAGATTATTTTTGTGAGTCTGAGCCAAATTCCAGACACATCTTTAATCTACTTTATGTGGGCTCCTCCAGGTATGGCGTATTTGCAAATTGGCGAAATTGTATTGAAAGAGATTTGGAGCAGCACATGGAATTTGGCCTGGCCGCTGGCTACATGAAATTTAATTATGTCATACACACACGAACACACACACGCACACATTCAAAGTGCTGGGTGTGAAGAGTGTGCCACAAAAAAGGGCAAGAACAAGATTAAGCCAAGAAAGAAACTCAGTTCGGACCGTTGCCCAGTTGGCCATCTCAGTGTGCAGTGGGTGTTGCTGAAGTCCTAATTGAATTTGCTACGGTCAGGCAATGCCATCATCATCATCAGAGTGATCATAATGCTCATTGCCATTATCATTATCATCATCATCATCATCTCAGAGAGGCATCATCATCATAAAGCTCATCAAGCACCGCCGCTTCGGGTATTCGAAATTGAATTCAGTTACGGGAAATACATTTCCATTGATTTGCTTTTCATTTTTATGCGTCTGGGCGACAACCAAACGCATTCACATTAATAAAAATTTCCTTTTGAATTTTGATTGCTTTATGTTGGCCTCGGCACCAACCCCTCCCCCTCACCCAACCCCCTCTAGTTCCTTATTGTTGTCGCCCGCCTTGTTCCAGCTGATTATTATTATTATTTTTCTTGTTATTTACTTAGTGTCCTGTTCGCGTCCTTAAGTGGAAATTGAAAATTTTCATTACACAGCCTTTGGTAATTTCCTACTCCTGTCGCCGGCCAAAACTTAAATAATTTATGCAAATATTTTGCGGTGGCGTCTCTGCGCCTCCTGCTCCCCATTTCTGCTGCATAACTTTTGTGTCCAACAGGCGGGACAATTTGGTGGAAAATGCTGATTGTATGGGAACATTTTTTATTTTTACATTGTCTTAAGTTTTTTATTAGGCAATTATCTGCCAAGGCAAATTTGAATTTTTTGTTGACCATTTTTGATTTTCAATTTGAATATTTTAGCCATTTAAAAGCGTGTAAAAATTTAGTTTTTTCTTTAATGAACAGCATTTTTTTTAAATAGTTTTCATATTCATTTTTTGAAATCTAGTTAACACAAAAGATGTAGAAATTAAATGCTTATGATATGAAATTAATTCCTTACATAATCCCTTATACAATTTATGGCAAGGAGATACAATTATATTTCTTTTTTTTTTTTTTTTTTTTGGCAATTATATTTAAACACTAAATTTATTCCTTACATAATCCTTTATACATTTCATGACACTGCAACATCGAAGTCAAGAATCTACAATTATATTTCTTTTGCGATTAATCAGTTAACAAACTAATCCCAGTGGCAGGGTTGCCAGGATGCTTTTATCAAACATTTCCAAGTATTCTCTAATTAAGAGCAAAGGTCCCAAGCATCATAAATATGCTTGCAAATGCACTTTGAGCGCACTTTTTCCTTCCCATTTATGATGCAACTAGAAGTCATTCTAGCATGCATATGCAACACTCCTTTGGGTTGCTGGTTAACTGCGCCCCAAAGTATGCAACTGTATATGCTTATTTGGCGTTTATGCCACAAATTGGAAGCCATGTTTATGAGCTGTGTATTTGTGCTTGTGTGTGCTTTGCGGGGCAGACACCAGAGGAGAGTGGAGAGGAGAGGAGAGAAAAAGAGTGATGAGTAGAGCAGAGGAGAGGAGGATAACCACAGGACTTGGGTAACCGCAGTTTGCAACTTTTTGAGCATTAAATTGCTTGATATATCGTTGCATACTCTTATATAGGTATATATATATATACATATATATTTATATATATATATATTATTTTTTTTTAAAATCTCTTGTGACTTTTAGCTTAATTTTCCATGGCTCAACTGATTTTCTTCTTTTGAATTATGCTCGTCTTTGTCTCGTCTTAAATATCAAAATGCACATTTTTTGTAATAATATTTCTTACGCTTTACTGCAATTTTGTGCAATTTTTTATCATCATTTATATAAGTGGCTGTGTGTAAGTGTGTGTGTGTGTGTGTGTGTGTGCTTATTCATCATTGTTGTATTTTTTTTTTGTTTTTTTGCTTGCAACTTCCTCGTTACGTTACAAAATTTGTGCAGCTCAGCGTTTCGAATATGCTTACAGTAATAAGTATGTATGTGTGTGTGTGTGGGTGTGTGTGTGTGTGTGTGTATCTGTGTGTGTTTGTCGGGCGTAATGTTGAGTTATGGCAGTTTTGTAGTTTGCGTAGAAAAACTTTTTTAATGCTCGACTTTCCTAGCTGTTGCTCGAAGATCCTTTTACACTTTTTCATATTCTGACACTGGACAGGATTCTCCCTGTCCCGGTATTTAGTTAAATGTTCGTAAAATTGAGTGCTGGCTATATTTTTCTTGAAGTTCTCGCCTTCCTCTAACCATGCTCATCTGTATTGGCTTTAATCGATTTAGCAAAGGCAATAAGCAAAGAAACTTTTGTAAATGCCCAAGTTTCTTTTAGTCTTATTTAATTTTTATGTTTCTCTTATTTTTTTTTTTGTTTTTTTTAGTTTTGCTTGGGATACTCGGAGTTATTGTTAGAACCAGAATTGTAATTAGGATGTTAACTTTACGACTTCATTAATTGCCTTTTGTAGCTTTTATTATGAAAGTCGCATTTAGTTTTCGTACATCATTTCGAGAAAAATTTCCATCTATTGGTATTCAATAATTTCCACGGAGTCTAACAAAAAGTTTGTCCAAAAACTATAAAATGAATAGTTGCCAAAATTAAAAAATATACAAAATTGCTACTTCGTAAACATTTTTTAATTTGATTAATTTCCATTCACATTTGAACAGGAATTTATACAGATGTTGGTTGCTTAGATGACATCTTAAATGCAGTTCGATTAAGTTTTTGTTTAAGACTCTAACACCATAACACAATTTCCTTAATAATATCTCAAAATATATGTCCGACTTAGAAGCATTTTCTGGGACCTTTTCGCATTTTTCTAGAATAACATTTAAAATTTAAAACTGCTCTAAACTATCCCAGGCAATTAATTTAATTTAAATAAAAAGCCAACGCCTGCAAATGAATATCGAGATATCGTTAAATTATATGTGTTAAAATTCATCATTTTAATTTCAAAAAAGTTTTTATTTACAAACATTAAAACTCTTTGCCAACTGGGAATGGCAATAAGCCTTAATTTATCGACACAAATAGAGGCTTAAATGCATAGTCCGTTTTGTGATTGATTTATGAGGTCAGAGTTCACTGAAAACCATGAATCAGTTTCTCCGGCATTCGTTGACTCAATTGTCACATAAATTGCGAATACGCCCCTTCGACTTGCCTCCATCTTGATGAATTTAAAGCCTGACTCTGCCGGCTTCTGTTTGCAACTAAATGACGCTAAATGCAAAGCTTGGCGTAAATAAAAAGTTAAACGATGCCACTAAATAACGAGTCGAGTGTGTTTGCATCGTTTCCAGTCTCGGTGCAGCATCCGGGGTGGCCAAAGCGGAAAGCGCCCACACACACACACACACACACACACACACCAACACACATGCCACCAAAATGCTTGCCACAATTTGTAGCAGCAACTCGAAAAGTGGAGCAGCTGCTGAGTCAGTAGCTCAACGCCCTCAACCCCTCAACCAACCAAAGCCTCATCTGTTTACACTCAAACCTTTGCCTGGAGGCCAGCAAAACGCATACATCAAATGTGTCAAAGAGATTTGTTATGCATGACAGCGGCCTAGACTGAAAAAAGAGGTGCAACAACAACAACAACAACAACAAGAGTGCTCTATGGGAGACCGCACAACTGGATGATATCCTCTTTAAATTTAAAATAATTCACACTATTTTTAAAAACTAACATGTGAATTACATTTTTTTTATTGCTTTTAATTTTTCCTTGTTTTTATTATAGGAAATTCTTTAATTTTAATTTAATATTATTATATCTATAAATGCTAACTATCCCTGAGCATGTCTGAAGATATCAGAGAGTATAGGCTAGATATTGAATTTCACTTTTTGAACGAGATTTTAAACAAATTCTTAAAAAAAACTTTCTGCACTTTTTAATTGTTTACAGAGTATTTTAAAAGCCATGTTTCAGATCTGCATTAGGACCAAAAAATGGGGACTACGGAGATAATGTGTAAATGAAGGTGGCTGCAATTTTTCCGTAATTAAAGTTCCGCTGCTAATTGTGACAAAGTGGCAAGTGGCAAGTGGCAAGTGGCAAATGGCAGACGAGCTGAACAGCAGGCTACAGACCACTTGAGGCACAACTCACATTGGGGTCACACGCCCCAAGGTTACCAGACAAAGGAATTTTAATTAAAAAATAAAAATAAATAAATAAAAGCAGCTAAATGCTATGGTTTCAATGGAGGCGGCTTTTATTGTAGCCGAAGCGTATCCAAACTTCTTCAAGAATTATTACCTGAAAATAAATATGAATACCGAGTGTTGTGAAAGCTATAGCAACAAATAATTAACGTCGTTTCCCTGGCCAAGTTGCAAGTTATATTAAATTAGTTTTCTTCATTATGGTTAGGAATTCCTCGCGGCACACTTCACCGTCGCCATCCAAGTCGGCCTCGTCGATCATCTCCTGCAGCTCCTCATCGGTGAGATTCTCGCCCAACTCTTTCGAGACGCGTTTCAGATTATCAAACGAGATGTGATTGGTTTCATCGTCATCGAACAGTGCGAATGCCTTTAGGATGTCCTGATTGGTATCCTTGGCGGCCATTTTTAAGCGCATCAAATACAAGAAATCATTGAACGCAATGCGACCCGTCTTATCCTTATCAATCTCATCCATCATGTTCTTGATCTCCTCCTTATCGGGCTCAAAGCCCAGGGCACGGATTGCGACACGCAGCTCCTTGACCTCAATGAATCCGCTGCACTCCGTGTCAAACAGATCGAAGGCCTTTTTAATGTCCACCTTCTGTTCCAGCGACAGGTCAAAGGTCGGCAACTGGCGCTTGTTCTTCACCTTACGGTACCTTATCATTCCCGAGCTCACGTTCGATTGGACGGTCGCCGTCGAGACAGCGCTGCTCAAATTCTTGTCCATTTTATTGAAAATATTTAATTAAAGTTTATTTTTGTTTTTTTTTTTGTTTTTTTTTTTTTTTGCAAATGTAATATTTATTTATTTTTATTTGTTTTAAGTTTTTGTTTACAGTCTACAACGTTTCAGAATTGAACTACTTTTGATTTTCTATTTATTTGTAGATGTTGACTGCCGCCTACTTGTGGAGGGGCGTGGCATGCTGATTTAACACTGTATCTGAACAGTAACGTGATAAGAAAAAAAAAATGTTATTCTATTCTTATAAGGTTTTCTATCTTTTCAAAAATAATCTTTTTGTTGGATTATTTCTATGAATAAATTATTTTGATTCCTAATGCAATATGCAAGAAAAATATTTTTTAAAAATTTCCCTTAATCAAAACTTAATTATCTATTGTTTACTCATTGAATATTTATAAAAAAAATATTTTAGAATTTGCTTTCAGTGCGAACACTCTGCAAATGTCCAATTTGTTCACTTATTACCAATTTCGCAGTATCAAAGTTGACTCAGTGTAGCACTGTTTTCTACACACTTGGAGCGACATGGAGTACAAAATGTGGCAGGTGGCATGAGGCAGGTGGTAGGCAGCATGCTGCGAATTCCAGGTGCCATTCTGCCATCCTCTTAGCTGTGAGCTGCCAAAATGTCAGTCAAAGCTGTTCCCGTTGCTATTATTGTTGTTGCTGTTGTTGTTGTTGTTGTTGTTGCCACTACGTGCTGCGAATTGTTTGCCTAGGAAATTGAGGCTGCAACAGGCCATTATGTAGCCCACCTAGAAAAACAATAGCCTCAACATGCGTGGCACGTGTTTTTGATAGGATGCGAGGGAGTGTGGAGTGTAGAGTGTGGTGCTGTTGGCGCTTTTGTGGCAGGGGGCAGCTCGCGGTTGCTGCTCATGATTCCAATTACATAAACATAAGTGACTGTGATATCTAGTCGGCCACTAGAAAATACCCTAGGATTATCTAAATACCCTGTAGCCAGCCTAAAAATTACTTTTGTTGTTTTGTTTTTTATTGGCATGAAATGAAGATCTCAGATATCAGAAAAGCTCTTTGGGAATATAGATAAAAACTTTTATATAATTAACTACTTTATTTTGTAGTTCCCTATTTTTAACATTGTAATTTTTAGATGATGATTATTTAAGATTTAATATTTAAGAGTTTATTAAATAGAGTTATCGATAAAAAAAAGGTTTATTTGTGGATTGATGAGAAGCAATAACTTAAATGTCAGTTTCTTTATTTAGGGATTAATCCCTAAATAAAGAGAGTCTTTTAAAACTGATGAAAAAACACTTGGCTTATGTACATCATACGTCATAGATCAAAGGGTTTACAGGGTATCTATTTGTGTTTGTGTTTGTTGTCTCTCACCTGTCGTTCACCGCCCAGGGATGTTAGCGATAATTTGCGATTTCTCTCGCGCTCCAGTCTCATGAGTATCTGTGCATTCTGCTCACAGGTGTAGGTGTGGGTTTTGCGGCGCCGCTCCAAACTGTACTCGTAGAGGGGACGCGCCGCATCCGGTTGCAGTTGCGCCTCATCGCCGGCATCACAGCTGCACAGCGATTGATTGCTCCGTCCCTTGGCCCGCTTGAGGGAGCCACGATTCGAGGACGCGGAGCAACGTTCGCTTACATAATCGGAGAATGTGACCACGTTGTGATTGCTGCCGCCATCGTAAGCGGTTGCCGGACGCAGTGCGGGTCCGACTGGGGCAACGCAAGCTTTTCGCTTCGACGGCGAAACATAGTAAATATCGTGTTCATCGAATTCGACGCTGCTGCCGATGCGCTGCGGCAGCGCTGTGTTTGCTGTCGCCGTGCTGCTGCTGGTGCTGGCAGCGCTGTTGCCGCCGCTGCTCAAATTGCAGCCCTGATCCGTTAGTGAGTGCTGCTGCTGCAGCAGCAGCGAATTCGCCGGACGATCGCGCAGCGAGTGCTGTTTATGCAAACGCGGCGTCGCTGCTGATTCGAAGCGACGCAGCTCCGTCATCTTATAAGGATCTCTGGCTCTCTCTCTCTCTCTCTATCTTGTTATCCCGTTATCTCTCTCTTTGTATTCGCCTAAAGTAGTTTAGCTTGCGTCGTTGAATAGCTTATTGTCATCACATTGGCTGACTTAGCGGGGCATCTCTCGCACACGCTCTCCCACACTCTTTTTTTCTCTATCTCTCTATCTCTCTCTAGCTCTCAAGTACTTTGGCTTGCATTCGTTCGCTTTCTCTTATTGTCATCACTTGGCTGGCTGCTTGGCTTAGCTGGTTCTGCGCCACTCATGTAATATTCATGTGGCTCGTTCGCACACTCCACATTAGCATAACACTTTGTTGGCTCTCTTTTCGATATCCATAGATACATATATATATATATATACATATATATATATATCTATGTGTGTGTTTAATTTTAAATGCGCCTGGGGTTGAGGCTAAGCCGGCTAACGATTTCCTTATGTCAATATAGCAAATTCGCAATCGGCTTTCAGCCCAAACGTTTGCAGCTAACTGTTTCGATACCGTCAAGTGGCACTGGCTCTGGCTTCCTTCGCTCCTAAGCCTGCTAGCTGAGTGGCGATGTGGCGATGTGGCCTCTGTGGCACCCGTCTCATTGGCAACCGTTTAGCAGCTTCGATTTTCCTGCGACTCCCTCTCGGATTTTGTTCGCTTTCATTTTGTTGCTGCCTCAGTTTTGCCTGCTTTGTTGTCTGTTTGTTTTATTAATAGACTCGTCTTTGCCACACTGCCGGCGCTGCTAATAACTGCAAAAAAGAGCGAAACAGAGTTGCTGTGTTAGAAGTGAGTGCCACAAATTGTGTGTTCTTTTCGGATTTTCTTTGTGTGCACAAAAAGGCGCCTGTTTGTGTGTGTTATTTAATGCTTAATTGTTTTTCGGTTACGTTTAATCCGTTAAAGTGTCACGAGATTGTATGTAACATTTAAGTGAAAAATTCAGATTTGTTTATATATAAATATATATGTATTTTATTGCATTAAAGCAGATACTAATCAACTAAGCAAAATGAAGAATTATATAAAGAAAATAAACAAGCATTTATATTATGATGATTATCCAAGGAACATTTGCTTTTAGAATGAATAATTTAATAAGTTGTCCAAATTCCTACTTAAAGTATTTTCTTGATTTTTTGTTTACCAAATTTTAATGTCTTAAATAGTTAGAGAACATTTTAAATTGTATTATGCCACACGATTGAGTTAAAACTTTTGTCAACTGTTTAAGTTTAAAAAGAAAACATGTTGGTTTTTGGCAACACTGCAAGAGAGAGAGAATTAACTCATTACATGGGCTCATTAAGCTATAACCAAAGTTGATTAAGGCCTTGAAAAAACTTTTTGTTAAAGAATGTCTTGCAGCACTTAAGCTCTGTATGGGCAAGTTTATGGGGCGCGAGGGGTAGGGTGGAGTGAAAGCGTGGCAGACACAAAAAGACAAGACTGTGATAAGTTAAAGTGTCACTCGAAATATGCCCAGGACAAAATGTTTTCTTGTCGCCAGGACGAAAGCAAAAGTTGCCGTGGCAAAACTTCTTAAAAATACTTAAGAAGCGATAAATATCTCAAAGTATATTTATATATCTATATACACACACACACACACATGATAAAATACCAAGTGTGTGTGTGTATTTGGAAAATGTTGTGACTTTTGAAACTTTGCCGGAGTTGCCTATTTGTTGCTCTTTGAGAATTGATAGCAGCAATTGTTACGCCCCCTCCGCCCCCCTCCAATGAATGCGTCAATATTTGTGGAAGTGTTGTTGCTACCATATACTCATTATCTTTTAACGTTATTATAAAAAGTTGTCCCAATTTCCGTTGGCAGCTTTGCAGCTTTAACGCAAATTCCCTTAAAATTCCATTTCCAGAAAAGTTTTAGAGCCTAGGCAGCTGCTCAATTATATATATATGTTTTTGGAATAGCTCTTGTTCTTGTTCTTTTTGCCGTTGCTTATTAAAAACTTGCCATCGTTTCGGGCCAAAATGTTTGGGCCATCAAATGAACCAAATGGCGTCTCAATTTGTGTGCTTGCAAATCATAGAAGAAGAAATTTGTACGAGAAGAAAAAAAGGTTCACAGAAAAAACTCGAATAGAAATTTTCACATTTTGATGAATTTGTCTGTCAATCAATAAAGGTAACTGTGCCAAGGCATACGCGATTTATATGTGTGTGTGGGTGTGGGTGTGTGTGTGTGTGTGTGTTTAGGTGTATGTATGTTGTGTGTTGTGCTTTCTCAAAATTAAAAGTAGAAATCGGCAAACAAATTGTGAATCTGGAAGTTGAAAGTAGTCGACTATGAAAATACTATTATTAACAAATAATTTCTGTATATAAAAATAAAATTGAATGTTTAAAATTAAATAAATAAAAAATATTTTATCAATTTTACTTTTTTTTAATAAACAAAAGTAAGCAATTTATGCATAAATTAATTTAAAAAATATATACTTTTTTCTTTCATGAAGTGTTTTAGTTGCTTCTCCAGTCAAAATAGCCTACCACAAAATATGATTTCTACAGGGTATTGGCAAGCAGCGCAAGCGTCTATAATCAATAAAAATTGGCAACTGACAGCTGTTGACAGGCCCAGGCCGAGACTTACGGTTGTCTCACTTAACTTGGCTCTGACGCACGCACTTTCAATAATAATAAAAATACATTTTCTTTTTATGCGGTTTGCTGCCGTTTGGGATTTAATTTTTCAAATACGTTTGCAAAACTTGGCAGACTGCTGAAAAATGTAAAAAATTGAAGCCCGCCAAAATAAAACGATCATCAAATTTGTTTCGCAAAAAAAAAGTAAATGAAAAAGCTGAAGAAGAAGAAAAAATTAAATCTGCCAATGAAATTATTTTTAGAGCTTCTCGAATGGAGTAAACTTTATATGGCTGCATTAATTTGGATTAATTAATTTTGGCATTGATTCTGCGCTGAATGTGTGGGTGTGTGGCACGGGTCAGGTTCAAAAGGGTTTTATGTGTCGGGTCATAAAGTCTAACTAGAGGCAGTGCTTCAAGTGGGCGACCTATCAAATGATAAAGGACCAAGGACCAAGTGAGTGACTGGCAGTGGGAGTGAAAGGACAACGTCATGAACAGCGCCCACGCAAATGAAAATCTAATTTAGAGCCAAACGCACACAAAGAAACAGGAAGTATGCCAAGAAGTGGAGATGAGGGGAGGAAAAAGATACACACACACACACACACACACACACAAGTGATACATGAGCTGATGGCGGCAGTAAAATCTTCGGTTTGCCTTTCATTTGCGTTTAAAGACCCAAAAGGACTTCCGCCTGCAGCGGCCTACAAATTAACATGCCCCCAATCTGTGATTCCCACACTCGAGTATGTGTATGTTTGCGTGTGTGTGTGTGCGTGTGTGTGCGTGTGTGTGTGCATATAAGTGTGTCCCAGCTAGCGCCATGAATTATGACGAAAGCAGCTGCAGACTTAATGGAAAACGCTGAGTTTGTGCTCCCGCTGGAAGCCAGAACTGAAGCACACGCAAGGCGTAAATTAGAAAAAGTATGCGGGTGCCAGGCGAGTGTGACCGACTGGCAGACACCCTGTAATCAGCGCAAAAATGTCTCAATTAATTTACTACTGAAGTATTAAACTTAAAATTGAAGTATGGGAAGTAAAATATTAGAAACTGTTAAATATTATAAAAATTAAAGATTATTGGCGATTACTTTTAAATATAAAATTTGTGCATTTAAGATTTGGTTCATGTCTTGGCTAAAATGCAGCAAAAAACCCCACCAAAAAACATAAATAGTTAGTATGAATTAATTAAGAGTTTGCTGTTTATTAATCGATTGCTGCGCCTCAGAGCTTGCCACACATTAATCATATATAATATCGGTATTCGGTTGTCGGAGCTGTTGTCGTAGTTGCTTGCCACTGCCTGCTGCAGACCAATTTACCCAACTTCATGACACCCATTTTGTCAGTTTGCTATAGCATACTTATTTGGGCCCACATATGAAACTCAACATGCGGTCTTTTAATAAGTTTGCTGTTTGCTGTTAGCCGGGAATCCGCTCGACTTTGCATTCGCTGCCTTTTGGCCATAAATTAGGCACGATCTATGCGCAGCTAAGAGAAACTTTGGACAATAAATGCGATTACGTTTCTGTCAAAAAAAGGAAGAAAAAAAAATGGTTGTCTGAGTATTTTTAATTTTTGACACGTAAAGCAGAAAAGAACGAGGGAGCAAAACACATGTTCTTTTGACATTGTTAAAACAGACAACTCAAATACGCGTACTCTTTGTATATATATATATATATATATATATATATATATGTGTGTGTGTTGTGTGTGTATTTTAAAATGCCAACAGGCAAAGCGTATAATGAGTTTTGTGGCGCCAGGTCGTAAATATATTCGTTTTCCCGTATATTTTCCCGTCAAGTCGTATTTTCGCTTATTCGCCTATGTAATTCTGCCCATAGGTTGGCCATAAAATTTGTTTAACACCAATTCGCCACACACACACACGCACACACACACACACACCCACGCACCAATCAAATTTATTTTATTTTACACACATACATATATTTATATGTGTTTTCATATATATATTTATTTTCTTATTATTGCTTGTTGCTGTTTTATGACAGCGCCAGCAAATTAATGAAAATTCTGAAATAAATCATTGGAAAAGCGAAAAAGAAATGTTTAACGAAGAAATATGCTGTATTCAGCAGAATACACAAGAAAATATTTACAGTGTAAAATCATATGTGATATGTGCAACATTACATCTTAAATCTTTTTTAAATATGTGTCAAATTTTTAAGTGTTGAAATTGCATTTGAATTTTAAATGAATGCAGGAGTTTTTTAAGTGTTGCATGAATAGTAAACAACAGCAACCATTATTTAACTGAGCTCCTTTGTTGCAACTTTCAGAATTTATAAGATCGCACCTTCTTCTTAGACTATAACTTTATTCGAAGAGTTCTTTCGTCGCTTTTCAATTTAGTTTTCAAACTGTAAATTCTTAACTCGCAACTTCTTGAAATACGCGTAAAATACGCTTAGCAAATAGTTTAATAAATCTTTAATTAATTCAAACCATTTCTCAAGCCAGCACACAGCACTATTTGCTGATGTTGCCCCAAAGCTTTCACACACATATTTAACCAAAAAGTCTTACCATAAGCCCCAGCAGACGTTTGTTGCATACGAATGCTGGTTTCCGAATGGTGAATCCCCAGAAAACCATTCACAAGTCATATTTTTTGGTCTCCAAGTGCGTTGACTGCACTTTTGGTGGAGCGCATAAAACTTTTCACTTGCCACACCGACCCCACCTCCCGCACCCCTCCATGTAAGGCTCTGGGAACCACAAAAAGAGTCATCTGGCTGTGGAATGTATATGTCTCTCTCTCTCTCTCTCTTTCTCTCTCTCGCTTTCTCGCACTTTGTCTCTATCTGTTAATTCCGCTTGCTTCCGTTTCTAAAAGTTGCGCCAGCTAACAAAAATTCAAGTGGTTTTGGTCGGGCCAAAGGCTTTTAGCTGACTTAACACCAGCGAGGACACACACTCTAATATATTGCACCCACTACCCCCCCTCCCCTTAGTGGGCTCATAAAGCTGGCGCTTAAGCATGTCGCTCCCAAAAAGGGTTTCCTGCTTTGACTTTGGCTTCTTCCAAAAAAAAAAAAATAAAAAAAAAAAATAAATAAAAATAAAATATAAAAATTTCTGCACAAAACTAACGCCCGCATGGAAATTGTGCGTATGCGTCCTCTGGTGGTGGGTGGGTGTTTTGGGCCAGCTTTGAGTGGGTCAAAAACACAAGTTAACAATGGCGTTCGTGACTTTAAATAAAGAAATAACTTCTGCTCATAGTTCGAGTCAAACAATGCGCGGCGTTGCGCTAAGAATTTAACATGGATACGCTCTTATATACATACATACATACATACATACATACATACATAAATATGTATATATGAAAATGTGACTTGTGGGCGTTGGCGTTTTTCTGCTCAGTGGGCGTGGCACTTGCCTTCACTAACAATGCCACGCAGTCTTTGTACAAATTTTGAATTTCTTTTTGCCATTTTCCAAAAGTTTTGCACTTAATAATTTCTTTTGCTATTCGGGGCTTTTGTCTCTGGCTTTCTGGCCATGTCTGTTTGGCTCCATTGGCGGAGCTATGTTTAAACTGGCTTTAGCCATTGTTGTTGTTCATTTATTTATGGCCTTACGCATTTCGTCGACTGCACTTTGTCTTATTTATTCACTTACCTTTGCTCCAACTTCCACCTGCCAAACAGAACCAACTGCAATGAAAAATGGTTACGAAAATATATTTTTAATAAGCAGCATTCACTAATGGATTGTAGAGTTGTTTTTCTACTTCAATAAATATTATGATAGTTTGCTCTCTTAGCCCTTATGCAGTAGTATTAGCCAATAATATGAGCATTTTCTATGTTCACTTAATTTCATTGCCATTCAATTTGTATTCATCTGGAGTGCATTTCGAGCACGCTTAATTCCCATTTGCACTAATTTGAAAATCTGTAATTAAGCTGTTTTATTATTAAAAACGATATTTGCATAATAAATCCTCTCACACACACACACACACACACCCGCAAAACGAGTGCATTTCAATGAGAGAGTTCAACACATTGTCATAACTAACACAAACTTATTTATCCCCGGGGTCCGATTTATATTACTTCCCCGTTAGCAATGTGGCAGCACCGAGCACTGTTACTCCTCTGTTCCTCCACCCTCTCTCTTACTCTCTAGGAGCAGCCTTGCAGAAATACAGATGCACAGTTGTAATGGCGGAGGTTACTACTCCAAGGTCTGTGCTGTAAATTTATCAGTGTCAAAAATAATAGCGCTCCCGTTTTCGCTTTTAATAATTTCCCTCGGCAACCAGCCGAGTGCAAACATTTGGAGCGGAAATTGCTGCTCGAGTCAGAGGAACGGCAATAGAAAAGGAAGCAAAAGTGCTTAACTAAGCTGCACTGATAGACTCTTAGATACTATTTATTTCGTTAATAGCAAAATTTATATAAATGGCAAGCGGTGTATCGCAAGAGCAGGTTTATTGAAAACTCCTAAATTATCTTACAGATAGATACAATTATTCTTATCCTACTTAGGAAATTATCTAGTTACATATTTACTGCTGCAAATGCGTCTAGACTCATTATCCTATCAGTTCGGAGAACTCTTATCGCGGATGGTTTTATTACGGACACAATGGGTGCCACGTACGTGTCTTTTCACGTCTTTACATATCTTCGCGATAAGAAGCCTCCCTAGGTATCTTAACATTGTTAGATTGAACAGATACCCTCGATCTATTTGCATAGTTCATGACTACTTTGCCTTGATATCTGCTACCAAAATGCATCTTTTCATATTTTTTTATTATAATATCGAACTTTAGTAATCCTCTGTAAATCTTTCAGATTTGAAAAGCTTTACATTCGTGCCCAATTTACGTATATCATCGTCAAGTGTTATCAGCTTTTTACAGGGTATAATTATGCCACCAAAATAAAACAGTTGGACATTAGAACAATGTGCCCAGCCTCAGTGCATTCGCTTCAGGACACCAGGGCACCACATGCCATACACTAACACACACACACACAAGAACAACCGTACACACACACATGTGTGTGCGTGTGTGTTAGTGTTTTTTGGTGTGCCGTCTAAATAATTTGTAGATGGAGAGTGTGGCTAACGTCCGCGTGGCATTTTGGGTAATGCCATTTGTGCAGCCCAATTGCTCTAAATTTTCTATGCCCCGTAAGTCCCTTTCCCTTTCCCTAACCCCACCCACCCCTGCCTCTGCCATTTCCATCGCGTCATTTTCCACATTTACTTTTCGATTTATTTTGTTTAGGCCACGCAATTGTTTGCGTTGCCTGTGTCAACATCAAAGCCATCATTAATTTAATTGAACTTGGCTTTTTGTGCTGGTCTGGAAATTTTATATTGTTGTTTGCATCGCAAAATTAATTTAATTATGTTCCGCTTGCAATATTTTTTAAGTTAATTGACAATTTAATTATGGCCTCTTCAAAGGTCAAACATTTGCCTTACTAATTTTATTGTACTTAAGCACATAAATATTTAATTGTCAGCAGAATAATTTAATATTTAAAAAAAATGCCTTGGCTGAAAATTTCATATATTCTAACTAACATTATTTATTTGTTGATTCTGAAGATTAAGTTTGAAAACATTATTATTATTATTATTATTATTTGGTTTTTGCTTTTAATATTTGGCAACTGCTTTGCCTAAAAAAGTTTCGACCACAAATTCAAGTGCTTGGGAAAAAACAAACTTTCCATTTAGATTGCAGTACCCCAACCCACAGTTGGGCACATTAAGCAGAAACTTTGGACATAAATTCAGGACCCCACTCTCATAAATACGGGCACACTTACATCGATAAGAGGCCGACAAACTTCGGTGACTGCGCAGCTCTCATATCATAATAATAATAATAATAATAATAAATAAAATATGCAGCAGCAGCGAAAGAGACTTTTTGTTTTTTAAGCTATTGACTAAATACTTTGGCAAATTCATAAATTGAGGCACATCGTAACGGCATAAATATTTAAAACATCCAAAGATGCAAGAAATTACTAAACAAAATATCCGAGAAAATTGAGTTGAAAACTTTTGCCTGTTTTTTTTTTTATTTTGTTCTTTTTTTAATATTTTGTGCGTGCTTCGCGTATTGTTGTTGCAAAGAGTCAACTTTATTGACTTAATTTCGTAGAAACACGAAACTGAGTTTCGCTAAATATGTGCGAAGGATCGATGGGCTAATACCCTGTAAGCAACTGTTTTTACTTGTTAGATTTTATAGTTATTAGGTTTTTATTTTCCAAACCTAACTAGTGGAAAACTCATAATTAATAAAGTATTGCTTTTGAAAGTAAGTCAGTTGTAAGAAAGTTAT
The DNA here is from genome assembly GCA_035042185.1 of Drosophila kambysellisi. NCBI lineage: Eukaryota > Metazoa > Arthropoda > Insecta > Diptera > Drosophilidae > Drosophila > Drosophila kambysellisi. The sequence continues at coordinate 1,820,696 of JAWNLS010000945.1, read as the reverse complement.
TGAGGTATTTTTTAAAAAGTAAAGGCAAATAAGCCACCTAAGAATTATAGCCAAACAATTTTGACTCCCATGCTACTGTAGGCTAGAAATCTTGATTCAATTTTCTCAGAAAACCTTTTTGGTCCACTTTTTGTTTCTATGTTGAACTTTGCTAAGCTTTAAAAGTTTTTTGCTTACAATTAAAATCTTTAGTCAGTGCTTAATTAAATCAATTTTTTTCACCACTTAAATTTCGAAATATATGCACCTTAGTAACTCCATCAATTTTACCGATTGCAGGGTATAATAAACAATGGCAGGTAAACAATTTCAGAATTGCCACCTGTGAGTTTGTCACGCTTGCTTATTCATGAGCATTCATCAAAGCTCACTTAACACACCCACATTGGCTCAAACACTTCTGACCAGTCCCGGCGGCACAAAAAAAAAAAAAAAACAAAAACAACTTTGGATACGAGTATCTTTTTGAGAATGTCATGTTATAAGCCACATGGATATTAAATGAACACAAAACAGACAGAGAAAAGTTTCGCATTCATATGCAACATTGAACTTCGTCGGATCGTGTCTATCACCTCGGCTGGCACATTGAGGACGTCGCACAGGTGGGCGTGACAAGGTAAGAAACAAGCCGAGTCCATTAACACAGGCCACAACCAAAACAACAACAACAACAACAACAACAAAATTGAACGGGGCAGTATACTTTAATAAGCCAATAAGTTTGCGTTGAGGTGCTTCTCTAGTCCTGGTTTTTTACCTCAATAGGCAGTACATTAATATTTATGCGCGAATTACGGTTGATTGTGGCACAAACTCAAGTTGATGTTGTTGTCTCAATTTTTTTTTTTTTTGTTTTGGTAGTCGAGGCCATGCGTGCGTTATAAATAAAATTAAATGTATCAGTTAAGTGGAATTTGGTTCGAAATGGTGTCGATAAGTCGAGTCTTTTGGCCAGTAGCAAGAAGCAGCTAATGAGATTCCACTCCCAAAAGGGATGCTTAGCTGGATGCTGGATGCTGCTGCTCCTGTTGCTGTTGGTGTTGCTGGGCGGGGTTAATGATGCAGTCCGTTAGCGTTTAATGTCCTACTGAAGGTACTTTAGAGCAATGTGATTATCCCTGAATTTGGAAGTGAATGTGGCAAAAGCACATTATAGAAGGGGCATGTGAACTTTCACGCCCCACCGCCCCCGTTTGATTTGTGATTATTACTAACAGAAATTGTTTTGTTGCCCAAAGTTTGAAGACTTCTTCTGCCTATCTACGTTGGGATATTAACAAGACATTAAATATTGGTTAGCTTTAATATCATATTTATGGGTGGCAGATTACTATTCACTTGGCCACCTTTAAAATCATACTTCTTGATGATTGGGATTCTGGGTAGCTTAGAATAAGAATAAACACTATTTTAAAAATTGTAAAACTAACCCTTGCAAAGGTTAGAATGATCCACAACTTAGAAAATAAGTAAACATGGTTAGCTTTATAAGATTTTAAGATAAAGGACAGTTCATAAAATAAAAGAACTGTTAACTGTAACTGTTAACTGTGGCACATAAAAATCATGTTTTAGCATTTCGAAATCTTAAATGTTCCCCCAACTAACTGCAATGTTAGCCAAATTAGCTGGTATCGCAAAACTCTATCCAATCATTTGGCTATGAATTTTATCTATTCAAATTGCGCGCAACTGGTTCCATTCGAAATTCACTTTTATCTCTCTCTCTGTCTCTCTCTCTCTGCTTGTTTCGCTACCTCGCTGAGATATTTTGCTCAAAGACCTTCTGTTGTGTTACATGCACGGGAGTGAAATAAAAATAATGAACGGTAAGAAGGAAACGACAACAGGAGAGTGTGTTGTTGTGGGAGGGGGTAAGTGGAAGGGGAACCGTAGTAATGTGACTTTTGCTGTTACGCTGTCACAGGCAGCATGCGCCAGAGCAAGAGCAAAAATAACAGCAAGAACAATGCAAAGAATTAACTCGCATGCTCCGCATAATAAACATAACGGCACTGGCTTCAGTTTCGGCATTGCTTTTGTTTTGTATTCGCCTTGCCTTTATTATTATTCTTATTTTGTTTTTGGTTGTTTTTTTTTTTTTTTGTGGGCTGCTCAGCCGCTGCTGTTTGTGCTGCCTCGGCTTGGATTTATTTGCGCTGCTTTCGCTCTGGCGCTGTTAACATGCAGGCAAATGCTAGTCGCGAGTTTCGCCTTGGGGCGGAAAGTACTCTCCGCGGTACATGCACGAAAATGGCAAAAACTTGTAGCCTTTGCGACTCTTGCCACAACATCGTTGCTGGTTGTTGCCTTCAAAGGAAACTCCAAGAGTTGGTTGGCCAACAACGCATTGCAAGAGCGATAGAGAGAGAATGAGGTAGAGAGGGAACACAGAGTCAAGGAGAGAGTTGGCAACTCAAAGGCTCTGCTAATTGAGTGGATGTTAGGTGGGCGCCAGGGCGTATGAGCAATGCTTTCCCTGAGCCTGAGCAATTAAATTGTTGTTTCCGGTTGGCCACTTAATGCGCCCCAAGTTTTGTTTTATTCTTTCTCTATCTTCTGGGAGCTGACGGATCTCAATCACTGTTCAGACAAATTACGACCAGCCAATTATGCGAGGGTGGATCAGCTGTTCATGGAAAATCTAGTAAATTAAGTCAAATCTCTTTTTAATTTAATCAATATATAAATTTGAATATATTTTATATTATTATTGGCACAGACTCAAATATGACTTACTCGAATAGATTTATTCAAAAAGCTCACGAGCCACCCTTGTGCATTCTTGTTAAGCATGGCATAAAAAAAAGCATCCATGTCCTGTTTATTAATTTCCCAAGTGCATTATTCGGAGCGGTGAGAGAAATTATTACAGTGGCTCATGTAAGATGCTGCCAGAGCATCAAAATACGCTATGACAAATTGTAGATAAAGTTTGTGGCTAAAAAATTATGAAAAATGGAAACGCAAAATATTTCGGAAATGAAGCCAAGCGACTTTTATGGTTTGTCAAGAAAAATAAAAGAAGAAAATAAGTAAAAAGGAAAAGATATCAAATCAAATGGAAAGACAACAAACGATGGCTTCGCCAAATTATTGAAAGTCATCGCAAAATGGAATCGCAAAATGAGAACGTGGCCAATAAAAATCAATTTCGACTTTATTGTACAGCTTTTAAGCCTGCATGTTTATAAAATTGAATTTAAATTAAATTCAAAAATATTATAATAGCCTTATTATCTACTAGACGCTTTTAGCTTACTTTTAAATTTATGAAAAATCTCTACCTTTGCTTTGATGGGTTGAGAGTTTGCCCTCTGTTCACAGCGAGGCATTCAATCAACGCCAAAAAAAGTCAACTTTAGTTTTGGCTGATATGAAATAACCTCCATTATTCATGCCATAAAAACTCTATCTATCTCTCTCTCTCTCTCTCGCTCTCTCGCTCTCTCTCCTTGCTCTTTCCATCTATCACTCATTTTGAATTTTGCTGGGAAAATGTGAAGAAGAAAAAACTTTATGCTCATTTACCCAGTGGCTTTAAAAAGGTTTTCTTTTTTTTATTTCTTAGCTGGGCTTGTGAATATTTGGTCTGATGTGTCTGTTTGTCTGTCGGACTGTCAGTCTATCTGTCGCATTGTTGCCTTTTGTCTGTCTGCCAGCCATTTTGGGCACACTAACACACACACACACACACAGGCAGAGTTGCCACTTACGCGCCCTTGGCATGCTCATAAAATTTTATGATTTCGATCAACTCGAGTGCGGAAATTATTAAGAGTCGAATCTGTTTCAACATCCTGCACACCCCCCCCCCTGACAACCGAAACAGCCGGTCGTATCTGTAGGCCCATTTATGTACTATGTATGTGTACACTGGAAAAACGCGTCAGCAAATAAAAACCAAAGTAACTGAATTCTTCAAGTAAGAAATTGGGTTCAGGAAAAACAATTTCTCTAATTCTACTTTAACAAGAGATTTATTTCTTAAATTACTTTTAACAAGCATTCAGCTTAACGCTAACTTTTCAAGGCGCTTTTCTATATTCAAGCTCTATTTTTTTTCTTAGTGTAGCAGTACTTATGTGTGTGTGTGTGTGTGTGTGCGTATACGCTACCAACATTCCATATGACAGCTGCCATGGGGCCTAAGTGCAAGCACAGCGCCAAAGGCACAGAATAGAGAGAGAGGGACAAATATAGTGATAGAGAGAGAGAGAGAGAGAGAGGGAGAGGGCACGCATAAGCACATAAACTTCAATGGCCAACATTCACATTGTACCCAGCCCGGCCAAGTGCCCGCCATTTTAATTTATATTGTAGCTGTGTGAAAGTTCAAATATAATAAAAGAAAAACCTCACATGTGTTGTTGGCTGTTGCCTGCTGCTGCTGCTTCTTCTTCTCGATTTTCAGTTTTCCTTTTTTTTTGTTGGTTTCTTTTTTTAGTGCCTGTAACTGTAAAGTGCGTTTTATCTTTTGGCAGGTGGCGCCCAAACGGGAACTAACGAGAGCATATTTCTCACCAACTTTTGCCAATGGCCAATTTCTTAGCGCTTGTTCGTTTTATGAACAACTCTGCAATGAAATTTCCATTTCCGTTGGCCGCCATTTCATTTACTGACGTCACATTGAATACCAGCTTCTTCTTCTTCTTCCTCTGATGGGCATAAGAAGCGTGTGCGAGAGTTTCATATGTTTCCTCTGTTTTTTGTGTGAGATATAAGGTCTTCTCGATTGACACCAACAGGTGTATCGGTTTACGTAGGCGGAGTGGGCGTGGCCATCCAATTTTTTATGGATATGTCAGGGAAGTTACCAGCAACATACTTTCAAAATTTGGTGACTCTAGCTTACAAATTGTGGAATATATGTGCATTTAAGTTTTCTAAGGCCGAAGTCGCATAGGTCAAAATTATAGTCCGAAAATCGGAATATCGACATTTCGGCATAGGTCGAACCTTCAAAATGCCATAACTTCGTCAAAACTCAACGGATTTTCAAAATCAATGGCTTTTTAATCATAGTTTGGCCTCTAGATCAATCGTACATTTAAAGTTGAAAACGTAATTTTTGGTCGGAACATAAGTCAAAAATATAGTCCGAAAATCGGCATATGGGCAGATTCCAGATATATGAAGGGTGTAACGGGCAATTTACCTTTCAAATTTGGTGACTTAAGACGAGCGGACGGACAGACGGCATTACGGACATGGCACAAACCCAATATACTATATACCTTCGGTATCATAGTACAAAAAGTCAAATGTTTTCTAAATCTTCCTCAATTAAAATACAGTTTAATTAGTATAACAAATACAGAGAATTGCGAGTATAATATATATGTTAATCAACTTAGGGAGTTACAAACAACAGCAAAGCTTTTTTGCTTAACAAAACTGAAGCTTTCGATAATATTGTCCATTTTGTAAAATTCCAAAAAACAGCTTAAACCTCGAGCGGAAACTTTTCATTTTTGACATGAAGCGCAAACTTTTAAATTAGGTTATCCAGTTGGGAATTGGGCCCATTAAATCCAATTAGTGGTTGGCTATTTTAAAGTGTCGCTCGGATTTGCAACAGTTACCATCAAAAGGACATAAATAACTTTCGCTCAAAGCGCGCACATGCATAACCCTAAAAACAAAAACCCCCTTCCACAAAATAATTTCACGCGCCAAAAAAAAACCAAACACACACACACACACTTACACACACGCACACACAGTTCAAAAACAGTTCAAGCTTTAAAATAGCAAAAACAACAACAAGTTGGGAGAAAAAATCAAGTTGTGACCGCTTGACGGCTTTGTGATGGTTTCCTTAACTGATGCCCCCGTTAGGCGTCGCTAAGCTGACCCATAAATTTGCTGTGCCTTTAACGAGCTGCTGGCCCCCACCCCTCGAAATCCCCTCCACGGCACCTTTGTGCTCTCAAAAACATTTAGTAAAATGACCGCAAAGTTATTTCAAAAAAAAAAAAAACATTTTCCAAACAAACACAGCGAGTGGCAAAAAGTTTCCGAAGGTGGAGAGTTTTTGGAGATAAGCGTTTGGAGCAGCTGTAAAAAGCGCATAAACATGCGTGTCGGGGTCAGTTTGAACAACGACCCGAAATTGGAGTTGACTCCACTGAAGTTGATGGCCAGCACCACCCAACCACCCAACCAACCAACCAAGCATCTACAGCATCTACTGAGAACCCACCTGATATCCTTGATGTGTGCACTTTTCTTGTTGTTGTTTTTGTTGTTTTTGTTGTTTTTTCTTGTTGTTGTTGTTTTTGTTGTTGTTGTTGTTGTTTTTGTAGCTGTTATTTTTGCTGGGCTACTTTGTAGGTACTTAGGGCGTTTTGAATTTTTTATGAGCATTTTCCCTGAGTCATAATGCTCGCAACGTTCGTATATTGAAATAAATGTGTGCAGGTTGTTCTCAGTGTGTGTGTGTGTGTGTGTGTGTGTGTGTGTGTGTGTGTGTGTGTGTGTGTGCGTAGGTGTGTGTGTGTGTTTTATACCCCTTATCGATTTGCATTTGCACGAACCTTTTTCTGTTCAAGCCATGTTTTGTTTTACTTTTAGCGCAATTTCGAAACATACATTTATTTGAACAATTTTTTTCCATTTTCCATTTTCACAAAAACTCTTTTAATTGGTACGTAAACTAAATGCTGAAATATGTTCAAGTGCAATAAATTTAAAACAAATTTGAATATTTTTTTCCAACTCAGCTATATAGTTTTTTAGCTGTTTTATTTAAAAGTCAGCTTTAATTTCATTTTGAATTATATTTCTGATATATTTATATCTTTCCATCCAGCTAAGCAAACAATTTTCACAATTTCCCCAACAGTCTCTTCAATTATCTTCAATTCGATATCATACTCCAAATTGTTTATTATTAAAAATCGTTTCGTTTATTATGATTACTTATTTAAATCTTATTTTAATTTAAATTCAGTTTGCTTTCTGCTTTCCTGCTATCTGAGAGAGTATCTAAACTTCTCTAAGCGCTTTCCACTCACTTTGATTAATTGAATTGTTTATCACCGATGCTGGTGTTGATGTTTTGAGCAGACAGGCTTGGATAATGTTTACCTGTCATGTTTATAATATTCACTTTTATCTCATTAATAATATTTGGCTTATGGCTTATGGTTTATTAATTTTTAAACTGTATGCAATATTGATTGGGTTTTGTGGTCAGCACCTTGCTGGCGTTGGCTATAAACCATTATCGATATAAATCGATTGTTCCCATACTGTTTGTGTCTCTGCTGCAGTTGATTTTTAATTTTGATTTTAATTTCCCTGCAATTTTATATAAATATAAATATAAATATATATATTTTTTATGTGTTTGGTCAACCTCTGTTTGGCTTTGATTGACATACGATATGAAAATGCTGTATTTTTTTTCTTTTGTAAAAGTCCGAGCATGTCACATAATTGTGGCAAATTCTATTAATGGATATTGCATGCCATAAACAACAATTTTAATATTATGACATTTTGTTGTTGTTGTTGTTGTTGTATTCGCTTTAATTTCTGTGCGGTGTCCTTTGAGTTATGCATTGTTTCGCACATTTGGCGAGGCGATTTATTTTGTGTCGCTCATAAATTTGACTCTCGTCTCTTTTTGGCCCTACGTCCTGCGGCAGGTCTTGTGTCACGTGTTGCATGTGGCACACACCCACACACATACACATACACATACACATCTGCAGCTGGTGGCAAGCGGTTTTTGCTGGTGCTGCGTACATTGCCACACAGCAGTTGGAATATTATTCATTTTTATTATATTTTGTCGCCTTAACGACCATAAATTGCATTAAAAATGCTGTCATTGAATGCGGCCCTCAGACGATAATGGCCGGGCAGGTGGAATCGGCCAAGGGCAGGCTACAGTAGCACCTCGCAATAATTAAATATATTTCCCATAACTCAATATATTCCATTTTCAATTCGCATATTCATTTTAATGGATTGTGCAACATTTAAATAAAATGTTTTAGGACACCACGGAAAATAGCTGTAAATAATCATCTAATGTAATTCATATTTCATCCGGGAAATAATTGATTTATTCATTTTAAATGGAAACATTTCAAAGTCAGTTAAAGTGAGAAAAATCTACAGCCTGAAAAATATTCTATAATTGACTGAAATTCATTTTATGAATACTTTTTTGCATAGTTTTTTACAAACTTATTTTTAATGGTTCTTGAGAATATATATTTTGTAACCATAGCAAACAATTCTTAGCTTAAAAACAAGATTCAATTTTCCAATTTCCACAGACTTTCAATACACAACATACTATATAAACTATATTCATCATAGTCATATTGTACTGTAATTTATTCATTTTGCTATATATTTAATTTATGTTACGAGAAGCAAGAAAATTGTTTTCCTTCCATGCATGGTTTTTCTACAAACACATTTGGAAGTGGATGCAAAAAAGAGAGAGGAAAAATAGATGATTTTGATGACAAGAGAGCGAAAAGGAAAATTTATGCCGAAAACATTTAAAATTTAGGAATTTTTCCTAGTTTCCTAGCATTCATATATTTTGCTTGTTTTAATGCGGTGAGTTTGAGTGTTTTTGTGTGAGTGTGTGTGTGTGTGAGTGTGTGTGTGTGTGTGTGTCTGTGAGTCCTTTTTATGACAGTTGGCCGCAATGCTAATGGCTTTCCAGCCAGTTGAATTGAATAAGCAAACTCCAAACTGACAAACCTAATTCAAAAGTCCAAACGAAAGTAAATGACACAAATTTAAAAGTGTTTTTTAAAGTCAGAGTGTCAAAAAGTTGATCGCACAAAAAACCACAATAAAAAATAAGGCAAGTAAAAAAGAAAAAAATAAAATATGTATATATATATATTAAATATGTATGTATATATTTGTGTATATACTTGTGTATAAGGCAAGGAAATGTGTAACTTAACCCGCATCAAGAATTTGTCACGATTTGTACTCATCGTCGTCGTTGTTGATGCTGCATGTTGTTGTTGTTGTTGTTGTCGTGTGGCATGAAAAATGACCAAGTTGGCTGCCACGTTGCGTATACGTAATGTGTGTGTGGTTGTAGCTGGTATGTCTTGTGAGTCCTGTGATAACTGTATGGTTAGATTTGGCTATTCCCCCCGCTTCCCCCCCCCCCCCTGACTGTTTGTGTCACTTGCCGCTTTCAGCTTTGCCGGCGGCGCAACTGCTTCTTCACACATCGTTTGTCACATTGCTCGGAAGGATTTCTCGAGAGCTCAAAATCTTCGCCCTTTGCTGCTTGGTTGTTGCTTACAAATAGTGGCAAGGACCATTGTTGTGTGTGTTTGTTTTGTTGTTGTTGTTGTTGTTGTTGTTGCTGTTGTTGTCGATGCCATTACTATTTGCTATTGTCATTGTTCTGTTCTGTCTGATTGTTGCCGTTGTTGCTGCTTAATATTTGTTGTAATTTTTCATCTCATGTGGTGTGTGAAGTTTTCTTTTTCAGTTCCCTTTTCTATTTTTTTTCCCCCTCCATTAGCAGCAATGCGGGCGGTCGAGAGTGCAGATGTAGGTGTTCTATGTGGGCGTGTCATGTGTAATCAATTTTCGAGCTAATTTCACCTGCAGATAGCTGTCTGCTTTCCACAGTTACACACAGGTGTGTGCAAAGAGTTGAATTTGTATGGACATGATTTGACATGTGATCTGCAAACATTCGATAAGAAAGTGGGATTCGAGAGAATATTAAGTATACTCAACTTGTGAATACATATTTTATTTAAAGAAAAGCTTCACGTATTCTGAAACAGCCTAAAGTGAAATAACATAATTTATTCATAACTTTTGCTTGCCCTGAGAATATGTCAAATTGGATAAGTTAAAAGTTGCAAAAGATTGGTATTGATTGTTATTTTATTTATTTTTTGGTATTGATAAATATTTGATTATCATTCTCCAAAATAATAAATGGAAACACATAAAACAGTATTCAATTCTGCGAATCATTAAATTGGAAAACAAGAGACAAAATCATAAGCAGCTGAATAGATTGGGATAATAAGGGAGATCTCTCTATATATGTATGTCTCTCTCTCTCTCTCTAATTATGTTTTATTTATTAACGAGCTTCACATATTTAACAATAAAACTAGTTTAGCAAACATTTCCCAATTTTTACCTTCTTAGAAAATGGCAATAAAATGCACTCATTCAATATAGATTAGGAATATATAATTTCGATAAATGCAACTAAGCACTTGAAATATATTTCTTGGAGTTTTTCCATTAAATCATTTTAAATGAAAACTTGGTGACACAAATTACAAAATTTGGCAAACTTCTAAGAGTGGAAATTATCGTTTCTCTCTTGAATACCAGTCAAATCTTATTGTTAAAAACTTAATGCACAGTGGAGCATAGATTTCAACACAGCAGCCATTTCAGTCCCTATCAAGTTGAGCTGATTTACACAGCTAATGCCAATTATGCAAACTCAATTAACAGTTAGAGGAGAAAAAATAAAAAAGAAATAAAAAAAAAAATCTTCCAAAAATATTACAAATTTAATTACACGGCAAAGTTTGTGAGTTGAACTTTTGTTGCCAGAAAGTCGAAATGCCAGAAAAAGATAAAAGACCGAAAAGCAGAAAACGCAGCATTTTCTCTATGTGTGTGTGTGTGTGTGTGTGTGTGTGTGTGTGTGTGAGCTGAAATTGAAAACGCGATAAGCAGTGCGCATATATTTCATGGCACACAGTGCGTATGATTGACATTAAAACATTAATTATGCAAAGCGCAGACAGAGAGCAACAGAGAAAGAGAGAGAGAGAGAGAGAGAGCGAGAAAAAGTCGGAAGTCGCATAACTGGAGCCAACTTTTCATCATAAGTTGAGTGCTTTGTGAGTGCGCTGTGAGTGCATTTGACTGACTCTCTGAGTCTCTGGCCCAGCGTAGAACAAACAAATAAAAAAGACAAAAAAAAAAAAAATTAATGTTTTGAAAAACTTTTCGCCGTCACTTTTCTCATTTTGCAAATTTGCCAAACGAGGGCAAACGTAAAAATTGCAAACCGCACCACATGTCGTATGTCAGATCAAAACAAGTGGGTGGCTTTTTAAGCGAGAGATTGACTGACTGGGAGTTACCCTGCAGCGCATTGCCATAAATATATATATATTTTTTTTTTACATGAATCGAAGAAATATCAGTAACAATTTTATTTATTTGAATTTTAAGGTTACTTTGAAGAGTGGTAAATTTTTGAGGAGCTAAGTATTCAAAACAAAAAACTCACAGACTCACAGTTTGTCTCATATATGTTTTTACATTGGAAAAAATTCATATTTTCTAAATTCTTTTGCAAAAATATGTATGCAATTATTGACTTTTGAATATTTTCTTATTTTTCTACTATTAAATGGATATTTCTTAACTACTTAACATTAAAATTAACAAGATTTATTTATTTATCTACTTGTTAAATTTAATGTACAAAAATAATCCATTTCTCTTATTGGCTCAGAGAATCTTTTGACTATGGAGATTTTGTATGGGATTTTGTACATTTTTGGCACCAGATTGGGGAAAATTGCATATTATTAAGCATAGTGAAAGGAAATCTAAAAAATTTGGATCAGATCCATTAGAGGATAGCTTAAGGAACATAACGGTGTCATGAGCCACCTGCTCAATTGACATATGGGGTGTCAAGGAAAAATAAAAAGTTGAGCAGGTCGGTCCATTATATGTGGTTTCATTGATACCGTTTCGATCCTTAAGCTATTCTCTAATGATCTGATATATGTGACAAACTGTATTTGTACGATCTCGTCTGTTAACGTCGATCTTGAATATATACGAGGGTGGTTTGATGAGTACCTGACCTACATAAGAAAAACGAAAATTTTTGGAAAAATTATTTTTTATTTTTCAATATAATCCCCTTTCAGCTCTACACATTTATTCCAGCGATGCTCCAACTTTTTTATCCCCTCTAAAAAATATGATTTCTGTAGATCCACAAAATACGTCTCCGTAGTGGCAATAACCTCCTCGTTGGACCGAAATTTCTGCCCAGCGATTGACTTTTTCAAATTTGGGAACAAGAAAAAGTCGCAAGGGGCCAAATCCGGAGAATAAGGTGGATGGGGCAGCAGTTCGTAGCGTAATTCGACCAATTTGGCCTGGGCGACGCCGGAGGTGTGAGCGGGAGCGTTATCATGGTGGAAGAGCACTTTCTTCTTCACCAAATGGGGCCGTTTCTTCTTCAACTCGGCGTCAAATCTTCCCAATAGTTCGGCATAGTAGAGCCCTGTAATCGTTCTTCCCTTCTCTAGGTAATCTATGAGGATAATACCTTTCGAATCCCAGAAAACCGTGGCCATCACCTTTCCGGCCGATGGAACAGTTTTCGCCTTCTTCGGGGCAGATTCGCCAGGTGAAGTCCACTGTTTCGACTGTTCTTTGGTCTCTGGTGTGTACCAGTGAATCCATGTTTCGTCAACAGTCACGAATCGACGCAAAAATTCCTTCGGATTACGCTTTAACAGCGCCAAACCATGCTCCGAAGTGGTCACGCGGTTGCGCTTATTGTCTGGTGTGAGCAAACGCGGCACCCATCGCGCCGATAGCTTTCTCATACCCAATATTTCATGTAGGACATGAAACACTCGTTCTGTTGAGATGCCTACTGTCTCAGCTAACTCGCGCACCTTCAACCGGCGGTCTGACAATACCAGATCATGTATTTTCTTCACTTTATCCTCCGTGGTTGCTGTTTTCGGGCCACCTGGTCGTGGCTCATCAAAAACGGACGTGCGACCACGTGTGAAACTCACTAAACCAATTTTTGACGGTGGTCATCGAAGGAGCAGAGTCACCGTACACAGTATCCAAGCGTTCTTTGATTTCACTGCGTGATTTCCCCTCCAAAAAGAAGAATCGAATCACCGACCGATATTGCTCTTTTTCCATTTTTCTAAAATGCGTGGACACGACTGCTTTGACACGTGGTGAAAACAAAACTAAAAGTCCGATTTGACTGAAATTTTCACTGTGGCTGTTTAGGTTTATGTACTATACGATAGTCACGTCATATTGCAATAGTGGCGCCATCTGGCGTCGAGGTCAGGTACTCATCAAACCACCCTCGTATTGGTCTCAATTTCAACAACAACGACGAACATGAAGAAGAATAACAACGACTATACGTAGACAACAACGATACCGAGACAACGACGAGAAAAGAAGAACGACGAGAGCGAATTCGCAAGACGGCGAATTCGCTCGAAAATGACAAGCGGCGAAGACTAAGACGAAGTCGTGACGGCGACGTGAGAGTTGCAGTTCGGCCTTTGACGGAATAGGTTGTGAGAGGAGAGCTGCGCCTCAAGACGAGAGCGAGCTTAAAGAAGCAGACTTGAACATTACAAACTTTTAATTACATTGTATTATCTTATATTCACAATATTATTACCGTTAAGTAATAAAAACCCCACATATATATGATCAACCCAGCGTTATCTCGCTCTGACAGTTGAGACAACCCTTTCAGCCATTTGGCGGCGTACAGAAGTCAAGTCAAGTTTTAATTGTTTTGCGAATTGATTTAAAATGCTCCGCTCCATCTTCTGCTTCTGCTTCTGCTTCTGGTGAGGCTTCAGCTTCTGCTGATGCTTGTGCCACAATTCGGCATTCATTTAACCAGCTGTCTGGTCTGTGCTTCATTAATATGTCAGGCTGTGGGCGGGTGTGGTGCGGGGCGTGGCGTGGCATGGCGACTAAATGGCCGCGTCGCGTAATCAGCAGCGAGAGGAGCGTGATTGACAGGACAACAACAAGTAGCAAGGGGCAACAAGAGGGAAAAGTGGAATACGGAGAGTTTTAAAAGGCACAATTTTCATTCGCTGTCGCTCAGTGCAATATTTTACTATTTATGAGCTGGCTCTGAAACTGAAACTCAAGCCTGAGAGGAGAGGCTAAAGAAAGATTCTCTGGACGTCGTCTGATTGCCGTCTTTGCAAGTTTCAATTAAATGCACAGATTTCTGCAGCTGGTTGAGGGGCGGGGGCGGGGGGCGTGGCGTGGTCTGAGGGAGATGTAAAGTCGCGTTACTTATTGTTTTTAATTTTATTTTGCAAAAAGTTGGGAGGGGGCATGGCATTTAATTGTCGACATTCAAAAAGAGACGCCCACTCCGCGTATGCTTAATTGAGCATTTGGTTAGCTTCTTGTTGCTCTTGTTGTTTGCATTGTTTTCCGCTTAATTAATGGGCGTGGCAAGGGCTGAGTTCGCTGTTGTTTATGGGCGCGCACAACGAGCAAGTGGGCGTGGAAAACGATTTTGCATTCCATGTCGGATTGGTAATTAGATTACCTCCAACTTAGAAACTGAGCCATTTATTAAAAGTTGTTCTTCAAACGGTGCTTGCACCTAGCTGAAATGAAGCTGTGAAAATGCGGAAATTACACAACTGAGCATAATTCAAAACTCTCACTTGCGAACTAAGATTATTTTAAATATGACATATCATTTTGTTAAAGATTTGTATACAAAACTTACTTCAACTAAAATTTATTGTGCGAAAAATAATTTTTTATATTAATTTATACGTGTTTTATTTATTTCAAATATTTTTCTGCGATTTCAACACACAAGTATAATTTTTTTTTTGGCAAAACCCTTGTCAGCGTCGGAAAATACTGTTATTTATTCACTATTCGTACCCAAATTGCATGTCAGATTTCCATATTCACTTATTGGCAAGAGTCTTAAAAATGCTTTCTCGATTCCTTGTCACTTCTAATTAACACATTTAACCAAGCTGCACATAACTGACCCAAATTCACCTGCATAAAAACCCTTTCCGCCTCCCTCCCTCCCTTCTACCACTCAACCTGCCTCCCACTTGTTCCGCTTGCAGTCGGTACAAATTGAGGCAACGAGTGTTTGAAACATTTTTCAGCGGAGCAACCATTAAAATTTCATAAGGCCAAATGAAACAAGGAAAATACATTTAATGTGTGCCAGGCTGGCAATCAAATTCAAATGAACTCAATTAAACAACTTCAACATTTCCTTGACAATTTGTGCCCATTATTCAGAAGATGTGGCAGATGTTTCGAGTTTTTGGCTTTGGGCTTGACTTTTGCATTGGGGTTTGAGCAAATCAATTTCTGTTTTTAGATACATATTTTGACTTAAAAGTAAGGAAAGTTAATAACTAGAATATGCCCTGTAGTTGGCCCTAAAGTTGACTCAATGTTGGTACATATAAAGCTTTAGGTTATTTTATGGAATTTTATTAAAGATATACAATAGGAGTTAATTATTTAGATTACTTTAGAAGTTTTCTGCAAAAATAAATAATATAAATAATAAATAATAATAATTATGTTTTTCAATTTGATTGCTAAGATTTTCAATCTATTCGAAAGGGAAATTTAGTAGCAGATTGCGCTTTTATATGGCTTCTTCTAAATGTAACATACGTTTACACCTCCTTATTATTCCCCAATTTATCATTCTTTAATTACAGGGTATATAAAAACTAAGGCATTTTAATTTAGCTACCTCGTTCACGCGTTCGCTGCCACTGTGGTAATCAAAGTGTCAAAAGTTAATGCAGCTCGAAGTCAAAAGTTCGAATATGCATTTTGAGGGGGGAGGGGGAGATGGGGGCACTTAAGTTGACTTGCAACTAGCAGGATGCTCAGCTGGCAGGATGTGCAGGATGTGGGGTTGTCAGTGTGGCTGAATGGAGAAGAGCAAAGCACAAATTGCCCAGCCACTAGAATGTTGTCCACGCCGTTGTCAACGTTGTCGGCCATTTTGCAATAAATTATGCAAAATGTCGTCGTGTGCTTTTCCTGTTTGGCACTTTTTTGTGAAATATGTGTGCCACACACGACATCCGCTTGTCACACACTCTCTCTCACTCTCTCTTTGTCTCTGTCGGATCTCTCACTCTTATTGTTTATTAATTCAATTGTGAGATAAGGCAACCACAGCCACGCCCACTCATATTTGCATAAATTGTGTGTGTATTGTTCTTGTTTTGCAGTCAGAAATCAAATAAAAGTTCAGATTCGTGTTGAAGTTGCCGGTTTTCTTCTTCTTGTTGTTTCTTAGGGCTAGAAGTCTGCCCCATCATCATCATCATCATCATCATTCCGGCTGCCTTCTTTTGTTATTGCTGTAAATTCTTGTTATTTATCTTATAATTATGCAAATGTGTGTGAAACCAGCGTCGCCTGCAAATTTTTGTTGTTTTCCATGCGAGTGAAAATGCCCGGAAAAACCAAAAAGTTGACTCATTTGCCGTCAAAGTCAAGAGGAAAGTGTGTGCTTAGAGATTGCCCCTGGTAAGTTGAGGAATGTATTCACAAACTTGCTTAGGTTATCTAATTTTTTGCAGTGTAGCCACTGATGTAAATGACTGATGCTAAGCAAAAGTTAATTGTTATTATTATTATTACTCTTATTAATATATGTAAATAAATATTATTTGGGGTTTCCCCTCAAAATAAATGTGGTATTTTTTGCGAATCAATTTTCATCGAGGACAAATTCTTGGCAATTGTTTTTGTGCCAAGAAAAACTTTTGTTACATAGAAATTGTGGTTGTAATTGTTGTTTTTGTGAGGTTTCTGTTTTGATTGGTTGCCGAAAATAACAAACAATAACAAAATAACAAAATAATAATGATGTGAATGACGATGATGATGATGATGAGGTCTTTCGATTAACAATTATTCAATTACACATATTGGCCAAGTTTTGTTGGCCACTCGACTACACGGCTTTTGCTGAAACAATTAATTAGCAAATTCTATGGGAAAGAGCATTGAAATGCGGTCTTATTAGCTTCTGGGGCTTTTTTGTGATTTCCAATTAAACGTGAAGCTGGAAAAGGCCAGAAAGCTTTCGATGCGAATTTGAAATGCAAATGCAAAAGGACAAATTCATTTGGGAAATCCACTCCAGTCGGCAGGGGAGTTTAATACGTATTTGAAAATGCCTTCGACTACAGCATATGTATATATAATATATATATATATATATGTATACATATATATATATATATATATATGTAAAGGTATGTGTGTGTCCTTTTCGTCGCCAAGCAGAGAAATTTTCATGTTGCTTGGCTCAATTCTTGCCTTTCAAATTCTGACGTAATTCAAAGGAATCTCTCTTTATTTTCTTTACCCTGAATTGTGAGAGCGAGAGGGAAGAAGAGAGAGTGACAGTGAGAGGGAGATGGTGAATAAAAGGGGAAAGAGCAATCTTTATGTTGTGTTATTTGTTGTTGTTGTATTCGTGTTGTGACATGTTGTGTTTATGGGATTTTGTTACATATTCGGGTATTTGCCTGTTTTTCCTGGGCATCTTCTTTAGAAAATGATTTCATTTCATTTTATTTTGAATTTTTTCTTTTTATTTTTCTTTTTTTTTTTTTTTGTGAAATAAGATATTTATTTGCTTCTTAGTCGCTTTCAGGCTTTGGCTTCGGCTTTGGCCTTTTCCAAATTGGCAAATAAATAGACGGACGGTCCTGTTTGGTTCATTGCTCGCTTTGTCGATATCCACAAAGTCCCCAAGTCAATTGTTTGACTTAGGTCAGTCCTTGGGCACGCATTCACAATTTCCCCCCAGCTCTTCGCACCGTGTATTAAAGTACCCCAGCTGGAGACAAAATTAATTTGGCCAAAATGTTAAAGGGGTCAACAGCCCAATAGTACGCCAAAAAGTGTGTTCAAACTAAGAATGTGTAAGTCGCAAATTTTCTTGCCTCGAATCATCGAATTGAAATGCCAAAAAGGATGAGTTAAGGAAAATGGAAAGTAAGCAACAACTTATTTGATGCAGAATTTGATTGAAAAGAAAGCTACGAAAAGGCAGAGTCCGTTTTGATAAGCAAATACAATAAATAAATTTGCATTATAAATTTATATTTCTATCAAAAGTTATTGAAATTTGAACGGAACTCAACAAGCTAAAAAATAATCGAAATATATTTTTTTGAAGAACTAAAGTCATAATTCACTTAAAGTTTGCCATAACTTATTTTCAGATTCCAAATAATTATCGCTTAATAATGTGCACTGGCACAACCCACAAAAAACAACAACAAAAACAAAAATGTTTGTAAATAAACATAAATTTTCTGCACTTGGCACTGGCCAAAAACTTTTGTTTTCCAAACCATAAACAAGTCAATGAACTACAGCTAAATGACTGGACTGCAATTTATTTTTTATACTCTTGCTTTACGAGTGCATTCATTCAGTGCATTCAGTTGTTTGTCAAATGATTCACAAATGTAGATATAAATTTTTAATTATTTTGTATTTTAATATAAATATAAATTTAGTAAATTAAATATAAACAAGTAAGATGCTGTAGTCGAGTTGGCTCGACTGCGATATACCCTTAACCAAGTTGTTTAATATATTCTAGCTATATTGGCCAATTTTCCTTTAAGAAGATTTGCACTCAAATGTTCAGTTCTGTAAGTGCATTTCTAACGGAGTATATTTACTCACAAGCATATATATGCATACATATAGACAACTACAGCTAGCGTCGATTATCATGTCATCTCTTTCTCACACATGCGCGGCTGCTGACAGCAAGAAGATCAGTATGAAAATATACTTTGGTGTTTCCTATCCGATCTTAATGAAATTTTGGCAATTGATCAATAATATGTATAAGCATTTTATGTATAAATAAGAAGCCTCTGCCTCATAAATTGTGGAATTTATTGCTATCGGAAATTGAAATGTGTCGATAATTCAGAATTCAGAAACTGAGGTAGTTATCGATAAAATAAAGCAAACTTAATTGGTTAAGGGTATAAATATACACTATTCATGCAACTAATTAATATATATTAGATATTTCAAGCTATTTTCTTAAGCCTTGATGCCGGAAAAATATTTCCAACTGTGAGATTTTTCTAATCTATCGCATTTTCCATGCATTAATCCATAAGAAAATCTTATCGCGCTGCAAGTGAAAATTGTAAACAGAATGCTTATCACTAAGAAGAGTGTTGAACAAGTCTGTGAGTAGTGATAAATGGCTTATCAGCGTCGTGATTAAACACATTTCACAATCAAATATTTGCATATTGCATACACTCAAATAAAATGTTGTATGCTCAATTTTTAGGTAAAACCTGTTGTTTGCTACACAAGTTGCTTCATTGAAAAACTGGTTTTGCAATCAAATGAAATTTTAAAATCTTGTATGGCAAGTTTAGATATAGTATATCTAACTGTAGTTGTGGTTTATAAACATTTTATCAGCTGTGCGCTTAAATTAAAGTCAATTATTTGTATCCGTCAAACAGCTCGCCACATTTATTAGTTTGCATTGCGGCTTCGCTTCCCCAACCCGCTGTGCCACAAGCAACTCGACTGCGACTTGGAACCGCACAAGGCACACTCAGATTAGATTAGCGGAACTGTCAGCAGCACACACAAAAACAGAGCAGTTCCACTTAAACTGTTGAGCACATCGGAGGTGGATTTTTCCAGAGAACCAAATATGAACTCTGAACTGTGGACAACCAATGAGGAGATACAATATTTTCGGGAATATCTGCGCATTCCCAGCGTGCATCCCAATCCCAATTATGGTGAGCCAAGTATACTACTTAAGTAATTATTCATTGGAGATATCTCCGAACGCATCAAATGATAAAATATCTATAACTTATAAGTTAGCAATTTGTGAATGTATTCGTGAATATTCTGCTATGTTATTCATTTATTCTTTAGCTCCCTGCTTGGAATTCCTAAGACGACAGGCCACTCAGCTGGAGCTGCCCATTGCTGTGTATTATCCACTTGATGCTGAGAATCCAGTGGCTGTCATCAGCTGGCAGGGACTGGAGCCACAATTGCCCGCTCTGCTGCTCAACTCGCACATGGATGTGGTGCCCGTCTTCAAAGAGAACTGGACACATGAACCCTTTGGTGCTGAAATGGATGCCGAGGGTCGCATTTTTGCCCGTGGCACGCAAGACATGAAATCCGTGGGAATGCAATATCTGGCGGCGATTAGGGCTCTCAAGCGCAGTGGAGCCAGGTTCAAGCGAACCATCCACATGTCTTTTGTGGCAGGTAATTCAAGTAGTTCCTTAGAAGTTATCAAATTTCAAAAGAATTCAATGTGTCACATAGATTTTTGAATGAGAAACGTTTATGTAAATCTAGAAACATAAATCAAAATCTATCTTCTTTTGACAAAATTAATACTGGGGAAACTAAATCTTAAATGTAGTACTCAATATTAAGAAATCATCATCGCAAAGATTTAATTTTTGAAACCGGTTCACTTTTGAAAAAGTAAGTTTTGAACCGATTGTAGATGATTTTTGATCAACTTCAAATTATGCATCTGATTAAGTAAATATCTTATAATTATTTAATTTTCAATTATTACCAACAAAATCTTGATGTTCGTTAATTTCTTAATTAATTTTTAGATGAGGAAATGGGGGGTCGCCGTGGCATGCGTCCCTTTGTGGAGACTGAAGAGTTTCGAGCTCTGAATGTGGGATTTGGATTGGATGAAGGACTCGCCTCGCCAACAGCTGATTTTCCAGTGTTTTATGCCGAGCGCAGTGTGTGGCGTAAGTGTTGCCAAATATTCAAATAAAATGCATTTTAAATTCACTCCATCATAGGTCTAACATTTAAGATATCGGGCACTGCGGGGCACGGATCGCTCCTGCTGCCAAATACAGCTGGCGAGAAGTTCCAATATATTTTGGATAAAATGATGCAGTTGCGTAAGCAACAAGTGGAGCGTCTTGAGAAGAATCCAGAGTTAAGGATTGGCGATGTGACAACAATAAATTTAACCCGAATCGGTGGTGGAGTGCAGAGCAATGTGGTGCCACCAGAGCTGACGGCTGGCTTCGATTGTCGCCTCGCCCTCGATGTGAATCATGAGGAGTTCCGCACTCAAGTGGGTGACAAGAAATATTCAATTTTTTATTTCTGAAAATACTTCCAAATTTTTACCTTTAGCTAAACACCTGGATAGCAGAGGCTGGTGGGGATATTGAGCTGGTGTTCGATCAGCAGCATCCGTTTGTGCCACCCACAGCCACCGATGCAAGTAATCCCTTCTGGCTGGCCTTCAAGAGCGCCACTGATGAGTTGTAAGTCGACTTTTGATTGGGGTTATTTTTTTGGGAATATATCTCACAGATTTTGCCCTTGCAGAGGTCTCGATATCCGGCCACAGATCTTTACTGGCGGCACAGACAGTCGCTTTTTGCGCAAGTCGGGCATACCCGCTCTGGGTTTCTCGCCCATGAACAATACCCCGGTTTTGCTGCACGATCACGATGAGTGGATCGGTGCCGACACCTACCTGAAAGGAGTACAAATATATCAAAAGATTATTAGCAATTTGGCCAATGTGGAATCCTAACAAATTTTATATTCAATTATTAATATTATTCACTAATGTGAATATAATAATGAATATAATAATAATGAAGTGCCTTAAAAATTATGTTAAAATTTAAATTTTATAACCAAAAACTGCTGTTACGAAATTCAAATTAATAAAAGTTTTATCTTTCATAATAATTTTTAGCACATTTGAAATTCATTTCATGAAATAGTTGATATTTGCATTAAATTAACCTTTTTTTGAATACCTGCCAATTGTAAGGAATTTTTTATTTTTGTGCTGGGCTTTTCCGATAATAAAATACAGAATTGAACAATATTTTACCTTAACTTAAATATTTCATATCAATTTTTGGCAACTTGGAATTTTACAGGAAATATTTTGTAAAAAAAAAATTATTTGAGTAAATTATTGCCTTATGTTTATTTTTTGCTCTTCAAAACACTAAAGGGTATATGCAAGTCGACTACTTGCAGCAGTTGCTAACTCGTGATAAATTTATTTAACTTTTGTTATTTAAAATGGCCGTTTTAATGACCCTTCGTTTCCGGCTTACTTATGACAAATTAAAATGAAAACTGCATTTTGTCTGTTGGATTGTGAATCTGATTGGGATTTGCATTGTTTGCATTGCATAAAATATATATATATATATATATATATATATACATACATATATATTAAGCGAGTAATTTAAATGTAAATTATAGTTAATTTCTTTGAAATTATTTTAAGTGCGTTTTCGTCCGCTTGGGAGCTCATCAATTACAGCGAGCGGACTGAAAGGGGTAGTGAATGGAAATGGAAACGGGAAATGGGAAATGGGAAAAGAAAACTCAATTAGAGCGCTAATTAATTTATTTGCTTAACAAGCCATGTTTGGCCGCAAACTCATTAACTTGTCACATGTAATCAGCGTGCAGTGTGTCCAGCCAGCTGCCAAAAAAATATCAAAAAAAAAAAAAGCCAAGAAATTTATATATCTATATATATATATATATATATATATACATCTATGTCTGTAGTTGAGGAAGAGCAGCTAAAAACAAAAATTGAAACTAACTGACCAGCTCCGGCCAGGACATGTTCACAGAGCGAAGGACTCGGGACACGGGCCACTGAGTGCAGGATGCAGGATGCAGGACTTGGGGCACGGTGCCCTGGATATGGTGCAGTGAGCAAACTTTTCCAAACGTTGCCGCCGCCGCTGAACTTTTAAGTGAGTGACTTATTTTTTCGCCTCCTGCCAGTTGCCGGGGCAGCTGTGTGACGAGCTGTGGACTGTGGACTGTGGAAATGCGGCAAGGGGGGTGGGGTGTGGAGAACGCTTGATGAGTTTTCAGAGATGGTTGGCCAGAAAAACATAAAACAAAAAGAAGACTTCAAATCGATGCCAGGCAGACAGGCAAAGTGTCGTCGTTATCGTTGCCTTTGATAAAATACAAACACACGGCTTCTACTTAATTGAGATGACCCAAGGGACAGCAGAGCCCGAGGCTTGCCACTAACTTTCCAGACACAACTTTCCCTCATAAAAGCTTAAATAGTTTATTTTTGACAGAAATAAATAAACCTAAAATATGTACATAAAATTATGTTAACTTACATTGAATAGTTCAGCTATCTTGGAACCGTTTAAGTAATTTTTTGCAGCTTCAAAATTTTTTTTTTTAAAGTAAACCATATTTTTCAGATTTTTTATGATTTTTGGAATATATAAATATAAGCTCAGTAATCTATATAAGACTATCAGTATTTTATAACAAGATATCAATGTTTTAATACTTTATATAATTGAAAGACACCATAATTTAAATTGTCTTTTGTTTTGGTGAGTTCTATTTATAATTTAAATATCCAAAATATATTGGAGTAAAAAATAAAAAAAATAAATAATTATTAATAATAAATGAATACTTTTATTAATTGTTTTTATTATTATTATTTTTCATTATTATTTTATTAATTCTGTTGGCAACATTGAATTTTATAATGATTAATTGACATAAAATAAATGCGGAACTATTCGAGCAACCCTCGCACACTTCGTGTCAAAGAAACTGTGCACGGTTGCATTATAATTAAAAACCTACAAGTTTTAACTGTCCGTCGTTAGAAGTTGCCACAAATGACAGTGACAACGGACACGTGTAACTTAAAAGCAGCAAGAAAATGTTGCCATCGTTAAGGATTTTGGCTTCACAGCAACAGTAAAACTAGCTGTGGCAGTGGCAGTGGCAGTGGCAAGTGGAGCAGGAGCAGAGGCAACAGCAAATTTACCCACAATGACCCACAAAATTGAACTTGGTCCATGGATAATTTTGTCAAAATGCAACTTTCGATATGGGAATCGGAAGGAGAAGGGAGCCGAAGCGATACTTGTGGTTGCAAGGGAGGGAGGGTGGCAGGGAGGGAGGCAGGTAGCGCTGTGGAGGAGGACTTTGTGTGCGCTGCATATTGATGACGTGATTTGCATTTGAATATGCTTGCGTCAGGATGTTGTTGCCACATTTGTTGTTGTTGTTGTTTGAGCAATTTTCGCACGTTGATAAACTTGTTTCAACGTTGAACAGAGTCGCCTGCTTCACCTGTTTTGCTGGCG
The DNA here is from genome assembly GCA_035042185.1 of Drosophila kambysellisi. Lineage (NCBI taxonomy): Eukaryota > Metazoa > Arthropoda > Insecta > Diptera > Drosophilidae > Drosophila > Drosophila kambysellisi. The sequence goes on along the minus strand of JAWNLS010000945.1, from coordinate 1,796,667 downwards.
CTGCGCTTATTGTTGCATGCCCCATTATAGCCATCACCCTGAGGCACTCAGAGAAAAAAGCACAGCAAAAAAAAATTACATTTTAAATTAAAAAATGCATTTTAAAAGCAAGTAATATTTCCACTTTTTTCCCAAACTCAGTTCACACATTTTTTCTGAGTGTATAATAGCGTACACTTTTCCATCGTTAGGAAAATTTGTGTGGGTTTTTTTTTTTTGTTGTTCGCAAATGCGTTTAATTGGCAACAAAAAAAAAAAAGGAAGTCAGTTGGCTGCTGGCACGCTGCAAGCTTTGTTGCATAATGTGGGGCGCCACCTGCGCAGCGGTCTCCAGGTTGTTTGTCTTGCTTGGCTGGCAACGCCTAATTGCAACGTTCTAATTTCTAATTGCTCTAATTTCCATCGGGCAGTTGCAGCGTTGATCACTGCACAAATGCGATTATTTCTCAGCCATCGAGAATTGCACACAAGTTGCACAAATGAAATGCACAACAATTCATGAGCCACGTTTTAAACGTGTAATTGCCCGTTATTTGCATAATTCCAGCTAACGAGCCAAACACCGTAGCAACAAGTTGCATGCCTCTTTTGAGTGCCTGTTCGATTATGGAAGTTGCTAACTTGATTTTCACAATTTTTGAGCAAAATATCCACATTTATTTCCACAATTTATTCTGAATGATTCTAATTTTATTTAAAGCACGAGTCACATAAAAATATACAAATTGATATTAGAAGAAATTTAAAACATAACAAAAACTAGAATAACTTAAAAAGCCAATTATTTTTAGAGCAATTAAATAAATAACTTCAACTCGAGCTGCACAAAACAAGCTCAGGCAACAATTGGGAAACACAATACAAATATATAAATACATACATACATATATACATATATATATATATGCACTGCTTTTCCATTCAATTGAGATGCAGGCAAAAGGTTAATGCCATAACAATTCACTCTTAATATATATATATATATATAAAGCCGATTTCCCAGAGAGCAAAGGAAGGGGGCAAAAAATAGTCCTGCAGAGCTTTTGTTTGACGCCAATTTGCCATTGAATGCATCCTGGGTCTGGAGTCCTGCGTTCTGTTCGGTCTTCTGGCTACTCGAAGGACACCCGCTGGCAGGTGTGGCACTCAATAAACAGCATAATGACCAGAACTGACCGCAGGTTGGTCCAGGCTTTAAGGGGCAAAAGGTTGCCACGTTGTCCGCTACTTGAGCCCCATAACTCAGCACAAAGAAATTACGAGAGGCGGGCAATAAAAAAACTTTTTGCCACACAGCAACGCTCAGCGGGACAAGGTCGGAGGAGTCGAGATTGGGTTGGGGGTTGGGGTGAAACTGGGGAACGATGAGTAGAGGGCCCATTATCATTGGTCGTATTAAAAGTTTTGATGTTGCTCAAATTATTTCTGGAAATTGATGCCCAAGGATTAACTTTGCCATGGAGAGCAGCGCAGCCAGAAAAGGAAGCGTGGAGATAGCGACAAAGAAATATAATAAATGACATATTTTCTGATATTTCCCGCAGAAAGGCTATTTGGATTTTGTTGTGCAGTGCGTAACGCATTGCATTATATATTCATGAACCCAATGAGATCACATATAATATTCAATTATAAATATATATATATTCATAATGCGATGTCTTCGAAAATTCTGTCAGTTTTCACTTTATATTACTATATTATATTATAATGTACTACACGTATTGAAATTGACCGGATCGGTGTACTATATCACATAGTATTATATAGCTGTCGTTGGAACTATAGATCTGTATTTAAGGTTTTGAATGAAGAGTATTTTTTCTTTAACAAAGCCAAATTTGCTGCTTCTTTCTTATTTATTAAAAATGATCGGACTACTATATCTCATATATCAAACATAGTAACATTTATTAACAATTAAACTTAGCCATATCGCATCTAACCTCACTTTGCAAGTGTATAAAAACTTCGGCTTTGCATAGTTTTTTTTTTGGTTTTTTGTATTTTTTTCTTCTGAACTGCGGTCGTTTGCAAGTTTGTTGTTTTACTTATATTTTTGTTGCTTGTTGTTTGTTGCTGTTTTTTTTGTTTGTAGGCACATCAAACACAACGGTGGATCACACCGCTGGGAGCGATGCTGCCATGCCTACTTTGACAGCTTGCCACCTCCGGAGTCGCCGCCACATCATGATGAGCAATGATGATGAATTCTTTGCCTTCTGCCTTTGCGGATTGCTATGTTTTCTGTTCTCTTTTCTTTTCTCCCACAGCCGAGCGATAAATTTCGATGTTGAGGAAAACCAAAAAAAAAAAATAAAAAAAAAACAAAAAAAATAACGCTTTTTGCGTTTACTTTCATCTTGCGTAGGAAAACTCTCTTTGCTCACATTGTAGTTTCAGCTCCCACACGTCAACTCCTTTCAGCTCTTGCCTGCCACTCCCACTCCCAGTCCGGCTGCCCCGCCCCTTTGTCCTTTGCACCATGTCTGACTGACACGTCACTCATCAGCTGGAAGCGTTTCGCGTAACTTTCGTCGACCCATTCCCACAAAACTTATTCAACGTACTAAAAAAAAAAAAAATAAAAAAATTTATCGAGTCAAAAACAGTCGCACTTTAAATACTCTATAAACGTGTGCAGATTTTTGAGATATTGATTTAATTATTTTTGAATTTTAAATAATTTATCTTGTTGCCGAAATATTCTTTACATTAAAAATAAATTACTATGTAAAAATACATAAAATTATTCAACTTCTAATGAAAACTTTATAGCTATTAATAATATTAAAATATATATAAAATATATAATGTTGTGTTGCCGATTTTCCAGATATAGCAACAGGTATTACAATCAATCGTAGTAGAATTAACTATATAAAATAATATTAAAATCTAAATACTTAAACTGAACCAAAATAGAAAAATATTAATATTTTATTTATTTATAATATTTTTAGGTGTTTTTGTGTTTCATATATGCAACTTACAAAAAGTTCGAAAACAAATAAGAAAATAATTTTTTTTTTAAATGATGAATATATATTTTACATTTAAGCTGCTCATCACTCCAAAAATATCCTTCTCAATTCGTTACAATTTTATTCTCAAAGCCCAAATGCCCTCTTCAAAGGCAGATTGGGAACAGGAAAAAATAAGGAAAAGAAAGTTCCCAGTTGCCATTTGCCGGTTGCATTACAAAGAAGTTTTCATTTTCCCGTGCGGCCTCAGGACATTATTTCTTTTGGTGCCCCTGCCTCGATTTAGAAGCTCTTGTGGCTTGTCAGGACATTTCCCTGACTGTCCCACAAGTCCTCTGCTCCCTTCTGTATGTGTGTGTGTGTGTGTGTGTGTGTGTGTGACTAAGTGTTCAAGTTGGTTATCTTTGTATTCTTTTTGGTTTTTTATTATTTTTTTTGTTTTTTTTTTTTTGTGACTGTTTCTTTATTGCCTTTAGCTGCAGTTGCCACAAGTTGCGAAATAAACTTGTGCTTCAAGTTTTGGATAGTGGAAGTCAGCAAAACTTATGATTAGCACAATTACTCATTGTGAAATGGGAATCATTAGCAAACGCTAATGCAAATGAATAATAAATTTGAATAGTGCTCTTTATTTAGTTTTCCGACACTATTAGGTAAAAACAAAGAAGAAACTTTGAATATATTTAATTTTACACAAATTCCAAATTCATTTACAAAAGCATCTATTTTAAAATAAATATTTCTGAATAAAAATAAATTGTTATATGATTATTTATAAATAAAAATAGTAGCGATAGTTATGAAAAGATTATTTTTGATTCTTTTATTATTATAATTTATGTTGTTAATTTATCAAATAGCTTTCAAAAAATCATTGAATCGTTTTTTTTTTTATCTAGGAAAAAAACTCGTCGAGCCCCTGACAACAATCGAATCGAATTGATTTCGAATAGCTCCTTAAAAGAACCGTAAGACGTGACCATATAAAATGAACAATCGAAAAGCCGATTTTTGGTAATTTATGATGTTTTTATCTGGGTTTCGTCGCAATTATCAAATTCTACGATATTGTTCCTATATGATTTACTTTATGGCGTTGTCTGGTCCTTTTGTAGGAACTACCCCGATACTCCTTTGTTTATTTTCTCGTTCCTTATTTTATTGCACTCTCTTTGCCTCTCTATTTTTGTATCTCTTTTTCTCTCCCTCTGTCTCTGTTTCTCTGTCTGTCTTTTGATCGGTTTTTATAGCTTTATACGCCTATAATTCCTCCTGCCTGAAATCCTTGCTCTTTGGGGATTGTTGTTTGTGTATTGTTTTTTTGTTACGAGGTGCTAAATCAAGTTAACGTTTAAGTGGCCGTTTAGTGCCTATGTTGAGCCTGCTGCCAAACAACCGCCCAACACCCACCACCCACCACCCACCAACCACCACCCGCCACCACTCTACAATGAACCACGCCCACTTCCCCTTCCGCGCCACGTGACTCCTCTCGTTCAGTCTCTTTATTATTATTTTGCCTGTTGTCATAAAGAGTTTTCTTGCATTGCCTTTTCCGGCGTTTTATTGACTGTAAACTTTATATTTTTTAATATTTTCTTTATGCTTATTTTTTTTGTTTTGTTTTTTGTTTTTTACTTCTGTGTTTTTTTGTTGCTACTTTGCAGCTTGTAATTGTTTTTTAAGCAAAGTTTATAACTTTTATGTTGTCCGTAACGCTTTCTTATTCTTATGGGTTTCTTTAAGTTCTTTTCTATTTTTTTGTAGCTTTCTTTTTTTTTGCTTTGTTTCAGTGAATTTTAATTTGCTTGTCTGCCTTTTAATGGCAGTTGTTATGCAATTTTTCCAAAAGGAGAAACTTCAATTGCATTTTCCTGCTTTGTTGCAAAATAAGTAATTAAAAATATGGAAATTTGACTGCGCATGAAATAACGTTAGGGAAACAACACAGAAAAAAAGAGTTTCGGAAAATTGCAGGAAAGCTGCAATTAAGTCTCCCTTCAAAAAGTTTTAGTTTTAGCTAAAATACTGAGAATGCAATTGAAAGTAAATTTAATTAAATTTCATATTTTGGTGCACTTAAAAATTATGTTTATTATGTCATAAACAATATTTGGACTCATATTATTTTCATATATATTTATATTATGTGTTTAAAATTTGTATTGAAAGATAATATATTTATTATACCTATTAAACATAATCCAATTTATTTTACAGTACACAGAGAATTTCAACTTTAATTTACAATTTTCACGATGGGAATTGATTTCAGAATATTTAAGTGATGCAGTAAATTAAGTACACTCCACGCCACTTGAATAGGACCACTCTTAAATCGTTATTCTGCTATCCACGAAATGAGAAATTTTATTATTTAAATAATTTATATTTAATGTTAATAAGTATTAATACAATTTTGTAGTGTAAATAATAATTTCAAGCAGCGGAATTTAATGCATAATTGAAGAGTTTGATTGCGAATAAACTCACTGATAAAAGCCATATATCAATAATATAATTTTGAAACGTTAAAAATGTAGAGAATCGGACTTGGCTGATCAAAATTATATGATGATAGCTAGTAGTGTCGAAAACATCTAATTTCCATGTTAGTATCTGGATTTTTCGGTCCCTCAACTAACTGTTTGCTACGCTTGTCAAATGCCAAATCTGCTGCAATCCTTTGTCTGAAAACCAATTCGTATTTCAATTCGTTGCAAGTGCATTTCAATTGCATTGATGGAGTTGGCAAATAGCAACAAGCCAACCAAACACACACACACACACACACACACACGCACAGTAAAAATCGTGCCTCGTGTTGCATTATTGATGCTCCGGTTTGTTTTTGAGTTGAATGAACATATTATGCCTTGACATACATTGCTTTGTTTAGCAAACAAGAGTGTCAAGACCTGAAACCCTCCCTGCATCTCTCCCCATCTAAAACACCCCCTGTGAAACGCATGCTTCAGCGTGTGTCCATTGAAATAACACACTCTATCTCTCTCTCTCTCTCTCTCTGTCTCTCTCTCTCTTTCTCCCTGTCTCGCTGAGTGTGTGCACAGTTGTTGTTCAAATATCACGAGCTTGTACAAGAAAACCAACAGTGGCATCAGCAACGGCAGTAACAGCAGCTTGCAACACCAACAACAATCTAATGACATTTTGACTGACAGTTTCAACACCAACACAGCAGCTCAAAAGCAGTGTTGGGCAGCGGCTTAACTGAAAGAGACGCACATGCAGCACAAGTGTAAAACAATGACACAAAAAAAAAAAAAAAAAAAAACTACGATGTGAATGTTAAGTGAAAAAGAAAATTAAATGTTCTGTTGCACAAATAGACAATTGAAGAAAATTCCTTTAGACAGCTAAATTATTATTATTACTATTTTAGCAAAGAATTCAACTTGGAATGTTTAACACATAAGAATAATTAAGTATTCCGTGGTGCAATTGTTTCTTGCCACAAAAATATTATTAATATTTTTAACAAGGAGTTTTCAAGATGTTTTTATCATTGCACTTTCCTTCAACCAAATAACAAGTAAGGATACTTAAAAAAATATATATGCAATTTATTAAACATAGTATGGTATACCCTGCAAATGAAATGCCGTACAGGGTATACGAATGGCGCCTACATGGCGCAACGACGACGATGTTCACAAACTTGTTGTGCCCCTGTTTGGTGAGGCTCTTCTTCTTGCTCTTGTAACCAGGTTGTTTGCTATATATATAGTATATATAGATATATATATAAATAATCATATGTTGTTGTTGCAGACTGTGTTGCTGTTGTTGCAGTTGTCGACATTGAAGTCTGTTCACAAATACTTAACATGGCTGCTCGCTTATTTACACATACTTGTTGCAAATTGTTTTTATTGCAATTAGGGCAACGAGTTGTTCAGGGTGAAAAGATAAAGAAAGAAAGACAGACAGAGAGAGAGGGAGAGAGAGAGATAAATAAAGACAGGGAGAGAGGAGAAAGGATTGCTAATAAAGCTCAAGTTTCTTCTGCCCGATGTAATTTTATTGAGTTAGCAATTGAAGATAAGAATAAACATGCTCTTTCCCAGTGTGTGCGGTTATTGTTAGATTGGAAAGTGGAAAGTGGAAAGCGGAAATGTGAAATACGGTATAGGGAAACTTTGCCCTCAAACATGCAGACGATGTTGTACAACAATGTTGTATAAACCAAAACTTCGATTGACATTTCGGCAAACTAAAGTTGGTCGTTGTCAAATTTCAAGTTTTGCGATATTGCGAAACAAATTTGCAACATTTTATACAAATGTAAACCTGTAATTAGATATATAAATGTATATTTGGATACTTAAAGTCACTTCAGAGACTTTGATTTACATTATATTATTAATATCGGCCAGCTTATGCAGATTGAAAGAAGGAAATATCTGTATCGATTTAGCTGTTAAAGAAATACTTTCTTCTTTCTTCTTCTTCTTTCATAATTGTGCACATTTTCATTATAGCCTTTAAGCCATTTAATCGTATCTTTTCATTTCACTCGAAATTTTCTTTCACACAAACAATTACTTTAAATCCATATCTTAATCTTTAATGCTTTAAGGATAAGCGCAATAAATTTAAAATTCAATTTGCAAACAATATTTAATATGAAATTTTTGGCCAAAATGCAAAATTGCAAGTGTCAAGCAATTTTCCAGCATTCTAAGCTATTTTTAATATTTTTCTAATGGTCCATTAGCTGCACACAAAAAAATTGCCGCAAGAAAAGGAAATAGTTGTTGTTTTTGTTGTTGCATGTGTTAATTGCCGCTTGAGTTGACTGAAATGCAATTCGATGGAAAATTGTTGGCCAGTTCAATTACAAGAACCAATCAGCCCTAAATATTGTTTTGGCTTATAAATTGTAATTAAAGGCTGTAAAGCTTAAGCTCAGCTGGGTATAAAACAGAAAATGTTTCTGTTTCTGATGGGTTTTCAACTGGTTTTAGATGGATTTCAGTTTGGCTTCAACGGTTTTTTTTTTTTTTTTTTTTTGGGCTGACTGACAGCTGCACTCATTGAGGCAATTTTACTTAAGTTACAAATTGAAATATTTGCATTTTATCTTAGAAATGCAAATGGAACTCACTCTTCCCCCCCTCCCATCTCCCATACACCATTTGCTGGTGCTGCTCCTGTTGCTGCCCACATCATGGGCAAAGTATCTGTGCAAACAATGCCAAACAAATTGGCTATTCAAATCCGCAGACAACTTAACCACCCCCACTCACAACCCCTCGCACACACGAGCTAGAGATCGGGTTGTGGCTGCATTGGGGTTCACAATTTATGCGTTTGGCCCCCAAACGGTTCTGAATGCATTTTGCAATTTTCATGGCCTGTCTTTGCCTGCCTCTGCCACTGCCTCTGCCTCTGCCTGCCTGTTGTAGTTCTCTGCTGCTTCCTTTTTTCCTCCTGGTCTGGCGGCAACAAAAAAGCCATTAAGATTACTTTCCATGGGCAGATTTCAGACTGCTACATCTTTTACCGTGAGTGCGAAAGAGTCGAGCTGAGTCGAAGCTCTCGGAGAGAGAATGGAGTTTAAGGCAAACAAGAATGCTGTAACACAGTAAGCTCGACTACGAGATACCCTGAACTCAGCTGAGCATGCTGATAGCAATTGATGCTTCGATTTAGATGAAGCAAACTTAATCTGCTCCGAAAACCTATATTTTAAATTTGATCTAGAACAAGAATTTATATACTTAATGCGGCCGGCATGCTTTCTTCTGCCTGTTACATACATTTGCACAAATCATAATACCATCTTTGCCCATTTGCAATAGGTTCCAGGGTATAAAAGGAAGAAAAGAGCAACAACAAGTTGCTGCTGCTGCAAAAAAAGAACTCAACAGAGGCCTGATGAGATTTTTTTTGTTGCCCTTTTCTTCTGCTCCAGATATATGCATATGCAGATGTGTGTAAGAGTGTGTGTGCGTGTGTGACAAGTGCAGCTTATACAAACGAGCACATAAAGCAAACGATTGATGAGTTTAGAAAACTTAACGGCACACCATCACAATTGTACTCAATTTATTTAACTGTAGTTGAAAGAGCACATCAACAACTCAGCAGCAACCAAATCGAGATTCACTCACCAAAAAATTTCAACATAATCAAAAGGGAATTGCCGAAAAAAAATAAAGGCTGCAGCGCTGCTTACTGCATTAAAATTTCGATCATTGCTTAGATGACTGCGTAGCTTGTGCGCTTCCCTCCTCTCACTCTTTCTCATTCTCAATCTCTCTCTTTGAGAGCAAAAGTTTGTGCGGTGGCTATTTTTAATTGAGCGTGAAATTGGTGTGAACATAAAATGTTATTTAATGGCTTGCGGCTGCTGCGGCTGTTGTTCCCAAATTAAAAGAGCACCGTTTTGAGCGCATCAGTTGAGTTGAAGTGTTAAGAGACGAGCTTTAAACGAAATGCGTCCACTGAGCTTTTGCTAGGCATCCAGGCGATCAGATTAGAGGTATTCGCTTGTCTCGCTAGGTACAGTTCCAGTTCTTTAGTTGAATTTGAAGTCGTTATTTGAAATTGAAGTGCAACCGAAATAAAACCAATTTAGGTAATTGCACATTGTTTCCCATAACGATAAATTCGAATATTGCACAACTGTTAAGGAAAGAAACATTTAAAAGTATTTCCAATTACAGCATGTGTGTGTGCTTTTCCATTTATATTCGTTGAGTTGAATGAGAGAGAGAGAGAGAGAGAGACAATAAAAAAGTTTCGATTATGTGCATGGCTTAAAAAATACAAAAAGCACAGGCGAGAGTGAGAATAAAATACATATTATATTTATAAGAGCATTCAAAATGCGGCAGCTGGCAATAGTTTTTATTCCTAAAGATTTTTCCATTTTCAGTTCATGGCAGAAATTAAAAAGTTTTACGGTTTATTTGCTCGATGCTCATGCGTTTTACCGCAACGAACAAAACAAAAGACACCGAAATTTTCAATTCAAAGGCAAATTGTCTTTCATTTCAAGCTCATTAGCTTTTAATGCAATTTCATGCGGCTCAACGCGCCTCAATATTTGCTCAGAATGAGGCGACATTAAGGAAGAAGAAGAAACAGAAGAAGACAGTAATGCACACATTCAAACACGCGTACACACACACACACACACACATACACATACAGGCACATCATTTTGCATTACATTTTCATTTCATATGTGCATAAGTATGTGTGTGTGTGTGCAAGTTTTTGTTGTTGTTGTTTTGTGTGGGCTTTTTGAGCAGCGACTTTTGTCGTCATGAATTAAATTCTTTTCCGCATATTGCTGCTTTTATTTGCATAAGAGCGAGATAGCGATAGAGAGGAGAAGACGTTTTAACATTTTATGTAAATTTTCTTAAATATTTATGGAAATGTAGCATATTGTAAGAGACTGACTGACTTAAAATGGCAGCCAAGTAAAATATATACACACATATGCATATATGTGTGTGTGTGTGTGAGATATCAGCATAAATTTTAAATAAATGCTACACACAAAGAGAATATTAAATGTTGAAATCAGCTTTGCTTCGCATCTCTCTTTCTCTTTCGCTATTGGCTGCTGAGCTTTTAGGCTAATGTGACTCAAGACAACAACAACAACAAACAACAGCAAGCAAAACGCAGCCTGAAAATTTCACCTTTAGTTGAAAAGGTTAACGGAATTTCAGCATAGCAGATCAACTAAGTGTTTTGTTGTTGTTGTTGTGTTTACGATGACGTTTGCATATTCCTTTCATATGTTGCCAAAACACGCACACACACACATAGATAAATGAATATTTTGCACATTTGAATTTATAAAATATTTATTAAGGCAGAGTGGGAGTCAGCTTAGTTGCACTTTTATTTTTGCTTTGCTAAAAGAGCAAAAGGTTTGAGTGAGGAAGAGCGTGAGAGAGCGAGACAGAGTTCACAAGTGAATCAATGAACAGGCAGCGCGCGATATGCAAATGTATTTGCCAAGTGCCAAGGCGACATTTATATTGAGCTTATCTGTGGTGACAGAGGTGGGTGGAAGCGAGACGGACTTATAGCTCATGGCAACTAGACAATTGGAGTACGTGACAATAAACTGAAGCTTTTATATGCATAACTAGGCACGTTTGCAGCTGAGCTAAACTAAGCTCACTCGATCTTCGGAGCTTTTTTTTTAAAGAGAGAGTTCAAGGTGAGAATGAGTGAAATGTAGTTGAGTGAATAGTACACATTTCTATCAACCTGTGGAAGAGACGGGTGTAGATATATACCTATTGGTTCCAGTTGTTATTTAAATGTAAAAATACGTTTTTTTTTTAAATTTGTATTGTAGGAACTCAGCAAATAACAGAATGCAATATTAGATATACGAATAGAAATGACAACAGAAATGAACGTAAGTTTAAAAAGTAATTTAGTAGTTGTCTAATTGTAATTTCGAAACATTATTTTAACGAATTAATTGTCCAGTTAAGAGTGTTTCAACAGCTGTCTTTAAGCTTTAGTGTTTACTCGAGTATTTTTCTTCTCGTTTTGCCACCGTTACTTTGTTGCCTTCTTCATTATTTTCCGTTTCTCTGGGGAGCAAGTTTATTTTCCCCAGTTGCCTTCATTTCCTTTCATCGCATTCTCTCGCGACTGCAACGCTAAAGAAAAAAAACATTTTAAGTGTGTTTGAATTTCTTCGCAATCTTAGCTACTTGCTCAATTTTGCATATAATTCGCAACAGTAACAGCAACAGTAAACCCTCCCGTCCACCCCTTCTACAGCCCATGTATACTTTGTGCTATGTTAATATTTCTCACAACTAATAAACTTTCGCATGCTATCAAAAGTTATTTTACATTTTCAACTATCTACAGACTTTGCCCACGCCCATTACCTACCGAATTCCACCCATTTCCCTTTTTCAAATCTGCCCCCTCCGTTTCCCCAAACAATCTAATGCGCTTAATCAAATGTTTATCATTTCGCTGGCAGCTTTTCCTTCTTTCACCTCCGCTCCTCACTTTTCGCATCGCATTTTGCTTTCCTAGGATTTTTGTGATTTTTCTCATTTATTTTCGAGCGCATAGATTATGTAAATTTTACTACTTTCACTTCGACATTTTCATTATTTCGAGCCAGGAAACAGCGTCTTGCTCTTGCCTCACGCCCCACCCCCCTCCCCACCTCTCGCTATGCATTTGCTTGTGAAAAATTGCGCTTTCATTTTGGCGGCGAACACAAAAATAGAAAAAATTGTGAAACTCACATTTAAAATACTTGCACATAATTTATTTTCTCACGAATACAAATCATTTAATTTTCGTGCAAGTCACGATGGCGCTAAAGTGAAGCGTTCCTGCGCCACCATAAAAGCCTCCAACAATCTCCACACCCCACCCCACCCCACTCTCATCGCATCCCCTCCAACCCATCCCACTATTCTCCCTTGGAGCCACTGATGATGGTTATATTACATTAACTGCAGGCAACAACAACAAAATAGTTTCGTGTGCCAAAACTAAAATGAAAATAAAATGTAGCCTAAAAGAATAGTGGGGGGGGGGTGTGGGTAGGGGGGGTGTGCTGGGCATGGCAGATTTGAGTGGCACGTAGCACATCGCGAGCGCAATGAATATGTAACTAGCAGACTGGGGCATATTCAATGTTGCTCGACTCTGAGATGCTCTGTGCAACAATAAAAAAAAATGAAATCACTATAAAACCAACTGTCTAATAAGCACTTTGTGTTTGGCGCCATCTAGCGTTGGAAATTGGCATAAGATGATGGGTCTGTTGGGGGGTGTTGTTAAAAAAAGTGAAGTAAGAAATAAATAATGAATTTAGAGTGTAAAACTTTTACTTTACAATTTTAATGTATAAAATAGTTAAATTGAAAGTTTAATATTAATATTTTAAGAGTTGTTGTAAAAATAATAAATATTAATAAAAATGCTTAGGCTAAATTTGAAAAGTAGACTACAATTAAAATGAGTTTTGATAATAATAATTGCAATTATGTAATTAACAATTCCACAAATTGATAACTTAATATGAAGCAATATATTTATATATAATAAGAAGAAGAGAGAGACTATTAAAGAGATAGCTTTATTTTAAGTTCTGATATGTATATTTATATTAAAGGTATGTTTTGATTTTAATTACAGTGAGTGATCTCAGTAGACAGATGACAAAGCTAATATGCTCACTGCTGGTGCACAGTTTTCCATGGGAAGCGGAAAAGTCAGTCAAGTGTCTGCATGGCCATAATGGGCGTCAGTTCCACATACTTCGAGATGTGTTAGATGCTGACATCGCTCATTAGTCTAGCGCGTAAGGTGTGTAAACATATACACATACTTACACATACACACACACACATATATATATATATATATATATATAATTTATATATATTTAGATGTAATTTTCATGCTGGCGACTCGGCGAATGCGTAATTAAATTTCAGGAGCGCCACAAATGTAAGCTGGTTGCCTGTGACTCTAGCACGTCAGAAAGAGATAAAGAGAGAGATAGAGATAGAGATGGAAAGAGATAGAGGTAGACAATTTTTGAAAGAGGCGTGTGTGTAAGTGTAAAATTTTAAAAAATATCCTGTGTGGCTCCTGTTGGTAATTTAAATTGCGCCAAGTTAACCGTTTGGAAAGGAAACCCCAGCAAACATTTATTCAACACCGAAACCCTTTAAGGCAGTAACTGACTGAGGATTATTTTTTCCTTGACCCGGTCAAAGTTTAAGAGCCACAGGCCAGAATCACAGCTCAACCACATCTGTAAAAGCTGTAAATTTGCCTTCTTTTTACATGTTTGTTTTTCAGCATATTTGTACTCAAAATAAGATTGACATTTGAAAGCTGTAAAGAAAACTTGGCTTTTCCTTAAAAGGAAAACTTCATGCCAATAATTGTTTTAACTGTTTTCCTATCAAGCACAAAAATAGAGTTGTTGTTGTTGTTGTTGTTCTACCACAAAAACATGCGCAACTTTCTAGAAGACTGCTCATCTGTCTGTCTGCCTGTCTGTCTGTCTGCCTGTCTGTCTGTCTGACTATCTGTCTCGCTCGACAGACGGCAATTTTCCACTCAGCGGTCAGCGGATCAACACTTAATTGCTTGACCTTTTTTCTTATCCGCCCAACCTGCTTCAGCTTTTGCTGTTGACCTTTGAATGTGGCTCAAATTTTGCATGCATTGATGCTGACCCTAGTCCCTCTCAAACCCATCTCCATCCCCATCCCAATCCCCTTGTCTATGTCACTCCATTGACATGGATAACCACTTGGGAGTCAAGTGCAAAACAGGCACAGCCTCGACAAGTCCAACATAGCCACATAGAAAATCCATTTAAGATGAAGCGTATTTTTGGAAAATTAAATTTCAAACACTTTGAGCAAGAACTCTTCAAGGGTCAAAGGTCATGTCGAAAGTAACAATTTTCAGTGATTGATTGCTGTCCACAGACAATCGGTTAATGTTTTAAAATGTATCTAGTTTGTCGCTAGAAGGAGGTTTGCACTTGAAGTAATTAATTTCAGAAAATGTAAACACCAATTTCAAAAAGTGGTTTCCAGATATGTTTTGGGTAGATGAAAATAGTTTTTCGCCATTTCCTTTCAAGTAGACTAGTAAAAAATTAGTAGATGAAATTCTCACTTAATGTTAATAATTTTAAAAATCTCAACGATGGCAAATATCCATTTCAATTCCAATTTTGTAGAAACCCTATTAATTTGTACCAGTCAAGTGAGTTTGGCTAAAAATGTTGAAAATATTATTTCTTTTAGAGAAGGAATTTCAAATGAAAATTAAAAGAAGCATGCAACACATTTGAGCTGATAGTACGAAATGAAATGGTTAAAGTTTATTAAAAGTATTTTCGACTTTATCTTAATCAACAAATTTCAATTTCGGATTTTTGATTATCGCAAAATGATTTGTGTCTTTTGACAGATTTGTTGATGGATGGGGAAACCGAGTTGTACAATTGTCATGCCCGATTCAAAACTCATCATCGCTCTCAGATGACAAAGCAACGACATCAATTTGACCCTCCTGGGGGAGGGGGTTGGGATGGCAAGGGTTGGGTTGGGGAGGGTTGGGTTGGGTTGGGGAGGGCTTGAATATTTTCAACAGCTGCAATCAGCATTTTGTCATGCATTGTGTGTGTTTCAACATTCATTTGTCGCAGCCAGCATTTGTCGTAGTTGCACCTGTGCACATCTCGGGCATCATCTATATTTGCACCTGTGGCAGGTGCAAGTTGGGGTTGAGTGGGGCATATGGGGGGGCTTGGGTAAGTGCTCTTTTGTTTGCTGCTCGAGTTTGGGCCATTTGCATATTTATTCTTAACCGAAATCTAATAAAAACATTGCAGCAAAGTGAATGCATAAATCAGTTGAACAAGAAATGTTGCAGGAAAGCTGATGCAAGTAGAGGGGTGTGTGTGTGTCTGTGTATGTTGGGGAGGGATTGAGAAGGGGGAGGGGAAAGGGCGGTGTTGGATAGCTGGCATATCAAAATGGCAAACCAAGTGCCATGTAAAATCCCACAAGTGCATAAATTTTAAGCGTTTACCCAGGGATATGTTGGCCTCTACACCACACACACACACACACACAAGCCTACACACACACACTCACACACAGCGAAACAGCCACAGTGCACACTGGACCACACACCTGCTGTGTGTTGGGCGCAAGCTGACATTGTGCTGCATGCAACATGGCAACAACAACAACAAAAGCAGAAGTTTCTTGAAAAAAGAACTTGACTCGTAGCTATTCCGTATTCAGATATATTTTTATATTTAATTTTTTACAATATTTTGTTTAATTAAAAACATGTATCTCAAATTTATAAATTCATCAAAATACTTTTATTTTAATTGGTAAACTCTGCAATGAATCAATTTCTTATAGCAATAAAATAACCTATGGTAATTATTCTTTCAATTATAAAATCTGACATATCATAGATAAACTGTGTAACTAATAAGCCCAAGCCTACTATAAATTTAACAGGGTAGCTGCTAGTTGAGCTCGCTCGCTGCCAACTTTTTATTGTCTGCTGTTTAAGAAAAGTTAACTTTAATGTGCCGTTGCAATGAAAACAACTTAAGAATGCAACATGTGTGTGAGTGTGTGTGTGGGTGTGTGGGTGTGTGTGTGTGTGTTTGCATACATGATAGCTTATGTGTGTGTTTGTGTAGAGATTTTTTGGACATGTGGCGCGTAGCTCAGCGCAAACTTATGGCAACATTTCTTGCCTGATTTTATGCAGCTTTTGCTTTTGGCTGTTTTTGGCTGTTTTTGGCTCCCCGAGATTTCTACAGGCACTAAAAACTAAAATAAGAAAGCAACCCAAAAAAAAAAAATAAAAAAAACTGCTGCTGGTAAAAACTTTCGCTTGAGCAAATAAAAATATGCCCTGGCAGCTGCAAGATTTTCCGAGGTGCCCCCTCGACTCACCACCGCTCGCCAACACAAGTCTGTGTGCCGCATGTCAACTGGAGCGGCAATAAGTGCCATGCATATTGTCGCAACCAGGTGACGCCACAAGCAGCTGCCTGACAGCATAAACTGCAACTTGGCTTGCTAACTTGGCTTATTGGCACTGCCAGGTGAAACTCGTACAAAACAAAATCAACAACAAACTATGCTACAAATTTAAGTTTCAACGCTGTCGAAGTTGACTTTATCTTAGCCAAAAACTTTTTTTTATAGCCTACGCTTAAATTGCAAATTTATCAGCTATAAAATGGTCAATTATATAAAGTAGTCCTCCAGCCATAAGAATAATTGTAAGTGCAGCTAATAAAATTGAGCCACAAGACACATAAAACCAAAACCAGTTTAAATTCTTTGAATTATATTTGTTTGCACTTTAAATAAAATAATTACTAAAATTGTTTAATAATTATGATATATGGTGTTATTTATATAACAATCGCACACACTCAGCTGGATAGTTCAGATAAGCCAAATTTATATTAGGCTATAATCAGTAATTATTTAGCCAAGTTTTAGCCGAGGGAAATCTGAATGCTAACTTGGCAGCTCATTGTTAATTGGAAAGTTGCCAATTACGTAAGTAATAATTATAATAATATTAATCATAAAAATAATAATAATTAACAGGTCACATATAAGCAAAATTGTAGTTGCAATTATTTGTGGCAAGCAATTTGATTTATATTTGTTTGCACCACAAATAAAATCAATATTAAATTTGACGTACGACATAATGATAATAACAACAATAATAATAATATTAATAATCGCGCACAATTTTTCCTTTGTATTTCATCAGGTTTAACAAGCTTGCAACACTTGCAACAATTCACATGCAGCCAACCCCTTCACACTAGTTTCCCCGATTCTCCAATTTTGCTCGGATGACCCTTGAAGCAATTTACGCGCTGGTTGCGATTGCATTGCAATTGCTTGACCCACATGCCATAAACAATAAAATTTATTAAAAAAAGAAATATATATATATATATTTTTATATTCTCATGTAGACGGCATTTGGGAAAAGGATCCATTTAAAAAGGGACAGCAACAACAACAACAATTTGAACAACAACAACACGCATCAACAGAAACAATGGCAAATGCACAACTCGCTGGAAATTTAAACAAATTTTTACACATTTCTTGTTACCCCATTGTTGCTGTTGCAGTTGTTGTTGTTGTTGTTGCAGTTGTTGTTGTTGTTGTTGTTGCAGTTGTTGCTGTTGCTGTTCACATTGCTGTTGTGTTCTGTTCAACTGTGCTGTGTTCTTTGTTCGCTCGTTGTGTTCGTTGCTGTTGTCGTTGCACTTGCTGCTTGACACAGTTTTCAACCACACCCATTTATTTGCAATGTCAACGATGCTGCACATAACAAAAAAAAAAAAACATTTGCAAGCAAAAATGTTGTAGTCGAAAGAGCTCGACTTTGAAATACTCTGTTAAGTGAAAATGCTGCTAGGTAATTTAGTGCAAATGAATAAACGATGTTAGCTATGTTTTTTTTTAAAGGCAGTCTTGAGGAAAATATAACAAACAATCAATATTAGATCAAGGCATAGAAGCACCCTTAAAAAGATTTATTATTTTGTAGAATAAGTATAGAACTCAATCGGACACATGTTCTTAAATTCTACCAAGAATCATAGTCAAAAGAGGGGCATAATAGATTTTACTAGGTTGCACTTTATGAAGCCCCTCAATAATTTATGGATATATCTTCTATATCTAAATTGTGACATTTTTGATATCAGTAATCGGTTTTTTTTAATATTCGAAAAACTGGGCTAGTAAATGGCTATAGATCCCGATCTAGAATATATGAACTATATAGTCGTAGTTGCCTCTGCATGTTGCATACTTTTGTACAAGTTTGTTGCACACTCTTCACCCATTTTCTTAACAATAGAAAATTGAGTTTTTTTTTATTAAGTCTCTGAATCGATTTATTTATCAAATTATATATTCTTCAGCACGATTTTGTTGTATTTATTTATCTAATTTAGACTTAACAGTCCACAACTTTAAAAGTAAACTAGAAATAAAATTTAATCAATTTAACGTCAAAACAATTACCTCTTAAAATATATGTGTTTTATTTAGAAAAATATTTATTTAGCAAAATAATTTTAGAAATAAAATTTAATTAATTTAGAGTAAAAACAATTAAAAATAAGTGTGTTTTACTTATCAAAATAAAGATATGTAATTTGGAGACAATTGACTGAAAATCAATTAAGTTTCAAGCCACAATTGTTGTTTTGGAATTGCTGAGACTTAGAAATGTACATATATATATATATATATATATATATATTGATTAAACTGATTGTTGCAATTTTTAATCTTTTGTGTCCACAGGGTATTCGATGACACGTCGTAGCTATTCGGGCCTCGTTACTAATGGCTAACGGCTAAGGCATGTTGCGGCCCATGAAATTTGCATGTAATTTGCCATAGTACACAGCTGAAGCAGAGCAGGAGGGGAAAGCGGAAGCAGCAGCAGCGGCAGTGGCAGAAGAAGAAGCAGAGGCTGAAGCAGAGCAGGCCATATATTCATGATGAGAGCCACAAAAATCCATGAGTCGACAGCTTCTTGTGAGGGGCGACCTTGAACCCCGAGTCGCAACCAATTCAACAGCAGCCAGCTGTGGGCAGGCTGTCGTCGGCCACAGGACACGCCCCTTTGCTGTCCTTACAATTTTGCCAGTGTCAGTCTGGCTAATTAGCAATGGGCGTGGAAAATTGAGGCGTTGGAATCTTAAATTCATTTTCAAGTGCGATGCAATTAAAGTGAAACTTTACAACATTTTCGGCTTCTGCATTTTATTGGGTTTTAATTTCCGTTCCATTTGCCGCACCAAACGTGCCACACACACACACACACACATTTCAATACTTGTGTGTGTGTGTGCATAAAAATTGAAATGTCAACCGGGGACTCCCCGTTCCCCCTGCCACGCCCCTCGCTCTCACATGCTGCAAAATCCCAAGCTGCAGTCAGTGCAAGGCTTCGTGTCGTTGTTCGCTTTTGCTGCCTGTCTGCCGTTGACAGTCATTGACAGCGACGAGAAAGCGACGAGTGCCGGGAACGGGATGAGGGATGGATGGGGGGAGGGGTTTGGGTAGTGTTGGGGTAAGTCTCTGTTAGCCGCATTGCATGCCAGCCAATGTTGCATGCCGGGCTGCACTTACTGCTGACTCAACGCTATATAAGTTCCTACTTACCAGGCGACGACTTGGCTCCTCGGAACCCCCCCTCCCAAAGCAGCACATTACTTACCAAATCCCCCCTTCCCCCACCCCACATGACCATGTTTTTTTCGATACTTTTGCTTGGCCTGTCAACGTGCGGCACTTAATTTGTGCGCTACATCGGTCATAGCCGACACTTGCAACTGCTTGTCGCAGCCACAGAGGGAGAGAGAGAGAGAGAGGGAGAAAGATATGAAGAGGCACAATTTGTGGAAATTGGCAACTTTGTTTGAAACTTCAAGTTTTTTCTAATGTGAAAACTTGTATTTCATCTTTGTTGCACGAAATAAATGTGTTCAAGAAATGCCGAGAAAGTTTGCTGTTTTTTTTTTCTATTTTTTTTCATACAACATTTTATTTTAAAGATTTTTTTTTTTGTTGCTAATTTGAGTCTTGAAATTAATGGAAACTTGTAATGAAAACAAACAGAAATAAATAAATATGTTTGAGACATTTTTGGCAACTGTCCGGAAAACAAATATATCTGTTTTTTTTTTGTGCTAAGAGAATTTTTTATTTAAGTTTGATTTTCTTTTGTTTATTTTTTATATTTCTTAAAATAATAATTCGTTTTCTTCATGAATAAAAAAATAAAATAAGAAAAGCGCACTCGCAATTCGCTCTGATTCAATTGTGTGGTTATCTATATATATGTGTTTATATATATATTTATTTTTTTTTGTAAGTCAGTTACTTCTTCTTCTTCTTGCAACTGGTGCCCCTGCCACCGCACGTCGCTTACCCGCTGCCTGGAGAATCCTTAGCCGCTTTTTAGCACAAATCCTTTTTTGTAGTTTAAAACGCTTTGGACAGGATTTAGTTGCATGACTTTTTGCTCTTAACATTATGTGGCAGCCAACATTTCTGCTGTTGCTGGTCAGTGCTGGAAATCTTTAACACCCACACCCCACACCCCGCCCCCAGTTGAACTGCTGACTGGCCTGAAGCCTGATTTGGCTGCCTCTGTTGGCGCTGCTGATCCTGGTTCCTGCCCCAGACACGTAGTCTGTTGGCCAAACGTGCGCGGCATTGCCAAATACAAATACATGGTCTCATTTTGTAGCTGCCACCCACTTACTTAGCGACTCCTAACAAAAATCCCTAACCCTTTTGGGTTCTTCTATTTTTCTACTTTGTTGTATTTCCAATAAATTGTGTTAAGCTTAAAATTATTATTTTTATTTTTTTTTTTCTTGACCAAACGATTTCTACTTTTTGTTGTTTTTGCAATTTGTTTGCTCTTCATTTTGTGGGCTAGTTAAGATCGAGTAGTTGACCAAATGTCAACTCGTCTCAGAGTTTTTTTTGGTAAATTTTCCACAATTTTAGTTAATTTTGTTTGCCAAGTTGAGTTGCCTTAAAGCAGTTATTAAGGGGATTTCCTAATTGTTACACTGTTGACACCAAGTAAACCATTTCGGGAATGGAAACTGCTTTGCTAAACTGAAAACTGGAAACTGGGAACATTCTCCACTTGCCTCGTTTGCGGTGAGAACTTTTTCTTGTTTTTCTTCTTTTTTTTTCCAGCGTTTTCCCTATCAGCTTTGTTAATTCGGTCAATATTTGCGGGCGCACGAAATAAAAATGGGAAAACTCAGCGTAAAACTTTTCGCAGCGCTGTCGACCAAGTTAAAGCAAAATAATGAAAAAATCTATTTAACCCCTTAATGGCTCTTGGGCTAAAGTTTTTGTTGTGGGTTTTCTTGTTGTTGTTGTTGTTGTAAGTGTGTGTGCGGTCTGTAGTTTGTCTTGCAAGCGAAAGCAGCAAACTTTTAACTGTTTGTGCAAGCCGTGCACACACTACAGTAAAATGGCTTATACATATATATATATATATATATATATATATATAGCTGTATATATGTATGTATTTATTATATAAAAGCAACAGTTGTGACAAATGTTAAATGGTTTGTTTTGGCTTGAAGGCAGCTTAGCTTTTGGTAAGGCATATGGCTAAAACACAGAGGAATATTTATTTTTATACATATCCATTATTATTATTATTATTTTTGTTATTATTTATTTTTAATTTAGCGTTCGTTTTAGGCGTTTACTCTTAACTCTAATTAGAAGTAGAGTTGTTTGCACAATTTTTTACCTGCTGTTTAGTTTGGCTTTGGCAACCACGCTCCAGTTCCTCAACTCAGCCCGGCTCAGTTCAGTTTAGTCCAGTTGAAAGTCCTTTTTTTGGAGGGTGCCCACTAAAAGTAGAAAGTGAATTTTTTGGTTTTGGCTTAGTTTAATTTGTTTGTTAATGAAATCCTTTGCAGTTGTTATTTAGAAGAGTCTTACGTTAATTAGCTTAAAGTTAAGTTTAAGAGTTCTCATCTAGTTGGGTGAGTTTTGGTGTTTATTTGTGTAAATCATATTTTGGCTTAAACTCAATCTGAGGTTAATAAGTACTGTTCTAATTATAAGTAGGAATATGGAATTTTTGAGTCTCAGAAATTTATAATGTTTGTAAATCTTTTAGAACAGTTTGTTTGTTTTTTCAACTTTAATCTTGAGCTATATTTTTGAGCTACAATTGAGAATTTCAATCTTTTCGTTTATTATTGCTTGGAGTTTTTATTTTATACGGAAATTCTGAAAAATTAAAATTACTTAGATAAAAGAATGTTGCTTAATCTGAGCAGATATTAGATTGTTCTGAATGTATATTCAAATATAAATATAAATAAAATATATAAAATATAAATATAAATAAATTGAGAATTTGAGAAGTATTTACAAAAACACGATTTTGTGGATTTTATTTTGCTCATTTGAGAATAGAAATTAATTGAAATCTTAAAATAAATGATTTTTTTTTCTAATCAAACCTAAATTTATAAATATCAATTGTATTTTAAATTTGCATTAATATTTATTTTTGTGCTTAATTATTGTGATTAGTTTTCAAATTATCGAGTAGCGACTATTTCTGAGCAGCTTTTCTCGTCTTACGGCTCCACTGGTCACCCATTCTCAGCTCAATCTCCATTCTGACCACCTGTGTTGGCCACCTGTGCATATTGCCAACTTATATGTACCACTATTTGTTCGCTGTTATTTGCGTATATTAACACCATAAACCAAAGCTGCCAAAAAGAGAAAACCAAAAATTTAAAGGTTAACAAATTTTTCAGGCTTTTGCCTGCAACCAAAATAATAAATACAATTTTTGTTTGTAGATTCGGTGCCCCATTTTTTCTTTCGCATTTGTTATTCTTACGTTTTTAGATATTTTTCCTAGATCTGTTTTTGGGTCGTTTTTTTTATATGTTTTTTTTTTTAGTGCGCAAAAAGTAGAAGTTTGTTTATTTTGTGCCACCTGCACTTTTTCTCTTACGTGGCAGCGACCGCAGCGGCCAAAAATACAAATGAGTGAGCGACTGGGCCAAGAGGCAGCTGAAGGGATGAGGAGGAGAGGGGGAAATTGCCCGTAAAAAGTAGAAAAACTTTTCACGGTGTTTTTTGTGTTTTTTTTTTTTTAGCCAGCGGCGGCTTTCGTGGCTTTTTTCTGCTCGAACCAGCAGGTATTTATATTTAAATGCTGCTTGTGGCACGCCATTGCGCCTATTGTTATGCAATGAAACTTTTGTTTTCGCATTGTTCCCAGCCCAAATGGACACACAGGGCTACACACTCAACACACACCAAATTCCGCAATGAGAGATTCGGTTTACTGTTATTTTTTAGGCAAAAATATCTCCCAATTCTCTGTTGGAATCTGGTTTGTTTTGGGGTGGCAAATGCGGCAGCTGTTTCAGCTGAGGCATGCGACCTTCGCAGGCGTCAACGTTTTTATTATGTTATTGACTTCTAACCACATTTTCACACCGCATATATAATCTATATATATGTATATATATATTTATATAAGGACTGCGTCCTTGACAACAGAAAATAAAAAGAGAAAGGAACAAAAAAAAACACTTATAAAATCAGTAAGCCATAATTTGTTGCCGCTCTTTGCGAATAAATATACACAAACAGTTCTTTTTTATTCCCATAGTTTTTGTGATATAGCAAAATTTACCCTAACTGTATATATATATATATATATATATATATAATGTATTGTCATGAGATAAATATAAATATAAATTTTTATATTTTCTTGTCTGGCAAAGAGCTTTTTGCCCTTCTCTTCTGAACAGCCTTCAAGCGTCCATCGCTTTTTGTGTTGCCGATAAGTATATGTACACTATCTGGTATATATGCCATAGATGGATGCTATATACATACATATATATATATATATATGTATATATAAATATATATTTCCTTGCTGTTTGTAGGCGTTTTGCTCGCTCGACAAAGTGAAATTTATTAGAAACGCCAAATCTGTTTGCAGATTGTGTGGAAGATTTGATTATTTATGGTCAGCTGGTTGCTGTTGACTGTTGTAGCTGCCGGCGTTAACTGTATAACGCTTTAAGCCTTGTTTATACAACATCAAGCCTAATAGCATAAACGATGGCGAGTTGTGGTTAAATTGTTGCTATTTAATTTGTTACTAAAGAAGCATTTATTTAATTGAACACAATTAATGAGCCAGCTAACTTGGCTTATTGTTTATTATAATTATTGTTAGACTTATTGCATTACTTGGTTCTATTAGTGGTAAGTAGGCTACAGCTCTTGATATAGCTATCACTTATCTCTGACAATGTGGATTTCTGGCCGAGAAAGTCTCAGTCTACTAATTGCCCAGCAATCACCAAGAAAGTGTTCCAAAGTCTGGTCAGTCAGTGACCCTTCGGGACTTTTTGTTACCAGCTGACGTTGACTCCCTTCGAGAGCAACTTGCTTACCCGAAACACGGACCAGGACATGTCCTGGTAACCAATAAATTATTATTCTGCTAATCTTTACCAATTAATTTGAGATCTACTTTGGTTACTAATTGTCAAAACTGTTAACTTGAGCAATCTACATTTATAGCCATATATTCGGGGCATCAACACAAGGAACTATCTCATCACTGTTTTAAATTATTTGCTCATCCCGATTCGCTCATCCCCTTTGCAACCAGGGGCAACCTGTGTTCAACCTGGACTTTCTCATTAATTACACGGCTTGCTCTGCTCCAGCTATTTCCAAAATAATTGCCTACTTTTCGGGGCGCACAAAACTTTATTTGAATGCAGGCATTTCCCTTGTGGTCGCAAATTATGTTGCCCGGTTTCAATTTTTTTCTTCTTTTTCCTCTTTTTTTTAATTTTTTTTTTGTTGCAAAATTATACAAATTAATTTGAGAGCGACAATTGCAGAGTTTTGAGCCTTGCGGCCTCTGCAACAGCAGCAGCCACATCTTCTTCCTTCTTGTGATTCTGTGCCCATTTCGCGGGCAGCGCATTAATTATGCTCAAGTGTCCGCTGGGAATGTGGCCAACACTTGTTATATAATGACTTTTGTAGAATTGGATTGTGAGGGGGGGCGGGAGTTTGCCATGAGTGTGGCGGAATGTTGGGGGTGTGCGGAAAAATGTGGCTTTTTTGTCATCAGCCCTTCGCGTCTGTTGGACAAGTTTGTGATTTGATTTGGACGGCAACAGGGATTACTGTGTAGAGTTTTTAACGTGTTGGCGATGTGGCCTAAAGCGCGAGAAAGAGATGAGGAGTATAAGCGAAAGAGATGGAGAGAAAGGAAGAGGTAGAGGGAGATAGAGAGAGAGAGACAGAGGGAGATAGAGAGAGCGTGAGGTGAAAGCTTTTCGCTAAATAAAACTAAGCGTTGGAAAACGTGGTAAAAAATGCTCGGCCCGACAGCTGCATGGCAATATATCACAGATTTATGTCAGCATCATGGAAAATAGCACACGCAGATACAGATACAGACACAACTACAACACTACACACACATACACACACAAACAGAAACACACTCATACACAGTTACAAAGACTGTATATAAAACACACACACCAAAAGTAAATAAAGTAAATCATAAAAAAAAAATAGAAAACAAGGCCAACAACAAAAAATTGCAAATGTTTTTGCCAAACTGAGCCAAAAGCGGAAACGAAAAATGTTTAAGCTTAAAGCCAGCGAATGTCCGTAAAATCAATAAAAATAAATATAACAAAAAATTCCTGACTTGTTGGAGCTGCTTGTGTGTGTGTGTGTGTGTGTGTGTGTTTCGATGTGTGTATTTCTGGGTGTTTTGACTTTTGGCAAATGGTAAACAAATTGTAAGCCTTATCGGAGATTGCGTATTGGCCAAATAAATGAAAGATGGTCAAAGAGAAGCAGGCTAAATAAATTCATGTATTTATTCAAATATTTCAATGTTGCATGAATTACATGAATGAAAAATTAATATTATGTATTAAGTAATTTTTGTTGTTGCAAATGTAGTTGCAGGCTTATTAAAATTGTTGTTACATTGTGTGAATATAAATAAAACTACTTCCAAATTAAATACATAATTTTGATATAAGCCCATTAAACGAGGGAAAGGTAAATTAATGAAACTGTGCAAAAGTATGTAACAGGCAATAAGAAGCTTAAGTGGCACCAAAAAACATATATATTCTTGATTAGCATCAACGTCATACTCGATTTTATTAGTAACGTTTATTTGTTTAAAAAGC
Organism: Drosophila kambysellisi; assembly: GCA_035042185.1. NCBI lineage: Eukaryota > Metazoa > Arthropoda > Insecta > Diptera > Drosophilidae > Drosophila > Drosophila kambysellisi. Next base: position 1,770,306 of record JAWNLS010000945.1, on the reverse strand, counting down.
TGATTCATAAGAGTTAGAGTTATGTTCCCGTTTACTCTACGCAGATAATTTTTATACCCTTAACCCATTAAAAATGGGTAAGAAGGGTATATTGGTTTTGTGCAAATGTATGTAACAGGCAGAAGGAAGAATCTCCGACCCCATAAAGTATATATATTCTTGATCAGGATCAACAGCTGAGTCGATATAGCCCCGTCCGTCTGTCCGTCCGTCCGTCCGTCTGTCCATCTGTATGAACGCGCGGATCTCAGAGACTATAAGAGCTAGCGACTTCAAATTTGAAATATAGTTCTTGTGTACCAGGCGCAGATCAAGTTTGCATTATTTTATCGATAACTGCCTCACTTTCTGAAATATCGATAAGTTTCGATTTCCGATAGCAATAAATTCCACAATTTCATTAAGATCGGACATGAAACACCAAAGTTATAGTCGAAAATATGTTCTCATATTGATCTCATTTCTATCAGCAGCCGCAAGCATTTTCTGTATACATATAAATAGGCGAGCGCATGTGTGAGAAAGAGATGGCATGATAATCGACGCTAACTGTAGTAGTCTGTATGTATGTATATATATGCTTGTGATTAAAATTACTCTGTAAGAAATGCACTTGCAGAACTGAACATTTAAGTGCAAATCATTTTAAAGGGAAATCTGCCAATAAAACTAGAATATATTTAATAACTGGCTTAAGGGTATATAAAACAGCAACTTACTTGTTTTATATTGAAGGAGCTTTAGCTACTTTCCTAATTACTTTCTCGCAGCTATAATTACTGCATTCTCAGATTCTTTCAAGTCTCGTTAAATATTTTAGTTATAGTCTAATTTGATCTTACTGTGCAACTGAAATAAAATATACTGTTCTTTAGCGGCACCAACTGCTTTCAACTAGCAGTTAACTCATATTTCATCATTGCCCCCACCGCTGCTGTTGCATGCCACTCGTCGAGTTGCTTCTTCAGTCCTGTCAGGCATTAATTTACGCAAATGACAAAAGCATGTTGCAAATGGAAATTCTGTCTGTCAAAATGTACGAAAGTGGGTTAAAATCATTTACAACTGTTTTTCTTTAGCCATGTGTTCATGTTGATGTTATTATTTTTGTTTTTGTTGCTGTTGTTGTTGTTGTTGCTTTTGTTGTTGTTAATGTTCTTTTACATGTTCACCTGACATGACGATTAATAATGAGTCTTGCATAATTAGTGAATGTTCCTGCTTTTGTTGCTCATGTGTTGCACACTGGACAAGGTGTTGTCTTACCACAAATGAAGGCCATCTTTACTAATTTACAAGCTTGAATAAATTATTTTGAATTTTCTAAATTTCAAATTTTTAATAAGTTTAGAAACGTATTCTTAAAATTAAATGTAAGGAGAAGAAAAAATAAATTTTTGATTATGGTAAATGACAAGTTTTCCACTTTCACTAAATTGAAAAAATTTAGAAATAAATACAAAAACGTTGACTGGCTTTCAGAGCAATTTTCTCAACAATTTTTTTGTGAGTGTAAAAATCGAAAACACTTTAAGCTTTGAGGTATTCGAATTGTGTTTCTTTTACGCCTGCATTTGACAACAACAATAAATTTAAAGGCAGTCTGTGCTGAGAGTTGCCACACATAGAAAATTAGTTGGGTTTTGTGTTGAACACACTTTAACCGGAGCAGAGTTTCCAGCAATACGAATGAAACTATGCGGCAGTGATTTATGTATTCGAAACTTACTGAGAACTAAAAAACCGCCAAAAGGGGAAAAGGAGCAAAGGCCATGCAAAACTTCAAAAACAACTGTCGAGTCGAGTCGAGTCGAGTTGAGTCGAATCGAAGCAAGTTGAGTGCCGAGTTTATCAAAGCCGCAACACCACTGCTCTGGCAATAAAATTGTGTCGCAGCCCAACTCGCAAAAGATATAGCGATTTGGTTTTATAGCACATACATATATATATATGTATATGTATAAGGAGAGGCAGCCACATGTGCTACAAGCCAATCGAATGTGTCGTAAATTGGGTCAAACGAAACAGAGAACCACTTCAACCTAAACTCCTAAATCAAATGCACTGCCTATCGAATTGAACCGATAAACGATAGTCGGCAATATTGCATTAGAACACCTCGTAATTTAAAAATCAATTTATATTTTTTTTGTTTTAATTGTTGTTAAATATTTGCAATTGCATTTTACATATTTTTATTATTAGTTTACTTTTTTCTAAATTGCTTTATTTTTTGATCTATTTTATAATTGTTGAATTGATGTGTTGCGGAGCTTAATTTAATTTTTGTTAAATATTTACAACTACATTTGACAAATTTTTATTATTAGTTTACTTATTCCTTAAACGAAATTTTTTTTTTAATTTTACAAATAATTAATAAAATTTTTAATCGCTTTTATGTCTCTATTTATAAAACCCACTCTTAGACAAAAACATAAATATGCAGGGTATACAAATCGAACATGGATTTGAAGCCACATCTACAAGCTGTGTAGTACACATAGAACTAGCTACGTCTGCCACGCCTGCCACACCGCCCACACGCGGCATTTGTGGCGTAACAAATTGTCAAAGTGTGGCAGGCAGCAATGAGTGTTGCCTACAAATTGTGTTTCTGCGGTAAAAATGGGGAGGCCAACAACGGGCGTGTTGCATATGTGGCACTGTCACATGAAATGGCTGCAAATCAATTTATCAATTTGTAATTTGTGGCAAACAAAAGAAAAATCACATAAAACTACACAAAATTGATTGCAAACTGAAAATGAAAGTAAAATCAAAATGTAAAAATTACACATTAAATTGAATGAAGGAAGATTGCACTAAATTACGCGTTGCACACGTTGCACGTGTAACGCTGCACGTTGCGAATTGCGGCTAAGGTGCAACTTTATGTTGGGGCTGGCAAAAAGTTACCACGAATTGCTTTTAGCTCTAAACTTGGCCAAAGTCGTTGAAAACTTGGCTACTGCAGCAGTGTTTGATGCAGCCTCAAAAGCCGTACGAGCCCAAAATAAATGTGCTGTGAAAGTCAATCAAGTGTTGCAATTTGCCGAGTGCTGCACCGACTTCTCACTCACTCCATCTCTCTCTCTCCCTCTCTCTTTCTCTCTCTCCATCTTTGTCTGTCTTCACGTGGCCAGGGGTAGCTATCAAAGTGGTTGTTAGTGTTTGCAACAGCAACTTGCTGCAGTTCGCTGCATCTGCATCTGAGAGCCACGCGGCGGCAACATTGCCATTGACAGCTAACAAGGGGGCAACAAGGATGCACACGAAATTAATGGCCAGGCGAGATTGAGAAACTGTTCTGTTTGCACCCAAGTGCAATAAGTAATTGAGCAGAAACTAGATCTTTATTTAGATTCCGGTCGTCGGCTATTGATTAAGCCAATAAATCTTGAATGTGGCCAACACCAAGGCAGGGTTGGACTAAAGACTGACTTCTACTAAGTAGCAGTTAAGAGAGCAAAAGAAACAGTCTACAAATTAAAAGGTTATTTAAATATTATTTCTGCGAAAACAATTTTAATCAGCTTAATTTAATGGAATTTTCCAACTCGTTTTCTTTAAACTTTTCAATGCAAACTATACACTTTGGATCTCTTGCTCCAGTTATAATGATCTTTAAGCCTTGATTTGTGTGCGTCACGTCTTTTGTTCTATTAAAGATTAAGTTTTTTGTCATTTGTCTATTCAAAGACCCAAAAAAGGAGGCTTGCAACACACATTTGTATTTGGCTTGAAGTGAAAGCAACCACAGCACGAATTGCAGAGACAAATCGATGTTTTTCCTCGATGCTGTTGGCCAACTCTCTCTCTCTCTGGTCTGCTATCTGTGGCATGCCAATAATACCCATTTTTGCCTGGTTTAACCTATTTGATTGGGCTTTTGGCTTGTTGCCCACAAAACTGGGGTTCAATTATAAATCAAGCATCAACCATAATTGAAAGATCAAATGCACAGAAACTGAAACATAGACGAGGTTGTGTGTGTGATGTGTGTGGTGTGTGTGTGCGTGTTACGCATTTGTCGCAGTCTTCATGTGATGATAAAAATACATACACACACTCACACACATCCACACACAGACTGAGAACGAAGGCGTAAGCGAAAAATGTTGTGTGCGTTAATAAATTACAACAATAATGACGCCAAACATGATAACAACATGGCTGATAGATGCTAACAGGGCCAACAGCAGCAGTCGTCTATAGAATGTGCCGGCTACTGTGATTTTGGATTGGTTGTGGTAGGGTGGGGGGTTGTTGTTGGTTGGGGGGGAGGTTGTGCGGTCTGGCGATTGTTATTGATCATCGCAATATTTTGCGCATTAAGCAGCGACGCCAGTCAAGCCAAACATATGCAACCGGATGTGGCGAGGTTGGGGCAGAGGGTGGGTTGGTTGGTTGTGCGGGGATGGGGAGCAGCCTTTATATCCATTTGACTTGTTTGCGCAGCGAAAGGCAAAAAGGATAACATTGTCCTGTCTCGTTGCCTCCATTCAAAGTGCTGAAAGTCTAAGCCATTAAAGCATATTAGTTTTGTTGTTGCCACACATAGGTATGTGTGTGTGTGTGTGAGAGAGAGTATGTGTGCTTATTTTTATTTATTTCGATACATTTTTGCTTATGCTCGAATGAACAATAAAAGTTTTAAAGGATTGACATGACTGCTGTTGTTGTTGTCACTTTTGTTGGCCGCCATTTTGGATTTGGCATTGAAGCTTTGTGCCACAAAAAAGCATGCAACAGTTATTTATTTAAGCTTTGCTTGCTGCTACACAAAATGCGGCTTAAATATGTTTAGATACATATATACATATTTATATATATATATATATACATATATATTTATGGCTTATAGAACTAACTAAATTGTTGTTTGCAAAAATTGGAAATAACATTTATCAATGAAAGGCTTATGTTGGATTATAACATTTGTTATACACATATATTTGCCATATTTTTAGCAAGTTCTGGAATTATATAACTCATAAATCGGCCAATTAATTGAATTTGCTGCTAATAGAATGACTTCAAGTCATTTAAGCTAATAATTAGAACGCAACTCATTGATTTGCATCCACAGGCACAAAATACAATTAATTTTTATTAACCATTCGCCGCATTTGCCGTTTGGCTATTAGCCAAATAAGCCATATATTTCGAGTACATTTAGCAATAATTAACTAAGTAATTTATTAATATATTTATTATTTATGATTGCTGCTGATTTGCATTGATAATTTGTACTGATTGCATTGAAAGGAGACTCACTTTATTTAATGCACTTTAAATGGCAATTCGAGGTATTTTTTCTATCACGCTTTCGGGCCATAACCTAAAAGGCCAAAGCATGGCTGCACTGCAATTCATTTGCCGCCCTCCCCCCGCATCCCTAGACCCCGCCCCCACCCGCAGTTAGTTATGCAAACAACTCGACAATGGGCAAAAACATAAAAGAAAAAAAAAACACGATTCAATGCAATTTATTTTCGTAATAAAAATGCATTTTTATTACAAAATCATAGTTGGGAAAAACCAGTGCTCGCAGCGAATTTATGTGCCATTCATTATGAACTGAGATTTATATATACATATATATATATATGTATATACTATATACAAGTTTTTTGTATACAGGCACTTGGGCACTCTTTTGACTTGAAATGGCCCTCATTGGATTAAGAAGCAGAAAAAATGTTTACACAAAGAAAAATGAACTTTACAAAACGCAATTTAGTTTAGTTAACAAATAGCGGAATTTATTTGTTTAACAGGGAATCTCCAAGTCGAGATTTGAAGTTTTAGAGTGTGTTGCACTTTGATAAGGGAATCTATTTGGTCAGTTTCAAATTATATTGTGATATTTACATTCCAGAGGATATTTGTGTGTGCAGCTGCACCTGCAACCCGTTAACTGAGAATTTATGCATTTGGCAAAGAGAGAGAGATGGGCCGATGCCAATAAATACGATACGGGTACAAATCCCTCAGCAGACGTAATCTGCACTGGAAATTGGCCACCTGCCGTTGGCCATCTATTTTTTTTTTGGCTGTACTTTTTTGGCAATTTTCTGTGCGCGCTTTTAATCCACTGGCCCATAATAATTTGTGCACATTTTATTTGTACTTTGCTTAGGCCAACAACTCTATAAAACGCAGATATTACGCATATGCCAACTATTCGAGTATGGGAGGGGAGGAGGAAAATGAGGAGCAAGAGGAGCAGGGGGAGCAGGGGGAGCAGGAAGAGCACTTGTGTGTTCACATTCAGATAGCGTGTAAATAAAATAAATTGCAATAAATAATCTGGCCATGTGCCATAAATCTCAGTTAAATGGACATTTGCATCTTGAAAAAGTCGACAGTCGGAAAACCAGAAAAAAGAAAACATGACTTGGGAGAAAAGAAAAAGAAGAAAAGAAAAACACAAAACTACTTGAAACAACAGAGTAAAATGATAAAATGCCTGCAAACAGTGAACAGCAAGAGATATCCGACTGAGAAAGTGAGAAAGAGAGCTGGAGAATGACAATAACGGAAAGGAGGCAACGAAATCCTGGACAAGGTCGTCCTGTAAATGTCCTCATACTACATATAGTTATTTATGGTAAGTCCTTCAGTGGAAACTTCTAGCTGCCCAGGACTAAACTATGTATCTGTTTACTTAAGCCAAGTTCTCGAGAGAGAGAAGGAAATAGATAAAAAGAGAAGGAAAAATGGAGAAAGAGAAAAAGAGAGGGAGAGAGAGAGAGAGAGAGAGTGGGAGCTATTAAGAGCTGTTTAAACATCTTGTGGCTACTTCTTAGCTTGTTCACATGACCGAAGCACCATTTTATTTTATTATAGTAATATTTAAGCAAAGTATTGATTGCAATTGTATTTTTTTAACTTTTTTTTCTGTTTTTTAAGATTTGTTGTTTTTTGTATAAATTTTTGTGGAAAATTCATAACAAGTTGCCCAGTTTTCAAGCTCGGCATAAATTCGTTCAATATTCAATTTCTTGTTCAAAGTTCAAAAACAAAAAAGTTGTATATGCAGTTTATGCGGCAACAACAACAAGTTGCAATCTTATATGAGTTGCAAGCGTTGGCTTTTCAACTTTGCTTTTAAATGCGCTGAGTGAAGCAGTTGTTGCAACTGCACCATGCTTAAATCGCTCTCGGTTCCATACAACTAACCCCGCCCCGTCCAGACTTGTGTAAGTACGTGTTGATTATGGCATGGATTTGTTGTTACTGCTGCTGCTGTTGTTATTGTTGTTGTTGTTGTTGTTGTTGCTGTTGTTGTTGTTGCTGTTGTGTTAATGGCAACAGAAACTACAACTACAACTGCACAGCAAAGCAAAGCAAGGCAAACCAGATCTGAGCAGAGCTAAAGGACTCGCAGCCCCTTGGCAAGGATGAGGCAAACTTCTAGACCATTTACCATATTCCATATAAGCAAATATAGTTTTTTATGCAAATATTTAAGAGCATCATCGAAGCCAAAGGGTGAAGGGTGAAGGGTGAAGGGTGCATGTGGCATGAGAGCTCTATGCAGTTGTATTTCTCTCAGTGTGTGTGTGTGTTCGCATTATCTGCTGATGTCTGAAGAGACCCGCCAGCTGTAAGCCATATGTACAGATATATGTGCACATGTGTGTGTGCGTGTGTGTGTGTGTGTGCGTGTGTGCGTGTGTGTGTGTGTGTGCGTGTGTGCGTGTGTGTACTCACAACACTCGACGATAAAATCGTCATGTAGTCGTAATGTCTGCATCAAATTGCATTTGCCATAACCCACAACAACACACGCAATCCCCATCCCCCATCCTCATCCCCTTTCGCCTCAAGTGTCTTTCGGGGGCATATGGAATGATGTGGAGGAAACCGCGACGCAAGGATCGCAATGTGTATTTATGCATAGTTTAATGCGGTTCAATGTCTGGTAAGGACATCAAAACACGACGCAGGGCAACGATGCAAACGCATTTCTCGCTCCCCATCCAAAGTCATAATCATAATCATAATCATAATCGTAATCATAATCAAAGTCAGAGTCAGAGTCAGCATCAGCATCAACATCAGCATCAGAGAGCATAATCAACAGGCAGCTTCATTCAATATATATAGATATATATTATTTTTCTTTTCGATTTTTGTACATTTTTTATTATTTGCAAATTGAGTTGAGATGTCGTTAGTTGAGTAGATGTTCGTGTGCATCAGACAAATCGGATTTTGTTTAAAATATCATATGGAATTTGCATTCCAAATTCCGATTTGCATCCGATGGCAAAATTGTTGCGACAAGAACTTAAGCACAGATTAAGGATTCGATTCGAGTGAATTGTGTAATGTCAAATAAAACAGAGATTACCAGCGACTAAAGTGCACAGATTAGGACTTAGAGCTTTTCCTAATGGTATTCGACTGACATCGAATGCGTTTCCCATTTTCCCAATTGAAATTGCAGTGTTGACAAAGTAACGTGCAACTGAAAATCTGAGCAAAGCCATTTGGCATTTCCACCTTAATTGTTTTTCACTTAGATCTGAGTATTTTCCTGCGGTTGCAAGGTTTTCATTTAAGCGTGGTTAAATTAAAACAAGTTACAGGCATTTGTACAATTCAAAGAAAATTGAATTTTTCAATTAAATTCCAAGTGTTATTAAAATTTGGGAATTGCATGTGTTTTTGCTTCTGTTTTTGATCACACATCAAATATTCGACTTTTTCACTTATATCTCTATCTCCCTCTCTTTGCATAATTGAAACAATTGACCTGTTGACTTGTTTTTCTTCTTCCCATCACCTTTATCTTCATGGAAAACCTTCCCTTTTTGAAGTGCCACTTCATTTGAGCAATCAGCACAAGCAAATTGCAGGGACCCCAATAATAATTCATTTTGATAAACAATAAACAATTCGCTGCTGCACCAGGAGAACCATCAATAAACCACACAGGAGCAGAAACCTGCACTCGACGACTGTCACTTGATGATGTGCACAGGGCACAGGACACAGGACATGGCCAGAAAGTAAGGCCAAGGAAGGCACATGGCCAGAAACAATTGATTATTGTATGTCATAAACACACAGGACGAAGCGGTACGAATAAGTGCATAGAAGAAGAAATTTTGGTGGCATGCCACACTCACGCACAGTCTCACTCACACTTACACACACACACACACTTACACACACACACACACACCCACACATATACATAACTGTCAAATGCAGCCAGGAATTGTCCAAAAGCAAATTTAAATGTTAATCAAATGCCCAAAAAAAAAAAAAAAAAATAGCAAATAAAAGAAAATGCTGAAAAATAAGAAAGGCAAAATGAAAAAAAAAATGATGAAATTCAGGAAAAGTGAACAGAATTTCGCATGCATGCACAGGAAAATGAATTTGACATGGGTGGACTATGGAATATGGGGAATACCGTTCACAAAATGTAATTGACAGCTCCAAGTGGCAAGAGAGAGGCAAGCGGCAAGCGGTATGCGGCAAGCGGCATGCGGCATGCAGCATTGGGCAGCTACTTAACCATGCATATAGCCAAAAAAAAGGGTTTCCAACCAAAATCTAGCTTTTACTCATTTTAATTGCTGGCCAAATTACGTTCAACTTTTTTGCCTGACATTTTCCCCCCCTTTCTTTTCACTTTTATTGTCACACTTGAGTTTTTTTTTTGGATTTTCCTTTTTTTTTCTTCTTTTTTCTGCCTGGTTTGGAATTAAAATTGCCATGTGTTTCACTTGGCTGATTTGCAGAGTAATTTGAATTTGGCCAAGCGAAGAGTGTCCCATATTTAATTGAAACCAAACACACCGGTTTTTTTTACATTAATCGATATGGAATACCCCTACCTTTTGTGCCCCGAAAATTGTGATGATGTGAACTTTTTAATATTCAAATTCGAGCGAAAGCATGTTGCATGACGAATTTTCCATTACGTTCAGTTGCGAGTACACAAAATAAATAAATAAACAATTTTCCAAAAATTTGCATTAATATACATATGTTTATGTATTTTGTACATTAAAGAATAATTTTCATTTAAGAACAAATATTATCATAAATTTTGTTACAATTCCATGCAGGTCTTTGTAAAAAAGGATCTGATTTTGGCAATTAATAAAAACCCTCAAAATTAAAAAAAATATCTTTGCATGATTTTCATGTTAAAGTTATAGACTCAAAAAGTGCCGTTAGGAAAATTTTCTAACTTTGGACAGCCATGTCTTGGTTAAAAATGAGCTAGTTTTCAAAAACCATACCTGACTCAAGATAAAAGCTGTACTTTAATTAGAAAATCACACTTCTCATACAGAAGCTGCTGCTAATTTCTTTCAGTGTATCGCTGGCAGTTCCCTTGGCTAATTCATTGAATGTTCCCTCATTATATGCTCTTTAATTTCCACAATATCCTCATTTGATAGCCTTGCCCCGCCTCCCAAGCTCATCACTGCTCCCAACTCACCCCTCCGATGTGTGGCGTGTGTGTGTTTTTGTTGTGTGTCGTAAAAAAACAGAAGTGAAGTAAAAAAAAAAAAACGCTGCCTGCTCATAAACTGTGCTGCATCAAGTCGTGCATTTATGAATGTTTTGGTTTTATGCCCCAATGTGAGCACAAAACAATCCCCAAGCCAGGCACACACAAACCACACCACCCATCCACACGTGGCACGCCCCCATTTTTGCTGGACTGGTAGCCAAATCAATTGGTGGCACATAAAAAGAGGCAACTACAGATACAAACCCACACACACACACTCACACACACACTCTGCAAATACAAATAAATCGCAGCATTTCCACAACGGTCATGTTCCTCAGCTTTTATGATTATTATATAAATTTCACCAGTGTCATAAAAAACGAGCCAAGAGGCAGTCAAATAAAAAGCGAGCGGATTTTGTTGATGATGACGCAAACTGCACGCCATCATCAGTAGGAGAAGCTGCGCCAAATGGACCTTCTCACTCCACACACACACACCTTCCCCTCCCCCTCCCCCTCCCCGCACCGTTTTTCTGCGGTCAATATTCAAATGTTGGCCGTGTCCAGTGTGTGGCACCATTTATTAAGTTGTTAAAACATAATTTTCCGTTTGCCTGCCACACAAATTGCAAATTCAAGTGTTGCAACATAGTCGCTTTGCTTGCCACAGCGTCAGTTTTGTGCGCGTCGCTTATGAATTATGAAAATGTTCGGCATTTTCCATGCACGCGTGTTGGCCATAAACACCAACTGGTTTAAGCCATGCAAATTGAAAGTGAAATGTTGAGTGCACGAGGCACGTGGCAAGTGGCACGGCAACTCACGTTGTTGATGCATTTAATTTTTGGCTGCTACTGAAAGAGTCAATCGGACGCAATTCTGACCTAAGTATATCTAAATATTTATTATAATTCAAGTTAAATAAGTTACATTTCTCAATTTCAAATATGAATTGGAAATTCTTCCTTCGCCCCATTTTGAAAATAGCAGCTGTGCGGAAAATGTTTATTGGAAAAATTGAGAGCATCCACTTTTGCTAAGCAGTCTGAAAACTTTTTTTTATTAATGCAAAAATGTTGGCTATCGACTTTTGCGAAGCAGTCTGAAAACTTTTATATTTATAACTATAATAATAATCACAAATTGTAGATTACTTTTAACCCATTTTTTACCTAAAACAGCTTTTTACTAACTGAAATGGGAATTTAAGAAAATTATGCGCTACATTTGAACTGCACGCAATTGTTTTTAGTTTTTTTCTTCTGTACTTTAAAATGATGGAAATGTTATTGTTTTTGGTTCAACGGAAATCAACTTAATTTGGTATGCACTTTACACTGTAAGAAAATGAAATCTCAGTCCAATTACGAACTCCCGGAAACATAAACAGAGGCCAGCTGAGATACGATTTCTTTTATTTATTCATTTGCTGATGGCAGCCGGGGGAGAACAATGCAAATGAATTAAACGTTGCTCTGTCTCTGCTCTTGTTTATTTTCCACTGCTTTCCCATTTTCATTTTCATTTTACAATTTTTTGTTTGTTTGTTATTTCTTGCAATTAAATTTCATTTCGGGGGAAAAACGCAAAAATATCCAAAAAGCAAGGAATGCCAAAAGACGGGTGGCAAATGAAGATGCCGTTGTTGCAAAGAGGCAGCAAGTGCCAAAATGGGCGGCGCAGCAACGCAGAAGTGGGCGTGTCCAAAAAATAATAATGGCGTTGATATCATTTCATTTCTCAATGGCTGCCATCATTTGTTCTTTCGCTCTCCTTAACTTTGTTTGTCTACTTGTTAGCAACATAGTCTCGACATTAACACGTTCAAAAATTCACTCGCTTTTCCTTTTCCTTTTTTTATTTCGATTTTTCCAACTTCCGTTTCGGGTCCGCTTAAAGTGAGACACCAAAAAGAGAAATCATTGAGTACTTCTTTTTTTTTTGGGTGCCTCATTATTTGTTTGGCAATGTTTGCGGAAATCATTTCCATTTTCTACGTCCCCAGTCAGCTCTAATGAATTGGACACAAAGTCATCGAATGCACTTCATAAATATATATATAAAGTATTAGTTATATAATATCAATCATAATCAATACAAATAAACTGAAAATAGCTACAAATTATTCGTTTATCAATCAATCAATTTGGCTTGTAAGTAATTGAAAGTTACATAAATGAAGTCGAATGTTGCTTGTAAATATAAATGCATTTCAATTTATTCATTCTATTTATTGAGATAAAATACAAATAAATTCTTATATTGAAGAGTTCAGCTATTTTTATGCCCTTAACCCATTAAAAATGAGTAAAAGGGGTATAATGGTTTTGTGCAAATGTATGTAACAGGCAGAAGGAAGCATAAAGTATATATTCTTGATCAGGATCAACAGCCGAGTCGATATAGCCCTGTCCGTCTGTCCGTCTGTCTGTCTGTCTGTCCGTCTGTCTGTCTGTCTGTCCGTCTGTCCGTCCCTCCGTCCGTCCGTTAGTATGAACACGCGGATCTCAGAGACTATAAGAGCTAGCGACTTATAGGACTTTGGAATATAAGTTTTCGTGTACCAGGCGCACATCAAGTTTGCTTTATTTTATCGATAACTGCCTCATTTTCTGAATTATCGATACATTTCGATTTCCGATAGCAATAAATTTCACAATTTAAGAGGCAGAGGTTTCTTATTTATACATAACATACATATATATATTATTGATCAATTGCCGAAATTTCATTAAGATCAGATAAGAAACACCAAAGTTATAGTCTAAAATATATTCTCATATTGATCGCATTTCTATCAGCAGTCGCAAGCATTTTCTGTATGCATAGAAATAGGTGAGCGCATGTGTGAGAAAGAGATGACATGATAATCGACGCTAACTGTAGTAGTCTGTATGTATGTATGTATATGCTTGTGAGCAAAAATACTCTGTAAGAAATGCCCTTGCAGAACTCAACATTTGAGTGCAAATCATTTTAAAAGGAGAGTTGCCAATAAAACTAAAATATATTTAACAACTGGTTTAAGGGTATATCGTAGTCGAGTCAACTCGACTACAGCATCTTACTTGTTTAATCCTAGATTTTTTGTTTACATTTTTTGAATCACTATTAATTATTTAATGGTATTTTTTTTGATTTTATTTCATCTGCATGTAAATTTTGCGTTGAGTGCTTGTGAAAATCAGATTTATAAATTTAAATTTAAAAATAATATAAGAAGGAGAATTTTAAACATATTTGTGCTAAAAAATGCTCATATATCAATGAAAATTAATTTAAAATAACAAGATTAAAATCGATCGAGAGACACGGATTAAATTGCAGTTCAGTGTTATTTAACACTCCACTCTAAAAACAAATTTTGTTTGGCGCTTCCCTCATCAACTTCAGATTTAATTAGGTGTTCGTTCATCAAATTATAATTAGATGAAACCACGAAATTAGCACGCATCCAGTGCCAAATTCTGGGCAAACAAACGACCCACGTGGCATGTGGCAGACAGAGAAATATGAGATGTATTCAAATGCGCCCCTAGTTATGACCCACCTGCCACCCAGCCCCGCCCACATGTTACGCAAAACGCAACGTGGAAAATTGTTTTGGCTGCTGGCCAATCAAACGCCAAATACCAAAAATATGAAACATATTCGAAATAACAAAACCAACAACAACAAAAACTTTGCAGCCAAAATTCCAGTTAGCCAAAATCAATGACTGACGTTTATGGAACTATTCGCTAAATTCTAAACTGGCCAACTCCAATTCCGATTGCTGGCAAATGGCCAGCATCAAAAAACTTTAGTTTTTGCCCCCAAAATGATAGCAACAGTTTTTCTTTTTTTTTCATTTAACTGCGCGTTTTTCTCGCAGAGTGAAAATAAAATGTTGCTCATAAAATCTGATGTCAATTGAAACGTTTATCTGAGAGCATATTTCCCTTATGGATTTTCCTTACACACTTATCGAGGGGTGTACATTTTTTTTTTTTTGTTGATAAGTGCAACTTTTTGATTTATATATTTATATATATACATATACATGTATATTTATATATATATATATATACTCTATCAGCTTTAACAGCAGCTTCGATGTACCCACCGAGAGATGAGTTATTAAATGAAAAAGTTGCTAGTTTCAAGATTTGTTGGTTGCTCAATTTAAGTTAAGCTGCCATAGAAATAACTAACGGGTTTTTAGGTAAGCCTGACAAATGTAAGGGTATTTAAAGTTTGATGTGCCGAAAAAAGCAGTGTTTTCTTGTTTATTTACGAACTGCAATTGCAGCAGTTGCAGTTGCACTTCCAGTTGCAGCTGGTGCCACATAGCGCTGCTGGCTACATTTCCGCATTGCAGGCCAAGCACATTACTCACGGAGAGAGAGAGAGCAAGAGAGAGTGAGAGGCTGAGACAGAGACAGGGGCAGGCGCCAGGGAGCACTTGAAAGTGCAATAGCAGTTAATAATTCCACTTCTGACTTGTCGCCGAACTGCGTCGAGTTCTTGGCCACCATCCTGCTGCTGTTCCTCCTCCTGCTGCTGCTCCTGCTGCTGCTCCTGCTACTCCCGCTGCTGTTGCTTTTCCTTATCAAGCTACACGCCCGAGCACTTCCGCCGGACAGGAAAAGAAGAGATGCAGACGCAGAGAGCGAGAGCGATATAGATACAGAGATGTGGGGGACTGCGTCCTGTTCCTCAGCTTGTTATCAACAAAACGTTGTCAAGTGCCGTGGCTTCTGTAGTTTTCCATATTTTCTTGCCTTGTTTCTTGTTGTTGTTGTTGCTTTCGTTTTTCTTTCATTGCTTTTTGCTGGTCGGCTTTTGTGTTCGGAGCGCCTTTTGTCTTTCACTTATGCATGTGAGTTTCCTATTTGGGGCTTGGAGATTTTATGACGCGCCAACTTGCCGAGCCTCTCACATATGAGTCCTCAAGGCATTTTGGCAAAGACAACGGGCGTCATAAAGTGCGCAAAGTTACAGTCAAGGCTCAGCTACAGCTACACTGTAAAAAACTGCACACATATTTGAAACTTCATTCGAAAGATTTCTAACTCGACTCGCAGCTTTTATTTTACATTTTTGATAGTTAACAAAATAAAAATAATATAATAGTAATAAAATAACACACTTTAGGATGTAAATTAATTAGACCTATTCAATGTTATTTAAGACAAAATAATAGAATATGCAAATTAAAATAATTAAGCCTATTCAATGTTATTTTAAAAAATTTTAGAGAATATGCAAATATAAATTTATTTATTTTAAAATCAAGGAACAAAAAATGCTAGTCTAATTTCTGCTTAAAGTTCTTGAAGCGCTTCCTTTGCTTATAAAGTTCACTAGTATTTTCGCTCAGTGTATGGCGACATCTTGAGCATCTAGTTGAGCTTCTTGTGCTCAAGCTCCATTCGAGCGCGCTGCTGCTGGTCGTTGCCTGTCTCTAATACTTTGATAATCCTTGGCTCCAACTATGACTGCGACTCCGCTGCTGCTGCCACAATAACTTTTGATACGCCAGCCAGCCAGCCAGTACTCGTTATCCTGCTCATCCTTCGGCTCGATATGGATATGGACGTGGATGTAGATGTGGATGTGTATATGGATATGTGGACAAGCAGATAGCTTTGTTACTTGAGCCTTGTAGCATAGTTATATCTCAGTGCGTATGAGTGTGCAGAGTGTGTGTGTGTGTGTGTGTGTGTGTGTGTGTGTCGTATATCATAAGCAGAACTACAACAACAAGCTGCTCTGATTTCTCAATTCTTGGCAGGCAGCTTTGCACTTTGTCTAGTTTCAATTTACAAATATCAATTGGATTTTCACTTTGACAAATGCATCCTCGTGACAACTGTTTGTCAAGGATATCACAGGATTTGTCTTGAATGCTGCTTTTACGCAATAATGAATCCAATTTGAGTCTATGCATATTGTGTGCCTATTAATTTCAAATGGTCGACTGTGACGAGATTAATGTTAAGACCATTGAATTGAAAACACTTCTTAATACACAAAAAAAATTTTGGTAAAGTTGAACTATCTTAACAAAAAGGAAGCAATTATTCAGTTTATTAAATTGAACTAATTCATATATTTTTTAACAAACTCTGATTAATTTATTTAGTAAAAGAATAAATTTGAGAATATTATTTTTTTTTAATTTATTTAATTAAACTATTTACTTGCTTGCTTCAAATAAATATTTTATTATATTCCTTTTTTGGAATTATTTTTTGTATTTATTTTTCGACAGTTTCAGAGCTTATACGATAACAACTATTAAAAAAAAAACAATTATAAGTGATTAAGACATATTAATTGCATATTATCATAACATAGTAAAAAAATAAAAATAATATCAACATATAAAAAACTTAAGTTTACCAAACAAAACAAGTCGCAGATTTGAATAATGCACGACTAAAGTAAGTTGTAAGTTGATTTAAATTGTGTGTTTCAACTGAACTATTTGTACGCGTTTTAATTACACACTTAACGAATAACCAAATGTCAGACACAACTCCAGGGGGCGGAAAAATGGGGGGAGTGATTATGGAAACCGCTGGGAAATTCGCAGAAGCCGCAGATGCGGTTCAGAAATTCACATATTCGGGCATTCAATGCTGCCTAATTGCAAATTGATAACAATTTCCAACGTTAATCAGTTATGATTTTAAGCCAGAATTAGAGAAAGAGAGACAGAGAGGGAAAGAGAGAGAGAGAGAGGGAGCGAGAAATTGTAGCCAGGCAATGGAACAAAGACAAAGGGATTTGGAGAGTGATAGAATGGAAATGCACAATTTGTTTTGTATTTGTTGTAGCTTAATTGGTTGTGGTCATTTGTGTGTGTATGGGTGTGTGTGTGCGTGTGCGTGTGTGTGGATTGAAGCTTATTTGCTTGTTGATTTCCGTGCGATTAAACTATTAAATTTGCAATATTTTCAGCAATGATAAAACATAGGATAAACATTAGAATGGAACTCGTTGGACAAGCAAATCTGGTCATAATACTGTCTGCCAGAGAGTCGGGCTCTAACCGTGATATCAATATTTGTACACGCTTTTGGGCCAGCAAATATGGCTGCAACATGACTTGTCTCTCTCTCTCTCTCTATCTCTCGCTCGCTCTCTCTCTCTGTACTCACAACTCGTGTTTGACAATTAAATATTTGGCCAGAGTGTATAAATATTTTATGAGGCCAGCGTTAAATTTAGCATGTGTGTGTGTGTGTGTGTGTGGGTGTGTGTGTGTGTGTGTGTGTGGGTGTGATTGTGTGTGTGCTTACACATAAATGTATGCCTATGATTATTTGGAGAGCACCACTCAAATTATGCAGAGGTGGCAAGCAAAAAAAAAAAAAAGGGGAGGGGGGCGTGGTTAAAAATCATAAGAGAATACTTAAATGTTGTATAATTTTACATAGACAATTATATTCAAGTGCCTCAGCCAGAAATCTTTCCATCTGCATGTGTGTGTTTTTGGGGCGGACGGGGGTGGAAGCTAAAGACTCGAGCTTAAGTGACACTAACAAGTCAGGCATACGAAACACCGTGAGTACACTGAAAACAAAAATCAAGCAATGATTAAATTTTAATACAAAATTAATACAAAATTAAGACAGTCAATTGAAATTTTGGCAATGGGATTTTCTCATTTCCCGCTCAACTTCTTATTTTATTATTTGTTTTTTTTTTCCTGTGTAATCGGTTCAGGAAGAGAATGAGGATAAGCACAAGGATTTTTGCTCTTGCGTGTGTTATGTTTTGGCTGCTGAGAGCAACTCAATCTAAATGCGGTACAATGACATCTAAAGTGTTTGGGCTGGGCTTTTCCCATGATGCCATGATGATACCAGCCCCATCCCCATCCCCATTCCCATCCCCATTCCCATTCGCATCTCCCAGTCCACGTAGCGAAACAAGCTCTGCAGAGGCTATGACATTAGTTCTGCTTTCTTTTAAATGTGTCACGTAATTTCAGTGTGTGACTGCGAGACTCTCTGCAACAAAACTATGCAGAGTGTGTGGAGTGTGGCAGCTGGCACGACAAGCCGAAGAGCAGACAAGAGACACACAGACAGACAGACAGCCAGGCAGACAGACGGACGGACGGACGGAGGGACGAACGATATATGGCTGGCATTTAAGTGAAATGTATGTAGAGCATATTTAGGGGTGCCACAGTTCAACTGTGGCAAACTGTGGCAAACTGTGTCAGTTGACATTTAAAGATAGTTAACAACAGTTTGGAATACGCGTCGAGCATTAATTTGAGCCCAAGTGCTTGAGAGCATTTAAATGTGGTAGCTACAAAAGATACAGTACACAAAATAAATGATGATAATTAATTGGTGCTTCGGTTGTGTGGCAACAACTGAAGCTCAAGTTACCAACTTAATTAATGTATGCAATGGGGTAAATCTAAAATTTGATTACAATTCTGTACACAACTCACACTTGAAGCAATTGGAATTTTGCTGGTCTATTTTTAAATATTTTCTTTTTTTATTTTTTTTTCCAAACTTGTGCACTTTGGCATTTTCTAATTTTATTGGTTTATTTTCGAATGAGTTTCCACAGCTAAAAAGTTCAATTGAATTAAAAACAGAGTGAAAAACTGCAATTCTGAAATGTTTTCAACTGGCTGGATAAATTCCCACTCACATTCACATTTATTACGCTTGAGAGGCAGCCAGGAGCATTAATTGATATCAACATCGATTTAAAATTTTCTTCTTTTGAATTCGAATTATTTAAATACGTGTCTTTTTTGTGTCTACGCATTTTCCATGGCATTTTCCATTGAAAATACTTAAACAAATTACAGCACTAAATGAGAGTGGACACGACTAGTAAATACTCTATGCAGATATAATATTAATAATCATAATCAGTTATCATAATAATAATCATAATCAATTCTCCAACTCTCATTATTTTCAACAGAAAGATTTCATTTAATACTTTTAAATTAACTAAATATATCTGGAATTAAATATTTAATTATTTAAATACCCAATGGATTTCAATATGTCATTTAACTTTGTGATTCTCTCAAATACCCACTTTTAATCTATACAGCTTATAGGGTATTTGAAAACTTTGCTGCTAACGCCTTTTTAAGCCTTAATTTGAACTCTATTCAAATGCAGCACACGTAACTGTAAACAACAGTAAATGAATCTGAAAAATCAGCACTTAACGTTAATTGCAGATTTCCCTTTTTTTTTCTTCCATAATATATTTGTTTTCCCTTCGCTGATGTGGCCTTTAACATGTGTTCGATCCGCTAACGGGTTGTTGTGTGGGGGGGAGCGGTATGCAGATTAATGTTATGCACACACATGACTGTGCGGCGGGAGTTGCAACAAAATACGTTGGTAATCGACGGCAACAGCAACAGGAATAACTGTAGTTAAGTGGCTGCATTTGACATTAACTGCGTCCTCCAAAAACTTTGCACGTGAGACAAACATTTAAAAAACAAAAAAACAAACAAAAAACATGCAAAAGCTGCGCTGCAATTTGTAGCGTATGCAAATTAGTGCAACAGAAAAACGGGGGAAAATTAAGGTTAGCTGAGGACTCTCCTGGAAAAGAGGGGTAGAAGCCGAAAGCAGAAAGTGGAGCTTAAAGTGAAGTCCTTCTGGCTGTTGTTGAATTAATTGTGCACGCATTAAAATTGCTTAACTAAAAGGCACTTCAGCAGCCAAAACCAGTCATTTTCTCAACCCCACTTTTCCTCCCCACCCTCTCGTTTGAGGCCAAATTTCAACTTTTACCCTTGGCGTGGTAAAAGTTTGCGTGAAATTTGACAGTGTGTGTTAGCTGTATTTTTCTTATTTTTTTTTTTATATTTAAGCATGCGGGTCTCAAAAGGATTAATTACTAAGCCAGAAATGAATTGACAGACAGCAGACTTGTGCAACACTGACACATACTTAAGCGCCCTGGGCAAGATTAAGAATTTAGAGACAAGTTTTAATACTCTTTAAAAAATTAAATAAAATAATAATTAAATAATCAATTGAATAATTGAACAGGTCCAGGCCAGAAGCTATCGTACAATAAATAAGATATACAGGAGTATTACAAATTAAAGGGGAGGTTGGATTAAGAATTTAGAGACAAGTTTTAAAACCCTGCCAAAGATATTATATTAAAATAATTAAATAAAATAATAATTGAATAATCATTTGAATAGCTGAATATATCTGGGCCAGAAGCTATCGTGATAATGAAGTAGAATAAATATGATGTGCAGGAGTATTCAAAATTAAAGTTGAGGTAGCACAATGAGCATAAAATGACTTAAGAATAACCCCACCTAATTGAACATATCAGAAACTGCCAGCTACAACTTAGGTATTCTACAAGATTTAAGAATGTTAATTTTTTATAAATTTATTTAATTAAGCTATTTACTTTCTGGCTTTTTAAAATTAAATAAATATTTTATTATATTCCTTTTATGGAATTATTTTTTGTATTCTGTTTCGACAGTTTCAGAACTTATACGATATAAATAATTGAAAAAAAAAACAAAAGCATAATTGGTTAAGACTTAATAATTGCATATTAACATAATATAAAAAAAGTAGTATTAAAAATTAAAGTTGAGGTAGCACAATGAGCCTAAAATGACTTAAGATTAACCCTACATAATTGAACATATCGGAAACTGCTAGATACAACTTAACTATTCTACAAGATGTAAGAATAATAATTCTTATAAATTTATTTAATTAAACTATTTACTTTCTGGCTTTTTAAAATTAAATAAATATTTTATTGTATTCCTTTTATGGAATTATTTTTTGTATTCTGTTCGACAGTTTCAGAACTTACACGATATAAACCATAAAAAAAAAAAAACAAAAGCAACATGAGTTAGCACAATGAGCCTGAATATATCGGAAACTGCCAGATATAACTTAAGTATTCTACAAGATTTCCTTCAACTAAGCAGACATTTTATCTAATTATGTTAATTCGAAGAGTATTCAGTTTTCGTCAGAGCAAAGTTCATTTTACAGACTTGTTTTCATTTCAATTTGTTGAAGTTTCACGCATTTGTCTTGAGTAGATAACTTTCACTCGCTTGTCAGACTACACATGTCTCTCTGGGTTGAGTTTCATCTCATTTTCATTTACATTTTCATTTTCATTTTCAATGCAAAATTCCAACATTTCCCTTCAACTGCGACTCCCACAAACTTGTTGTCGTTTTTTGTTGCTGCTGCTGCTGCTGCTGTGTTCTTTATAGTTACTATTGTTATTTTCATTTCCACTTTACATCAAAACGATTGTCTGTCTTTCTGTCTTTCTGTCTGTCTGTCTGCTTGTCTGCCTATGTCTGACTGCTGACTAGGCGCCTCCTCCCCCCTCTCCTCACCCACAACCTTTCTCATCATTACATTTCATTAAGTTTCAAAGGCAGACGCCGAAGTCTGTGCATTGTTGCTGTTGTTGCTGTTGTTGTTGTTGCTGTTGTTGTTGTTGTTGCTGTTGTTGTTGCTGTTGTTGCTGATGTTTTTTGTGTTTATTAAACGTTTTCGGGGCGCGTGTTCATTCAATTTGTTGTTGTTGTTGTTGCTCTTGCTGAAAATGTTATGTATACATGCCTGCGTCTAAACAAACAACAAAACACAAAAGCAACAAAAGCAACAACAACAACAACAACTAGTAAAACAAGGGCAAACAGCACATGAAGAACTCAAGCTGTGTTTCTTTTTTATTCTTGTTGTTTTCTGTGTGTGTTTGTTTTGTTTTTTTTTTTTTTTGTATTATTTTTACCAAGAAAGCGCTTGGAAAATCATTTTAATTGTTTTGTTTAAATAACAGACAAACAGACAGACAGACACGGAAAGCTGCTGGAAGCGAATCCAGGGCAACAAAACGTGAACATGCAGCGATTTGTCTCGTAGGCGTATCCTTAATATTTATGCCACATACGCCACGTGTGTGTAAGTGTGTGTGTGTGTGTGCCACGTGTATCGCTGTGTGCACAAGTCTCCGCCTTCCACTTTTCCAATTTGCTGCCTCCCCAAACGCTAATGCCACAAACCAATAAACTATGAGCTTAATTTTGAGTGGTGCAACTTGTAAACTATATAAAACTACATACATATATCCCGGTAGCTTAAGCTTTAAATCAAGTTGGGTGTATTTTAATATAATTTAATTTAATAATTATGGTGAATTTAAAGGATTACAATTTAGCGACAGCTTTTTAACTCTGATATTTGAATTTTAATTACATTTATATATGTTTTGTTTTTCTTCTCTGTTAAACTTGATGCACCTGAGAACAGTTAATTCAGAAGGGTTAACAGATCAAAATGGGTTTACTGTGCTGATCCTGATCTAGAATGTATATACTCTATAAGTTTCGCAAATGTTTCTTTCTGTCTGTTTTATGCTATTCCACAACTCCTTTTAAACATTTTAAACAGATTCAGGCTTTAACTAGTCGCAGACACAATTCATTTTCATAGCAAATAATTTTCATGCAAATATTTTAATTTGTTTTTCATTTTGGACAACAGAGCAAAAGACACATTTTCCTCTGAGTGTTGACAACTTTTAGGCCAAGTGCCTTTTTTGCAAACCGTTTTCGTTCATTTGTATTTTGACATATCATGTTTTCCTTTGTTTTTGAGCAGCGCTTCGAATTGGAAACTTGAGCTGATGTCCTTGAAAATTGTTGTTTTTCTCGTTGTGTCTGGCACAATGATAATGGTAAATTGGTAAATGAAATACGATAATATTTTAAATAGGCATTGTGCATGTTGGGTCGGACAAGTTGATTGTTTGACCTTTGACCGGGCCAAGGCCAAGTGCCCCCCAAAAAGTTTATCAATTCGACTCAGGCCAAAGGCAGACTTATCGGAATGGGTGACAGAGCTGGGTAATGGGAATGGGATGGGGACAGGGATAGGGATGGAGGTAATAGAAAAGGACGCTTATTGAAAATGCTTTTGGCCCGTGGACACGTAGTAATAGTAAAAGGAATAAAACTTTCCCACCACGACATTGCCGAGTACGTGAGCGCACTGAAAAGCTGCGTAATTAAAAGTCGGGTAAATATGTGCATTTAATATATTGTTGCACAAGACACATATAAACATACATATATATATATATACATGTATATGGATAGATATTTTTAGACAAGTTTTGGCCAGCTGATATGATAAGTCCCACTTAAGCCAATCCAACAAACACAAAAAATTGAAACGATGCGTGCGTTGCGAAAATTTCCAACTTTTAATTGTGAAAGTTTAGCGAGAAAAAGAAAAGCGAAAGAAAAGCAAAGTGGGTGGAGTGAGTACAACTTAAACCTTACACACACAAGCCCACACACACACAAACACACATGTTTCATAAGCGCCAGAAATAGAATTGAGTTCTGCGCACACACACACCCACACACACACACACACACAGCAGGTGTGTCAAATTGTTGCTCATAGTAGTATTAAGGGGCAAAAGGCAACCCAGAGGCAAGACAGATAGGAAGAGTGGCAGAGAGGCAGTTGGGGCAAAATGCTTGTGGCTGCTGCTCACATAGAATCTGCTGTCATTCTGGGTTTGCTTGTCATCAACTTCATGCGTTTTGACATTTTTATTAGTTGAATACTCCTTAGCAGCATGCTCCATTGCTCCATTGCTCCATTTCCCACCCGTTCAGCGCTGTCCGCTCTCCTATCCCATCCTCATCCTGGTGACATCTAATAAGTGTTTACTACCCAACGAGGACGCTTTTTCCAGTGCTTTAAAAACATTGGGGCAACACTGTCTTCGCCTGTGTGTGTGTTCGCATGTGTGTGTGTGTGTGTGTTCAGGTTCGTGTCTGTTACAATTTGCTGCCCTGCTGGATGCCCCCAACCACCACGCCTCCCGCCTCCTCTCACATATATTCCCAGTCGATAAGGAATGAACAAATTGTGCGCAATTCACTGTTTTTTACACTTTTCGCATTAACTTTGCTTGAACTTTTTTTTATTTCTTCTGCGTATTTGTCTAACGAAATTGCCGTTATGTTGAGGCTAATTTGATTGATGTGAACGAGTTTTTCAAATTCTATATATTGAGTTATATTTGACAGCGTATATGTATTTACACATATTGTGCTGAGAATAAATTTTGAGATCGATTTACACATTGATTTCAAACTTTAAAAAAAAAATACTCTCACACAAGACGTTAATAATCTGTAACAATAAATATTTATGATGACATTAAAAACATACACAAAAAATCATGATGAATTACAATACATTAATTAGCACTCAGAAATACTTAAATTATGTAGAAAAATGCAAAAAGTCTGTGGCACATTTATTTCGAATGTAAAACAAATAACGCATCATTTTATTTGCCCATTTGCGACGTGGCTTTAATTTATGCAATTAAGCCGCTTTAATTAGTTAAGAACAACCAGACTAAAGAAAAACAACAGCTGTTGCATAAATAAGTAAGCGTTTCCGACCACAAAAATAAAAAACTCGCATCAAAAAATACAATTCAACCATTTGAACAATTTCGCTTATGTGGCAAAAACTGAAAACCAATTTAATTTGCGCTCCGGTAAAAAAAAAAACGTTGAAAGCCTGCTCGGTACAAAGAGTTAAAAACAAACAACTAAAAGCGTAGTACTAGAGCATAGCCGACTACGGAATACTCTAATAATAACAAAATATATTCTCCGGTGGTGGGGGATATTGAGGATCTGATTGGTTAAATCAGTTAATTAACCAGTTAATACTGACAATATATTTCCCAAATTTGGTGACTGGAGTCTTAACATTTTTCGATATAAATGGTTTTATCGATATAAGATCGATTTATTCATGTCATCGAGTTAACACTTGAGCTGACGAATATGAATATACGAATATATATTATTACGAACATTGTACAAAACCAATATACTCTTCCACCTTTGATATCAGAGTATAAAAGCTGGAATATTAAGTTCTTAACAGGCACATTATTTTTAATAAAATAATGTTTTAAATACACAAAATATGTTCATCTGCAATATTAGACTTTTCATGATTAATTAAAGAACTCGAGAAGCGCAAATAAAAACATTTAAAATGACTGGCAGTATTTTGAAAATTATGTATTCCATAAGAAAATGCTTAAAGAAAAATCTAATTGAATTTTTCATGTAACAGCATTTAAAATTGTTGCACAGAATCCGTGATATTTTGTAAAGTTCGCTGGCAACTCGCTAATGCTAATGAAGTGACAGAGAGTGTCCACTGTCCACTGTCCAGAGTGCAGAGTTGACAACTCAAAATGGTCAAGCCAAGGTTTCGTGTCCTGGATCCTTAAAATTTTGTGTGAACGTTTATGATGGCCAGAAATAAGTGGGGGAAAAAAATGGAATATGGCAAAAAAAAAAAAAATACAACGTCAATGTCCATTTGCAAAAGTTGTCCCAAGAAACTGATGGCTATTTGGACGGGTGGGAGGAGTGACTGCAAATTTCAAGCAGCTGGCGTGCGTCCAAAGGTGTCCCTGGGGAACAGAGGACGGAGAGGAGCAGTTTTGGATGTGGGCAACGACTCAGTTGAGTTCCGTAGCAGCGGTGAAACTTTTAAATGAAATTTTTGCGTTAAAGTTTTGTCAGGTAAGTTGCGCAGCAGCTTGGCTTAGGTCAGCCAGGAAAGTAGCGGTCTACCGCAATCACACACCAGAACACACACACACACACACACACACACAGACACACACACGCTCTGTAAAGACCTATATTGTCACGTAGCTTGCTTGGTGACAGATTCCAACTGGCAGGCAAATAGCATTAAGCCAAGAAACGGCAGCTAAGCAACAGCACATTATGAGCCACCAAGGATGCGAAGGATGCCAAGGATGCTTAGGATGATGCAGGTAAAGCAGCAGCAGTAATCCACGCCACTGGTACCCCATTCTCTCCTTTACCCAACGCAACAAAAGTTTGCGTCTTAATGTTCCTGCAAGTGTTGCCAACCGTGCGTTGTCTCATTGTTGCCCCAAACATCCTTCACACCCCCGCAAAAAAAAACACACAAAAAAATGAAATTAGCAACATATGCGAGCTGTTGCCCAAATATTTATATATATATACATACATATGTATACATATATGTTTGCAGGCTGAGATTCAACCGTTTAATTGTCCTAATGCAGCATTTCAAGTAATTACAACATTTTCTTTTGCACACTCGCATATGGAAATATAATTCTTATGTATGCGCCACTCATAATTTTGTTTTTTATTGTTTTATGCTAATGCTTTTTAAGCCGTTGGTCGAAATGTTTTTTTTTGTGGTGCTTTGCTACCCAAAATAAAATTATGACATTCTCTGCGGGCTCCAAATCCAAAAAGCTAATGTGTTTTTAAATATGCTGCAGCGGCTGCTTTTGGCCAGCATTCATTAACAGTCAAAGCTCTCAGACAGCAAAGCTATTTAGGCGTTAAAACGGAGGGAAAAGCGGTTAAAAGCAGGCATTTTAGTCAAATGTGTTGCAGACTAGGCCTTTTTTTATAAAACGTTGGGATAATTTATGTTTTATACGTAGTATTTTTTTGAAAGCGCTGAAAAGTATGCTATACAATTTTTAATAGGACATTTTGTCGAATTATTCTTAATGTTCGTTGGGTTGTAAAGTTGAATTTGAATTAAAATATAATTTAAGTAACTTAAAATATGTTGTATATGCCTCCAAAAAGACTTGAATGTGTTTTATGTTTGGAACAATATACAAAAATATATCAACGATTGTTTTTCTTTTATTTGATAAACTGGATGTGGAACCTTCAACACTTAATTTGATTAATCTAAAATTGCAGAAAATATATTGATTCACTATTGGAGTAAATGCAACCCATTCACAATTGTTAATTTAAGAATTCAAAATTTATAAATAATTCAAATAAGATGTATTCACTTATAACAGAACCCATTCAGTTGAATCTTTTGCAAAAGTAAAATGAATAAACTAAATATTGAATTCTAACTCGTAACATTTGATTAAACAAATCCAACGTTATGTGTGTTATAAATAAAAAATATAAGATAAATAAATTAAATATTAAACTCTAATTCTTAATATTTGATTAAACAAATCCAACGTTATATATGCTATATATACGGCTTATATTAATTCGATCACTCACTTGTTGCTTTGATGTTCCTTCAGCTTTGCTCGGCTACCACACGGCGTATGCTTAATGTTTTAATTTAATTCTTTTCTTTTCGTTTCCTTTTTCGTTTTTCTTTTTTCTTTATTTTTTTTTTGTGGCACACTCACGGAACACTGGGCAATAAAACTACTCGGCTTGCTTTTATTTCAATTTCTGACGCGCTTTGTTTGCTTTAGTTGAGGCTGCTTCGAAAAAATCTAAAAGCTGCCATCGTGCAATAAGCCGCACTTGCTCACTAACATAGACCAAAACACACACATGCACACACACTCGCACACGCACTCGCACACACACACACACAACCGTCGCACTAACACATTGTTATAATGTATTTTTTTTTTTTTTGTTGTCCAAGTCCTTTTGGCTGCGGCTGGTCGACGTTGCTGTTGACGTCCTTTGGGTTTTGTCGTGAAAGGCAACAGCTTGAAATGCTATTAAAATATAATCTGCTGATAATCTGCACTTAATTTTGTGCTTTAGTCGATGGAGAGCACACACACACAAAGAGTAGTGTATGAAATGTCCTTGTCTGAAAGCAGTCGTCAGCTGTTCGTCCTTAATTGTCCTTTAAGTCCCCAAGTAGCCCACAAATCAGCGTTTGAGGCGTTGCAGCCACTAAATCTTTTCGTACCTTTCAATTTGCGTTACTTAGCTTAACTTAATTTTTTTTTTGTAGCTGTTTTTAATATCCACTCACTTCGTTAATCTTTTGCATGTATTTGGTTTTTATTGGTTTTTTTTTGTGGCTTTCTATTTCCGTTTTGCCAGAACCTTTTTTTACTTGGCCGTTTCTCTGTTTCCGCTTCGATGAATTTTAATGTTTGCTATGTTAGTTGTTTGATTTGCTATAGTTGTTGTTGTTGTTGCTATTGTTGTTGTTGTTGTTGTTGATGTTTTCGTTGCAAATTCGTTCATGTGCGTGGATGTTGATTTCATTTGCCGTTACCTTTTGATAGACTAGCAGCTTTTATTTGTGTGATTTTCGTTTTGTTTAGCTTTTCGGGAATTGATTTTCCTTTTCCTTTTTTTTTTAAATTTATAACATTTGCTTTAGCTTCTTTAATCAAATTTCCACTTGATTGAAGTGACGAAAATTTCGATGATTTCCGGTTGATACAGTGGCTGCTGGTGTGTTTGTGTTTGTGTGTGTGTGTGTGTATTTGTATGTGTGTGAGTGTGTGCGTGAGAGAAACGAAAGAAGAAAACTTTTTATTAGTTAGAACTTTTGGCAATTGATTTTGTATTAACAATAGATTAGTCCTAACTTTTAGACAAGAGAACTCAAAACAATATTTAATTATAATGATTTTCATTGTTAAATTATATTATACATTAAGTTTTGGCATAAAAGTACTGTTATCAAGTTAAAGATTCAAATGTGAGTTATTTCTAAGCTCGGCTTGGTACATTGACTAAAAACAGTCACTGTAATATTAGTCAATGTGATATTGTCATACGCAGATAATGCAATAAATATATATAAATATATGATGGCTTCAAAATAATTTTTCTTATTAAATTAAATTTAATTTAAGTTTATTTATTTTTAAAAGGCTCCATTTTTTTTTTTATTCATGGTTTCAAGTCGCATGGTTTCAAGATTTTTAGTAGTTTATGTTTTATATAATTTTGTTTGTTAACAGTTTTCCGACAGCTTGTAACTTTCTATGTTCGCAATTTTTAACAAGCTCCTTGAAAAACTTTCGTTGTGCTACAAATTGCTATGCATTTTTAAAAAATCTATTTCGAAATTGTA
Organism: Drosophila kambysellisi; assembly: GCA_035042185.1. Lineage (NCBI taxonomy): Eukaryota > Metazoa > Arthropoda > Insecta > Diptera > Drosophilidae > Drosophila > Drosophila kambysellisi. The sequence continues at coordinate 1,740,850 of JAWNLS010000945.1, read as the reverse complement.
TTAAAAAAAAGTCGTGAATTATAGTGAAATTCACTGGAAACTGTTGAAAAAAATTTGTAAAGTCGAATTTTTGCTGCAAACCTTGCTGTCTCTTGACACACACTCTACAATCACTATATAATTAATTCATGAGCAACTTTTGGCCCAATGCCCCCGAAAAGTGGCGCATCTGCGGCTATAACCAGAAACCAAAAGCCAGTAACCAGAAACCATTAAGAAGCGTCGCTGTGAAATTTTTGAATGAGCTTTTGGCAATTTCATTTCCGTTTCTTTTTTTCCACATTTTTTTAATTGAATTCGTCGCTTTTAGCATGTCGCATTTTTTGCCTGCTGTTATAATTTGCATTTACTTTTTTTTTTCTTTTCCTCGTTTGTTATTGTTTTTCCGTATTTCTGTTACAGTTTTTTTGAGCAACTTTTTTTTCCCCATTTAACTGTCAGATCCTCTTAACGTGACCGCTTTTACCATTCGCCTGCGAGTATTTTCATAATACCTCCAAACGCAGCATTGCGGCATTAACAGACACACGCACAACACACACACACACACATACACAGGTTGTAAAAATAAAAAAAAAAATGAAAAATATTTTCACAATTGGTCTTATATTTTTGCATTCACAAAATTATAATTTGAGTAGATTCGACGCAGCAGCCGCAAACACTAAAATATTTAATTTCCTCTATGCGTCTGACGTTGATATAATTCCTTCCGGTTGTTCCTGCCACAGAGTGTTTATAATTCCTCGCCAAACCTATTTAGACGGAAACATCCGCATGGCCAGAACCCAACAGCTCTAACAGCCAGCTACAATTTCCATCAATTCCACCCACCCCCCGACCCAAACAATCCCCTATACAATTTTACAAATTGTTGTTTCGCTAAAAAAAAAAAAAAAATTAAATCACATTTTCCACTGCCACTTGCCTCATTCCCCTCGTATGTTTCTGGCATTTATGCTTCATTTACTTTTGATGGTATTTTTTTTTTCTGTCAGCAAAGTTTGTGTTGTACACGTTGTTCTGGTTGTTGTTATTTTTTGACATTTAATGGTTCATTGCAAACTTTAGCTTAAAAAAATGTTTAATATGTGCTTCCACTTAATGTTTAAGAAAATCAGTAGATTAAACTTTATCCGGTTTGTGAAATTATGGGAAGATTGTGTTAGACTAAAGTAAATTCCCTTCACAGCTCACCAAGTATATTTTAATATTAATATATTCAAAGGCTGTTTGACATTCAATAACTAATTGACTAAAAGCACACAATATTTATATAAATAATAATAAATAAGTAAATTAAAATTGCGAGTTGCAATAATGTCTGGCGAGTAGTAAATTATTTCAATAAAGAAAATGAAAAGGATATCTTTTTAAAATATGGACAACAGATTATCTAAAGCAACATCACAATTATTTTGATAGCAACAATATGTGATTCTGGCAAAACCGCAGAGCAAAATAGCAATTCAATTTACTGCTCCTTCACTTAACTTAATTAAAATGTACAAATGTTAAATATCATAGATTTGAATTTGAGAAATGATTTCTGTGAATTTGGCATAACACATTGAAACGGTTATCAATAATAAATTTTAAAATAAATATTAAATGAAGACAAAGTGCAGCTATTAATTAAAATAAGATTTAGAAACTCATATTGTGAAGAATAAATGCTTAAAACTAAATAGCTTTAAATTTTGATTTATGAATTCAACTTTTAACTTGACACTTTTCACCACTGCCTTTGTTAATTTTCATTCACAAAAGAAAGTTGCTTTCTAAAACTCAGAAATCTCCTTCAATTGTCGGCACTTGTTTCGCTTGCCAAAGTGAAATGAATTTTATTTGTGGAAATTTATTTCATTTATTGAAACACACATTAATCAACAACAAAGAAGACTCGGGGCCTCTTGATTCCGCTTTATGGCCAGACTAATTAGTTTTATGTGGACACATTTTATTAGCCAACTCGTCGACGTCGTCTGTCAAACAACTCGAGAGTGCGTGGTAATTAAATTAAATATAAACTCAGCGCTGCTGCAACCTGCTGCTTAAAAAATAATACAAAACATAAAACTAAAAATTATAAACTCGTTTAATATTTTTATTTCAGAGTGAACAAAATGTTAATGAGGTGTTTCAGTGAGCTGCTGTGATGGGCATAAGAGGGGCCAGTGCATTAATTAAAAAGGGTTCACAATTTGAGTTGGCAACGAAAAATTGTCGCTCAACTGTTGACCCAGGCAAAAAAATAAAAAAAAAACATAATTTTCAAAAGGAAAAATAAAAATGTGAAAACAAAAATAAACTAAGGGAATAATTTAAAGGATGCTTTAAGGAAACGCATCGCACGTGTTTGGTATTGGCCTTTTATATTTTCATTCTTGCCACATTTTTGGCTGGTATTTTTTGTTGTTGCCATTTTTTGCTGTTCTTGTCAAGCTCAGGCCTAAGGACACAATTTCAATTTGAGCGCCTTTGAGCTATGTGTGTACTCTTCGCTCGTCCTTTACCTCGCTCTCTGTCTCTCTCTCTCTCTCTCTGTCTCTGTCTCTCTCTCTCTTTCTGTCCTGTCTCTTGTGTCTCTTTCTTTGTGCTATATGGCGCTTTAATTTCCGCTTGAATTCAAAGCAAAAGGTTTCCCTTTTTGGGAAATGGGGGCGAGCTCATGAAAAAGGTTTGCCTTCACTTGCATGTTGACTTGCGACTTGGCTGCTGCTCGACCTAAAAGCGACCAAGCAAAACAAAACAAAAGCTATTTCAAACACACAAACACACACACACACACACACACACACACACACATACATACATTTTAATTTTTGCTTGCCATGTGCGAGCTTCAACGACGTTGGCGGCCTCAAAAATGGCCAAGCAACCTTTTCAACTTGATTAATTTTCACAATTTAACTTGATGAGCACGAAATTTTCCAACTACACAATGGAAAGCGCTAGCCATTGCCCATTGAGTAGGTGTCAGTCAATCAGTCAGTCATTCACTGACTCACTCACTCACTCTTTCAGTCAGTCAGTCAGTCAGTCAGACAGTTGGACAGTTAAGATTCTGTCACATTTTGATTTGAACTTTTTATTTTTATTGCATTACATACAGATATATATATTATATATATATATATTTGGACATCATCTGTTTATCACTTTTCAAGATTACTTTTGTAAATGCGCTGTGATTAGAAAGCGGTGCCCAGAAGAACCCCTCAATTTGATTTATTCATGAAAATGTGGCGACATTTCAGCTAATGTCTTGGCCCACATGAAAGCCATTTTACGAGTAACTCAAACAAATATATTGAAGACCATTTCGAAAAAGGCTAAGAAGTCCGTTTGATTTTTGGCTGACTGATATTTATTGCATTTTGTTACAGCCTTGAAAGTTTTAATTGGAATTGCTTGTAAGTTGCCACTAGGGTAATCTGTGGCACTCATGAATTATTGTATCCTTAAGTGAAGTGAAATATTACTTGCCATTTTTTAAGTCTAAAAACTCTCAATATTCTCAGAGCTGTTTTTTTATGTTATTAGCATATATCAAAAAAGCAAATATATTCGATAAGCTAACAAAGGATTGCCCAAAAATAAATAAGCAACTAACTATTTATTATTTTGACCGGCAGCATATGCAACTGAACTAAACAATTTTAAAGCATTAGTCATACGACTGGTTGGTTGGACAAATGGGGAAAATCTAAAGGAAAAGCGTTTGGACTACAGGCTGTTGTAGCTAACAGTTTCCATTCGCAAGTTGGACAAGTGATTTATTAGTCGAGTTGAAATTTGTTTGGTTTGCTTCGCTTCTGTTTAGTTTGTTTTCAACCAGTTTAGTTGCAGTAGGCCAAAGGTAAAAGAACTTTCACCAACTTGAAATGCTGCCAATACTTTTCTATCTGTATATACACAAATATATATAAATAAATATATATATAAATATATATATGTATGTATTTTGCGCAAAATGATGCCAAAATTTAAGCATAAAATAGTTTCTGCTTTGAAATATAGCCATTTGCTGTGTGTTGTTTTTAGCCATAAATTTTGTTATAATGCTTGCACAAATTTCACATAATTTAGTGTTGTTGATTTTAAGCCGGGTTTTTATTAACAAATTTATTGATGTTTTTCTTTTTTTTGACTTGGTGATATTTTGTTTGCATTTCCTTTGTTATTGGTAAATTTTGGCACATAGCTTGTATGGTTTTTGCAAATTTGTTTAGTTTATTTGGTGTTGATGAAATTCAAATGGGATTCTCTTTGTTTAGATTATTTTGTTATTATTTGTATGATAGATGAATTTAAAGAAATTGACAAAGTTTTAATATCTATTTATAAATTTTTGTTTTTGGTTTTGCTTGAACTTTATTGAAACAACTTCAAATAAAATTGCTTATCTTCTGAAGCTTACATTTTCTATACAAAGCAGTTTGTTGGGCTGCAAAATACTTGAGCTCGATTTCAGCTTTGTAGTTTCAACGAAGTTGCAAGTTGAGCGTTGACTCTGCCTATTGCTGAGTTGAAGCCCTACGGCGGCTCCAAGTCTCAAAGGATACAAAGGTGACTTTAAGTTCAACCGGATCGCGGGACATTCGCGTTCGTTGGTGGCAATACGCGTTACCTGAACCTGTCCCTATCCCTGTCCCTGTCCCTCTGGGGTATTTGTTTCACTGTTTGCTTTCGCTTTGGCCCAAAAATGTACACACACCAATGCACAACTCAAACCATGCCACACACCACGAATCGAATCGAAACGCACGCACGCACTTTGCCCGCACACACGCACACACACACTCGCACACACTAGCACAGCAGACACACACACACGCGCGCTCACACGTACAACAAATACCGGGGATAGGACGCGTTCTGGATGTGTGTGTGTGTGCGTCGTTCTTGTAAATTGTTGTCAAAGTAAAAATCGGAACGCGTGCAAAATGCTTGCTCCCTGTCTGAACGGATGCTGGAGCTTGACTGAAAGCAGCGTTCACCTTAGCCAGAGCATCATCAGCGCCAACAGCGGCGGCCAGAACCTACTACAATACTACGGACGGCAACGGCTTTTTGGCCAAGCGCCCGAAACGAAGTCAGAACACGCACGAGGATGCCAGGATGCGGCACTGTGTCGAATCGAGTCGAGTCGAATTGAATCGTTGTCGTCGTCGACGTCGACGTCGCAGTCGCCGAGTCTCAACGACTCTTTGCCACAATTACAGCATCCCTGCAGCAGCTTTGCGAGTTGAGCTTTTTGCCTAAAGAGTGCACGCGTTAAGCTTAAGAGCATCGGAGCATTGCCAAAAGCTCGCAGAGCTTGCAATACACATTCAGCACATTGAGTGAGAGCGAAAATGAGCGAGCTTTTGAAAAGCTTTCGCTTGCTTTTTGTATTTATTTTTGTTTTATTTAAATTTTTGTAGGCTTTTTAATAAATTCACTCGTTTCGTTGTTTTTCTATTTTTTTGTTCAGAGAATGGGCCTCAGCTGTGCAATTTTAAGCTTTGTATCCTTTTCAATCCCTTTTGCTTGTATTTGTGTGTGTTTGTGTGTGTGTGTGTGTGTGTGTGTGTGCGTGAATGTTTGTGCTGTCGGCTGCCAATTTAGACAATTTAACAGGTGGTTAAAGGTTTTTGTTTGTTTGACTGTGCAAATAAAAGAAGAAAAAAAAACGGAATTTGATACCCTTCCAAAATGATGGTATGTGAGCTATGTGATATAGAAGTCTGATATTAAATGAAATAAATGATAAACAAAAGCACATATGTAATAAATGTATACATAATGTATACCTCCTTTAATGCAGGAGAATGAGTCAAATTATTTAGCATACATTTTGGCGTTCGACTAAGATTCTGTTGGGCAGGCTATTTTGTGCGCCTGCCAATGTCCAACGCTGACACACACACACACACACACACACACACAAACACATTCACAAAATACAAGCACATATGGGATAGCAGTCCCGGAAAGCCAATCAAGGTGGGTTAGTTACATTTATCGGCTAAATGGTCAATGCTGTTCAGCTACCAAATTTGTCCTCTTGGCTGACAGACAGCAGCAAACGCTAATTAAACTACTGGGACAGTGGCAAGAGCAGAAGCCGTAGCAACTGATATACAAGTCCTGGGATAATGAACGTGTCTGTTGTTACAACTTGCAGCCAGCACATTAACTGCTTTGTTTTTGCCCCGGAAAAGACAGATGGTCAGCGGAGTGGAGAGCAGAGAGTGGTGGAGTTGGGGCATCACAAATGATGCTTAAATGCAGTCGACTGACTTCCACGTACGTATATCCTGTATATCCTGTGATTGACACGTAGAAACAATCGAATTGTGATTTGAGCGCAACTGGAACTCATGCCAAAATGAAAGATGAAGAGAGAGAGACAGAGAGGGAGAGATACAGAGAAAGTGAGATGGATGTAGAGAAGAGCACACTCTGTCAAAGTGGCCCAGGGCTTCTTTTCGAACTGCGTTATTTGGCCATTAAGTGGTGGCAGCTGTCGACCCAAAAAGCGACACCAGAAACGGCAACCGACAGGTGTCTTTGGACTACAGGCCAAGAAATCTAGCGTATAATTTTGATGTATTGCGTGGATCATTTTAATGCTCATTAGCTGGCGAAAATGGGCTCGTGTTATGAAAATGTGACAGCCATTCAAAAATAATTGCATCTGTAATCATGAGGAAAGCATTTGCATGTGGGGTAGTTCCGCGAAACGTTTTCAACATCAATTCGATGTTAATTAATAGCTTTAACTGAATCGAAAAATTAAGTAGGAACTCAAAATTAAATAGAAATTTGATTTAGGAAAAAATATAATTATTAATAAAATAATATTTCTTGTAACTATAACTGTTTATAAATACCACAAGTAAATATTTTATTTGCATAAATTAAAAAGATGTCCTTAAGTAAAAAAAGAATTAATTTCTTCATGTGTATTTTTATTGTAATTTTTCTTTGTGATTTCCCTTTATCTTTTGTTTGTTCTTAATCGTCTTCTATTAAATTATTCATCGTACATTGAACTTTTGTTTTCCCAAGATTCCGTTGCCATTCCCCAAAAATATGCAGCCTGAAGCGGTGCTGAAGTAAGTAGTCCGTGGGTGGAGGAGACAGCCTGGCGGTGGTTTAAGAGATTTTGGTGGAATACTCTGCAGATTATTAAGGCATGATATATGAAGCTGAAGGACGTATTATGCTGCTCCTGCTACTCGCTTACCTGTGCGGCTGTCTGAAATATTCCAAGCATAATAAACGAAAACACAACAACGAAGAAAACGAAAGAAAAAAGATACCCATCACACACTCACACACACCCACACACACACTCACACACACACACACACACAGATGCAGATACATACATCATGAGTAGTCTTGGCAACTGACGCACAGCTCTCTCATACGTCATAGCGAGTGTATATTGTTATTTTTGCGCCATGTGTGTATGTGTGTGTGTGTGTGTGTGTGTGTTTGCTTCTGAGTGCGTGCCACGTTGCCTCTGGCAGCTGAGAAGGGTATTCCGAAGTTGTGCAAATTTATGTAACAGGTTGAAGCAAATATATACACAATTCCACATATCCTTAAACGGGAGCGACCAGCCCTAGCTTATATGTCCTTCCATTTGGAATCTTTAATCTCAGCGATTCTATGAAATAAATATTTAAACTTTTAAATGCGAAATTCCACTTAATTTTGGTTTATTCGATATATGATAAATTGTGATTTGTGAACGCATTTCCTGCAGCTTACTTAAGTGTAGTTTTGGTTTTAAACAATATTTCTGTTTAGGCTGATTACTGGGTATTCAGCTAGTCGGGCAAACTTAAGCCAAGAACTCTTACTCATTGTTATTGTTGTTATTGTCGCTTTACTCGTAAACTTAAATTGTTATTTCACCTTGAAAGCGCTACAAAAAAGATTTACGGTCACCCTGTCGCCCAGCAACCCCCCTTCTCTCTCTACATCTTTCCCTTTCTTTATTTATCTATGGTTTTTCTCTCTCTCTCTCTCTCTCTTTCTCTCTCTCTGTCTCTGTCTCTGTCTCTCGCTGTCTCTCTGCTTTCTTGTGGTTTTCATAGCTCTGTCATTTTTATGCTCATTACTTCGCATTTGCTGGTCCTTTAGCTCCATCTTCAGCTAGAGCAGGAGCCACAGCAACAACAACAGAGTGTCCTTGCTTTCAATTTACAATGAAAACAATAATAATAACAACAAAAACAACAACACAACTAAAATCCATTGTTGTTCGTGTTGTTTTGTGTGGTTGTGTTTTGCAAGCTTATTTTGATTTCTATTTGTTTTCAGTGTTTGCAGTCGCATATTTATTACACTTTGCATTATGATGTCTAGAAATTGCTGCAGACAATTTATGATTCTCATAAGTACCAAAAATATATATAACACATATATATATATATATATAAGCGGGTGTAAATCAAATGGTCGACCCATTAAGACAATGTTTGCCAGCAAAACACTTCGTGGAGCCATTGATAATGTGTTTGTGGCATATCGAAATGGCATTGCACCTGTGCTGGGAGTGTCCCACTGGGAAAGTTCTCTCGGATAATGTTGATTTAAATTGATTGTAGATTAAAGCACACAATTTATATAACAAATGTGGTGTATGTTCTTTACATAAGCCACTCGATTTGAACTGTGGAACTGAAACTTTTCCATGTTCGTTTTCTTTATCATAGCTCTGCCGGGCCATAAACAACACACATCATTATTATCGCATTACGGCGACCCCAAAAACCAAAACTATAAAAAAAAAACCAGGAATTGACTATCGCGTCGGAAAATTGTGTCAACGCGGCTGTTGCTGCCACTGCTGCTGTTGCTGCCACTGCTGCTGCTGTTGCTGCTGTTGCTGTTGCCGCTGCTGCTGCTGCTGTTGCTGATGCTGCTGCTGCTGTTGCTGTTGCTGCTGTTGGTGGGCACCCAGTTTACTGTTGCCATATTAATTAAATACAAAATGTTTACACTAATAATTTTCACATAAATTCCCCCAGAGATGGCGAAAGCGGAAGCATCATAAATTTTGCACTCGGCGGCGCTGCATGTTGCAAGATGCGAATAGCACGCAGCGGCCACAAATTGTGAGTTATCTTTGGTGCGGGTCGATGCTGTAGCAGCCGCAGAAGCTGAAGCAGCCGCAGCCTCCACACGCAGCAACCCCCCCCCCTCCCCCCCCTCCTCCCACAGCACATACCACACCCCGTGATGGCTTTTGTTGGCGTTGCATGCAAAGACATTAAATTAAATTATTGTCACAGGGCTGCCTGCATCCTTCGCTGCCGCTCTACTTGTAAGTCCTCTGACTCGTTGTGACATCCTTCGCCTTGTCGTCTTTTTCTCGCTTGTTTGGGCAGAGGGAAGGGGAGGGGGGGAGGCGGGAAATGCGGCGTTAGTTTAAATACCAGCTAAATAGCTCCCCAGATGCCGGGGCATAAAAACCCCTTTTGCGCCCGCCTAAGTATGCCACACAATTTGGCTTTGGCGAAACACGTTTCATTAGGCAACGTTGCGTATACGTAATATTTACGGAACAGAATGGCTTTTGCGATCCGGTGGGGACTTACGAGCCCAACCCTTGAAATGTGTAAGAAAAGCTTATCAACAGTTAACATATTTGGCTTTTAAGTGAAAACAAGCTGAGTCCTGAATCGATTTAGCCAAAAACCAGTCATTTCAGTACAGTCTAACCACAAATGAATAATTTAATCAGTTCGTATAGAATCGTAGAAAATATATTAATATATACAATATATAATGTATATATGTATATCAAAAATATATAAATTATATCAAAGTCCCGTCAGAGCTATTTTGCATTTACGAATAATTTATAAATTGACCAATGTTATTAATTTTAATAATCATTATTTATGCTTACTTTTGATCATGTTTGTGATTCAGGCTCAAAAACTTAAATTCCAACTGGTTTTTATTTTTTTTTAATTACATATCATCATCATCAGCTTGTCTACAGGATATCTTCCCGTCGAGCGTCGTGTTAGCTTCTCACTTACTCGGCTGTGATTGTTGGCCAGTTAATTTTGTTATGCTGTTGCATTTTTTGTTAATGTAGTTATGGCTTAAAGTTTGTTTGGTAATTTGTAAGAAATGCTTGCCTTTGATGCCTGCATTAGCAACCATTTCCGCCCCGCCACGCCCTTTTATGTCTGGGCCATTAACGCAACGTCGACGCATAAAGCGTAAGCGTCGTTGCTTTGGCTTTTGTTTTCCACGCTGCAAGGATTTTCCACGGCGCACTGTGGCATTTTAATGAGCGAGTGGCATGCGTTTTGTTTTGGCCAATTTGTTGTTTGGCCCACATGCAAAGCTTGCAGCCACAGCAAATGTGCCCCTTATGCATTTTCGTAAATTTGCATATTACACGTAAAGTCTATATAAAAATTTTAATCTAGACGCAATCTGTGGCAAGCAAAAAAAAAAATCAATTTCTAAAATGTAGTGCAAATTCTTTAATTAGATGGGAATCTTATTTTATTTTGGTTTCGTGAGTTTCAGTCAAAGTCAACTTTAAACTATGCAATCGTTTGGCTCAAGTTGGAGCAGCTTAACTGTATTGTCAAAAGTATTTACCTTGTTAGGGAAAATCAATTTGCCAATTAGTCCAAAGTCCGAAGACATGCTTAAAAATAAATAGGAGACCCATTGAAAAGTTTTCACAAAGAGCAAATCGCATTAAAGCCGAACAAAAGTTGGCAAAAACTTTCGTAAGTAAAACTTTTTGTAAAAAGAAATTTGTGCAACGCATTTTCCATTAAGCCGAATGGGAAAATTTTCACTTTTATAGTGAACTAAAGAAAGTAGCGGCAAATGTGGGTTAATTTGCAAACCAATCTGCAGGTGCAGACTCAATGCCCGTATGTGTGTGTGTATATTAAGACTGTCAATACAATACACTCACACACACACACAGATACACACACACACACACACACACCTATGACACAAATGTAATTGGAAAGCATGCTAAAGTTTCATTGTTGGAAACTGGCTTTTGCCTTTGGCTCAAGGCAAAGTTTGAAACGATGGCAAAACAGAGTAACTAAGGCGAATATGAAACGATGGAGAAGTAATTTTCGTAGTTTAAAGCGTTACGCTCTGCATCAGGCTGGCCTTAACTAACACATGCCAATAGAACTGGGCCAATAGCAACACAAAATACCAGCCCAAACACAATGCCAGCAAATATGCCTTGGCCCAAGCAAACCAGCACAGGGCATTCTGGCGCCAACCACTTTCTGCAGTTAACAGATCCACAGCCCCAGAAAGCGTAACAAATTTATTAGAAAGCAAAGGAAACTCAATGAAAAGAAAGGATTTTCATGAATGCATTTTCTTTAACAATTACTCCAACTAAATACTTTCTAGACAAGGGACTGAATAAATATGTAAGATTTCAATTACCAGAATGTGTCGCTCAGAATGTATTATTATATTTTAGTATTATCTATTTCATATTTGTTTATTATTAGTTTTATTTATTTTTTTATTTAACAGAAATTATTAATTATTAGCAAATAATTTAAATTGACTTTTCCCATTAAAAATCCCAGCTGTAACCGAAATGATAGTTATTTAAGATCGAGTTACAAAAAAACCAATAATTTAAAAAAAATATATTTTTTTTTTAAATGTGAAACGAATTTAAAAACCTTACCGTTTACACTTTCTGTGGCAATTTGATACCCTATAAAAATATGTGATTAAAACTTGGCTTATTTCTCATTAAAGATTTGACACCCAATGAAAATAAGTGATTAAAACTTGGTTTATTTCTCATTTCAAGTTTGTCAAAAATACTTTTTCTCTTTTGAAATTACTTTTCCTTATATTTTTCATTTCCTTATCACACATTAAAGACCAAATTTGTCAGCTACTCTTAACTGTAATTGTAGTCGTTGGCCAACTAATTATTAATTTATTTTAAGCATATTTAATTTTAGCACAGAAACGAATTCATGTTGGCAGCTGCCTCAAGGAGGCACTGGATGGTTGAGTGAAGGGGAAGGGCAAGGGGAAGGAAGTGATGCTGACTTTAGGAGCCAGCTGGACGAGCGACATGCAATTAATTGTGTCATTGTAGCCATTAACCAGACAGTTGAGCAGTAACCCAATTTGTTCGCTTGATTGTTGCCATCACTATCCTTTGGAGGATAGAGGATTGAGGCGAGTGGCATGTCTGACCAACCCTAATGGCTTCGCTATGGTGGCCCAGACAGCTGTGGCTTCTGTCCTGACCGAACCTGAACCTCGGCCACAACTCTTCACACTGTCCGAATTTTGGGCATTGTGTGCCAATTTGCAATTAAGACGCCCCGAAAATAAAAGAAAATTATGCGCTGAGGGAGGAGGAAAATGTGCACAAAACTGAAACGTGTGGGTGTTAAAGTTTCAGTTGAAGTTGGCAACTGTGCTAATATGTCTATATATATGACCGTTGTTATACATAATTCAATAGTTGATCTCCCCTTCCCCCTCTGAATGTGTAAGCATTCGTTATATCTTTCATTCGTAACGATAATGTCTTATCCTTTGAGCATTTGTCCTTTTGTATGTGTCTGAGGTAAAATGAGGTGAAGCATTTTACTGAGAAAAGAGCTTAAAACTATGATATTAAGGCCTTAAGCAATATTAATAATAACTGCTTTATTGTGATGCCTTTTAATCTTCAGCTGTTGTTATTTGTTCTATTTATATTTATGATTTGTTTATCATATTGTCTTAAGCAATATTTGATATGACTTCAACAATAATGGAAACTTATTCTCATAGCTTAAAATCTGCTTAAATTTAATTCAACTTTAAGATAAAATCACTGTCTCCACACTGAAACACGTTGTGCATCCTCTCACTTAATGAAACAATTCGGCTTTTGAGTTGGCTCTAAGCTGATTCGGTTGGATTTTGGACACAATCAGGGTAGTTGCAGCATTTGAGGTCAGCTGGCTGCCACTTTCTGCCACTCTGGTTACCTTTGTAGAGATGCCTCGGAACTGTTAGTTAAAATAGCTAAGTGAGACTGGTTTAAAAACAAAGACGAGTGATGTATTCTATAAAACACAATGAATTATTAAATGATTTTCCAAAATACAATAACGATTTGTTCATGATTTATTATCTATTAAAAATGGGTAAAATAGAATAAATAAATAAACTGATGTGCTTAAGTTGAATGTCAAACCAAACTTTATACAAATGCTTTTAATACTTATTGTATTTAAAAATTTAGATCTAAGCTAAGACTAAGTTAAGACTTATATTTTGCCAAAGAGCCAATCGAAATTTCGGTGACATTTTAGAATAGGTTGAACATTAATTTCATGGACAATTTAAATCACGAGCTAGATGGAATTATTTTATTTACTTTTTATTTCATTTATTTATTTACTGTCAACTAAAGTCAGTCGACACCAAAAATACAATAATTAAAAATTTGAAGTAAATTAAATTTAAAATAAAATTAAATTTATAAATAAATTAAAAATTACTAAAATATTTATAGGATTTATTAGATTTCTAAGATTATTTTTTATCTATTGTCAATTGTCTAGTTAAATTTGCTAATTCAATTCGAACTTTAAATTTATTGTACACACGAATAAACCTCACACAACATCTTACAATCAATATATCCTTAAAAATGGCTACAATTAAATGGCTTTACAGGTATTTATCTGTGGCAACACAATATATATCGAAACACATTTACAATCAGTGTTGAATGCCTCGTCTTCAGTTGCACTCAAATTAAAAACATGTCCGCATGTTAAGTTGAAAAATTGAAAAGTTGAAAAGTTTGCTTTTCTCATTATGCCACGTTTAAGCGAGGCGACGACAGATGGCGCCACATTAATGCCAGGACACTCTGCTCAGCGGGGATATTGCATTATCGGCCTGGACGTATGCATTAAAAAGGCATCCGAGTTGACTTCTTGCGATGTCCTTCAGCTCCTTTTTGGATTGCTCTCTGTTCTGTTCTGTTGTGTTGTGTTGTGCTGGCTTTCCTTATAGTTATATCGCAGCAATAATTTGATCGTTAAAATGGACACTGCTTTTTTAATGGTTTGTATGGTTTGTATGGTATTCCGCACCTTCATGTGCTGTCCCCACCCCAGCCCCATCCCCCATCCCCATCGCCCATCGCCCATTATCGCACTCCGAGACTTTGCCGGAGTTGTCCGCTCGCATTTCATTTGCTCCCAGCTGCAATTAAATGTGTTTTTACGATTGTGCAGCATTTGCAGTGGACGCCTTTTGCAAAACTGTGTAATGAAATTAACGGGGATGCCAGCCAGAGGACCAGGACCAGAACAGTCGCGACGATGTCCTCCGTTGGACGCTGCTGTTGCCCAATGTGTCCTGTGATAAACGATCACCATTGGGAAGCTTTAAAATGCCACTTACGAGTAACTGCTGTGAAATGCTTGTTAAGCGTTAAATGGCCAAGAAAAATTTTCTTTATTTTCTTCTGTTTTTCTTTTTTTTTATTGTGTATTGTTCATTTGAGTACCTGGGCGTGGCAGCCATAATTGCCAGCAGCGAGAGGCGTCATTTTGATATTATCACTGGGGAGCACACAACGCACACAAATACACAGATACACACACACACACACACACACACACTAGCGCACAAGGTGCATACAAGGAGGCCCACAGGTGGCGCTTTAATTGGTGAGTTTCACGCGCCTGGGAGTCCTGTCAACGCCTTGCGCTCCCCAAGAAACAGCACACAGGACACAGGACAGACTGGCTCGCTAAGTGAGCCACTATGTCAGACAAGAACTACTAACCGAAAATGGAGGAGCGGGAGATTTGCGGAAGGAGGGAAGTCAGTCAGTTTGGAACCTGGCCAGCGGAGGAAGGCCGAAGAAGCCACATCGGCCACGTCGCTGGGGAGTAATTAACACTGCGTCGTTGCTGTGCGCTGAGCCAACAATGGAAAACTGATGCACTTCTTAATTACACGGCCAGCGCCAGCAACTAGCACAGTGGGCGTGGTCAAAAAGAGGCAAGGTAACAGCCATATTGAATAACATACATATATATATATATATATATATATATATATATATATATATATGAAGTATACTAGCGATAAAATTTATAATTTGTAACAGGTCGGGAGTATAATTAGAGATGCGATGTGGCGTGTTGAGAAATATTAATAAAAACTTGAGTATTTTTGATGAGTGGCATACAACATATTAATTTTATGTTGTGGTCAGTTTGTTGCCAAAATGTTAGGAATATAATTACACTTGCAACTGATGAGTTTTATGAAAATATCTTGATTTTTTCCTGAAATTCAAGATGAATATTTCCATTTTCTTAATCTGTTTATATTTCTTTAAAAAACTAAAAATATATTAAACAATTTCTAAATTAATAAATATAAATCACCAAATTTTTAAATTATGACCAAATCATGCAATTTTTACTTTGAAGGTTTGATCTGAAGGCACTTAGATATTTTTAAAATTTGTTTAAGTTTAATAAATAAATTTAAACCACTTTCTTATTTTCGATTCGCATATTTTCTTTTAAACTTTAAACAGTTTTGTCAAGTCTTTAAAGCTGTATCAGTAGCTGGCCTTGAACTCGTTCCAAAAAGTTAATCAGATGCAGTCCGGCAATCAATTTTCTTAATTTTATAGAAGGGAATTGGCTGCCTTGTTGACATATCTGTGCTGAAAGCCTGTGCCTCGCATAAAGTTTCCAACTTGCAACTCGCACGCATCTGACGCGCCTAGGGCAAACAATCAGCTAAAGCAACACATACACACACACAAACACACACATACACACTTAAACACACACCTGTACCTGCACCTCGCATGTGCAAAACTTGGCGCCCAGTTGCAACAACAACAGCAACCGCAGCATTGAGCAACACTGCTCCCAGTTGCTCCGACGTCAACTTGCCACCTGCCAGCTGCCACCTGGCAATGGCAACGGCAACGGCGACATCGACCCCGACAAACATTTTTAATACCCTGAATAAAATGCAAAATGGGTAATGGATATTGAAGACTTGCATACCAAAGTGAAAAGTGTTTGAAACACATAACTGTAATTTTTAGAAAAGTAGATTGAAAAACTTTACGCATAAGCAAAATATATATATTTTTGGGATTGTGGTTTAGAGGCAATTATTTCATCTATTTAAAAGTTTATAGAGTAATGCAAAATTCATTAAACAAATATTTTTATTATAAATTATTTAATTTTCACTCATTTTAATAAGAAATATTCAAAATAAGTCTTAAATTTTTCGTAAATTTAAAATCAAAAATATTCATGATTATTGTAAAAAAGTTAAAAATAAGGATTACGGGAATTGTTTTTTTAAGTTGCAACCAACTCTGCATAATAATTATAAAAGTTACTAACCGTGACCAACTTACAGGGTATTTTGCAGTCGAGCACTTTCAATTCGAATTTGTATTTGCATTTTTTTGTTGGGTGTGTTATTTGTAGCTTTGCAGCATGCATCGACTGCGTATTTTAGCCAGAGGCAAACTTGAGCCCTCTCCGTGGCAACGTGGAACGTGTGAGGGGGTGGGTGGTGGGTGGCAGGTAGAGCACGCGTGCAGCGCGCATTTTTAAAGTAAATAACCCAACTGAAGTGCAGCGGAGCTGTTGAAATTTTTATGCGCAACCAACACCACAGAAAGAAAAAAAAATACAAAAAAATACAAAAAAATACAAAAAACATTGCATAAAATTCAAAACTAAACTATAAAAAAAATGTTGTGCAAAACCGCTGCACACGTGTGCAAACAAAAGGTAACTAGAGGCGAGTGTGTGAGTGGGTGTGTGTGTGTGTGTGTGTGTGTGTTTGAGTGTGTGTGTGTGAGTGCGTGTCTATTTGCTGAGTTTCTTTGGGAAACAGCGCCATTTGCTCACCAACAGTTTTGCACGAAAAAATGAAAGCGCAGCGCCCACTTTGGCACGCCCACACACGAGACATGAGACTGCCACGGTGTTGCAATGTGGCAAGAGCCACAGTAACAGCAAGAGCAGCAGCAGTGGCAGCAGTGGCAGCCGCCCAGCATAAATTTCCATTACCGTTGACAAATATTTACACATCGACCTCAATTCATATTCCTTTTGATGCAGTTGCTTTTAGTTGCTGCTGCTGTAGCTAAAGGATAGCAGTGCAACTTTATGCTATTTATACCCTGTACCCCTCGCCGAAAATGGACTAAAGCGGGTTGCATGAAGTTAAGTAGTAATCATATGATTGGGTTTTTCTGGGCTTTCCACAATTCATGCAACAAATGCTTATCCCCAGAAATCTTATAAATATTTTATTATTTTTTGATTTATTTATAAATTTTATTTTATTTTAAATTTAATTTCAAATTCATATTTTTGTATTTTTGGTGTCGACTGATTCTAGTTGACAATAAATAAATAAATATATTTTTTAAGTATCCATATTCTCATTTCTTAATTCCAACTCTTAAGATTAAACATACTTTTATCGTTTCATATTCATTTTGAGTAATATTTTGTTAAAATTAAGTTGGTATTTTTTGAAAAATAATAATGTTTTGCATTAACTGTATTCCTTTATTTATTATTTATTTATTTATTTTTTTTTTTCTTCATTTATTAATTCCTATGTCTCTCTGCTTGAAAGTTCAATAAATTGTTGAAAATATATAATTGGTTTTACTTTACATTCTCTTATACAAGTTATTCAAAATAGCTGGCTATAGGGTATCTATAAGTTGAACACTATCATTTAACACATTTTTACAGTTTGACGTGGAGGGGGACAGTAACTGTCAGCAGCCACTGTGCGCAACCAGTTATTACTTAAGAGTCGCCGAATCTGAGTAGGCGTTGCCAGAAAGAGACAGAGAAATAAGTACAGAGTAAAAAGGAAACAGTTAGACGATTTTCACATTTCTACGTTTAATGTTAAAAAGAGAAAATCCTTTTATAAAAAAAAATGTTCCAAATCGCATATTGCATTTGTTTCTGGCTGCTGTTGATGTTGCCAACTGGTGGCAACTCAGAGGTATTTCGTCATCGTTTGACAATCTTTGCCGAAGCAGGTCGCATGGAATGCTTTCATCAGCCAGTGGCTGCCACGGAAACCATAATATTGGACTATCAGGTGATAGACGGAGGGCAAGGAGAGGCACATATTAATTTCGTTCTGATGGATCCGCATCGCAAACTGCTCGTCACGGACCACAAGCAGAGCAATGGGAAGCATCGCATGGATGCCAATGAGACGGGCATTTATAAATTGTGCTTCGATAACACCATCAGCACCTTCAATCAGAAGATTGTCGCCTTCTACTTGGAGATTGCGGCTGGCAATCAGCAGGAACTGGATCGTCAGGCGCTGATCAAGGAGATGACCACCGATTATCATTTTGATCGCAGCTACACCCATATGCATGACTATATCGGCAAGATCAATCTGAATATGATGAGATCGAGACAGATTCAGGACTATATACGCACCCTTGAGGCCAGGGATCGCAAACTGGCCGAATCGAACTATGCTTTGGTCAATCTCTGGTCCAGTGTTCAGTTAGTAGCCATGATACTTGTGGGTCTGCTCCAGGTTTTCATGTTGCGCAGCATTTTCAACCCTGATGGAAACTTCGACAAGTTGTGGAAAAAGTTGCAACGTCGAAGTGCTTATCGATAAAAAATATGTGAATTTGAGAAAATGTGAATTCATCGAGTATTAAAAAAAAATGAATTAGGAAATTTTTCATTTAATGACGAATTGAATGCAATTGAAAATTGTAAGAGTTATAAATATTTTTGAGTACTAAATTGAGATTCGTATAATTAAATAGCAAACAATTGCAATTTAATTGTTTTTCGCGAAACAAAGCCAAACATAATATTATTAAAACTTTGTCACACTTTTTTCCACTATTGGAAAACTTGTTGTAAGCAGCTTACAGCTTTTTAAGGCAACAACTTTGGTGTTAGCTGCCTCAATCTGTCACTGTTACAGTGAATAGGTCACAGAAGTTGTCAGGACATGAAATGAAATCAATGCCAAACTTTTCAAAAATACTATGCCAACGCCTCTTAGAGGACCACGTTTGCCACTTCGATTCACCAGACTCGTGTGGCAACTTTAAGGAGATACTCTCTGCGGCAACCACAATGAGTATTAAGCCAGAAATTGTGAAGGTCAACCACAGAAAATGGCTCATGAATTATTAAAAGCGAGACGGCCAAAGTGTGTGGCCAAAAGTTGGCACTACTTGACCCTAATCTCCAACCCTACAGCCCATACTCCACAACCCTACCTACCCGTTTCGACAATGATTGCAAAATACTAAGCCAAATGGTGCCCAGCAACAGTTTCTGGAGGAAGGCAACCCACCAAAAATCCGCAACTGAACCGCAAGACCCCAAAAGATGTTTTGACAGGCCAACAATGCAGAGCTAAAGGCAATTGTTTGCCCTCATCTGACCAGGCCGAAAGTGTGGAGGAAGGGGGCGCCTGTAAATGGATGGGGGGATGGGTTGGGGATGGGGACAAGTTGCCAAGTCCCAAGTTCTCTGAAACGTTACTCCAAGTAGCACTTTAAATTAATGAACTGAGATTAAGCAAGACAAATTGTTGTTTCTGCCTACGAAATTCTCAATAAAAGCAAATTGTTTCTTACTTCGAACCCAACAAACAAAATGCAAAAAAAAAATAAATAAAAATAAAAATAAAATAAATATATAAAATATGTGGCATGCTACGAAATAAATTTACAATTTATTGTTATTGATATTTGTGCAACGATTTAAAAGCATGAGAGAAACACAGACAGCGACAGGGAAATGCCGAGCGAGGTGGAAAATGTGTAGCAATTAAGAATTTAAGAGCAAAACGTGGCCACAAAATGTTGCAGCAGACGAAATTTCAGCAAAAGTGTTGTCAACACACCAAAAAATAAACACAATCAGCTTCGAGTTCAGCTTCAGCTTCAGCTACAGCTTCAGTTTTGTAGCCAAATGAATTTTGCATTGCATTTTGCCACAGTTTTCACAGCTTTTCCCTTCACTTTCACTTCGATACGTATCTCGTGTGTGCCAAAAATGCAACCAATTGTAAAATTTTCACTTGATTCTTGGCTTTTATTGCCTTTGTCCTTAGTTTTCCAGTGGTCTGCTTGCTGTAAATATTCCTTGCATTTCCTAGTGACAAACGACAATTTGTCAGTCAGTCTGATAAATGTATAAATAGAGTTTACTTTGTCGAAGCTAAAGCTAAAATACTCTACAAATTAGTCAATATTAGTTGAGATTTCTGGAGGATAATTCTTAAAAAAAAAACACAAAAATATTAAACCTTTTTCATCCATTTTTAATGGGTTCAGGGTATAAAAATGTCGTTATTGTTTTTCTTGTTGCTTTTCCTGTTTAGTTTTCCACTCTTTACGTTTGTTGTCGATAGAGATTTTTTTGTACTATTTATGCATTATTTAGTTGAAGCGACAATTATTGGTTATTAGCAAGTTTCTTGCGCTCAAAACATATTGCGAAACATGTGTGGGGCATGAGTTGCGCAAGTGGATTCAACAAAAGATAGACAGACAGACTGATTGACTAACCCACTGACTGAATGACTACCTGATTAAATGACTCAATAACTAAATGACTGACTGACTGATTGGCTGAAATTACTGAATGACTGACGAACTGAAGAAGATTAACTGCAATATGACATCTCATCCAACAACAAATGGCTCTTATCGCTTCCCGCCAAAAAAATCCCAGGCTTTGCTATATACTGATGTTCTTTGAACAAATACCTGATAAGAAACGTAATAATTAGATGTAAGAGTGATCGACTAGGAGTTACCCTCTAGCAAAGATTGCTATAAATAAATAAATCATCTACGCTACAGATGTCCCAACTCGCAAATTGAATAAGTGAATGCTAATCAAGAATAAATATACTCTCTGGTGTTCTTCTTCTTGTTAGATATATCGATCAAACTGCCTAAGAGAACTGTGCAGTCCATTCTTTCGAGGACGAAGCAGACGAAGAATTCTTTGTAAAACCTACAAATAAATTTAAAAAAAAATTTAATTACAGTGGGACGATATGCGGAAACTGGACAAACGTTGTGCGTCGTTCGACTTTGGGAAAGTATATTGGAAAAATTTTTTAGAACTTCACAATATATGATTTATCCATTCTGAGAAGTAAATTTGACAGTGGTAGAATGACGATGTTGATGCTCAGGGCTGGACAAATATTATGTGTGGTGCCACCTGGGGAAGCGACATTGAGCGAATTCTTTAGAACCAGACATTAGCTTGATAAGAAACACGCTTTGAGTTGACAAAAAAGCGTGCGAGTCATTATCATTAAAGAATATATATATTTAAATGTTTTTAAGACAGATTATAGATTAAATATAAAAAACAAGAGAAGCCGACAGCGAAATACTATGATACCATAATTTGTGTGCAGTCAAGAAATACTCTCCAAGTTTGTCTCTCAGATTAAAGTATATATAAGATAGTAACCCTTCTTCGAAGTTTGGCTGTAGCTCTTTAATTACGGAAGATATGCAATTTTCGAGATTTTGGGGCGGAAGTAGGCGTGGTTAAAAGATTTCTCGATTTTTAAAGGGTGTTACTAGTAATATACTTTTAAAATTTAGTGACTTAAGCTCTCAAATTGCGGTGTTATCGATTTTCACCAACAGGTGTATCGGTTTATGTAGGCGGAGTTGGCGTGGCCAACTCCCTAGTGGACGTAAGCCTTGACACTTTAACTTTTGAGGGTACTTTCTAGTATATGTTCCAAGTTTCAAGTCTCTATCTCTAAGGATGTCGCGTTCACACAAATGGACATCATGACGGACATTGCACAAACCCAATATACTATTATACCTTCGGTATCATGGTATAAATATCGGCAGTACTTTATTGTTTCCAAGAATTTTAATTAATTAAAATATTAACACATATATTAACACAAATTCTTGGAAACAATGAATAT
Source organism: Drosophila kambysellisi (assembly GCA_035042185.1). NCBI lineage: Eukaryota > Metazoa > Arthropoda > Insecta > Diptera > Drosophilidae > Drosophila > Drosophila kambysellisi. The sequence goes on along the minus strand of JAWNLS010000945.1, from coordinate 1,718,794 downwards.
AATATAATATTATATGGTATTTATATATGTACTATGCATAGAAGTAAGCTGAAAGCTGCCTATAAATTCAACAAGTAGCAGCTCAGTTTCTTCAGTCTTGTGTGATCTGTGCCAATTTCAAATACTTAAATATTCAGAACAAAATGTTTCAATTTATTTGCACTGTGTTTTTTTTATTTATTGCTGTTCAACAAAGTGGAGGAGAAAATGTTCAAAGAGAAGAGGAACGTTTATATTTAGTTCTTAAAAATGCGGACAAAACCGAAATACGTCTTCAGGTCAAAAATGTATGCAGCAAAGTGGAGCAAGCGCTGCTCGAAGAGATAAGGTTTGTCTTGGAAATTTTGATTGTATTTCGAAAACATTTGAACGATTTATTCACAGAACCCAACTGTCCAGTCAGAGAGAATTACGCAGCGAGCTGATAAGTAAACTAAAAGATACGACCAGACATGAGATTGGTCAAAGCGAGTTGCTGAATGTGGTTGGAAAACTTGATGATTTGAATGAAAAATTCAATAAAGTGACAAATTTAGAGAGCAATATCAACTTATGCAGATCAGAACAGAATTATCAGTGCGAATTGCAGAATGATGTGATGAATAAGCTCAATAAGTTGAATGAGAAGTTAAATAATTTGACAAGTTTGGAGAGCAATGTTGACTTAATCAGATTTGAACAGAATCGTCAGAGCGAATTGCTGAATCAACTTCGAGATGAATTTAACGTATCGACAACAGAAAAGATTCGTCAAAGCGAGTTGCCGAATGATGTGATGGGTACTCTTAAAGATTTAATTGAGAAATTCAATAGTTTGGAGAGTAAAATAATATCTGAACAGAGCAGGCAGAGCGAATTAGTGAATGAGAGTATAGGTAATTTGCAGAAGTATGTGATAAATAAATTTGATCAATTGAATGATAAATTCAATAAAGTGACAAGTTTGGAGAGCAATGTTGACTTATTCAGATCTGAACAGAATCGTCAGAACAAGCTGCAGAAAGATGTGATAGGTAAATTTGATCAGTTCAATGAGAAATTCAATAGTTTGGAGAATAAAATCATATCTGAACAGAGTAGGCAGAGGGAATTACTGAATGAGAAGATGGGTAAATTCCAGAATGATGTGATAGGTAAATTTGATCAGTTCAATGAGAAATTGAATAGTTTGGAGAGTAAAATCATACCTGGACAGAGCAGGCAGAGCGAAGTGCCGAATGAAATTGTGGTTAAACTCAATGAGCCAATTAAGTTTCCCAGCAGCTGTGAAAATGTGACGGCTATGAATCGTCATAGTGGTATTCAGAAGATCGTCGTGCCCAGCTATAGTCTGGATCCATTTAACGTTAGTTGCGATGAGGAGCAACATGGCGGAGGTTGGACAACTGTGCTGAGGCGTCAGGATGGAAGTGTGAATTTCTTTGTGTTCTGGAATGACTACAAAAATGGCTTTGGCAATTTATCTGGCGAGTTCTTCATTGGTCTCGAAAAACTTCATTTCATGACCAAAGCTGTAGATCAAGAATTACTCATAACCATGGAGTACCAAGGAAAACGAAATTTTGCCAAATATGATCGATTTGCAATCGATGGAGAAAATGAAGCTTATAAACTGAGCTTATTGGGAAAATACTCTGGAGATGCGGGGAATGCTTTGGGATATCATAACGGTAAAAAGTTCAGCTCACGAGATAAGGACAACGATAACTGGAAATGGAATTGTGCTGAACAGAGTAGGGGCGGATGGTGGTACCACGCATGCCTAAACAGGTAATATATGCAATCACTTTTTATTAGTGAGCAATTGTCTTTTAAAATATGTTTATATTTCACAGCAATCTGATGGGAAGGTATAATGAAACCAAAAATGGCGAGGGCATTAATTGGAATCCTATCACGTACCGCAATGCTTCACTAAACCGTGTTGAGATGATGATAAGGCCGAGAAGGAGTTGAAATCGTATCTGAATATATGTTTTTATGTAATCTACAATAAGATGCTCTTGATTCCAGTGCAATGTATATCAAAAGTTAACATAGCTCTAAAAGTTGTATATTTAAAGTTATATTGAATCCATTTATTCCAGATTAAATAATATTTAATCAAGTTTAATGTCATCTTATTTATAATTTTTACTAGTATATTCAGACCAGATACGCATTGAAATAAATTGTCTTATTCAAAATATACTCTTAACAAGACTTAGTGGGATGCAATAATAATTAATTCTCAATTCACTTAATAATACAGCTACATCAGTAATGGAAGTCCCTATATATTATAGATATTAGATATTCCAACCCGCACTAAGCGCATGCTAACTAATAATATATATACTATATGGGGATCTTCTTTTTGTTTGATGTTTAGATTAAACTCTGCCCAAGAAAACTCTTTGAAGAACCTGCACATAAATTTGACAATCTATCAGATCCTCTTACCTAGTCACAGTGTGAAGACAACGATGAGTGGTTCCATTGAAGACTGGACTTTGTTTGAAATCTTCAGAGCTGCTCATATGCAATGATCCAGAAAGCGCCAATATCATTACATAAAACATATTATTTAATGTGTAAGCACAGTATTGATTAAATATTCCGATTACAAGAATACGTGTTTCCCGGAAAAAGATTAAGATATTTAAGCGTATAGTACCTGGAAGCAGGCTGTAAGCTGCTTATAAATTCAATAGATATCGGCACAGCTTCTCCAGTCTTGTGTGATCTGTGCTCATTTCAAATATTTCAGAACAGAATGTTATTTCAATTTATTTGCACTCTGTTCCTTTTATGCACATATGTGCGTAAAAGTGCAGTGGAATATGTTCCTGAAGATTTTGAACTGCGGAACTTTACAATTAATTAGACCAGAGAAGGCAAAACGAATTGCCGAATAAAATTGTGAGTAAACTTAAATTGTGGAATTTATTGCTATCGGAAATCGAAATGTATCGATAATTGAAAAACTGAGGCAATTATCAATAAAATAAAGCAAACTTGATCTGCGCCTGGTACACGACATCTTATATTCCAAATTTGAAGTCTCTAGCTTTCATAGTCTCTGAGGTAAGTCTATTAATAAATAAGGCTAAAATTGACAGATATGAAAAATAATAATAATGAATTTATGGCTTCAATTAATATTTATTTTAAACATATTTAAAAAGAATTTTCAATAAAAATCAAAATAAACTATGCCTAAAATATATATTTGAGCTAATTGAGCTTATTTTGTCGAAGCATTCAACATACACTTTGCGGCAGTTTCAATTGCACTTTCGAGCTGTTGAACAGCAACAAATTTATTGCCGTATGCTGCATGCTGCATGCCACATGCATGAGCTGCTCTTAATATAAATTCCAATCAAATGTTGTGCAGAGATCTCAAAACACCGCAGTCGAAAATAGTGGACATTGTTGTTGGATACGTTACGGCAATGCCAAGTGGAGTCGGGAGCCCAAAGTTCGCATTCAAAAGCATAAAAAAGCAACTTGCAACAGCAGCAGCAACAGCAACAGCAGCAGCAGCAGCTACATAAAACGCAATGAAGCAACAATTTTCGTGGATTTCAAAGTGGTTCGAGTCCTGCGATTTTATTTACAAGGACATTTTGCGCAGCTTTAGCCAAAGCACTTCAAAGTGCTTCTTAACTAAGCTTAAAAGCAATGCCAACAGCAAAACAACAACAACAACAGCAACACGGACAACAACAACAACTGTTGCAGCAAATCGCTGTTGGTTTCTAGGCGACAACTTTTGCTTCACTTTGTTGTTGTTGTAATTCTTGTTGTTGTTGTTGTTGTTTGCTGCTTGTGCTGCTCAGTCGAGTATGAGAGAGTTGTGCTTGCTGCGGCAATTAAATGGTTTACTTAGGCTGCTCAAAGGTTGTGCCATGAATTAAGCTGGATTTCGGCTTACACGAATACCGCTCATTTGTGGCTAAGTTGTTTACTAATAGCTTAAGCTACATAAGTCTAAATTCTGTATAAGAAATTTAAACAAATTCAATTTGTCGGACTTTTTTCTTACAAGAAAAAGAAAATTTCTCAACAGTTCAAAATTAATTTTTATACCCTTAATCCATTAAAATTGGGTAAAAAGGGTATAATGGTTTTGTGCAAATGTATGTAACAGGCAGAAGGAAGCATCTCCGACCCCATAAAGTATATATATTGTTGATCAGGATCAACAGCCGAGTCGATATAGCCATATCCGTCTGTCTGACTGTCCGTCCGTATGTATGAACACGCGGGTCTCAGAGACTATGAAAGCTAGAGACTTCAAATTTGGAATATAAGATGTCGTGTACCAGGCGCAGATCAAATTTGCTTTATTTTATCGATAACTGCCTCAGTTTATGAAATATCGATACATTTAGATTTCCGATAGCAATAAATTTCACAATTTAAAAGGCAGAGGCTTCTAATTTATACATAATATGCATATACATATTTTTGATCAGTCGAGTAAACTCGACTACAGCATCTTACTTGTTTAATATTGCGCTTTTCTGCAGGTATTTTAATATTTGCACAGTTCGCTTCTCAATTTTCATAATAATTTCATTTTCTTGGTTACTTGCCTTGAAATATTATTTACATTTTACAATAATTCACAAAAAAACACTTTGTACACAATTTAAACTGCTCTTGAATTTATCTAAACTAAGGAGGAATTCAGAGTAGAAATCCCCCACAAATCCAATCAAACCGGAAGACAGACTAATTTAATAAGCCACCAAATGCTTACAAATGAAGCTATAAAGAATTTCCGTGCTTAAGCCCTAAAGGACACAACGTTGTATATTCCTTTATCTTGGCGGTTAGTTGAGCAGGGCTTCCCCTCCCAGCTCCAGCTCCTATCTGCTCACCCTCCACTTCTCGTGCGCAATTCCATTTCGAGCAACCAAAATCAGGTAGAAGTAAACTTTTTACCTGGTCGCAACTCTGGCCACTTCGATGAATGCCTTCCCTTTGGCAAGTCGACATCCATTAGATTCACAACTCGACTCGACTTTAGTTTCATTTGCGGTTAATTTCTTAGTACTTACTCTCACTGCTGCTGCCGCTGCTGCTGTCCTTTTATCCGTGTCCTTGTCGCAACGAGGCAACGAGGCAACGAGGCAGCGAGGCAGTGTTGCGTGGCAATCGAAGTGCAGCCTCCAACTTTGCTCGCTGAAATGGTTTAGCTTAGTGCAACTTGCTGTCCTTGTGCTGCTTGTGTTGTTGTTGTTGTTGTTGTTATTGCTGTAGTTGTTGTTGTTGGTTGTCCTTGTCTGGCTTTGGTTGCTCTAATTCGCCTAATATCCGCCACGCACCCGCAGCCTGTGGCGCTAATTGATGCCGCTTAGCGTCACCCGAAAAATCTATAAACATGGAACTCGCACAGCCACTAAGTTGAGTCCTTGTCCCCACTCATCTGCCACTCTCTTCTGCTCTCTGTGTTCATCATCCAGTTGTTTTATGTGTGCGTCCTTAAGCATAATAAATCTGTTTATCTCTGTGTGCTTAATGGCTGCCAATGTCCCGACTTTGTCCTTTGGCCCGCTTAAAAGTTGCTGCCTGTTTTACCTTGCAAAGCGATAAAAACTTTATTAGCGCCTTTTGATGCTCGTTATACCCTTCAACAGGGCTACTATCATTTTGTGGTGAACTTTGCCACGCACTAAAGCTTATATAGTTATTAGATATTAAAGGGCATGCTTAAGTCTATATAGCCCAGTTCCTTCTTATAGAAACAAGCTTGTTCACTTGTTACTTGTTAAGCTTAATGACACTTGGCATAGATTTGGATGTGTAAAACATTCAATATTTGCAACTAGCAATAAATTAAATAATTTATCTATTATTTAAAGCTATGAAGAAGACATCTTATTTATTAATCATATTTTCATTTTACAAATATATTGTCTTTTGCTAGGGTATTAAATCTGTGTTGACCTTTAAATAAAATCATATTTTCTCCGTTTTAAATTTTATTCTTTTATTCTATGATATCGAAGTTATAATAGTATATTGGGTTTGTGCAATGTCCGTCATGCTGTCTGTTCGTCCGTCCGTCTGTCCGTCTGTCCGTCTGTATGAACGCAAGTTTCTTCGACACCCTTAGAGATAAAGAATTCAATCTTGGAGCATATACTTGAAAGTACACTCAAAAGTTAAAGTGTCAAGGTTGGAGTGCTACGTCAACTAAGGAGCTAGAAAATCGATAAAGCTACATATCTCCCACAATTTTATGGATACAGTCACCAATTTTTGTTGGTAGGTTGTTGGCGATGTCCTTTAAAGATCACATGCCATGCCCACCTCCGCCCACCGACGCAACCAGAATTGCTAGTAACACCCTTCAAAAATCTGGAATATGCCGATTTTCGGACTATAATTTTAACTTATGTTCCGACCCAAAATAACGTTTTCAACTTTAAATGTACGATTTATCTAGAGGCCAAACTATAACTAAAACGCCCTTGCTTTTGAAAATGTGTTGAATTTTGACGAAGTTATGGCATTTAGAAGGTTCGACCTATACCGAACTTAAATGCGCATATATTCCATAATTTGTAAGCTAGAGTCACTAAATTTTAACGGAATATTGCTAGTAACCCCATCAAATAATTGAAAACAAAAATATTGGTCTACAAATTATGGTATCATAGTATTTCGCTGTCAGTTACGTCCGACTGCAATGTTCTCTCTTGTTTTTTTTTTTTAATTTTCCCGTCAAAGTTGTGTGTTATTTGTTGAGATTATGCTGGACAGTTAATTTTCGTTGTGGGCAGTGAAACTGAGCTGCGAGCGGAAAATGAAAAGCAAGTACAAGGCGATTTTGGATCCCAGAATAGTTACCGAATAGAGGACGGCATGTTTAAATATGCTTTGAGGCTTTAACACCAGCAGGACACCAGTAGGACAACAAGCAACCAGGCAGGCAGGCAGGCAGGCAGGCAGGGAAGCAAGGAAGCAGCTAGCAAGCAACATCGCGTGACTACCTTATCCTTTCATCCTGCACTGAATCCAATCTGCGGTTGAGGCACCGGACACCGCAGCCAACTCCCAAGTTGTGCACGTTCCCGGAACGGGAAACGAAACCGCAAAATGGCAAAACAATCAACATGCAACGAGTCGAATGTTCGCAAACAACGAACGGGTGTATGCACATGTGTGTGTGTGTGCGTGTGTGTGTGTGTGTGTGTAGTTGATACATGTACAGCAGTCAGGATGTGAGTAAAGACAAAGCGTGCAGAAGCGAACGAAGACTAAGGATTTCACTCATGCCAATGAGGTGGCAATTGCTGGGATTGACAACCAAATGCAGCGAAGACTCCACTTGGCTGGTCACATTGAGGAATATGGCCTAGAATTGGTCAAATGAGGTTTCAAACAGCATTTACAATCGGCTTAAATGTACTGGCCGAATGTTTTCGGCCTAAATGAACTACAACCCCATTGCTTTAAGAATGCTCCAAAATGCCTTTATGATGATGTAAATATTTGTTTATATTTTTAATATTATTCAGCATTAATATAATACTTAAAATACTTAATACTTAATAAATATTATATCGAATCTCGTTTCCATTTAAAATAAAATATCATATGGAAAGTCGTGTCTCTCTTTTGCTTAGATTCAGTCTTAAATTTTTGTTTTAAGTGCATCGATTTCAAATACAGATTTAATTTAAAGCACAAAACATGAATCCACAATTCCTCGCTTTTTCTCCAAGTGTAGGATTAAGTAAGTGTTGGGTTTCTGGAACTTATTAAATCCTTTCAGCATAAATAGAAACAGAATTAAAACAAACTTAGCGTGTTTCCACGTTCCGCTCTGCCCCGCCACGATTTCCGTTTATTTGCCAGGCCCAAAATGCTCACTAGCTTGGCTAATTCGTTTTGTACCTAATTGTATTTCTAGTTTCTCAATTTGGGGAGTCGAGTTGAGCGTCTGCTGTACAAATCCAATTCACAATTGGCTCAAACTTTGTGTTTACTACTTCGCGCGTCTACTTTGTTGCATGGAACGGCTGGGGGGTGGAGCGGAGCAGCCGGAAGTGGATAAGAGGGCAAGTAAATTTGGTCCGAATACTTTGACGAAGTTTGCTTTTGGCCCGCAACCAGGGCCAGCAAGCTGGCAAAAGTCGGCGTCAAGTGCACTCCGGTATTGTGTTCTATGGCCTCTTGATATCCAGCCAACTCGAATCGGCAATTGTTTTTTAAGTTGAAGTTAGTGGCCACTTCAAGACAGTTAAACTAGGCAACAAAATTCGGATCGTAACTTGTCTAGTTTGGCTAATTTGTAGTCAAATTTTGGAGAGCTGTCAACTCGACTGAAATCGCCTGCAATTTGCACTCCGCAAACTTTCAACTTTCATAATAATGGGCTTATTGAATTCCCATTAAAATGAAAATCAAGTACTTGATTTATCGAAATTTAATAATGTTGCCAGACTGTTACTATTTCGAACAATAACTGAGAGTTTTGGACGGTGCAAGGGAGTTGTTGGGGTGGCAACTTTGTCTAGCCCACTGTCAAACATTTTGAGAACTTTTATTGAAACGATATTTTAATATATTCATCGAGCAAACTTGGCCGGGCAGAATATTAAGCGACAATGCTATAGTCGAGTGTGCACGACTAGCAGACACCCTCTAGGTGGAAAATAACACGTGTTGAATAGTTCCAGCTTGCTTTTCGCAGATCCTCCAAACTATGACAAATTGATGTGTAAATAAATTATATATTTATTGTCCGATATTCCACATTATGTAGATTATATGCACGTAATAAAACAGTATATAGATATTCTTACTGATATCGGGAGATATATGAAATATAATCTATTCGAGAAACACTCCAAAATTATTAGAGTTTGAATAGAATTTAGCAAGATAAAATGGTTTCCTCAAACACCCATTCTACCCTGTACTACACGGAAAAAAGATATACAAAAAAAAAACAAGAACTAATAATAGAGGCAATATAGAGGCGGACCAGAACTTTGGATCGGTGGGCGTGGCAGTACATTGGCAGCTGTTGCCGCTGAAACGCTGAAAACTTTGTGCATCAAGTGAAAAACAAGTGGACAGGCGAACATCAGCTGCTGTTGACACAGGGTCCTCGGGTTGGGGGTGGGGTTTGCCGGAGGGGTGCTGGCTATTGCGACAGTTTAAGTGTCGACTGTGTAACGGTAAATTGCATGCACAAAAGTTGACACTAGATGGCGCCAGTGGCACAACACAAACTAGCATCAGCTGCCCGCTTTTGTCGTTTAGCCCATTTGCTGCCGCTTTTCCTCGAGTGTGTGTGTGTATGTGTGTGTGTGTATCTGTGACAATATATGAGCATTCCAGAGGGGAGTGAGGATTGGGTGAGTTTCACTGTGATGATAAAGGATGACACTGAGCTTCATAGAGATGTCCAGATATGAGCAGAAAGCAAAAGCAAAGTGAGTTGTGAGCTGGAAATGTCTATGAATGCAAATAAACTTAGACAAGGTGTGCGTGTGTGTGTGTGTATGTGCGTGTGTGTATGTGTCTGTGTGCTACTTTCAACACACCATCCCAATAACTTTGTGGTTTTGATTCGCCCAGTTTAGTGGTTTGAAGTAAATGTCAGAATGTCAGATTGGAGTGGCTGCAACACTTGATTTTACTTAATTTGATTTATTTATTTGCATGGGAACCACATAATTCATAATAATTAATTTATGTTTACATTGGACGATCTTATTTGGCTACTTAAATAATGCTTAAATTGAACACATTGCGGATAATAAAATGTTGTTCAAGTTTAAATGACTCTTCTTTTCGGGCAATTACTGGTCTTTGGTTAGTGGGTTCTCACGCCTGTAGGCTTCTAATGCCACACAACGATTTCTGCAGGAGCTGCAGAGACGAGGAGGAGGTGGAATCTCCGGAACACTTCCTCTGTCTCTGTCCTGCTCTGGCTAAAAGACGATTCACCTTCCTAGGAAGTCACTTCCTATCCGGCTTAACACAGCTGGCGCACATAAGACCAGCCAAAATTGCAAAATTCATAAAAGCAACTGGCTGGTTCAACAGATCAATTTTTTACAGGAGTTTCTCGAAGAGGATTTTAGATCCACGGTACCGCAATGGACTGTGTGTGCTGACCACCCAGGTCAGAACCGATCAACCTAACCTAACCTTAGCTGACTCTTTTATTTTACTGTCAAAATCAAACATTTTTTTAATTTGCTGTTAAATCGTCTTCGATTGTTTGATAAAAAAAAAAAAACACACACATTTTCTCTCTAGCCAAACCAAAATTAAGCACACAAATTCCGTACGAAATTATTGTTGTTGTTTTTCTTTTATTGTGGTAAGCGCCAAGCTGATTTTAGCGCCTTACTCAAAAATACACTGCACAAAACGAAAAAAGATATTCAAAAACTGCAAATCGTTGGTTTTGTGCTCCGCCAAGGTGTAAATGGAACTTGCGAATGTTTACTAAATTATTAATGGATAAGATGGACAAACAGCAACAAGAACAGCAGCAATTTTGCAATCAAAGTCTACAGAGCCAACTAGCAGAAATCGAGGCTAAATTAAAGCAGGGTTCAAATCCCAATATCACAACAGTGACTTCAACTAAAACCAATGCGAATAAGAAATCGAGTCAACAATTTACCAACAACAGTCGCAACAAGGAGTCAACTGCAGCAGCTGCTGCCAGCAACAGGCAACAGGATCGTGTTATCGGACGCAGTTGCGTGCCACACAATGTCCAACAACAGATGGCGCAACCACATGCAACAGTGCTGCCAATGCTGACGCAGGTGCAACGTGTCAACAACGATCAACTCGCACGCTTGACACGCCGCAACACGATCAAATACAGGGATTTTGGAGGGTTGCAGGTGCAGGATAAAAATGCCGAAGCTTTGCTTGAACTACACAATTCCATACCGGAGATATCGCAAATATTCGATATGCATTGTCGCATTGGCAGCGGCACCTTCAGCACCGTTCTCCTCGGCACCCTCAAGGGGGAACGTCCACTGCCCGAGGCGGAGCGACGTCGTTTCGCCATCAAACATCACAACCCGACAAATCATCCGGAGCGCATCCTGCGTGAATTGGAGTGCATGTTTCGCATGGGCGGTAAGAATAATGTTATTGGCATCAATTGTTGCATACGTTGCAACGAGAATGTGGCATTCGTAATGCCATTCATGTCGCACGATCGCTATCACGATATCTTTTGGAATCTGAGTCTGTTCGAGGTGAAGGATTATTTACGCAACTTGTTGATTGCCCTGCAGCATGTGCACAAATTCAATGTCATCCATCGGGATGTGAAACCGAGTAATATTTTGTATAATCGTCGCACTGGCAAATTTTTACTCTGTGATTTTGGACTTGCTCAACGTTTGGCGGACGATGGCCGTTTAATTCAGTCATCGGATTTGAGTGGCGCCGCCGCCTTCTCGCGTGACATTGATGTGGCACAGCAGCAACTGATGCAGCGGCACGACGGCAACAGTCTGCGGGCGGAAAATGAGGCGGCGGCGCATCGCATTCGTGCCGTCGGCGGTGGCACCACTGCATTTGGGGAAAACAGCAGCAGCAGCAACACCATCACCACCACTACCACCATTGCCAGCAACAAACATCAGCAGCTGCTCACCGAGCCGACGAAAAAGGAGCTGGCCATACAAAAGGCAGATGCGCTGCGACTGATCAACAGATTGCGTTGCACGAATGCGAATGTGGATCAAAACAATTATGTGATCTCAACGAATACCGACAGTCGCAAGGAGGCGCACGCTTCGAGGGCGGGCACTCCAGGATATCGACCACCGGAAGTCCTGCTGCGGTATCCCCATCAGACAACCGCTGTCGATGTTTGGGCAGCCGGCGTCATAATGCTTTCCATGCTCTCCACAATGCATCCGTTCTTCAAGGCGCCCTCGGATTGTGCGGCCCTCTCCGAGATTATGAATCTCTTTGGCGATCTGGAGGTGCGTAAGGCAGCCTTTATGCTGGATCGCCTCGTGTTGATTACCAAGAAGGTGACTGCTCTGGATTTGCGTCGACTTTGCATGCGCTTGCGATATTCCCAGCATTTCCTCTCACCGGAAATGCAGCGACGTCATCGACGTGCCGATGGCAATACGGAACTTTGTCGCCAATGCGAACAGGCGACGTTCAATTGCATCTGCAAGCATAGCAATCATCGGCTGGAGACCTACGATGGCTTGGATATATTTCCAGCACAGGCATACGATTTGCTTGGCCGCCTGCTTGAAATGGATCCACAGAAGCGGATCACGGCTGAGGAGGCGCTCAATCATCCGTTCTTTGGCGACTATCATCGCATCGTCTCGGGCATTCCATTGAGCCAACAGAGGGATGCCCTGCAGACCAATGGTGGATCGAGAACTTCTACATCCTATGTTTCTTAGCCCAATACCGTTAGTCGTGTCACCCATATGCAATTATGCTTTTCTCAAGTCGAGACGTTCCACGAAATTGGATATATTCCAAAATGAATCCAAAATTTTTGCATTAGCTTTAAATAAACAGTTCTTCAATGTTTTGTTATTTTTACCTGTTTTAAATTTCTACATTTATCCTTATGAATGATAAATAATAACAACAATTTATTGACTTATAATTTTTAGTGAGCACATTAAAATCTGTTATATTTTTTAAAAGGCATTTTCCGTTATCTTTTCAGCTTACCTGCATTTCTTGCTCTTTTTCATTTGTCTTGGTCAAAGTTTTTACCTTCATCTGCATTTATCATATTTTCTGACAATAATTTTCAACATTTACTTGCAGCAATTTTGTCCCAATTGATTTCCGTTCAACTCCCTTCACAATATTTTTCTTTGCATTGCTATCAATTTGCATTTATTGACAGCAAATATTTTTCGATTTTTTTATCTAATGTATTTGTTTTCAAGGTAAAAAGAGAAATTGCATAATCCGATTATAATGGTACTTCCATTTGGCTTATTTGTTTGATGTCGAAACTTTTGGTATGTTGCAAGCAATCTGGAATGTATATATATTATGTAATGTTATGTAGCGTTCACCAATAAGAACGTTTCGACTTCAAAATTGGATTGAACACAACGTATTTAAGCAAACTTCTTTCGAATACTTGTATTTGAAATATTATTATGTGCGTTTTAATTTTTAACAATATATCATTTAAATGATAATGTGGTAGAATCTTCTGAAAACAATAATCAAAAATATTCGATAAATATCGAAAAGCTGTAATTGGTGTAGAGCGATGTCAATATTTAATTTATTCATCAAATATCAAATTTCTTGTGTTTTTGATGAAAGAGTTTTGCCAAAAAACTGTTGCTTGCGCTTAAAAGTATGCAACACTAATGTACTGTTAAGCTGAACGAATTAAATCATAGCATACTTTACAGCAGCAGTTTAATGTTGCAATTTAACATAGCCGCTAACATTTGAGAGATGCTTGCTGCCCACATCTAGCGGGTTAACATTATGTGACTTGCCATATTCTGTTCATGTTAAGCATGGACTTTACATTTGGTTGCAGCATGGTGTGTCAGCTTAATACCGTATGAATAAAATAATCACCGTTCCAAATTTCGTTCGCAAGGATTTTCACACACACACAGAGAAAGAGAGATACAAGCAGCGGAAAGGCTTTTAGCGGCTCGTTGGGGGGCTTAGTCTCAGTTACCATTTCATATGGCATCAGTGGAAGCTTTAGATGCAACGTCAGCCTCCACATTCGCTTCGCAGCATCTGCGAAAACTGAACTCCTCTTTGGTTCCCCAAGGAGCCGTAAACATTTCGCATACCCTGCCCGTCCGTCATTCCGTCCGCCCGTACGCAAAAGCCGCGTGCGCAGCTCACCGGACACAATGAGGCTTATCGTACGGCCAGCCAAGTAAGTAACAAAAAACGATTGCCCCGTTATGTGGTAACCTCTTTCACTCTTTCCACCCCTCTCTGTTCATTCCCTTATCCTTTTTGGCAGTGGTATAATGGACAGCGACACCGTCGCGGCGCCGCTTTATGGCACATGATAGATTAGTCTGGCCTCAGGTGTGACTGTGTGTGTGTGTTGTGTGTGTGTGTGTGTGTGTGAGAATGTTTTTGCAGGCATGTGTGTGTTTGTGTGGCTTACTCCGACCTCTATCTCTGGTCATGTTCTTGTTGGTTTTATTTTTTCGTTTTAGTTTTTGTGGCTTGTGTCTGACACTCCCAAGCACTTGTGCAGATAACAGTAATTAAGTAATTAGAGAGAGGCCCCCGAATGTAGGCAACACTTTAAGCTGCTTTTGGCTTAAAGCTCCCCCTCTGTTTTTAAGGTCGTATTAAACATGAGAAACATGATAAGCATGTGAAAAAAGCGACCATATTATGTGAAATGTTTTCTTTAGTATTCATTTTATGGAATACGTGTAATTTTCGTAATAATTCCAATTAAATGTAATATTTAATGATATGCCGGAATGTGATTTTTTAACATTTACATTTATTTAATACAATTTTATGTAATAACATTTCTTTATTATAGACCTTTTTTATTAAACCAACACTAAATTATAATTAGATTTGTTATAAATAATTATTAATGAAGTTAACATAAATTATATTTAACTGCAGATACTTTAGAGCTCTGGCTGCCTTGCTTAACTATTTCTTGGCTGTGTGCAACACTTAAGCCGCATTTAAAATCCTTTCCGCCACACTTTTTGCGTTAATGCGTGAGGGTGATTAAAGTTGCTGCGGTACGTTGCAGTGCAACGTCCTGACCCCAAAGTATCGCTGCACTGTTGACCGCTGTCAAACTATTCATCTATCTGCCTGCCGACTGAACTGACCTCTCCCTCGAACTGTCCTTCAGTCAGTCCGTCTCTGTCTGTCTATGTGTCTGTCTGTCTGTCTGTCTTTTGCTGTCATTTTGTTTGTTTGCTCGCCTGTCGCGCTTTGTTTGCCATCCGCATGCGGTGCCACGCTAAAGCAAGTTAATGCGTCATCGTTATCTCTGAACGCTCATCATCAACATCGGCCAGCATCGCGTGGCAGCATCCGCCGTAACCAGCCAACCAAACCACCACTGTGCCCCACAAGAGTGATCGACTCGATGCTACTCTGCACCCAGCTCTGAATTGCCAAAACAAACATTCATATTTTCTTTCATGTTTAAGACCCAAACATTCTATGTATATTGAATGTCATGACTTGAATGCTGTCAAATGTGCAAGTAAATAAATAAATATGTCTGCGAAGCTATTATACAAAATATTAATTTGTGAAAATATTAAATGCACTTAACATTTTAAAGTTATAACCTTATCAAAGATATAATTTATATCCAAAATAATATTTAAACTAAATAATTTTAAAAGTTAGAGAAGCACACTAAAATTCTCATTTAAAAGTTATGTGAAATATTCCAATTAGAATGATAATAATTTATTTTCTTATGCTGTTTACTTAAGAGCGAATATACTATAATTATTATATTCTCATGCATAGATTATATTTATAAGAAAATGCGGTTTTATTCCTTACAGAATTAAAATTTAAGAAAGTATCAGTTGACGAGCTCTTTTAGATAACTCATAATAGAGGAATTAAAATATACTGAAGATGAATGTGCTATATAAAAACCAATATTCTCAAATTCTTATAAACAAATTTGTGAATAATCCAGAATTCCTTTACACAAATTTTCAGAATATTGGTTCATCTTCAGTATATTTTTCAAAATCTAAGAGATATACTCTACAAACAGGCATCGAGCCTGGCAGGACTTGCTGCAGTTATTGGAAAAGTGAATTAAACTTGTTCTAACGAGCGTATATTATACACTCCTTAGCCTAATTGTTTGGTTTATAGGGTATACCCCACATCATCCATATCTATATCCATATCGATGGGGATGATGATGATGATGATGTTGTTGCAGATGATGATTTTGCTGCCAGCACCAGCTGCTGACAACGTTGTTGGTGTCGGTCCAGTAAATGAAGAATGATGGACCAGCCAAGCACATACACACACACATACACACACACACATACATACACACACACACCACCCATCCACCCACTCAAACACACACCCACACTCAAAAGCACAGTTGACTGCACTGGCTATATGTTTAGCTATGCACATATGTGTGTGTGTGTCTGTGTGTGTTTGTGTGTGTGTGTTTGTGAGTGTGTGTATGTGTGTGTGTGAGCATGTGACGTGCGAACATTTTGTCATCTTCAACGGGAGCCACTGTTGCAGCAAATGAGATTTATGCAACTTTCGTCTATTGCTAAAGCTGGCAAAGGTGTCGTTGTCCTTCCTGTAGTCCTTGCTGCTGTTGCTGTTGTTGCTGCTGTTGTTGTTGTTGTTGTCATTGCAATGCAGTCGCTTCTTGAACTTGAACGTTAATTGGAAAATGTTAGCAATTTCCTCGTCTTCCACATATCGCGTTCATTGTTGTGGCCAATCGTGAAATTTGTTGTTGAAAATATGGATTTATGTCAGCAGCAAACACCAGCAACAATTCCCCCAAACAGCTGCAACAACAGCAGCAACAGCAGCAACAACAGCAGCAACAACAGCAGCAGCAGCAACAACGAGAAGCATTGTCATGCTGGGCAACATTGCAGCCATTTTTCGCGCTTTTCCTGCATCGTTGTTGTCGACATTGTCAGCTGCGAGCTGCTCGCAATGCATCACTGATTATGAAAAGCTGGCTAAAAGCTGGACCCATGATATATTGCTTTTGTTGCCGCTGCTGTTGTTGTTTTTTTTTTTTTTGCCTGTGGTATCATTGGCGCTGCTGTGAGGCGCTTTAATTGCCATCGTCATCATCACCATCAACAGCAACAGCAACAACAACAGCAACAGCAACAGCAACTGCAACAACAACAGCAACAGCATCATTCACATCATCACATGAGAGCACGTGAGAGCCAAGGCGACAATGATGAAGTTTTATGCTTTGCCACCTGCAACACAACACAACACAACACAACACATGCTCACACACACACACACACATCAGAAATAGGGGCGCGGGCTGCAGATTTAGTGGATGACTGTTGTTGAAAGCAACACCAACAACAACAACAGCAGCAACAGCAGCAACAACAACACCAACAACAACAGCAGCAGCAGCAGCACTTGCAATGAAATGGAAACGTTGGCGATTTGTTGTTCTTTTCGTTTTTTGTTCCCTATAAACATTAAATTTTGATAAAGTGGGTATATACATTATTGAGCTATATATACATCCATATAAAAGTTAAAAGCTGCAATTTAAAAATTTATCTCATAAGCAGCATAAATATTAATAATAATAAATATTTAGTTATTTAAGAGATAAAATAACAGATAGAATAACTGTATAGGATATCTGTCAGTCGACTACAATAATACTCTGCCTTCTTTTCCACTATTTTTATACCCTTATCCCATTTAAAATGGGTAAAAAGAGTATAATGGTTTCGTGCAAATGTATGTAACAGGCAGAAGAAAGCGTCTCCGAACCCATAAAGTATATATATTCTTGATAAGGATCAACAGCCGAGTCGATATAGCCCTGTCCGTCTGTATTAACACGTGGATCTCAGAGACTCTAAGAGCTAGAGACAAATTTGGAATATAAGCTCTCGTGTACCAGGCGCTGATCAAGTTTGCTTTATTTTATCGATAACTTCCTCAGTTTATGAATTATCGATACATTTCGATTTCCGATAGCAGTGAATTCCACAATTTAAAAGGCAGAGGCTTCTAATTTATACATAATATGCATATACATACATATTATTGATCAATTGCCGATCAATTTTATTAAGATCGGACAAGAAACACCAAAGTTATAGTCGAAAATATATTCTCATATTGATCTCATTTCTATCAGCAGCCGCAAGCATTTTCTGTATACATATAAATAGGTGAGCGCATGTGTGAGAAAGAGATGGCATGATAATCGACGCTAACGTCAATATATTTGTGTGTATTCTGCAGAGCCCCGATAACTACTCTTTCGTGTACGTATGTATGTCTGTATGCCTGTATGTATATGCACGTGTTTGTAGCCATTCAATTCGGGCATTTGAGTGCAAATCATCATCAATTTGCCAAGGAAACTAGAATATATTTAACAACTGAGTTAAGGGTATATCGTAGTCGAGCTAACTCGACTACAGCATCTTACTTGTTTTGACTTTGAAGTGTTGAGGGAACTGCAGTGGCATGCGAAAACCATCAGCAACAACAACAACAAGTGCAACAGCAGCAACAACAATTCCTGATAAACCCAGCTTAAATGGCAAGAAAGTGTTGCTTGCCTCGTGTTGAATAGAGGAATTACTTTTAGGGTTTGCAAAGTAAACATGCAGTGAAAAGCATTTTGTGGATAGCTAAAGTCCGCCATATTTCAAGATGTGGGCAACCTTTCAGTACGTGCTAAAAGGCAATAACAATAAGGTGGAAAACCCCCATTTGAGACTTCAAAAGTCAATACAAATTATGGTTAAAATTATAAGTGTGGAACAGCCAAGTGTATGTTTCTATGTTAAAATATTTGTTATTTTGTTGCTAGGTTATAAATCAATATAAATTGTAACTCCTCCGACCAACATGGATGAAGAAACTGGTGAAAACTCTGCAACAACCGGACTTCGCCTTCAGATTGAAACTGAATTTAAAGTTGAAAACGCGATTCAGGATTGATTCTCATATGGAAATTAAGCTGCCAAAAAGTGCTTACAGTCAGGTGTTATTATATGTGTCCTTAATTCGACAATCAAAATGATGTCAGTGAAGGGTGCGAACCACAAATGACGTCAACTGCTATTAAGCAACAGCAACAACAATAACAATAGCAACATTAAAAATAATCCCGAGCTGCAACTGAGCAACACGACAAACAGCATGATTAATTAACAGACAGACAATCCCAAAAATGAGAAAAAGGACAACAGCAGTTTGGAGGGAAGCAACACCTGGTAAATCACAAAAGCACACGACACGTCACAGTTCCAGTCACACAGTTGACAGCTGAGAATAGCTAATGAATACCCTGTATACACTGTACACCCTGTATACCCTGTACAGACTGTAATGCAAGGATGTGTTATATGTTCTCAGATATAAATTCTACTTAATTGCGCTTTCTCAGCTGAGAATTTCCTATATTTTGGGGCAGGTACTCTAAAATAAAGACATAGAAGATAAGATATAGATATAATAAAAATACACTTAAAGAAATAAATGAGCAACTGCTAGTCGTGCATTCCCTATACTTACCTACTTTCTGTTCCGATTTTAATTAGCCGCAAACACAAAATACTGGCTGTAAAGCAGCTAAAATATACAATTTGTGTCACATTGACGCATCTCCTCGAAGCGAATCCAACATAACATAATACGCAACTGACCAACCCGACACGCCCCCAACCCACTCCTCCCCCTGGCAACAGAATATATGCTACAGGTGCGTGTGGCTCGCATTTATGAACTCGTTACATGTAATTAGGGTCACAGTGGCTATAGATATGTGTGTGTGTGTATGTGTGTGTGTGTGTGTGTGTGTGTGTGCTTGTTTTCTGTCTGTAAGTCTATGTGGACAGCCTTATCTACATATCAGGAATATACAATGCCTTCATAACTCCCTCCCTCCCTCCCTCCCTCCCTTTGTACCCCCTCCATCCCTCTCTCATTATTTGTCCGACTGACTGGCAATTAATTAGAGTTGGGGCGACAACTGCAACACGGCTTGGTTCGTGGTAAAATGTCCAGCGGATATATGGGCCAAATGTGTGGCGGCCTATTGAAATACAAAACGGTTTTTGGGGCCGAGCGCCACAAAAGTCATAAAACTGCTTTGGAAGCTTTAATTAGGCTGCCATGTAAATTTAGACAGGAAATACACTTAAACAAATTTATGCTAAACTGAGAGACTTTTCAAGCAGAGTCTTTTGAATTTAAGTATAGAGAATAATTTAAAAGTAAAACTAAATCAAATAATTAGGGGTACGTTTTTTATTTTTGAAAAGTAAAAAAAATCATTAAAAAACTAACGTTTCTACTTTTAAAAAATTGATATTTTACCTTAACAATAATTTTAAAAAAATAAAGCTACAAGAAAAAAAGGAGATTAAGTTAACGTGAAAGTAAATTTCATATTTGTATTAAGAAAAACAATATTTCTAATTTCAGAATCGATTTTCTAATTTCTAAGATATCATTATAAAATTTGAATTTTTTCTTTCAGTGCAGCAGGACGAAAGCAATGGCTCAGGTGTAGCACACACATGAAGCTGATAGCAGACGGCGCTTACTATTTATTATGAGTGTTCCCCGGGTAGGTGTGGCAAACTCCATGCGACTTCACCCACTGCCCCCCCACCACCCTACATGCCACAGCCACAGCCCTTAGCTGCTTTATAGTCGCATTAATTGGCAGTGGCCATTCCATTTTAATTAGTTTTCGCAACGCTTCCAGAGCCCGGCAGCGTTCAGTTCCCGGTCCGTTGTGTGAATTATTCTGCTCAGCGTAATATATTTTATAAAACGCTGACTTCTGCTATGGGCGTAATCAACATGTGTGTGTGTGTGTGTGAAATTATGCAAAAGCAAATGTATATATGTATATGTGTATGTATATATAATGTGTATATGCATACATATACATACAGATGACACCGCTGTCGAATTTAATTGAGTTGCAATGCGGTGTGGCTCGGGAATTTGGCGGATTGCAGCTGCCAACGGACGACGCCAGCCGGAGCTCATTTGTCAGTCGGCGGGCGGAACAGGAGGTGGTGCTGTGGCTGGACTGGGGCTGGTGGGGGGTAGGGGGTGTGTGTGTGTGTGATATAATGAGCTGGGATAGCGGTCATTTGCTTTTGGGCTAATTATATACTTGCTATTTGAAATTAGCAGCTCAAACAGCAGTTTGATATTCAAATAATGTTTAACGGAAATGCCTTCGAGCCTGCAATGTCAAGGATCAGGGAGCACAGTACAAAGTCCTGCAATGAATTACAACCAAGCGTTACAACCTAGCTATAAATAAAGCATCACAACAATTTCTGAAGTTCTCAAAATTGTTTTATTTTAATTTAAAATTCAAACTAAAGTTACTGCATATTTTTAAATATTTATTTATTTATTACTTGCTTCATAATAAAAATCTAACAACTTTTCCCACAACAAACTTGCATTATTTCAAATTTCTACTTAACTGACACTGAATAATTGGAGACTTGAAAACTGTGGTGGTATACAAATGAATACATGGTCTAGTGCATTATTCATATAATTCCACGCACTTCGAATCAGTCGAAGGTATTAAAGTATCAACCGTGAAACGAAAAAGTTTTAACAGAAATTAAGAATGAAAATTTTTGTGGAAACCCAAAAGACCACCGCAGGCGACCTGAAGCAGCCCCCCAAAAAAAACCAGAATGTGCTCGTGGATTAGGAAACCCAACAAGAAGTGAATCGAAAACCTCAAAAATGCAGCTAGAAAGTGGCCTAATAAAGAACTCGGCTCATAAATAGCCCGCAAATGATCTCGATACGCTCAAAGGTCAACGATCAGGAAGCATGTCTAACTTATGGCAGTAGTAAATAGCCTCGAAATGAAGACCCTCAATTGCACTTGGCTCAAGCGTGTGAATTGAACAACACCTGTAAATTGTGGAACAACCCTCAAACAAACAAGAAACCCAAAAAAAATAGAGATGGGCCTCTCCATGTGGCAACGTCTAATGCCACTTATCTAAGAAATAGGGTAAAGGATATTACATTCAAGTCGAAGCCAATTGCACAATGAAGTTGTTTGGTTGTTTTTGATGATGCCCAGCGACAGCTGCCCGCCACTGAGAGACCGCTCCCCCTCCCCCTTCACATTCTATTGAATGTAAATGTATATATTAATCAATATTTATGGCCAAAAGGAAAACGAACCCATCCATCAAGCAACACACACAAATTGAGCAGCCCCGAAAAGAAACCTGTTCTATGTGTTTTGAGCCAAGTGCAGGGCAAACAAAGCCGTAGGTGAACTGGTACAGGTAAATGTAAAGGTAGAGGCAAAGGTAGAGCTACAGTTGGATTCATGCTTGTATGCACTTTGACCACAAAAAGGTCAAGACGATCCCAAAGTTACAAGCAGACAAACAAGCAGGCAGACAGCCAGAGAGAAAGAGAGAGAGAGAGAGAGAGAGAGGGAGAGAGAATGAGAAAGAGCGAGAGGTTCACTAAGCATACACACACATAAGTCAGTCAAACATTTGTATACCCTGCACTTGTGTGTCAAGTGGGGTAATGTGAAATTATAAAAATAAATATATAAACAAATTATTTTAATTTAAATAAACTTAAGTTGAGATATTTAAAGATGTACTAAATCACTTTCAACTAAAACAATACCTAAACCGTTTCACATAAAATTAAAAATCTATTTATTTAAAGATTTTTTGAAACGAAAAACACGCATAAAAACAATTATTAAAGCTTAAATGTGTATTCTGCTTCACAAATGGCAATTATTGGTTTGGAAAATTAAAATTCTTAGGTTTCTAAAAAGTAAATTTAAATCAAAAACGTATTTTATTCTATTAACCTTTATTGACGACATTAAAGTAAAAAGTGAATACCATGAAAATCCGCAGGTGAATAAATTTACTTGACGAATCCAGTGATACATCTACAGGAAATCAGTTAAGTAAATTTATTTAAATTACTTGGTGACATTTACCTATTGAAAAGCTATGAAAATCGTACCTCAAGCTGTATTTATATATATATATATATATAAATAAATTCAATATCCTGCAAGGGTATTTTACCAGCTAGTTCTGCTTCCACAGAAATTGCTCTTTTTCCCAGAGACACAATTCTCTGCTAAGGGCTGTTCAGCGGGCCATAACCAAATGGAGAGACGACTCTCGACTGTCGGACTCTCGGACTGTCGGACTGTTGACTGCCGGACTGACTGACAACCGTAAAAGTGTTGTTGTCTTTGCAGTGGAATGTAAAGTCATCTTCATGCATAAATAAGCGTGTGCAGCTATCCGTCCCAAAGCCCCTCGCCCACTCCTCCATCCATCCATCCATCGGTCCATCCGTCCCTGTCTCGTATATATTCCATATCAATTTCCATATTAAAATAGTTTCAAGGCAAGTGGTTGGCGACGTTCTGATTCTGTGGCCAGACTTTTCTTTGATTTGTTTGTGTGCACAGATGTGGAGGAAGAAGAAGCAAAGAGCAGCATATTTTCCCACATGATAATTTTGCCAGCAGACCGGAGAAATATTTCTAATTGAATGCCCGGCAAGAATAGTGAAAAACTTGCGACTGCAATGCTTAATTTCATTAAATTTCATGAGATGTGTTTTCCTTTTCCTTTATTTTCTTAATTTTTTTGTGGTTTTTTGTGTACAAAATATTTGTGTTCAGGTGTGAACTTTGAGATTTTGTGGGAGCTTCGTAATTGATTGTTATTTGTTTAACTGTTGCGTAGAACTTTAAATTTGCTTTGCTGATGCGGCAGTTTTTGGGAGTTGTGAATGAAAACAAATTAAAAATGGAGCCGAAAACCAAATTGGATTTTGCCATTGTCTTGCTCTATAAGCATAACCCTTATTTTTATTTATACTATGATACCGAAGGTATAATAGTATATTGAGTTTGTGCAATGTCCGTCATGCAGTCCGTCCGTCTGTCCGTCTGTGTGAACACGCGGGTGTCAGAGACTATAAGAGCTAGCGACTTCAAATTTGGAATATAAGTTCTCGTGTACCAGGCGTTCTCGTGTTCCAGGTATATATATTTAACTGGGTTAAGGGTATATCGTAGTCGAGCCAACTCGACTACAGCATTCTTATTTGTTTCAATTGTAATTGCATATATTGGCGGAAGCGAGCAACGCTATTGAATGGATTGCAGAGGCGATCGCGATGTATGAAATCGAGGTTACACATAAGGGCAGTCCGGCTTAAGATGATGCTTACCTGATGGGAGGAGGAGCGGTTAACTTGGAACCGCAGACCCCACACAAATTCACACATATCGTTGGGGGAAATACTTTGGTGCCTACATTGAATTGCGCACTTTTAAGATGGATTTTACAAACACGCTTTAACTCAATCAGATTGGGCTTTGATAAGGCTACACTTTCCTCGTGGTGCGACTCCCTTGTGCAACTCCCTTGATTTTTGCCACATGGCCGGGCAGCTGGCTATATTTTCGGCACGATGCGACAAAGTAATTGCCAATAAATCATTAACAGATTGAAACTTTTAACTGGTCGATTTGGTGGGAATATTAACAATTTAAACAATTAAGTTTACTTTTAAAAATTATAACATGGGTTATTTAAATGATATTTGTATAGTTCGATGCCACAACTTTTGCACTGATTATAATGTGATATAATAATTAACTATAAGAAATAGTTCCCAGCAAGTTTCATAAGAGAAATTCTGCTTATATACAAAAAATAAGAATAAATGGACAGAATTATGGACGGACACGGCTAAATCGGCTCGGCTCAGCAATTAATAAACATTATGATGTCAAAAATGTCTCGTTCAGTGCGTTACAAGCTGCGCAATAAATTCAATAATGCCCTTTCAACATAAATTAAATTTTCTACATTATCGGGAAGAAAGCTTTAATGTTCGATCACCCTCCATCGGACATTTGGATTTGCTTAGCGACCCGCATCCGGTATCATAAGTTGAATTAGACAGATTTATGGCATTACGCGCAATGCGGAAAACATCCAGAAAAAACAATTAAAAAATGAACTAAAAGCATGACGGAATTGGAATATAAATAAGTAAATCGCAATTTGTGTTAGAAAATCAAGTGAGATCATTGCCAACTGCGTGCAAAATAGTAAAACAAATACCAGCTGATAACCGATGGAAGGGAAACATCTTGTGGGCGTGGGGGCGTGGCGACCTCGAGTATTAAATTGTCATTAGATTGCCATTTGAATTTTGTACTTCTAGCTCTAAAATTACAGGAGATATTGGTGAGATTTTTAGTGGTCGTTCCTGGAAAATATTTCAAACAATCTTTGGAGGAGGTTCTAGTAATGCTCCTTTCAACTTTGGTGACTCTAATTTTAAAAAATTGTGTGATATATAATATGGTTGTATTGATACTTGGAGGCGGTTAGCTACCAAGTTTAATGAGTCTAGCTCAAAATCAAAAAATCAATTTGAAAGTATGTTACTCGTAACTCCCCCAGTTACCAAACTTGGAAGGAAGATTATTAGGAACATTTTCTTTAATTTTTTTCAACCACTCCCACTTCCGCCCCCAAAATCTCGAAAATCTCATATCTTCCGTAATTTAAGAGATACAGCCAAACTTTGACGAAGGGTTACTATCTTGTATCTACCTCAAAATGAAAGACAAACTTGGATAGCATTTCTTGGCTGCACACAAATTATGGTATCATAGTATTTCGCTGTCGGTTACGTCCGACTGCAACGTTGTCTCTTGTTTTTTTTTAGTTTGGTAAGCCAATTCTTTTTTCAAGTCCAAGTTTGAGAGACATGTTAAATTGCTTAAATATTTATGCGAATTGTTTTACAATACTTGAACAACTGCAACCAGTCACTTAACATGAAATCAAAGTCTCTGAAAATGAGTGGAAATTCTTTAGCTCGACAAGAACTACCCTCAAATCAATGAATTATTTTTATGTATTTTTAAAATCAGTATTTTCAGATAAACAAATAAAATGAGCTCGTTGTTGTCTAATTTGGTAAATATTAATAATCGATCTGATGATGCGGACTTTATTCAAAGTAGAATAGAAAGCTGTGGTTTTTAAGGCTATTGTTAATCGATGTCCTATCGATTATTATCGATAAAGTAAAATAAATTTGTTATGCATTTACTAAAGTCTCAGTGATTGCTTTGTCTATACAGATCGACAGCTGAAAGACTGACAGACAGACTTGGCTAAATGGACTTCAAATTAAGTTTCTGCCAAATGCTTCCTTCCGGCTGTTACATATTCTTGGACAACTCCATTATACCCTTTTTGCGGGTTCAACAATTTGAACAGATAAACTTTTATTGCATTGGAATTTTGTGTGGTTGCAGTTAGCTGATTGGAGTTGTTGTGTTTGTTGTTGTTGCATTTTGGATAGCGCTAACTGTTGTAGATTATTTGAAATTCAAGTGTCATTAAGTCGAGCGTTAAGGGGGGCGTGGCCATAGGGGCAAACTGACAGAACGAACGCCACAATTTATGCGCATTTCTAATTGAAAGGGACAAGGGACAAGGAGCAACTAAAAGCAGAGAGAGATGGAGATGGGAAGAGAGAGAGAGAGGGAGAAGGAGGAACGCAACAGAAAACAAAAGTCGCAGACAACGACACAAATTGAATTGGCTAAAAAGTTTTAATTAATTTATTGTTACTTCAGCTGGCAGTAGCAAAAAAAAAAGAGAAGAACAAAAAACCACCCAACCACCCAGTGTCAAACTCAACCACCCACGATGCTAGTTGTCTGCTCATTTAAATTGTTTCGTTTGTTTTTTGGGACACTTTTCATTTTCATTTTCATTTGCTGTTGTTGCTGTTGTTGCCATTGTTTGCAAATGTTGTCGAGTTAATGCATGGCTGCAAAAGTTGGCTAATTGTCTAGTGTGTTGGTCCAGAAGCAGCCCACAACTCAATTGGGGGTGTAAATTTCCATGTCCAATTTTTTTTTTGGGTGGGGTGGAGACTAAGTAATGGCCAGCAATGAGTCAGCAACTTTTTGCTTTTGGGTCAGTCGAAATTTGACCAATCGAAGGAAATCTTAATTTTCTGCTTCGGGATTTGTGAACAGAACAGAAAGTTTCCTAATTGAAATGTATCCCTAATCAGTGAGGAAGCTTAGATTAACTGAATGCTAATCTAGCTTATTAGCATATTATTTGGCCTAAAAGAAACCGATAACAGGCAACATTTCATTGCCATAATTTCTATACATATGCAAAATTTAAAACATATAAGAATAAATGATATATGATATATTTATACATATATAAATATATACTCTATACATAACGGTATTACAAACGTTTTCTATAAAGTGATTCTTTTGGAAATCATTTAATTAAAATTAAAAGCTAAAAATTAACATATTTTTAGGCAATTTTCTAAAGTCAATTGCTTACAATTATATATTAATTAATTAAAAATGTAATCCTATATAATTATTAATTTAAAAAGCAACTGGTTTGGAAAATATTTAATGAGTTTGGTTAAAATTAATTGGTAACCAAAATATGTATTCAAACAAGAACTAAACTCTTGACCAATGAATCCTATTAAATCTATATCCTACAATTATTTGATATGGATGATTTTTAGTCTAAAGGTTAGGAGAATAATATATAATATAGATTGAATATATTGTTAAATAAAATAGTTGAATTACAAACTTTACATTTAAATTACAATACTCTACACAAGGGTATAAAAAGTGTTGTTGGATATCCCTAAATTTAACTTGATCAGCATAAAATATTAAATCATTCCTAGCTATCAAGGAACAACTTAGTTGATATCTTAGTGCATATACCCGATAGAATCTGAGAGGAACACACTTTAGTCAGACATTCAGCAATCTCAAGAATTTCAACAAACTTTCGAATTTTTGATTTTCAATTACAAGCGCTCAATAAAAATTGATTTTTTTCCGAGACTGCACAGGTTTCTCAGTAACGAAAATTGTGATTTTCTTTTGCTTTGGATTTAATATCAGTAAATTTCCCAATTTCATCTGTGGCTATAAAAATTGTTCCTTGCTGCCCAAGGCTGACCGCACTTTAAATCAAAATGCAAAAGCAATTGACAAAAAACACACACACAAATTGTTTGTTGTTGTGACATTTTTATTGAAATTTAATTTATACCTTTAGTAGAACTATTTGTGGCAAGCACAAGAGTTGCAGCAACGAGGGTTTGGTCAAATCAGAAACCCAAAATCAAAGTCAATAACCTGGCCAAGAGAGGCCGCTGGATGCTGGATGCTGTTGCAGTTGCCGTTGTTGCTGCTGTTGCAGCCACGTACAACTTTTGAAAAACTGAAACACACAACAACAACAACAACAATAGCAACACAAAGAAGAAGAAGAAGAAAACTGAAACCAATTTTAGCTATTGAAGCGTGACAACAAAACGACATTTTCTCAATCTGGGAACCCAAAGTCTGGAGTTGTTTTGATTACCTGAGCCACAAGAAGGAGGCATTTTATTATTACTTTTGTATTCTTTTCTTTTGTCGAGTTGCTCTTGACCAACATCTTGAAGATTCGGGTTCATTGACTGCAGAAAGTTGTTTTTGTTTTTCCCTGCTTTTTGTTGTTTTCTATAAATGCATTCAGAGATTTTTTTCCCTTTGTGATATGATAACCAAATTTATGGCTACTTGAAGGCAGCACTTTAGTGCCGCACCCATTTTATATGATGTCTTTTAATTTGTATGGATTTATGTAAATCCCAGCTGGATTGGCTATGTCGGCTCATCCCGAGTTGGTTCAGTGAACCCCAGTTGAAAAATGGGTCCCAAAGCAGTTATCGTTAGGAACTTTAACTATGACAAACAACTCGGTGTTTGTCGTTTGAGTTCTGAAGGGACGAACTCTTAATCCACAAGTGTTGTCAGTTGGCGCGTTGCATGCATCAACAAGTTGCGGCCACAGCTTTGTGCCACCAGCAGCAGCAGTAGCTAAAAAAAGTAGAAAAAGGGAGAGGGTTGGACTAACAGATACTCTACAGAAATAAAATATGTATTTCTATTTTTTTTAACTAGCAAAAATAATATATTATAATTTTAACACTTCAATCAGTATCAATTTACAGCATTTGAAATTGTTAACATTAGTAACTTAAGCATAAAATATTACATTGAAACTAATCTAATTTTTTGTATATTTTTTTTATTGATTTTCCTGCATTTTTTCTCTCCGACTATTACGCTAATGTGTTTATACATTATGGACTCTAATAATTTTCCTTGTACAACTTTATCACCCAGTTTTAATGGCTATGGGGTATTTTGCTCGAATAAAAAAAAAAATCTACAATTTTCACACTTGGCGACCAGAGCAAACATGGCTTTGGCTAATAACATAAGCGGGTAAGCAAGCAAGCAGTCCTCCCCTCCCCCTCCCCCTCTCCCTCCTCGTGCTCCTCTCCCACTCAGTAGTCCACCCCTGGCTGCCTTAAGCAGTGACTCTCTGACAGGCAGCAGGGCGGGGCAGGAAAGTGCGAAAACTAATAAAGACAAGTGGCGAGTCAGAAGCAATTGCCCCAACCCCAAAAACTGAGGAATCGGACGCAGCAGCAGCAGCAGCAGCAGGAGCAACCAGTTGTCCACTTTTAGCTCCCGTTGCCATTCCATTTGCGCCAGATTTAGTTCCAATCCCAATCTCTGCCACATCTTTCACTTTGCCGCCGTTTCAGCAGCACTGCACTTGTCCTGCCAGCCAAAGACTTTCAGCAAACACATGGCTGCCAGTCACTACCAAGTGTGTGTGTGTGTGTGTGTGTGTGTGGTGGGTGTGGGTGTGGGTGGATTGGATGTCCCATTAGTGCCGTGCGCTAATCGCCATTGTCCACCCTTGTCAAAGTCGGACTAACAACTGGACTTGGTCTCTTGGACTCCTCTCGGTGGCTGCAACTCTGTGGCTGTGTTTGTCTTCCTTTTTCTTCGCATACCCTGTAACTGTAACTGTGTGTGCAAAAGGGGTATCATGTGCTGTAAATTTTATTACAAATTTTTGATCAAGTTTTTTACTATAATTCAAACTTGCCTTTCTTATTAGGATTCTATCCCAAGAAACACATTTCCATAACTTTTTAATAATCAAAATTTACAGGATATCTTTTATTCTGGATTCCCTATTTTTTTTTTTTTGGGTACATCTTGAAATCGCCCGCATCGAAGCATTTTATCTAAAGCAAAGGTTTTCCTAAAAGCGCAAATAAATAATCAGCAACAGTTGCCAAATAGATCAACACTTATTCACACACACACACACACACACAAGTTTGGGGGTGTTGTGGGCGTGTCTATGTGGTTGTGTGTGTGTGTTAGTTACAACTGGGTACTTTGTCAGTGTGGCAAATCCGTTCGGTTTTTGGCATTTAAGATATTTTCTGCTGCTTTTTTTTTCTCGCAACTAATAAATTGCCATAGATTATTTTCCACAGCTTTTCATGTGTCAAATGAGCAACCCTCGCATTTGTTATTGTGCTCGTTATTATTATCCGGGCGCATAACTGTAATCTATATTGTCCGCAACATTGCAACATTGCAACATTGAAGATTGAAGATTGAAGCAGATGTAAATCGTGACAATTCGGTTAAATCGCGTGTAAGCAAAACCCACAAAATGTGCCAACTAATAATGTTCAATAGTCAACAACTTGTCGATATCAATTGGCGAACACACACACCCACACACACACACACCACAATTCAATATGGGTTCTTGGGTGTGTGTGTTTTTGGTTTCTATGGCTTTGTCGGGTTTGAGTTAATTGCAAATGGCAGAAAGCCCACAAAGCAGCCTCTGCCTCAGTTTCAGTTTCAATTTCAGCTCCAGCTTCAGTTAATTGAATGGAATACAGCGAAAATTGGTCGAATAAACAGCAAATGAAAAAAAATCCATTTTAATTGTTTTTCTTTTTTTCAATATAATTGGCATGGAGAATAAAGGAAAATTACGTTGCACGCATTTTGTGAGTTTCATCGCTATTAACTTATTTGTTGTTTTTCAATTAAGAAATTAAGAATTTTGTTTTAAACACATACTGAGTGTATTCAAATTTGCAGTGATAGGTGCCTCAAAGAGTAGCATATTGAAGCAAGTAAAAATACTCGACTAGGCGATACTCTGTAAACAGCAATAACAAACTTTTTTTCTACGATTTTGGGAGCCTTTAACTATCCTTAGCTTTTAAAATTATTACAGGAAAATACTAAAACTCTTTATCTTGGCTTTTATTTTATTTTATTTCTATTTATTTCTATCGGTAATCGATTTGGTCGATATTCGGGAAACTGAAAAAGTTATCGATAAAAATAAATAAACTAAATCTAGCTCTTAGAGTCTCTGAAATTGGTGTATCCTTACAGACAGACTGCAGGACTTGGCTAATGCCACTCGACTATTAATACCGATCAAAAATTCATATATATAATATATATTGTATTCTCTCAACTTTACTATACCCTTTTTAAAAAAATGTATGATAGAAAAAATAATAATTACAGTTGTTTCGCATTTCTGTTCGATTAGTTTGCCCAGAGACATTTAATTTAAATGTATTTAATTTTCAATAAGTGTTGCAATTTAATGCATAATGTTGTAATTAAAAAAATTATAAATAATATTATATAATCATTTCCATAATTTTCCTCACAGTTGCTGGCTTGCTCTGTTTTATATTACATAATTTAATTGGTTATTTTTTATTTTATAGCCGCTAAACTTTTTGGCAATCAACAGATCAGTCAAACTTCAATTACGAGCACATTTTCCATGTTGAACCATTTTCCACATTTTTTTTCTTTTTTTCTGTATATCAAAAACAGCCACAAGCATTTTCCGCTTGCTGCTCCAAAGTAGATTTCCTTGTGTTTTGTGCACTGTTTGCTTTAAGCTTTAACAGACAGTCAGTCGAAGAGAGTGTGGCAAAGGCGTTAGGGGGGGGAGGGGGTAGGTATTGGTGGGGAGAGCGAGATAGATGGATAGACGCATCGAGTACTGCCACTGGCCATTTTCAATATTGCTGCACATGACACGAACCCTTGCAGCGCAGCAACTTTTAATTGCTGCCACGGATTTGTTGAGGAAACTACAGCAGCAGCAGCAGTCTCTTGTTCTCGTCAGCCAGTTACACTTGGAAAAAAGTATGTGTGCCTTTTGAAAGATGAATTCTGAATTTACTACGAATGAAAAAATGGGAACAAATAAATTTGATGGATTTGAGAGATTCTTTAAATGCATCTCTCCTTTTAAGAAATTATTTGTTTTATATAGCAAATATTATTCTAGAAATTTGCAATTGATGTCCTGAGTATTCCTTTTTTTTTCTCTGAGTGTAACCAGGAGCAATACAGTGGACAAGCATTGAACCAAAGCAGAAGCAGACACGACTGCAGCAACTTTTCCTTGGTACGAGGCATGGACAAAACTACTAAATGTCAAAAGTGTCAAAATTTCCCAGAATTATGTCTTGAAAACATCAAAAGTTGCCCAGCTAAGCTTTTGCAGCTCAGCTCTGTTCTCTGCGGTTGCCATTTGCCAGTTTTTCACTTGCCAGTATTCACTTTTCACTTTTCAGTTGCCAGTTGCCAGTTTTTCAGTTGCCAGTCTCCAGTTGCAAGTTGCAAGTTGCTTCCATTTTGTTGTCTATTTTACTCCATTTTGGTTTTAGTTTCGTTGCGTTTCGTTTCGTTTGGTTTGGTTTTCCAGCCACAACTTTCTGCTTGCAACATTTTCGACACATCAACTTTGCAAAGGGACACCAATTTTTGAGATACAAATAATTCTATAAATTTGTTTAAAAATTATTATTTTTACAAATGACAAAGTGAAAAGATCAAATAAATATTATAATTTTGTACTTTCTGGCTTTTTAAGATATATTTAATAAAGTCTTAAATATGGGCTTAAATGATTGATTTGGCTTTTTTTTATAAAAGATTTAATAAAATTACACCTTACTTATCTCATTCTCTACTCACATCAGAATTCTATAACTATTTTACTAATTAGAAATTTTCATTATTCTAATATTTTTAACAATATTTTGCTTTTCTTTATCCCTACTTTACCCATTTAAAAACCCCTCTTTTTGCTTATAAATTTAACGCCAAATCGTGCATTTGCTATATGTGTATATTAAGTCTTCCAGAGTATTCAATTTTCTGTACTTTAAACTAAACAAAATGTTTGCTTTTGGTTTTTGTTCGACTTGCCACAACGAAGAGCTGTAAGCACACCTCAGACTTGGGCTTGCAACGGTGTGTATGGGGGGTGTGTTTGTGTGTGTGTGGCTGTGTGTGTTTGTTTGTTTGTGATAGTTGGGCATGCGATATGTGAAATTGAGAACAGTAATGACGTTGTCACTGAAACTGACAGAAACGCCAAGAAGTAGCAACAGCAGCAACAGCAGCAACAGCAGAAGTAGCAACAACAGCAGCAGCAGAAGCACATCTGAGTCACGTATTGCAACGGCAACATTTCCTGCAGCAAGCTGAAAATAGCAAAGTTAACGATAAGTTTTTGTCTGCTTTATTATTATTGATATTTCTTTCGTTTTTTTGCAACTTGTTTAAAGTTAATAGAAATTAATTTAATGTGAAGAATTTGCAGTTGATGGCAACATTTTCAAGTTTTGCTGTCAGCAACATGTTGCGGCACAAAATGTTGATATAGTGGGTGCGAAGCAGGCTGGCAACATTCATCTTGGCCACAGGCAAAAGCCAACTAAATGAGACACCTACAATTACAAGTGGGGAGCCGCCGGTGGTGCGACGGTGGTGCGGTGGTGGTGCGGTGGTTATGCGTTGCGGCCAAGGGATATGTGAGCCTGAATAGAGTGCTAAGCCAAAGCCCACAATATGTGGCCAAGAGCAAAAAAGAAAAGCATAGAAAGAAAACAGGCTAAAACAAGAAGAGGAAAAAAATAGTAAAGCAAACAAAAGAAACAAAAAAAACATATGAAGCCGAAGCAGAGCAAAGCAGGCATTGAAAGCGAAGACTTGAAACACCAGCATATGCGGGTGCACAGAAAGAAAGAGATAGAGAGATAGTGAGAGAGAGAGAGAGAGAGATAGCTGATTGAGGGTATAGAGGTGGGGGGTGCTGTGCTGCAAGCCAAAACTGGGTGCGTCTTGCAACATGAAGCAAAAACCTGTTCTCTCTGTGTCTCTCTCTCCACCATTCCCCAAAATGCTTGATGATGACCATGGCTCAAAGCGGCAACAGCAACATGAAGTCGAGTCTTGGCATGACTTTTTTAGTGACGACACAAACCGGCTTTACAGCTTGCCAACTGCATGTGGCGAGGGGATGGGGGTGGGGGTGGGGCGAGGATGAAGCTTGTCTGGAGGCAGCAGCAAACGAAGACGACTGCAAAAGTAAACTTCACATTTGCCGTCTACTTATTGTTATGTTTTATAATATTTTTAGAGACAAAAGACAGAGGCACACACACACTTCAACACACACACACGCACATAGACACACACACTTGTGGCAGACAGTGTAGTCGAGGCGACACTTTAGTTATTTTCCACTTCTTCTCCACTTGCACTTCACAATTTCAAAGGCGCATTAAAATGCATGATGATAAAAACGCCAGGATGCGAATGGGTTTGGGAATGGGTTTGGGAATGGGTTTGGGATTGGGTTTTGGGATGGGGATTGGGATTGGGATGGGGATTGGGATTGGGATGAGATGAGAACGCTGCCTTGAGGCGCAAATGTTGCAACTGGTTGGCAACTGTGGCATGTGCCGTGTGGCAAGCAGCCAGGCATGTGCTGGCTACGCTTTCAAATACCCTGTTGGCCACTTACATCCAGTAAAGAAAGTGGTTAAATAAAGTTAAGTAAATAAATAAAGTAGAAGTCGCTGAAAACAAGGAGTAAAACTAAAAATACAGCTGCCAAAATAAATAAGTACTATTATTAACACATAATTTAAAACAAGCAATCAATACAAAAAATAATTAAAAATTGGAGGACGAAATATCTAAACAAATTTAAACAAAAAAGTCTTTAAATGTGTCGAAAACGTATTTGTTTATATTATTATTATTATTTATATTATTATTTAGTTATTGAGACAATTTTTTTTATTTTGTACTGCATACAAATTTGGATACTTGGTAAAGCTATAAATTTTTGTAAAATTATATTTTTTTATTGAATCGTACAAAAATATGAATTTTTAGTTAATCATTTTACGATTATTTTCTAAAAAAAAGAAAATTTATTGAGATATTTTTTTAATATTTCTAATACTAAAGTTCTTAAAATATTATTGTTTGAATTCAAAATACATAATACAAAATTTAAATAGATTTATTTTCACTTTAGATTTTAGAATTTTTTTAAGAAATAAATAATAAAATAATAAAAAATAATTAATATATTAAATAATTTTATTTAAAAATCTTTTCTCACACATTATGCAAATCATAAAATATTAATAATTAACAGGATATCTCTCGGTTGTGCATACTCTTCCAGCTGGGTTTGGGGCATGGTTACTGTAGCCTTTTGAGGGAGTTTTGGAGGGGGTGAGGGGGGGACAGGCGATTGTAGGCCCAGGAGTATGATACATTTTAAATTTGCACATTTAACATGTGAACGAAGCACTCGCCTCGGCGCACCTTGTGGGCGTTGACAACTATGGGAGTGGCAGTGGTGGTGGCAGTGGGAGTGGGTGTAGTTGTGGGTGGGTGGCTAGTGGTACAACGACTGGGAAGGGGTAAGGGAGAGGGAGATGGAGAGGTTACTGGTTGCTCTTGGCGCTTTTAGCGTTGGCGGGGTTAATGTCAGTTGTCTGCGGTTCTCTCTGGGCTCAGCCTCAGATCTACGACGACTATCTCTGGCCATACATCTGGGAGTCTTTCTTTAAGCTGTTGACTGCCATGTGCCTGGTGCCTGGTGCCTTGTGCAGATGGCAAAAGGTTAAGTAGTTGATGCCAGACTCGGCTCTTAGCCTTGAATCAGCAGTGCTACACGGCTCAAGTTGCCCTCAGGCGCATTTAACTGACAGACAGACAGACAGAGTGGACGAGAGCTCATCTCAAACTATTTCATTTCGTATAATTATAATGCATTTAATCAAACTGAACTGAACTGAACTGAACTAAGCGACTCTTTGTCGCTTTTTGCCCGCTGGCTTGGCCAAAACGAAAATCATTCTTATTGGCATGCGTAACGTCCAATTGGAAATGGTATCGTGCAGCACATCAAACAAAAGCGAAATACAATGAGCACCAAATATATATATGCAACATGCCCCTTGGCCATCAGAAATGATTGGGCATTCTCTCTCACTCTCTGCCACACACTTGGCAAAAATAAGCACTCGAACTGTGAAAACCAATTAAAGTTCGACTTCTTTTTAGAATTTTTCTTCAATGTCTGAAAACTACTTTTAAAATATAATCCTAAAATTCCTTTAATATATCTTTGGGTTTTCACAAAGTACTTTAATAAAGTCATTATTACACTATACACAAAAATTAAAGAAAAGCTAAAAAAAATATTAACCTTTTCATAAACGTTTGCTTTTCGAGATTTTACCGCATATATTTTTTTTCTAAGTGCAGCTAGTTTTATATGCAACTTGTACGTTGGTCGTCAAAATGATTTGACCTTTTTTTGTTGTTGTAACACAGGCAACAATAGCGACGCAACTGTAGCACACATTTGGCCAAAAACGACGTCGTTCCAGCACATAAAAGAAAAAAGGAAAAGCGCCCGAAAAAAAATAAAAGAAAAAGGCAGCCAAAGCAAGCCAAGTCAAGTCAAGCCAAGCAAATCAAAAGCAAGAGCGAAGCAGGGCAATTGAATTCGAATTTGTGTATCTGTATCTAATCTAGCGTGGAGCCAGCCAAAACAAACGGCCAACAAACGTCGCGTTTCCCAGGAGCCTGTTGAAGCGAGGCGCTCGTGGAGGAGCGGGCAGTTGTTTGAGCAGGGGGGAGGGGGATGGGGATGGTGATGTGGATGGGGATGGGGCAAAGGTGGAGACGAGTCGTGAAAGATGCACGTAGCGGCAGAAAAGGAGAGTAAACGCTGAAAACACAGTAAATAAATAAAATGAAAGCAAATTCAGAGTCGCGATTCGACGACTAAAAAATGCTCTAAAAAATATATAGAAATAAAAATTTAAATTGTATATAAAGTATAAATAAAAAATATATAAATATAAATAATTATAAATAAATAAAAATAAATTTACAAGCTTATAGAAATAATACAGTGATTGTAGTTCAATTGTAAAAGTATTTTTTTTATGGGAAAACTATAAATTTAAAAATAATTATAATTTATCTATAAGTAGTTGGTAGAGCACAACATTTAATGGTGGAAATTATGTTCAAAAATAAAATTAAAAACAAATCAATATTTATTACTGATTACGATTACATATTATATATATATATATATATATATATATATGTATCTACTTCCCGTAGTTAAAGTTACCTTCTTTTATTTCAGATTCAATGACAAAATTAAAGCAGCCTCCGGCTGGGTAGAGAATACGAGATAAATGTAGCTTCTGTTGCTTTTGCTGCTTTTTGTTGCTGTTGCTGTTGCTGCCACACTTGAAATTCGTTTCAGTTGGCTTTAGTTGCTGTTGCTTTATTCTGATACTGTTTTTTCTTTTTTCTGTTTCGTTTTTTTTTTGTTTTCTGTTTCTATTTATTTCGCTGCTTTTTGGTTTAAGCATTGACCGTTTTTCAAAAGAAGAAGCTGAAAGAAAAACGTGAGTCGCAGCCAGCAAGCAAACAAACAAGCGAACGAAAACAAAAACAAAAGCTACAGATACACGTACAAACACAGATGCAGCAGATACAAAAGTAAACAGTTCTGCACGAACACAGACACACACACACACACACAAGTATGCCTGTGTGTGTGGGCACCTATAGGTGAGTAAGTTAAAAGCGCGCGCAAAGAGCATTCAGAAAGCCAACCAAAAACGAAAGAAACAACAGGTACAAAAGGTACAGTCCACGATGGGAGCAGCACCTTAACAGCGAAATGTTAAATGCTACCAATTTGTCCAGTTGCAGTGAGAGAGTAGACGAGAGAGGGAGAGCAAGCGAGCGCGATCACTTGAAACGAACTGGGAAATGAAACAGTGAGTGAGAAGAGCGACTGCTTGAGAGAGCAACTTTCTGTTAACACAGCAGCACACTGATCTGTATTTGTTTCACAGAGGTTGACTCTGGCATACATGTTGCTAAAGATTGCGCTGTGTTAACATAGCAAATGTTAACAGATTGAGTAGAGCAATGATCGCTCAACATATGCTGAGAGCAGCATGTTGATCTGCGTCTATTTAGTGAACATGTACCAGCAACATGCTGCCCAATTGGATTAACAGCAGCAACTTGTTGCTCTTACTTAATATGAAAAGTAGCTGCAAAAGTTTTAAATCATTCTGGGGTTTAACAATTTGCATTAGTTACGCACTTGAGTTGCTTGTTAACTGTCAGAAAAAAAAAACTGTGCAAGTGCCATGAAGTGAATAAGTAAGTAAGACCGCTCACCACCCCTCCCCTATAGACCAGGCAAACTTAATCCACAACGACCGTAACCTTTGGCTACAAAAGAAACTTTTACCAAACATACGCTAAAAATAGCTGACATTGTTGTCCTGCAGGACCTAAAAAATAAGTAAAAATAAAAAGAAAACTCTAATGTTGCAGGCGACAACTTTTTGGGTAGAACTTTCTGCCCAGTTTCAGTTGCCGTTGTTTTCACTTCTTTTCCGCACTGTGAAAAACCCAATTTTGCCATTTGCCATTTAGTATTCCCTATGCCAACAACGGTCACCAGGCCAAGCACACACACACACACACACACACACACACACTCACACACACGCACACACAATTGGCTGAGGTTGCACAACTTTTTATACACAAACTCCCTTTCTTGTACATAAATCTCAATTTGTTGCCACGCTCCGAGTGCGAATAGTTTGGCGAATACTGCGCCATACTCATATCGTATATGTGAATGATTCACAAACACACTCACACTCACACTCAAACACAAACACGCAGACACTCAGACACTCATAAGTATGAGTGCCTTGGCTTGGCATGCAACGCATTTGAATTTTTGCTCGACTCGAGCCCCAATTGGAGCCACCCAACCGCAACATGTTGCGCGCTGCACGTTGCACATTACTGCCACTGCTGCGTCAGCGTCATCAGCACTAACTATGCCCAAAAGTCAGACTTTACAACTCATAATATGTACTCCACATACCCTGTCACTGAGTCACAGCTAAAATGAGGTATTTAAGACATTTTAAAGAGAGTTTCAATTGGATTCCTTCAAGAAACAAAGTTGATATTAAAAAAATATATTTTTAGCCTTAAATTTATATTTGTTTGCAGAAGTTTTCTTCTTGCTTTAATTAAATATGTTCCGCAAAAATAACGAATTTTTTTTTTACTGTAAAATTTATTTTTAACTCTCTTTTTTTTAGTACGTGAGCAGTAAATAAAATATTTTATTTTTTGAAAAGAGTTTCTTCTAGTTTATTATACTCTATCCATTTTCAGTCACATCAACTAAGTAATTTAGTTTTTTATTACAACTTATGATGATGTCAGCTAATAGACAATTTTGGAAAACATTATTCTCATGAAAATCAAAGCAACCTTTTCGCTTTTTGGCCAATTCGATGACATTTGCTGAGCTGCATTCGATAGTTTATCGACTCTCATTTCTTTGCAAATTATCTATTTTTTGTATTCTGCTCATGTGCTGCTTATAAATGATAGAGGCGTATAGGAGCCACGCCCACGCCGTCCGCCCAGCCGCTGTTAGCCAGAATAAAGCCATTCTCGAAAGCAGGGCTTAAAGGAAAAAGGAAAAACAACTGGAAAAATGTGTTCGATGCGATGCTTTGTTGCTGACGTTGCTGGTTACATTTCTAACAGCAACAAAGCCATGTTCAAAATGCTTTAATGCAAACTTGCCACAGGCAGTTGCTACACCCACACCCACCACTGCAGCAGCAGCAGCAGCAACAACAACAACAACAACAACAAGGAGCAAATTCTCATTACAAGCGGAGTTTAATCTGCTGCCAACGAGGCCCACGAGCGAAAACTCTGTAGGGTGTGGGGGGGGGGGGGGGAGGGGCTGGTAAATAAGTCAGAACGTGCGACCAACGAGTCCAATGTGTGTAAAGCTGCAACACCTAACTCGCCCCAACACCCCCTCCCCCACCCCCATCCACCCATTGTTGTTTAGAAAAAAATTTATATTATTGCAAAAAAAAAGAATAACGAGTGCAGATTCATTGTTTTACACAATATGTGCGTCGTCCCTAACTGCCCCCTACATGCCCTCCCCTTCCCCACTCCTACTTGCCCAACAGCATCTAGCCTACACTGAAAAAAAATGTTACCTAAAAAGCCAGCAGTGAATATCAAATCATATCTTTTATAACTTTCATTTATCAGAAATATTTTAAATTTTTGAAAATGAACAACAAAATTTTTGTTTAACTAATAAAACAATCAGATAAACTATTTTTAAAATTAAAAAGTATTAATTAATTTAAACAAACTCACCTTAAAATTAAGCCATATATAATTAATCTTTTTTGGAATTTAGTAATTAAATTTCTGATTTCTAGAAGTGTATTTTAGAAATTCATTTGCCATCAACTAAATTTCTCCTCTTCTGTTTTGCTTTTTTTTCAGTGTTGTTGTGGCAACATGGAACTGCAACAGAACTGTAACTCAATTGTAATGCAATCGCCCTCCCAGTGCCACGCCCACTCACTCCAGCCCTGGCAGCTGCTGTCAGCCGGGGTAAATTTGCATGTTTTGGTAACTTGTAAAATACTCGCTTCTGTTACTTACTTTGCTGGCTTCTAGGCGATTTTCATTTCATTACATTGCAGGTTATTGTTTTCACTCTGCCACCTAAACGCACCACACACACCACCCACACACACACACACACACACACACACACACACACACCAGTACACACACACACTCTTTTTGAATTTGAAAAAGTGTATGGAAATGACTTGCAATGAAATTATAATGAGTTTGACTTGGTCTTTTCGGTTGGGCGTTGACACACCCTGTGGCTTTTGGGGGGGGCGTGGCATGATTGGATGCCATATTTGGTTTAGCATAAAATGCATATGACACAGCACTTCTTTCACATACTGCGTTGGCAGTTGCATTCACCATCCAGACAGAAAGCAGTTGAGAAACTAACAACCGAAGATGAAACGCATTTTTATGACTGATAAATGTTGATAAAAAATAAAAATAAAAAACCAATTTATAGAGAATATGTAGTTTATAATTTTTAATAATTTACATCACTTTCATTCGTAATAAAAATCAAAGTTGAGTAAATGTTGCACTCAGCTTTTAATTTGAGTAACTTCAAAATTTACTTTTGCATTTCTCCAATTTGGCATCGTATTTATTTGAAATTCCACATAAAATGCTGTAAAATATCAAATGAATATTTTCAAGTAATTAAGTAAAACGATATTTGTGCATATAAAGCCGATATATATACATATATATAAACTGAAACAGTAACAGAAATAGTTGTGGCACAGCCAGAAACACATGTCTTATTTAGCAGCTCGAAAAGCAAGTGCCGCAAATCCAAAGGATTTTATGTTGCCAACTTGGAAACTAGAAATGAAAATGGAAATGGAAATAGAAAATAGAAATGGAAACACTTGCAATTACAATAAATGCTACAGTTACAGCCAGCAGTATGTGCTCTTAGCCAGTTTGCCGGAATGGTTTGCCGCCTTTTTGTGCACACATCCCACATTGTTTTTCAACACAGATAAATATATATATATATATAATATATATATATATATATATGTATCTGTGAAATTGCCTGTTCTGCCTCATCATAGTCTGGCAACTAGCAGCGGTTTCTATTCTCCTCCGCTCCTCCTCTCCTCCAGCTGCTGCTCCAGCTACCATTTTCCGTGCCAGAGGCTCATCCTGTCGCCAGGCGACTGCCTGCTGCTGTTGCAGCTTCAACCACATACACCAAATTGAGTTGCAACATCACACTCAGAGAAATAAAGTATGCGTCTAGCGATTGAAATATATCCAATTCGACCTTGAAGGTTAAACAACAGAAATAATGTTTTTGACTACTTTTAAATTTTAATTCCACAATATTTAGTAAATATAAAAAGAATAAATTATATATATACAATTTTTTTTAAAGTGTAATATTATAATTTGTAGACTTGTGAGTGTTTTATATGCTTTATTCAGAGCAACAAAATTTGTTTATTTCGATAAAAGGTTGTGGTTCCAGTGTTATAATCCGCAAAGAAAGTTTCTAAAGGAATTAACATTTATACTTTTATGAAATGTGTTGCATAAATAAATTATTATTATTAATAGTATTGTTTGAGGTTTGTTTGGAACTATTGTGGCTATGCCTGACAACGGAACCATAGCCCCTGGGACAGCTTTAACCAGTGCAGGAAAATTATATATAGTGCTATAATGCAATGGTGGAGCCAGATCTCAAAGCTTTAAGGATTTGTGTGGACTCTATCTAAGTGAATCTTAGTTTGCTGCTTTATTTATTCAATTAGTAGACAAACTGGAAAGAGGCTAATGAGGTAAATTAAGAAGTAGTGGATTACAAAGTGGTTTAGGAGATAGTAAATAGTCTGCTTATTGCCAGTCAATCTTCCAAAAAGAATTCCCAAGTGAGATTCTTATCGGAGAAGTCTTTCATAGTTGAAACCCTGCAGGCTCCAGAAGAGTAGGGTTAGGTTAGATTTGTGCAGTAAACAATTCCTTACAAATATAGTAAAATATTTAAATTATTTAAAATTTAAAATTATTTAAAACTGCATTTATTTCTCTGAGTGCATTAGACCAAGGTGCAAATGGGCAGTTTGCAGTTATCAATGGACGGCAGTGCGTTACCAACGCCTGTTGGTTTTGCCTGCTTGCTTGCCGCTTTTCCGGCTGTTTTTCCGGGCGCTTCATAGGCTCCTCCCCACATCGACACTCCTCATCCATTTCCATATTATGTGTAATCATTATTTTCAGCTGGCAATAAACACATGCTGCCTGCTCTCAACTAGCCAGAGCCTTCCCCACCCCTGCCCCCTTTGTCCTTCTCTCGCTGTGTTCAACAAGCGGTTGCAAGTGCAACTGGACTGCATTTTGCAGCGACGCCTTCGCCCCAGTGACGAAGCTGTAAGTAACACCCAGAACAACACCCACTGTTGCAAGCGCCTCGCACATTTCCAGAGCTGCCGCAGTCTGCCTACCACCCACCCACCTATCACCCCCACTCCCCCACTCCTCTCCCTCCCCACTCCCTCTCCCACTCCCCCCTCTCTCTTTTCTCTCTATTTGCTGACTGGTCATAACATGAATTTACAATTTCCAGTGCAGTGGACAGCATTCTCCACGTCGCATTCCTTATATATATACATACATATATATATATATATACACATATATACATACATGTATATGTACATATATATGTATCCATGTAGCATGCGATAGTTTTCTTGCATACAAAATGCACATCCATCTACAACAACAACAACAACAGCAATAAATATTTATAAAAAAAACCGCAAGTTAAAAAAATTATTAACCAAAAGTTCATTGCTCTCTCACTGTTGCTCTTAAAAAATAAGTGCGATTGTTCCAATGTAAAATATATTATATAGTAGTACTTATATACTATAGTAATACTGATTATATAGAAGAGTGACGTAGATGGGTAAATTGACTCAACTTATAATGCTGATCAAGAATAAATTTATATATTTTTGGTTAATATTTTTTCCAATATAAATTGTGACACTCCCACAACATAAAAGATAAACAAAAGAAATTGGATTTATGAGGAGATAAAGCGAATAGTAATAACATCCAAGGAATCAATATAAAGCAGGAATACTATTCTAAATTTAGTAACAAAAAAAACTCTTTAGAAATTTTAATTT
This sequence comes from Drosophila kambysellisi, assembly GCA_035042185.1. Taxonomy (NCBI): domain Eukaryota; kingdom Metazoa; phylum Arthropoda; class Insecta; order Diptera; family Drosophilidae; genus Drosophila; species Drosophila kambysellisi. The sequence goes on along the minus strand of JAWNLS010000945.1, from coordinate 1,675,015 downwards.
ATTCTTAGACTTTATTAAAACTAAAATCTTAAATGCTTAAATATTAAATTTAATCGAGAATAAATGCCTCAAAATGAGTGCCATGTTGCACATAATCTGCAATATACCCAACACTCGCTTTGAGTGCGGAGTATTTATTTTGGCCAAATGCATTCGGTTTCGGTTTTAGCGTATGCAAAAATATGGCCAAAAGGGCATTCGAAGCGAGCGTTTGCTGCAAAAATAGAAGCATTGATTAAATTTAAAAGCTTGGTAATGTTATTGGCCACGTGCTGCGAGTTGCATGCTGCAAGCAGCAAGTTGCGAATTGCGAGTTGCAATTTTATACAAAAAAAATGAATGTGCTGTGCGCCACAATAAATATCGGTGGCGCCACCACGTTTGCAATGCCAACGTCAACCAACCTTGCCTCATGCATATATGCATATATTTCGATTGCAGTTCATAATTGATTTAGGTGTGTTTGTTTTGTCAGGGTGGGTGTGCGGGTGTGTGTGCGAATGTGTGTGTGTGTGTGTGTGTGTAGAGGGGGAGGGGAGTTGAGGGGTTGTGTGTGCTCGATTTGTGTAACGGCTAATCATGTAGGTCAGTCACAGCAACAAAGAACAAATCGCGATGGAGTCCCACAGCGGGTGGTGCAACCGTCAACTGTGAGCTGAGCCACTGTGCAACAAACTGAGGCAAGTGGCAAACAAAAGCCAGAGATTATCAAGCGACATATATGTGGACACAAATGCGGCTGCAAACAAACAAACAAACGAACAAACAGCAACAAGCAAACATACTGAATGGCAATGCACAAGAGACACACAAATTCAAATCAAATTGACAAAAGATTCCCCAGCTTGCAACGCACAGTGTCTAGAATCATAATTTACACACTTTTCAAATTTATTCTCGAATTCTTAGATTTCTATTAAGTAAACTAGAGGAAAATATTGCATATAAAATTAAATATTATAATATTAAATATAGATAACTGCCATATAGCTCGAAAAATATTATTATTTATATATTATTAAATATTAACTTATACAAAAGTATCTTTATTGTCTCGAATACGAGGCAGCTACGCTTGGCTGTTAAAGTGGCACACTGCCTGCCCGCAACAAGCGTCCGCAACATTCGCTTCGAGCTTGGCAACTCACACAAAATGTTGCTAGCTTGGTGCGCATGTTGCTAACGTAAACACACAAAATGTTGTTAAAGTCGCTGCTGCCGGCTGTATGTGTGTGTGCGCTGCATATGTGTGCGTTGCGCTGCGCTGCCTGCATATGTGTGCAATCGACGTTCGCTCACCGTGCGTGTGTGTGTGTGTGTGTGTCGATGTTGCTGCTGCTGTTGCCGCTGCGTGGCTGTTTTGTACGTTTGGCAACTTCATAGGCAGAGACAGACGCCTCAGTCTGTTGGTAACTGTTGCATTCAACGCTTCGCTTCGCTCTCCAACCGAAAATATAACAGATTGTAAATTGTACACGACCATCGAGCGCTCGTTGTTTCATTCCCGTTTCATTCGTACGTTCGTGCGTTCGGTTCGCTTGTTCGTTCGTTCCCTCGTTCGTTCGTTCGCTCGTTCGACTTCGGTTCGATTGTGTGTTTTGTCGTCAATCTATTGCGCCCACACGCTGCTCGTGTGTATTTTATTGCCGGTCTAAAGCCGAACGTCATCGTCATCAAATCCATAACGTCATTTCGGTTCTGAGCTGCGTCTGCTCCTGTGCGTGTGTATCTTGTAGCAGTGCCTGCCACACTCGAACTGTAATTGTAACTGTAACTCTAACTGTGCATCCCCCTTACATCCCCACCATAGTTAGAACCGCTAGTCAGCCGGACTTGCGTCTTTCGCGTTACTTTTCGGCGCGCGAAAGTTCAAACAGCAAATATATTAAACCCTAAATAAATATAATAATAATAAAAAAAAAATATACACTGTGCAAAGATTTCACTTTTTCTGGGAGTTGAAGAAACCCGTTTCAAATATTTTTGTCGTCATCATCCTGTGTGTTGACAGTGCGCGCTAAAAGTAAACACACTCACATTTAAACACACACACACATACACATAAAATACAAGCAAAAGCACATTCCTTACACACACACACACACACACAGTGAAATTTTTGCAACGGCCGTAAAGTGTTCAGTGCTGCGCTCCCCCCTCAGCCCCCCCTTATTTCTCACTTCAACTAAAACGACACATTTTATGCTCAAAAAGCCAAAGCACAACAACAACAACAACAACAGCAGCGAAAAAAATCACTAAGCTCTCTGCCAAGCAAAAATAAAAGTAAATAAAAAAAAATATATAATAATAATAAAAAAGCGCCTTTTGCCAGTGGGCAAAAGTAACATAAAATACTTATAAAGGTGCCCACATATAAGGATTAACGGAGCAACAGCAACAAACCAACAACAACAACAAAAACTACAACAACAACAAGTATACAAAATGTCACGGATCGTTTTTGTATTTCTGGCAGCCATTTTAGCAGGTAAGCGGTCCAAAAAGAGCTCAATTTCTCGAGAGAGCGAGAGAGAGAGAGCGAGAGAAAGAGAGAGAGAGATGATATCATGAGTCGATGTTTATTTTAAGCGCTGATTGATACTCGATAACCGCTAACTGCTTTTTATAGACAAAACTTGCTCGCATCTCTGCTGACTAGAGTATGCTAATTTTGTTGTTCCCATACTATATACTGATTATAGGCGTATATATAGTAGAATATATATAGTAACTTTGATTGATGGTCCATCAAAATAAGGTGTTTTTAGTTAACTCTCTGTTTGGCGGCTTTTTTTCAATACATTTTTTTTTTTGGTTTATTTTTACTGCGCATGCTTGTAGGCTCCATAATAGCCGAAGGGTGTTTGTGAAAAATCACGAAACTCGACTCGAGTGCTCTGTGACCTTTATTGTGGCAAACAACTTGAGCTCGTCTGGCGCGTCTTCGATTTGAGCCAGAAAGGTCAAATGTGGCCAAGAAGCTCGGCTTTCAGTGCGGCAATTGTGCTGCAATTTCATTGGCTATTTGGGCTCTTGGGCAATTGTTGATAATGTTGAGTTTCTCATTATGTATTAATATTTAATATATTATAATTAAAGTCTCTTGAAAATATATCTCTTATAAATAAAAATAAATATATATATTATTAAAAAATGTTGTTAGAGTAAATTTAAACAATATTATTTAAATATTCAATGTCATATCACAAGATTATTCCGAGCACATTCTTCTTTTAAATACATTACTTTTTTTTCATTATTGCCAGACTTTGTAATTTAAATAAATCTTCTGAGTAACAAGCTGGGAAAGTAGCTTTTCCACTCATCCCAAATGACATTCCGTACAATCCTCAATATTCGCTGGCTAAATGAAAATGCTCAAGAGTTATGTGACAATAAAGGTGCTCATGATACATCCTAGCAATTAAAGGACGCCTTTTCCTTCAGCACATCCACATACATGCATACATATATACATATGCATATATACGTATATATATGTATATATATAGAAATGTATACAAGTATGATGCAAAGTGGCGCCCTTTACAGCGAAGAGTCTGCTTTCGTTAAATTTACAACTTGCCCCAGCGCCTGGCAGCCGATTTAATTAAAATCCTTCAATGTTTTTTCACATATATATGTATACATATATGTATACATATATACATATATATATGTATATTTTTTATTTTGTTTTTTTGTTTGAGCGCTCGGCATTCTCATTAGCTGAAAAGAAGCTGGTGATGCTATTTATGCTGCCTGCTGATGCTGCTTTCAGCCTAACAACATTAACAGTCAACAGCCACATGAAGCAGCAGCTGTCTACTTACAAACGGCAGCTAAACCCCCCCCCCCCCCTCCCACCACTCCAAAACACCCTCTTCCTTTTTTTTCGAAACACGAACATGCCGTGACTTTAAGACAGACACTTTTTTTTGTGGTTGTTGCTGTTGCTGTTGTTGTTGTTGTTGTTGTGGTTGTTGCATGCCCGTCGTGGCTAAGCCTCAGAGCATTAAGCGAAAAACCTTTCAAAACGGCGCCCAGCGTGTGATGCTCCCTCCCCCCACCCCCCTCTTTTGGCCCAAAATGTATGCAAAACAACAAAGAATCCCCTGAAAAGCAGCAGCAAATGAAAATAAAACTATAGATTCGGATGCAGATGCAGATTCAGATGCAGATTTCGAATGCATCAGCTGATGGTGCTGCTGCTGCTGCTGCAAATGTGGATGAGTGATGCATTTGCTGGATGCAACCTGAGGCAGCTTTATGTGTGTCCTGTGTGTGCTCAGCTCATTGCTCCCAGACACTTTACACTGCATACTTTCAGCTCTTTTAATGCACTGCTCTCCAAGTGGAAACGGGTATATCCTTATGCCATTTAGTCACAGCTTGCGAGTGATTAACATTTTTCTTTGCATATTTTCCAGTAATTTTCCTTGGTTTTCTCTATGACACAGAGTGTATTACGTCTTCGGTTATATTCCTACATCTTAATATTTGTTTATGTGCTGTTTTTTTAGGGCCAAAACAAACTCATGTCTGATGTTCAGTTTGTAATTATAAATGTTTAATGCTGTCCTGGACACAGTCCACAGATAGAAAGAGATAGAGAGAGAGAGAGAGAGAGAGAGATAGGTACATAGCTGAATAGTTGAACCTGCAGCTTTTCTTTCATTCCTCGTATCTTTTTGTGGCTTATGTTGCACACGCGGCATATTAGTAAAGTCACACAAAATACCAAATGTCAAATGCAAAAACTGCTTACAGCTTATGCATTTTAATGGCCACAAATTGAGGCTACACATGTCTCTGCATAACTATGCAAGACTGCATCTCTCTCTCTCTTTCTTTCTATCTTTGTATCTTTGTGCATCTCTGTCTATAATAAATAAAATGCCAAACAAAAAACATGCATTGAAATAAATATTTGATGCTTGCCCCGGGGCTCCATTTGCTCAGCCACTGATTTTGGCAGCCAGAACAGATAAAACTCTTTGTTTGTGGTAAGCAAAATTTCCAAAATTATTGTTTGCCACTTGAGCGAGTGTGTGAGTGTGTTTGTGTGTGTGTGAGTGTGTGTATTAGGTAATTGTTATTGATAGCTTTAGAGTAGTTGCTAGTTGTGTAAATTTTGCTGTATTTGCATAGTTCAAAGTTCATGAAAAATATACAAATATATTCAGACATACTTAAATGATATTAAAAAAATAAATAAAAGGAGGGAAATATTTATTGCAAGCAAAATATATATGAATTTTACGTTTTAGTTATTAATAATTAAGTTTAAAATAAACACTAAATCAGTAGTCAAATCATCTTGATGACAACTGTATATTGGCAATTATTAGCATTTGAAAAATATATTATAAAAATATTTAAAATATATACTCAAAATCTTTGCTTAATTTTTAATAGATACATTTATGCCTACCCAAAATCAATACTTAATTTTTAATAATATAAATATAGATATAAATATTTATTTATATTAAATTCTTTTTCAAAACATTGAGAAAATACATCCTGAAATTCGTTGCTTAAATTACGTGTTTTATATATCTTATAGTGTATATGAATAGTTGAGAAGCTGATTCAATATTCTTTCAGTGTTTCGTCGTATGGTAATTGGATGTGCTGGCTGCCGCATGCAGCTAAAAAAAACTGAGAGTCTGTGAGAATTCTCATCCTCATTCTCATTCTCATTCTGATTCTCATTCATATTCATAACATCGTTCGGGTTTTTTTTTGCCATAGCTTTTACTTGGAATTGGGTTTAGGTTGGGGGCTGGGGAGTTGGGGGCTTGACCAGGTTTTCTGTGTGTTGCAAGTGAAACCGAAACTGGGCAGCAGAATTCGCCGGCAGCGCTTCGCAGGTGAATGGGCTTGAGACAAAGGCCCTAACACGCCCCCAGCTACGGAACGCTTCTGACTGAAAATCAACTGTGCGAGTTGCTCTTAACTTTATTTTTTTATTTTCTTTTTTTTTTTTGGTCTTCTTCTTATTCGGCTGCTGTTGCCACTTTATGCAATTTCCGCTTTTTAATTGCTTTCCACTGTTTTTTGCTGCTTTGCTTTTGGTTTTGACGCCTTCAAATTCTCAGCTCATTTTGTTAGTTTGCCATTTTTTTGGGTTTTGTTTTTCGGTTTTTGCTTTTTATTGATTTTCTCGTGTAAATTTCGGATTTTGGGCCTGAAATGTTTGTTGTGGTATTTGTTGGTTGGCTTTCATTTGGGGCACATTAACGGTTGTTCAAATATTTCAGTTGTTGTTCATCAAATAAAGAACGTCATGACTAATTTGCTGCAAAATGAGCGAACAGTGTCAGCCAAAGCCAAAAACAACAGCAACAACAACAACAACAACAACAACAACTGCAACAATGACTGCAACAACAACAACTGCAACAATGACTGCAACAATAACGAGATACAACAAGTTTTTGCATGCATAAAATGCAACTTATTGCTATGTTTTATATGTCACTGTGTCGATGTGTCTCTCTGTGTGTGTGTGTGAGTGTGTGCACAGGAAGTTGGCAAAGCTTTGGGCCATGTTGGAATTTTGGCCAAAAGCCACACACACACACACACACACACACAGATCGTTGACTAACAGATAGAAAGGAAACAAAGAGGGACAATGAGCGTGACGGAGAAAATGGGGACATGGTGCGATATTGACAAAGCGTATGCCAGGCAAATTAAATAAACACCCACCCACCCCCCCCCCCCCCTCACATTCCCACACACACAAAAACAAGAAGAGACAATAAGGAAAAGTTGCCAGCTTATTTATAAGTTTTCCGTAAGCAGTGCGCAACCGAGTTTTCACTTGCAACACACAGTTTTAAACTTTTGATCGATTTGTACGCATTGTCTTCCAGGACACGTACAACAACTACTAGTACTTCTTCTTCTTCTTGCTCACTTTTCCCATTTTGAATAAGGAAAAGTTACTATTAAGTATATCAAATGAAGCTGTAGTTGTTTTCTTTATGTTGTCAACACATGTTATAGATACATCCAATTAAGAGTAGTTGCAGCAGACGTGACTCATACTCAACTCATACTCAGTCTTGAGGTTGATTTTCATTCATGAATAAGTCTAATACGTAAGTGTGAATACTGCATTGCTTATCAGAGAATGTGCGAACTTTATTGTATGCAATAAAATACTCAAAGTGACTCACTCAAATTACTCACTAGTATTCAACTCTAACTAAACTAGTTAGAGAACTATTAAACCCCTCGCCCACTTTCATCTTACTTGACCTCATTATATTATTTATTATACAAATAGATAACAAAAACCCATGAAAGTTATAGTTGTGCTGCAGTAAAACCAGTATTCAGCATTATTCACTCATATCATTCACTAATTTGCCGTGAGTATCTATCTGAACTCGCCTCCTTCAATCTATCATCTAACTTGACCCCATTTTGGCCACCTCTCCTCGGAGTTTTTCTCTGTTGGAGTTTTTCTCGTAGTTTCTCACACACATTTTAAAAATACAAAGCTACAATAATTGCAATTATCGCCAGTCTGTGTTTGTGTATAGTTTTTATAGTAGTACTTAATGTTAAAGCATGATTCATTAGCTCATTTTCGATTCTTTGTTCAAGTCTCCACTCGTAATTAGTCACGCAGAGAAAAGCAGTTTGAGTTGAGTTGAGAATAGAAATAGAAATAGAAACAGTCGAATTAAATCTCATGAAGCTTTTCACTGGCCATGTTGAGTGTTAGTCATTGTTTGTATTGATGCCTTCACAAATCACACACAAATGCCACAATTGATCCGTGTCTCAGTATTTGTTGTTATTTGTTATTTGTTATTTGTTGTTGTTTGTTTGTGCTATTTTCCGTGTGGCTTTGATTTGGGGCCAACCACGTTTTTGCCTGATAACGAAATGTGCACCTGTGCCCCATTGTGCGGCAGTGTGTAATTTTCATTATATTGTTGAATGCATCCCACTCTCTCTCTCTCTCTCTCTCTCAATCTCGTTTTTGGGGCACACACACACACACATGTTTGACACATTTATATTGTGTGTGGTTGCATTGGGCAAATGTGATTAGATAAGCTTTCTGCTAGTGGAAATCTTATCAATATCAACAATTTCTGAGACAGCCAAACACACACACACACACACACACACAATAGCATGTCAGGTTGTTGCTGATAAGCATATTGTGTCACATACACTTAAAAAAATAACTCCAAAATAATATTTTGTAAATTGATGACATACAATTCTTAACAGTAAAAGCAATTTATAAATTATTATATTAATTTTTACTTGATGAAATCACACTTTTTTTTTGCAAGTGTAGCCAATGAAATTCACTATGGCCCTAAGACATAAACTAGTTCGAACTGTTTTTGTTACATTGTCATTTTCTTATATAAACGAGAGCATAAGTTTGGCTAATTAGTAATGCAAATAATTTGGTAATTTTCCTGACCAAAATCTCATTTCGGTCAACTGATCAAAAATGTAATTAAATTTTAATAACCAGCATACGCCCAAAATGAAAATCAAGGCTTGGTTTGGCTGCCATTTTCGGCCATTTCCATTTGATTCCATTGTGAAATGTCAAATTGATTATTTAGTGGCTGGCATTTTCCACGCACAAAATGCAGCATAATTAAAAGCGCAATTTTAATTAAACTTACATGTGGTCAGAGTTTCAATGGCATGTTTATGAATATAAACATATTAGAGGTATTCCCCCCCCCCCCCCCACTCAGTTCACACCGACAACCAAATTGATGAAAATAATTGAAAATATTGCACGTTCAGCACTCGGTAATATAATTAATAATTATTTGAAGTCAAAATGAATTTGTTTAAAACAATAAATGACAGTGCCTACAATATTAATGCAGCTGTGTTAATAGACGAAAGTAATTCATAAAAATGATTTGTGTTTAGTAAATACAAACAAATTAAAAAGTATGTTAGAAATGAAAATTCGGCAAATGTGTGTTGTACACAATAAAAGTTAAATCTATTAAAAATAATTATTATGAATATGTCATTTTGAGCGATAATTGCATAAAAAGATACAAATTAACATGATAAGTTTTAATCGTAAAATGAATTTCTCTAAATTCTAATCAACAGCCAAGTAACTTGTTCAATTCCCAAGTCTCTTTTAGTATACTTTTTTTTAAACATTTATGTATCTCATATCTCACACCTTAATTTCCCAGTCGTTCATACTTGCTGCCTGTTGCTAGGTTGCCAGTTAGCAACAACAACAACAACAACATCAGCAGCAGCAACAACAACAGCAGCAACAACAACAGCAGCAGCAGCAGCAGCAACCGCAGCTTAGATCGCCCAGCTCAAAGTTCAGAGACTCTTTGCAACCGTCCCCAATTCTCTCCCCCCCCCCACAGCTTTAGAGAGTTATGGCATTTGTCGAGCTTGTTCTTCTTCTGCTTCATCGTCTTCTTTAGCTTTTGCTTGTAAATTGTATATTTTTTTAAATTTTTTTAGCCTCACCCAAAGCACATGTTTACAACTTGTACATGGAAAGCAAAGCCCTACAAAGCGCAGCTGCTATCTCTCATATCTAAATGCTAAACTTCTGTATATCTTATAGATACACACACACATACACTCATGCACACACACACACACAGATGGAGTTGAGTGCCAGGTTGTTGCTCACGAACCGGTTCCTCAATTCTTCTCAACTAGTTTCCATTTTGGTTCATTGTAAGTTGGCGCTTGTGTTATTTCTTCTTCTTCTTCTTTTTGTTCTCCTGCTTCTGCGTCTGCTTCTTGTCGTTATTTCTCAACATTTCTGTGTGGTTTTATTTTTACATTTATTTATTTTTATTTAGTAATTTGCCGCAAAATGTTATTGGACCTATATAAGTAGAGTAATTTTTGGCTCAGTTTGTTGATCTCGCTGAAGCGTAAAAGGCAATGAACAAAAAAAGCACGCACACATGCGCAATGATTGCCACACCAACTGTATGTGTGTATGCGTGTGTGTGTGTGAGTTAATATATTTAACAGTTATTGCTATTACTGTTTTGTTGTTCTATATTATTTTTCGTATATTTGTTTTACTCACATTTTTCGTCATGTTTATTCAATGGGTGTTGCCCAAGAGAGAGAGAGAGAGAGACGCGCAGAGCGAGCGAGAGAGTGAGCGAGAGAGAGAGAGTGGGCAAGAGAGCAAGTGGTAACTGTTAAAAGTTAATTATTTGTATTTGTATTTTGTATTTGTATTGCCAGCACGTTGGTATTTGTACAAGTTTTTGTTGCTGCTACTGTTTCTGTGTTCTGCTTTGGCTTTTTAGTTGTTGTGTGTGACTTTTGAAAACTAATGAAAAAATAACAACAACAACAACAACAGCAACAACAAAATGCAAGCGAGAATGAAAGAAGCAGAAAAAGCCATCAGGGAGTCAATTTCAGAGTTTCGACAGCGCGCACTTGCCGTTTATTATTATTATTATTATTTTTGGTATTTTTATATCTTTCAGTGTTTGTGTCTGACACACATACACATCTGCACATGCATGTGTGTGTGTGTGTGTTTTTTTTTGGCGCTTATCCCGTTTTTGTAGTCTGAAAAATAACAAAACGCATTCACATAATTAAAACCTTAGCAAAGCCTCGCCAACTGCCATAATTGCTAATGAAAACAAGGACAAACTATGTGATCGACGGGGAGTATACCCTGGACATAATTCTATATGCTAGGTTAACTATCAATATATTATCTTAATTAGTGCAAGTTCTCTGTGTGATTAAATAGATATCTCGACAACTTCAGAGTTACTTTTTCCCTTTGTTATTTTAAATATCTTTAATGGGTATTAAAAGAGTTGGGCGGCGTCCTTTGTTCACTTGGCACGGCAAATGTCTAAATTGTTGGGCATTTGAGTTTGTCCTGCAATTAAAGCGACAGTGACAATTTTGTATGACATGACGGCAGCTCGTTAAGCCTCAATTGTAAGCGAGCCACACACACAAAAATTGACAATTTAGCAGCAACAGGAACAGTTAAGGGACAAGTGAGGGGGTTGCTGAGGGGTGGGAGGCTAAGGGTTGACCATTTGCCGGCCGCAAAAACATGACATGTCCTGCCGCCACTTCTGCAATCATGCTGCAATCTCAGCTCCAACTCGGACACTTCGAGACAGAGTGAAGGAGAGAGACAGAGAGAGAGGGAGAGAGAGAGAGTGAGAGAGACAGGGAGTGGGCACTCGGCCAACGTTTAATTTGATAAATTGTGCCAGGTTCGTGCGACAAAACAGTTTTCAGCTGTGGCTGTTGCTTTTCTTGTTGCTACTGTAACTTTGACTACACTGCAAAAACAAAAAAAAAAAAATTTTAGAAAAACAAAAGCAATTAAAAATTGAATTTACAATGTAGAATTTATTTCTATAAAGAAACAAATGTTGTTTGTGGGTCTCAATTCAAATTGAGGCTTATGTCGATTTTCTAAAATGAAGTGCTTTTTTTTTCTCAGTGTACTGTCTACTGCTGTCGTTACTTTGCTTTACTGTTGTGTTGCACTTAGTCATTTGTTGGCCACAGACAACTGTGTAGGTGGAGGAGGGGGTGGCAACAGTTGTTCATTAGCCATATGTCTGTCTGAATGAACCAAGCCACTTCACACCTCCCCCTCCCCAGCAGCTGTTCCACTCAATTTTCTCATCATGCTGCCTTTCCGATTAGGATTGATGTAACCATATTAACGTCCCTGGACACTTTGCACTTTGGCACTTTGCTGTTGCATTTGAAGTGTGCGAAAATAATGAATCGAAAAGTTGTCCAAGAGAATGCCAAAGTGGCAAAGTGGTAAAGTGGCAAAGTGGAGCTGACCAAGTCTAATGACGTCAATTAGAAATTGCATCCAGAATTGCTGAAATCATGATTTGATTACCAAAGCACAAAACCAATTCGAATAGAAATTAACACAAACAACAGATAAATTCAGATCTCTAATTGTCAAAACAAAACACTATTTTCTGGAAAAGGAAATGCTTTTGGCAATAGGAGTGTTTTTATGCTACTGTCACCATTTTAATTTCAATTACTCTTTCCTCGGGATCGATATAAAACAGCCATTAGCAGAAAACCCTTTTAGCTCCAACTTAAACCATAACCATTGGTTTTACGCCTACCAACTCCACAATATCCAATCCAATCAAATTACATTTAACGATAATTCGTTTTCGTTTGCGTGACTAACTGGGCACAATCCCAATCCAAAGGCCAAAACTGACCATTTGTAACCAGGTAGAGTCTTTAAGCTCAGCAAGTGGCTGCATTAAGTAAGAGTGAAAAGGGGTTTGTCGTAAAACAAAAATAAAAGTTCTTTCCCAAAAAAAACGCCCAAACTTCAAAAACAACAAATTGAAAGAAAAAGTAAAGTGTGCACAGAATTAAAAATAAATTTAAATAAATTTCACGACGCACGCACTTTGAGCAAAGCGAGAGAGTTTTTCCCGGGAACCATGAAAGCATTATTTTCTTGTATAATTTAGCCCACTTACAGCTACCGAATTTTTTATGTAATTACTTTCGAAATGGCCGGGTGCGTGAGTCAGGCAAGAAAGTTTTTCATTTTAATTTTATATGTGTTTGTTGATGTTTAGTTTGCTGCCTGCTTTACTATTGCCAAGTTTGCAAACAGCTGAAACTTTTCTGGCCGAGACTTGCGCAACAGCGCTCTTAACTTATCGCTGCGTGAATAATTTTTTTTTATTTTTAAGGCCAGACAAGTTGATAGCACAAGCTTATCAGTCAGCGACCAGCTTTGCTACTAACTAAAAACGCTAATAGTGGCAGCTGAAATTCTTTCTTTAAGTCCCAATTTGATAGATTAACTTGGCGCCGTCAATAAATAATGGGAAAAACTAAGTTTATTTTAAACTCTGACATTCAAATTACATTTTTTTATTTAACAAATTCCATTGTATGTAATTATTTACGTTGTTTATTTATTCTTGCAAATCACTTTATAAATCCCCAACGAACACTGCCAACTGCCATTATTCCAAAGCTGTCAGTGTACTTTCAGGGTTGCCACCTTTAATGGCCTGATAAAAGTTGGAATATCTCATTTCATTTTCATTTGCAACAGACACTTTCACTCCACAGAATCGCAGACACAATTACTTTTTCTATTCTCATATTCCGCTTAACAGACTCAAGTTAACTGCAGGGGTTATCATCCATTTAATTTCCGCATTTAATTAAGCAATTACAAGCACAAAATTAACATGTATATAAAAAAATAAAAAATAAAAAAAATAAAAGAGCGTAAAAAATATAAAGAGCTCTTTCAACTGCAAACAACAATCAAAACACAAAAAAAAAAAAAAAACACAGAAAAACTTTCACCTTGGCATAAGAGACAAATACACACACAAACACACACACACACACACACACACATATATATATATATTTACAGATAGACACAGTTACAGATACAGCTACAGATACAGCTGCAGATACGGATACAGATACAGATACTTTTACGGTCACATCGAGAAGCTTTTGGTGTGAGAGTTTTTTATTTTTATTTTGGGTTGTTGTTTGGCTGTTAAAATTACATAAAATTATTAAATAATAAAAGCGTTAACAAAAAGTGACAAAGTGCGGAAAACTGACTGCAATAACAAGCATTCAGCAAAGTAAACATTTACAACAAATTGTTTGGTAAAAGTAATTAAAATGTTTACAAATGAAATACGTTATATGAAAATTAAGTGCAGCTTAAGCGATTTTTGTTTTCACTTGTTTGTTATTTGTTATTTGTTATTTGCACATTTTGTAACAATTTGTACGACTGCCAATTGCACACAGACAGACAGCAAATATGTGGCAATTTTTTCCATCTAAATTATTGCATTTAATTGGATTTTGATTTTCATTGTTCTTTTATTATTAAATATTTCCCCTTTTAAATTTTGCACATATAATAATAATAATAATATGCTAATCAACAGAAATTATCCTGTCAAATGTGCCAAAAATAATTGAAAAATGATTTCATAATCAAATTATGAAAATTATTTAATGCCATTTGTTTTGCACGTATTGTTTTAACCACCCCAAAATGTATTTTAATTAGCGTGTTGCACAAATTATTTCAATAATGCACCAAAATACGATGTGAATTTGCATTGTTCGCATTTCAACACAATGCAGAATGTGGCTGCACTCAATTGAGGAATAAATGAACACAATTTGTCGACTATCGAGAAATTTGCATAAATACCAATGATTGAGATAGATAATAATAAAGATAATTCTTTAATAGATATGTACAATTCTCGTATCGATTTGATTACCTTCTGTAGAATGAATTGTGAAATATACTCTACAAGTTTATTTACTAACTTCTTAAGGCAACTCTCCCCATTTTGAGTTTGTTCGAATGCCCGACTGCCTTTTATGTGGCAACTGCTGCAAAATGTGCACTCCACAAGTCAAGACTCGAAGCAACTCGAATAACAACTGCAGCAAACAAACAAACAAACAAACATACAACGATGACTCGCAAATGGCTTGCAACTTTGCCGCTTAACTAACTTAAAATCGCATAAAGTGAGAGGTGACTTCTGGCTTATGGGGGTGCCACACATAGGGCAGGGGGCAGTGGGATGGGGAAGGGGAGTAGTTAGTGTAGTGTTTGTGCTAAGAGTCTCTCGGCAAATGTTGCTAAGTATCTAAATTCGATTTGGTTGCACTTAAGCGCGATCCACTGTAGCGCTTACAGTTAAGCAGCAAACACAACACACAGCAACTGGCGACCCACTTTTGGCCCACTTCAGTGGGTCAAGTAAAACCTTCTTTGTCAGCGCAGAATGAAAAAAAAATAATAAAAATAATAAAAAAAACCACAGTCCAATTAAACGGCTGCCGTTGCCCATAAAGCGACTTACTTGAGACTGAGACTTGCAACGACTTCTGGCAACGAGTTCTGCAAGTAGCTCTACTATTTTTTTTTTTTTTTGGCAGTTTTCTTGGATTGTTTGGCTTTTCGATTTTCTTGGGCACCTCCCAATTGGCGGTCAATTTTCATGCTCATAAACTTGGGCAAAAAAGAGTTTTCGAAAATGTATAGAAAATTTTCATCAGTTGTTGTTGTTTCAGTTAAGATACAACAATTTTTATTAAATTTCCGCTTTATGCAAATTGCATAATAAACTGGCCAAAACAACTAACAAATAATGCAACGGTAAAAGCATTTTCGCAATATATATAATTGAAATTGGATAGATATGAAGATACTTTCAATTGAAAACTCGTTCGATTTTAGCTGACATTGAATATGCAAATGTGTGTGTGTGTGTGTATGTGTGTGTTTGTGTGTGTTTCCCTGGCATTTTTATGAATGAAACGAATAGTCGAATGTGTTTTTGGAGTGACTCACACAAAACACTCATCGTTTAATGAGCGAGCCACATTCGTAATGGATGAATACAAGTTTGAATATGTGCTAACTTTCTGAGGGGTGGGGGGTGAGG
This sequence comes from Drosophila kambysellisi, assembly GCA_035042185.1. NCBI lineage: Eukaryota > Metazoa > Arthropoda > Insecta > Diptera > Drosophilidae > Drosophila > Drosophila kambysellisi. The sequence goes on along the minus strand of JAWNLS010000945.1, from coordinate 1,659,497 downwards.
GGTGTGCGGTGGGGCATCGGTTCAATTGCACTAATTGAACATGATTCAGTAGCATTCCTCTCTCACAACACACTCTCCTCTCCTCTGCTTTGGCAAGCGAATGTCTCTAATTAAACTGAATATTCAAATGAGCCAGTTTTGAAGTGTTTGGTTGACGTTGCCGATTCCGTTGTCCGTTTTCCATTTTCCATTTTCCATTTGCCGTTGCTCGCTTCACAATTTGTGGTACGCTCAAGCCGAGTATTTTGGCCCAAAATGTGCCATAAATAACCCAACAGAGTTATTCGAGTAGCTGCTGTGTGAAAATGTCCATCTACCTCCCTCTCTCTCTCTCTCGCTCTCTCTTTCTGTTTGGCTACCAGTGTTTTCGGGCCATAAATGAGTTGGGAACACACAAGTTTTGTAGTGTGTTAATGATATCCATGAATATTTCTGACGCGGGGCACTGAACAGATTGTGGAAATGTGCGTTGAATTTGCAACAATATTTTACGATATGTGAAATAAAAGTGGAAAATGACGAGATCTAACAATATAGTGTGGCAACATTAGCTGTGAAAATTAGAAGAAAATGCATAACTTTTATTTATATATATTTATCGAGTGACAATAAACATTTAGTATATTTTGATGCCTTCGACTTTAAGGTTAATTTTTGGGGCAGCCTATGCAAAGTATGCCACAGATTGACCGCTTATCTAATTCAACTGTGTGCACTCTAATTCCATTAATTTTCCATTACAAAGGAAAAGCAATTGCTCAACTAATTAATATCGTTTCTCTTTTGTGTCTTTTCAGGTAAATAAGCCAAAAATGTGTCACACACCGAATGAACTTTTAAGGCTCACGTAAGCAGTCGCGTATTCTGGACAATTTATTACTTATTTGAGCCCCGATAGTCGCCAGTCAAGCGAAAGTTGGCTGCCCCACAAATCTCTGGGAAGTGTGATGGGCCCGGCAGAGAATTTCTATGCGAGGCACGCCTCGCTGGGGCAGCCAATAAATGTCGCTTGTCTTCGTGCGCTACCGGAAAACTATTAAAAAAGAATTATCACCTGTTTAGAGTCGACGGAGGGAGGGGGGGCGAAGTGTGCCGCCTGAGATGCCGACAAAGTTGCAGCAATTACGAGCTGCCACGCACTCGAAACAAAAAAGAAAGTTGTGGAGGGCGGCAACAATTTGTCATTTGCCTTTTCTAAAAAAAAAAAAAACGAAAATAAAAAAACATAAACAAAATGCAGGCAAACAAATTTTTTTGTTTTTGACACTCGCACACTTCGAAACGGAAGCAAATTTGTAAACAATAGCGTAAAAGAAAGAAAGGAAAACCCAAAAAATTAGACAAAACAAAACAAAAGAAGAAAAGCGAAGTTTACGCTACGAATTTTGAGTTGAAAATTTGATTGTTGTTTAATTTGACGGCGTTGACAGCTTCAAATGTTTGGCCTGATGACAGCAGCTGCTGCTGTTGTTGTTGTTGTTGCTGTTGTTGTTGTTGCTGCTGCTGCTGCCTCTGGGACGGAACGTTTGGCAATGGAACAGTCTCACGTGCGTGCGCAACAAAATGTTTGTTTACATTTGCTGCAGCGCGGGGCGGGAAAACTCTGACGAACGTGCAACGTAAACAATGTGTAGGAGCCGTGAAAAAGGGGAAAGAAAAGAGGGGCAGGGGCAGTGGCAGGGGCAAGGGCAGGGACAGTGACAGCGGCACTGGCTGGGGTTGAATGAATAACAAAAACAATTGCACGTCCGTAATTGAAGCAAAACAAAAGCGGAAAATGCCACGAAGATGCTCCGGCTATTAAAAAGGATGCTCAAAGTGAGAGCAGATCAGATCAGATCAGAGCAGATCAGAGCGGAGCACAGCTCAGTCAACTGATGCTAAATAGTAAACACCTTGAAATTGTTCATTAACAGGAAACCCCGTGGGCAATTAACACCCCCCTCCCCCCCCACCTCCAACCAATCAGCCGGAGCCATTTTCAAGAACTATCCGGCTATAAATAAAAAAGAGAATGGTTCTAAAACTGAAATGCCATTTCAGCTGGTCTTACTTTTTACGGCACACCATTGATTCCGACAGTTGCAACAACAACAACAACAACAATAAAAATAACAATAACAACAAGTGCAAGCCAATTGCAATCCGATTACAATCAACTGCAATCAGTGGCAACAACAGCAACTGCAGCCAAAACACACTCACACAAATGTCATTGGCCTCACTTGAACCTAGTGTGTGTGTGTGTGTGTGTGTGTGTCTGTCTATCTGTCTGTCTGTCTGTGTTTCACTGGCTGATTCGGTGCCTTGTCGAGCCGTCAAATTGTTTTCCGGCTTTGGTTTTTTGGTTGTTTTTGCTTGCGGTTTTGTGAGTTTTGCTTTGAAATGGCCAAAATCGCTTACATACCCTTCACAGTCGAGTGTTGGCATTTTTAATCGATTCGCAAATCACTAAAAAGTATATATATTAACTGATTGGACAGACTCTTCTTGTCAAATTGCATACTTTATCATCAGTCAAGTATATATTTCCATAAGCACCCTTCGGCCAGGGTATCACAATTGTCGTCTAGTCACAGTTGCCTTTGGGGTTGCTTTGATAAGGCCAAATCGTTTTTGGGCTTAAGCTATTTTGGGCCAACTGTGTGCCGTACATTGCCCTGGCAAAGCAGAGGTGGGTGTGTCTCGACTGCAGTTTGTGGCAACCTACTTGTGGGGCAAGTGGATAAATGCAATTAAATGCCAGGCCAGTCACTTTAAGAGCTAAACGAGTCCATCAATCGCAACCATAATCAAAACTCAACTAACGCAATTTGTGAGGAGGAAAATCAAATGACCTGTGCCGAAAAGCAACCAAATAAAATCAAATGTTTTGTGGCTTGAAATCAAAGCCGCAAAAATGTTGTGATTATTTATTTTTTTATTTTTTTTTTTTTTGTGTATAAAGCCACATGTGACAGACGACTAACAACGACAACAACAGATTTAGAATTGCCACTGTTTTTCTATGGTTTAAGTTCATGTCCCACTGATTGCTTTCAGCCAGAAACAGAAACAGAGAGAGAGAGAGAGGGGGAGGGTGAGAGTCCTGACCGCAATCTGTTGCACACATGATTTCATTTTTATTTCGTATTAAAAACACATAAAAATCTAACACAAATACTCGTGTTGCTGAAATATGTCAGCAAATGGAAATCGAAATGGAAATTGATTCTTGATTCCCAATTTTTGTTATAAATCCACAAAAATTCGATATGTTTTTACTACGGCTTGCCCCACTACCGTAAATTCAATTTGTGGCACGTGTTGTTGTTGTTGTTACAATTGGTATATGTGATTTCCAATTAATGCATATGCAAATAGAATTGTTTTGGTTGTCATGGCCTATTTTTGTGGCAAGCATCGACCACAATTGATTGAGTCGAGTGTGTAATAGAAATCTGACCTCTTGTTTTTGCCACATTTTTTCTTTTGGTCAATAAAATATTTGGCTTTATCGCATTGCTAAATATTTTATTGGTAGTAATGTGTGGTTAATTAACTTAAATATATATTAAATAAAATTGTTTGTTAATTAACCGAACATACGGAAAGAATAAATTATTTAAATTTAAATGTTAAATTAATTATTGTTAAATTAATCATTGAGAAATTAATTGCTATTTTTGAGAGCAATTTTTGATAGAAATTCAAAAACTGGCATCGTTTTTTTTAGTGTTTTTTCTATTGTCTGTTATTTCTGTTCAACACTTTGGCCAGTGATAATCCCTTTAGCTTGAGGCAGCATGTTTCCATGCGGCATGCTCTAAAAATATACATATAAAATGCGCCCCCGCCTCATGCAACCAATTCAATCGAAAGCATCTTGAAGTGAAGCATTTGTTGCATTGTTGCTTTTGTAAAGCAGCCAAGTATAAACACTACAGACTCCCGATTCTCGTTTTCCGATTCCCGAATACAGACTCCCAACTCCCATCTAGGGGCAGAGAGGCAGCTTCCATATGGCTGGCATTCAAATTGTTTTCTTGTGCCCCGCCTGCTCTGGAATTATTGGAGCCCTTTGTGTTCATTATTCTTCATTATTTGTATTTTGATTGCGATTCTTTCTCTGTTTTGTGCTCTTCTCATTTGGGGTTTGTCTGTTTAATTTCAAGAGAAATATGTATCGATTGGAAGCCGGAGCAGTGCACAGCTCAGGGCAACAGCAAAGTGCACGTTGAATTACATTTTTGTGGCATGCCACTTGCCTCCAAAGAGGCAAAAGCATGGAGTTGGGTGTGGGTGTGTGGGCTCCGTTGTCAGGCCACTTGAGTGCAGATGCGAAGTTGCACGTGCCATTCAGCTACTATGTGCAACAATGCAACATTGTCTACATGCGCAAAAAAATATGATATTGAACTTCAAAAAGTGGCATGTTTGTTTTTCATTTAGTTACAAATTTCGTTACCTGGAAAATATAACATTATTTGGAAATTAAAAAACAAAATGTGGCTTTCATTTCTTAATACATTTTCCACATTTCATCATATGGAAAATATCTCAAGTTTCCTCTATATATAAAATATATAGAACTAAGATTTGGCATATGCCTTAAATATATATATTTTTTTTTAATTTTCAAATTTATGCAAAATATTTTCGTTTCAAAATTGAATAGTTTTTTTTCCAAAAATCGAATAATATTTTTGTCGAGATTCAAATCTAAGGCATTCTTTTATGCAAGTGTAGACTGACATTTTAGGTGCTGTCGAAATATATAGTTATTAAGCCCTAATTAGTCATGGTGCTCCAGCTGAACTCATAGGAGCAGGGGACGGATTGGGATGGGGAAGGGAGGAATCCATTGCATAAATCTCCCAGCAGTTTGTAAGGAAAGGGGGGCGTTTACGGTTGACAATTGCTATAGCTGTGACTTGTGTCTCCCATATACATACATATATAGCTATATATTTATGTGGCATGCCACACACACATACACACAACAGCGTGTGCAGCTTATCAGTGGCAACGTCAGTCTGGGGAGTGCCTGGGCGTCATTCTCAGTTAACAGTTCCGTTCGGGGAGCTGCCGGAATCGTTTGCCTGCTCGACAGACTCCGATTCTGATTCCGATTGAGGCGGCTCTGGTATGTTTCATTTGTTTCACAAGTGGCTCGCTTCAAGTGGTGCACAGTTGTTGTTGTTGTAATTGTTGTTATTATTGTTTTTTGTTGCATTTTGTTTATGCATCTTTGTCGACTGTCTCTGCATAGTTGCGTTCGTTTGCTTTTGTTTACCCATCAATGACGACTGACATGAAACATGCAACGACAACGCCCACAAACAACGACAGTTTGTTGTTGTTGTTGTTGTAATTATTCTGCTTCTTCTTGTTGTTGTTGTTGTTGCTGTTTGACTGGCTTTTGTTTTTAGCTCTGCTGGCTGCTCAATTTAATTTCCTCTAATACGTATTCCTCATTCAGTTCGCTGCTTTCATTACATATTCTCAATAGTGTTTCTTTTTGTTGCCCACATTCTTTTTTTATGAATATGTTTATAAAATATTTCCGTTATGATTCGACATGTCGCTGATTGAAATGGGTTAAAGCGTTCATTAGCCGATTGTCATTCTTTAGAAACCAATTGATTTTTATGCGCTCAATCGACAAAAGTTTTTCATTTGGCAGCTTTCTGGGAATGGAAGGTTTTATGGAAGTGTTGAAAAGTGGCAGAGAAGAGAATTAAGTGAGTGGGTGATTTTTATGCAGCTCTCAAATAAAATTAGAGAAGAGAATTAAGTGTGTGGCAGATGCACATAAAGCTTTCAAATACCAAATTAAAATCAACGTTGCAACAAATTAAAGCCAAAAGAATAATACGGTAATTAGAGACTTTTCTTTCTTCAAATAACCATAACCCAAATTGTTATACAAAACTAGATGACTAATGAATTTTTGTGGTTAAAAAGAGGCAAACTTGCTTTGTCAGGCTTACAGTTTTTATAGGCCAAAATTTCCGGTATAAACGAGTTCAAGTTCTCAGATTACGCTTTCTTCCAAAAAATTAAAACCACAAAGGTAACGATTGTGTAAGGTTTCAAAACTTTTTTTTTTGATTTCAATATTTGCTTTCAATAATCTTAAAACAAGCTAACAAAAAAGGTTAAGGGTCCACTCTACACAAAGCAGCTGCAACTTTTGCGGAAAAACAAAGTAAATTGTTTTGGGAAGTAGACAACAACAACAACAACAAAAGCAGCTCACTAAAAACAACAATAAAGCATAGCAAAAAGGTTGAAAAACAATACAAAAAAGAAAAAAGAAAAACGCTGCATAATAATTATGGGAAAACAGAAAAAGTAACTAAAAAGCTGAATTAATTATGAGGAAATGAGGAAAAACACGTGGAAGAAACGCATACACAAAACGTGTCAAGAAAATGTTGAAGACATTTGTGTTTGTTTTAGCGAGTGAGTGAGATGCCAAAAATTTTATACAGTTATTGGCATTGATCAAGTGTCAGCTGGAGGCCAATTAGCAGCTGCCCCAAAATTGATAGAGCAAATTGAGACGCCCACGTAAAATAGAGTTGTTGCCAAATCTGTCGTTGTCTCTTTTGAGTGGCTTAAATTGTCGGTGCGGCCCAAAACTTGACAGCTTGACAACCTGATTTGGCCTTAAGACGCTCACATTTCAGGCAGTTTACACATGCCCCAAAATGTTACCTTTTTCATTTTAGATTTGAAAATCACAGTTTGCTGTAAAAATGTAGATAAACAAGTAAGATGCTATAGTCGAGTTAACTTGACTGGTTGTGGCTGCTGATAGAAATGAGATCAATATGAGAATATATTTTCGACTATAACTCTGGTGTTTCTTGTCCGATCTTAAGGAAATTGATCGGCAATTGATCAATAATATGTATATGCATATTATGTATAAATTAGAAGCCTCTGCCTCTTAAATTGTGGAATTTACTGCTATCGGAAATCGAAATGTATCGATAATTCAGAAACTGAGGCAGTTATCGATAAAATAAAGCGAACTTGATCTGCGCCTGGTACACGAGAGCTTATATTCCAAATTTGAAGTCTCTAGCCCTTATAGTCTCTTAGATCCGCGTGTTCATACAGACGGACAGACAGACAGGTCTATATCGACTCGGCTGTTGATCCTGATCAAAAACATATATATTGTTTATGGGGTCGGGGACGCTTCCTTCTGCCTGTTACATACATTTGCACAAACCCATTATACCCTTTTTACCCATTTTTAATGGGTTAAGGGTATAAAAATAGCTAATTTGGTTAATGGAAAAGTGTATTAAAAATTCGTCAATCTTCTGTTGGCAATTGTTGCTTTTGTTAACTATTTCACCTACGCCACGTTATCAAGGTGGAACCGTCTGAGACTATTTTCTGATATTATTTTTTTCTCTTAACAATTTCCTGCAATTTGCTGTGCTTAGCTTCAACAAGAGTTGCAAATCAAAATGAAGCGTGAAGCTTTTTTTCCGACTAATTTTTATAGTTTATTTTTCGCATTTTCTTTTTGTTGCACAGAAAAAATTGTTAAAGCACATGTATTTGTTTAGACTGGCAGAAAAATTTGTAAATACGACAAAACAATTACAGTTTAACTGGAGTGTGGAGGCAGCTTATAGGGGAAATGGGGAAGGGGGGAGGGAGTAGAAGATGTGACTGAGTTTGGGGCCACTCGACATGTGCACAATTCTCATGCGGCAGCCACAAATTTGTTGTTCGTTTGCACAACGATTTTTATTTTAGCTGCTGCTTTGTTTTCTGTTCGCATTTGTGTGTGTTGCTTTTGTAATTGCAACATAATTTGCTATTACACGCTGCCTGTTGTTGTTTTTCAGCTTAGTTTTGTAGGTCTCTGGGTCTCGCAGAGAGAGACAGACTGAAAGAGACAGAGAGAGAGAGGGAGAGGTACATGAGCAGATGAAGACAATTACAAGCAATTAGAAATGAATTGCTTGAAAATGGCAACTTTAGAAACAATGCAAACAAAACTAAAGTTTCGCCACAGTTTCTCTCTCTCTCCCTCTCTATCTCTCTCTCTCTCTCTATCTCTTTCTCTGTATTTTTCTATTATTTTTTCAAAACTTTTGTACAGACAAAGCCAAGAGTTGTACTTAAACTGAGTTTTCGCCTAGTTGATTCCAAGTCAACATTTACCCCCAAGGCAAAAGGTCAATTTGTTCTAGAAATTAATTAGCATTTGGATGGTCAAAAAATCAATTTCCTTCTGTAAATGTAATTACAATTTCCACAACACAAAAAGAAACATTTGTTTTCCCATAATTAAATTATAATTTTATTTATGGCAAGAACAGAAGAACAAAAAAATATTTCATTTAAAATTGAGTGGAAAATACTTTTTAAATATTTGCAAATTATCATGCCAAACAAATTAGTTTATCAACGCGGTCTACTGACAGCTTTAATTGATTTTTTTTGCATAATTAAATACTTATCGCTGTATCTGCAGCTGAGTCAAAGCCCGAACAGCAAATAAAGATACAAGATACAAAGTAAACCGCAGCAGCAGAGAGAACCACAAGACATATAAGATATAAAAGTATATAGCTTTACTCTTGGTCTCTTGTTTTTTTTTTTTGTAAAAAGATAAGCTGCAATTAGTTGCAAATTTTGTGGCACACATTGGACGTGCCCCACTGCCCCCTGCACGCCACACCCCACTGCTGGTCAGCTGTGCTGCTGTTGCTGCTGTTGCTGCTGTTGCAGCTCCCTGTGGTCATGTTCTGTGCAACTGCATCTGAAGTGAGTATTATGTGTCCGTGTCTGCTGCAACCTATGTGGGACCCAACTGGACGGAACTGGACTTAACTGAAGCGAAGCGTTGCGCTGTTGCCTGCAGCAGCAACAGCAGCAACAGCAGCAGCAACAACTGCCACAGATTCAGATACATTTACAGATGCTGGCACAGATAGAAATGTGAATGCAAACACCGAATACAAAAGGCAACACAAAAAGTGAGCAGCCAGTTAAATGGCGATGCGTGTTGCATACGTGTTTGCTGCATGCCGCTTGCTGCTTGCAGATCCTCGTTACATGGACAATGCACGCCAACAACATGTTGTTGTTGTTGTTGCTGTTGCAGTGACAGCAACTATAAAGGCGATGCACATTTTACATTTTTGCTAAGCTGTTTTTGTGCATTTTCAACAGTTTTTACATTTTACAAAACTTGACAAGCGTGTGCGTACTTTTTGCAGCCACTGTAGTTACCGCAATTGTTGCTCTTGTTGTTAGTGCAACTACAGCAATTGTTGTTGTTGTTATTCTTGTGGTCGTTGTGTATGAAAATGTAATTAACAACATTTTCCAGAAGTTTATTTCATTTTTTTTTTTTTGTATTTTATTACATTTTTTCTCAACTCACAAGGGTGATGTGCTCTAGCGTAATGAGGGGCATGGCGGAAGGGGAGGGGGAGGTACGGGCTAACACAAAATGGCATAACTTATGGCCTCGTTTGTAGATTGTTCTCTTTGTTGTTGTTATTGTTGTTACAGTGGCAGCAATTAAGTCACTTAAAATGCTTTGGCTCTGAACGTTTTTTTAATGATTAAGTTGTTGTTGTTGTTGCTGTTGTTTTTCATCTTTTCATCTTTTCCTTTTTTATTTTTTGCATACATATATAAAGAACTCAATTGGACTGGACTGTGCCTAGTTTTGTGAGGGGAAAACTCTGATTGCACATCAAATTAATATAATTAATAAAAACAAAGACGAGACCCCATCAGAACCAATTATTGGCGGTGCCCCAACTTGAGTTCAACAACAACAATAATAAAAAAAAAAACAAAAAAAAATACATAAAAAAAGAACATTTACGAATGGCAAAATGGGAAATAAAAATGAACACAATTTCAATGCTCAATTGGTAAAGTTCAAGCCCAGCTACTTAAAGGGAACTCGCCACTTGACTCCCAGCGGCAGCCAACAAATTAATCTGCATACAACTTCAAATTGGAATACGACTCGTACATATGTATGTATGTATGTATGTATGTGCCCCTACTGAGGGTGGGTCAAGTTGTGTACGCTCCACATACCTAACCAAATGAGTAATCAGCCAGAGATCAGAATAGGTCCCTCCCAGTGCGTCTGTAAATTGGATGAGCTGCTTCAGTGGAAAGTCTCTTGTGGCATCTGAGCAATAATTTGTAGAATGCGTATTTTTTTTTTAGGGAACTCTGAGATCTGACCTATAAAAGAAGTGATTGAAAAAGTAATAATTAATTTCTTAAGTTATTTATTTATTTTTAAAAACTAAAGCTTAATTATAAAAAGTCACCTACTTTTCACTGTCGAAAAAATGTTCAGTGTGTTTTTTGAGGCACTCTTAGTTTTCTCGGGTTGTGTCTCGTGTTGCATGTAGATTTTCACTAATCTGTGCGCTTTGTTATCTTTTGTGGCCCATTGTTTCATCACTTTCATATCCAGTTACTCATTCATTGCTCACAAATTCCTTAACTTTATTGTGCCAGTCGCTGTCTGAATACGTAAATTGTCCCACTCTCTCCTCTCTCTCTCTCTCTCTCTCCTCTTTGCTCTCTTCTTCTGTCTGATCGTTTATCTGCCTGTTTTTTTTTTTATGTGGCACGCTTTGGTGGCAGCGCAGTCAGCTTAGCTTCTGCTCACGCTTCACATGGCGTATGCGTAATTGTCTCAATTACTCACCCAAAATGAGCCGCCCCAGTGTGTGTGTGTGCGTGTGTGTATATGTTTTGTATGTTGTGTGCAACTGATTTCATATGCAGCTTGTCTGCAGCAATTGCAACCTCTCCCCCTCTCTCCACATTGCTGCTGTTTGCATTTGGTGCGCTGAGCACAAATTACATTTGTATGCGTTTTGTGCACCACGCATTGCAATTGCAATCGCTGCATATAAATTGCACCGCAAATGCAAAGCCACAACAATTGGTGTCCCCCCCCAACATGCCTCCTGCACCTGCCCCACACCCTCGCTGAATGTGCTGTGAGTCATTAATGCGCTCGCCTTGTTGTTGATGACTATCTTTGCTTATGCATGTTGCTTGACTGCCCAGGCACAAGACAAGTCACAAACAGACCCAAGCCAGGAGACATACATACGTACATATGTATGTAGGTGCCTAGGAGCTGAGCTGTGGCAGCCACAGTCGTTGCCGCTCGGAGCCGAAGGCAGTCATTTAGTCTGACAGGCCGACTAACCCATTTGACATGCCTCAGACGTTGTCATCGGTTGAAGTTTGCTCGATTTATTAGCAGCTGTGCTTTGCATTGCACTACATCAATGAATACAAATCTACACTTAGACAAAAGAATGTGCACTACAAACAGAAATAATAATCACGAAATACACTTCGCAAAACTAGAAATACTAACTTAAAGTAAACCATTTTCTATACAAAAAAAATTCTGTTTACTTTAAAAATTCACTTAAAAAAATATATTCTACTTTAATTTTTCTGAGTGTTTTGATTACATTATTCATCTAGTCACATGCACATATGTATATGTGAGATATGTCTTTGTTGGTTTGGCAATTTGTTGCATGCAACGGCAGCTTGTGACCACCAGATGTTGGCCCGTAATTAGTGCCACCATTTGGAATTAGCTTGGTCAAAATCATAACTAAACCGATTTTCTGAACTGGCTCTGATTTGTGCGGTGTTCGAGTTGATTGTTACGGCTTCGAGTGGCTCCAGTTGCCTCCATGCCCCCAATGCCCCAAGCCCCTTATCCCCAATATATATTATTTGTCTGTGTGGCAATTTATGCTTTTTGTACAGTTTCCGTTTTTAGATGTTTGCTTGAGATTTTGGGACGAGGCAGGAAGTGGTCGATTTGTATTATACAAAATTATAGTACCACAAGAATAAGATAACAGATAAAGCGTGGCACATATATACATACATATATACAATTATAGCCAATAAATCAATGGTTGCAGGCACTTTTGGTCTTGTGGTTTTTATTGTTGTTGAGCTGCTGTGTTGGTTTCAAATTTTAGGTAATTTAAACTGAAGAATAAAAATGGTTTTTGATATGCTTTTAATTCAGCTTATTCCAAGAAATTTGTGAAGGTTTTTCTTTTGTTGTGAATAACATAAAAAAAAACTTGGAAAAACTTTAACTGTAGCTATTCATTATCTGAAGTTAATTAATGGACAGCATATTGTCAATTCATTAGTTTGATAAATAAATACCTGTATTAAAATATCTCAAATTAAAATACAATTTTCTTCAATTCATTACACTTTTCTCAAAGTCACTCAACATCGATACTTAATTGCTCAACACATTTCTAGTCACAATTAATTGAATTTATTGAATTGAAAATGAAAATGAAAAATAAACTTGCTCTAAATACTCGTTGCACATTTTCATTGCCAGCGAATTGACAATAAATAAATAGCAAAAACATTTTATGAAAATACATATGAAAAATAAAATACAATTTAAGCCCAATTAAATGCCGCATATAAAGTCAGCTCAGCAGAAACCCGTCAACTGGGGAGTGTTTAAAACTTTCACAAGACAGCTGGAAAATGCCGGGGCAACAATTAATTTAAAATATGAAATTGTTACGAGCTCTTTTTTTTTTTTGTGCGTTTTTTTTCTATAATTTGTGCAGTTTGCAGCAAGGCAAAGAAACGCGAGTGTCAACAACGAGCAGCGAAAATTACTTTCGCCAGGTATTATGCATTAAGTGGGCGCATCATCAACGCGTCTGCCACGCCCCCCTCTAGTAATATGCATACTGTGCGCGGCTGCCAGCTACCAGCTGCTAGATGGCGCTGCAGCAATCAATCTAATTACTGTCAATTTTGTGCAAACGACGCAGCTGACGACGTTGATGAAGTCTAAGACAAGATAGACAGTGACTACACTCAGAAAAACGGTGATCAAGAACATTAGAAAATGCAAAGTTTTTGTTGTCAGTAAATTGCATAAGAGCAGGATTCATTAGCCGCTTAATGAAGATTGAGTTAAAGATTTGTTTTGATTTGTTTAAAAAAAAAAAAATTAATAAATGTTTTACTTTCTTTTACCATTTTTATTTTTATGTTGTTTTTCAAGACAGTTTTTTTTAAATAAGTTTTATATCAGTGGCAATTAATAAAGATGACTTTTTATTAAAAAGATAACGAGCAAAAAAATTCTCGTTTGCAAATTATATTTTTTATTCTGAGTGTAGAAGAAAGTGAAGCGCGCGCACTTCAATTAGGCTGCCCATGCGACGGACACGGCCACGCCCATAGACGGTATTAAGTGGGCGTTTGGCTTTGGCATTCATGTTATTGGGTCGCCGTCATCGTTTTAGTCGAGTGCAACGAACGCACTTCAATTCACTTCACTGCCACATAGACTCCACCCCCCACTCCCCCACTCCACTTTGCCACACTGAACTGTCTCGCCAAGTGGCTGCTGTCAACTAAAATGGAAAGCTAGCATCAATTAAGCAGCAAATCAACTTTGCAGCGTCCACTTTGAGTTGCCAGCCAGCTGCAGTTGCAAGTTGCAACAACAAAAAACCATCTCTTTCGTTGCATGCCGCGAGTTGCCGCGTTGCCTTTTTGCAGTGGCGGCAGCTTTCACATCTGCAAATAGATAAGTCGCCGGACTTTGAATATGTTTTTTCTAATCCTAAGTCAGTTAAGCTCAGCTTCGAGGCTGACATCTGTGGCTTTGGACCCGCAAAGCGTCATATTTATGGCCATTTTTTATTGTTATTGTTGCCCGCAACGGCAACGAGCCAAGTTAGCCGACGGCAATGGCGACTGCAACTGCAACTGCAACATCAGCGGCAACGGCCACTGCATTTGTGCAGCTGTAAGCTATGCTAATCCTGTCCAGCAGTTTTGGCAGCAGTGACTGCCGCTCAGTTGGCACATCAAAGTGAAAGGGCTTTTGTGCGCTACACTCAAAAAAAAAAATGCAACCCAAAAAACAATGATTGACAGCTCGACTTTTTTTAGAGAGTAAATTTATTGCTCAACAGAATTGCTATTTTAGTTTTTTGTAATACTCAAAAAAAAAATAAATTTAAAAAAATGATAATCTTTTAAATATTTATAAATATTTATTTAATTATTTGAGTTTTTTTTAAATTATAAAGAAGGAAGTCATTTTAGGGATTTTCGTTTCAAAAGCATTTAAACTTTAATAAATAAACTTCATTAATTTCAAGCTGATACCCAGTAGATGTATGTGGATTTTTGTTCTGAGTGTACGCTTGGCCAGTGGCCACAGACAACAACACTTACACTCAAACACACACACACACACACACACACCTTTACACCTGAGCACGGTGAGGTTGTGTCTGTATTTTGGGGGTCACTTTGCATTTGTTTGTTTATTTGCGTTTACCTATTACACGATATGGCAACACAGTCTCCATTTCCATTTCCACCCCAATCCCTACCCCCTCTTTCAGGATGTGTGCCTGTGAAGCGTTTGGCATGTTTTGGCATTCGTGGCTAATCCTCCGTTATTTGATCCAGCTGCAAAAGCATAAACAGCAGCATCCTGAACCCCAAAGGTGCCAAATCGAATTTTTGATACACTAAACTGCAATAAGCAGGATTTATCTCTTAAATTATATATTTATGAGGGATAATAAATATATTGAGTGTTTTCCAGCTTTCCTTTTGGGAAAAGTCTATAAACATTTATGAAAAGAAAACACTGACCGCTTATGAAGTTCAAGTTGAGCATTTCTTTTGAGACTTTCAGACTTGTCTATCAGTAAACTTTGCTAATTTCTGTTGAACTTACTCTCTCTCCCTCTCTCTCTCTCTCTATCTCTCTCTATCTCTCACCTTAAATGTTTTTTCTCTTAATGTTTTTCTCTGCATCCTGCCAAAGCGCCAAACTGAATGACAAACCCATAAAACTCGCTTTCGATGCCACACAATTTGCAAAGCCAAACACGACAGGTGGCGCTGCTGCTGCTGCTGCTGCTTGGGGAAGTGGGCGTGGCACAGGTGGGGGCTAAAGTGGTTGCTTTTGTTTTGCTGGCACGCTAGCCAAAATGCATTGTACCGTTTTTCTACATCTTTTTTGTTTGTGCCACACTGCGAAACGGCCTGGCAACACTTGCTGTTTTTGGTGTGGCATTCAGTTTGGCTGCCTTTGCAGTTGCTTCCGTTTTTTTTTCTGTTTTTTTTCGTTTTTTTTTTGCTTTTGTTGTCACTGTAAAGTTTGCCATTTCCGGCGCGCTCATGCGTATAATTTTTGCTTGAGGCTGTCGCTGAGCACAAAACAATAAGGCCGAAACAGAGAAAACAAAAAAAAAACGTCAACAAACCAAAGCAAAAGAATGTCAAAAAACGTAGCCAAAGCTGGGCCAACGTGACGTATGCGCAATGTGCATAAAAGCCACTCTCAATTCAATTGTGGCACTAATAACATACCGACTACCCGATACCCTGTATGCATTTTGATAATAGCGGAAATCCTTAACTTCACTCGGACTGCAGAAATGCGATTCAACAAAATCTTTTACTACATTTGCCTCTCATTCTTGAGAAATTGTATCCAGCAAGAGCTACCCTTTTCCTTTCCACAAACAGTGTATTGTTGACAACAAAAACTTGGCACACAAGTGCCACTGGATTTTTGTCAATTTTCTTTCATATATACCCCCGATTTCGTCTCAGTTTGTGTGGCACATATTTTTTGGGGCAGATTGAAATTGTATGCAATACGATTGAGTTCTTGTTTCATTTGTTGTTGAGGATTACATTTTGCTTTTTTTAAGGGCAGTGGAGTGATGGTGGGTGGGGGGGTGTGGATGGACCCAGAGTTGAGCATGTGGGTTGCTGCTGATTACGCTTGTGCCGTTCGCCACTGGACATTTGGCTTAAAGTTGAAATTATGGCTTACACAATGACAATCGTCACATGGCCAGTTTTTTAAGTGCTATAGCTGCTGCTGCTGTTGCAAGTGTGGGGCAGGGGCAAAGTGGAGGGGTTGGTGGTAGGTGAGTGGACACACTTCAATGCACCATTTCATTGGAGCGCAGTGAATGACAGCCTTTCGTGTAAGGACAATGGAGGCGCAGGACATGCCGGACACCAGACCTGGACACTCTCAATGGTTTTTATGACCACCACCAAGGCAAATTGTTGTTGTTGTTGTTGTTCCTGTTGCTGTTGTTGTTCCTGTTGCTGTTGCTGTTGCTGTTATTGCTGTGCGTGTTTCTTTTGTTGCTGCCCCCTTTTGTTCGTGCGCGTTTGGCAAACAAAAAAAAAGAAAAATAATAAAAACAAAGTTGTGCAAAGTAAAAATGCACTTTTCTTTTATCACTCCCATTTTTCGTGTCGACAGCGACAACATAGCAACAACGTGTTAAAAACTGTACACAAAAATGTGAATTTAATCAAGCAACAACAGAATACAACGGTTATCTGTGGACTGCCACAGATTCAATATCCTAGCGTCCGCATGTCTATGGGAATATTCTGATTTTTGGCAACAATAGATTTATGTTCAACTCAGACTTCATTTATGGACCGTTTAAACAAGCAAGTGTTGCATGTAGGAACTCATCTTTTGAAATATTTATCTGATATAGTCAAGCGATTCTATAAAACCGGACATAGCTATTGTCTCCTGAGAGTCTTGAAATTTTCAATAATTATTTACGTCTCTAAGCTTGAATTAAATATACTCTCATTTTGCTTTTCCAAATTGCATATTGGGTCACATAGCTAAAATACCCTACGAAAGAGTGTTGAGTAACAGGAGCAGGATTTTTATGTTGCAAGTCAAGCGCTGACCAGAGATTAAGCTCCCACGCTGTGTCAGAGTGGCATTAAATTTCTTTTAGCCCAAGCACTTGAAGTTTATTTATCTAACTTTTGCATCAACACGCAGCACGAAACTTGCCCCCTCTCCACCCACCCCCCTTTTGCAATCCCTTTCCATTTGCAGCGTACAACACGAGTGAACTGTGCAAACTGTATGAAACCCTCAATGCAATCAAGTCGCAGACTGCGTTCACGCCACCTGCTGCTCAATTCACATGCAACGATAACAGCTACAGCAACAACGATAAAACCAAGAACACCAAAAACAACAACAACAACAACAACAGGTGGCTTTAGCAACGTCATCGTCATCATCGTTTGTATGTATGTGTGTGTGTGTGTGTGTGCAACATGCTCACGTACACCTCGTTACTGGCGAAACTGCGACTCGCTTCTATTTGCCTATTTTTCCATGGTCTGCTTTGGTCTCATATGCCTCTCGCACTCATCGCTTTTCGTTAGGTTATCCCGCAGCGCACTCTTCAGCGGTTGCCCATTTTTTCCTATAAATATTCCCCATATTCCCCGTTTTCCCATTTCACCATTTGGCATAACCATAACCAACCACCCAATCTGAATGCTACCCGAGGAGTCGTCGCATTAGGCAATTTCGTTGCTGGCACATTACACGATTTACTTTTCCATTTCCATTTCAAATTCAAATCTCAAGCCATGCAAATTGCTGTGCGGCACAGGGAACTGGTTGCACTCCCCCTCTCTTTCACTCTGTATAGAAAAAAAAACAGAAGATCCACCAAGGAAACCAACAACCAGAACAAAAAAAAAAACAAAAAAAGAAGTGAAACAAATAATACGTTGAGGTTGCTGCCACAATGAGGCCAATGATGAGGCATTAGCAAGTACAATGGCTATCAGTGTAAATACACTTTTATAATTTCTCAAAAAAAAGTGCATAATTCGTAAATAATTGTTAAATCTTAAAAAAATAGATAATTTATGGAAATTGCGCAATCATAATTATTATTACAAAATTAAACAAGTAACATCAGAGATATTAAAAAGTTTGCTAGCAAAATACAATTAATTTCTTATGGAATATTATGAATATGTTGAAAATTCTATTAGCTTATTCTATTGCACTTTTACACCACTGTGCAACACACACACACACACACACACAAACACACACACACACACACACACACACACACACATGCATACGCAATCCATTGAGTTGGCTTCCTTCGCTGCGCTTAATGCACACGCTTCAGGGAGTTTATTGAAAACTTTGTCGTGCCAAAGGCAAGTGGCTGCCATTGTGGTTGGGCGGAACAAGAAACAGAATATATATATATATATATATATGTATATAGAATAGGGACAGTCTACACAAAAGACAGGTATTATGTACGCTGAGCATATTTGGTTGCGCTCCTGAGCAGGTTCTCAGTATCGGCATCGGCAATGGAGCTGTTGTCGTTGTTGCCGCTTCAATGCTGACACAATGCAGCGTGCGGCAGGTCCGTGTGTGTCTATTGTCTGCCACAGCAGCAGCAACCCTTCTAGAATCCCTCCTGCTCCCCCTCCCCTCACGTTAAGCCTGCCGCGTGTCTTAAGTAGCTGCGTTCAGCTTATGGTGAGGATACCAATTCGGTTTTAGAGATCTTATGAATGCCAAGCATGTTGATAACGCCTTCGCTGACTGCAAACTTCACATCCCCTCCCACATCCCCACCCCGCACTCCGCACTCCTTATGTGCGGTACGTGTTCGGAACACGTTATGGTCATGCCAAAACGGATGATGCTGGCGATTATGAAGATAGCGAGATGGCTACACAGAGATGCCAGAGATGCAGATAAAACGCCCGCGAAAAGAATTTTCTACTCTTTTTTCCATTTCCCCTTTTTCTTCTTCTTTCTTACTTTCTATTGATTTTGACTAAAGTTCCTGTGTGTGCTTCCCTGCTCCCCGAAGGAGGAGGAGTGGAAGTGCAGCCAGTGAACGTTTTTGGCATTGTTAGCCAACTGGTTGCCTGGTTGGCCCGGCTTCCTTTTGTCTGGATGTGGTCTGAAGTGATTGGCTGCGTTTGGGAATTGAGCGCGAAAACAGCTTCATTATTTAAAGTACTTAGAGGCCAGGACGTGTGCGGACCGAATTGGATTGTGGATTGTGGAGAGTGCAAAAATGAAATGGAAATTGCCTAAATAATTTGTATGCCTCGGAGACATTTTCCACTCCAAATTCCATTGACTGTTTTGCACACAAAGAAAATGGAAAAAAGTTTTTCCGTTGTAGGCGTTAAGTGACTGAAAGTTTTCTTGAATATGAATGTTGCTCACTCTGCCTGGGGCAAGAAACATTCACTTGATACACTTTTAACAACTTTGATTTTGTAGCAACATCTTCCAGTCTATTTAAAGCCTGCCAAGAGTATTTCAACTGATAGCCCAACGACAATTTCAGTTTTAATTATTTTCCACAGTTTGTAATCCATAAATTTTCACTCGCTACTTTTTTCTATTGTTCAACATTTTTTTTTTTTTTTCAAACTACCGTATCATGATTTCCTTATTGACGTGCAACGCCGAAGGCAAAAAAACAGCAAACAATTGACACGGTGCATTATTAAACTTCACAACACTGCGTTTGACTGTGGCGCAAACAAACACAAAAAAACACACACAAATCACAAATAAAAGCCAGAAAAAATGAATGTAAATCGAATGCATGACAAAATATGGCGACAGAACAGACTCCCAACAAAAAAAAAAAATAAAAACAAGTAAGAAGGCTGTAGTCGAGTGAGCTCGACTACCATATACCCTGAACCAAGCTTTAAATGCATTATAGGTTTATCGTTTTTGGGGGCTTGAGTGGGCGTGGCCCGAACTTAGTAATATACCTTCTAAGTTTGGTAACTGTAGCTCTTGAATTGCGGGAGATACAGGCATTTATCGTTTTTTGTGGGCGGGAGTGGGCGTGGCCGAAAAAATGTTGGAGTTCGATCTTAGTAATATACCTTCAAAGTTTGGTGACTGTAACTCTTAAATTGCGGGAGATACAGGCATTTTTCGTTTTTTGTAGGCGGGAGTGGGCGTGGTCCAAAATTTTTTTTCCACATTTATGAAGGGTGTTACTAGCAATATACCTTTAAAATTTGGTGACTTAAGTTTTCAAATTGCGTGAGATATATGGGTTTATCGATTTACACCAAGAGGTGTATCGATTTAGGTAGGTAGAGTGGGCGTGGCCATCCAATTTTTTTATCGGTCTTTGGGGGAGTTACCAGTAACATACCTGCAAAATTTTGCGACTCTAGCTTTCAAATTACGGCAGATATGCGCATTTTAAATTTCTAGGGACGATGTTCCTGGGGGCGGCGGATGTGGGCGTGGTCAAAAAATTGGTATGCCAATCTTCGGAGGAGGTTACCAGCAAATTACCTTCCAAGTTTGGTTACTCTATCTTTAAAGTTTTCGGAGATATACGGAGTTATCGATTTACAATCGGAATTGTCGATTATAGGCGCAGGTGTGGGCGTGGCACCACAAATTTGTTATCGGTTCTTAAAGGCAACTATCAGTAATATAACTACAAAATTTGACGTTCCCTACTCAAAAACTGCGGAAGATATAGCTATTTGAAAATTTTTGGGTCGGGGGTGATGGGGGCGTCGGAAGTGGGCGTGGCACATGCCGATTTTTCAAGGACCTCACCAACAACCTACCAACCAAAATTGGTGACTGTATCCATTAAATTGTGAGAGATATCTGCAATTTACTGCTATCAGAAATCTAAATGTATCGATAATTCAGAAACTGAGGCAGTTATCGAAAAAATAACGCGAACTTGATCTGCGCCTGGTATACGAGATCTTATATTCCAAATTTGAAGTCTCTAGCTCTTATAGTCTCTGAGATCCGCGTGTTCATACAGACGGACAGACGGACAGACAGACGGACAGGGCTAGATCGACTCGGCTATTGATCCTGATCAAGAATATATATACTTTATGGGGTCGGAGATGCTTCCTTCTGCCTGTTACATACATTTGCACAAAACCATTATACCCTTTTTTCCCATTTTTAATGGGTTCAGGGTATAAAAAAAACAAATAAAAAACCAAAGACTGATAAAAAAAGGTTCAACAAAATACTGGCTAGCAAAAATTTGTCATCACTGCAGGAAGCCGGAAACTAGCAACAGTTGTTGGTGTTGTTTGCTGTTGTTGTTGTTGTTGTCACGCCTGCTGCCACAACTTTATTTGTATACCCCCGATACATTTATTTATCTATCTATCTGTATATATATATAGATACGTATATTTACTATGTACATATATGTATGTAGTTTATACCCCTTCTTATCAAGCGCTTTTTGGTTCTCTTTTTTTTTTTTGCACCCACAATCGCTGCAGGTTCAATGTACCTGAGATCCCCGCTCTGCAGAGTAAAACATGCAAAATGTATGTAAATTATGCCATCGCGTAAAAAGAGTGTAAAAAGTGGCAGATACATAGAGGCAGACATTTGGTGAGGGGGAGGTGGGGGGAGTGAGGGAGTGGGGGAGTTGTGGCAACAAATGCTTATGACGTTAAGTGTAAAAGTTATCATATTAACCACCTGTGGCAGCCTCGTACCTCTCCCTTTCTCTTTCTACACAGCCATATCCACAAATATATATATGTATATATATCTCCATCTCTTTCACTTTGTTTTCCTAGCTCACGCAGAAAAACGCGCGCGTGGAAAACAAAAGCAACAAAGAAATGTGTTTATTATGTGTCTACATTATAGATGTTGTGTGTGTGCTCGTGTGTGTGTGTGTGCGTGGTTGTGTGTGTGTGTATTAGTTGTCTAATGGGGCATATGCATGTGCTTTATACTACTACATAATATTAAGTAAATAAATGCTCCCCCGAGTCTTTTTTTCGCAGGGAAAAATAGGTTGCTTTGACAAGCAAAGTTGGTTGGCAGAAAAGAAAATAAAAAAAAAAAACAAAAAATGGAGATTCTTTTTTCATTTTAAGCTTATGTGGGGTTGGATTTGCATAGAAAGCTGGATAGAACAATGGAATGAATAAGACATGAGGAGGCATAAAGAAAAATGTTGAATGTTTTTCTCGGATGGGGAACAAATATAGACATTAGACACAAATGACGCAAGAGAATGAAGTGAACTGACAATAAAAAAAAAAAAACATTATAAAAAGCAGCAGGTGAAGTGAACAGACGACTATAAATACTGTAGCAGAAGATAAATAATAAATGTGTGTAACTTAAATTATGCAGACTAAAAAGAATGATAAGTAATAGCTTTAAGTAAGGTTTAAAAATATTAAATTCCTTTTTAAAGCAACTCTCACACAAAAAACAACTAAAAAAATCCCATTTTCTTTTCTCTTCTCGTTACAGGTATGTAATATGAACCCAATTCGAGGTCACAAAATAAGTAACATATATAAATATATATATATAGTAGATATAGGAAAGTTATGCTTCAGTATATGTGAGTATAAATATTGCGCTGCTGCAGCGGAAGCGGAAATAAGAAATGCAGGCTAAAGAAAGCCGCAGGCTGCTGCACAAACTACAAATATAAATATAAATAAAATAAAAACGGGCGCGAATAGAAAACAAAATTGCAACAACAACAACAACAATAAAACCACATAAAGCAACCCGCAGACAAAATGTTCACACTTGCAATTAAACAAAAAAAAAAGAAGGAAAAAAATAGAAAAGCAAATGGAAACTCTGTTGGAAACTGCTGAGGCCACTTTGTGAGCCTGAAGGGCGCACGTCTGTTGGCAATTGGGTCAACAGGGCCATAACAGCGCCACCTAGCGTCGCTAAACGAATTACGTACAGTGCCTCGCAAGTGGCATAAAAATAGAAACGCACCGCCATCGAGTCACAGTCTGAGGCATGCATACAAAGTGCAATCCAAACAGTTTTGCAATTAAAATGGGGCCAAGCATGGAGAACAATAACCACAGTCTAGTAAATGTGGCCAGTAGCAGGAGCAGTAGCAATAGCAATAGCAGTAGCAAAAGCTGTAGCTGTGGCAGTAGCAATAGCAATAGCCACTCCACAATCTAAACTTGTGCTAGAAGTTCAGGTGTCTGCGAATGAAATTAGAAATGCCACGCCTCAATCCACTTGACCGTATAAAGCAGCTTCAGTCGCGGCCCAGAAACGTGCTACCAACATTCGACAAAACCGTCGAGAGACAGAGAAAGAGAGAGAGAGAGGGAGTAAGCGAGAGAGAGTGAGAGAGAAAGAGAGAGTGGCACGCATTCTAAGCTGGTCATGTTTATGTAAGTACTACCACTACTACTACTATGGTTCTGTAAATACACTGAACAAAAATATTTGTTTCAATTCAAAGATTTGATTTTATTTTTTAACAATTTTATTTATGCAATTTCCAATTTAAAAATTGCCAAATGCCATTTCTTTCTTCAACATAATTTTTGTATATTTATTGATTTTGTAGCAATATTTTCTAGCCGTGTACTTGCAATACATGGAGTCTATAACGATGGCTTTCACATTCCGTCGCTACACTTGACCAAGTTAACGCGCCTGCTGCCAGCCGCTCAGCTATTTGGTCTCGGTCTCGGTCTCGACTTTGGTGTTTGGGTTCTATACACTTTTGTATATATATTCCCGCCTGACCACTTAGCGAACCTGCTCGAGGCCACTTTCCCAACGACTGTCGCCTCTCTCCACAAACACACACACTCTACACACACACACACACACAGTCATACACACACAGACAGCAACAGTAGCTGGCTGCAGTTTATTGGATTCCATTCAGCGGCCTCAACTCTTGACTGTTTTTGTATTTGCTAAACATTTTAGCAGCTCTGCGCCGCACCCCCCCGCTTTTCCGTAGTTGGGCTTAATGAAAAACACTCAAAACCAAAATGCTTTTGTTCTGGCCAAGTTTGGTGGAAACATTCGAACAGTCCCTTCCCACTATCCGCGGTCAGTCTGCACTTGACACTCTTTGTTTGCAGCATCCATTTGGGTATTTAGCGGGGCATCATCGATGGCTGACAGGCCGGCAACACCAAAAACTCTTTTAGCGTAATTAAACTTTGGCCAAAACGCCATTCATTTTTTATGGCAGCGAGCTGTTGGTTTTTTGTTCCGAATAGTTGGGCTGCTGTTAATGAAAGCTGAAAACGTTACTTTTTGATGCCGGAAAAATCAACTAAAAGTTTTCATTTAATTACACAAATTATGTAATATAAACAGACTTTAAAGATTTAAGATGGAGAGAAGAAATAGAGGTAAAAATATCAAATAGATATTATCTTAATTCAGCTAGTATTTATACTGATATACTGATATAGTTGGAGTAAGAAACTGTTAACAAGATGTCAAATTGTTAGTTGGAAATATCTAAAAAAAAAAAGGAAAATCAGAATAACAATGCAAAAATGTTTATAAATGAAGACAATGAAGATTGACAATTTTTACAATGTAAAAAATGCAAATTATTCATAAATCTTTAAGATATCCATTAATCCAAAAATTATAATAACAAAATACAAATTTAGATTGTTTTCCCACTCGATGACAAATTATCAAATTTTTCACAATCCAAAAATATGAATTTAACCCCAAACTCAACAATCATTAATAAAAGTCGCTTACGCTTCAAAATACAGCCAAAAAAAAAGAAAATATGAAAAATCTAATCAAAAAAGGGAAACATGTAAGAGCGACTGGCTAATACCCTGTTAACTTAAAGCATAAGCTTGAAAGTAAAATAAATATAGGTATCAAAGAATGATCAAAAAAACAACAACTGAGAAATAGACTATGCAACAAAAAAAAAAACAGAATATACCCTTCTTGCCACAGAAACTGGATTATGATTAACAAATAGATTAAAATGAAGCAAGAAGACAAATGATTAGCAATAAATTTCAGTGGGACCGTGACTTGAAAACTTATAAGAAAAAATGATGAAAAAGTCTAAAGAAAGAAGAAAGAAGAAAGGCAAAGCTGAAACAAATTGACTTTCACTTTAATGATGTCTTTAGCAATGAGCACATAAATTAATAAATGTTAAACATCAAACAGAAAAAAACACAAAAAAATGAAACATATGCAATAAACAATAAACAATAAATAAAGAAAAAGGCACGAACTGACTAACTGACCAAAGTGCATTCACAATTTCCCATCTGCAGTGCTAAGTGGCCTTTCAAATGACTTTCAAATTTAACAACTACACGTACAGTGTGCATACGCTAAAAAGAAAAGCGGCAAACCAAATAAAAATGGTAAAAATTGTAAATAAATAAAACAAAATAAAAGCTCAAATGCACTCAGGCCATGACTTTCAATGCAGTTGTTGGTTTGCACTTTGAGTGAGTGTGAGTGTGTGTGTGTTGTGTGTGTGTGTGTGTGTGTATGTGTGTGTATGTGTGTTGGAGTAAACATGTAAATATTTCTACCATATATCCCGATATCCCCTTGTGTGCAGTCTTGTCGTGTCTCTGGGTCATAACGATAACCCCCCCCCCCGAAAGTCATAAAAGTCTCGCCTGTCACTTCATCAGCCGACGGACAGACGGACAGAGGGACGACAGACAACCAAACCAAAAATGTGGGCCAAGTTAACTGGACAGACGCGCCTTCTTTTTTTTTGGTGGTTTGTTCCCGCTTTGATTTCGTATGTTTTGGCCTTATGTACTTGGAATTTGGCTTTTATTTTATGAGCCACTCTTTTTGTTGTGTTGCATTTACTTCACTCAGATTTATGACTCTAATTAGTTGAAATAGGTTTTTGTGGCTGTTCAACATGCAACATTCAAGCAAAAACATTTGATTTATGACAGGGTTTACTTTCTTTCTAAAACTAAGAGACATTTCAAGAAAACTCAGTCATCAGAGTTGCCAAATAATGTCAAGAATTATAAAATAATCTTGATAATTCTGATTTGGCTCAGCTCTGATTTTGTCAGTTTATCTTTTGCAGCTTAATAAATACGTTAATATCAGCAATCTGCATTTTGAATACACCATTTTACTTCAATTTGTAAACATTTGGAAAGATTCAAAGAATCCTTTCACTGCTTTAACCGTTCAATTTGTGGATTGTGCAGCATTTATTTTGTTTGTTGCAGTTGCACGAAATGTTTGCAGGACCACAAGAAAAAAGAAAAGGAAAGCCACAAAAAACCACATTTGTGGAAAAATGCTTGAGCGAATTTTTATATAAAAATTGCAATGAAATTTTATGAAATTTGGCTCCATGACGTTTGTTGCCTGTGTATCTTTTGGCCATTTGCTGTTCGTTTTGGCCATTGTTGTTGCATTATCATTTGTTGTCTGAGTGCGCTTTAAATAATCGTTGCTGCAACTCGGAGAGAGGCAAGCTTCAATTTACCTTGACTACTGTGCAAGTCTTTATCAAAATTCTGTTGTGGCAGCTGTGGCAACGATGTTGATGAGTTTTTTATGGCAGGGTCATTAGGGGGCATGCCACGCAATTGCTGCTGCACTGGAGACAGTGGGAGCAGTAGCAACATCCTTTGTCTTTATAAAGCATGCAACAATATTAGCATCATCATCATCATCGTCATCATCATCGCCATTAGAATTGTCTTCATCAGCGTTATTGTCGTCGACTGCCTCTTGTCGTTGCATGCATCTTGATGTATCTTTGGCATTGTTCTTGAAAAAAAATAATATTTTCGAATTAAATTTAATTTTTCCACTTCAAGCAACGCTTTCATAACAACATTTACTTCTACTTTTTAAAAGTAATTTCTTTAGAAATCTTAATTTTAAATTTTTATAAACATTTGTTTTGTTTTTTTGTTGTTTTTTTTTTGAGTGCATTATGTCAGTTCTAAACGGTTTGCGTGTGCCAGCAAATTTGCTTTGAACATTTTACGATCTGTTTAGGGGCAACCAGTATAAAAGTAGCCCGGTTTCCCTTGAAGACGCAGGCAGTTCCCCTTCCCCTCCCTCCTGCTTCCACTTGAATTGAATGCACAATCAGCTACTCGAAATCTGGCCGAAAACCAACTTCTTTTGACAACTCAAGTGGTAGGCCCTGAAAACAACATGAGTCGCACAATGCACAAATGGACAAACAAAATAAAAATATAAACAAAACAAAATCTACACATTCATAGGTACTCACAAATACTATTCATGAATTCAAATGAAGCGCTCCACAGCCAAAATGAAGCCAGCAAAAACCCAGACAATGTGAGGCACAACTCATAAAACAGTCAGCAGTTTTGTCTGTCTGTCTGTCTGTCTGTCAGTCGTCCTTCTGCATTTCTAGTTTCTATTGCCTTTGCTTTATTTACTTCTTCGACTTGTCTTTTTCATTTCCCATTTTACCTTTTGCTCTTGTCATTGTCAGACTGCCAGCATTGTGGCAGCTTCTTCTTCTTCTCTTGTTGCATAGACATTATGCGCTTATCTGTTATCAGTTGATCTCTAAATCTCTCACTATGACTTGCAATGAATTCAGTTGCTAAGCCCTTCACTTCCCTCCCCTCCCCTTCCCACAAGCCATAACTTGAACTGCCTTGCAGCAGTCTTCTAAGCCATTCAGTATTTATGCTTTTTTCACAATTAGTTGGAAATGTCGTCCGTTTTTTGCTTGCTCACTTTTCCAACACTGTGCAACAAACAACGAAAGGGAATTTTCCCCAAATAAAAGGAATCAAAATAACGTGAGAATAATCTAGGCTTTTCAATACTGGTCTGGAATAATAATAAGGAATAATGATACTTTTAAATAGGAAAACACAATTTTCGCTTAAAATTCGTGTGGAAATTCTGAACTCAAAAGTACACGTAACAAAAGATGATATACTTCCCAGAACAAACTCAGAACCAAAGAGCAGTTGGTGCTTCATCAGATTCATTGCTATTTCTATAATATATATAAAACATATTCTGTGTTGCACAGTGTACAATCAGGTGGACTTTGTCAGTGTGGCTCAGTGGTGCAGCTTTGGGCCATAATTCTGGTGCGCTCGATTAAAGCTGTAAAGCCTTTCGCCACGTCACTACCAACTTGGCCCGCGCTCCCGCTCATCCATCATATTTATGCACTTGGCATTTTTGCATTTATTGCCGCTTTGTTTGCTCTGCTGACTTAACTCCGCAACCCGTGCCCCATTGCCCCGTGCCCCGTTGCCACCACAACGCAATGATTTTTCAATGCCAGGCTGCAACTTCTGGCTTCCTGCCGGCATTCCCCAAAGCATTCACATTCGCTTTCGCCAGCAGTCTGCAGTCTGCAGTCAGTCTTGTCGGCTTAGTGTGCACACCTTTCTGACTGCCCCCCTTCCTCATCCACCCTGCACCAACATCGTTCGATGTTACTTCTTGCAACACAATGGCCGCACAACAACAGAACATGCACTTCATTTCAAATGCCTTTTCTTGTTTACCCCCACTGAGCTCTCGGCCCATTTGATGTCTTCAAGTTATGGCCTGCGTTGCCCCGTCAGTTAGTCCCGTCAGTCAGAGCTAAGCCCGGGGCCCAGAGAGCACTTCCTTCCTGTCCTGCCCACCCTCCCCGCTCCCAAGCCTTGAACTGGTTGTGTTGATTCCAGTCTTCTGTGTAGAGTCTCGGGAAACGTTTAACTCTGTTGATTGATTGCAGTCAACAATTGTTTGTTCTTTATACAACATTTATTTCCAGTTAGGCGTTTCACTCGTAGGCTTTTTTACTCCATTGTGGGCGTCTCGTCGTCTGTCCCTCTGTCTCTCTGTCCCTTTTTGTTTGCTTATGCTAATGTCTTCTATTCTGACTTTAAGTTTTCGCCCGTCTCTTGTTATCTTTAATTGGCTTGCCTCTCTTAGTAACAGTTGCATGTTGTTGCTTTCTTTCCCTCAACGCAACACACAACAACAAACAACATATGGTCGGGCCATAGATCAAGTTTCACAACACTGGAAAAATATATATGTGCCTACGCCCCCTCAACTATTATAATTGGCTGGTTGTGTATGTCTTTTCCAATGTGTTTTCAATGATTCATGTTCGGTTTTTTGATTTTATTGCCCTATTTTCTCTCTCTTCTGTGTGTGTGTGTGTGTGTGTAAATGGAAAATAGCTTTGGGAAACTTGAAAGTAGTAAACTGGCAATTATGATATTCTACTAGAAAATACTCTACTGAAGCACAACCTGTAAATGGTCAATTGAGTTCAAGCTTTTAAATTGAATATGCATGAGAGGGTGTTATGTTGCAAGTTGCAAGAGTTGTTCAAGTTATGCTTGTTTTTTAAATGGGTAAACAAGACTCTGCAAACAGGCACACTTCCAAATAAGAATTAAAACTTTTTAAAAGCTGACATGTAAAGAAATTAATTTTTCTGTTTGCCTTTTCTTTAGTTTTATGTATTTTTGTGTACAACCAAATCTACCAATCGTGCAACGCTTATGATTCATCATTGCAGCTCTCAAGTGAAAACCCTTTCAAAAACAAATACCACATTTAATTAAAACCATATTTTCGCTGCAGACAAACGAATCCAACTAAACTGCAAATAATGGGAAGCTGCACAAACAAAATAAAGAATAAAAGAGTAAATTGAAATAAAATTGAGAACAGAATGAAATCGACGCTTAACTTTCTCCCACTTTCTCCCTATCCCTTTTCCTATTGATGTGTCCTTGTTTGCTGTCCCTCAGTTAGCGTTTATTGCTGCCTTTTCAGTTAGCGGAAATTGATTGACATAATAAAATAATCCTTGAGAGTTAATTGAAATGGACGAGGCGAGCAAATATAGACGGACGAGTCTGGGCAACTGAATAAACCGGTGACAGGTACAAAATCCAGACGAACAAAAAGCCACACCTAATGCAATTAAATGAAATTAATGCGAGTTTTATTGAAATGAAATTTGCCATAAAAAAAAGGATGGCAAACAAAATGGAAAAATCGTTAAAGTTAAAAAATAAAAATAATCAACGGATCATATGATGCCATATAAATTCGATTAGCAAGAGCTGAGTTGCTGCAATGTAACTTTTAAAGCGGAGCGAATTTAAATTACCAAAATTTACACACACACACACACACTCATACACACACACATTTTTGAACATTACTCAAAAGTTTGTGGCACAAGTTTGCCATCAATCAATGGACGGGGCTAAGAGCAAAGCCAAAATCGAATTTTTGCGCTGGAAACTTGAGCGAATTGTTTCGTTGGCCATAATCTGCCTGGGGGCTTACAAAGAGCGGCAAGAAATTTTAATTATGGCTAGCTTAACGGACAAAAGCTTCAGCACGGTCAGTTCCCAGCTGCGAGTTCCTAACCCCTCGCACTTAAGCACAACTCGGAATAGATAAAGTTTTACGGCAACAATTTATTTATTTGCAAAAAAAAATAAAAATAAAAAAATAAAATAAAATAAACAAAAAATCCAAGTTGGCCTTAAACCCTTTCTGAAGCCGCTTCGTGTCCTGGCAATTATTCGCTGCCAGGACATCTTAGTGCCCAACTGTCAAACATTTTTAATTGACTCAGAATCCCCAAGGGGTTTTTGATTTGACCCCAGCCAGTCCAGTGTCCTCCTCCAACCCAGCCCACGTTGGAATCAAACACGCATTTCAATCCAATTTTAATTGGCCTCAGACTCTCGACACGACACGACTCGACTCGACTCGAAACTTGCTCAAAATTTATTGCAATTGTCGGGTTTTTTGAAGTTTTTCGTTTTCGCATTCGGTTTTCATTGGGCTGTTGTTGTTTTTAGCAACTCGCTCTTCCGTAAAATTAATACCCAAGGAGAAAGCAAAAGGGGGCTGGGTCCGGCTTGAGGTATTTCTGCCTTTCTGTTGTTGCCTGTTGTTATTTCTATATATTTGCGTATTTCCGGCTCAATTGTTGCACAAAATACTTTGCACAAACAATGACGAACAATGGTACACTCGAAAAAAAACATGCGCACTAAAAAAGGGGTTAAATATAGTTTTTATTTTAAAGAAGAATGAAGAATGAAGCTCAAAATTTAAAATATTGCGCTGCATTTCAATGTTTCTTCAAAAGCATTTACAAAAATATATATTTCAGCATAGGCATTTTTTCCGAGTGTAGCTAAGGCCTGCAAACGGAACCAGTTCGCGTGTCAGCTCATTTGAACATATGTTAATGCCCTCGAGCAGGATGCGCCCTAAGTTTATCTGTATCTGTGCCCCAGTTGAGTCAGCCCCTAACTAGATTAATGCCTTGCGCTTGAGTTCATCTTTTATTACAATAGATACGTGCATTTTCTGCCTTAATTACGTGTGTGTGTAGATACTGTATCTGTGTTTGTGTCTGTGGCATTATCAACGGTCGAATGATAAAACCGTGACGAATGCAAATGACGAATGACATGTGATATGCATCTGCACACTGAAAGATACTTTTTGGCAGCTGCCAGTTTGACTGATTGTTAA
This sequence comes from Drosophila kambysellisi, assembly GCA_035042185.1. NCBI lineage: Eukaryota > Metazoa > Arthropoda > Insecta > Diptera > Drosophilidae > Drosophila > Drosophila kambysellisi. The sequence goes on along the minus strand of JAWNLS010000945.1, from coordinate 1,628,257 downwards.
TCATTGGTTTTGGTGTTTAATTGGATTTTAAATGAATAGCTGCAGAGCAAACAAGGGGTTGACTCGGACATCAATTAAGCATCTAGTTAGCACAATGATTGCAACGGGAAACCAACAATTTTCCGCAAAATGAGATTTGTTATGCGCTTAACTAAAAACTTTATAAATGGTGACTAGAAAACCAAAATAACACATTGAAAATTAAACATATTTCGATTAATTGAATGTTTTTCAATTAAAAATCTTCAATTATATCAAATTAAAGAAAGTACCACATTTTCTGCGCATTCTTAATTATCTTTGTGTTAATTTCATGTAAGCCTCGTTACACCTCCAATAAAATTATCAGCACAATAAATTTGATCGATAGTCGGAACGAGACTCATTTGTGAAGCAACCATGTGAAAAACTTTAATAGGTTCACAAATTTCATTACAAACTTAAAAAACCGAAAATCGACCTGCTCAAAAAAGAGACCTTTAAACAAATATTCACGAGTCGGACACAAAAAAAAGTTAATTAAATTGAAAGCACTCAATGGTCGCTAGAGCAGGTTAAAAAATATTTACAAAATGAAATTCAGCATGTTAACTAAAAAAAAAATAATAAAAAAAGGAAGGGAAGTTCGCCAAGCTGCAACAGCCACAAAAAAAAAGAAATAAATTAAATAAATTGCATATACAAAGTAAGAAGGAGCAATTTTTTATATACAACTATATAAAATATGAACAGTGCATGACAAAAATTAGCAGTGGGATTTTAATTACATATATCAGCAGCTTTTCATGCAAATATCAATCGTTTTTAAACGTTGTTTCCATTTACAGCAATCAACACGACATTTTTTTTATAGGTTTCCCAAAAAATCAAATATCAAAAGATAATTCTCTAGAGTGTAAGTCAGGTAGAAAACATTTTTAATATTAAACATAAAGTAATCAAGATAGTTTCGATTTATTATTTTAAAATTGTAAAAATAGTATTTTTAAAACCATGTTAATTTTTTTTCTAGAATACAGATAGTTATTTTAAATATAGCTTAATATAAGCAAAATACTTAAATTTCCCAAACATGTTGTGTAACTATATAGCACAAATAATTATCTTTTATTTTTTATTAATTTACATGAAAAACATTTTAATATTTTTTCATAAATTTGATTGGAGATACTGATAAAGATTAATAATATTTGGAGAATTCCAACCAATTGTTTTTCCGACGTTGTGAAACTTTTTTATCCACTGCATGGGTGTAAATAATAAAAAATAAATGATTTAAGCCTGGAAATATTGCACTGGGGAAACGAAAGCTGATGAAAAATGTAGTCGAAAGTAGTTGTAAATGGGAATCACGCTTTTTAAAATGCGATGCAATGCGTCTTGTTAATTTAACGCAATTTGTTTGGGTCTGCAATTGTGGAATGATTGCTGGCTGTAAAAGTGACTCCTCGAACTCTTAACCCAAAAAAAACTCTTTGACTCTTTTACTGTGTGTCCTGATTGCTTGACTGTTTGTAGCGATTGCTGGTCATAACTAAGAAGTGAATGAATGCGCTTTCGGACAACTGCAATCAGTTGTTAGCTGCAAGTGTTTTGTGTCACGACTGATTTTCAGAGAGAAAGAGGGACAGAGAGAGATTGCCTGCCAGGCGTTGTCTATTGTGATTATGCGAATGCCTGGCCGACAACAGACAACCTGCCCTGAGGGGCACTGACACGGAAGCGATGACAAAACTGACAACAGCGACAACAGTAGCAACAACAACAACAATAACAATAACAATAACAGTTCATTACGTCGGCCACAAAAGTCAGGCAAAGGCAAGAAGAAGAAGAAGGCGTTAACCAAAAGACCGCAGCAGCAACTGCAAAAGCAGCTGCCACAATAAAGTTCAAAGCAAAACGAGATGCCGCAAAAAAAACAAAAAAAAAAAAACGAATAAAAACGAAAAAAAAATCCATAAGCAAAACAACAATAGTAAAAGTCTCCTTGAGATGCGCTCAGATACTCGGTATCTGCCAGATACAATTTTCAAATTGCTGAGACACTCTCACGGCATTTTGTACAAACAAACGAAAGAAAAAGAAGAAAAAATAAAATCCGAAACTTGCTGCAAATTGTTGAATGAAAAAGTTGCGAGGAAAAGCTGTGGAGAGACATGAAAACTGTTAACAGCAAATTAAGTTAGTTGCTGGGAAAATGTGCCGGCAATTGAAATTATGTAAGATGTTTAACGTGTATTTCAAAATCGCTGTGCATTGCAGTAATCATTGTGCAATTGTTTGGGCCAAGCAAAAGCCTTGGCACAGTTTAATGGCCAATTAACTATGGCAACCCACATGATCATCCCCTATCTAAGGGTTTGTCAGGGTAACTCTCTAAATACGACTGCACGTCTTTTGCCCAGTGCAGATAACCCAAAACGATAATCGATGATAATCAAGGCGTGTCCGTCGCCAGCCCACAATGACAGCATCAGGATCTAGATTAGGACTGGCAAGCAGCAGGCAGACAGGGAGTTTGTGGACAGACAATTGGGTTAGTTACTTCACCCGAAAACTCATTGTAAGTTTTAATCTACTGTTGACAGTTGAAAGGCTCATTAAAACTGAAAAGAGATACACAAAGCGAGAAAGAGAAAGAAGGGAATTGGAATGGGAATAGAAATGAGAATGAGGATGAGGATGAGTCACATCGAGATAAGGCTAGAAAGTCATTCAATTAAGATGGCACAGAAGTCAGCAAATGTCACTTTTGACATTTATTAACTAACAATTGTTGTTTGTGTCTCGTCGTCCTTTTTTCATACCCTTAACCCATTAAAAATGGGTAAAATGGGTATAATGGTTTTCTGCAAATGTATGTAACAGGCATAAAGTATATATATTCTTGATCAGGATCAACAGCCGAGTCGATATAGCCCTGTCCGTCTGTCTGTCCGTCTGCCCGTCCGTCCGTCTGTATGAACACGCGGATCTCAGAGACTATAAGAGCTAGAGACTTCAAATTTGGAATATAAGTTCTCGTGTACCAGGCGCAGATCAAGTTTGCTTTATTTTATCGATAACTGCCTCAGTTTCTGAATTATCGATACATTTCGATTTCCGATAGCAATAAATTCCACAATTTAAGAGGCAGAGGCTTCTAATTTATACATAACATAACACGTGTTTGTAGCCATTTCAGTTCGGGCATTTGAGTGCAAATCATCTTAAAGGGAAATTTGCCAAGAAAATTAGAATATATTTAACAACTGGGTTAAGGGTATGTCGTAGTCGAGTTAACTCAACTACAGCATCTTACTTGTTTCTGGTTATGTTCGTCCGCTAACTAATGCCTAATGGCAATTGGTCAATTTATGCGGGCAATGTTCAGTCCCAGGAAAACTAGGAAAAACACAAGATGGTCTATAGTTAAGGGTGAATTAAAGTAGGCTCATTTAAATAGTCTGCGCCATAAAATTGTATAAACTTATTAAAGTTATGTGAATACGTTAAATTTAATAGCATAAAATATAGTGTTTCAGATTGAATGATTTCGATTGCCAACAATTTTCTATTCGTTGTTATTTAAGCCACACAACTTTATTATATTATTTTCTGTTATAGACCAACTCACAATTCATCAATTTTAAATTGCGAAATTTGAAGAGTTCTTGTGTTCATCACAATTAAGGCTTGCAACCAATCACAGACACGTGTAGCACTTAAACAAACGCTTTCCTTTTTGCACTTTCGTATGTGGGCCAGCAAACGTTTTTCCCAGTTTTCCCAGTTTTCACAGTTTCCCAGCATAATTCGATATGTTATTGTGACAGCTCTCGCTGTGAATCGCATTCCGCAATTTCATCTTTTCCATTCCATGTTTCATCTAGCTTTTAAATGCTGTTGTTGACAATTTGGCTTTAGCTTGTCGCCTTCTCTAATTTCTCACTTGACAGTTTTTAGCCGCAGCTGCACGACACAAATAGAGATAGAGATAGGAGTGAGCGAGATGGAGATAGGCAAGCAACAGCTGCCCGCACCATTTTCATTACGTTGCAATTCGCGACATGTTGCAAATTTTGTAGCCCCCCCCAGCTGCAATTCACATCTATTCGATTTTCATCCACCCACGGTGGGTTCCACAGAACTCAGTTCTCTGTGGTACCCAGTTGCATCGTTGCCAATGTCAGCTGTCAATATTCATTTACAATCAATTTGTCTCCCATTGCGTCCAGTTAGCTTCTGATTTGGTCAAACAGCTCACAGTTTGAGGTTTTCATTACGTATTTGAGTTTTGGCCAAGCCTTGAGGCAACAGCAGTTTACACAAAGCAATTTGAACAAACATATCGAAAAGTGACCTCATTGGATTTAAAATTCTTTAATTAATAACAAGTATTTTAATATTCAATATTTCATTTAAATGTAAACTTTTTCAATACTTTGCTTCGCATAAAAGTAGGTCATATTTTTGAAATATTCAATTTTACTTTTTGGCTTGTTTGTTGAATTATTCTACTCTCTTTTTTATGTGTGCTGCGTGCCTCTTGTTACATGCATGCTTTCTGAATTAATCAAATTTAGTGCGACGCACCCATCAAGCAGCAGTCCGCAGTTGGCACTCGTCAGTCAGTCAGTCAGTCAGTCAGATAGTCAGACGGCAGTCGGCAGTCAAAGCCAAGCCCTTCCAGCCGTCCATGACACTTGTCCATCAGCTTTGCAAACAAACTGGCCCAAGTCGAGTCGGGTCCGTGTGCGATGGTTAAATAGACCCGCACCCGCATCCCACCCTGCTCAGTGCCCGTCAGTCAGTCAGTCAGTCAGTCATTTCGATTGAAGCGAACGTCATTTGAAACGTGAACACCCAACCCAAAACTCCAAACTCCCCCCCTGACGACCCCGTCAGAACTTCGACCGCAGCGATTACGATTACCAAGTGGAGCCACCCAGTTCTCCAGTTGCCAGTTTGCCAGTTGCGAGTTCAATGCTCCAATATGCAAATCGAGTCTTGTTATTGCTTTTGTTGTAGCTCTGGTTGTTGTTGTTGTTGCTACTGTTATTGTTGTTGTTGCCACTGTTGTTGTTATTATTGTTGCTGTGCACGCACTACCAACAGCAACAATGGCTGGTGTTCTTTTTGCTTTTTCGCGCCACTTTAAATGCGGCTTAAAGCGACGCTTGAGAGCGCCGTCGGGCCCAAAGTTAAATACAATTTGCGGACATGTTTTTTAAGAATTACAGCACGAAAATGCTGTAAACTTGGCTCTTACATCTGCATACGTATTGCCCCAACGTAATCGATGAAATGAGCATGCACATTCCGGCAAACCAAAAAAAAAAAAAAAAATAATTTAAAAATGAAATGCATTCAATAAATACCCTCTAAAAAAAAAGAAAAATTATTGATCTGCTTGCGAAAATGTAAAAAATATTTGTTTTTTTTTTAGAAATGTGTAAAAGTATTTTTATTTTATTTTTAATGTTATATTAATATTATCTTGTCATAAGTCAGTAATAAATTTAACGTTTTATTTAAATTTTTTTAAAACGGTTTCTTTGACTTTTTACATTTATATTGGTAAAATGATTTTTGTAAAAGGGACATAAATTATATATACCCTGGTAACTTATCCACTGTAAGTGTAGGGTATTAAAGGCTTTACTGTACTGCTGTTGACTCCGCATTTCAATTGCATTCACAACACTTAACAATTCAGTACCAACTACCAAACCGAATTACATATCGTATATATATAAATATGTATATATATAAATATTCATGTAATAAAGACAATAATTTTGGCTATTGGAAAAGTGTACAAAAATACGGCACAGCAGTAAAATAATTTTTAAAATATTTTCATTGGAAAAAAAAAGTGGAAAAAATTTTTGTTAAAAAGAGAATTTATATTCAAATTTAAAATGGGTACAAAGAAAATAAGCTGGTTATCTTTTTGTTCGGATAATAACTGAATTTGCAATGATTTGTTTTTTGGCCATAATACTATGATTTCAATATTGTCACAAATTGTTGCGGCAATTATCAACTTAAATTGAACAACATACGATTTTGTTAAATTTGATTAAATTTATGAATTTATTTGAATTTTTTCGTTACAAGCTGGACATTTATTTCAAATTTAATTAAAATATTCAAATTGTTACTACAATCGAAATAATTGATTTGACCACAAAATGTACAAATTGTGGAATATGCACAAAGAACAATTAGACAACTGTAAAGTAGATACAATTGTTTGTGGATGTGGTCGGGGGCATAGTAAATTAAATTACTTTTACAGTTTTATTGGCCTGTATTCAAATGTAAATTTGCGCAAAACTCACTTCTATTCACTTCATTTGCATATTTCTGTATGTATGAATAACACAGGGAATAATCATTTGCTCGAGCATTTGACTTATCTTTAAGCCACAAATGTAATCAGAATTATGTGCCTTTGTGTGTGTGTGTGTGAGTCCGTGTGTGTGCGTGTTCACAATTAAATTAAAGTCAATTAAATCAAGGCATAAATTTGATTTTCTTGAGCTGCATGCTAAACATGTCGCAACATTAAATAAAAGCGAGGGGAAATTTAATAGCTTTTATGAACAACCTGCTCTTTAATAATAATATTTTGTATCTATCAGATACTTTTGACTCACATGACTCACTTATTTGTGAGCACGTGCTCAATTTACAAATGATGTGTGATTAGTTCTCCACAATGCCCACAAATCTGTGCGGTGTTCTATTATTGTTGCCACATAAAGATAGCTAATTATTACCTTATCTATGAATAATATTCAATTTCAAATTAAATTTACAAACACAAATTAGAAATTTTATGTGCGGGAAAAATGAGTTAAGCGATACACAAATTGATGCCTGTAATAAGCAAATTTAATTAAATATTCTGTTGATATATAGATATATGATTATATATAATGCTTTTTTATGCTGAATTTAACGTCAAACATGTTGATTATTATTTAAATTTAATGAACACTTACTTTTAAACACACAGACTATGAATGTTTACTTAATGAATTGTTTAAAATACCCATAAAATATTTGGGCTGCATTTCATATGTTGGTTGAACACAGGGATTTTCCAAATGACTTGGGGCAATTAAATCTCATAAATCATATGCAGTTTACAACAAGTGTCAACGCCTGAAGGTTTTATTGAAAACAACGACAGCTTAATTACATTAAAGTTATCTCTATTTCATCAGCAACAATAACAAAGACAATCAGACAACGACTAGAATTAAGACTTTCTGAGGATTTTGAGAATTAGCTTTGAGAATTTGAGAATTTTAGCTAATTGATGTGCCAAAGTTAAAACAAATATCAAAGAACATTTGCATGTGCGAGAGAAGTGCAATTACAAATTGCTTGAAGGCTTCTCAAAAACAATTTAACTAAACTTTTAGCTTTAGCCAGATGGTCTAATTCACTTAACCAGCTCAACTAAAAACTAAAAACTTGTCAAACTATAAAAAAAAAAAAATACTAATTCTAGCAAATGCCAAGAAAATTTGCAAGCAACAACCTGTGTGGCAATGTCAACAACACACTGAAAACAGCCAAGAGATGCAGCAGCTCAGCGGGGAAAAGGGACACAAAACCCGCAGCAATCCAGCACGTGCACTCAATTTAGTGTTGCACAAGGATAAGAAGAAAATCAAGAAGAAGAAGAACAAACTTTTCGGCTATTATGCAATTTGGAAAAGAGTGCAGCCTGCAACAACAAATACTTTATATACCAAACTGACAGCTGTGGCAACTGCCACGCCCGGCGCCTCCATTCCACACCTTTCTCCTGGCGGCGACAAGCCGTTTGAATAATTACCGAAGTTGCCAGCTGTAAGCGAGAGAGCGAGACAGCAAGAGATATAGCTCCTTTCTGGCGATTTATGTGTCTCTGGAGCTGTAATTTTTAGTAGCTTACCAAATAGAACACTTTGCAAACACGAATGTTGTTCTTGCTTAAGTTCTTTTTGTTGCTGAGTTTTGAAAAGACGTGTGAATTTGTGCACTGAGATGCATTTTAAGTGAATTGAATTCCCCAAACTGCGACTCGGCTGCAAAATGCAAAATGTTTAGCAACGTGTTGCGGCAACATGTTGCCAATGGCATCGCAACATTTGCATCGTTCAATGAGTGAGCTACCATTTTTTGTTTGTTTTTTTTTAGGGTTGCTGGCAAACAGCCAATAGCTGCAAAGCCTGAAAAGATAAAATCTAAATAAAAAACCTAAATGATCATAATGATGATGTTCTTAATGATGATGATGATGATGATGTGTGGAACAACCCTGCAGCCGCAACCCTAAGCCTAAACTAATTTGGCACGCGAAAATTGCATTACAGCTGGGAAAATTTAATAAACCAACACGGCCAAGAAATATGCGTTAGGAATAACGGCTGACTGCGAACAGCAACAACAACAACAACAACGAGAGCAACCCCGGAACTGTTGTCAGAGTTGTCAGGGTTTGCTTTGAAATTATGAAATGCTGCTACGCCGTCCGCAAAACGAATCTAAAATTTCACAGCCTGAACTTTGCACTACACCATTTTTTGGGCCCACTTTTGGGGTGGCTTCTGTTCTTTATTATATTTGGGGAGGGGGTAAATAAAAAATAAAACAAGAAGAAGAACATACATACATATATATTTCAGCTAAATGTTTTGGCGTATTTGTGTAACATTTTCATCGCCATTTTTGATTTATGCCAAATGCCACACAGAGAAATGGAAATTTATTATTGCAGCCGCACGTTTTGAAATATTTGAACTGCGGTCATTAAAAGCTGAACGGGATTTATATGAAAATGGACATAAATACACAGAGGAATTAGAATTACGAATGAATCCAGCTGCACTTAGAAAAACAAACAACAAGAAAAGTGTAGAAAATCTACCAATAATTGAACGTATTTAATTAAACTAAGATGAACTAGCATGAAAACTAAAAACACACACAATTTAAACAACTTAGTTTGTGCAGTTGTTCAAATACTCGTTTTATGCCCCATCACATTCAAATATTTCATCCCCCCCCACACACACACTTTTCCGACTCCTCCCTTTTCATATGTGATCATCCATTCAACTGCTGCTTAAAATTCCATCCGGTTTAGTGAAAAATCGCTGCGGATAGCAGCTTTCCAGCAAATATTTCTATTGACATCATCAGCAAGCTGTCAGCGCCAGGTGCGAAAATCTATTGGAATTGCTATCAAATATTTTAATGCCATTCCCCTGGAACACACAGCACACACAGCGTGGCACCTCCCAGTGACCCCCGAAAATGCATGAGGCGGCGGCGACTTCATTAGTTTGATTGTGCTGTCGAGTATGTTAGGATCTGGGAGGAGGTGGTGCAGGAGGAGGAGGAGAAGGAACCGCAGTCCTCGTAAATAAAGGGACTGTTAACCTCAAACAATGTGGGTTGAACTCGTTCAGAGTTTATTGACAGCTGCAAAAGCAAACAAAAAAAAAAACTGAAAAAAAATAATAGTAGTAAATATTTAAATCGCGAAAATAGACTTTTTTTAAATTATTTTTTTTTTGCTGTTAAAATTCTTTGGGCTTAAAAAGTAAATAGCGTAATTTGTAATGAAAACCGACATCCCACAAACAACACATCTGCAAGCAGATACATTTCCACAGATAAAAGACACACACACACACACGCAGACACACGTAAACACACACTCATGCACTCGCACAGACACTCACACACACTATTGCATATATGGAAAGGCTTTGGAATTGTTTAAATTCTTTTGGTCTGGAATACCCTGCAGCGTAAGAGCGTGCCAAAAAGAGATATTGACGGCAAGACATCGTATGTAACATAAATATATATTAATATTATATATATACATATAAACTATAAAATAGAAATCAAATTTTAATTTATAAATGCTGTTTCTCTTTAAATAAATATCGGATTTCTAATTTCGATTTATAAAAAAATTAATTTCTGTACAACTTTATTATTTAGAAGATGTCTTCCACTTTAATACTGTTGCCAATAGCAATATATATATTCATATATACGGTATTTTATAGTTAAGCCTTCGATTTGAGAATTGTTTAATATTTTTGGCGGTGGCTCGCTTATGAAATATTTCACGCTGGCTCTGAAAAGCTTTGATGGTAAGGTGGATTCTCAGTTTCTGCTCTGACAGCGACGATGGGCAATAAAAATTCCACAATGGCGTTAGCTTTGAAAACACACCAACACACACAAGTGTGTGCCACTGTGGGTGTGTGTGTGTGGATTTGTGGCGCATATTTGCGGCCAAACAATGTCGCACGGGCAACGCGAAGTTGCTAAAAGTGAAATGTAATAAAATAAAATTAAATGCACAGAATTTTCCACAAACACAAATACAAATAGTAAACTTATCTGGGTGTGTGTGTGTATGTGTGTGTGTTAGTTTTCTTTTTATTTATTTTTATATATATACTATTTATGGTATTATTTACGTACAGCGTCGCATTCATTTTTATTTACCAAAACTGCACCTCGGACTCGATGGCTGGCGGCTGTGCTCTCAGTTCGGTGCTAAATTGTATTACTGCACGCGATTCCCTTGAAAGCCATTAACAAAGACAGCAACAACAACTATAGCAACAACAACAACAACAACAATAGCAACAGCAACAACAACAACAGAAACTGTAACAGAAACCCATACAGTAACTCAGTAACTCACTAACTTAACTGGCCAGAACCATATACCATTTACGACACTCGCAAAAATATGTAGTTCTTGCCAAACATGCTTGCCCCAATTTGAAGAAAGCATAAAAGGAAAATTTCTATATTATAAAAATTACAGTTTGCTTTTCCTGCAAATATCGATTTTTTTCTGAGCAGCAAAATTAGTTTATATATTTTTTAGTATCAAGTGCAATCATTGTTGAAAATTAATTCTTATTAATATTAAAATTTCAGGCAATAATATTTGGCTAAGTGTATAGGCCATAGAACATTGCCTGCATAGTCTCACATATTTGTATGTAGACAACAGTTGGCGGCCATAATAAGCCATGCCAAAAAAGGAGAAACAGTCAGTTGCCAACCCACTCCCCCCCCTTTTCACAAAAAGTTTGTGTTTTCGGTGCTGGATAACAGAAGCGCAGCAGCGATGCGAACTCGACTCTCCCTCTCTCTCTCTTTCTGTCTCTCCCCCTCTCTGTCTCTCACTGAGTGGCTGGAATGTGACCCACAGTAATTAGTGTAATAAGCCTCAATGTACACACTACTCACACACACACATACTTATTGTATACAATCATTTGTTTGCTGGACTCTGGGCAACTAAATCCTTTGCATCAGTCTCCACGCTGCCATTTTGTGTTTTGGCCAAAAAAAAAAACCATCAACGAAATAGTGGCAATGCCTTGCGATTGTTTTTGTTATGGTCCAGCCAAATAATTTGACTAATTCGCAGATATGTGGTTTGGTCAGATAACTTGCATACCCAAAAGCATTTATCATCTCTTTTGCAGAGGCTCCTCATTTAATTTGGGGAAAAGTTGGAAAACTTATTACTGAGTTAAAAGCCACAAAATCCATAATAAGTTATCACAAAAGCCCAGATCAACGAACTTTTCATAGAAATTGTAATATAGGATATAGAATATTTAATGCATCAGCCACAAGTTCCTTGAAGTTTACAAACTAATTTGCTTGGCCAAATTGCCACTATAACAACTATATTGTGTTTCCAATACACCACTTAACACACATAATAAACATTAAACACAATATCCTATCTTAAATGACTGTCAGCTTTCTGTCAACTAATTAAATTTTGTTTTCTTCTATTTGCAGGTAATTACACATTCTCCTTTCGAGCCGCAAACCACAACACAGAGTTGCTGTAAGTGTTTATTGTGGGAGAACCTGCCTCGACAGTCCGCCCACTGGCACGCCCCCCAATTGGTGGCAGACATCAAATATGATTATCGATTAAAGTGGCGGGCGGGAGAAATATGTCTATCGAGTTATGAGCTTGTCAAAAGTTGGACACACAGTGTTTATCGTGGCACGACAATGTCATATTTATTTATGTGCAACTCCTGCTCCTGTTGCAACGCTGAAAGGGCTACTTGTGGTCGGCTTCTTGGTAAGAGCTGAAGCGCAAATACAATTTGCCACTTAAAATCAGCATAAATTGAAATCAGGCTAAGTTGAAGGGGCAATTGCAGGCAGACAGACGGGCAGACGGGGAGGCATGCAGCTAGGGTAGTGGCAGGGTAGTCTTGAGTCGCGGAAGCCAATCGTTCCGCATTCGAGGGCCACTTCAAAGAATTTGCAACAAAAGCCCGATTGAAAAGAAAAGTGGAGGCATTAAAATAAAATACAAATTCTAAGAGCATCAAGTAACATTTAAAATAAATTTAACCATGAGTGCAAAGTGTGTGTGTGTGTGTATTTGGAAAGTGTATGAAATGAAATTGTGTGTGGAAAATTATGTGGAAAAGCCTATCAAAAGGAAAATGCGAAAGCGGTAATAAAGCCAAAGCTTCAGCATTTAACCATGACAACCGATATAATTGTTAAATGCTAGAAATAAACATTTAAAAGCTCCTCCTGTTAGTTGCCAAGTAACGCTTCAAGAGTAATTACTGTACCTAAACACAACATTAATGTGAATAATCTGCAAATGAGTTGCAGATTTGTAAGCAAATATCTTTTAACTTTATGAGTCAAGGCAGAGGAAAGAAAAATTATATGAAAATTGGTTTTCTTTAATATTAAGAAATTATATTTAAAGCGTGGACATCATTAGCTTTAATATAAAAACATTTTCCGAGAAGCTTCTTAATTTGCTAAGCTGTTTTCTGCACACGAGTAACAATTTAGTTGTTATGACGAACAAGTGACGATGGATTTTTCAAGACACTTTAATAGTGATTATCTGTTAGCTTTTCATATACCATTTAAGATTTTATTATTATTATTAGGTTTGGGGTGTGTGCACTGCGAGCTGATAGGTCTATTGTGCACCCTTATGGGCTTAAAGCTCCTCCATCAACCCAATCTGCTGCACAAATGCTAGAATCTTTATTGGGTTGAGGGATACCATGTCATTGCTTATCATGACATGCATCCCTAGGATGTTACATCTTTTCCTCGCTAAGACGACACACTCTGCTAGGATGTGCATTAAGGATTCCTCCTCAGCTTCGCAGAACCTGCAGAGTCCGCTGCTCATTATACCTAGCTTGGCTAGGTGACTTCTTAGTCTACAGTGTCCCGTCAGTAGACCGGTGAGGCTTGTCGGAGTCCTGGTGCCTCTGCCCAGCTGCGCTGCCTCCTCTGTCTTTCCATCCCACTTAAGATACTTTTAGTTAAAACAAAAATTTTTAATTTAGACTGTTTATTCAGTTTTTTATGCTGTCAAGAAAAATACTCATTTGACATCTGTACAAATCTGGCAGCAGCTGTTGCCAGTTGCCCGTAATTATCCAGTCAGATATACATATATGTCGAGCCATATATACACAATTATAGTCTCTAATAAATTCATAATTGACAACGCAACGCCTCTCGCAGCCACGCCCACCTCCCTTTGCCCTGCGTCACATATGACAAATGTTGCGAGGCGACACATTTTACGGATAAACAGGCCGCACTTCCGTCATCCTTTATCCAACGTACCTCAGCCGTCTCCCGGCCAACTTCCTGTCACGTTTACAGTTGCTACTGCTTTGCAAATTGCTGCGCCTCCTGCGTCCTGGCAGAAAAAAAAAAATGGAAAATGGGAAAGGGTTGCACAACCCTTCGGGTAATTGCAAAAACTATTAAGCCAAATTATGGGTTTTAATATACGAGACGCATAAAAAATGCCAACTGCTCACTGACTTCCCCCTCCCCATCCCCCCAGCCACTTTTCCCTGGGCTGCACTTGAGTGTTTCGAGTGCCGTGAAAATCAAGCACGCGAAATTATTATATGGATTTGAAATGCTTCTCCCCTCGCAGTTAGTTTGATTGCAAAATATTTGCAATATCAAAAAAAAAAGAAAGAGAAATGAAAAAAAAGGCGCCGCATCGAATTATACGATATGAAAAATGCAAGGGCAATATTTGTTTGACCTCTGACCTCCTCCTTGCCCCCAACCCTTTTGCAGTTCAAATAATATCTCTTTTTTTTGTGTGTGTTTTTTTTTTTGTGTAGTTTCCCCCCAATTGGCCTTCGGAGTGCTGTGGCAATATTCCCGTGGCGCTCTTTAAGCCATTCAGGCCCGGTCATATTAAAAAAATATAACGTTCGCCAATTGTTGGTAAAAAATATAAAAAAAGAGCTGTAAATTTGGCATATATAACAAAGGAAAATGAAAAGTCATATTCACACACACACATATGTACATAAATTGAGGGCAACGTTTATTTTCGTCTTTGTTTTTGGTTAGTTAGTTTTATTGTTATTGCCAATTGCTGTTGCTGTTCACGTTTCAGTTGTTGTTGTTGTTGTTATTGTTGCTGTTGCTATTGTTGTTGTTATTATTGCTGATGGTGTTGGTGTTGGTTGGTGTACGGGTCTTTGGGGTTTTCGGCTGCTGCATAATTTAAGCGGTGTATTTAAGCGGAATTATTGACTGCTAAATGCCTGTGGTGTTAAACGTGTGTGTGTGTGTGTGAAAATGGGGAGGAAAATTTGTTTGCAAACGTGGCAATGTTTACAGTTGATGGGGTCAGTAGTTTATTCTGAACGTTTGCTATTTCTACTCTATTTGCCTGTTTGCCCATTGCATACGTTAACTTTTTACCCAATTGATGAGTGCCACCGTTTGTGGTGCAACAAAACTCAGATAACATTTACGCCAATTTCCCTAGATGGCAAAGAAAATGTGTTTAAAATGCACACAGATTTGTGAACATTTTCATGTTCGGCTATAATTGGATAGTTTAACACTTTAAGAGCGATTTAAATTAAATACAAATATTATCCCGAGTTTCACAATTTTAGAGTATTATTTTGGGTATCATGATTATTCATCCCTACTAAAACTGAAATAGATTTTTTTTTTGGAAAATTCACATTAGTCGTCAAACTGTAACATTTGTAATCCAGTCTGCATTGCGTAGCGAATACACTCAGCACTCGTTATATCATTCACATTCAGATTCAGATTCACATTCGCATATTCTGTATATTTTCACCCCATTTACACTTGCCAGAAGCCGCTCAGCTCAAGCTAAAGATAAATTGCACTGCACTTGGCCATAAATTAAATATACACAAAATCCAATTTTTTTGCTGTATATATATATATATATATATATATATATATATTTATATTGTGTTGTAAATCCAAAACAAATGTATGCATGAGCGCCTCTTAAGAATTGAAATGCCTCAGCATCCTGCGCTCAGGCAATCCACTCTCCCCCTTCTCCCCTCTGCCCACTCCAACCCTCTCTGGCCCTCTTCAGTCAGAGAACAGACGGCGGCTGTTCGGCTGCTCACTGAATTTTTAATAACTCAATTACGCACACATTTGAATTCATTAGCGCCACACGAAATAACAAAAACAGCAACAGCAACCAAATACAATTGAGAGAGAGAGAGGGAGATGCACACAGACAGGAGATAGAGAGAGAGAGAGAGAGAGCTAGATAAAGCGGCTTGGCAGAGGGGTTTAGTCGGGGGTAGCAAAGCAAATATAATAAAATGTATATAAATCAAATTTAGCGCTGAAATGGCAAAACGAGTGCGAAGAGACAGAGTGAGACATAGACAGAGACAGACACAGAGAGAGAGAGAGAGAGGGAATCGAAGAGAGGGTATATCCTGAACCTTTTGTTAGACCACGGGTTACGTGTTGACGCGAATAGTTGAATTCCCTGCAGGGGGTTGCACTTTTGGGCTGGGTCCGCATTCGGGAAATTATTGCCAATGCCGAAAAGCATTTGAAAAACTAATAACCATGTACAGATTTCATAATAAATCAAGTACAACATCATTATCATCCTCAACATCCTCAACATCCTCATCATCCTCAGCAAGGCAAGAAACTTGAACAGGAAGCAAGCCGCTTAAATCCGCATTTCGAATAGACAAAAGACCGTTAAAATTCAATTGTGCTGCATTCATTATGACGAACACTGCACCCAATCTGTGTCATCATTACATATGTTTCACTGTGGGACAGCAGCTGGATATAGTTCCAATAAAAGTGAATGGAAATGCAACTGAATAGAAAGCCAGTCGGAACATAATCTGAGCAAGTATTTGCCAATCGGCTAACAAGGTGAGGTATCGGGCTCATTTCTCTGGGTTCTCAGGTAGAATCGCTCTCATTTAGCCTTTAATCGCAATTGGCCTGTTCTCTCTCAATAAGGTCGGTCCTTCCATTTCAATTGCCTAATGCGACTTAGCCGTGAGCATTTCCAGCAATTGTGTGAGTGCAGCGAAACAGATTAGTCAGAATAGCCTGTTTGACTGACCGAGAGCTGAGATGACGCTTCAATGGATCACAGTCAATGGTTTGCCGCCCAGGGATGGCTAATTGACAGCTCGGCCAGGCGGGATGAGCTCAGCTGGAAATCCTACTCAATGTAATGCAAAACTGAGCGGAGAATCCCATTGAGAGCGTATCCTGAGTTTTGAATTTGTGATTAACAGTCTTTTTAATTATTCCAATGTCAAGATCACAATGTGATTCAGAACTATTGAAGAGGAACTTTAATTTAAGATTTAAGATTAATGTTTACAGCATAAATTATTTTGCTCATCTTAACTAACTTAAAGTCCAGACAGTTTTCCAAGCATGTCAGCCTTAATTTATTCAATTTAAAACATACTATACACCACCATCCTCTATTTACAAAGATCCTTTTCAACTTTAAACAGTTTTAAATTACACATCGCACCCAGACAAATAAAATACACACCAATATACACACACACACACACCATGCTCCTCATTTAATTAATTAAATTTTCGATTTTCCATTCAATTGCCTGGGAGAGCTGAGTGCCCAGCTCGTCTTTCAGTCTCGTCATTGGTTGTTGGAGACCCTCCAATTTATTTAGGCAATTCACTAAACTACACCCACCCACACACACACACTCCCACAAACATCCACAGTAATAGATACTCACAGTTATATATAGCTAAATTATAAGCTACTTAGGGACGGGTCTGCTTGGCAAATGTGCAAATTTTGCTAATGCGGGTGACCAAACTAAACAACCGGTTTCCAGTTGTTGCCATTGGCAACAAGTGCTTAACTGCTATCGTTATTACGATGATGATTTGCCTTGTTGGGTAACTGTAATTGAATGCTTCAATTTTAGAAAATGCATTTTCGTAGACTCGCTCATATTACGATGGAAAATGTGGAAAGGGATGGGGGGTGTGGGTAGACACCTGTTTGCATTTTCTTGTGGCAGCTGAGTTGCTGTTGCCTCAGGAAAATGCGCTCAGATTGCGGTTCACAAATCTCCCTAAAGTAGCCAGAAATAAACTGAGCCCCGTTCGCCGTCCCTCACCCTGTACCCCTGCCCCGAGGTCCTCTTGACGTCTCAATTTCGAAATGGCCAAACTAATTACATTGGCTGCCAGTTTCCTTGCCTTTTGTTGTGCACTTTCCATGACATAATTCCGCTCGAATTTCAACTGCCTGACTTTTTACACTCTCACCATCACCATGTTACAATTAGGGTGAGTTGGGCTAAGTAACCCTCTTTAATTCCATACCCTATATGCACATACATGTACATAAATCTAAAGGCGGAGCCGTACCCTTCTCAATTGTGTGCACAGCTGGTTGTCGCTGCCAAAAAAAAAACCCCAATCAAATGGAAAGCATTACAATTGTTAAATGAAAACTTTTGCTTTTTAATATAAAATTATGCAAATTTCTAGTTGAGCTCCCAGCATTTTCACGCATTAAGCAGCAGCAAGCGAAAACTTCATGAAAATCACAAATGCAGCAGCAAATGCATAAAACAGCAGCTAGAAAATATTATGAAGTTTTCTTTGAGGCAAATAATATTGACTTTAACATACCCATTATTAAGGAACATTTATTTTTTAACAATTTGTTAAGAAATTCAATCATATATTTGGAATAAATGAAAGATACTTTTGAATATTAAAAGAAATGGATCATTTTTAAGTTCCATTTAACTAAATGGAACAGTCTACTACTAATCTCCCTCTACCGGATATAGGAAATATAGAGGGTATCTTCAAAAAGAGGGTGCATTCAGCATTTATTACAAGTCACAACTGCTTCGCTCAACTCAACTCCTGCAACTCCTGCAACTCGTGCAACTCCTGCTTTTGGCGTACCATAAAACACGCTAGTCAGCAAGTGGAGAAGGAAATCCCCAAGGATTTAACAGCGATATTCTCTCAATGCTTTATCTAAAAGCTTTGCAGTGCTGAAGCGCTCTGCATTGATTTCTCCAGCGTCGTCATTGAGGGAATCCTTCTTTTTTATTTTTGTGGCCCTCACAGGACTCACAGGATACCAAAGGTTGAGGCTAAAATTACAATAGTCGCAGTTTCTGTTGCTGTTTCTGTTTCTGTTGCGATTTGCTGTAGTTTCATAAAATATGCAATTTATTTGCTGTGATTTTATTAGCTAATCGAAATCACACACATACCTAGTGACAACTAACAAATTAAGGCATTCATTTTTAATGCAGCTGTTCAGCTCTTTGCTGATTGTTTTCGATGCTTCCACACTGCATGTTAATGTTGTTTGAATGCATGATTTATATGGCCAAATACCAACAAAAAACAAGATAGAACGTTGCAGTCGGACGCAACCGACAGCGAAATACTATTATACCATTACATAAATTAATTTAATATTTATAAATATAATATATTAATATATATATATATATATATATATTAGAAATATAAAATATATTTAAATAATTATAAATTTATATTTATATAAATCGGACTAAATTCTCGTGTTTCTATTGTGATGCTAACTTGACTCGTGTAGAGCTGTTGTGAGCATGCGATTAAACTATCGCGTTAAAAAAATATCGCCGTTAGTTTTGAATTTTAACAATCGAACTACTAGAAACTAGAATTAATATTTTATACAAAATTGAGAAATTTTATAAAAAAAGAGGTGGCACAATTTGACGCGCTCGATTAAGAGTGACCAAATTGCAAGATAAGCAGCATTGCGCCAAAATTAACAGCATATGTTAAGTATTCTGTTAAGTAAATTGCGGGAGATACAGGCATTTATCGTTTTTTGTGGGCGGGAGTGGGCGTGGTCCAAAATTTGTTTTCTACATTTATGAAGGTTGTTACTAGCAATATACCTTTCAAAAATTTGGTGACTTAAGTTTTCAAATTGCGTGAGATATATAGGTTTATCGATTTGCACCAACAGGTGTATCGATTTAGGGAGGTGGAGTGGGCGTGGCCATCCAATTTTTTTATCGATCCTAGGGGGTGTTACCAGTAACATACCTGCAAAATTTTGCGACTCTAGCTTGCAAATTACGGCAGATATGCGCATTTTAAATTTTTAGGGACGAAGTTCCTGGGGGCGGCGGATGTGGGAGTGGTCCAAAAATTGGTATGCCAATCTTTGGAGGAGGTTACCAGCAAATTACCTTCCAAGTTTGGTTACTCTATCTTTAAAAAGTTCGGAGATATACGGAATTATCGATTAATAATCGGAATTGTCGATTATAGGCGACTACCAGTAATGTACCTACCAAATTTGACGTTCCCTACTCAAAAACTGCGGAAGATATAGCCATTTGAAAATTTTAGGGGCGGGGGTGATGGGGGCGTCGGAGGTGGGCGTGGCACATGCCAATCTTTCAAGGACCTCGCCAACAACCTACCAACCAAAATTGGTGACTGTAGCCATTAAATTGTAAGAGATATGTGGATTTATCGATTTGATAAAATCGATTATCGCGGTTTTCTAGCTCCCTGGTGGACGTAGGTCCAAACCCAAGACACTTTAACTTTTGAGGGTACTTTCCAATATACGTTCCAAGTTTCAAGTCTCTATCTCTAAGGGTGTCGGAGGAACGCGCGTTCATACAGACGGACAGACGGACAGACGGACAGACGGACAGACAGACAGACGGACAGACGGACAGACAGCATGACGGACATTGCACAAAACCAATATACTATTATTACCATTCTGGTATAATAGTATAAAAAAAGCGTTAAGACAATTTCAAGTGTGGCCAGGAGCATCGACCCGAAAGCCATAATTAAATATTTCAGCTGGCCTCCATCCAAAACTGTCTGGAACAATTAGTGAAATTCTGAGCAGCCAACGAAATTGGAATTGCTGGACGCGGGCTAAGTTAAGTCAGACCGCAAAACAGACAGACGGGAATGCGACAGACGATGGACGGCAATTGTATCGACAAGGACAGCTCATCATCATTAACACCCAACGAAAATTGTCGTAACTTGACAACCCCGAAGATTCCAAACTCTAGCTGCACTCAGAAAAATAAATAAACTTTCAATTTATCGATTTATTGTTTGCCAATTTCCTTAACTATTTTAAATAGCAGCAACTAATAAACTTTTTTTGAGTTTATCGCTTTGGGCAACTTAGAAAGTATTTGCCACAAAAATGGAAAATTTAGTAGGAATTTATCAACTTCCAGACCATTATTTTTCTGAGTGTTTAACTGAGAGTTGTGGCATGTGGGTTGCTGCTGCTGCTGTGGAAATTTGTTGCTGTGCCAGCAGAATAGTGTTGCCAGCGAATCGTTGACGAAGTAAATCAATGCAATACACATATTTACTACTATTACATTCAACTGGGTAAATTTATATAACTGTATGTATGTGTGTGTGTGTTTGTGTGTGTGAATTGAAACAATCATTAATTAATGTCAATCGAATCGAAATGAAATTTTGCGACAAACGTTTTCCGCTTGAAATCAACGCAAATGAGCAGCCGTCGTAATCATCTTGATCATCATCATCATCATTATCAGACGTCATCTAGGGGCAGCAAGAAATGCCGGCATCGTCTGCGGGTCTAGGGCCAGGTAGCCAACTGCTGTAAGTCCCCTATCTGCACCCTGCCTCTTCCCTTTGGCAACCCATCCACACTTTGGTTAATGACATTGGTTGCAAAATGGGAAATAATTCTCAGCATCGGGCTGCCAGCAGAACTTTTTACTTACAACAACCAAAAATACTCGGTTAGCATTTACTATTTGGACCATAATGTGGGTTGGGGTTGGGGGTGGTGATTGACAGCGGAAACGGAAGCAACGAAATCATGACAACAACTTTTGGCACAAATGTCGCATGCAAAAATCCAGCAAAATGTCCTGCAATTAATTATCGAAATGTTACGAAAAAAAATTTTCCTGTTTTTCTTGTGCTTCTCGACTTTAACTAGAGGGATGTGTATTACACATTAATGTGATGTTTGACTGAACAAAAGATTAGGTAAATAATTTGCCAGGTGAAGCAAAAATATCATAGATAAAGAAAGTAAAAAGAAAGTAAGAGAAATTCAAGGAATTTAAAAGAAATATTGAATAAAATAAATGAGTTATTGAAATAGTATAAATAAAGTAAAAATCTGTAATTTCAACGAAGTAATCTATAAATTACAATAGATAAAGACTGAAAAGTATTTATAAAAATATTATTATATATTATTAAAATTTTATATTATATTATATATTAATAAAAAACTTCAATATAATTTTTAAAATGTAGCAAATGCTGCTCAAGCAGCAAATAAAAAAATCTCTCAAACAATCCATAATTTGATTGTTTCTGTTTCTCGCTGCATAAAAACACCCAACATTATTAAACAGAGTCGAAACGTGCTAATTTTGAGTTTAGTTCGAAAAGAGTTTATCTATCAAACAAACTTGCCTTTCAGTTAATTACTAATAATCATAGCTTATGAGGCAATCGAAATTTATTTCGATTAATTTCAGTATTGCGCAAAATGGTAATTTTCGTGCCTCTTTCAAGCATTTAACAATCAGTTAATGACCTCAGTAATTTAATAAATGTTGTATATATTTTATTTATGTCTATGGCTCAATGTTAAGTGGTTGGATGAAAACCACTTCCATTGTCATTTGAAACAATTGTTGACTCTGCTGTTAATTGTTTTCCAACGAAGCCGTTGCTTTTTGGCTTTGGCACTTCACTCGTCACTCTTCGCTTTTTAAACTCTCGTTAATTGTCGGTCAAGAACAGCAGCAGCAACAGAAACAGACACAACAATTCCAGCAATTAATTTATATTTTATTTCATCTTTTTAGTAGCTGCGTCAATTTAAAAAAGTGTATACAAATTATAGAGTCAAAGGTATATATGCAAATTGTGCAGAAGAATTTATGTTTGAGTCATAATGAAAATTATATTATTTACTGTTTGCTTAAAGCTGAATGCATACGCTGTGTATTACGTGGTATTAAAAGGCAAAGGATACACACAACAACAGCAACAACAACATCAATATTAAATTACTGAGAAATGTACAAAAGTGTTTTCAGTTGTTAACCACAACAATAACAGCAACAAAGAAACAACGTGGCTCCCACAAACCAAATTGCATTTTAATGCACTTTTTAACTGGGCTGCGTGAAAAGCATTCGATGCTTTTATTAATTAAAAACACTTTGCTCTCACCAGACCCCATCTATCTGTCTGTCCCGCTGTCCTGTCTGTCCCGTCTGTCCCGTCTGTCCTGTCTGTCCCACCTGCCTTGTGCAATATTTATTTCTGTTTGTCCGGGCAACATTTTCAATGTTGCAAAGATGCTTTTACATTGAACGGAAAGAGCAACAAAAACTAAGCGACCCAAAAGGGATCGCGGCTGTCAAACAAATCACAACATTTATTAAAACTGCTTCCCAAGCGCCGAATCTTTTAATTAGAGGTGCTCCCACACCTCGCAGACAATCCCCAGATCCACCGCTTTTTCAAGCTTAGCAAAAACTTATTCCATCATAATAAATCTTGGCACGTGGCTGGAAGGTAGACGGATAGACGGCTGGATGAGGCGGCCAAGCGTTCGGGCTTACTCATAATTAGCCCCGTCCATAGAGCAAGGTGGGGAGGGGGAAGTGACCTCCCCCAACGCTCCCCAATGCAGCCCCTAGCTTGGCACACCATAATTATACAATAGTGTGAAACGCGTTGAAAGCACCAGCAGCTAAAAATAATATAAAAAAAAGTCAGGACAGCAAAAAATCATCAGGTTGATGCTAATTTTGCTATGACGAATATTAGATGCCCTTTTAATTCATTCGTTTCGGTTAACTACGAAATGGAATGCAACAAAAGATGGCTTCGATAATCAGAGGCTGGTTTGAGGCTGTTTGGTTATTGATGCTGATCAAGAACATAAATATGGCTATATTCTTTTAAATGCGTTACACCATAGGTTAGGTTAATTCTGCTGATCAAGATCATAAATATGGCTATATCCTCTAAAATGCGTTACACCCTATCCGACAAATTGAAAATACCCTATGCAAAGGTATGAGCACAAAGTTGACTAAACAAACAGTTTGTGCGCTCAACTTTTGCAACATAATTCGTTATTTATGACTTCAATTATGTTTGCCTGTGGCCCGAACACACACACACACACACAAACACACAGATTGGTACACATACAGGTTAAACTGGCGCAGTGAGGCGCATTTAACCCGCAGGAGGTCGCCAGGCAACGGCGGCAGCAGCCGTTTTATGCTGGCTCAAACGCCTCGTGGCATGCTACACATTTGTCCTCACCTCAAATAAAGAGAGAGAGAGAGATAGAGAGACAGAGAGAGATAGAGAATGGAAGAGTATGACTGGGAAAGTTAAGGTGCGGTCACCTTTCGCTTTTAATTAGACTTTCAACAAAGGTCCCTCCCTCCCCAAGCCCACATCTGGGAGTACTTTGCACTCTAGCATTTATGATAAATTACACAGGTCTTTTTCTAGCTGCCACAAAACTTTCAACTTCAACATCGAGCTTTAGTCCTACTAATGATATATAATGTGTTCCGCAGATCCATTGCACTTCAATAACGACAGCCAGCAAAAATGGTGCCCTGAGAAGAGGTATTTCACACAAATCTGCACAGCTGATTATTATTGTTATTTGTTTCCCTTAATCTGTTTGTACCTTCAGTTCTCACACTATCCACAAATGTTATAAGGAAAATGGTCAGAATTAAGACTTAATTCGCTTGCGTCTTTTCGTATAACGCCATCTCACACATTTTGATTGCCTGAGAAAAAGTGAGAAATCGCTGTTTCTGCAGAAAGATCAAATTAATAATAATCACTTGCAATATTTGAAAATTGCGTTTAATCTACACCCAGCAGGAACAGCAATAACTGTAATTGCTGGTGTCTGCTTTTGGCCAACAACAATCAACAGATTCACAGCATTTATCTCATTTGGTTTGATTATGTCAACACAGTGTCTCTTCCACAAAAAATAACAGTTATGCAAAATAAATTGCATTTAACTTATTTTCCACAATCGCTTTTCAATGCGCATTAATGTCGAAATATTTAAATGAGCTGTAAAATAATGTTAAATAGCTACAACATTTGAACGGATAGTTAATAAAATATAATTTTTACGCTTAAAAAAAAGTGAGATAAAAAATAGTAAAAAAAGAGTAGACATCATATTAATTTCAATGTCATTTGCAATGCACATAACAATTTATATTATCAGCTAGTAAAATAAAAGCAAAAAAAAATGGAATTATGCAAATGAGTTTTGACAGCACAAATAATAGATAAAAGAAGTAAGATGCTGTAATCGAGTTAACTCGACTACGATATACCCTTAACCCAGTTGTTAAATATATTTTCTTGGCAAATTTCCCTTTATGATGATTTGCACTCAAATGCTCGAACTGAATGGCTACAAACACGGGCATATACGTACATACATACACACATACATACGTACACGAGAGAGTAGTTATCGGGGCTCTGCAGAATGCACACAAATATATTGACGCTAGGATCGATTATCATGTCATCTCTTTCTCACACATGCGCTCGCCTATTTATATGCATACAGAAAATGCTTGCAGCTGCTGATAGAAATGAGATCAATATGAGAAAATATTTTCGAAACTTTAGTGTTTCTAGTCCGATCTTAATGAAATTAAGAATTTATTGTGGAATTTATTGCTATCGGAAATCGAAATGTATCGATAATTCAGAAACTGAGGCAGTTATCGATACTTGATCTGCGCCTTGTACACGAAAACTTCTATTCCAAATTTTAAGTCTCTAGCTCTTATAGTCTCTGAGATCCGCGTGTTCATACAGACGGACAGACGGACATGGCTATATCGACTCGGCTGTTGATCCTGATCAAGAATGTATATACTTTCTGGGGTCGGAGACACTTCCTTCTGCCTGTTACATACATTTGCACAAAACCATTATACCCTTTTACCCATTTTTAATGGGTTAAGGGTATAATTATGATATTTTTTGTATTTTTAATTGGAAAGAAAATTACTCTTCGCCTCGCGTACCTAAACTAGGTTGGGGCCAGAGTGCATGTTGTCAAGTTAGGGTCCCAAGGCTGGCAACTGTTGTCACACCCACTCTAAAGCTCTTAAGATTGAGCACCCAGTCATTTTTTGTATATATAATTACTAAGAAATATACAAACTTGCTTCACGTACTAATGCTCTGAACAGAAGCGGTTCACCTTGGAGCCAATCTGAAAATGTGGCCCCGTCTAACTGCAAACTGCAGCCCAGCAACAGCTGCACAACCTTGAGCCATAGTTTCCCACAAATCAACTTTGTGTGAATGGTGAATAAATAGAAAAAAAAAACACAAACACGTTTTCCACTTGACTTTACGCAATTTGCATGTGAGAAAAAATTGTATTAAAAGAAAAACGTGTTCACAACAAAACCAAAAAGAAAAAAATAATAATAATAATAACTGAGCCTTGAACAGCGTCACTTTAACCTGACTTTTAATTTTATTAAATTGTGCTTTTGTATATATTATTTATATACTTTATGCCTTAATATTTACATACTTAAACTATTTGAAAAGTTCGCTAAATGAGTAAAACAAGTAAGCAAACGATACAAATTGACCAGCTCAGCACAAAAAGTTAGTTGTAGACCTGAATAAAGCACAACAAAATGTGTAATAAATTTAAATGAAAATGTTTAAGTTAACATTGTCGTCGTTCTCAAAGTTTATGCAAAGTTTGACAAACTTGGTCATGTTCTCTGAGCCCTCAAGTGGCAGTTGTCAGAAGAAAACACAATTTATTTGCATGAATTTCACAAATATTTCTCATTCTCTGTGTGACGAGCATTCAAAATTTTGCTATGAATGAATTGTGAATAAAAAACAAAAAACAAAAAACTCAATGAGAATAATAGAAATGCGACACGTATGAGCCACTGGAATTTACAACTAATTAAAAGTTTTGGGTCAGCAATTTCCTCTTTAAAAGTGGTTGCAAGTAGACTTCATGACTCAGACTTTTTCGGGGGGGCCTCGTTTATCGGTTCAACAGATCAGCGCAAAAAAACAAAACAGAAAAAAAAAAAAAACAAACAAAAAAATTACGATAAACTTTTTTTTGTTGCACACAAACTTGAAAGTTCAACGCTAAAAATTAAAGAAAAACGCCGGGTTCAAAGACACTTGTGGCATGACAACCGTTAGTTATGCTTAAGTAAGCACCGTTATAACAATGTATATTACAAAACATAAATAAAATTGCGCATATTGTTTGCTTTATTGCGATGACACATGCAAACAAATTTCTTTTTAACACATTAAATACTTTCATAGGGAAAAACCCTATAAATATATATAAATATAAAAAAACACACAAAATTTATTCATCTAAAAGCATATTTAGCAAATTAATTGTAAATTATAATTGTTCAATTAATATGCTTAATGCGGCTTTTGCACAATGAAAAAAAAGGTGTGAAATTCAATAGAAATATTCAAAAAAAAAAATTATTTAATTAATTTGTATTCAAATAACATTCCGCAATCGAATGAATGAAAATTTGTATAAAGATGAATAATCAAATAACTGTCATACTTTCAATTATTTGACCAATTTTTAAAAGAATTTCAAGGTTCCATAGCTCAACTTTCATATTTAAAATAATAGCTGAAAATCTTCTTTTAAATTGATCTTAAAAATAGACAGTAGACAATTTTATATCTTGGCTTTGTCAAATTAATTTCTTTTCAACTCTCGAAAATTGTAATTGAATTAGTCGTAAAAGTAATTGCACTTATTCAAGACCCTGTGACAGGTTTCTCTCCTTATGTTCAACTGTGCCACCAGACAGTCCCCTGGGGGCATGTCAATGGGGCCATGGGGATCAATAACCTGCAGGCCCAACAAATGTCAAATGTCAGTACAAATTTTACGCAGCATTTTTATACATTTCTTTTATGTTTCTTTGTTTATATTATTTTGCTAATAACATTGCGATAATTAATTGATTTAGCGTTTGCAACAAAAACACATAATTAATATCGTATTCGCAATGCGACTTCAATTCGCAGCCATTTGTCAAATTTTGTGTATTGTAGTTAGTTTCTTGGAGTCTCAGCTGGAAGGGCACATAAATTATGAGACCGAAAACCGCAGATCAATTTATTTTGTGACCAAAATGCTCTCGACACTTTTGTAGCGCCTCCAACTCTCCATTTTGGTTCGTTTTTGTTATGTTCTGTCAACGTTGCAACACCGCAAAAACAATTAAAACCCACAGCCAGACATTTTACGAGCATCGGCGTCGATGCCGGCGACTTTGTCTGGAATATATCCCCGCAACCACCCTCCCTCTGCCAAGCAACCTAGACGAGCCATTAACTTTATTTACCTTTCGGCGCTGATTTGGCTAACAAATTCTGTTTTTTTCCATCTTCTTCTTGTTTGTCTCCACGTCTGCGAGTTTGATAAATGTTTTGCAAATAGCAGGAGACAGTTGGCGGGCAGCCAGGCGACCTGAAAGTAGGCAACGTTTTCTTTACTTATTTTCGATTTTCTCTGTTTTCCTTTTGCCATACATTAATAACCGTCATTTTGTGTGCTCGTGCTCGTGGAACCACCATTCCTTGCTGATTTCTTTGATATAGTCTGTTTGACAACAGAAAATGATAAAATGAAAAAAACAGAATTCATAAATTCATACAGGAGAGCTCTTTTGCATATTCTTGTGGCAAGGAGCTGGCGAGGCGCAACAGTTCATGGCTGTGCCTCACCTACATAGTTGTCTAAGGTGTGGCCAACTGGCGCGTGCATATCAAAATTATGTTAATGAATGCCTCTTTGCGTCCTCGACTACGCATATGCTGCATATTTCCATATGTAGATCTTTATACTCTACAAAATGCGGCATAGATGAATATTTTATTTTAAAAAAAAATTAAAAATAAAAAATAATTACTTTGCTCTAAAATGGCATTTAAAATAATATTTATAATTATTTAAAAATAATATGCTACATTTTGTATATGTAGATCTTTATACTCTACAAACTTCGGCATAGATGTATATTTTATTTAAAAAAAAATTAAAATAAAAAATATTTCTTTGCTCTCAAATTTCATAAAAAATAATATTAATAATTGTTATTAATATTCTTAGGGAGCCTTTGCCATTTATAAATGAGAGTTGACATAATTTAATTAGATAAGAAGAAGAATTTCAAAAATTTACTCCAAAAGTTGACGACAGCTAAAGTCGTGCTATAGATTTTTCACATAAAATTCTTGGCCATAATATTTTTATAGGGTATCTCCATAGTCAACACAGTCTGTTGATGTTTGCAACGCCGTCTCGTATTTTGCGTGTGCCACAGTTTCATGCATTAAATTATGAAGCGGAGCGGGTTGAAATAACAGCGTCTGGTGGCGCAACAGAGTGAAGCGAGTTTCTTTAAATAATAAATATGTTAAAGGAGTTAAAGATGCGAGTTCTTAGAACTAGATCAAATATAATCCAGATATATTATGCAGGTATAAAATTGAAATGTTAACTGGAACTGGAAGCATAAACAAATGATTTGCTTAAATATTCGCACATTTGATGAAATGAAATTAAACATTAATTTCAAACATAATGTAGGCCATTATTAAGCCATTGTGTATCATGTGTGAATACAGCTTAATACTAATAATAATAATAATACTAATACTAATACTAATACTCCTTTAAAGTTAGACAGAGCAAGTCTGACGCATATTAATGAAGGGGTCACAAAACTAGAGCAATTAATTTGAAATATTTGTAATTGCAGAGAATTGCATTCAAATGCATTAACAACAGCCGGCACACACACACACACGCACACTTGTACACATTAAATATAAATCGCTTTTCCAGCTGTAAAATTTATGAGGAAAATGCACCGCAAAATTTATCACATGTCTGCCTAAACAGCATTCACAGTTTTGAATGTTTATCCTCTCTCTCTCTCTCTCTCTCTGTCTCTGTTTTTCTCTCTCTATCTCACTCGTTTTATGTACACAAATGTTTGATTATATATATATATATATAATGAGCAATATTTGCATAAATTTCTCAATAAGTCAGAGTCCACTCAACAATGCTTGGCAAAACATTGCGGTCTGTCGCTGCTGTCCCCTCCTTGCGAATGCATTAATTATGATAATAATTCTTGGGGCTTTAAAAGGCATTTGGAATTCTGTGGCCACTTTGCTTCAGTTGACCTGCTGACTTGCTGCCAGAGTTGCCAGTGTTGCCTAATGCAGCTATTCAAATATGCAAACAGCTCAGCACTCAGCAATCATCTGTGGTTATATTTATCTTTGTACAGCCACTTGACTGTATTGTCCGGTAATTACAATAAGACGCTTATAAGCTCATCGAAAACTAAAGTGGCAAGTGCAAGTGGAGTTGACTATCGTGTGGCGTGTGGCAAGTATCGTCTGCTAAGTGTTCTTAGTCTCTGATTTTCTGCTCCACCAACCACATCACTTTGATGCTTTTTGGCATATTTTACAATAATAAACTATAAGCTGCTCAAGTGTCTGTTATTTGAGCTGTGTTTTTGGCTCTTGCCCCCTGCGGCTAAAAGGGTCAGTTGGGTGGCAAAGTGAATTGCCAATCGAGTTGTGTTTTTTGTTATCGAAGCACGACAATTAAAATAAATTGCGGCACATGCAAAACCATAATTTGCTTATCTACTCGCAATTTGCTATTGTAAATTGTATCTTTGAAAAATATCTTTTATGTTCAGAGTAGCTCCCCAAATGGGCAGCTTTCTTTTTGCATATTTCTCATATAAAATATAATGTTAGATATTCTTCTTGATATTATTAAGATTTTGTCACGCTGGAAATTTGAATGGAAATGTTAGAAAATAGCTCCAATTTAACATGCTTCATGTCCTCTTCTTTGTGCTGTCAGTTCTATTTGAGATTGGATACACTTGAGCAGTGACTGGGAGATCTTTTGCGACTCAACAGGAAGCGGTTCACGGGTTGATTACACTCCGATTTGTAGACGTTGCTGGGCAACTTTCACTTTGGTCAAAATGAAAATTACACCCAACGGAAAATTGCCAGAGTTGGTTGTTTTCATTCACCTTTCTAAGCGACGAGGAGTGCGATTTATGCCGACGATTAGTGGAATTAAGTGGCCAATCATAGATGGCGCTGCGCTGCGGTGCAACGAATGCGCCCTTGCCAAAATTCAAAAGAGTTTCGAAAGCAAACCTCATATGAACAGGCTGCACCCAAGTTTGGTTGCTGCTCACTTTTACCGTTTGTGTGGCACGTGTGGCAAATGGCAGCTGCGAGTATTTTTTTTTCGGTCATTATTGACCTCACTGCAAGACTTTCCTTTAGATTTGCGCAACGGTGATAATTTGTCGCCTAACACTTTTCATTATGCTGCGCATAAATCAAACGTAATATTTAATAAATTTGGACGCGTTGTACATAAAACGTGATTCATTCAGCCCATAAATAATACTAATAATACAATAAATAAATAAATACAAAAAAAAAACGGTGGAGAAAACCAGCCAGAGACCGCGACCCGGCAATTTGATGTAACAACCAATCATTATTAATAGCCAAAAAAAGAAATTGCACACACACGCCACAGTACAACAACAACAACAATAGCAACAACAACAACAACAGCAAAAAAAACGTATAATAAAAACATTAAAAAAAAACAAGACATCTCAATGCAACATTGTACAACAGTAACGGGTTTTCTTTTTTTGCCAAAGTCAAGCTCAAGTCAAGTCGCTGTCCAGATGCGAACATATAGATATCACATATCCACCGATACACCGATATTATATCGTTGAGTAGGGGTTGGGGGAGGCGGAAAAAACTAGCAAACGCTTGCCGCTGCCATAAATCAACAAATAATTATCTTTTTTCGCGTTGCAGGTGAGGCATGCAACAACGTGAACAGCAACAAAGGTTGATAAATCGACGCTGATAAATTGAAAATTACCAAGGAATACAACAACACATCCGCAGCACTTCTTCTGCTTGGAGTCAATGGCTAATGCTTTAGGTGTAGACATATAGACATGAGCATATAGCCATACAATCTGTTCCTGATTGCACTTTTTCCTTCCCTATGCTGAAATTGCATGCCAACTTCTTGTGGGCCAGGCCAAGCGAGCCCAAGCCAGGCCAACAGTCCGATAGCCAAGAAATTGCGATTTGGATTTGGCTTATTTCTTTGACCTGTGCCATAAACAGACACCGCACAGTGGAGCAAATGCGCCAAATAGTGAAAGGCATTTTCCTATATAGCTAGAATTATCCATGAACTCAAAGTTTTTAAACATATAAATAAAGTTTGCAACTGTTAACGATTTTCTACAAATCCCAGCGAACGTGAAAAGTCTCAAAAACGAAAATTTGTATTGCAATTTCCCGCGTGGCGGAAAATCAAATACTTGAACGTAGTATTTAAGGAAAAATCACGTTTCACATAAAAGACGTTAACGTGGCCAAAGTCAAATGGAAACAATGGCCGTTAGGGGCGTGCCGCGAGTGCGAGCTTGCAACGGGGCAAGTTGTAGTTGCCCCAGCCATTGCCGGGCAATGGGCAAGCAGCAAGTTGATTTTATTGCGCTTTAAATTAAATATATTGCACAATTTGTATATAGCAGTAGAAGGAAAGTGAAGTGAAATGATTTTGTGGCTCTTGTCACACACCAAGCTCACAAGCACAAGTACAAACACACACACACACACACACACACACACACACACACTCACTACATACGTGGCGAAAAAAGAAACAGAAGGCGCAACAGAAGTTAACTTTACAAACTGTGGCAAGACCACTGAACTGGACAACACGTCCATGCAACACATCCATCCGTCCGTCCGTCCGTCGAGCAGCCTCTCCGTCGCCTGTGGCTCTGTGACTCTGGTATCTGGGTATCCGGGAGCATGGCGACTGGACGCGACACGACTAAAGTTAAAAACTGCAGACATGGCATCAAATAAAACACAGAAGCCAAGCGACGATCTACAAAGCGACAAAGCGACAGAGCGACAGACGACACGACACATTCCACTAAAAATTCCGCTTGCAAAAGGCTAAATAAATAAATATTACGATGCGTGCAATACGGACAATTTAAAATGAACAGGACCAGGACGCGACTAGGATATACCCCAAAAAAAAAAAAAACATTAACATTAACATTAATTAATAAATTTTATGTTTATTGAACAGCAATATTTAAATTTCACAGTGCACAAATAGCATCAATTTTGGGGTCTATTAGTGATATTTATATAATATAATACCTAATTTTTGCTATGAAATCACATTGTCCACAACTCCAGCATACCCTGCCTACCCATTCAAATGGATACAGGGTATTCCTATGGATGTTCTGGGGGAGAGAGTGAGGCGTATTGTGGCATAAGCTAGCATCCCAATCCCTTTCATTGTTGCTGTCGTCATCATCATCTTTGTTTTCATGCGAGTAGCTGTGAATGTAGCATTCCACAGCGCTGTTGCACAGTGTCACAAAAAAAAAAAAAAACATGAGTATGTGGGTGTTTTTCTTTTTTTTTGCGAAAATGCTGACGCTTGAAATTGAAGCTTAAAAAGTAACCACACACATATATATACATATATATATATGGGAAAAGAATATAAATTCAGCGATTTAGTTTATGTGCAAAGAACTTGAAGTGGTTTCGTTGCGCCACAAAACTCGAGTGTGGCAAATAAACAAGAGAAAAAGAGATATTGAAAAAATCATTCACAGCTCAATTGTCAACAGTTAAGCGACAATTGCCAAGGGGGTGCGGGGGGGAGAACTCTGGTTTTAAATTACAAGGCAATGCAGCTGGCCAGCTGCACTAACTGGGCTAGCTGAGCTGACCTGCTTTAAAGCCAAACAAATGCAAATATAAAAAAAGACGAGACCAATGAATTGGCAGCCAGCATGCGAAAATGTGTTTTTGTTGCCGTTTCCTGTAGTGCTGTGACTGTGTGTGTGTGTGTATGTGTGTGTGCTTATGTGTGTGTGAGTGCGTCTGACCAAACAAATGTCTTGGCCGAGCAACCCGTCGAGCAGTCAGTCAAAAAGTCAAAAAGCGCAACGAAATTCAAATCAAAGCATGCCCAGCTGCACTTGGCTGGCCTTCATTGATGCCTCCCCACATGCCCGCTCTTGCTGCAACTCTCTCTGCCCCACGACCCCTCTGCTGACTGCCAATATCAGCGAGCAACAGCTGCAACAGCAGCAGCTGCCTCATGTTTATGGCACATTTTGCAATTTTGCGGCTTTCATTTACAAAATTAGTTAGATTGCTATTGTGCAGTGGTTGTGGCTGCCACGGGGAGCCCGGGTTGGAGGGGGTGCAGTTATTGGCAATTGCCAAAGTGTTTTGGAGACTGTGAAAAATGAAGCCTATTGCGGAAAAGCGCAACAACAACAACAAATCAATCGTTCAACGCACGCAAAAAATTTGTTGTGGCTAAGTTTAGGGCTAAAAGGAAAACGAAAAAAAAACGACGCTTGCCACCAAATTTGATGGCAACAGTTGAATAAATGTTTTTCGTGGAAATTGAAAGGCGACGAGGCAAACTATGAAGAAAGTGAAACGGATTTGATGTCTTTGAAATAGTTTAGGATAAAATTGGAAAGCTATCCAAAAAAATTAATTAAAATTATTGCTGCAACTTAATTTGTTTTTACTGTTTATTTTTTAATAATAACAATAAGAAATTTAAAAAAAAATAGCACTTAAAAATTAAATTCACATTTGGTGCAAAATTTTCATTTATAGCTTTAAAATCTTAGTTGGCAGCAGTAGAATGAAAAACGAAACTAAAATTACAATTGCCAAAGCAGACAATTTTTC
The DNA here is from genome assembly GCA_035042185.1 of Drosophila kambysellisi. Taxonomy (NCBI): domain Eukaryota; kingdom Metazoa; phylum Arthropoda; class Insecta; order Diptera; family Drosophilidae; genus Drosophila; species Drosophila kambysellisi. Next base: position 1,593,871 of record JAWNLS010000945.1, on the reverse strand, counting down.
CACAGACAGCGAGAGAAAGAAAATAGCTTGAAAATTGTTTGCAACTTGTAAGGAAAAAGCGTAATTGAAACTTAATGAGAAAAAACGGCAGCCGCAGCCCAAATGCATATTTGAGGCTAGACAAGTTGATAGAGAAGTCACGTCAAGTTATGGCCAACTTGGGTGTTTGTGGTTGTAGCTTCAGATGCTCTGCGGGCAGATGCGTATCTTCGAGATGCGTATCTGCGAGAAGCATACAACTGCACAAGTTACTTATAAAAGTCATTTGGCTGATTGCCATCAAACAAATGCAGCTAAACAGATATTAGAAGTATCTTTAGTTATTACTTATTGGTAAAAAGTTTACGCAACACGGCCAAATAATGGAAACTGATTTTCGCTCTCTCTCTCTCTTTCTGCTTACAGATGCGCTGAGTTATGGCCAGGTGAATGTGGAACCGAACACAGCGCTCCTCAATGAGGGGGATCGCACCGAGCTGCTCTGTCGCTATGGACGCGCCATCAACTACTGCCGCATCGAGATACCCGGCGAACAGAAGGTCCTCAATCTGTCGCCCGTGTGGAGCAAGACGCCAGGATTCACCTATTTTGGAGCGGGCCTAACTGCCGGCCAGTGCGGCGTCATCATTGAGCGCGTCAAGGCCAGCAACAATGGCCAGGTCAAGTGCAGCCTGGGCGTCGAGGGTGAGGAGTTATCCGGCACCATAGACCTCGTCGTGGCATGTAAGTAGCTAACTAAATAACTAACCCATAAATCATGTTGATGAATTGCCAATTAATATCAATCAAGTTTAACCTAAAATTAGAATTCTAAAATTAATAGAAATTGCTAAATTTATTTATATTTTTAATTTTTAAATATTTTTTTCGTACTTGAATTAAGAATCGCCAACTCCTTAATCAATTGGAATTATTTTAATTTTTTTCTTATAGTGCGTCCGCAGCAGCCGATTATTGAGCTGATCTCGAAACCGAATCGTGATGGTTTCTTTGCGGAGGGAACCGAATTCAACGCCCGGTGCATTGTCCGAAATGGTCGTCCGCCCGCAAACATCTCGTGGTACATTGACAACATGCCCGCCAACAAGCGTACGAGTCCTCTGCAGATCCTTGGCACGCCCACCACCGACAACGTCAAATTGTCCACCTCAGTGCAGGAGATCCAATGGCATCTGGTGCCCGAGGATAGCAATCGGAAATTAGTTTGCCGCTCCCATCATCAAACCGATCGTGAAAGTGTGCCGCCCCAGGAAGCCGCCTACGTCATCAATGTGCGATGTAAGTATTACATATATATATATATATATATATATATATATTCAATATATGCTTAATCTAAATCTATATTTACTATATTACAGATGCACCCGTACATCTGCCTGAGGCATCGGTCTATGGCCTCTATTTGGAGCACACTGCCATTGTGAATATTTCAATCCGTGCCAGTCCACAGCCGAAAATTGAGTGGACCATCGATGGAATGGTTATACCGGAGGGCAGAACCGAGGGCCGCTACTCGGCGTATGAGGCTCAGTATGTGGGCAACGATGAGTACAATGTGACTTTAGCGATTGCCGGACTCACACTGGAGGACACAACCAAAACGTACAATCTGCGGGCGTCCAATGAGCTGGGCACCACCGACTACCAGGTGCGCATCAGTTCATCCAGCAAGCCGCCGAGCAGCAGCCTGGATGTGGCCGCCATTGTGGGTATCGTTGTGGCTGTTGCCGTTATCGTCCTGATTGTGCTGCTCGTTGTGTTTGCGCGCGCCACCGGCAGATGGTGCTTTGGCGGTAAGTAACGCAGAGTTTGCACTCTTTCTTTACAATATACGTATATTTTTATACATATTTTGGGGTATTCCTTCCTCCACTTTTTTTTTTGCTTTTGCGTGGGTGCCCATCATAATGTCATCATCATGTCATGCCATCATCATCAGCTATGCTAACAATAATTTCCGTTTTGGCCCAAACCACCCATTTAGCCACTCAGACATCAGCTATCACAGCCCTAACCAAACTCATCTCATTTGCCAAGCTGCCATATTCGCCACATGCTGCACAGACAATGTCTGCCACACAAACACATGCTACACTCAGAAAAATATTATGGAATTTTCAAAATCTCCACAAGCAAATTGATTTACGTTTAAGAAATGTATGGAACTTTTTAGGAATTTCAAAAACTTGAATCGCACTTATAATTCTCAGAAATCGATTTCCAACTTATCGAAAATCTGTCTGATAAATAAAATTAAGAAGAAGAAAGAAATTGATTTCGTTAATTATTTTTCTTAGTGTAGCTGTGCAGCCGCAGCTCTGTTTCGCTAACTTTGAACTCATTGTGCGGCTTTTAAATTTTAATTAGCGCCAAGTTGCAAGCTGCTGGGAGTGGCAGCCACTCATCGCAGCCCTAAAACTCCATATAATTAAACTTTTTTTTTTGACTTTGTCTGCTGTTCGGGAGGGGGATATATCCCATAAGTGTCTGCAGCTGATTTTTGGGGATGCGCCAATTTGCCAAATATTATTAACAATTAAATTGACGCCAAAGGAAACCATTGAGTGTCCCAAATCTGTCATCATCAATATTGACTGCCAAATTAATTTGTGTAAATAAAACAAAAAGCGTATATCAATACTATTTGTAAAAAGAAAAATATATAAAAAAAAATATTTAATTATATAAATCAGTACACATACAACAAACCATTGCATGTTAATATGCCAAGCATAGCACATACAATTTAAATAACAATTTTCTAAGAACTTAAATGTATTTAGCATATATATAAAAAAGAAAACCAAACAAGTGTCAAAACATTTATTTAGCAAACACAAAACTCTGGCTTCAAAAAGTGTCTACAAATGACAACAACAAGAAGAGCTAACATTAAAGACGCTGTATAAATCAATTTTTTTTTGTGTGTTTTAAAATTGTAAAAATTAAAATTAAAAAAAAAAGATTATTCTGGTTTCTGCTTTCTTCTATGTTTCAGTTTAAATTTAGTTGTCTTAAAACAAAAAAAAATCTGTATCTCTTTCATATCTTTCTTAACTACTATTTTGCTTTCACTTGGTAAAAGGACTAACCCCAGTTAAATAAGTTTTGGCCCAAGCAACTAAATGGTTAAGTGTGTTTTTGGCTCCAAATGGTTGTATTAAGCAGCCAGGAACTCACTCGTCGCTAAATGTTAGTTCTTGTTGTTGTTGTTCATTACAGGAGCCACACTAAACACAGATATTGGTCCCGACTCCGAGGCCCAGATCCATCCTGACCAGCACGACGATGAATTAGATGGCCAAGATAATGGCGATGAGCATATTGATACCACACAGCAATCCGAGGAGGTCACGCCCCCCGTCACGGATAAACTGGAGGCCCAAAAGAAGGCCGATCTGAAGAAGAGCGCCGCAGCGACTGCTGCAGCTGTGATTGCGGCCGGAAATGGCCAACAGAATAATGCCGATGCACCCAAGCCGCCAAACACTTCCGTTTAAATGCACAGAGAGAAAGAATGGGAGAGTTGCGTTTAAATACACAGAGAGAAAAAATGGGAGAATTCCTTGTTACAAGCAATTGGGTCCTTAGTAAAAGAAATGCAATCTCGCTCTCTCTCTGTCTCTCTCTATCTCCATTGCTCTCTCATTTTGTTCCGCTTAGATATATCTCAATGGCGCACAAAATATAAAAAAAAAAAACAAATATTTTAAAAAAGAATATAAACAAAAAACTAAGCAGAAAAACCTATCGTAGGCCAAGTATTTTTGTAAGCTCTCTCTTAAGTTAAAACCGCAACTGAAAATCTCCTGGAATCTCATGTTTTACAATTTCAAAATCCGGCCACGGTTCGAACAGTTCTCACAAAAACCTCCCCCCAACATTAAATCTCAAATTGTTTTTTTGTATCATAATTTTCTCACACGATTTATTTTTTTTGCCAATATTAAATTAATTTATATTAAGCTTCAACCTGCCAGCGTTTTTTGCATTTTTCAAATATATTTTTCTTGCTCAAACAAACTGTTAAATTAGCTAATAAACACAAAAATAAAAAGATATATATATAAATATATATAGTTTGTAATGTATACAAATTATGAATAAAACTTGGCTCGAATAATTAGCAAACTAAATGCCGCACATATAAATTATATAGTTATTAATATAAAAACAAATTGGCTAAATACATTTAAAATAATTTGCACACTTAATTTTCCGTAATTTTGTAATTTTAGCAATTTGTATAAACAAATGAAAAACAAAAACAAAAAACATTTATATTTTAAAGTTACAAATAAATTGTGTTTTTATTTAAATAATCAACAAATTGGCTTGAAACACATTTATTTAAATCGATATTGGTGTAGTTCATGATGATGGTATAGAATGTGATCCCTATTAACTGATTTACCCAATTCATGTTCCATTAACTCATTAGCAATATTTTATATGAATTTCGAATCAATTTTAAACCACATTTTAATATTTGTCCGTTTATCTTCACAGGTAAATCAATCAAGACGCCCACAAATGAAACGTAAGTAATTTTCAAAAATCCATCAACAAATTCTCGACTCCAAATTTTTATGTCAAAATAAGTTCAAAGTGCAAACGGGGCCAGGCCATTTAATTACATAAGTCATGCTCAGTCTCGCTCTGTCTCCTATCGCTCTCTCTCTCTATCTAACTCTCTCTCTCACCATCTGGATGTCAACCAACCCATAAAAAAATAACCCAAAAACGGTATCTGTCTGCCTGCTACTATTATTATGTAATACTGCATCCTATATATGGTATTAGCTGATCATTAAGCTTCACAATTTCTTTGCAATTAATTGCGTAGTTGAATTGTGTGCCTTGCGTCTTGTTGCATGCCTCTGTTGTATGGCTTTTAAAAGCATTTCATTTAATTTGTTAATTGTCATTTGTTAATTTCTTTTAATTTTTATTATTTTCATTAACCAGCAGCCAATGAACTTTTTCCCCATCATCATCATTAGCTGTAGATTATATATCATTGCTAGGCTCTAGTCATAGTCATTTACATTCGATAAGCGTTTAACTTAAGCACACATACGCATACACATAAGTACATACATACATATTTAAACATACACAGACACACAAACATAGACATATTTCCACTGACAAACAAGAGGCATATACCAAAAATTGCAAATAAAATGGGAAAATATTATTTAGATTATTAAATTTTACATAACATTTAAATTTTAAAAGAAAACTAAAAGTTTTTGAATATTGTTGTACTTTTCAATTTAATTTCCATTTTGGTTTATGTTAGAAAATTTAGCAAGCCAAATTACTCTTATTGTCAGTGGAAATGCACAATAAGCCATAAAGCTAAACAAATCTACAAAACTACTAAACCCAAAACTTGTCGCATTTGTTCGCCAAAAAAAAAGGAAAAAAAAAAGAAAAAAAATGTTCTCTCGTCTCATTTGTCTCTCGCTGTCTTGTCGCTCAAAATTGAAATCAAATCAAATTCACTGTGCAATACGCAAAAAACAAATTTCACGCTGCCACATTCACACACACACACCCTCACACACACGCTCACACACACACACACACACACTGCTCGTTCGCTCGTCCGCCCGCCTCGCCACGCCCAGTCGTTCTATATCTTATCCTGTCTCTGTCAGTCTCTCTATTTTGCTCTCTCTCTCTCGCTCTCTCTCTCTCTCTCTCACTCACTATTCACTGTGTTGTACCGCAAACAACAACAATTTAATCTGCATATACTAAAACGTCAAGTCGCTGTCTAAGCCATATCCCAAATCAAAAAAAAAAAAAAAACAGAGTTAGCCATTTCGCAAATGCATCACAACAAAAACAAAAACAAAAAAAAACAACAGCATCAACTTCCCCTCTCCACTTCTTTTGTGTACTTTCATATATGGACAAACACATACCAAACCACAAAAAAACAAAAAAACTAAAACCCCAAAAATATAAACTGTCAAAATAAAAACGAAACTGTCAAAAAATTGTTGTTTCTGCCAACCCCCCACTTTTCTGGTCGAAAACCAACTTTTGCAGCAGCGACAAGCAGCTCGAGTCCGGCGAGGCAGCGCATCATGGCCAAAATGTGGCGTTACTCGAAACACCCAATGGCATAACGCTTCTAGGCGCCAGCAAAGTGCGCGAGCCAAATGGCAATGGAAATGGCCATAACCACGAGCGATTGTCTGTGGAGCGGCGTCTGCAGGATGAGGATGATTCATTTGATTATGGCACGGATCGTGAGAGTAGTGTCTATAATCCGACAACGATGCCGCTGCGCAATGTGCTGATGGCTCAGGCGGGCGGACGCAACTTGCAGATGCGAAACGAGGCACCGGAACAACAACAAGAAGAAGAGACTGTAGCTGAGAATTCGGATTTGCTGCAACGTGGCAATCAGCTGGGCATACCCGAGTCACGATTTGCGCGCTGGCTGCCCAAGGATCAGCGTGAGCTGCTCGAGAAACAGGCCAATCTGCTGTCGGGACGCACTCAAACGACTCCAACTCCAGCAGCAGCAGCAGCACCAGCAACAGCAGCGAAAGCAGCTCCTCCAGCAGCGCCGCCAAAACCCAACAAAAATCGACCAGTAGCAACAACACCCACAACACCTACAACACCCAGGCTTCCACAGGAAACGGAAATCTAAATGTGTGTGTGTCAATGTGTGTCTGTCTGTGTGTGTGTGTGTGTGCAAGATTGCATTTCCCTGCACTGTGAAATATAATACTAAAATGTAGGCACATTTTCTCAATGTCTTGTTAGGCATTCTACGCACTATACAGTAGAATTTGGCTAAGTGTATTTTTCTCCGTTTTAACGGTCCACTTAAACGATCCAAATTCAATAATATAAAATTGAAATTTAAAGCATTGAGAAAGAGACAAACCCAGCAAGCAATCAATCAAATTGAACATTCAGTTGCATAGCAGCGAGCTATGAAACTCAAGTGTAACTCAACGAAATGCGAAACTCATGACAGCTTCAACAAGACACCAAAACACACACACACATAAATCACAACATTAGCGAAATTGTGGAAGTTGTGAGATCATTTCACAAAACAGCATGAAATTTAAGCATGAAATTAAGAATTTGTTCGAATATCTATTTAAATAGCGTGTTGCATGGCAAGCCTTGTGGCGCCACCTGCCACAAAGCTACGCGAATTGCTTATGCAAAGTATTCTTCAGTGAAACAAAGTCAACAATGGAGATGCGCGCAACCAGTGTTCAACTTAAGCTGTGCCCACTGTACTTTCTCTTTAACTTCCTTAAGAGCCATACAAATTTCCTTTTTTTTCTATTTAACATTTTTTTATCATTTACTTTTTAGTTTGCAAGTTGAACAATTATTTAATGTATTTCGCTAGTTTGTTAGATTTTTCAAACAACTCCTAAAAATAAGAAACAAAACGCGTTATTTTTTAAGTTGTAGTTAGTGTGACTTGTTTGATAGGGTTGTACATTATTTTATACTTTATATATATTTATAAAAAACAATTAACAATACCAAATAAAATTTGAAAAAAAAAAACAAAACAAAACGAAATGCTTGCGTGTATGTGTGTGTGTGTATTTAAGGGCTTGAGGGTTCTTTAATTTTTCATTACTGCAATATTTGTTGGTTTTTTTATTGTAATCCTATCTTAGACTTAAGTGAATAATATTTCCTCAACACACAACCAAATGGACAAATAACAAAACACACAAAATACCATATGTCAGACTACTATTAAAACTAAATGCGATTGAATTTGTTTAAGCTGCGTGCTTTGCATTTTCCATATTGATAGCCAGATAAACACGAACTGCAGATAAATTTAGACACAGACACAGACACAGACACACAGTTTCTAAAAGTCAGTCTAACTATCGAAATTATGGCTAACACGCAACCAGACTGCTGCCAGACATTTAAATGAGCCACAATATTTATAGAATATTTACAATACGAGTTGCATATGTGCTCTGCTCTGTGCCAAACAAATTATGTTAACGACTATCAGCTAACAGCGATCTGGGCCACACCACACCACGCCATGCCATGCCACGCCCCGCAATAAAGGCCAATTGTGGAAAAGTTGAGCGCAGAGGTCAAAGCCAAAGCTGAAGCCAAGGCTCAAGGCTCAAGGTTAACACAAAAAACTTTTCCAATAAATTTTAGCGATTTTGTGCGAAATGACAGACGTTTTAGAAGACTTTCACATGTCTAGAATAACTAATCTTGGCAGTGCTTTGAAAACTGTTTGCCATCAGTTAAATAAATCACTTGTTGTCTTTATAATGAGCTCTAATAATTTCATTCAATTTCCCAGTATTTAAAGTATATATAAAAACAGTCAAAGATATAGAAAAAGATTTGGGAATTTCATTATCTACTTAGCTTTTACCGAAAGGGGGGAAAAAAAAGGGATCATTTTTGGTATATGGCACATAAAATACAGTCTCTTTTTTATCAGAGATTGCATCAACACAATGCAATTTCCTACAGTTTTTTATAGCTATCTATTTGCATATTTACCGTTATGCAACTGTTTTAGGAGTTGCAATCAGCAGCGACTATTTTAGAGTAGTTGAAACATTGGATTTTTGTGGTGCCACAATGCAATCACAATTACGCAATTACGCTGCACAAGTTGTAGCCACTAATCAGAAACCAGCCGCATTGGGTGAAAGCAAGAGGCAATTGTGGCAAACAACAACCAAAAAGATACTCTTTCTCTAATCCAAAGCACACACCTTTCATAACCTAACCACCGACTAACCCCGCTTTAATGTCAATTATTGGGGACCCGTATCTGTTTGTGTGCTCCTCCTATCTATTGTCCCGGCTGCACGGCAAACAATTATTTTGACACATTTAATAAGTAGCCCACTCCCACACACCCTCCAAAAAATCACACAACAATAATAACAACAACAATAACAACAAAAACAACAAACAAAACAAACAACAACAAAAACGACAACCCTTAACCACAATTGAAACCAAAAACAGCAGCGACACCGAAAGTGCCGACATAAAAGCCACCTCCACCTCAACCGCGACGGCAACAACAACGGCAACGACAACACTGACAGGAGCTGGAATGGGTGCAGGTCCTGGCCTCGGAGCTGGTGTGGATGCTAACGGTGAGCAGCAGGAGCAAATGTTGCCCGGTAAGAAGGCCAAACGGTTGCCAGCCTTTGCCGTTGCCATTTTAAAGCGTTTCAATGAGCGAGATGGCAGAAAGAAGGACGCCAAGGATGGCAGCAAGGACAACAATGGGCAGGAGCAGGACACAACGGCGACAGGCTCAAATGAGCAGACCCAGGACAACAATACAACAGCAGCAACAATCGATGGCAATGACAATGAACCAAAGGTATACAAACAACTAAGCCCGCTCCACAACAGTCCTTTCTCTTTCTTTCTCTATATATCTCTCTCTCTTTATCTTACTGAGTGTCTCTCTATGTATGTGTGTGTGTGCGTCTGTGTGTGTGTGTGTGCGAGCGTTAAGTTTTCAACACCATTTAGCTTAGCGTAATTTTGTAGGCGGTGTAAAAGCTTAAACAATTCTTTATAATTTTTTCTATAATCACAAAATATTTTTGCCATTCTCTTTCTCTCTCTTTGTCTCTTTGTCTCTTTTTACCACACAACGTTTGGCTTACATAACAACAACAATCAACAAATTGCTATTTGTTTTTTTTAAATATTTTTTTTTCATTTTGTCGTATTGGTAACGCATGCAAAAATAATGTTTGTGTAACTTGTGTAAATACTACAAATTCTATATATGTACTTATCGATATAAAGGCTATAGTTTGGCAGAGCACTTCACCCGTGTGGACTTTTAAGTAAAGAAAAATCATATAGAAAAGCAGCAAAAAAATGCAAATAAAAAGGTATCACAATTTGCCCTCTAAAATCACCCAAAATGAACGCAAATAAATTTGTAAAATTGAAAATATTATTAAAAAAAAAAAATCATAACTGAATTTATTTTATATTTTCGACAGCAAGACAAACAACTCGTCTATGCTGAACTTGTATTGAAGCCCGCTAATGAGAAACCAGCAGCTGCTGCAACAAAAGCAACAACAACAGCAACACCTGCAAATACAACAACAACAACAACACCAGTGGATGCAGCTGCCAAAAATGCAACGGAATATGCCGAAATAGTCTATGTGCAAAAGGGCGATGGCAAGAAATAAAAAATACTCAAAAGCAAGCCCCATGAGGCTGTTGACAGCAACAACAGCAAAAGAAATATACAAAAAAAAAAAACAACAGCAACTGCAACATTAAACATAAAAACACATAAATATTGTGAACTACAAAAAAAATACAACAACAACAACACAAAACAAACCCAATGCATTAACCATTAAATATTATTGAAATATAAGTCTTAAGTGTGGTTTTTCAAAAGCTTCATTGAATGTGTGTATCTAAAAAAATCTAAAATCTAATCTAAATCTACAAAAGGCAGCAGCAAAAGAAAAAACAAAAGAAAAACAACAAAAAAAAAACGTAATGAATGTGTTATAAAAATAAAACAAAAAGCATTTTTCCCATAAAAATATATAATTCATAAAAAAAAAAACAGAGCGCACAGAAAATCTTCACACAAAACACAACCCCAAACACCTAAATAAAATTTACAAATGAAAAAAAGTAAAATTAACAGGCAAACTTATTATAAACACAAATTATAAATTAAATTTACATAGGCAAAAACAAAAACAAAAACATAAAAAAAAAATATTTGAAAAATCTCAATTATTTACATAAATGTCTCGCAACTAAGCTAATTGTAATTTAAGCCAAGAAAATATGCAAAAAAAAACCTACAAAAAAATATTATTTAGATGAACCTTAAATTATTCCTAAACGATTTTGTATACAAAGAGAAAAAACGTTTTTTTTAAACTATTTTGATAAAAACAATTTTGAAACAACTAATCGCAGCCAGAGCAAAGCATTTAAAAAAAGATAAATTACGAATCTCAAACAAATTTCAAATATAGAAACTCAAGCAAAGGCGCAACAGATTGTAACCGAAAATAATTTATGCTAATTTTTGTGTATTACGTAACTCAAACATTGTCCATCCAATTTCAATCTCGGAAGTATTTCTTTGTCTTATTTAGAACTGGCAAATTCATATATACGATTATGTTATTAATTTAAATAAATTTAATAATTATGATAATTACGTCTAATTTAAGTGCATCACTAATTATGTATTTTGATTATTAATTTTACATATGTAAATTATAATTTGTATAAAGTTAAGCTGAGCAACATTTTTGAATAAAATTCTTTACCATAAAAAACAAGCGAGTTTTTTAATTCAATTGTAAAATATAAGAAAAACTCAACATTTTTGACGACCAGGTAATAGGTAGAAATACCAACATGTTGCAAGCAGCCGCTGAACTAAACTGAAATAAATTCTGTTGCAAGCTTCTAGGTTTTCCAAATTGGATGGTCTCCCATAATAAATAAATTTAAAAAACAAGGCATACTTTTAGGCTGTATCGAAGGGCATTTTAAACACAAAACCATTGCATACTTTTGTGCTGCCCATAAAATAACTCTGAGAACGGATCAGAAAAATGGCGAAATACTTACTGATTTTCAAGGTCAAGGACCTTTTCTATCGAACTGCATTCAATTGTTCTGTGATCAACTAAGAACCCAAGCTGGTCTTTAATTGACAAGGATGCGATGGACGGCGTCAAGGCGTGGAAATTGAAGAGGTTCTGAATGCGGGCATTGGCCCGACACGTGTCTGGACATGTCACTGTGATGGCTGTGAACTAATACCGGTCACATAGATGTCGCATTGTGAATTGCACACCTCATTGCGCCGAATGGCATTCTTGGACAAGCTGTCAGCACAGTCTGTGATGCACTGGAATACATGTAATAGCTTTAAAAGGCCAAGAAGAAAAGTTCAAATATAGAAAATATTGGTTTTCACAAGGGTTACAATTTGATATCCTTGGACATTCTCCCGCCAGGCATTTAATCAGGAAAGGACACACATGTCAGCTTTATGTGTCCTATGGATATCTTCAGGGCCTTTACTGAAAAACGAATACTTGTAATGGAAATTAGTAAGAATCAAAAATCCTTTTTAATTAGGGTACATACATCGCATGCTTTCAAATGTATAATTATTTATATGGTAAAGTTGTAATTAATGAACCAGTTTGGTCAGTAAACAAGCGAATTGTTTAAGAAGTCAGCCTTTTACCGTCAGTTGCCTGAGTGCTGGTAATTAATAAGAAAGGTCATGTTTACAGGACACATTCTACTTGACAACATTTGAGGGCAATATTGAACATAATCCGAGCGCTGCTATCATGCTAGGCACACAGTTGACAACAATAGCTCTACCCAAGCACACAAGCATTTACTAGATACCTCTAACAAAAGGGGCTCAGACAGTTCAATTATCTTAAGCACACATACACACACACACACACACAACACACACACAAGACACCAACATTACTGGACTCGCGGTCGTATCCGTAATTTCTATTATCATGCAACACAGCCTGGTTGTGTCAGCGCAGACTTAGTTAAATGTCTGCCTGTTTGTCTCCATGTGTGTGTGTGTGTGTGTGTGTGTGCCTCATTACAAATACACAGTAGTAAATACATTTTGTAAGTCACTCAACGAGCATTTTATTTGTTTAATTAAAACAGCTGCAGCAGGTACCGCACCAACAACCAGCTGAAAAATGCATGCATGCAACAAATTCAAAAACTATTTGACATGACTAATGATATGCTGAAATCTGTGAGTGGCAAATTGAAATGGAAATCGAGTTTATGCCATAAAACATGACATGTCTTCGCCTTCTGCGGCAGTCACGTAACTGCAAATTTACAGTTTAGCATTTGCAAGAATTTCTATTTGGATTAAATGCAAATTCCCCCCTCCACAAAAAAATGTCAATTACACACAGAAGAAAATTGTGGCACACTTATGAGTATTGTGTGTCATTATTCATGGCCGCAATCTCTGACTTGTTTTAATGCAATTTATATTCTTGTTGTTGTTGTTGTTGCTGATGTGTTGCTCAAAGGAAACGTCAACTTTTGCACTTGGCCTGGCCAAAAGAAAATGAGCTGTTGAATTTGACTGACTGTGGTTATGGCTGCTGATGATGCTGACTCTGCGGCTTTGGCTTCAGCTTTTCTTTTTAGCCGCTTTTGCCAGCCTTGTCAGTCGTGCGCAGGGCGCCCTCAACTTTTTCTGACATTTCAATTTATAATGCTCAAAATCTGCGCATTACCCCGAGCATCGCATTTTATATTAGACGAAAAACAAGAGTAGGCAACTTACTTCGTCTATTTTTTATTTCCCATTTCAGTTTTTTTTTTTTTCTTATATTTTGTTTTTTGGCAGTAAATGCGGCAATAGCGTAAAAAGAGAAATACAAGTCTGCATTTTTATGCCCCGGGCTGTACATTGAATTTGAAGCTGCTGCTTCTGTTGCTGCTGCTGCTGCTGCATTCTACGACAGTTTTCACGTTTTCCAACGGAGGCTGAGTTGAAGTGCACTCGAGGCAAATGGTATCGTTGCGGGGCTGACATGACATCGCCGTGCATTTTAAATGAGACAACCTGTTTTTTACCTTAATTTTTTTTTTTCTCTTTATTGTTGCGACAGCATTGATTCTGCACCGTTGCATTTCAATCAGGACTATTACCTGGGCAGGCCCAAAAGTTACAGGCACTAAATGTATATTGCTTTTCGAAATGTGATTTAATTTAATTAACCTCAAATCTCTACTAAATCTGTCCCAAAATTGATACTAATCTTAAAGGATAAATTAATGCAGCTGTTTATTAAACTAATCTTTCTAGCTATCAATAAAATGAGAAATTTTGTTGAAACTTGGCTACTTTTTTAGACTTGGACTTGTTTCTGAATTGATAACAATATTCAACTTGATAAGAAACTATGCCTATAAGGGTTTAGCTTTCAAAATCGGTTAAGCTTAGACAAAGTTGTAACAGCTCAAAATAAGCAAAATTTCTTGGCAAGACTTACTACTTATGAATTTCGACCAAAAATTTCCTTAAGTAGATTATGTTGTGTCTCTAGAATGATATTTTTTTGGTTTTGCACTTAAGATACTCAAATCTGTTATATGCGAAACTTTACCGTGTTTTTCAACTGTACAAACAGTACTTCGATTAATTCCACGATCCCTGGCCGGAATCCCTTTCAACTTTTTTCGCTTTTGTCTCAATTTGCCGGTTTGCTGGAGTAATTCTCTGGTCCCATTTCTTGCTGTAAGCCTACATAAGCAATGTGCGACAAGTTTTAGCAATTGCTTTGCAGCGACCCATGGGGAAAAACTCTTGAAACACCTGTACAACAACAACAACGACAAGAAAAACAACAACACAAACAGCAACAACAATATGAAGATGAAGAAAAAGAATGAAACTACAGCACAGAAACTTAGTTCCCTTCTAGTTGTTTCTTGTTTCGGGCACTTTTGTTTATTTCTCACTAGTTGGGCTGCTGTTGTTATTGTTGTTGTTTATGTTGTTGTTGCTGTTGTTGTTGTTGTTGTTGTGAGTTTGCCTGCAGTTGTTTCAGTTTGCATGGCTCTTAATTTTTGATTTTTGTTTGATTGTATTTGAGTTTTGTTGCCTTCCAGCTGTTTGCCTTATGACTGTTTTGTTCTTGTTTTTTCTTGTTATTTGTTGTTGGTTGCTATTGTTGTTGTGCTAGTGGCAAATTCATGTATATTTGATGTGCGTGCAATTTGGCAAAGTAAACGAGGCCAGGACTTAAGGTCCACTTAGCTAGTTGGTGGACATTAAAGTTGCACTCTGTAATTCAATCAATTCGTCAACCCACACCCACTTCCCACCCCACATACCACCCACTTCCAATCCCAAAACCCCACCGACAAACATATTTCGCATAGAGAGCACTAATTAGTCGTAATTAATATCACATGCATTCCAAGCTGATTATATAATCAACAAATGCCATTTGGCGAACGAGCCACACATATCAGTTACACAGTGTGAACGCATTACACTCCATTTAATGGATACGTGATCCAGGAATGTACTTTAAAATTAATTGGTAATTTTCTAATCCACCAAATGGGCATAGCCAAACTATAATGGAACATTGAAAGGTATTTAATAATTGAATATAACAAGTCAAAAAGGTAAAACAAAAACATTTACTTTGTGTGTTCCTTGACAAATAATAACAAACTTTCAAACTTTGAAGTTTCTATATTTATTTATATTAGCATATGGGTACATGCAATTGGGCATACAAAAGCTGCTTTTCAGTACTAATTATTGAAACACTTTTTTTTTCCTTGACACCCCAAATGTCAATTGAGCAGGAGGCTCATTTAATGTGGTTTCATTGGGACTGTTATGTTCCTTAAGCTATTCTCTAATGGATCTAATCCAATTTTTTTAGATTTCCTTTCACTATGCTTAATAATATGCAATTTTCCCCAATCTGGTGGCAAAAATGTACAAAATCCAATACAAAATCTCCATAGTCAAAAGATTTTTGAGCCAATAAGCAAAAATGGATTATTTTTGTATATTAAATTTCACAAGTAGATAAATAAATAAATCTTGTTAATTTTAATGTTAAGTAGTTTAGAAATATCCATTTTATAGTAGAAAAATAAGAAAATATTCAAAAGTCAATAAATACATACATATTTTTGCAAACAAATTTAGAAAATATGAATTTTTCCCAATGTAAAAATATATATGAGCCAAACTGTATGTAAAGTTTCTGTTTTGAAAAGTTCCCACATACCAACAATCCCTTACAAACAGTTACTTTAAAGCTTTCGTTCAATTTCTCTTTTAAAAAAATAAATAAAATGGGCCCATAACCTACGACAAGTAAAGAATTCTTAATCCCAATAATGTGCACAGCTTTCACTTGGCAAGCTTAAAAATGTTCGCTCGTGTTGTAAGCATAACGGATTACTTAAACTTAAATCCGCCTCATCATTATCAACATATGCCAATCAAAACTTTGTCGTCTTGCTGGGAATTCGATAAGCGCGCCTACAAATTGTTCAAAATTGGACACAGAAAGCTTTAGCGGCAACAGCTGTTGCAGTAATTTACTATCAACATCCACACGATTCGCTCTTTGCTGAATGTGCAAGCACAAAAGAGGGAGAAAGAAATAGCTCTTGTATAAGAGCACAGGCTGTGGAATGTAAGCTTTAACCGCATTGCATTGCTCTTAAGAACGCTCTCTTCACAAGTGAGCTTTTAAGAGAGCGCTTGAAAGCCGACGATGATTTAAGCTGTTGTGTTGAATTCTAGTAAAAATTTGAATTTTTTTCTTGTAACTATTTGATTGTGACCGAGGCAGACTAGTTAACTGATAAGCTCTTAAGAGGCGTCATTTTTTTAAGAGTAAGCCACTGAGACGCTTTCACACAGACACATACATAGAATGCTTATGGGTATGTTTGCTAATTCATAAAGGAACTGTGCCACTTGAGCAGTCAACAAGCTTTTGCTTGTGTCCTTCATAATTTCAGCTCTCTGTGTGCAGTTGTGTGCATGTGTGTGTGTGTGTGTGTATGTGTGTGTGCTATTTATTCACTAGCATTTTAAGTAGCAACAGGTCAGAATTGCTGCTCTGTTATTTCAAAAATACAAATCAAAGCTCAAGCTTTTTTAACTTTCTGGTAGTATGAAAGTAATATAATTTACTTTTATTTATTTATTTTTATTAAACACTCTTCTGCAGAAACAGCTGCTGAAAAGTATGCAAAGTATTTTTTTGTTTTTAACTGGACCTCGTTGCAATTACGCTTGATTGCCAGGAAAAGGCGTAAATTAAAACATGAAATGAAATACAGAAACAAAATAAACAAAAAATTAAAGAGGAGCAGGAAATAAAAGCAACCAGAAACTTTGTTCGCTGCGGATTGGGAAGCACTGTAAAGGGCAACAGTGCGCATACTTAATTATATTTGAGTTGTTTATATTTCTCGCTCTCCCTCAGATGTTGATGTTCTTCTTGTTGTTATTGTTGTTATTGTTGTTGTTGATGTTGGCACTTTTGCCGACATCCGAAACACAAATTTTTTATTTTATCAAATTTGTGGTTTTAATAAGCACCCAACAAGTCAATATACGCCAAAGCCAAACGCGTAAAAGGGACACAATTAATTACTCATAGCGGAAAAAAAAAATAAATAAAAAGTTTATGAGGAAAACTGTGCAACAAGGTGAACTTTTGTTTGCCGTTTGCTCCGTGCAAATTGATGTGTAAATAAGAAATAAACAAGAACTGAACAATTCTCAAAAGTTTTTTAGACACGTGTTGTATCTTGATTAAATGCTCTGTTCTTTACATTTCTTCACTAAGCCGTTGAATTTTTCAAACACTCCTCTTTAAAGAGCGCAAAAATAAATCAACCGTTGCATTGATTATTTAGTAGTCAAAACTGTTGACTAGATTTAGGCACAACACGCAACAAAAAAAAAAAAAGTGCATTTTACGCGGCATTAAATATTTAGAATAAAATGCATCAACATTTTCTGCATGAACCCACAAAATGTTCGGAATTTTAGTTATTTTTGTGGCATTTCAGTTTGTTGTTCACTTTTATGGTTTACAGTTTTTGGTTATGGCAACTCGACTAAATTACATGTTGGCAAATATTTTATGTAAATAGATTTCAAATAAGTGGCGAGCATTTTATTCAAGTGCACGCACCACAAATACTACAGTAATGAGCAGCTCAGATAGTTTATAATGAAGTGCAGGCAGCTGGTGTTGCACCTGCCTCGGCTGCTGACGCTGCTGCTGCTGCTGGTGCTGCTGTTGGTGCTTCTCATGCTCCCAATCCCCATCGG
Source organism: Drosophila kambysellisi (assembly GCA_035042185.1). Classification (NCBI taxonomy): domain Eukaryota; kingdom Metazoa; phylum Arthropoda; class Insecta; order Diptera; family Drosophilidae; genus Drosophila; species Drosophila kambysellisi. The sequence goes on along the minus strand of JAWNLS010000945.1, from coordinate 1,575,936 downwards.
GTGCTCTAGCAATATGTAAGAGCTGTCCTCCATGTAGAGCGAAGAGCAGCTACAAATATTATGCGACCCACAAAAACCGCAAATCTAGAACAGCGTATTTAATGTCGTGTGGACAAGCTACAGAGGGGTATGTGGGAGTTGAGGAGTTGAGGAGGGGGATCAGCAGTTTGCAATGTCACTTTTCAAAACAGTGACATTCAATTTTCAACAGAAATGTTTTGTGGCTGTGAAGCGGAAATTGAAAATGTCGCAACACACAACAACAAATACAAACAACAATAAACTTTGGCGTCCCTTTGAAAGAAGTTTTAAATGCCCGATCGAGACTCTGATGCATTTACCGTTATTATAATGGGGAGCAAACGGCTATAGTTGCATTTTGTCTTTTAATTACTCAAATGGGAAAGGCGGCAACATGTGGAAGGGGGCGGTGCGCCAAAAAATCAGCGAATGCCCAGCCGCAATGGAATGAAAAGTGAAATGTTGCACAGTTGAACAGTTGAACAGTAGCAGCAGCAGCAGCAACAACGACAACAGGCAACATCAGCATAATCATCGCTTAACAAGTTGTTGCCTCGCTGACTGCTGCACGCTGTCAGTTTGTGTCCTTGTCCGGACGGACAGGAAGATGGCCGACGGCTGTAGCATATCAGGCAAAGTATTTAATTTCCACAGCATACAAACTGGCGCACCTGCAAACAATGGCCCAAGCCCAAGCCCAGGCCCAGGCCCTCGCACAGGCACAGGCACAGGCATCGTGCCCAGCACCAGGCTCGGGATCTGGCCCAGGCTCATGCTCAGGCATGAAATGTGTGCCAAGGCGAAGGCTGCCTCACAGCGAACCCCTTGCCACCCCTTGCTGCCTCCACTACCACCACCTGCTGCAAAAGAGGGAAAGGTAAACCAGCCACGCACAAAACTATGCTACAGCTTTTTTCTTTTTTCATTCTCTTGCAACAGGAGCATATTCACTATCGAGTGTAGCTTGTAACAGTATAAGAATCGAAATAAATACGAAATAGTTAAAATACTTAAATAATTAATTAATTTAATATGTAATATGAAAGCGTATCGAAACAGAAGCACTACTCAAATTATATAAATAAATATAAGAAATATTTGAATTGATAATGCTATTAATTTTTGTAGTCGGAGACGTGTCTTTTAAAGCGTTACAAACAATATTATAATACCCTCCATTTATCATTTATAAGGTCATAGTTAATAATAATAATAAATTTACAAATCATAATACGACTTAAGGCGTAGAAGCGATTAGAAAAATATTATGAAAAGATACTTTTGATTCTTCAGTTATTTATGATTTTTATATAAATAAATAAATAAAAGGCTTGGTTCAATAAAAATAATAATAATAATTTAAAAAAATTTTAGTGTTGTATTTTCCTATTTATTAAATAAATAAATTAAATAAAAGAGTAAACGGACTTTGGCTTGCCACAACATAAAAGACTCGTTGCTTGTTTTGTGTGTCTGCTTTTTACTTATTGCTTTAATTTTGTCACGTTTCAGCTGAAAGAATAAGGGAAAGGTAGAAGGGGCGGGCAGAGGCAGTGAGCGGGTGAAATGAGTGCAAATCATTTCAATGGTGCTTCATGCGAAGGGGTGCGGGGTGAGGTACCAAGGGCGTTGCTAGAGCATTCACATAAATAAAAATAAATAGCAAAATTTGCCATTTCGTGCAGCAACTTTCACTTTTTTGGAGGGCTGCAAATAAAAAGGTTTTTCTTCTATTTTTCTTTTTTTTTTTTTGGACAACGTCTATTTTAGTTTTATGGCTTAAATCAATTCAATGGCAATGCAAACAGTTAAAGCCGATCTGCCAATATAGAATATGGAATATGCTTTGCGGTTCGCATTGGGTTGGTGAACCAAACCAAACCAAACCAGAGCCAAACCAGAGCCAAACCGGATGTTGAGGTTGACCCCGGTGTCAAGTCAATAAATTCTCATTGCGCCAGCCATAAATCAGCATCATGGTGCGCTAAGTGTCATTTTTTGTGACATCGGGATGGCCAGGAGGGTTGATGAGGGGAATGGGGGGTGGGGACGTAGTCAAACAACACCTAACAAGCCAACAAGCCACCCAACCGGCAACTGGCAGCTACACAATGCGCGTTATAATTTACACCTTGTGGAGGCGTCTACAGCAACTACAACTGTCATTTGACCTTTGCGGGGTGAACTGTGTGGAAGCTCTCTTAGAGAGAGAGGAAGGATGAGAGGGAGATGGAGAGAGGGAGGTGTATGAACTGACGGTTACATAGTGCCACGTTATATATTTTACTGAAAAGTGCAATTGCTTGATTTTAGAATTGGCTGCGATGGCTTTTCATTTTGAGTGACTGACGCCAGAAAGAGATAGAGACAGAACAAGAGAAAGAGACAGCGCTGGGAGAAGTGAGTGAGGAATAGGAGCTATGTGTACTGCATGGTTGGTCGCTTTGGTGCCCGCAAAAGGTATAAGATAACATTGTAGCCTTGTGATTGATGCTCTTTGCTCCCTCCACAAATAGATTGCATTAAGTTCGCTGAGTGCACGTGAAATATAACACTAGAGATTTAGCGACAAGAAACAAGACACCAATAAACTTATCTTAAAACCCATTGACCCGTTTTCTCCTGTGGCTAAAAATTCAACATTTATTTTTTTTTTTTGCTGAAAAGGGTTAACTTAACCCAGCTTAAAGTTTAGATATAGTCTTATCAGTTACTTAAATATACAAATAATTGTGGTGTTTATATATTTTACAACAGTTTTGTGTAACTATTTAAGGCCTATGGCCATGACAATTCCAAATTGATTAGGCATTATCACCGACCTAGATGTGTAAGCAGCAGCTGCGAGTTAAATTGGCTTAATTATTGGTAGTATCACGCAGCTGTATGAAAAGCGGGCGCAACAGGCTTTCAGCCATATATGTTGCAATATCCTCACACTCCTTTAAGCCTGCTGCTGATGCTGCGAAGCGCAGCTGCACTGATTGCCATAACAACTTTTGAAATTAAGTCGCTGCTAGTTGTGGCAGAGCTGTGTGGGGGGGGGGGGGGGGGCATGCGACAGATGGGCACACAATTGACGCAATTGCAGCGATACTTTGATTTTATTTCATTTGCAGCCGACGGATGATGGGAACAGAAAACCCAGCAGCAACCGGCAACGAAGATCCAGCATCGACCATTTGAGAGGAACTGGGGCAGTGGCAGTGTCAGGGGAGCGGAGAGAATGTGGCTGGCTGGTTGACTGCATTCGGAGAAACAGTTGGCAATAAAAATTGCATTGAAACGCTTAACCAAGCAGCGTGCATCAAATTGATTTCATACGCCATGCGATGCCTTCAATTTCCCATTGTGCCCCGGAAAATATGCTACGCTTTTTGAGCTGCACAAAAATATTGTCTTGCAACACAGCACATAAAACCAGACACCCCCTCCCCCAGTGATTGCAACGGTAGCGAAATGTAATTTTCGTGGCAAAAAACGAAAGAAAATCGTGTAAAAATTGCTGAACTTTCCGAGTTAGCGAATTCGAGATACCTGCACCAAATAATAATAAATAAAAGTTTTTATAAAATTTTATTTCTATAAAATTAATTTTTTAATATTTAATTGTTATTCGAATAAGTTGAATTTTCATGTAAAATAAAATTATACTTTTCAACACCAGCGCAAATATACCCGCTTCGTCAATTAGTGAGGGTAAAAACAGCAAATGGCAATGTGAAAAGCAAAAGTGGCATGCGTGAAAAATACGTGAAAATTGGTGGCTGTATTTCTTGTTGTTGTTTTCGATTTTCACGCTCAATCCCTCAATCAATATCAGCGAATCGAACCAATGAGATTTTCGCATGCCTTTAAACTTGTTATTTCGAGTAAATCCGCGGCACAATTCGCGCTGACGCCAAAGTTGGAAAGACCCCAAATTGAGCGGGGGGAGGGGGTGTGAGTGGGGTGATTGGAGGTGGGATAGGGAACAGGGAAAACACACACACACACAAACAAACAGTCGCGGCTTTGGCAACAATTTGGCATGTTGTTGCCAGATTTCTTTATCTCCCATAAGCAGTAAGACACAGAAAACATATATGTCTATAAGTATAAATAAGCCTCCAAAAGATCTATTCAATTCGCAAGTTCGAATTCTTTGGCTCACTGAACAATTTCCACATGTCGGAGAAGGGAGAGTGAACTGATTTTATGGCTTTCTCATGCTTCTGACTTTTTCTTAACTATTAACAGCTTTTAAGTTGATGTATTTAATTAATTATGCTATAACAAACGTGTCGTTTACACAACACTTAAAACGCAGCAGAAGCCTTTGGGTCATAAAATTTAATGAATATGACATCCACTTGAGAACACAACGAGATGCTCCTTGAGGCACCAGAGAAAATGGTATGCAGCTCTCATATGTGGAATTAAATACTTCAGTTCCAAATCAGATTGTCAGTCGTAAAGTCTACCGAAGAGTGTAAAAATATATTTAACAAAATTTCTTTAACTAACTAAACTAGTAAATGAAAATAAATAGCATTTGTTCTCAAGTTATACGTTTCTATACATTTTTATAATATAAATTAAAAATATATCAAATTAAAAATAAAAATAAATCACATATCGAAAAATTTTGAAATATTAAAAATAATTTAGTTTGAGTCAAAATTCTGGTAGTTTTCATTTCAAGTGACAACAGCAAAAACAGAAGGTTATCTCCTTAAACTAAACATCCTTTGATTCAATATTTTTTAAGACATTACGAGACAGTTCTCAAATTGAATTTAAAATCTTGCTAATTCTTTTATCGATTTTAAAAGCTGAACTCAATTTGATGGCAGTTTGCATTGACAGGTATCCACTGGAAATCGCTTAATAACAGCAACCCAAATCGAGACATCAATCAAAAAGCCACACTCTGGTTGTGTGTGTTCGTGTGTGTGTGTGTGTGTGTGTGTGTGAGTTGGCTTGTGTGTCTATATAAGCCGCTTCCTTTACACCCTCGAGGAGTGGTGTAACCTTCAAAGGGGCTACCACAAATTGACGTTGAAAATCGATGGCTAATAGGCAAGTGTATCTATGTGTGTGTTGTGTGTGTGTGTGTATGTGTGTGTGTGTGTGTGTGTGTGTGTGTGTGTCAGTTATTGTGATGTGTCAATGGCAAAAGGCAGCGCAGCATTGCATGAAACATAAACCGCACCCCACACATGCACACACTGTGTGTGTGTGTGTGTGTGTGTGTGTGTGAGTGTGGTGTGCATCTGAATTTGATTTAAGGCCAAGTTGCTGAGCTGTTCCTTGGCTTAGTTGCCTGCAGCTAGCGAGACATTAGAAAAACGCGACGAGCGTGAAAAAATGGAACATAACACACATAACACACACACACACACGCACACATCCCGCATGTGGAGCGTGTGGCAATAGTGCACTATGGAATAAAATAAGCTTTTTGTGGCATAAAAAAAACACTTGGTGTAAGATTTGTTAAGGATTTTGTCTCTTTTGTTCTAATTAAATATTTAGCAGGGGATGTTTCTTTATAATAATTACAATAAGCCAAAGAAATTATAATCAAATAATTATTAAAACACATAAAATTAGTCATTAAATTAACAGCATTTAGCTAAACTTAACTCTTAATTTTGTAAAACAAAACTTATCAAATACTAAGTTTCTGATTTTAATAAAAGTGTTAAGCAGAAAATATAATTTGATTTACCAGCGCAAAATGTCCATTCGTCAATAAAAAATAATACTGCAAAAATTTCAAATACTTTGTGAATTTTTTTCTCACTTTTTTTAAAAAAAAAAATTCCAATTTTACATAAAAAAAAGGTATACTTTTGCCTAACGTACGCTGTCCGTTGACGGTAGTCAAAGCAAAGGCAAAACCGTTAGTCAAGTTGAAAGATTGATTAGTTTTTAACAAGTTGTGACTCGCACAGGGACAAGACCAGTAGGAGTAGTAGAGGAGACGAGGGTTGGGGGGGGTTAACTAGTGCCAACACGTGCAGAGAATTAACACTGAAACGAGAGGTTGATGACGAGACCGTTGAATGGCAGCAATTAGCAAAGGCAGCCAGCAGCAGGAGCAGCAGAAGAGGCAGCAGCAGAGGTAGCAGCCACATCTGCAAAGTTGTCAAGCTACAACCCAATCCAATCCACAGCTGATCCACCATAGAAGCTGTGACCCAACGACAGCTCGTAGATATGTTAGTTTCAAACGTAATCTCGCTAGCTAACAGCAAAACTTAAATTTTCTAAAATATATATATACATATATGTATATATATATTTGTTATTGACCCAACGCACCACCCAACCACCTGACGCCTATCCATGCATGCCTTATGTGAGGTTGGAGAGGAGAGGGGGAGATCGAGTGGGGTAAGGATTGGGGTATGGGTAGGGGTGTTGTGCATACACAACTGCATACAGAATCACATTTCGCATATTTGCATACGAAATGTATTTGCGCTCTGTGAAGCACAACAATAAACATTGTAAATATTTCTTGCCATTTTTTTATTTTTATTTTTTATTCTAGTTGCATGTATTTTTTTATGATGCCCCATGTTGTTTCTTTGTTTTGCAAGCCGCACACAATCATTTTTCTTGCTTGTTTCGTTTGCTTTTACCTTGCTCACTAGTGTTAGTTTTTATTACTGAACAATATATTATTCAATTGGATTTTGTTGTTACATGCAACACATTTTTTATGGTTTGTTTACATTTGTTTTTTTTTATGTGATTTATTTTTTTTTTTGTTCATACGCTGACATAAATCAAGGTTTTGTTTCAAATAGGGTTAGGAAAAATGTAAGCAAATATTTGGAAATTTGCCAGTCAAATTGTGTGTTTAATTTGGGAAATTAATTTGCATTAATATTAGTTTAAATAGGTGAATAATAAATGTGATTAATTATTTAACTCGATAAGCCTGAAAATTATTATTTAGTATAATAAGGTATATATTTTATGTATTAAGTACAAAGTAAATTTAAATTAACTGAGCTTAATAGTTAAATTATGAAGCTGTAATCAATTTAGTAATTATTTCTTGCAGCTTCTTTTAATTTAATATTTGTGAAATGGCTTCAAGCAATCAGCGCAGATAAGCGAATAATCAAGTAATTAAATGCCTGCAAATTGAAATATAGTTGAAATCCAAATTGTATTCAACTTGAAAAAATGGAATCTTGACAGCCAGTTGATTCAACTAATTTGCTTGAGAGTCTGACACTTTAAGTAGCCCAAGCAACAACAACAACAACAACAATGACGACAACGCCAACTAGCTCCACGTGTTGCACTATAAAATGTCGTCGAGTAATTGGAAAAGAAAAAAAAATCACTGTGTCAGGGAGGAGGAGGAAACCAGATCCAGTCCAGCAGATAGCTGGCAATTCTAATTAAATTCATGCTCGCACTTTCCTTTAAGCAAATTTACAGCGAGACGATGGCCAGGAGGAGTGTGGCACGAGGGGTGAGTGGCACCGGCACCGGCACCGGCAGAGGCAGAGGCACAGGAAGTGTTAGTGTTAGTTGAGGCTAAGGGACAAAAGTTGAAGGCAACATTAATTGCAAATCCGCAGCGCCCACAGAGAACGACAGAGAGAGAGAAAAATACACAGAAAGAGAGAGAGACAGAGAGAGAGAGAGAGAGAAAGAAAAGGCAGCAGGCGGATGGCACCTCAGCCTTGTGAGCCTGCCGTATTGCTGGTTGTCCTCGTTGGCCACCATATCCTTGACCCGTTTTGTTGCCGCAAAATTAAAACGGCTTTTTCTTAGTTCATTTCATTGCATTTCATGAACAATTTAAGCCAATTGCCAACTAGGCCGTCTCTGTCCTTGCGCCCAGAGCTTTATAAATTCATTTTGCAAAACAGTTTACTGCCTTTAAAAAAAAAAAAACAAACTGTAAACTGAAAGCAAATATGAAAGCCCCCACTTTACTTGGTCATCAGGACTTTTCCATTACACGTTTTTACGATTTTGCTGTTTAATAACTCTATTTTTGCAAAATAAAATGTAAGTTTCAACAAAATTTACATGAAACTAGATTCGCACAAGAACTTGATTAGGCTTTAAATAGGGGAAAACCTTAAAGTTTTCATTTTATTTTGCTTCAAATTTAAGTGCAGCTTTAATTCGTCAGGAAATTGAGGTAAGAATCTGTTAACATAAATTCAAATATCATGTATGGAACGTTTTTAATTAAAATCCCGCAGCTGCTCTCAAAAAACTAACCACAAAAATCTTATTTACACCGCCTAACCGCAATTTAATGTGGCAAGCATTTTGGGCGCCCAGACGGCATCGCCTTTTTATTTACGACTTCAATAACGCGACTACGCCAACATCATCAGAACGCTCAAGTGTGGGGGGGGGGGGCGAGGAAGGACGTCTGTGGCATGCCCCCGCTTTTGGTTTTGGTGCAAGCACAAAGTTATTAAAATGCGTCAGCTTTGTGTTTGACTCTCACAGTTATTTAATGTTTGTCGCGAACCTCAAGTCGCGACAGGTGGTTGTGCCACACGAATGTGCCACACATGCGGCCGTTTGTGTGTGTGTGTGTGTGTGTGGAGTAATCTCATTAATAGGCTGCGCCATAAGGCGAACTGACTTTGAGCAAATACAACAAGATTAGTGAAATGGATAAAATTAATATATTTATGTATATATATTTATAAAAATAATTAAAATTAAAATTATGGCTTGTGAATAAGAAAATAATATTTAGTTAATAGTTTAAATTGCAATATAAAAGCGGGACTAGCTTAAATATATAAAGTAATTATCAAATCAGAGCGCTGTAATTTTTTGCCAAGTTTTAAGACAATATCTTAACAAAAATAATTTTACAAAATGGTAAAAGAGAAATTATTAAATAAATCTGTTTAAGTTTAAGTATTTTAAATAAACTGAAATCAAATAGGAAATTATTAAATCATAAGTTGCTAATTTTAAGCAGCAAATTTATAATTTGGCTTACCAGAAATGTGAGGCGCAATTTTTGCATTCGTCAAGAAAATATAATGCTAAAAAAATAAAATATATAAAAGCTGGTTTTAAATGAAAAATGTCAGCTTTAAAGCTGTTTAGCTTGAACTGATTACTAAGCTGGCAAGCTTACATTATGCAATAAATACGAAAATAAATCACGCTGCTGAAATATGTCACGCAATACATTTTGTAAGCCGGTTGCTTTTCGCTCACGTACACAAAAAACACCAACACTGACAGCCCAGCCATAAGCGAGTGGATCGTAAGGAAAATGTTCACTAATACACGTACACAATAACTAAAAAAAAAAATCAAAACACACACACACAGAAACATACATTTTTATACCTTGAACCCATTAAAAATGGGTAAGAAAGGGTATAATGGCTTGGTGCAAATGTATGTAACAGGCAGAAGGAAGCATCTCCGACCCCATAAAGTATATATATATTCTTGATCAGGATCAACAGCCGAGTCGATATAGCCCTGTCCGTCCGTCCGTCCCTCTGTATGAACAGAGACTATAAGAGCTAGCGACTTCAAATTTGGAATATAAGTTCTCGTGTACCAGGCGCAGATCAAGTTTGCTTTATTTTATCGATAACTGCCTCAGTTTCTGAATTATCGATACATTTCGATTTTCGATAGCAATCAATTCCACAATTTAAGAGGCAGAGGCTTCTAATTTATACATAACATACATATACATATTATTGATCAATTGCAATTTCATTAAGATCGGACAAGAATCTCATATTGATCTAATTTCTATCAGCAGCCGCAAGCATTTTCTGTATACATATAAATAGGCGAGCGCATGTGTGAGAAAGAGATGGCAGGATAATCGAGGCTAGCGTCAATATATTTGTGTGAATTCTGCAGAGCCCCGATAACTACTCTCTCGTGTACGTGTGTATGTGTGTATTTATGTATATCTGCTTGTGAGTAAAAATATTCTGTAAGAAATGCACTTGCAGAACTGAACATTTGAGTGCAAATCATTTTAAAGAGAAATTTGCCAATAAAACTAAAATATATTTAACAACTGGGTTAAGGGTATATCGTTGTCGAGCCAACTCGACTACAGCATCTTACTTGTTTAGAATGAAATGTTTTAATGCATTGCCATTCAACTGCTGCAGTTAGTTAGCAATGCTTGTCCAACGTTGTGCGAGAGAGCAGTGACTGTGAAACTGTAAGAGGTAAGTGGCTTGAATTGTGATGCCAACTTAAACAACAATAATAGCAACAACGACAACAACAACAACAATCATTTGATGGCCAGCATTGCGTAAAGTAATCTTTAATAGACTTGCTGCGCTCGGACGCATAAAGTAAAGAATAACTTTTGGCCAACAATAAATGGAGTAACTAAACTAAAAATAAACTAAAAATAAAATATGAAGAATGCATTTTGACAAAGACTTCAATGGTGCATTTGCTTGACTTTGGCAAAAGTTTTGTTATTGCTAAGCAACTGAATTTGTTGGCTCTTACCATACTCAACACCCTCTATATATGGACCATATTCGAGTCAGCCTCTGTGGACTTATGGCACTTGGCCACAACTTGGCCAAATAAACAAATTTTAAATGAAAAAGAATTTTCTTTCAGTTGCTTTTCCTTCTCCTGCTGCTGCTGCTGCTGCTTTTGCTATTGCAGCTGCCAAAAATGCAAAAATGTTTATAAATATTCAAATTCTTTTTGCAGCAGTTGGTTTCCCTCTATTTGAACTTTAGTTGACTTGCGATGTTTGTTAATTCTCGCCTGGGTCCAACGGAAAATAGAAAAAAAAAAAAAAGAAAATACCAAAAAACTATTTTTGGCCAGAATAGTCAACAAAAGAGAAACTTGAGGCAAAACTTTTCTTGGCAATTGAAAAATCTCAACTGCATATGTGCGTAGCTGTGTGTGAGTGTGTGTGTGTATGTGTGTGAGTGTGTGTGAGTGTGTGTGTGAGTGTGTGTGTGAATGTGTGTATGTTCGCTTGGGAATGCGTTGTATTCAAGTGCTGTCAAAATATTTGCTAGACTGTTTGTATGGAGGTTAACTCTTCAATGATGGCCAAAGGTGGAAAGAAGCTTAAGTGAGTAATCAAGTTAACAACAGAAAATATTTTATCTGGTCTATTGACAAACTAAGCATTTAAAATTGTAATCTAAGTCAGTTGATATATTATCTGCTTAATTTAAACAAGATAATAAATAATTGTTTATTTTTGTTTTAAATCTTAAATGCGATATCACCTATTAGACATATCACATAACATCAACACTCTATGAATAAACTGTCCCACAGTTAAATATAAAACATTTAAGTAAACGGTTTAAACATTTGAAATCGTTTGAGAGAGAGAAATTTACTATTTTTATTTGTATTCATTTTAACTTGAAAGGACTCTATCCATTTGGGGTAAACACACAATAAAAAACATTTTGTGTAGCTTTTAAGCTAAAGCACAAAATAAGATGAAAACAAAAAATAAGTGTGCCTGTGTGTATGTTAACTAATCCGGTAGGAAATAGAGCGTATTCCAGGCGGTACTTTCAATTAAATGGGCCTCCATAGAAACTCAGTGACTAAGCCGGCAAAATAGTCGCTCCATCAAACAAACAAACAAACTGACAAAACTGACAAACAGGCGCGTCAGAAAGCAACAAATGCGTTTAATCAAACATGCAGACAGGCAGAGGCATACAGAGGCATGCAGAGGTGGGCCCGACAGGTTGCATGCCACGCCATCAAAGGCAAGGTGCAAAGCTAGAGGACGGGTGGCGTGTCAACCTAGTTGCCAAGAGCATGTACACAAAACTGGGCACAAAATGCAAAAAATACAAAAAACACAGTTAGTGCAAATATTTGTCAACTGTAATGAACATTTCATATTTTGTTCTTCACTCTGTTGTTGTTGTTGTTGTTGTTGTTGTATTGCTTTTCAGAGCCCATTTTCCTTTCACATGCAAAAAGAGTGCGTCCGGGAAAGCAGATGAAAGATCCCCCAGTGCGCGTCATAAATAGAAATGTAACACATAACACATGTTGATGCCCTGCAGCCAACTTGACTCGAATCGAGTCGACTCGAATCTGCTGTACCTCCATTTCATCCCACCCGCATCACTTTGTCATGCGCATCCTGCGTGTGTCGTCAGTCAAGCATCACTGCACAAGGAAAAAATTTGATATAGATTTTTTAGGAAATTTAAAAACAAGATTAACAATAATACCAAATTGGTTAAGTTCTAAGAGGATAGCGGAATTATTTCTAATTGACGAAATGTATTTTATTTATTCATTAAAGAGAAGTTTAACAAGTAAATTATTAACTAACTGTTAAATTATAGGAGCATATTTTTTATAATTTTCTGACTCTTGCATGTATTTTACAAAATTTCAAATATGTCCTTGCATATCTAATTTTCGTATTTATTATTATTATTATTATTTTGTGAACTGCGATCTGATAGATCTATTGTGCCCCCTTCTGGGCTTAAAGCTCCTTCATCAACCCAATCTCCTGCACAAATGCTAGAATCTTTATTGGGTTGAGGACTACAATGTCATTGTTTATTATGACATGGATCCCTAGGATATTACATAATTTCCTCGCTAAGGCGACACACTCTGCTAGGATGTGCATTGAGGATTCCTCCTTACCTTCACAGAACCTGCAGAGTCCGCTAATTTTTCGTATTTTTGTATTTCTGCCTTTATATATAGATTTTAATAGAGTACAATCGATTTTTTCAGTGTATGCACACACACACACACAAACCTTCACATACGATTGCTGTTATCACTTAACAACACAAATCAGTGCAAAATACGTAGCCAGATTCTAATTTATTTTCAATTTAAAAAAGGTAAATGTGCCAAGTGGGGAATTTGGCCGCCAGGCGCTAAATGTGTGGGCGATGGGTGGTAGGTGGGGGTCCAGGCCGACGACAAGGAAGTGCCCCGAAGCCAACTATTTGAACACACACAAATTGTTGGCAGCAACATTCTTCTTTTTTCTTCTTCTTCTTGCTTTCAGTAGAACAGGTAAAAATTACACAAAGCAAATGCTTGTGTGGCAAAGTTAAGGCCCATAGCAAAATGCGACGCCTCATGTGTATCAGGTTGGCTAAGTGGGCGTGGCCTAAGCAAATTATTATCGTCCATGCACCTGAGTGAGCTACAAAAATTAAAATTCCTGCACAATTTAACTTGCAGCAGAGTGAGAGAGAGAGAGAGAGAGAGAGTTTTAACCATTTGCAGTTAGATGTAAATGCCTCAAGTGCAGTTAGAAGATGCCACAAATGCTTTTGTTTCTCAGAAATGTGAACTAATTTTAAGATACAGAGATGCAGAGATACCTCGTCAAAGAAGTTGCTCAACTTAGAGACATAACATGTGCCCACAATTAAATATATTTAAATACTAAAACACATCTTACGTAAACAAAGAAAATGTACATATGGAAAAGAAATTTCCTAAATCCGGAAAAGCTAAGCTACAAATTGGCAAACAGAAGTAAGCTCATCTCTGCTTGACAACATAATCATATAATTTAGCTGTTGAAATTTGTACTTCAAGAATGCTTACAATGAGCTGCCACATTGAGATACATCCGCAAAACATAGGTAATGTAAGCACCTGAAAGTTACGTACTTAACGTATTAGCCACATGCCAGTTGCATACATATCATAAGCCGTTACGGAGTTTTCAACTCACGTTCGCATTGTTTATTCACCGTCTGTCGCTTTTGTTGTCCACAAAACGCTGTTTCATAAAAAAAAAAATGTTTAACAGACAAAAATCGTATTTTAAGCTCAGCGTTGACAGAGAACAACAACAACAAAAAGATACAGGAACAAACCTAAACACGCGACTCGCTTATCAGAGCAACAACAGCTGCGACCGCACACACACACACACACACCTACATACATACAACCACAATTTTCATTGCATAAGCCAAGACGCGCAACTCAAAAATTCCTGTAGCCATTTTATTATTATGTGCAAAGTTTTTTTTACGCGTAAGCTGAAAATAAAAATAAAAAATAAAACAAATTCAGCGAAAAGTGACAAATGCTAAAAAAAACGCCAAATGTGAGAGAGAAGAAATGAGAGAGAGAAAGACAGAGAGAGAGAGAGAGAGAGAGAGAACAGGAGATGAATGACAAGGACACTTGATGCATGATGGCAGCCGGGTAATAATGACAACGACCACGACGACGACTGCAATGAAGAGCAGACAACAGGCAACAGACAGCAGCAGCAGCAGCAGGAGCAGCAGCAGGAGCAGGAGCAGCAGCAGGAGCAGGAGCAGGAGCAGACAGAAGCAAACCAAGGACTCGAGGCCAGCTTTTGGCAGACTTTTGCTCCTGCTCCTGCTCCTGCTGTTGCAGCTGTCTCATTTGCTGCATTTCGCATCCAAATGCTTGAGATAAAATGACGCAAGAATGCAATAAGCAGCAGGTAGCCACAAGCAGATCCAGCACAAGATGATGAAGCAGGAGCTGCATCCTTGCTATACATTTACAATCTCAATTAGAGTGGAGCGCGATTCATATACAACTTCAAATTACATGTTTCTTATATTTAATATCGCAATTTAGCAAAATAATTTAAATTGCACATTAAAGTAAAGTCTGTAAATATTTAAAAAAAAAATATAGTGGTGCTGACATTGAAAAAAAAATTATAATATTTCAGTTGAGTTTGGTTCAGATACAACAAAAAAGTTGTAAGAGAACTCAACTTTCAAAAATATATATTTTGTCTGTTGATCATGAATATACATATATACATAGATATCAGAGCGTCCCATCCCTAATCCTAATGCACTTACATATAATACATATATATATACAGTTTGTCCAGAAAGTCTTTTCGTAATGCAAAAAATTTTTAATTTCTAAGTTCTTATGCAAAAAAATGTATGTTATTATTAACTTTTAATTATTAACGTATTTTTCTACTATTAATTGGATATTTATTAACTGCTTAACATTAAAATTAATAATATTCATATATTTAGTGTATTGTGAAATTTTAAAAACTAAAATTATCCATTTTTGTGCACTGTCCAGAAATTCTTTTCAGTATGGAGATTTCGTATGGGATTTTGTACATTTTAGCCACCAGACTGGGGAAAATATTTTATTAGTAAGCATAGTGAAAAGAAATCTAAAAAATGTTGGTCAGATCCATTAAAGAATAGCTTAAGGAACATAACATTGTCAATTAAATCAATTTACATATGGATACATGCAATTGGGCAAACAAAAGCTGCTTTTCAGTACTAATTATTGAAACTTTTTATTTTTCCTTGCAAATCCATCCAGAAAATAAAAATTGTTTGCAATTCGAAAAGACTTTCTGGACAAACTGTATATACATGAAACCACAATTAAATTGTACACGTGTCAAAAGACATAGTGGACAGTCGGCTGTGGCTACAACTTGGCTAACAATGTTTGAATTGATGGATTGTCTCTCTCGCAGCATGCAAAACCATTTAGCTGTTGAAATGAATGCAGCCAAATTCCAACCCAAAACTATTCCAACACGCAACTTTTAACGACAACTTGTGCAGTGGAACAAGTTTCAGCGAAATTTAGATTGATCTGAGGAGAGGAACCAGCAACCAGCAGCCAGCAACTGACTTATTAATTTGCGAAGCCAGTTCGCGGGACACGAATCCACGCAGAGGGACCAAAGTTTAACGGCCAGGAGCAAGTTTTCCGTTTGCTAAATCGTTTGGCACCTTTTCGCAGACACAGCCGGAGACACACTCACACACACACACATATACACTCGCACACCCAGTCACACATACAGACGCACTTCAATCACTTTAATTGAAACACGAAGTCTACTCATTTATCTACATCAGCTGCAAATATTGCTTTTTGCCCCACCTGCCCCAAAGAATAGAGTTCTCCAGGTATGTGTGCCTCAGAGCTGATAATGATGAAAGCTGTCTTCCACCTTTCGTTGACTCTGTGTGTGTGTGTGTGTGTGTGCGTCTCTGTGCTACTGGAGGTGCGTGAAAAGACTTCAATTAGGCGAATTGTGAGTGGCACAAGCAAAAAGTTCCAAATATGTTGCATACCCAGTGGCAAAACATACCCAATGAGGTATACAAATCAGATATTTACAGCAATCTGCTAAAGAATTTGTATAGGTTTTATCTTGAATCGAAAGCAACATTCAATTTCAGTAAGCCACAAAATATTTACTGGCCTAAAGTTCACTAAACAAATATTTTTACACATAATTTAATATTTAAAGACCAGTGAAAAAGTAGCCCAAAAATAACTTAAATATCACTATTTAAAAAATAGCAATTTAATTATTGTAGGATATTAAATAGGTCATGCACAGCTAGAAGAAATCTATTTAATCGTTTGGTTTCTACCCGAAACACGGGAAATTGCAAATATCTGGGGAATAAGGAGAAACTTGTGTTTGAGGACAAAGGAAAGGACGATGCGAG
Source organism: Drosophila kambysellisi (assembly GCA_035042185.1). Classification (NCBI taxonomy): domain Eukaryota; kingdom Metazoa; phylum Arthropoda; class Insecta; order Diptera; family Drosophilidae; genus Drosophila; species Drosophila kambysellisi. Next base: position 1,559,431 of record JAWNLS010000945.1, on the reverse strand, counting down.
AAGTCAACAAGTATTCGCACAGAAGTGTTTCAGGACTGGTTAAATGATTGGGAAACTGGAATCATGGCTGCTTAACAAAATAAACAAAGAAAAACAAACTTAAAGTTTTCAGAGACTAAATAAAAAAAAATAAAAATATAGACAAAACAAATATGTATTTAATAAATGACATTAAAACAAATATGTGTTTAATAAATGCCATTTAAATCGATATTTCGATTAAAGTCAAATTGGAAACACGTAAATATTTGTGAATGAATTAAATTAAACCGAACAAAAGTTAAATGCAAATTTACTGCAAAGTTGACAAACACTTTTTTGTTCAATTAAAAACGATGCATCGAGCAAAGTTGCAGAGTTAAATTAATAATTATTATTAACAGGTAATAATGTTAATAACAATTAACATAAAAACAATGAAACTGTCACAGTAGCAATTAAAATGATTAATTTGACAAATTATACAGCAGAAGAAAAATTAATTAATGAGCCAATAAAAATTATTTTGTTTTTAGCGATGACTATAATCCTAGAGTAAAATCAAATTATCGTTATTTAATGTGAACTAAATTAGTAAGCAAACTAGTTACAAAGTACTAAATTCTGTTTATATATTTATTTATATATGACCAACTACTATACTTCACTAAGTATAGTTATCTTTATTTCAAAAACTTCAAAAGTAACAAAGTGCTGCGCGGTTAATAGGTTTTTGCACATCGGGTTATCAGGGCTTTATGGCCACAAATGCAATAGCATTAACAGTCCAAAAGCAGCTAAAGGCACAACAATGCCAAATCCTTTAGCGGCTATAATTTGCTCGTAACAAACAGTTGCCATTTATGGCCGCCAAATGACTTAACTCATAATTTAATGTTGTCCTCCCGCAACGGAAGTGGGGTCATAACTTAATAATGCTCTCCCCCCCAAACAGGAGAATTCTCCCGGTCAATGACCAATGATAACCTGGCCCCTTAAGTCGTTGATTGCCGCTTAAGGAACGCAACATTGAATGTTTGAACAACCAACAGACGGACGGACGGACGGGATTGACAGAGTAAGCAACAGTAGTCAAACCCATGCCCCAACTAATGGCCAATCAAATTAAATTTGTTCCCAAACACTGATTTAAAATATGCCAATAATTTTTCAACAGGAAATCATATTTTGTATGGGGGCCAAGGCTGTCTTGGCCCATTAGATTAGGGCCAAGACAACAGATGCTGAGTCATCAGACAGCTGCTGGCTCATTTGTTCCCCAGCTGTTGCTGCCATTGCTGCTGGGGACTATTTTTATCGCTAATAGATGCCACTTTGTTGCTGGACGAAGAAATCACAAGTTTTGTGGGCCAAATTGTTGACAAATTTCAGGGCGCACCTGGAAGACAAATTATCAAAAAATGCACAGAAACGACTGGCGAGGTGGCAACTTTCTGCAACGTAATGAAATGATGACAAAGCGTCCAAGGCGCAGATAGCCCAGAAGCAAGAGGCAGCAAGAAGCAGCAAGGTCGCAGGACGACTCGAGTCAAGTCAAGACGGGGTGGTTGGGGAATGAGGGGTTGCGGACCAAAACTTTTGTTTGTTTTTCTTCGATGCGATGTAAATTTTTTGCCACCATCATTAATTAGACGCCCGAAGTGTGAGTGCGGAAAGCCATCAGGATGTGCAGCGGGGGGCAGCGGAAGGAGCGCAAGAAGCGGAAAGACAAACACGTGAAACTTGCCCCGCAGACGGGTCAGGTTAAGTGAGGTTATGTACACACCGAGGAGGAGTAAGCTAATTCGATATACGAATTCAGTATTTGTGTTTGTGTTGGGGCTCGATGACTCTTGGCCATTAAGGGGAATCTGCAGTCCTCGTCTCGTTAAAGGCAAATGTCGACCATTTGGTTGATTACAAACACAATTAGCTACGGTTTACGGTTTATTTGATTTTCAAAACCAAGCCAAACAAACGATGACTCCCGACTTCGATTGTATTCGATATTCGAATTCGAATGCGTCTGGGGAATATATAATTTATTGTTTCCTGCTAACCAGACACAAGGAGCCTAATTACATTACTGCTTAGTTCGTATCCAGCCTATTAGAGTATATATAGATGTTTACTATATAATTCAATACTGATTTCTTAAAGCTGGTTGACAATTCGAGACCAAGAATACATTTTCGCATAAATCAATCAAAATGTTTTTGGCAATGCAATTACCAATCAATAAGCGAAACCAAAAATAGAAAAAGAAAATAAACAAACTTTACTTTGAGTAAGTGCAATTTATCACTGCAAATGTAGAGTGGTTTTGGGTGGTGGCTTTTGGGTGGTTGTGTGTTGTTGTGAGTTAAGTGGTGAGTGGCAGGCATGATATCAATTTCAGATCCATTTATAATGCGCGACGACAGCGAGCTTCTGCATAATTATGCATGATACAGCCTCAGGTTTTAGTGCCACCAACTTGCCGATCGAAAGTTCGCAAAGCGCCGTCATTTAAGCCACCAATCAGCGTCAGACTCAGGGGCGGGGGGTGTTTCACAATAGGGGGGTTGTCTGGTTGCTTCTGGCTAGGAGGCTTCTGGCTAATGCCAACACAACGGTGCCTGTTTTGAATTTTTAAAAAGTACGTGAAGCGAGTTAAAGTTTGGTGTTGTTGTTGCTTCAGCTACTGCAACACGACTGCCATATCCGTATCCGGATCCGGCGTTGCGTAGCCACGGACATAACTGCACCAAAGTATGGCAATCATTTTTGCCTTAAGGCAAAAGGGAGTCGCGACTGCTGCCCGGCCCGGAATGACCAACATTTTCAATTACAACAAAGGAATGCCGGTCATTATTTATTATGCCGACCGCATGGCCTCAAGCAGCAGCAGCAGCAGCCAAAGTCACCCACCTACCCCCGCATCCACTCTCGCTCCCGCTCCCCCACCCACTCTCTCATTGTTCAACCCAGCTCATTTCAGCCGTTGAGCAACTTAAGCCTTCCACAAAACGACTGTCCTTTGCTGCTCTCCGCTGCGTTCTCATTCATCTAATATTCATGAAGAAAATGTTGGTATCGTACATATACATTTTGCAGTCACTGTCTGAGCGCCGTCATTTTTAACAAACAGCTTGCGCCTCAATCATCCCCCCTCGCACCCAAACCAACTCCAAGCGAAATGCTGGCTTTTCATAATTTTCTGCTTACAAGACGTGCAAGCTGCACTTTTTTTTCGGCTTTTTTACTGTTTTTTCGCAGGCCCCCTTTTGACTACAAGTCCCCCCTCTCAACCCCTTTAAGCATGTCAGTTTTATGTGTTTTATGAAATTTTTCGCAAAATATTTTGTAAATATTGTATTACGCTTTTGCTTAATTTTGTACGCCGCTTGTTATAAAAATGTTCTTCGGGCGAAAAATGCTCTCCTCATAAATCAAGCACAGGCATTTTTCTTTCCGTGCCCCGCCCCCCCTTTTGATGCTTTTGCCAAGCGTCGGGAGACGAGTTCATTGGCTCTGGCTAGGATTTTTGGCCGAAAATTTTAATTGCATTCTGAAAAGCAAGTTGTAGTTATCTATGCCAACTTTTGCCAATTGTGTTGAAAGGCTTGTCTGCTGCTTAAGGACAAAAGGTCAAGCATAGTATTTAATATTAATGAAGGATGGGGTAGCTAAAAACATACAGCTCCAAAAAGGGCCAGGACAGGAAATCCAGCTTCAAGCCAAAAGCCAATAAATTACGATTTAATATGATTAAATGCGTCTGATGATAAGCCATAAACCATATTTAAGCAACAATTAAAGCACTTGGCTGGTTTCAATTTGAGCACTAAACTGATTGTTTGCATATTGTAGTGCTTAAAATCCGACTTGCTTTCATAAATTCTAATCAATTTCAATTTATGCATAGTAATGAATAAATAGATGTCTGTTTCCCTTGCTAATAAATTTATTCACCAATCAATATCACATCCACTGGAATCTCTTTAAATAGGTCAATTAAAGCTCAATGTACCAAATTATGATTGACAAAAGGGAAAACAAAGACACAAGCTTCACAATATTGGTGTGGCCCGGTTTTCTTCACACACACACACACACACACAACCATTGAAAAGAGAGAAAACAGAAATTAAGTTGCCAAAGGACACGTGCTGCCCAAAAGGCGAATGAAAACAATATGATGATGGAAATGATGACAAGCAGAAAAAAAAACAACAAAAAAAGGAGAGCGTCCTGGTTATGGAGGATTAAATACTCTTACATTTATAATGTCAAAGAAATGAGTATAATATTAGATAATAATAATCATGAAGAAAATCAAAATTTTCACTGATAAGTCACATTTTATGAAAAAACAACTGATCAAAAACGGAAAATTTTAGCTTAATTATAATTTCTCACGCTGCTAGCTGAATACAAAAAATTTAAATTATTTGTTGTTAAATAGTATATGTTAATAATATATCAGAGGAAACCATTCGTATAAGCGAATGTACATATATTGTATAAACTATATATAATCTTCCTAGCTAGGCAGCCACATTACTTAAAAAATTTATAGTATCCCCGGTTAGGGTATACAAATAAAAGAAAATGCTACTAATTTGCTAGGCTCGTATTCCTAATGTAGCAGTTGCAGTTGTTATTATTGTTTTTGCTGCTGCTGCTGCCACTGCTGCCACTGCTTGTATTTCCCTTTGCTTAGACACAGCCTAATTGTTGTCCAGCCCTGACATAGTGCCACAGATTCGAGCATAAATTGAAACAATGGCAAACAAAACCAAATGCAAAAACCCTTTTCCACTCTTGTGGCATGGGTTGGGTTGCCTTTTTTAAAAGGGGCGTACAACAAATGAGTTCAGCTTGTAGCAAGTGCGGCGTATGCGTAATATTATTTGAGTTGTGCGGTCTCTCGATGGTCTCTCGATTTGATTATGTAACGCATAAGCCGCACAAGTGGCTCAACAAAAAAATAAAAAACAGAATGAAAATAATAACAAGAAGAAGTAGAGCGACAGCAACAAATAAGCAAGTTGTATTGCAAACAATAGAAATATATAAATTTTTGATTTATTTGAGCGTGCAACACACACACACACACAAATACGTATACGTATACAGGAAATCGAAGCAGGAAAAACAGAAGCGGCAAAAAGTTTTCGTTACAATTGTAGGCCAAGCTCAGGCGCACAGGCCAAGCCAGGCCGGTGGTGGGGGCAGGACACGCCCACACAGTTCGTGAAACACCTACGATAATCCTGTTAAAATTTGTTTGTTTCCATTGTGCACAAAGTTTGCTGCCTTGTTTTTATTTCCATATTTTTTTTTTTTTTTTTTGTGTTGGTTTTTATGGCTGCAACTTTGGCAGGTTAACCAAACTCAAATCGATTTAGCGAAAGCAGCCAACAGGAAATTGATTTCGCATGCCATCTGTAGTGTTCCCTTGACTCCTCACCTCACCTCAACTGAACTCACCTCACCTCACTACACCACACCATACCACACCGCGTGCAACCCTCCCCATTGGCTGCTCTCGCATTCAACGAAATGACCCAATAAAACACAAAGCTCACAACGCGCAAAATGTTTCTTTGATTTGCCAGCAACGCGCAAATTAGCTGCTCTATAGTTGTTCACCTCCCTCCTTCTCTCTTTCACTCTCTCTCTCCCGCTCTTTCTTTTATATCTGGCTATAAAATGTTTCCGCGCGAATTTTAACTTTGCCCTTTCCCCTTTCAGCTGTTTTACCCTCCAGCAGATCGTTCACTATTTGCTTGCAATTCATTTTAGCGTGAAACTTCATTTGCTCGTTGCCCGCTTGGATTTTTGGTTTTTTTTTTTTCTTTTTTCATTGTTTTCCCTACCTTATTTTCCCCTCGCCCATTAAGTCAATTTTCCGTCTGTTCGCTTCAAAATGCAGTCGATGTATTTCAATTTGTTTCGACATTAGATTCGATTTATCAATTATTTTTTGTGTGCAACAACTTTTGATAGCTGAAAAACCAAATGGTGTAAATTCAATTTAAATTATGGCTGCGAACACAAAATAAACCAACAACAAAATATGCAAAAATTAAAAATAATACATACAATTGTACATTGAGACTGCAAAATTATAGGAAGAACTTTAACGCTCAATATTCTATAATTCTGATTCATAATAAATAGTTGTTTTTGACCCCTTTGAAAACCAGGCTGCTCTTTAATTATAGCCAAACAGTGGAATAAACTAAAACCAGAAGCTGGCTAGCAAATTTGCTACCGTGTTAACAATTAATTTATTCGCTAGTTAACATTACTTTTATTCTCGTATATTTTCTTAATCAATCTCCTGATTTCATTTTCACTTCATGTCAATTTGAGGTTCATTGAACTCAACGTGGTGCCAACTGTTACATTAGGCACTGTATGCGAGGTGTGCTTGTACACAAGTGTAGCTGAAACTACTAGGAATCATGGAAATCATAAAATGCTCAGACTTTCCCATTACCCCTTGTCGTGTTTATGGATGCTTGAGCTGACTGCCCAAGGAATACAATTTAATAACTTTGGCTCAAATGGTTGGCGAAAACATGTCGATGTAGCCGGACAGAAGTGTCTCAACTGTTGGCTGCTGTTTATTAAATACTTCCATACGCATAATGAGCAACTCTTGCAACATGTTTAATGGACAGCAGAAGCAACCAATGTGCTTCATGTGGCAACTAAGCAACTGCCACTCGACTTAATGACGTTTCACTTATTTCAGTTATTATTGTGCTGCTGATGATGAAACGCTTTTCTCACATTTAACAACTATTTATGCTTATTAAAAGCAAATTATACACATAAATACTTCCATTATTTATAAGTATATTTCAGATATATATATAGATATGTGTATGCTCTTTTATTTATGTGTGTTTTTTGCACGCTTGCACAAATTTATGTAAACGAAAAACAACAAATTATTTGCAGCTTACAAATGTAAGTTAGAAAATGCTGCTGTGAACACTATTGAAATTTAAATACTCTATAATGTTCTAAGTATATATTAGTTGGATTCGTATTAAAGTAGTTTAAACTGTGATATAGCAATATTGCAATTAAATCAAAATTTGTTTAGCGAGTTTTCAATTACTTCAACGTCAGCTTTATGAGTAAATATAGTATGTTTTTAATATAGGCCAATTGAGTTTGATGATTTATCTACCAAAATTTCAAAGGAGAAAATGATGACGAATATTTACAACAAAAAATACATATTTTTGAAAAGAAAAATCTGACTTTGTGTAATCACTTGAATAAATTTCTGAAGCTAAAAAATATAATATTCTCATATTTTTTAAAAGAAAAATCTGAAATCTTTAATTACTTTAATAAATTGCTGAAGCTATAAAGTATATTATTCTTATATTGAAGGATTCAATAAATAAAAAAATATCAGGCAATGAAATATCATGTGAACAATCTATATTATAAAGATTTAATAAATTAAAAAGTGTCCAGATACATTAATTCTAAATTGAACACAGAAATCGGATAATGCATGACTTGTGCAGTTAGGGTATGGAAATAGGAACACAATTACTTCACGTTGTAAAAGCTTCTCCATCATCAAGCGGAAGCGCATAAATTTGCCAAAAGTTCGTTTCGGGAAATAGGAGAGAGAAAGAGAGAGAACGTGAGAGAGAGGAGAGCGAGGGGAACAGCAAATGAAAGAGAGAAACTAATCAATCTTTATGTCACAACGAGCAACAAATTTTTAGCTGTTGTTATGCCAAGTTGTTGTTGTTGTCGTTGTTGCTATTGTTGTTGTTGTTGTTGCTGCTGCTGCTGCTGCTGTTGCTGCTATGTTTGATGTCATTAGAAAATGTTGCAGGTGAATGGAATGCGAACGATCCATTTTCAGCATGGGAACAAAAACTTTTGTCAGTTGCTCTTTGGGGAAAAGTTAAAAATATAAAAAAAAAAAAATTTTTTGATATGCAAAGAAAAATCGAAACGTTTAAAGTTTAACGTAACGATTTCTTTAGCATTTGGAGGCGTGGTCCATGGACGTATGGGTGGGCGGTACTGGGGTGGGTACACAGCATTCAATGAATTTGACAGTGCGTTCGTTGGACGCATGACAAACGTGCCGTCGGGTGATTGATGTCTCCTCATTTGGCTTACAACACACAGTAGAATTCGAGTCGCCTCGTTTCTTTCTTTTTTTTTGTAAAAGCCGTTTTACAAATGTTTACAATGTTGCGTGATTTGCAATTGAATAAGAGTGCAACAGCAACAGCAACAGTAGCAGCAGCAGTTTGAAGCAACAGTCCTTGCCAAAGTGACAGGATAATAGCCTGAAGGAGGAGAAGAACGGACAGACAAAGCAGCTACATGGGTTAACTGAAAAGTTTTTGGTGAAAAATGATATCAGCTCGGGTATTTATACCAAAAGGGTCAGTTGATCAGAAATGAGATTTAAATAGCATAACAAGGCATTTTGCATGTCGTTGTCAACATGCCCTTAAAAAAGGGGCAATCACATAAATTATTAAGATGCTAAATTAATTTGACAATTTGTTGAGATTTTTAATGAATAATTAAAAGATTATAGAGAATTCGGCAAACCTAATCATCAAATAACAAAGACAAATAATATACTTAAATAAATTGATCGAATTTTACAGGAAAATACAGGGTTTAAGAATTAAGTTTTAATTTCTTAAAATTAACATTTTTATAAACAACAAGTAGAATAATAGCTCAAAAATGAAAAAAATACAACGAGAAAGAAGTCGAGAAACCATAACAATTCAAAAACAAAGGACAACCCCTCTTGGCTAAGAGAGAGAACTCTTATGGCAACTAAGGAATGCAATAAGAATTACATTTGAAACACGCAATAACCTAGAAACTCTAAGCAAAATTTATAGGGTTTCTAGGTTGCCTCAAAAACTGAAGCACATACGAAAAACATTAGCTGCGCAATATCAACACACCAACAACAACAACAACAAGTCTGCAGCGATTACGTGCCACTGAAGAATGTTGCCAGGCAACACAAAGTTAGCGCCCAAATTGCGAAAAACATTTAACCTTGAAAGGTGTACGAAATTGCCGAGACAGACTCGAATTTAAACCGAAAATGTACAAGTGGAAATTTGCGTGTAGGCGACGCTTGACTTTTGTCGAGGGTTTTTCCCCATTTAAATTTTGTGGACCGCGCAACAGTGAAGCGAAAAGTTCGCATCCCAAATCCCCATAAATAGAAGCAGTAGCTGCCGATGCCAAAATAAATTATCTGAAACACAGAGGCAACACAGCCAACACAGCCAGCAGCAGCAACGAAAGCCGCACCAAAAATTGGCATGCAACATCCGGTGGCAGCAGAGGCGCATAGAATTGCAACAACAGACCGCAGACTCGAAAACAAATGTCGAATTGAATGTCGGAATATTATTTGGAGAGCCTGAAGCCACCTCAATGGAGGATGCGCTTGGCATAGGAGAGATTGAAGAGAGGGGGAAGCGGGGCGAGGGTAACTTGTGTCTACGCAGCTTACAGCCATGGTTTTGCTGTGTGTAAGCCAACATTCATGTCAATGAAAATATCTACAGTGAGATATGCAAACATGCAGCAAAAATGAATTTTGAATGTGGAAATAGACACAACAACTCTGGGAAAAATGGCAACAGTGTCACATAGCAAGGGGGAAAGAGATGGAAGACAAAAATCGGTATATGTCGAATGTTATTACAAATTTTTGGAAAGGTACATAACATAGCAATTGTAATGCATTTGTCATGTATTTTGACCGTAATTATGACAAATGAAATAGTATTCTTCATCACAGAAAACAAAAGAGAATTTCACATTAGCCAAACTCATCGGAACTAGTTAGAACCAAACCAAATTCAGTTTTTTTTTTTTTGTGGTTGAAATCAATTCAGTTTCCATAAATTTATGGAATTGGCTGCCGGGCACAGTTTACAGTTCACATTCAGTATCTAACTTAAGTTGCAACCTGGCTGGCCAAAATGTCCACAAATCGAAATCAGAGGAAATTCAGTCAAGAGTAAAAATCTTTGCCATTGGCTACGAAAAACCCATACAATTGTGTCCAGCTAAGTCGCTCTGACAAAAAGGAGAAGTAAGCATTGAATTTTATATGCTGACGTTTGATTATCGACACGCTTTTCCACGCTTTCCGCACTCAATCCCGCACCCAATGGGCCAATCTCCAGGAAAGTGCTGCCATGTGGCAGCAAGAAAACAACTTCTGAGAGGCAGAACAAAGCAAAAGCAAATGAAAAACGAAAAGAAAAACCAAAGCGAATGTCTGCCACATAAAAACAGCCTGAAGATGCCAAACATTTTGTGCTGCTAAAATATGTGTGGCAGTGTAAGGCTGTGGCGTCTCCGTGGCTTTGTCGTAGACCGAGCTGTGGCCACCTCGTCCTCACTCTCTCTCTCTGTCTTTCTCTCTCCTCCTGCAGTCATTTTCCAATAACTTCATTTTTCCGTTGTTAGAGCAGAGATTGTGTTGCAGATTGCAGATTGCAGATTGCAGATTGCATGCAACAGCAGCAGCAGCAGCAGCAATAGAAACAGCAGCTACGACGTCAGCTGGCAGTCGATAATCCCCATACCAAAACTTAAACAGACTTTAACACAACACAACAATTCCACCATTTCGAGGCCTTGATATGTGGCTGCCACAGCAAACAGCAAACAGCAAAATTGCATTGCATCGATAAGCAAAACCAGGTCAATGTGTTCATGTCCTGTGTGCGGAGGCGTATACGTAATGCAAAAAGTATTTTCCCTTATTTCCTTATTCTATTGTGTGATTCCATCTGCTTCCTTTTCTGCCAAAAATTGCGCTCTGAGTTTTGAAGGCACTTCACTGACACAAATGTGAACATTTTACAAAAATGACATGTTTTTGTAAAGCATGCCAATTGTGTTCTTATTAAAGCAGATCTTATTTTTAACATTAACTAAAAGATAAACAAGTAAGATGCTGTAGTCGAGTTGGCTCGACTACGATATACCCTTAACCCAGTTGTTAAATATATTTAAGTTTTATTGGCAAATTTCCCTTTAAAATGATTTGCACTCAAATGTTCAGTTCTGCAAGTGCATTTCTTACAGAGTATTTTTGCTCACAAGCATATACATACATACATACAGACATACAGTTCTTATCGAGGCTCTGCAGAATACACACAAATATATTGACGCTAGCGTCGATTATCATGCCATCTCTTTCTCACACATGCGCTCGTCTATTTATATGCATACAGAAAATGCTTTTGGCTGCTGATAGAAATGAGATCAATATGAGAATATATTTTCGACTATAACTTTGGTGTTTCTTGTCCGATCTTAATGAAATTTCGGCAATTGATCAATAATATGTATATGCATATTATGTATAAATTAGAGGCCTCTGCCTCTTAAATTGTGGAATTGATTGCTATCGGAAATCGAAATATATCGATAATTTAGAAGCTGAGGTAGTTATCGATAAAGTAAAGCAAACTTGATCTGCGCCTGGTACGCGAGAACTTACATTCCAAATTTGAAGTCGCTAGCTCTCTGAGATCCGCGTGTTCATACGGACAGACGGACGGGCGGACAGACGGACGGACGGACAGACGTACAGGCAGACGGACAGGCAGACGGACAGGCAGACGGACAAGGCTATATCGACTCGGCTGTTGATCCTGGTGGGAGATGCTTCCTTCTGCCTGTTACATACATTTGCACAAAACCATTATACCCTTTTTACCCATTTTTAATGCGTTAAGGGTATAAAAAAGTTAAACAATTTTAAAATGTTTTCCTTAAATTTAAATAGTTATTTAATTGTTTTTTTTTTAGGATGATTTTAAAAATAAAATAAATAAATCAAGTATTTTAATTTTTACGTTAAGTTGCATGTTGCACGCCAATTGTCCCGGGCAGAATTATTAAGAATTACGCTCTCATTATGCAGCACTTATCGCCAGTCGATGGGTTAAATTTAATGATGATTAATAGAATTTTGACAAGATAAATTTAAATCTCAATGGACACAAGAGCAGCAGAGAAAAAAATAACTGCACGCTTAACAAATAATGTTTAATTAATGGATAACATATTGGAGACGAGGGCGAACAATTAACGCAATTTGCATTATTAGCACAATGGGACTCTTTGTTGCACAAACATCGACTACATCAGTGCAGAGTATGAAATATCGACTAATTGAAGCGTTAACATTTCAATGGCTTTCGTATCGCAACATTCGCTGCAATTTGTTAATAAACAATGCGCACAACTCATTCAATAATTATGCAACAGCAACAACAGCAACAACAACAACAGCGTAACGGCGCCGCACAGATAAATTACATTAAATGCGTTAATCAAATGTCAGCGGGAAATGCAAGGGAAATGAAAGTAAACAGAATGGAATTTCTGGTATTTCATTTAAAATGCCATCAATATGCATTCAGTTATTTGAATTAATAATGCAGCTCGATGCAAGCATTACAATGTTGCGGAAAAAATATGAATGAAATCTATATATGTATGTACAATTAAACCGTTACTTGCCACATGCAACATTTTATATTTGCCGCGACGCTGATTACGTTTCCGCTTTTGGAAAATCCCCAATTCGCTGCGCATTAATGAATTAATTGTCCAACCGGATATTTCCAACATTTTAGATTTGTGGTTTTTAATTTCCTGCAACATTATCGACAACGGTTGCATCTCGCTTTCAGTGCCACACTGTTTTTCCAATGAGCACATTTTCAATTTTAATGAGGTTTGTTGTGCACAGAATAAACAAAAAGTGGATGCTATTCAATTAGTGTTAAAAAAGTAGATGCTATTTAATTAGTGTTCAAAATTTAACAAAAATCTGCACAGACATATATGAAGTATAATAATTATTATTGATTTTTTTAATATTTTTTTGACTGCTTCTTATTGTTTCTAGAGACTCCAGGAGTTTGGAAAAATTTAATTTATTTTTTATTTTTTTTTTTTGCAAATTCCCTAAGCTATGGTATTTATATTAGTTGTAGAATAGTTTTTAATTTTTCATAAACAAAAAGAAGACGCTATTTAATTAGTGTTAAAAAAGTAGATGCTATTTAAACTAGTGTTAAAAATTTAATAAAAACCTGCTCTATATAGGAAGTATATGGATTATTATTCATTTTTATACTATTATACCAGAATGGTAATAATTATACTATTATACCAGAATGGTAATAATTATACTATTATACCAGAATGGTAATAATAGTATATTGGTTTTGTGCAATGTCCGTCATGCTGTCTGTCCGTCTGTCCGTCTGTATGAACGCGCGTTCCTCCGACACCCTTAGAGATAGAGACTTGAAACTTGGAACGTATATTGGAAAGTACCCTCAAAAGTTAAAGTGTCTTGGGTTTGGACCTACGTCCACCAGGGAGCTAGAAAACCGCGATAATCGATTTTATCAAATCGATAAATCCACATATCTCTTACAATTTAATGGCTACAGTCACCAATTTTGGTTGGTAGGTTGTTGGCGAGGTCCTTGAAAGATTGGCATGTGCCACGCCCACCTCCGACGCCCCCATCACCCCCGCCCCTAAAATTTTTAAATGGCTATATCTTCCGCAGTTTTTGAGTAGGGAACGTCAAATTTGGTAGGTATATTACTGGTAGTCGCCTTTAAGAACCGATAACAAATTTGTGGTGCCACGCCCTCACCTGCGCCTATAATCGACAATTCCGATTATTAATCGGTAATTCCGTATATCTCCGAACATTTTAAAGATAGAGTAACCAAACTTGGAAGGTAATTTACTGGTAACCTCCTCCAAAGACTGGCATACCAATTTTTGGACCACGCCCACATCCGCCGCCCCCAGGAACTTCGTCCCTAAAAATTTAAAATGCGCATATCTGCCGTAATTTGCAAGCTAGAGTCGCAAAATTTTGCAGGTATGTTACTGGTAACACCCCCTAGGATCGATAAGAAAATTGGATGGCCACGCCCACTCCACCTCCCTAAACCGATACACCTGTTGGTGTAAATCTATAAACCTATATATCTCACGCAATTTGAAAACTTAAGTCACCAAATTTTAAAGGTATATTGCTAGTAACAACCTTCATAAATGTGGAAAAAAAATTTTGGACCACGCCCACTCCCGCCCACAAAAAACGATAAATGCCTGTATCTCCCGCAATTTACTTAACAGAATACTTAACGTATGCTGGTTAATTTTGGCGCAATGCTGCTTATCTTGCAATTTGGTCACTCTTAATCGAGCGCGTCAAATTGTGCCACCTCTTTTTTTATAAAATTTCTCAATTTTGTATAAAATATTAAATCTAGTAGTTCGATTCAATTTAATTGAATGGTACATAACCGAATTGAACAGCAATTGAATTGAATCGAGCTACTAGATTTAATATTTTATACAAAATTAAGAAATATATTATATTTATAAGAATTACATTAATTTATGTAATGGTATAATAGTATTTCGCTGTCGGTTGCGTCCGACTGCAACGTTCTATCTTGTTTTAAATATTTTTTTGACTGCTTCCATTGTTTTAAAGACTCCAGGAAGTCGGATAAATTTAATTTTATTTTTATTATTATTTTTAAACATTCCCTAAGCTGTGGTAGTTATATTAGTTGTAGAATAGTTTTCTTTAGATGACTTATAACTAAATCAATTTAATTAAAGTGTATTTTATATTCGTCAATGTTGTTTCCCTAAACTTCCTAACTATCATATATAATAATAATAAAATATTAAATATTTTGTGTGGTTGTTTGTTTAAAGCGACATTCACAAACAACAACCAAAGCGGATCCACTGCGTCAATGGTCAAACTGGCAGTTGACTGACATGTTTGCGTGTCGGCCATAATGTTTATTGTGTCTGTGTCTGTGTGTGTGTGTGTGTGTGTGTGTGTGTGAACTGGTTTTTGGTGGTTAAATTAGCCTAAGTGCAGTCAACACCACCGAAGCGGCTGCATTTTACGATCTGCGCAAAAACTTTTCGCTAATAGAAAATATAAATTTGTGGATAAAATATATGTTGAAGTAAGCTAAGTTGGTAAAGATATCAAATTGAATTTTAGATGCTCTAATTATGTTATAAAAAAAATAACTTTTACATGCTGGATTAAATGAAACTGCTTGTTAAAATGCAGAAATTGTGATGGAGCCATTCAGAAACTGAAATAAAACAGAATTTAAGAATTGTACACAATAAAATAAAATTTATGTCAAGTTCTGTTTTTTAAGCTTTGATTGCTGTTTGTTCCTCAACATTGTTAGAAATGTACCCATTTTCAAAACCATTGTTTGTAATTTACATTTTTATATTTTAAAACACATTCGACTTAAATTTATATCCGCGCCAATAATAAATAAATAATTAAAATAAACTAGAATAGACTCATTAGTTTTGTTAAAAATCCAATAACCAAAGACTTTGCATTGATTGCAAATAATGGACATGTGTATCCATTTGCTGCTTTTTAAACAGATAGTTGCTTTAAGATCTCTACCAACTACTTGGCAGTCAAATGACCCCAACCCCCCCGCCTCCTCCCCTGCCACCTTTTGGCAAACTGCTTAAGCTGGTTGTGCAGTGAGCCCACAAAACATACATATTTCCGTTTCATTTACTGGCCAAAAATGGGAAGAAGCATAAAAAAAAAAAAAAACTAAGTGAAAAACGCTGGCCAAAATACCGCACTGCAAGGATAACAACAGCAACACCAGCAAGAACAAGGCAAAAAAAAAAAAAAAAAAAACCGGCTAAAAGCACAACTCCATAAACCGGCGACCCAAGTAAAAATTGCTTGTAACCTATTTGGCAGCAATTTCATCGAAGCCCCCGAAATTTGCTCGACCACAAAAATTTCACCAGTGCCAAAAACTTTCCTTGACGTTTTCTTCGCATTCGCTCTCAGCCCCGCCCCCTCCCCCGGCAACCCGTCGTCCTGTCACAAGGAAAACAACAAAAAAAAAAAAAAGAAAATACTAAAAGAAAAATGCACACCAGGCCGTGGCTACTTCATTTTCCGCTTTATATTTTGCACTTTTCGAGCCTGGCAGCGCCCGGCAAACAAAACCCACAGAAGGCTTTCCACTTTTTTTTTTTTGGCACTCTCCCGACCAATGCTCTCCCCCTCTCCCGCTCTTTATCTATCTGTCTGTCTCTGTCTCTATCTCAGTCGCAATCCACTATGCCACGTCTACTTGACAAGATAAACAGCAATTTTTAGGCAAAGGTCTAGTTGCGACCGCTGCATGCAACTGCTGCCGCTGCAACTACTACGACTGGATGACTCTCGACTCCCGATTCTCGACTGCACCACTGTCTCCAGAATCTCCCAACGCAGCCTGCAGTTCTATGTTGATTTTGGCATTGCCTGCGATAACCACATCGACTTCTTTTCCCACATTTCACATTCCCATATCCCCAAATACAGCACGGCCTGTGTTCGTTGACCGCTTTTCATTTTCATTTTCTTTTTTTTAGCCGTTGTTTGCTGAACCATAAAAATGCATTGAAAGTATGCAGAGTTTTACATTGATTATGGTTCGCATAAAATTCAATGAGTTTGCCGAACAACCGGATCTTTGGCAGCTAAAGATATGGTTTAATCCAGTTTTTTGGTTATCACACACAAAATATGCATTGCCAGTTTTTGCTAGTCACTAGCCATAAATAATATTGGCATTATGTTCTAAAATAGTTTACTCTGCCAATAAGATTCTTATTTAAATATTTTCATTTTATAATCAAGACAGACTTGGTACACTATTTACTTGAGCTTCAATTAAATCTTAAGAATGTCTGAAATGACAACTAAATGAATAATTGCCAAAAAAAAAGTTGTAGGGCCTAGGTCGAAACTTCATAATGCCATAACTTGGTCAAAACTCAACGCATTTTCAAAAGCAATGGCGTTTTAATCATGGTTTGGCCTCTAGATTAATCGTACATTTCAAGTTGAAAACGTGATTTTGGGTCGAAACATAAGTCAAAATTATAGTCCGAAAATCAGCCTATGGGCATAGGTCGAACCTTCAAAATGCCATAACTTGGTCAAAACTCAACGAATTTTCAAAAGCAATGGCGTTTTAATCATGGTTTGACCTCTAGATCAATCGCACATTTAAAGTTGAAAACGTGATTTTTGGTCGGAACATAAGTCAAAATTATAGTCCGAAAATCGGCATTTGGGCATAGGTCGAACCTTCAAAATGCCATAACTTGGTCAAAACTCAACGCATTTTCAAAAGCAAAGGCGTTTTAATCATAGTTTGGCCTCTAGATCAATCGTACATTTAAAAATGAAAACGTGATTTTGAGTCGAAACATAAGTCAAAATTATAGTCCGAAAATCGACATTTGGGCATAGGTCGAACCTTTAAAATGCCATAACTTGGTCAAAACTCAACGCATTTTCAAAAGCAAAGGCGTTTTAATCATAGTTTGGCCTCTAGATCAATCGTACATTTAAAAATGAAAACGTGATTTTGAGTCGAAACATAAGTCAAAATTATAGTCCGAAAATCGGCAATCCGGAATATGGGCATGGGTCGAACCTTCAAAATGCCATAACTTGGTAAAAACTCAACGCATTTTCCAAATCAATGGCGTTTTAATCATGGTTTGACCTCTAGATCAATCGTGCATTTAAAGTTGAAAACGTGATTTTGGGTCGGAACATAAGTCAAAATTATAGTCCACAAATTCCAGATATATACTTCCTTTGGTGACTTAAGTTTTCAGATTACGTGAGATATATGGTCTTATACCTTCGGTATAAATATTAATTTATATGGTGGAATATATTTTAAATAAAATTCGATCAACAAGGCAACTATTGAATTTTAGAAATTATATAAATTTACAAATTTCTTAAGGAATTTTATAAAATTAGCTTGAGAGCATCTCTTGAAACAGCTATTTGAAAAATGTCATTTATGAAATTTTAAATGAGATTCAATCATTAAAGCAACTGTTGAATTTTATAAATTGCGCCAATTTACTAGTTTTCCTTATATATAGTTTCTCTTAAATTACAGCACTTTCTTTCAACACACATAAATCTGAGCAACTACTTAAAATGTGATTCCATAGAGTATTTTAATTATATCATAAAATATTTGCCACATCTAACAATTTGTAAAATTTTGATAGATTAACTTGATCTATGTGTTTTTATTGCGCATTAATGAACTGCAACGGCAAAAAAGAGGCGCTTGCCCCTGGGTAAGGAAATGGAAGAAGCACTGCCAAAAGTGAAGCTGTAGTTGCCACAAGAACGCACCACAAGCCATATCTACGTAACGGAACCGTTTATCTTGCGGGCCGAGCAAGTCGTAAATAACTTTGAAATGACCGCAACAGTTCATATATCAGGCCGACAATTCCATAGATTTTTCTCAGTGAGTCTTTTGCCGCAATTTTTACTCGCAGCTGAAGCAGGAGTTGGAGGAATTGGAGGAGATGAGGGGAAATGGCAATATCAACACTCGAATGCTGGAGGGTATTGCCCAAGTGTTAATAGCTCATAAATATTTTAAAATATTTAGCAAATTCCAAAAAGCTCGTCTTCAAATCCCAGTCAAACCCTTCAGCTAGGCTAAAGTATGTATAAGTGTGTGTGTGCGTGTGTGTGCGGTCATAAATGGCAAGGACATCCCTTAAGTGTGACATAATATCTAAAATATTTTGTGCAAACTTATACAAAAGGCAAAAGGGCTGGCAAAGAAATGGAGGGGCGGAGGGGGAAGCCGTGGAGCAGCCACATGAGTTTGCCTTGTATGCCATTTAATTTTGCAAAACGTTTGTTTGATGTCCTTAATAGGCTTAGAGATGACGCTCCTGCTTCTTTTAGCTACGAACTATACTCAAATATTCAAAAGCTGGGCGCCACAAAGTTGGTCTCTCTCTCTCTGCCCCTCTCTCTCTCTCTCTCTCCCTCTCTCTCTCTCTCTCTCTCTCTCTCACTCTATCAAGCTGCAAGTCAAACACAAACACAAGTTTCACATTTTGCATATTTCTATGGATAATGCCAAACGGCCACATCCTTTTAGCATTCACTTTTCTCTCCCTCTCACTCTCTCTCTCTCTCTCTCTCTCTCTCTCTCTTTTCATCTCCCTCAGTTTACAGTTGTAGCCAGACATCCTTTTAGTATCCGTTTTCATTGCATTTACCTTAGCGCTTAAAAATGTCATCGTCAACGTTAGAGTTGGTCGCCAGTCGTGTTTTCCAGTTTTCCAGTCACGCAACTCGCTGAAGAATTAATATAATATTAATAATAATAATAATAATAATAATAACAATAATAACAAAATTCTAATTTTCATACATATTTAATTCCACAGATTCGCGCAACATTAAAACTATTGCAGCAAGTTATTCACAATTTTTGATTTATTTCTCAATTCAGATTTGGTTTTTCTCTGGGAAATCTTGCACACTCGCCCATCCTTAGATGGTTATGCTGAGAAAACTGGAGGAAATTTTGGAAAACTTTGCACATTGAGGTTGTCAAAAGTTTGTCTATTCATTAACCTAAATACAAAAACTTGGCCTGGCCTGTGTGTGCCGGTATCAGAGCTGTGCCCAAGTCCACGATTAAGTTGCAGAAGCTAATTTGCATATTTGAGTGATATACACACACACACACACAATGCACATAAATGCACACAAACTCGCACACACACACACACACACACACACTCATACACACACATATAACTATGATCATCTCTTTGTCATCTTCAGCGTCGTGACTTTCGCTTTTGTTGCCCTGGCCTGGCCAAGGAAGTCTGCTTCTGGCCAAGTTATCATTGCCAGATTTTAGTTGTGCAAGTACTTAAGCCGCTTGCAGCTATTCTCAGATTTTAGCGCTTGGCAAAATGAAAGATGACACGAATTAGCAGCAGCCACCTTGTGTCTAATGTATTTTTTCTCATTTGCGCAAAGATCAACAATTTGCATAAAAACACGTGACTTGTCTACGCTAAAGTGCATTAACCAACATAATTTTATTTTTTTAAATGTTATTTAATTAAATGCTTTCGAAATCACAATCATACACAAAGTTATATTTCAATTAGCTGTAAAAAAATAAACAAAGCATTTTATAATTAAAAGATGGAACAATTATTTTAAGGTTGAGTGCTCTTAAAATATGAGGCGTTAGACCATTTATTATTAAATGTTTTTATTAAATGTTGTTTTTTTTTTAAATACAACTATTTGCAATTATAATTATTCACATTTTTTACATATTAAATAATTTTAAATTTAATTGTAAAAAACATAATGTATTCTTAAATTGTACTAATGCAAAACAATTTGCGCAATAACATGTATTTTAAATGTTCATAGAATTTTCATTCGTTTCGACAAAATGGCTAAGTTATATCTTTACTATTTCAATTATGTTGCAACACCACATTCTGACCGATTTCGAAACATTTCCGCTTTTCAATCTATATTTGACTTGCGCAGTGGCAAAAACAAAAATGTCACGTAGAATTTTCTGCAATGCTGCTTTAAATGAATACAAATTGTCCAGATTTAATATGAGTAAATAAAACTCTCTTTATTGATTTATACAATATCAAACTGCAGCAGAGAAGTACATACGTTTGGATCCCATTAGTAATCATGTCATTATCTAATCGGAGGCTATCCTCAACCGCATCATGTATGACTGTTGCCCCTTCATATGTGGATGTGGCAGACAGCATCAGACCGCAAATCAAATACGCCCAATTAAACAGCGCTTCGTTTTTAAAGGCGGCTGGGAAACAATTTTCTTTTTTTCCTAATTATTTTCTCTTTTATATTATTTTTTTTTCTATTTTTTTAATGAAATGGAAAATAAAAATGAAAAAAAAAACCATCGCTAGCCACATTCCCAAATAGATTGTGTGAAATCAGCGCTAACCAATTTCGAATCAATCACGATACCACCCCTCACCCCTTGCCAGGAACCCCACATTGGTCTCATTTCTCTCCTTATTTCCAGACGGCACCGATGAGCAGCGATTCGAGCGACTAATCGAGCGTAATGATTGCGCTTATCTCTTGTCCAAGTTTCGAAATTTTTCTTCTTTTTTTCTATTTTTTTTTTTTTTTTTTTTTTTTGCGTGGTGAATGTGTTAAATTAAGCGCTCATTATTTTAAGTGTGCGCCCCACACACACACACACACACATAAAAGAAAATCAAGCAATTGTATTGAAATAGATTTGAGTCAACCTCAGCACAAATGGAAAAGTTGAAAAGTTAAAGGCTAAAACCAATTTTCCTTTTCGGCCCCGAACATTAATGAACACATGTTCACAAAACATTAAAATTAAATGTGCCGCTCATTAAAAATTTAAACATATGCAAAATACAGTCCACAAAACATAGCAGACAGCAAATGTTGCATGCGACCGTGCCCCATATACAAAAGGATAAAGCAGACAACATTTAACTGTCCCGGCTGCTCCTGCTCCTGCTGCTCTTGCTCCTCCTGCTGCTGCTCCTGCCATAAGGACAACAATAATAATGAAGCATTTACGTTAAATGACAAAAAGGGTTTTCATCAACGGATGGATGCGTCCCATCGTAGCCCAAAGTGTTTGGTCAGAAACCAAATACCCGAACATAGACTGAAAAAGACGGAAAGACTAAATGGCTGACAGACAGACGGACGGACCAACAGACACGGAAACTTGACTGAGTGACTGACATGAACATGGCAAAAGTTCAATTCAATTTTTGGGGCCATGTTTTTGGTATTTTGCATATATGCAAATGAATATGTGAAAACCGGCGAAATCAGACAGCTGTCAAGAGTCGAGTAAAACCATACATATATATATATATATATATATAACGGAACGAAAGGATGTTTTTTGGCTGCTGTTGAACGTTTGCTTATGAATATAGTTTACCTATGAGGCACTGTATTTTATTCTTTTACTACGCAAACAAAAATATTCCGCATCGCAAGACTCCAACTTTATTCAGATTTTATATATCACGAACCTAGCATCTGTCTAAAGCTTACTTGTTGAACAATGTTGCATTATTACTTGGAAAATATTTTCCAAATTTATTTATGTTTTCTTACAAATTTCACAATAAAAAAATTTAGAACTAGTTTTCTCGCTCGTGTTCACCGAGAAAATATACCTGGAAAATACACCTGGAAAATATTCCTCCCTGCTCCTGTGGAATATTTTGAATATATTTTTTTCTTAAAGACATTTTTATCATCTTTGTGATTGCCTTTGCTTAAAATATATTTCAATTTTTTTATTCTGTTTACGATACTAAATACTACACTGACTCATGCAATGACTGTACATTAAATATAGCTGCGAAGAATATCGATTTGCCAATAGTTTTCAAGATTTACTTTATTTTTATTTAGTTCAATTTAATTCCATTTTCTGTTCCGTTAAGCTTTTTCCAAAGGATTCACGAAGCCACAAAACAATTTTTGGTTTCATTATCGCAAATTTATTTGAATAAATTAATGTGAATAATAAAATTGAATTGAATCGTTATTCGAACATTGCCGAACATATCGATTTGATTAATCATATAGCTTATAGATTGGCGATAGTCAAAGAGTTAAGGCCAACAATTAAAGCAACTCAATGATTTGCAGCTGATTTGAAAAGCTATTCGAAGAGTGAGGCGAAGCGGAGTTGGTAATACAAATGAACATACGCATTGCGGCAGACAAAAGGCAACAACACACAGGATATACACACATACAGGCACACGCACACACACACATAGACATAGACATAGTCATAGAGAGAGAGGAGGACATCCGGTCTTGCCACTAGCGACGACAAATGTCATCAAGCAGTCCAAATAATAATAAAATATACACTTAAGCCTCGTTTTGTGTGCGTCCGCCACAACTGTGCGTGTGTGTGTGTGTGTGTGTGTGAGTGTGTGCGTGTGCGGATTTAAATAAAACGGAAATTTATTTCGACAAATGGCATTTACTTGCAACGGATGTACCACCATTATACTGACACGGAAAGGCTACACTTTTGCCTCTATTCCAGACTCAGTTTTCAAAGACTCAGCGCCGACCGTGCGCAATTTAAAGTGGCTTTTCCAGAAGCTGGGGAATAATCGGTTGGGGAATCAAGTTGTTAGCTTTTAAACAACGAATTCAACTTACCCTGTGCCCAATTTAAAAGAAATTTGCACAATTATTAGAAAAGATTGTCTCAAACACATTAATATTTCAAATTATTTTAAATGAAATTGTTCAAATATTTTATATGCAATCTATAGTTTTAAAATCTTGATAACTTTTAGAAATTTTAAATAAAATAAATTATAAATTAAAATGATGGTTTTGAACCTGTAAATCTTTCCTATGACTCCATATTGAAAATTGATTCATAAGAAATATACTTTTTACATAACCCGACCTAGCTGGTTGGGAAATCCCAATTCATTTTGATGGTATATGTACCTGCCATGGGTCTTTGGAATTTTTGAAAAATATTGAATAATGAGTTTATGGCAGGCAATTGAAATTTTTTCTAGGCCCCGTCCGAAATAAGCTGGTAGACACTGTATGTATATCGACACACATCTTACCTAGATTATCAAATTCAAATATTTTTCTGGTTGGCTTCTTTAACTGCATTTTTGGATTAATTAACATTTTCAGGAAATCTTTTTAAAGTAGCCAAAATTTATTAAACAATATTTTTATCGCCACATTTTTAAAATTATTGACTTATATTTTTAATACTAACTTACACTAAATTTATGACTGCTTACAAAAAGGCAATATCAACTAGAGTTGAATATCTGTAACAGGCTGCACAAGAGACCCGATGTATCCCTATAAATAGGAATAATACTGTATGCTGATGGGAGGCAATTGCAATCCCAGCATGACGACGTCGTCGTCTGGCTGACTGACTGACTGACTGGCTGACTGGCTGGTTGACTGACTGACTGACTGAGTAAGTGAGTGAATGCCTTCAACGTGAATAAGTGGGATAATGGGTCAGGCTAAGCCACAAGCATGGCATCCAAAAACCAGTAGAAGTCCTAGTAGTAGCAGTAGCAGTAACAGTTGTGCCCGCACAATGCCGGATACCCTCATGCAGCGACTGCCACACGACACACGCCACACACGAGCGACAGTTGTATGATAAATTGTATAAGATATTGCTGTAGATTTTTACATACGAGTAGATGATGAGCATGTGTGTGAGTGTGTGTTGTGTGTGTTGTGTGTGTGGCACCGAATGGGGCCTTATTATGACCGAGGCATTTAGCATTCATGAGATAATAAAAAGCAGCCCAAAAGCCACTGGACAACAACAAATGATTTGGGCCAACTGCTGTGTCATGTGTCCGTGTGTGTTTTTTTTCTCTCTTTTTTATTTATTTTGTTTTTTAAAAGCGCGCCACATTGCGTATACGCAATATTGTTTAGCAAGTGAGAGTCAGTGCGCTGTGCCTCAAGCTGTTGATAATTTTTGGGTCCAACCAGGCACACACAAGCAAACAAGTGTGTGTGTGTGTGTATTTCACTTTGATCCATTTGGCAGCAAGAACAGTTTGTTTGCTTTAGCATTAGATATGTATTTTGCTTTTTATTAACAAAAACAAAATGATTTTTATATGCACTCCACAGCTATTGGTAGTGGTTTATGTGTGGGTTTTATTCCAACGAGTCCTGCCCCCAAAAGGGTCGGGCAAAAAGGGTTCGCCAGATTGTCAGATTGTGTGTGCCATCCATTTCCTTAGCGTGAAATCCGCAAAAAAGAAAACACGTAGATTGGTATCATGCTGCGGCTCGGATTTCCCCCATGAAAAGCCCAATTCAGATACCAAAATTCTTTTAAAGGTGGAGCTAATTATGATCACAATTAAGCATTTAATGAGGCATTATCATTTAAAGTGAATGTTTGCTTAAAATATGCAACAAAAATTCTTAACTGACTGTTTTACCATATTAATGGAGTTGTTAGCTTTAAGAGTACACCAATTATATATATTTTCCTATTGTTGAAAGGAATCCACTTTCTGCACAGGCACTTTAAGGCGAACCCATTTGGTTCGCATCTCCAATGATAATTGAATTATGAAACATGATTATCAAAACCACACCACTGGCTGTCTGTCTGTCTGGGTGTGTGTGTGTGTGTGCCTGTGTGTGCAGACCATAAACGCATTACGGAGGCGCTAATGAAGAGTTATGCAGATGGTGCCGCAGCCAAGAAAGACTAGACTTCAATAATAAAAGTGGCGCCTATAAAAAATGGTGCTGGCCATTAGCATAACTGAAACGGGCTTCAAACAAGCCGCTGGTGGCTCCTTTTGCAGTCCATTAAAACTGCAGAGAAAACACACACACACAAATATACATATACACTCAAAAAAATACATATTCTATATATACCTTGGCTGTACTTAATGTGGTCAAGGCAAAGGCGTTGAATAAAAATGTCGAGGGACTTGGAACAAACTGCAGCAACTTCTGCAGTAAGTTTACTGAAATATTAATTAACCTCAAACAATAAAAAGTGAAAGAATATATATATGTATATGTATAATTATGTTATAGTTAAGCACCCTTTATAAAGGAAAGGGCGGAGCATAAAAAATTTAAATACGCTATTAAATTGCTTGGAATTAATATTGCTCATGCAAAAGGGCGGGGCGGGGGGGAGGTGATAAAACAAACCGAAGAATAGCCCGATAAACATTGTAGATTGTAATTAACTTGACCAGTTTCGCGAACAGGCAGAACAGGTGGACTGAGTAGACTATCGAACACGAGTGCAAGTCCGAGCCGGAGTCGGAGTCGGAGTCGAGTCCTGGCTTAATTGCATGGGCAGTGAACATGGGGCTATCCAGCGCATGAATGAATGAATGAATGAATGAATGACAATTATTTTCGAGCGCTGCCTTTTGCCTTTTTGTTGCACTTCCGTTTGCCACAGCGGAAGAAGTTGCCAGATAAGGGCTGCATGCAAGCAGGTGGATAGGCGGGGAGGAGGAAGTCGATTGCAGGACCTGTATTTTGCAGGACTCTTGCGAGCACTCGAATTTCATAAAGCATTCTCAATGAAAATAATTAAAATGCGTCGAACGTTCAAAATCAAGCAGCATGGAAATTTAATTGTATTGATAGCAGCAGTGGCAGTGGCAGTGGCAGCAGCAAAAAGTGGGCACCAGCCACGCCCACACCAAGTAAACAATAACGAATGGATTCCCAGTTGCAGTGGGGCGATAAATGAGTTTTCTCACAGGTGACAATGTTGCAATGCAAACAAAATGCCTTAAATCGAATGCAAACTTGGAAAAAGAGCAAAAAAAAACACAGATTTCAATTGACTACGGAACCAACAATTCCAAGATATTCATCACGAAAGTAATCCATAAGCATAACCCAGATATCGCTTGAACGAGCAGTTTTATGCTGCAGTCTGCAATTATCCCAAAGCTTTTAAATCCTAGGTTAAAACAAAGTAAGAAGTTGTCTGCTTACTTAAATTTGTATTACAAACGGGTAAAAAAGGATATAATGAAGTTATTCGAAACTAACCCATATATGTATATAAATAAGTATTCATGCTCTGCATAAAAATCACAGTTTATTTGACCTGCCCGTAATCAAATCGATCTCAGCGACTAAAAGATCTAGAAACTTAAGTTCTCATAAAAAATAGGCATATGAAATTAATTCAATTTTTTTAATCGTATATACAGTTTGTCCAGAAAGTGTTTTCACATTGGGAAAAAAGCATATTTTCTAAATTCTTTTGCAAAAATATGTATGTATGTTATTATTGACTTTTGATAATCTTCTTATTTTTCTATTATTAAGTGGATATGTCTAAACTACTTAACATTAAAATTAATAATATTCATATATTTAATTTATTGTGAAATTTAAAAAACTAAAATTATCCACTTTTGTGGACTGTCCAGAAAGTGTTTTCACTATGGAGATTTCGTATGGGATTTTGTACATTTTAGCCACCATATTGGGGAAAATTGCATATTATTAAGCATAGTAAAAGGAAATTTAAAAAATTTGGATCAGATCCATTAGAGGATAGCTTAAGGAACATCACAGTGTCAATGAATCACATATATATATTTAGTTCTGGTTAGTTCCTAGTCAAACTGTCTCGACCAAAGCAACTTTGTTTTTGCCACTGCGAAATTCTCGAGAAATTCGAAAATCTTGAGAATTACGTAGAAAATTTTCACGACAAGTACTGCGATTTCCATGAAAACATAAGTTAGAAATCCTTATCCCTTTAATTTACTACTTTAAATAATCGAGTTTATATTCTAAATTTATTTTATAAAATGACAACATTCAATTGCGAAAATGCCATAAAATCTGTTTCAAATACAGATTAAAATTGGAAATTGTAATTGCAATTTTTTACATGACCGTTCTACATTTTTTACGCACATGCAAAATATGCATGGTCAATGGAGCTGCACATAACCCAAGGCCACAGCAATTCCAGTACAGTAAACACACACAAACACACACACACATATACACCTTATCAGCAGCTGTCGTTGACAATATAAATATATATCATAAAAAAGAAAGAGAATAATAATAACAATAATAGCCATGC
This sequence comes from Drosophila kambysellisi, assembly GCA_035042185.1. Classification (NCBI taxonomy): domain Eukaryota; kingdom Metazoa; phylum Arthropoda; class Insecta; order Diptera; family Drosophilidae; genus Drosophila; species Drosophila kambysellisi. The sequence goes on along the minus strand of JAWNLS010000945.1, from coordinate 1,531,778 downwards.
ACCTTTAAAAGCAGGCTACAAAAGCCGCCGCAACGGCAACAGCAATCAAACATTTATTTTTTATCAATCACAAAATAAACATTCAACTCAACTTTATGTGTGGCAAAAAGATGGGAGCGGCAGCGGCAGCGAGAGCGAGGCATGCAACAATGCTGACATATTTTACACTTCTGCTTTCAATGCAAACAATTTTTTATTACAATATTATTGCCGTAGGCATTACATGTGTAGCCCCCTGCTTCCCCTTCCCCATTCCACGACCCCCCGCTGCAACAGTCCTTTGTCAAAGAACAATATATAGACATACTCACATATACATATGCACAAATATAAATATATATGTATATGTATTTGTATTTTAATCTGCACAGCCTTCACCATAATTGAAATGAAAGCAGCGTCATTTGATGATTCCCCAACCTCCCCCCCTCCCCCCTCATCTTTAAATAAATATAAAAAATGCTACTTTTATGATTTGTTTGACAAGCAAGAAGAGAAACCCCAAAGAACAACACACCTAACAAGATTCCTCACATTTCCGTCATTTTTCATGACGCTGACAAAATACACAAAAGAAACGAAAAATCCCAAAAAAAAAATATATATATATATGTATATATATATATATATATAAGTATATTGCCGGCAACATAAGCACAATAAATGAGCGCAAAAATCAATTGACAATTTATTGTTCAAGGCATAAAAAATGAATCGAGTGGCAGGAGTGAGTTATGGGGAGGAGGGGGTACATGCCCTAAAATCTATATTAAATTACGACTCAGCCAGCAAAATGGTCAAATAATAACAATAAAAATGAAGTAAGAACCATCAACTGACAAATGATGGACCACACGATGCTCTGCACACAAAACTTCTATTCTTCATTCTTAATGGACTTTCAAAATAAATGTTATATATTTAAAAAATTTAAACATTTAAAAAATATAAACATCTGATATTTGAAAACCTTTTACATAAGATTCTTAACATTTTAATTAAAACGTTTCTTAAAGAGTTAGATTGATTAATGGATTCGTTCTGAAGTTCAGACAGTAAAAATTTTATATGAAATGCCTGGCAAATTATATCATAAGAATTTTAGAACTTCGCTCTATAGGGCTGAGAAACAAACCAATTTATTATAGGGTATATTATATAGTATTATAGGGTATAACCACCAACATACCCAAGGAAGTTATCTCCAGACGTACAGTTCAAACCAATAAAGAACTCTATATCGACTCTGGAATCGATACCGATCAAAAATGTATACTTAACAGGGTCGCAGATGCGTTGTTGTGTCAGTTACACATATTTTGCACAACTTTATGATACCCTTTATGACCATTTTTATGGGTTCAGGGTATTAAAAGGCAGAGAATAACACAATCTATGACACATAAACACACATAAGTAGTATGTCCACATATATATAAATATATATGTATATCTGATATTAATATATAGATGTTTCAGTATGTTTTTTTATGTTTTTTCTTCTTTTTTTTTTTTGGTGACCATTGTTGTTGCTGTTCTTGATGTTGTGCTCAATTGCCTTTAAATTGTCCCGAGTGTTAAGTGGCGCACGTTAAAAAAACATTTAACGTTTTTATTTACGTATAAAATGGGCAAAAGCCGCCGCATGTGGCGCGGGGGCAACGGCTAAGGGAAAAGGGGCAAAGCGGCGAAAGTGCTTTGTCCTGGCAATGGCATAGACACAATACGAGTGGCTCCAAAAAAAAAAAAAAAAAACCACACAACATACAAAAAACACAAAAAACATACACACACACACACACATAAACGTGGGGCATGTATTGGAAATGAAAGAAAATGGCCGCAAAAAACGGAAATTAAAATAAAATATGACACACTAAATTGTATGTGTTCTGGAGATTGCGAAAAGTATGTGTGTGAGTGTGTGTGTGTGTGTGTGTGTGTGAGTGTGTGTGCGTGTAAAGGATAAAGCGAAAGTATAGTGAGAAAATAGATATAACTGAAATACATAATGGGTTTCAAGAGTACCATGGGAATAACAACTACTATAGCTACTATAGCTAATGGCTGCAAATTTGAAATATCAGTTCTCATATTTTATAGGCAGATTAAACTTACTTCAAGCAAGATTGGGGGCGGAGAGACCCCTAGTAGGACCTGAACCGTATTGTGGCATCGGAAGGCATACGATACGACAGGAGCTTAGGAACGAAGAAAGTCAGAGGAGGCAACGGAGCTGGGCAGAGGCACCAGGACTCCGACAAGCCAAATGTCTTCTAGGTGGCTATAATCAGAAGCGACTTAAGCAGATTATAGCCATAAGCAACAACAATCTTAGAATACTCACCGGTCTACTGATGGGACACTGTAGACTAAGAAGTCACCTAGCCAAGCTGGGTATAATTAGTAGCGGACTCTGCAGGTTCTGTGAAGGCGAGGAGGAATGCATATCCTAGCAGAGTGTGTCGCCTTAGCAAGGAAGAGAATCAACATCCTAGGGATGCATGTCATGATGAGCAATGACATAGTAGCCCTCAACCCAACAAAAATTCTAGCATTCGTGCAAGATCTTGGGTTGATGGAGGAGGTTTAAGCCCAGAAGGGGGCACAATAAACCTATCAGGTCTAACCTAATAATAACTTAACCTAATAATAACTAACCTAATAATAACTTACTTCAATATGTCAATAACTTCCCCCATTGGCGAATATCGAAGCAAACCAATTTCTGATGGTAATAATTTACCCTGCATATTATAAAACAAAAAAAAAATTTAATTAAGATCGATAAGAAGACATATTTTCGAACTTGCAAATGTTTCAATCAACTACCACCAAGCCTAATATGTATTTAACTGCAGAGTCCAGGGTATCACACAGTCGAGCTGTCTGGACTAGAACATCTTAAATTTTAATCCTATCACGCAATCAATTTATTATTTATAATTCATTGTTAATTGCAATCACTTCTATTAAATCTTTGTATTTTTTTAATCGTACCGTGTTTAAATTGTACTTTTAAACTGCAAATTGTTTTAATTAATTAGCGCTTTTCAGACAAATAAAATTCAAGTGAAAACGCGGAAGGATATTTCGACAGGGAATCATATCGATGAAACAGCGTCCGTTGTGTTGCACAGATGTGCAGCGCCAGGGCAGGCAGATGTCAAAAAAGAAATGCATGTGGATGATGCAGTGCGCCCATCGCCGGGAGCTCTGACCCGCCACACTGTTGTTGCTTTCACACCTCACTCTATTATCGCCAGGTGTTGGCTATCAGGTGCCCAGAGGCAGCTGCTATATCTCCACAAGGAAATGGTTGTGCGTGGCTTCTGTCATTGTATACGGGTGAGGAGGCCTTCTCGGTGGGTTTGTGCCCGGCATTGCGGCAACTGGATAATCTTATAGCTGGCAATGGCATGCAACAGGCAGATCCAGTCGGACTGCAGCCGGGGCAAAGATGGATGGAATAGTGCTGATCAGCAATTAAGTTTGCAGCTATGCAGAAGACTCGTTGTTCGATTGTGGCAGCATAGGTACAACAGGTTCCATAAAGGCAGCTAAAAGTGATGAAGAAGCAAAGAATTCGCTTTATATTTGAATACTAACTGACTATCAACTGTCACAACAACATATATGCCACAATGTTGTACAAACTTGTCCGTCGGCAAACAAATATGCAGAAGAAGAAAAGTTAACAAAATGATTATTGTTATTATTATGGAAGTTGGGCACTTGACATAACCTCCATTAGGATTCGTTTTCTGTTGCTCTCTTTAATTTATGCCAGATGATCAACGGCAGCTGCTTATGTCTCTACGTTTTATTTGGCCAACAAAACGAAAACAATAATTTAGCGTGGAGCAAACTGCTGCACAAGCACAACAAAAATAACATCAAGGAGTGGACTCAAAGGGGTAAACAGGAAACGGAAGTGCGCACAGGCACTCACTCACACACACACAAGCACACATGCATGTACATACACAACTTACACATACACACACACAAAGTAAACTCATTTGCCTTTGCGCTCACGTTCCATACAAATTTATGCCAAAAAGCAGCATGCAACATTTTTCTTTTCTTTTAGCTGCCGCCGCCGCCGACGCCGCCGTCTGAAAGTATGCTAGAGTTGCGCCAACTTACAGCATGCCACAACTGCTGCCGCCAGTTGCTTATGCCGCCCGCTCTTCAAACACAGATTACGAATCTTACCACGCGCTTTTTGACATTTATTGTTATTTTCCCATTTGTTGCAAAGTTTTCTTTTACTATTGGCTGCCAATTTGGGTCACACTAAACTAAAAAGACAAGCCAAAAACTACAAAGTCGACAAAAATTTGTAACATTTCTTTGAGTTTTTGGCTCAAGTATTGGAAAATGCAATGAAGTTATTTAATTGACAAAGAACAACAAGAAACACTTATATGTGGCAAGTTGAAGTTCATGTCTTGCTTATCCTGTATTGAAACTTAAATTAAATTAAGCAAATCGATTTCCCAGATATATTATATCTGTAATCTAATGATTATTATTTGCAAAAATATTTGTGTATAAATAATAAACATCGAAGCTAATTAAAAAGTTGTTTATGCAAGAAATACATTTTCAAGCGTTTTGACCTCTTGCAGCTATATCAGATCTGATGTAGTTTGCTTCTTCAATTATAATAGAAACTATAGCGTTTATAACTATAATATCTGATATGGCTTGCTTCTTCAATTACAACAGAAACTATGTTAATAGCTTTAAAATTGAGACTAGATTTGTATAGACAGAAAATATGTGTACTGTTGTTGCTATTCAAAAATAAATATAAAATACACTTTTCATACAATTTATACCTAACCTCAAATTCAACGCCGGCAAGCACATCATTTATATTTATGAAAATAATAATAATATATATAATGTACTCCCATTGTGCCCTGCACTTACGTGCAAGGTGTGTAAAATCTGGTCAAAGATAAAAAATCATGCTGAAGCCGGAAATGAGATATCACACACGACTAAATGCATAACGCATCCGGCTGAAGAAGTGGCCACCGGTTCGACCGGAAGAGCCTGGAATACGGCTGCTCAAACTCACACTCTTCCATTCTGCCTCTCACTCTGCTGCTGCGCTTCCGTGCCAATAAGCACACGCACTGAGCCTTGAAATAAATCGTTCTCTCCTTTTGCCCGCCACCAACCCAGAAATGATGCGTTGATTTCCATCAGATTGTTTTAAAAAAACCGCAATGCTTATATATTTGACAACGCCGGCAACGTCGGCATTGCCATACCAATGATCTGTTACAATGTTAATGTGTGTGGATTCTTGTTGTTGTTGTAGCTGGCTGTTGTTGTTTCTATAAGCAAGCCGCCTTCAATTTAACGAAATTTTACTTCCTATTCTGGTTGTTGTTGCGTTGCATATCCTTGGGGAAGGAGCGCACTGGCGGCGTACGAATGCGACGCGCCTCACGGGAGCGATTGCGCACCACCTTGGAGTGGATTGCGCAGGAGACGCAGTAGTGGAGCTTCGCATAGAGTTTGGGCAGCACATAGGTGTCCCAGATGCTGGCCTCGCTGATGTCGCGCACAGCGGCCGCCTCGACAATGTTGCGGATGACAAACTTCTTGATTGCCTTGTCCTTGGGCACACAACGGGCACAGTTGGTGCAGCGCACGGGCTTCACATGGCCGCGATTATGCTTGTTGCGTCCACCATTGCGACGCTTCTTCGTCATTTCGGCAGCTGCATAATGTTCAATGGGCAGTGGTTAGCCATTGTCTTTAATTCATTTGCTTGGATGGCATTCATATTTACCTTATTTAATGCTTGAAAAAATCCACGAAGTAAAATCCGCGTGTTCACGCCAGGCGACACTTGTACGAAAAGGGAGTTGCCAGCTGCAAATTTCTATCAATAGCAACTCTGTGTATGTAGCGCTGCCACCGGCCAATACAGAGTTGCTTGTGAACTAAAGCCAGCTAGTTAATCGTAACAGCGCTGCGTTCAGTATACTCAACAGTTGTGCTGCCGTTGCCTATAAGCGGAATAATTATCTAGAAAATTTAATTATGTATTAAATTATTGGTAGGTAAGTATTTATTTTACATATATCTTAATTTTTATTATATTTATTATCTTTTATTTAATTTTTTATTTTATATAATAATTTTCTCCTGAGTATTGTTAGCATGGCGCCAAAGGTGAGTTTTGATAGCGAAACATATGTTTTTGTTTAGTTTTACAGCATGGTCTGCAATTTGTTGATATTACCTCTAAATTTGCTGGATAACAGCGAATACGAGCCGCAACGTTGTTTTATACCAGCTGGAAAGGGAAACGATGACAAATTGTATGCCACTTGGAACAAATGCGTGCTGGACGACAGCAGCTACTCCATTTGTCGTGTGGTACAACGTATGGGAACTGAAACTTGCTGCTTTATTGACAATGTGGTCACCTCGCCGAATTTCGAAGCCCGAAAGCAACGACTGAGTCAATTGGAACCATTAGTTTTAGCGTCCTGCGTACAAAGAGTCAGCTGCACTGTGAGCATTACGGAGCAACTGCTACAGCAGCCAGAGCTCTCTTTAGCGGAACTGCTTGAAAATGTGCGCGTATTTTTGCGCTATCTAAAGTTAGTCAAGGGCTGCTCAGTGCAGCACAAACGTCTCCAAGAGTTGGGCATTGCAGCAATTACAATAGATGATGTGTGCGGATTAGATTTAAAGGACAACAGTTGCTTTGAGGTGTTACCGGAAACGACGCTGGAAATTTCGGATGTGCGTCTGGCAACGCCAACAGCCTTGTCGAACCCAAAGCGTTATCTTCACCAAGGCTTTGAGGCGCCTCTGGAGGCACTGCAGCAGCTGCTGGGGTGCGCTAAGCAGGCAAAGTTTAGAGGACTACCCTTAAATGCGCTCCTAGTGGGCGCAGTGGGTTCGGGCAAAAGTTGTCTCCTGGCCGAGTTTCTGCAACGAAACAGCTGCAATTGCTTTTATGTGACAGCTTCGCAAGTGCTTCGTTCGCATCCTGGCGAAACGGAGCTCCAGCTGCGACGCATCTTCCAGTCAGCCAACAGTTTCAAGGAGCGACTGCACCCACAGCGTCCAATTGTCATCCTGCTGGAGGATCTAGAACTGTTTTGTCCACTATCTACCAGTTCAGATGCCCAAAACTCGGGCAACGCTTTGAGGATTGCCACCCAGCTATTTCAGCTGATTGATGAGCTGCCGCAGCACGGAAGCGACATATTGTGCCTGGCCAGCAGCAGTGCACCCGGTGCAGTGCATCCCCATGCTCGTCGGGCCGGGCGCTTTGGGCATGAGATTAGCATTGAGATGCCCACGGAGCAGCAGCGTGGCGATCTGTTTGCTGGGATGTGGCAGGAGGAACAAACACCTGAGCGTGCTCCACTCTTGACGCCTGCTCTACTGGATTATGTGGCGAAACAAACGCAGGGTTACGTGGTGGCTGATCTAACCCTTCTCCACCGGCAACTCCAACAACAAATGCTGTCCCTTAAACCGACTCCAGTTGAATTCGAGCGTTTGCTAACCAAATCTCTGTTGCAGTGCCAGCCAAATGCCTCGCGGAGCACCGATGTGCGAGTTCTGAAGATAACCTCTGGCTTTGAGATCATTGGTGGCATGGAATCGTTGAAGCGTACGCTGCAGGTGTCCGTTTTGGCTGCACTGCAACACAGCGCGGCACATGCGAGATTTGGCCTGAGTCTGCCCAGGGGCATTCTGCTTTATGGTCCACCTGGTTGCGCCAAGACGACCATTGCCAAGTGTCTAGCCAAGGAGGCGCACATGACCTTCATAGCCAGCTCAGCGGCAGAGGTTTACTCACCCTACGTGGGCTGTGCGGAGCGATTTGTGACACAAATCTTTAATACAGCTCGCAAGAATGCGCCCTGTCTCATATTTCTGGACGAGATTGACTCGCTGGTCGGGCGACGCACGGTCACAAATGGAGGTGGCGGTGGCAGTGTTCAGCTGCGCATTCTTTCCACGCTGCTCACCGAGATGGATGGCATTGTTAGCGCTGGCAGTGGTCAGCAACATATACTCGTTGTGGCAGCCACCAATCGTCCGGATATGCTGGATGATGCCCTACTGCGTCCCGGTCGCTTTGACAAGCTCATCCATGTGCCTGCTCCAGATGTGCAGTCACGTCTCGCCCTGCTCCAGCTGCATGCACGTCGCATGCCCTTCCATGCGAACATTCAGCTGGAAGAGATTGCCGCACGCACGGAACGCTATTCCGGCGCCGATCTGTGCAATCTGTGCAACGAGGCTGCCATTGAGGCCTTCCAGCGCAACTTTGATGTCAGCCACATTGAGTTGCAGAACTTCAACACCGTATTGGCCAGGCAGAAGTCATCCCTCAGCCAGCAGCAAATTGACACCTACTACAAATTTGCCGCTAGATATTTATAACGATCTGAACTCTTAAATATTAAATTAAATTTGTACATCAAGGAATATATAATAATTATTTTTATTAATGAATAAGGATCCCTTTTTTATTGATGGAATAGAGAAAGAAAGAGGCGTTTCTTGCAGATGGTTTCAGAGGATAACATAATTTGTTTTAGCTGAAAATATTGTTTCTCCTATCAATTTAAACGGGAAATTAATTTACGCAAATAAGAAAACTCGGAAATATTTTCAGCTACAATAAATTATTAGGTTTGGAGTAGGCCACATAATTCCAAAGCATTCTTTAGCTTTTCTAGTATCATTTGGTCAACTACACTAATATACTTATTATAATTACCAAGCGTAACTTATTTAAAATTTGGATAAAATCAATCATACTTTTTTGCTTTTTAAGACATTTCGGATTTTTCTAGTAGCTCTGAAGTAGACCCACATGTCCACAAATTATGCAGCTTCCTCTTCTAGACTCCTTGTTTAAGCCGAAGAACTTCCTTATAAGCCAAATGCTTCTCATTAGCTAAGTTAATACTAAATAAAATATGAATATTAAATAATTTTAATATTTGTTTACTTTCATTTTCTTCTTCATTTCGACTCGATGCTTCCTTGATTTTCTCCTTCATCTTCTTCTTTAGAGAATCATAAAAAATCATTAATAAAATAAAAGTGTTGATATTTTTGCTTTTATATTTATGCATTCTTTTTTTGTACATTTGAAATTGTTGTTGTTGCTGCTGCTGCTGGGCTCAGATCGTTGCTTTGTTCACAGTTCGGTTGTTTGACAGATTCCATGGGCAAATGCAATGAATGATCCTTCAGCCGCGCTCCTTGGACACGCTGCGCCTGTGGTGGTGTTGGCGTCTGGGCGAATCGCGTCTCGGCTCTCGTTCCTTGCGTGCTGGCCGAGAGTCGCGTTCCCTTTTCCGCTCCCGTTCCCGTTCTCGTTCTCGATTCTTTTCCGGCTCCCTATCCCGCTCCTTATCTCTGTCACGTTCCCTTTCCCTGTCACGTTCCCTTTCCCTGTCACGCTCCCGTTCCCGATCTCGTCCCTTGTCGCGTTCAGTGTCCCGGGCCCCTCTTTTGCTGATACTCCGGCTATCATCTACTATATGCCTGCCACGACGATCTCGCTCACGCTCCCGTTCTCGCTCCCTCTCCCTGTCCCGATCCCTCTCCCGATCCCTCTGCCCTTCGGCTGATGCCTCTCGTCGGCCACTATGTCCACTTCCATTGCCGTTTCCGTTGTGCTGTTGTCGCGCTGCCGCCAATGTAGTGGGTCCCTCCAGATTAAAGTCATCGCTGTCCTGCTTTTGACTCCTGGAAACCGGTTTTGATTTGCCACCTCTGCTGCTGCTGTTGTTGTCAGTGTTGTTGGAGCTATTCCTGCGTTGGATTTTCGGCTGCGGCTCAGCGCTGGCGGAAGACGTCTCCGAGGAGGAGCTGCTGTTATTTTCGTTCTCGCTGCTACTGCTGGAACTGGAGCTGCTGCTGCTGCTCTGTTTACGTTTGCGTTTAGAATTCTTCTCAGGCGGCGTCGCCTTTTTCTTCTTTTGCTTCTCCGATTTCTTGGACTTATGCTTGTCCTTTTTCTTATCCTTGGACTTTTTGGAGTTGCGCTGCTTTTTGGACTTCTTCTTGCGCTTCTCCTTGTGTTTGTGTTTGCGCGCGGGTTCACTGGACTCGGAACTGGAGCTGGACTCGCTGTCGCTGCTCGTTGAGCTGCTACTGGAGCTGCTCGTTGAGCTGCTACTGGAGGTGGAGGAGCCTTTGACATCGATTGCCACTTGACCAGCAGCCGATGCATCCTTGAAGGGATTGCCGCTGGCAAGGATCTCCGCATTGATGGCCGGCACCGTCTTGGGCGCATTCTTCAGGAAACGACGCAAATCATCCGTCAGCCCACCCAAACCGATCGACGTGAAGAAGTTAATCGAGAAACGTGTATTGCGCGGATTATCCTTGGGAAACAGGCCCGCCAAGCTGTCCAGCAGCACATCCTCCTTCAGTTTGCCATTCAGCTTGCCCAGACCCATATATTCCGCCAGCTCCTGGAACAAGATCTTGATGAAAATGCGACTCGAAGATGTCGTATCATCCTCGTTCAATTGAATGCACTCGAGCACATCCCAACTGATGGCATCCGTGAAGAGCAGATGGGCAAAGAACTTGCTCACATTGCGCAAACGATTCGTGTCCAAGCGATGCGTCGTCTGATACGTGTCCTTAAAGATCTCCTCAAACGGCGGCACATAGATCTTATTGATGCTGCAGAAACGCTGGGCGAGCAGACCATAGAACTTCTCGTAGGTCCGCTGCTCGGCGCAGCAATCGAGAAACATGTGACACAGCTCCACCTCCTGTCCCGGCTTCAGTTGCATCTTCATCAGCTTGTGCGCACACTCCTCATAATCCAAACTCGAATTGATTGTCAAATAAATGGTGCGACGCAATGCAATCAAATTGGTTTCCGTGTTGTCAATAATATCGCCTCCAGCTGTCGTCTTTTCTCCGTTGCCCTCGGCACCCGAGCCGGATTCAGCGTCGGAATCGCTCTCAGAATCCGAGCCAGAGCCGGAGGAGCCACTGCCAGAGCCGCTGGCATCGCTGCCAAGAATCTCACAGCTCAGCGCCTTGTATTTCTCCTCGTTCTCCGCAAAGTTCTCGTCAAACTTGAAGGCATCTGCGGAAAAACAGGGAAAGATTTGTAAAATTTGGAAGAAAATAAAATTATTATATTTACTCACTCAGTAAATCCTCCGTTTCGGTGGCTTCGTCCAGCATCATGAGATGCGTAAATTGATCATCCTCCTCGACTAGCTCCAGATCATCTACAATCGCCGAATGATCCTTGAAGCCATCCTTGCGCACCTGGAACAGCACCTCGATCATATACTGCACCCGTCGATCCAGTTTGCCCTCGTGGAGAATGTTGCGCAACATCTCGAAAATCGCACCGATCCCCTTCGAGGAGACTTCGGTCAATTTCATGCCGCACTCCTTGAGAAATGAGATGGCCACCTCAACGGAATCATCGGTGGGCATCTCCACCAACAGCGTCAGCATCTCCAGCGCCAATATCTCATGTGCCACCCGCTGATTCACCAGATGACCAATGAATCGTGTGGCTGACATGCAAACCATTTTATCGTTGCGACGAAAGGCGCGTCGAAATTGGATCACCAGACGCTTGAGCAGCAGTTCTCCGATATTGGGAAACTTGGAGTTGATGATGGCCACCAGGGCGGCATAGACATGCGTAAAAGTTGGAGACGCAGCCTGCGCTTGGATTATGCTGCGACACAGCAAACCACGTCCCCGTACAATATTCTCCCGCAGCAATTCCCGGGTGATAATCGCAATATTCGTCACGTTCACCTTGTTGATGTAGCCATGAATGGATTTCTTGAGCGCCTCCCAAGCGATGCGTTGATATGCCGCCGATGCTTTGTCTGTGATCTCCGCCTGCATCAGGCGCAACTTGGCCGGTGGAATATAGGCGCCGCCTGTGCGCGATGTGAGCACATCCACAGTGCGTCGCTGACGTTCGCTAATCTTTGCCGTCGGCTCAGTTACGGTGGCATTATCGGCATTCTCGGCGGGTGGTGTTGCCTTAGATCTAATGGGACTACGCTGATCCTTTGAGGATTCCTCACTGCGTCGTCGATGCTGATGACGCTTCTCGCGCTCCCGCGCACGCACCTCATCCCGCTTGTCACGCTCATCGTGTCGCCTCTGACGCTCCATGCGTCGTCGCTCCAGAGAGCTGGAACGCCGGCGCACAGGACTTACGCTTCGACTGCGCGGCGAACGTGTTCGTCTTCGCCGTCGACTCCTCGGCGAGCGACTGCGACTCGCACTGCGACTTCGACTACGATTCGAGTGCCGGCGACGACGTTGTCGCGTCTCCTCCTCATTCTCTTTGCTACGTCTGCGCACTTCGCTGGCAATTTTGGGCAGCTTCACTGGCGACTCGGATGCAGATTTACTTTGCTCCTTCGCCTCCGGCTCCGTCTCCGGTTCCTGCTGCTTGTCAGCGACGCTTGTTGTTGCAGCAGTTGCAGTAGCTGTTTTGATTGGCGAATCGTCGTCTTTCTGCAAATCAAGTGACAAACATTTAACTTAATATTTTTCTTATACATTTAAAGAGCATCTTATCTTTGAAAGAAAAAAGACAAGAATGTCAATATTTACTTAATACTCACATCAGTAATTTCACCTTCCTCCACAGCAGCGCCCGCTGGTTGCTCCAACTCTTTGCAGCGTGCATCTCCATTTGTGGTCACTAAAGACTCCCTCGATTTCTCCTCCTTCTTCTCCTCATTCTGCTCATTTTCATTGAGCTCTTCCTTCCGTACAGGTTTTTTCACATCCTCCTCCTCCTTGCGATCCTTGCCAGATTTCTTATCTGTCGGCTCAGTTGGCAACTCTGCTTGCGTTTCGCGTGTTTCAACTGGGTCTGTTTCTGTTTTTTTAGGCTTTGCAGCTACTGCTGCTTCTTCTTCCTTTTCAACTTTTTTCACCTCAGACGTGGCTGCAACGTTTGCTGCACTTTTGCTTTTGTCGTCTAACTGTTGTTGTCCTTCTTCTTCTTTGTCAGCTTGCTTAGATACCTTTGCCGCTTTTTCCTTTTCAATTGTTGGCTTCTTATCACGTTCCACATCTGCTTCTTCCTTGTCACTTGGCTGGCGACTGCGGCTGCTACTGTCGCTGCCGCTGCTGCTGCTGTCGTTGCTGCTAGTTGTTGTGGCACTGCTGCTGGTGGAGCTGTTGCTCGCATCGCTATCGGGTTCACTGCCGGGCATCCTTGAAGCAGAGATGCTTGCACACTTCAAACTCAAAATTTTGCTCTATCAACGCCAATGAAAATTTGTACACCTAAACGTTGGCCAACGCAGCCGCTTGTTCAGCGGTTTTGCTTAGCGAAATGTGGCAACCCTAATCAAGCGCCTTGTTGCATTTTGACGATTATTTGCAATTATCGATATATCGAATGACTGACTTAATATACTTTGGCGCCAAATGGTTATTAAATTTTTAATTATTAATTATTGCTTTATTTTGTTATACACCTTATCCAAGTAGCCACTCCCATCTAGGGTTACTATTTAAATGACAATAAAATAAACAACTAAAACTGATTTCGTAAATTATAATTTGTTTTCACACAGTTTATTTATTTATATGCTTTAATAGACTCAAAGTGAACAGAGGCATACCCTTTGATAAGCTAATCAAAGTCAAGTTTTAGGATAATTTGAATTCGCTATTTGGTTTCGTCGATTTTGCGAATTGTGAGAAACTGAAACGGAAATCGAGCATTTCAACATTGCTCCAATAGATGGCGTTAGCTCAAGCGGCTCACCAGAAAAATTGAAAATTCGAGTTTTAAATAATACCATCATTTAATAATAAAAACGAATCACATTTTTGACCGTAGAAACAAAAACATATACATTAAATTTATATTATAATCTACGTCGATTCTTCGATGCGAATTGTAAAAACATGAAACCGAAATCGGACACTTCAAAATTGGTCCAACAGATGGCGTTAACGCAAACAGCTCGGAAAAAATGGCAAAACTGATATTCGTATTTAACAACACAATTAATTATAACTAAAAACGCAAATTTCGGATTGTAGCAACAAAAACATTTGCATTAAATATATTTACTTCACAAGTCGTAGCCTAGTAAATACATACTAGTTATATATTATATTATACATTAAACTATAAAAACAAAACAAGGAAGAATTTAAGCACTTTCAGGATTTGGTTTCACTGTTTCAGGCTTTTTGGGCTTGACATCGTCATCATCGCTGCTGCTGCTTGAGGAGGAGCTGGAATCAATAGCCTTTGTGCGCTTCTCCGGCACCGTATATGGGAACTCCTGCTTCTTAGCCTCCACGGCCTGCTTGAGACGAAGCAGAGCTGTGCGATTGATATTCTCCAGCGAGACATCCTTGATGGCATTCGCCAGCACCTCCATCGCCCTCTCCGGATTACCCTTGGTCGTCTGTATATCGATCAGACAGGAGTAGGCATTGCCAATGGCACCCTCGGATATTTTGCTGTCGCGCAACTGTGAAATGACAGTGGCGGCCAGTTTCTCGTCCTGTTGCTCGCGTGCCGTTTGCAACACACGCTGGAACATCAGGCGTGGCGCATTGGACAGATGCTTGTCCCAGATCTGCTTGGAGGCCGCCTCCTGACTGTGCGACAACAGGTGCATCCATAGCACATTCATGGGACCCAACTGATTGTGGGCGGCATACTTCTCAGCCAGGGATTCATCTAGAAAAGTAAATAATGATGCGTTAATAAAAAGCCGCGCATCTAAAAATATGATTCATTCACTTACATTGTGCCACCAATTCGGGATGTTTCTCAAGGATACCAACGGCGCCGCCACGCGGAAACTTCTCAGCTATTTTGGCCGCCTCCTCTGGCGACTTGGCCGCTTCAATTTGGCCACTGAGCTGCTTGAGGAACTGCTCGGCCTTGCCGGCCACAATGTGGGCATGACAATAGCGATTATCAAAGGATACGAGACGCTTCTGTTCATCATTCAGCTGGTCGCCAATGCGTTGCAGTCTCTCCATATCCCCTCCAGCGGCAATTTTATTCAAATAGTATTTAAAAATCTTGGGCTGCGGATGCTGCTTATCGGCGAGCAGTTGATCCACATAATTGCTGGCCTCCGTCAGGCGATCGGCGCGCACGAGGATCTCAATGAGCCTTGAGGTGTCCATCACGCTGATCTTTTCGCCGCTAATGAAACGCTCCCGATAGGCAATGGCACCATCCGGATCATTGCCTTGGATGGCGCGACGAAAGCCGGCTATGTTGGAAACGGATTTGGGCGTCTGTTTGGTTTGCTCCAACTTGATCTGTTCTTTCTCCGTTTTGGGTGGCTGCTCCACTTTGCCAGCTGCTGCTGCTGATGCTGCTCCTGCTGCCTTTCCACGTTTGCTCTTCGACTGCTGCTGCTGCGTTTCTGGAACCACAAATGGCACTTCCATATTCTTGCGCTTCAGCAGCTCGGCGAGCTTCAATAGAAATGCATCGGTGGGCGTCACAGCCTCCTCCTGCATTTTTGTCCACAGACCGAGCGCCTTCTCCGACTCATCGGCCTTGTCGTAACTCAACAAGAGTGTGTAGTAAATCTTATTGCGATCGATGTGTCCCAGATCCTTGGTGGCCTCAATCAGACCCTCCAGCGGCTGCAGCATGCCCTCATTCTTGTACCGATCACAGGCGGTGCTGATGCGTTGCGGACGCGTTCTCAAACCGGGTGTCTCAAGGATTTTGCGCGCCTGACGCACCCGTCCGCATTCGACGAAGGAGAAGACCAGATCATAGAGACTATTAACCTCGCCATGAATACTGGTGCTGAGATCTGTGAGTCGCTGCAAATTGGCTGCATCCTCTTTCTGGATGAGACGACAGGCGAGCTCATTCTTCCAGGGTGTCGCCTTGTGTTGCTGGCAAATCTGTTCGAAGGCATCGATCGCCTTGGGTATATCATCGCGGGTCAAGTGCACCTTGACGAGTGGACCCAGCAGCACATTTGTCGGCACCACATAGTTGCCCGTGACGAGAGCATCGAAGACTCGCTTCAATTTATCCGCATTGCCCGTCTCCGCAATCGCGTTGAGTATGCGCCAAACGGTGCTGATGTAATTGAAGCTGCCTTCGCCTTCGTTGTATGGCGTCTCCTTCTGATTCTCGGCGAGCAGCTGCAGTGCCGGCTCCAATTGATCCTCCTGCAACAGCAGATCCGCTAGGCGCACTGCCTTAAAGTTGTCCAGCTTAAAATTGGCATCGACTTGACGCAGCTTGTTGTATTGCGCCAGTGCCTCGGAGCTGCGCTTGTGGAACGTGTACAGATCAACCAGTTGCGCTTGGATGCCAATCGATATCTGGAATTTCTCCTGCTGCAGGCGCTCAATCACCTCGAGCGTCTTCTCCAGATTCTGTGAGCGGAAGCAGGCGTTGAGCAGCTGTCGCTTAATATTATTCGCATTCTCGCCCTTCGCCTCCACATTCTTGATGAAGCGCTCCAATTCTGAAAAATGTTTGATTAATTTTAAAAAATAATTATTCAAAATTTCCAACTCACCTTCGATGGTCAGCGTGTCCAAGGCACGTTTGCCGCTGTTCGGCAGTGGGATGGGTTCCAGTTCACCGGAACTGAGTTTGCCAAGCTGCTCGGATATCAAGGGCGTCATCTCGGAGCCGAGTAGCTCCGACAGCGTTGTAGCCGTTGTGCTGCTCACGGATAATCCCTGCTTGACCAGACCCTGGAGTATCTTCTCCAGCATGGGCACACGTTCCCGCCGGAAATAGTTGGCCGCCTCGTACAGAATGCTGCCGACAACATCCGGCGTATTACGCTCAACATCCACACTGGCCACTTGTTCCGTTTCCTCCACCGAATCTTTTACAGCGCCGTTGCGTATCTGCAGACCCTCGTGCAGTTGACGCACGCATCGTATAAAGGAAGCAAAATCATTGGTATTGCCCAGCGCCATGATGAGTGGCTGACGGAACAGCATAGGCACATAGTAGGCACGATTCTGTTCCATAATCTTGGCAGCATCCGCCAGCTGATGGGTGCTCAGCGCCACATAGACGGCGGATGTTACTGCCGTGGAGTTGGGCACACCAGCATCGCGGAGCACGGTCACAATACGTTCCCAGTTCTTCTCCTTCAGATTGGGTATCACATAGTCCCGAATGGTCTCCGAATTGGGATTCAGTGCAAATTCCTGTTGCATGCGTCGCACAATTTCCAGCACCTCATTCGTGTCCACCGAGCAAAAGAGAGGCCAGAAATAATGCTGGCGAATGGGCAAACCCAAATTCTTCATCTCCTGCAACAGGGGCAGAGCATTGTTCATGGCACCATTGGTCAGACCCGCCTCCGTGGCAATGGTCAGTGCCTTGGGATTGAGACCCTCCGCTTGCAGCGTACGACAAATACTTAATATTTTCTCCACCGGACGATTGGCCTTCACCAGCTGGCGTATATAGAAGGCGCCCACATCGACAAGTTCTCCATTGACACGCGTGCTGCGCGGCATCAAACGGAGCAGCTTCAGTGCCACATCCTCGTAGCCATTGTTCACCAAACGGAGTATAATATTAACTGCATCCTGATTGAAACCGGGCGAGATGCGCAACTTGGTCAGCAGTCCATCCACATGTTCGCCATGTCCATTGATTGCGAGTGTGTAGACAATGTCCAGCAGATCCTTGTCCAGCAATATGATCTCCTTTGGCTCGCATTCGGCGAGCGTCGCCTGCAAAGCATCCATATCGCCATGGCGCGCAAAAGCGCACAACAGCGTCGTATATGTGTCCGCACTGGGCTCCAGGCCCGCCTGTCGCATCACGCCCAGAATGCCCTTAGCGGACTCCAAATCGTTGGCCTAAAACAGAGTGCAGATACAAATAAATAATTATAAATTTAAAATCACATTTTTAAAAATTTTGCCCACCTGCGAGTGTCCAAGGATCAATGAATTGAAAACATTTTCATTGACTGGTAAACTCTTGCCGCGCATAAACTCCAAGATACGCGTGGCGCCCTCAATATCACCCTGCTGACAGTATCTGGTTATCAAACGCTGATATGTTACCCGATTGGGTTCAATGCCTTTGGCCTCGATCTCGGCAAGAATATCGGTGGGCGCAAACTGATGTTCGTTCTCCAGATACACACGCAACAGGGCATTATAGTGAGAGATATCCATGGGCACATTTAGCGCGTTGAGTGTCTTCCAGATCTCCTGGACGAGAGCGGTGCGCACCTCGGGCAACTCCTCGGGCACCAGATTGCCACAGCAGCGTATCACGAGCAGCGATTGCGAACTTGTCGCCGTTCGATGTGTGCGTATCTCGTCGAGCACTTCCTCCAGATCCCGTCGCGAAATGCGACCCATGCGACGTGCATCTTGATCCAATCTTCGGATTTGCTTGTCCAGACTCAGCTCGGCCTTCGTCGCTGCTGCATTGCTAGCAAAGCCACTGCGAGGATGAGTAAAGGCAATCTGTTAGAGCTAGTATATATTACGTACTAAATCTATATTAATTCTTCTTCTAATACATTTAAAGTTTGTTAACATTTTTATTATGTACCCAAAACATGATGTGCCCTTTGAGGTTATGTAAATGTGCCATGAATTTTCATGATTTTCTGACTGAATTACGCCGCAAATGGCATATTCTTGAATTACCTGTCAGCTGTTTAGAAAAATTGCTTAGTTTAATTGCATTTTTCGGCATGTATTTACACAAATAAATGCACGCATTGCGTAATGCCGGGACGAAGAGAAACTTCGAAACTTACTTCTGGAACTGTCCGCACATGCATGGTGCAGATTGTAGGAGATTATTGCTCTCGCAGTCGCGTACTGAGTTGACGACAACGTTGCGCGTAAAGCCAGCGAAGTAGCGCAACAGTTTACCCGTTCGCAATATGGATGCCATTGTCAACTAACTAACTGTTTATTAATAAAAACAATTGCACAAATTGCGTCAGCGAGAGCAGCGCACACAAGTGATGTAACAGTGTGACCGTAGGCGAAAAGTGTATAAATACCTTATGCGCAAGAGTGAGCATGTTAAACGCAATGTGAGCTAAAAAAAAATCTTGTAAAAAGCTTGGTAAGCCTTTGCCTGAAGATCTTACGACAACATTACCGTTAAGCTATGTTGCTCAAATGTTAATAGTATCAGGTAAAACATATATTAGTCTATATACAATTTAATATAGGACTCAATTCATGGTGATAAAATGCTTGGTTTGTTTCTCCTCTTTAAAATCTTCATAATAAGCAAACATTTATTTCGGACAAATAAGAAATGTTTTTGGTTGCTCATCGGGGAATTTCAAATAATTTTCAAATATAAACGCAGTAGAGGGTATGGGAACACAGCGGCTGTGGATGTGTAACTTAAAAAAGAAAACAATAAAATACATATACCAAAACCAGCTTTAAAATGTAGTCTCACATCAATTGTTAAAACATTCAATAAGACATTGGGAATGGATTTAAAATCTGCATTAATTATTTAATTTTTTTTTTCGTATACATAATAATGTTATATATGTATTTCAGTTTTCTAACTTTTATTAAAGACATGAGTATTTCAGCTCTCTGGAAGCTCTTGAATGCTATTGCCTATAGGTAACAGATCGACCGCCTCTGTTAAATTTAAAAATTTAATGATTATTCTAAGAAAATTGGCTAAAAATTCCAAGTCTAGCCATAGCGTTAAGCAATAAGAAATAATATATGAACGTACATGACATGTCTGCTTCAAAGTCAGCAGCGCACTGACTGATTGAGTGCGAATGAATGGGGAAGCAAGTGCCCAAAAGATGTTTACACCGATAGTGAAAGAGAGTGAGAGAACGCGAGCTAAATATTTGCGTGCCTTCTGCAATGCTTGCTCTGTACTGAGTTGCCAACGTTTGCATTTGTTCCATACAAACCTCACGAGTTTAAATTTTATTTTATTTATTGTTTACCACTCAGTCAGAGCACTTACACATAATATAATATAATATAATAAATAATAATAAATAGCGAAAGGAATTTCTTTTCATATACAAAATATTTTCTACATATGAATTTAACTTTACGAAACTCATGCAATTGCTCGTTAACAAATTGAGCTTTTCGAATTTCCAAACTTATTTACACATGGGAACTCCTCTTTAACATTTTGCATTTGTAAAACGAAGCACTCTGTTATGCTTCGAAGGGGTAATGTTTATGCAACCGCAAATCAGCTCATTGAGGAAATCGTTTCGAAGAGAAACTCAATTTGACGCGCTCTTTGCATTTGCAGCGCCGTCACCAAAGAGAAAGATTATGTGTTTTTTTGCATAGCACGTCATTCCATTACTGCAGAGCACTGTAGAGAAAAAAAGTTAACTTCAACAATTTTAGCAATTAAAATGTACGCTGAGCTGGAACTATAATCAAAAATTATATAAAGTTAAAAGAATTGTTTTCAATATTTAAATTATAAAACAACAATGGCAAATGGCGAAAAATAACATTGAGTAAAATTTTGAGTAAAGCTTTAGCTTTACTGCCCATAGTACAGCTTTCTTTTGTTGCCTGCCTCGCTGGTTGCATTCATTTGCGAAAGATTCGTTGCACATCGCGGTCGCTTGCGCTTTTCGCTCTCTGCTTGTTCTTCCTCAATTTTCGTCGCATTCACTTTGCAAAGTTTACTTGTTCCTGTACACGTACGTGTAATTACATTTGTATTTGTGTTGGTTTGTTCAAGTGTTCGCGCATAATTTTTTGTTTCACGGTTTTTTTTGCGGTTTTTCGCGTCGTCATCGGCGCCGTCCGTTACATTGCCGTTTTGCCCGTTGTTGTTGTCGTTCCTGTTGTCTTTGTTTGTGTGTGTGTGTGTGTGCTCTCGCTCTTTTACATCAGCAGTTTGCACTGCAGGTGCGTTGTACTTTTACGATCGCTCCGGCTGTGGGCGGCTCATTTTTCAACACTGGTAAGCATCCCATCGTTGCCACCTTCTGAAGATGATAAAAATCCATTCCATTCGATTACAACACACACATTGGCACTCGTACACACACATCCAAGCAAAACGTCAGCAAGTGCGCGACTGCATTACAACAATTGCCCCAGTGAATGAGTGAGCGAGAGAGCGACAGAGCACAAGAGAGAGGGTGAGAGGTGTGTGTGAGTGAGTGTGTGAGCAGACAGATGAAAATTGCAATACACACACACACAAACAAGCATTTTGCGCCACGCAAAGGCGGCCGGCACTTCGAGCTTCCACTACTCTCATTTGTGTGTGTGAGTGTGTGTAATTGTCTGATTGTTCCCGTGTGTGTGTGTATGCATGAATATGTGTGTATGTATGTATATTTGTGTGTGTTTGTGTGTGCTTTGGATGCACTTGGTGCGATTCATTTGCTTTTATTACCATTTTTGCTGGTCGCTGCTGCCTGCGTTGGCGACTCTTCCTCCTTCTCCTCCAGCACCTCTCCTTCTCCCTCTGCTCGTTTTTCGGCTCTTTGCTTTTGCAATTGTACGAACGGCCGAGCGACGACAACGGCGACGTCGACGCGTTGACTTTGATCGGCATCGGCTCTTTTAGTGGGGAAAAATGGCAACTCTGGCCAAACGTTGGAGAATAAGTTCTCTACCCTTTTGTCAGTGTGAAGCGCGACTTTGAAATGCACGGCAACGGCAGCGGCAGACTGCAATCCAACAAAAAAACCTATTTTTATGTGAAGCAAAATTTAATAAATTGTTTATAAAAAAAATTACCCAAAAAAAAAAAGTAACCAATAATAAAACTCAAGTGAAAAATAAAAATGTCTACAAATTGTTATAAATAATGTAAAGAAAAACGTTGGGTAACATAAAATAAAAATCCAAAAAGGCAATCTGCAGTTAAACACACTAAATTTCATAGCAATAAAACGCATTTTTCTGCATTGACGATGACCTACGACAAAGGAAATGAAGGCATACCAATACACAGACAACTCTCACTCACTCACTCACTCACACATTCAAGTGCAGCTAGGCAAGCGAATAAGTAAAACAGCAAGAAAAAAACCAGCAACAGCAAGCAGGCATGCAACAACAACAGTGCTACCCTACCAACCAACAACAAGAAAGCGTCAGCAATGAAAAAGCAAAAAAGTTGACGTCGCTGTCGCTGTCGTTGTGCTTGCACTGCGCATGCACATGCACACGAATACCAATGCAATAGGCGCACAGGCACCGTGCACTGTTTGCTTGTGTTTGTGCGCTTTGTTCGTTGCTTGGGTGCAAAAAAAGGCAAAAAAGAAAAAAATGAAGAAAATAAACTTAATATAGGGGAAAAACTTGAGAAATTATTCTAAAAATATATATTTAAAATGTAAAAACAGCACTTTAACTCAAAATGTGAAAATAACAAGAAAATTTGCAAGCATTTCTTGGCTACATTTTATATTTTTCTTTATTGTCCTCACTTATGTATTAAATTTTATAATTTATTTATATGCGTTTATATAAAAACACGTATGTATAAGTGTGTACACACT
This sequence comes from Drosophila kambysellisi, assembly GCA_035042185.1. Lineage (NCBI taxonomy): Eukaryota > Metazoa > Arthropoda > Insecta > Diptera > Drosophilidae > Drosophila > Drosophila kambysellisi. The sequence goes on along the minus strand of JAWNLS010000945.1, from coordinate 1,509,243 downwards.
TAAATTTAATATGCGCGTCATGCTCAAACGGCGGTTGAATGCACTCAGCGGCCGTCCGCTGATAATGAAAAAAACCAACAATAATAATTTGTTTTCTCTTTTTAATTTATAAATTTATGAAAAGAGATTAAATTTTACATACCGTATTTTCAATCAACATATACAACATTTACAAGCAAACAATCTTTTTTGCAAATCATAATTAAATTGAACTCTTTTCTCCATTTATTCTTATGACTAGTAATTAAAAATGTTTAGTGAGATTTTGTCAAAAACGTTGGAGGTTTTTACACAACTTGTAATTTTTCTTCTTAACGAATTGCTCCATTTATTGTATAAGTTATTTAAGCATTCGATGAGTCATTTAAAAAATTTTGCATTCCAGGCTTGCAAACGACCTTGAATTGCTCTATTATAAACATATAGCTACACATATACATACATACGTATAGTAAGAAATAGGCAACATTTCAGCATTGCATACATACAGACGACTATTATATATATATACACTATATAGCTGCACACACACACACACACACATTCAAATTACTCATCCGGCTTTTGCAACGAAATCAAATCAAATCAACACCACAAAATACAGACAAAAAAAAAATTAATACAAATTTACCACTATCCACACACACATAAACACACACGTGTGTGTTGCAATTATATAAATAATATACGAAAATTAAAAACAAAATCCAAAACTGACTCGGAAATCTGAAACTGCGCACGCGTTGCATTTTTTTCAAGACCAAAAAACTAACAACAAATAAAAACAAATTGCATAGTAAAAATATCCAAAGAAAAAACAAGAAAATAGTAATAACGGAAAAGAAAAAGCAATGAAAAACTATTACTAAGAAGCAAAAACCGAAGCGCAGCCCGTCAAAAGCAACGCAAGTGAGAAAGGGATAGCAGCTGTTTTTGCTGTCGGCATCGCCTTTGAGGCGCTAAGGACAATGGTTCAAGTGCAAAGAGGATGCCGCGCCAAACGGAGAGTGCAACACCGACACCGACAGGGACAAGGACAGGGACAGGGACAGGGACAGGGACTGGGAGAGTCAGCAGAGGCAAACAGAGGCAAACAGGAAACAGCGAGACAGTGCAAGGACGCGCATTTGCTTTTCGTCGCTTCTGGTCTGTGTGTGGTGAGTTTTGGTCTGTATAAATACAGTGAATAACAGCTAAAATGAAACAAATTTAAGTTGACTTTAATTAACTTTAAACTTCACAAGAAGTTAGCAGTTCGATGAATAGCAAGCAATAAATAAATAGACCCCAAAAAAAGTTTTTGAAATAGGGTACATCTAAAGTAATAAATTCAAATTATTGTCAGAATTAATTTACTATTTAACTATTTACTATTTAGCATATACCATGCTAATTATCTTGTCTGCTAATAGACATTCAATACAGTGGGTATTGTAATGCGTATACGCCGTGTGGTGAATGTACACATTTGCATATGTATTTTAGAACATTGCTCCAGCCATGCAGGCATGCAGCCAGCCAGCCAGCCATCCAGCCATCCAGCCAAGCTACCTATCATCTATTTATAGCGTGCAGCCCCTAAAAAATGGAGCAAGAGCTTTCCGAGCTCCAACTGGGAACCAAAAACTCTGCCCTTGAACGGGCGCATTCCGCTGGCTGCCCACACAATCGAATATACATACTTCTATATGCATAAGCTGATATATATATATAAATATATATATATATTCAGACATATAACTGGGCACAGCTGGAAACCAGTTGTTGTTGTTGTTTTTGTTGTTCTTGTTGTTGTTCCGAGTAGCTGCATATGTCAATTCAGTGAAGCATTGATTCCCTTGCACTTCATTGCAACCTCCGCCCCCTCACACTCCTTGTCACATGTCCTTGCTTAGCGAACTCTGCATACTTTGACATTGATACAGCGTGTATGCGTGGGTGTGCGTGTACGTTTGTGTGTGTGTGTGTGTGTGTGTGTGTGTATGTTTGTGTGTGTGTGTGTGTGTGTGTGTTTGTTTGTCTTGTGGTTTCTAGTTGCAGTGACGACGCCTTAGCTGTCAGCTGCATTTGCAATTTGATTTGTCTTCGAATATTCCTTCCCCCTCATCTTCCCCCTCTCTGTCGTCACTCCCTCTCCCTCTCTCACTCTCTCATCTGTTTCTCTCTGTCTGTTTGTGTAAATAGGAAGCGGGCATCTAAATTGTTTACAGCGATTTCAATAAATAAACCGCAAGAGGAAATATGATGACTCTATTGAAAATCACTTTTTCTTATGCTTTGTGATTTAAACAGCTTTAAAGCAATTTTCGTTTAATAGTTTTGCTTTTTTTTTTGTTTTAATTAACTAGAATTTTTCAGTTTTAATAAATCAAAGCCTTTGTGCAATTAATGTGTCATTTTATAATATTTTCCAATCAATTTTCTAGTCGATGGGCATTTGTACATGTTATTTTCTGATATATGTATATATAGCTGACATAAAGATTATATGTCGTAAACTGGATAATTCTTTGAAAATTTATAGCAGTAAATTAATAAAGATAAAACTTAGAAAAATTACTAATCAGTATTTATATCGAAGGTGCAAACCGAGGATTCAGAATCAAACTAACGACTAAACTAAACAAAATTAACCTATAGTTCTTATAAAATCTCTCTCTTCTTATCACCAGACCGACTGTTCCTATGAAAGCTGCAGTGTGTAGTAATCCGATCTAATATATAAACATAGCATTAATGCGAAACACTTTAACTAATATGCTTTTTTAATTATCTGTTCAATTTAATGCTTGGTAAATGGATAATTTGTATGCAAATGATAAGTTTTAATCGTTATAAGGACCAACTTTTTGGTATAGTTTATTCGCCATTTCCGTTCAGCTAATCCCTCTTACTGGTCATTATGGTCATTATTCAAAACTGCGTATACGTAATTTGTGTAAAAGCATGAATACAAAAAAAAAAAAAAAACCGAGAAGCTTATAATTGAAATATGTTTTTACTAGTTGCCTTTGAATGTTTGGAAAAGGTTACTCTTTGTGCGCTAAGCCGTTGCTCGGACAACTGGCAAATGCAATCAAATGAGGAGGGGATAGACAAAGAGCTCAAAAAAGTGGCGGACTTGACTCACTTGCAACTCGCCAATCGCCAGATGCAGTGGCAACAACTATTGCATTGTTTGTTGTTCTTGTTGTGGCTGTTACTAGTTTTTCTTTGAGCCCTTTTTGCTGTAATACCCTTGCAGTGGGTCTTATGATTTTGTCGCTAAGTGTGTAACGCATTCAAGTAGACCCTATAAGTTTATACTTTAACGGCATTAAAAGACAAGTCGATAAAAGGCAAATTTATTTACCCAACTATGTGAACTTAATCGGTTTTGTTGCAATTGTGATAAAACTTGAAATATACTCGTATTCAGACTCTAAGCACATGTTCGAATCGGTCGAATGGGTTTACAATTTCATATAGCTGGGAAAATTTAACGCAAATTGATATGATGTTTGAATAATTACTTTGTATTTTCAAAACATCTTAACTCGCTATGATTGCCATTACGCTTTTATTTATGCCTAATATTGAGAGAACCAATTTTTCATATAGATACCATTGGAATAGTCGATCGTTTTTCCAAATAATAGCGATCTATTGACGATAAAGAGTGGATCGTTTTATTTTTATTTCATTTTCTTTTTGCTTAGAGGTTTCTTTTTAAAGTTAGTCCATCTTTAAAAAATAATGATATAATTCAAATTAATAATGCGGGAAGTTAAAAATTTGTAATAGTGGAAGCTTATGTGATATCGATATTGGCCTGCTTTTCAAGCCATCGATAGGATTTTCTGTAAATCACACAAAAATTCGAATGTAGAATGTACGGATTGCTGTCCCTAGTTTTACATGATGTAAACATGCGAGGATGTAAGAAATGTTGCTGGGGGAATCAGGCTGTAAGACTAAAACTTACAACTGACCAGGTGGTCCATGCTTCTATAGGATGTGCAACATCGTCGTGCCTTTCTCTTGTGTGTGAGTGTATGTGTTTGTGTGTGTGCGTCTGTTTTTTTTCCTCTATAAGCAGAGGTATCGCCGCCATTGCTGCCGAGTCGTGGCGTTGATAATGGCGCTGATGACGTCGTTGGCATCGCGACGGCCGCGGCTGCTGCTGCTGCTGATTCTGCTGCTCTCGGAGTACAGTCATAGAGAGTAATAGTAATAGATGAGGGCTAGGGGCTGTGGGGAGGGACTGTGTGTGTGGACTGGGCACTTTATATCGTCTGTTGCCGCAGCCATAAACTACAAAATTCCTTTTAAAGCGTAAAATGCATTCAATAGATACATACTGAAGCAGAGGCAGAGGCAGAAAAGAATACAATGTAGATACAGATACAACTACTGATGCAAGAGATACAGCTACAACTACAGACTTGGCTACAGTTTTAAGAACAGAGCATTTAGTTGCACATAGTTTAAGCAGCTCTCTCTCTCTCTCTCTCTCTCTCTCTCTCTGTGTGTGTGTGTGTGTTTGTGTATCTGTGTCTCTATGTGTATTCATATTTACTTGAAATTCAATTTGCAAACATATCTCAGGCTGTCTTTTGTTTGCCCAAGTTTCAGTTGTTGCTCGATTTATTGTTCTGTTGTTGTTGTTGTTGTTGTTGCTTTAAGCTATTCAAACTTTTTAATTAATTTGCGTTTATGTTCTTTTATTACGCCTTAGTTTTGATCGATTTCAGCGATCGTTATTTGCATCAGCTGATCTAGATAAGTTATACTTTTTTGCTTATTGTTGCTTGAACCAGCACTTATTTTATTATTATAGAAGTATTACAAAGGGTACTTTTAATGTGATAAAACTTGAACTTATACTCATGAATGCTACGATTCGAAATATGATTCCCAATTGCTATTTATTCTTTTTATTATTAATACATTATGGCCACCTTTAGTGCAATTCTTAAGTTATTTACTTGATTGCTAAAAGTTTATGTATGATTTTATAACTTTCTATGCCATAGACTTCTAATTTAAGTCCATATAATAGATCGATTTTCATTAGGCGGATAATAAAATAAAATATATGATGCACATCAAATTAAATCTATATAATTTTAGTAATAATCCATTTCACTATAGTTGCAACTCTTCAATGCAATTTTTTCCTTTGTTACCAGTATGCCAACTTTTCGCCCAGTGTACACACACAAAACACAATTGCATATTTTGCGATTCAAATTAAGACTAATAAATGTCCATTTCCGCATCGATTTTCTAATTCTTTCAATTCTCAATTAATTGTTTTAATTACAAATACTTGAGCTTTAACAACTAACGAAACGTGATTCGAATTTTGTAGTCCATTTAAGAGACGCACACGCTTTGATTAATGCCAATTCTGGCCAAGGGCAACAAATTTAACCACAGACAACAATCCAACAACAACAACAACACACAAAATGGTGGCCATAATTGGAATCGCTTAAGCCGCATGCACTTTGCAAATTGTATGCCTAGGAGTAGGAAAGGGAAGGGAGGGAAGGGTGGCTATGGGTTGTCACCTGCACTTTCTGCACATTTCCGGGCTTGTCATCAATAAACCAACATACCGAGCATAATCCCTGCTCGATGCACTCAGCAGCCCATTAGCAGCTGCCGGTTGTGTTCAGCTCCCAGCTGCATTTAATTGTTGGCCATGGCTATAAGTCCAACTGCAGTGTTTGGACCAACTGGCAACGTAGGGCTCAGTCGTCTGGGTTCGCTTCACTGACTTCTGTAAATGCGCTTGAGACTTGGATTTCGACCAACTACAAAACGGGGCTCAACTTTTGGCTAGAATAACTTTTACCTATTATTTTTGTTTAACCTGCAATTGTATCGTATTTTATATTAAGGGGTAACACGCTGCAAAAGTCAGCGTTATCAGAGCGTAACACTAAACACACTGCCTGCCTTCGGGGCAAAGTTTTGAAATTACCCACAATGCATCTGGAAATGGAAAATAAAGGGGTATTTAGCTTGGTCAAATATTCTATTACACCTGTGAAACTAAAGCGCTTATAACTTCTTATTCCACAAAACATATTGATACAGTGAAAGTAAAACCCCAAAAGCTATTTTCTTTCAAAACTGCTTAAGTTTTTAACAATATCTTACTGACGAATCCTTAATCCAGGGTATAATGCTAGTCTAACATTCTCGCCCAGTTCAGTTCAACTTGTTTTCAACTATCGTTAGGTCATGACTAACCCTAACAAAAACCAATTTATTTACATAAGGCATTCAAAAGTGAGAAAGAGAGGGCGATATAGACAGAGAGTGAGTGAGAGAAAGAGAGAGAATGCAAAACTCTGGCAAACAATTGCAATTGCAAATGCATTGTAATGAATGTCATCCGTTCATTTAAATTATGTCATATTCGCATATTTTCTGACACACATTCGCAAGCACACACACACCCACACACACATCCACACACACCCACACACACAACACACATACTAAACAACTGCGTCTCATTAGTAATGGCAAAATGCCCCCTGGAACAACACGCCCTTCCACTGCCCCTTCCCCAACTACTTCCCCTGCCACTTCCACTTCAACCAACGCACGCTTTGTTTCCGTTTCTATTCAATGCGACACCCTACTAACGAAATACCCCTACCCCGGCCTCTGCCCCGCCCCACCCCGACCACTCGTCTCAGACACTGCAGCTGACCAATGAGAATTAAGCGACGCTCTGCTTAAAATATAGTCTCGCTTCTGTTTTATGGCCTTTTACCATTTTATGGCCCTTGCATGGATTGACAAATTGTCGCTGTAAGAAGAAGAGAATATATGTATATAAAAAATATTTAATGGAGTACATAGGAAATATATATAGAGAGTATGCAGATCTTTAGTTTTACTAAACTAAACATTTTGTACTTTGAACATAGGTTGTTTATTGTTGTAGACAAGTCTTAGAGAAGATAATATAAATGTTAATCAGCATTAAGATTGTTAATATTTAATATCATTTACGTCATTATTATTCAACTGTCAAATTGAATATAGCTTTTTATTAGATATTATCTGACTTGTACAGTACCAAAGGTCGAACGAAGTACTCTACTTTTATAGGGTATTTCGATCTTGTTCTTTAGCTGTACGAACTAGTCCCTCAGTTGTCGAAACTTGGTGTAAGCTGTACATAAATGTGTATATCGAAACTGGCCGGATTGGATCATTATATTATATAGCTGCCACAGAATCAGTCGGTTTTTGTAAAATAATCTTTTTTTTTTAACCAAAATCATGAGATCCCATTAAGATTTCATATAGCTGACCTAGGAACGATCGGCCAAATATGAGCTCGTTTTGTTTAACATGTTATTGTTATTAATTATTCATAAAAGCTTTCAGAGTTCGGTTATCTAAATTTGTAGTACGAATTTAAATTTAAATGATGACACATTGATAGCGGTCTAATCTAATATAATCTTCCACGTGCGGTTGTTTCTTGTTCTCATTATTAGACACATTTCCAACGGATTTTTCTACAGCTCTTCTGAATTTCAGAGACGTACAAAAGCTGACTGCTCTAAATGTTTCTTCGAACGCTGATGTTTGTGATAAAACTCTCCTCATGGATTACATCATTTATTAGTTGCTTTCGATATACATAGACTAGTTTATTTCTCTTTCTGTCTGCAGACACTTAATCTGTGCGCTCGCTCTCTCTCTCTCTCTCTCTCTCCCGCTCACTCTTTCGCTCTCTGAACAGTTCTAGCTTATACAAAATGGCCGTCAATCGGTTTGTCACACTATTAAATATTTTTTTGCATTGTGTTGCTAAGGCGTCAAAGCTGTTGTTGTTGTTGGTGTTTAGTGTTGTTGTTGCTGTTTGGTGTTGTTGTTATTGTTTTGGCTGTTGCTGTGCTACTTTTTTTATTGCTGTTTATTTGGGTTTTGCGATATTTTTTCACTCATTAATTTCAATTTGCTGTTTAAATAGCTTGCCGCTTGCTGGACGCCATTTTATTGACGTCGCGTCGTCTACTTAACATTTTTTTTTTTTTTATTATTTGTTCCGTTTAAATGTAGCTGAAGTCATTAGAAAAAAACCTATTTTAATTTATAAATGTTAATTGTTGTGAAATTGACACTAAAATATTAAAATGTTACTTTAAAAAAATAAAATTTAATTTACAGAAGCTGTTACTTTTATTTTGTTTGCTTTTTAGTTTTTAAAGAAAAACAAATATTTTTTATTTATTAACTTATCTTAAAGTAAATATGTGTGTATATAAAACAGTGCTGACTAACAGAATGTTCAAGATCTAATTAATTGCCTCGACTTTTAAAAGTTAAACCAAGTCTTTTCTTTGTTTTTTGTTTAACAAAGTTACTTACTCTATTCTTACAATCAGGATAAAATGCTATGCAAAATTAATTTGTTTGTCTGTCAGTTACCAGTTCATTCCATATATATTTACATACATATGGGTACATATATGTATATAAGCCCTTTTCCTATAATATTCATGCCACATCAATTGGTCGAGGTGCTCAGGTTATTTGCAAACTTTGCCGCAAATCCCATAAAAATCAACCGATTTTTGTCTTTAAAATTGCTTACCAAATTATATGGTAAGGTTACTCTTGCTCTTCCTCTTCCTACTCTTACTGTATCTGTACTGTATAACGGTAAGGCTAATTTATGCCACAACTTTTGAGGAATTACTCTAAGGCGCAAAGGCGGAAGTTGCTGCTGTGGCTGCCAAAGAAGCCAATTGAATGCAACAACAACAGCAACGGCATGTTGCAGGTTGCAAGAAGTGGGCAAGTGTATAAAACGGGACAATTGAAAAGCCGTTGACTTTGTTCAATTTTTGTTGGCCAGCAGCAGGGGAATTTAATGGCCAGCTGCAAATGTCCAGTCTTCTGTATCAATGGGTAAACCAGTTTATACATCTTTTTTTTTGGTAACATGCGGCGTATGCGTAATTAGATTTGCATCCACTAATTGGACTAACGCTTCAGCGCTTTGCACTCCAGGTTAAACACGGAGCTTAAACCACACACAACACGGCAAAGTGCCTAGATTCGCAAAATGACAGACTTTCAAATACCCTTTATTAGATTTTTGCAGTGCATTTTTGCAGCTCTGTTTAAAGATTTTTAGTTGTGGAAACTGTTAATCTAAAATTTAACCAAATACGTGACATTTAAGTAAATTTTGAGATGCACTTAAAAATGTTTGGAAGTTTCAGAGAAGTTTTCTTTCTTTAAATTACATTACAAGTTTAAGACGGTCATTTAGAGTGTAAACATTAATTAATTTAGATGAATTGAAATTTCCGATTAATAAATAGTATTAAGTTAGTATAGAAAGGAGTAGTTTGCTGAAGTGAAGACTGTTTTGGTAATTAAGGGAAGTGCTTAAGATTTTTTTAAGGCAATTTATAAAAATGTAAAAATAGTACCAAAATAATTTATTTAAAAATTTGCAAAAAAATATGTTTTACAACTATAACTCGAAGCATTTTAGCACTAAATTCTAGTTTAGTTTACTAGTTTAAATATGACCTTCGTGGGCGCCTTAAAAGAAATATTTACATTATTAAAAAAAGATCACCAAACAATAAGTAACAAGTTCAAAGTTGCTAATGCTGAAAGCTAATACATCCTGTGTTTATTACAGGGTATCTTGAACAATAGTGAGCACAAGCTTAAATATTTGTCCAGAGGCAAGAAATCGCCAGTGGTGGAAAAAAATAAAGTAATAATGCAGTGAATTCTGGTTTAACAACGTTCACTGATCCTCAAAATGACATCGCAATTCTTTTGCTGCTGCTGCTGCTGCCTTCTCTTCTTCTTCTTCTTGTTGCATATATCGTCGCGTTGTTGTGCCTCGAAGGGGTGCCAAAGCATTCTTCTTGCTGTTCTTTTTTGTTGTTCTGCACACGATGACGTTGCATTTTAGTGCTGCTCTGTTCATTTCAGTTCTGTTTTTTTTTTTTTTTCATTTTTGCAACGTCAATAAACGAGTTTTTTGCGGCCTCGTGTCCCTTGCCTGGAGGCAAACTGAACTGCCCAAGCTACGCTCTATTGGAGTCGCAAACATGGTTGGGGATTTAAGGTGGAGAGAGGTGGAGAGGGGGGTTTGTTTCGAGTTTGGATTCGACTTTGGTTCGTCTACCTTGTGTGCGTTTGTGTTGTGTTGTGTGTTTCTCTAGTTGCTTTTGTGTTTGGTGTGTGTTGCCATGTTGCATAGGATTTTGAACCCGTTTCTGTTGTCATGTAGTCTCACCCCTCCACAGCGCCGTTGCCACTGAGTGTGCTGCACTCCATGTGGCGGCGTCCATAACCTAACCTAACTTTTTTCGTTAGCCTCGAAAGCACAGAGATGAAATAGCGTGCGGTAAACGCTTTGTTACTTCTTGTTCTTCTTGTTGTTGGTATTTCTCTTTTCTTCTTCTGCTTTTTTTGTTGTTGTTTTTTGTCCGACTTTGCGCTTTTGTGTTGAATGTCAAACGTTTGATACTCTTACTCCTTGTTTGTTTGATTGCTTTGACGCCTGATGTCCTTTGTCCTCTTTATTGCTTTGTAGATAAACGTAACTGTTTAATTTAACATTCTTGTTCTGCATATGTTTTTATTAGAATGTTAATCGTGTTAATTATTATATTTAAGATCATCGAACAACTCAATTTATTTGTTTATTAATTGTACATTTTTAGTTGGTTAATTACTTTTCATTTCACACTTATATTTAGTTCAAATATTTATTGACTTTTGTATTTTTGGTTCGAAATTCTTACAGATTGTAATAAAAAAAACATTTTTAAGTCATGTGAAATTTTTCTCATCAAATCATTAAAATGAAAGTAAAGAATACGAACAATAAAATCCATTTTAAATTAAAATTTAAAAAAAAATTTAAAATTTAAATTTACCAAATCTAAAATTATAAAATAAAAAAAATGATCCACTTTAAATAATATATCTCCCCATAGTATCCTTCTTTCTTCGCATAGTTTAAATATGAGTGAGTAGGATAGATAGCTGCAACTATTCCGCTCCAAGCTGAAAGAGTTAGCGTTTCAAGCGTAGAATATAAGCTAGCCCAGCAGCTATAAGTTAAGTGCAAGATAATAAGAGTCGACACTTTTGTCGCCAACAAAATTAACAAAGTATTTTTTGACAACAGCCGAAAGTTTTTTGGGCTAGCAAACTTAGCATTTTATTAGCTAAAGTTGGCGCTCAACTCTGCTCAGCTGACAAGAACTTTTGCTGTCAGCTTAAGTGATGCGCTTCCTCATCTGCTGAGCAAGATATTCTCTTAATGAAAATAATTGCATTTTTGCTTTCTTTTTTTGCATAATTTATGAGCGCACCCACTCACTCACACACGCAAGCACACTCATAACTCATTGAGGCTGAAAAGCTTAAGGAACATTCTTTCTCTCGCTCTCTCTTTGAGTAGCGGCTGAGTGAATTGTGGGACATGTGTGGGTGTCAGTCGTCAGCTCTTTGCATTGCACAGTTGCAAAGCAACGTAAAATGCAATCAACAACAATGAAAAATTACGAACAGCAGCAGCAGCAAATACAATCACAATAACAACGACAGCTTGCGTATTTCCTGTGTGTGAATGAAAAGCAGCCACAGCAACAAAAAAATAAGAATCGAGTGCAAAATTCTCTTTGTGGATATTCTGCAAGCAGAAAGAGCATGTGAAGCTTGCCAAAGAGAGCGCCAAATCGGTGGAGTAAAGCTTTTGTTTGGCGCTCTTGCTGCTTGCTTGTATGCGCTCTCTTACGCTCTTGATGCTCTGCTGCGCTGCACGTTGCGTGTCATTGACCTTTGAAATTGCATTGCATGTGGCTTCGCTTATGTGCTGATGCCGCCGCTGCTGCTGCTGCCGCCGATGCTTCTGTTACTGCTGCTGTTGCTGCTTTTTGCTCTGCTTTGCTTTTGCTACGTCATTCTACGTTATTTCGCATTGCTCACATGCCCCGGCAGTCTGCGTCTGTGTCTGCTTCGGCTTCTGCTTCTGCCAACCTTCCTTTTGCTGTGACTTCGTCATCAAGCTCTTCTCCACATCAGTGCTGTCAATTTTTGAGCTGCAAAAAAAGCTAATTTTTGATTGAACATAGCTAAAATATATATTTTAAAACCGCACATGAGATCGTTATTAAATATACAATATTGTTCTTGCTCATGTATATTTCGAAAATTTACAAGGAAGCTAAAATAAAATAAAAAACCGCTAGAACAGTCAAGTATTCCCGCTAATCACTTTCAAATGGAGCAAGAGTTGGCGGGAAAAAAGCGTAATTGGCAGCATTGCTAAGTGCACACAGTTTGGGCGACACGTGTATTTGTTTTTGTGCTTTGGCATAACATGAAATTATATTGAGGCAACTGAAGCACAAAAAACCAGAGCTGCTTATCTCAGCCACCCGGTGCCTCTCCCCGTTTTGCTTTCTGTAGCTGATGATGCTGCTGCAGATTGTGCTGCTGCTGCTGCCTTATTGTGTCTTGCAAGTTATTTTAATATCTTCTGCGCAGCGCTTTCAATATCTTGCGCTTTTTTTTAAGCACTTTTCTGTTTTCCTTCGATAATCGCTCGATAGGAAAAGTTTTGCAATGGCGCGGGTGCTGGGGTGTTGGGGTTGACAATTACTTGGATGGGCGACAACTCTACGCCTGAGATTCTCTCAGAATCGCATTGTCTGGATGGAGGCAAACAGCAGCAGCAGCAGCAGGCGGCGCAGAAGTTCATTGAACGCCCCGCAGACATAAAGCAAACTCAATAAACGAACGCACAGCGCAAATAAACAGCAGCCAATAAGAAAAACGAATGCGAAGATACAAATCGCAATCGGACAGAAGAAGATGCAGAGACAGACACAACGCACAAGCAACACGCAGCAGTAACAGAAACAGACTCAGACAGAAACAAAAGGCAGCAAAAAAAAATAAATAAATACAAAAAGAGGCCCTAGCACAACTTGCTACCAAGCAAATGCACCCATAACACACACACACACACACACACACACGCAAAGAGTTGCATATGCAATGCATTGATATTGAGCATGATTAGCACAGTTGTTGATGGTGCCATAAAACCGATTCGGACTCAGTATAACAGGTGTTTAGAGGCACTTCAAAACGGTTAAATTGAACCGGTTTGCTGGGCTACAACAAGACATGAAATATTTCTAGTTGTAGTTTAAGCAAAATCTTCTGGAATTGTAGGTAAAAATAGATTTGAATGGAGCGTCTTCCAATTGTGATATTTTCTGTTAATTTCTATAAATAATTAGACGAATCGCTAATTTAAAATCAGTACAAGTTTCTTAAAAGATCAAACAATTAATTAGAAAAAATTGCATTAGATTAAAAAATTAAAAAGTTCTTTGAACGATCGAATCGAACTAGTTTTATAACGACTCAAATGATACCCTATCAAAAATGACTCAATGCACGCAACAAACACACTTATGCCAAATCCCACACACACAGACACACACACCCAAACACATCAGTATTATGATTTAATTGCAAAAAGAATGGGGGAGGGACAATATTGTGCAATTTTGCGGAGTAACAAAAGAGCATCAGAATCATAACAAGCAAAGCAAGTGACTGGCCAGACTCGGACCCAGACCTACAGTCGTCAAGGATAGGAGAGGGAAGCAGGGGACATGGCGGAGACCGTAAAAAGGAGCATTCGCACACGAAATTCGGAAAAGAAAAGAGAGAAGAGCGAAGAGAGAAGTAAGAGAGCGTAGCCATGACAAGGCAACGACAACCATGACCCACACCAACAAACAGGAAGCGAAAAGACAAAATAAACGCCAAAACCGAATTGCCAAAAAAACCCAACAACTGTAATAAAAATACAACATGCAAAAGACTGCGTCGAAAGAGAGAGAGAGAGAAAGAGGGAGAGGGACAGAATGACTGAGCGAATGAGAGTGGAGAGTGCAGGCAGAGCGAGTGGAGTCATTTAGTCGCTTCAACGCCGAATTTCAATTACAATTACCAACACGGCAGCGACAAGCGCAAGGTTGCCACTTGTGGTACGAAAGTACCAAAACTGGTACACTTGTTTTTTTTTTGGATTTTATTGGTACATTGTTTGCTCTTGTAGGTTTTCGTATGAATGAAAATCATGACAAGCGATAGATCAGTAAATGCATTGTTTAAAGTAAACAATAATCAAAATGCAACAAAAAACATGTAGTTCATATATTTAAAGCTTGTTGAAATTAAATATTTCTTAGAAAAACATTTAAAACAAGTACATTTTCTATATAAAAATTATATTTTTTAAACAAAAAATAATACATTTGTAAAAAATTTGGTCAATTGCCAACCATAGGGTACAAAATAAAAAATTCATAAGTTAAGAAAACATTTAGGAAAGTACATTTATATTTGGTACATTTAATAATTTGAAAAATTTACAAACATGGACAAGATGCTTCGATATTTTAATTAAGAATTTTAACATTTATAAAAATAACATTTACCATATGCAAATTATACTTTGGACAAAAATATGTTTGGTATATTTTTGTTTGTATATTTAATAACTTTGCCAATTGGCAACCATGGAGAAAAGTGCCGAAAAACTTCGAAGCGTGCACAGTGAAGTCAAAAGAAGAACGATTGTTGGGTAGGTGGTGGAGGGGGGGGGGGGGGTTTGTCATTGGAGGTGTGGCAATGCAGCTTAGTGTGAATGAAGCATAAACTACGCGCCGCACATAGCAGCACACAGCACCAATATAAGAAGCCGAAAAAAGTCGCCACAGACCCCCAGCCAAACAAACACACAATCATGCACGCAGTGGATATGTGTATGTGAGCGTGTGTTTGTGTGTGTATGTGTATGTGTACATATGACTATTAAAAATGGCTGCTAACATGGCTGCGAACATGGAAGAAGGCAGAGACGAAGCACACACACAAATGCACATCAACACACACACACACACACATGCATGCTTGCATAAAACTCCAACAGCAGGCAGCATTTAAATCGGAGCAGTGGCAACACCGGCAGAGCAGCCAGCAGCTCCAATGCTCCAGCACGAATGAAGTTGCAAAACAGAATGCGCAAAGGTTAATCAACTCTGCATTTGGCTTTGCCTTTGCCCGTTGCCTTTGCCTGTGCCTGTGCCAACTTCCCAACTTCCCAACTCGCCACTGGGATTTTTCAAATGGCAGAAGAGTCGTCGCCTCCACGCCAAAACTCAACTCAACGTCTCCATTGCAGCTCTTCACGCGCAGCGCCATGTTGTTGTCTGTGGCTCCGCAGCACAAGCAAGAAAAAGGAGTAGGCAACATTTATAAACAACAACAACAACAAACGGCATCTAATTGAATTGCTTGCATGTGCCGCTTATCTCACTGTTTGCCTGCTTGTATGTGTGCGTGTGTGTGTGTGTGTGGTCTATGTATGCAACTCCCATGACAATGGCATTGAAAGAGAGCCATGCTAGCAAGCACACATTTAAGTGGGCAGCGCGAGAGAGAACGACAGAAGCAGAGCGTGTAAGAGAGCACTGTAGCAAGCTTAAGAGCGCTTGCTTGCAAATGGCGTATTGCATAATTTTGTGCATCTGAGCTTTGTGTAGGTGCCAACGTTTGTGTGTGTGTGTGTGTGTGTGTGACATTGGCTTTCATACGCTGGAGCGCTTGTTGGCCTTGGTTTTTTGAGATTGGCGGAGAATTGGGAATTTGCCCCGAGGGATTGCATTGAAAGGGACTGAATAAATAAATAAAATGAAACCAGTAAAATATAAATAAATTCGGATTATCGTGATTTAAATTCCTTTTATTAAAATATATAAGTTTATAGCTATAAATTCTTTTGTAAAATTAAATCCTTAAAAACACATAAGATTTAAGACAATTTTTGAAGTATATATAAAAGAAATAAATGTTATTTCATAACTGTAAACTCCTGGTTATAATCGAGAAACATAGCGCACATCTAAAACAACTAAATATTATTCCTTAGCTATTCATTTTGTTCATAAAATAATTTTAAATTATTTCCTACTCAATTTTAAATATCTGAATACCAACAATGAAAAATGCAATGCACGGAAATTGGACAATCAAGTTGCAAATTTAAATGACCAGCGGCGAAATACAAATACACCCACACACACACTGACAAAGAGGCGGCCATTAAAAATTAAAATTAATAGCGTCGAGTTCGATTTTCATACAAACATTTCCACATGATTGCTCGCCGGTGAATCGTTTGAATCGTTGAAATCGATGATTAATGTGCAAAATAAGTGAATTCGCAATATATTATTTGCACAATGCTGCGTATAAGTATTATTCTCATTTTCACGCAAATTTCAATTACGACATTGTATTTGCATAAATGACTGCGAACGATATCGACTTCTGGCATTTGTCTTGCGTATGCTTTATGTGCCTACCTTTTAGACCAACTCTAGCAACGTATAAATCCCAATATAATTACAGCTTATGAAATGACAAAAACTCTGTTGTTTGTGTAGGGAGCACTTAAGTGAGTGCAATGCGGGCCAAAAACCAAAATCAAAACACAAGCAAAAAGTAAACAAATGTGCGCTAAGAGCACATTTGAGGTATATAAGAGCATAAGTCTGTGCAAAGAGAGCACAAGAGAGCTTTTGTCGACTGCGGGCAGTAGCAATTCAAAGCTCTCGCTGTCGCGCTGCCGCTGCTGACTGAGCTGTTACCGGTTTTATTTTTTTTGCGCGACGTCAGCGTCGCAACATAAGTAGGAAGGAAACGAGAAAGCGCTGACGTCGCTGCCGCTGCCACTGTCGCTGCCGTTGCCGTCGTTGTTGTTGACTGTGCGAATTTTGTTGAGGCAGGTCCTGGCCAAAATAGGTACAGCCAACGAACTGCGCTCAGACAGAACGCGACGTTTGTTTTTCGTATGTGTGTGTGTGTGAGAGTGGTGCTGCTGCCACCAATGGGCGAAGACGCAGCAGCATTTTGGCAGCGTCTCGCTATTGTAAGTATGTATGTATGTGTTTGCGTATGCAAGAACAACAGCGAACAGCAGGCACAACAAACATAAGCAACATTTAGTCAAAACATACGATAGATACAGAGACACACACACACACACATATATAGATACGCTCAGCTGCAGCAGCAGACCGCGCTGCTCGCAGCGACGGCGCTGCTCAGTCGCATTTCAGAGTTTTGAGTTTTGTTGTTTCGAGCATTTGCCGTTCAGGAAGCGCAACGCCAAGTTGCCCGAAACGTAGCAAAACTAAAGCTAACAGCTAACACATACATATAAATAAATACATTAGATAAACACATATATGTATTTGTATATACATATGTATATTTACATGGTTATAACCGTTAGTTTTTGATTATCTAGTCTGCAATTTTTTTGTGTGTGTTGTGTTTCTTTAAATTTCTGTTCAGATTTTTGGATTGCGTCTCTTTTTTTGTTGTTTTTTGTGGGGGGCTATGAATATGTAATGCAGTCTATACCGCATGCATCTTTGTTGCAAATTGAATTGCAGTTTGCTGCACCAAGAACAGCAGAAGAAAGCAGCAAACGGCTTACGTGGCCAAATCTATTGAGTGATTTACCTGCAGTAAAAAACAAATCAAAGCTGCATCAAATATTGGCAACAAAAACAAACTAATGCTCCTGGTTTCTTTATATTTACAGTTGCAACACGACGCAAGCAAAAGACGCAGCAAAAGGAAATACTTCTCATCATTAAACAAAATCGCAGTAAAAAGGAATTCAAATTAAATTGAATTAAAACGAATTAAAATGATTATTAAACGTTTTGTTTCTTTCAGCGTCTCCATCCGCACAAAGGAATAACGAATTTCACAAGAATCGTAAATCGGGGAGGAAATGTGGATTACTCACTGCACATACATATAAAAGCCAATATCAAATTATAAACAAATAATGAGAAATGGTGCATACTTACATATGGACCATTAACAGAAACCCGTAAATCCGAACTTGTGCTGTTTTTTATCTGTTACAAGACCGGCATTATGGGAGTCTGTCAATGCAAACAACTGGTTTTTGGCAACAAAAGACTACAAAAAAAAACATTAAAACATATCAAGAAACAAGAATATGTAAAGCAACAAAAGCACAGAGAAAAAGTAAATAACTAAATTAAACTTTAACAACTAACAATTCATAAGTAAATAAATAATAATGCACTACTTAATATTATAAAAAAATAATCTGAATATTGGAAAAAGAATTTTAAAATTCCAATCATTAATATAATAATAAAAAAAACAACTTAACCCTAAAAAGCAAAAATTTAAAATCAAATTAAGCCATAAAACACAAGAAAATTATAACAAGAAGAAATACTAAATATAAATAAATAAGAATAAATATAAATATATAAATAGTTTAATTTTTTCATATTGTGCTATACCATAAATCATAAACCATATAAATTCAGAAACATATTCAAAATATTTTGTTGCTTTTATTAACAGACAAAATAAAAATTACGCAACAATACACATAAAACCATTAAAATTATCAAATTGGTGATTAATTTAAAGAAATATTTTCTGAAACCCAATTCTATGTTTTTTGCACCTCCACCACAAGATTTTGTTGCTTCATTTTGTTTGTTATTTTGCCAAAGATATAAAAACCAAATGCATTAGAGCTGATTATCCCAACCTAAAACTAAACATGAACAAAAAACAAGAACAACAACAACAAAGAAAACCAGCAAGCAAAAAGGACTACACCAAGGACCTTTTTCTCTCTGGCAAATTGAGGTAGTAGGTTGTATAGTAGTAACTATCTAGCATACTATACAGCTTGCTAGCTTTCTTTGCTTGACTATAAGCAGCATAGAACGCAATCCCCCCACCCCTCACATACACTGAAAAAAAAACCAACTGAAACTCAAATTCCAGCCATACAATGTGTGTGCGTGTGTGTATGTGTTGCTTGTGCGTGTGGGTAAAAAGTGTTTTATTGAAAATGGAAAATAGAAAAAAAAAAACAAATATATATATATATATTGGCAAATATATATCATAATGAAATTCACGATCTCATATGAAATTCACTGCATATTTACACATTGGTATTAGTGACATGTGCAAATGTTTGTATGGCTGATTCCCTGAGACCCTAACTTGTGACTTTTAATACCAGTTTCACAAGTTTTGATCTCCGGTATTGGACGCAAACTTGCTGATGTTAGTAAAAAAAAAAATACAAAAAAAAAAAAACAAAAAACAAAACAAAACAAGAAGCACCACGTTTGGAACATTCCTTAAGGGATGGTAACGCATTTGGACCAACACTTTGTGTAATCAATTTCTTAACTAATTTGTAAAGTCTTCATTATATAATCTAAACAGAGAACTGAAGTTGTGAGTGGAGATGATGGAAATTTCAAGATCTGACAGCTGAGGAAAACTATACATATACTCTCTATACTATACTCTCTGGCAAATACCAAACTGTAAGTATAAATATATATTAACAAAAAATGAACAACAATTAGATACTATAGTTAGCAGTGGAACTACAAATCAATTATTATTTAATAATAATTAGTTTAGCATAAGAGCATTCTTTTTAGAGATTGGTTAAAATTTAAATGTTCTTTCGATAAAGCAATTTCAAAAAGATTTCAAATAAAGGTTCAACTCTTTTTATATCCTTATCCCATTAAAAATGGGTAAAAAAGGTTATAATGGTTTTGTGCAAATGTATGTAACAGGCAGAAGGAAGCATCTCCGACCCCATAAAGTATATATATTCTTGATCAGGATCAACAACCGAGTCGATATGGCTCTGTCCGTCTGTCTGTCCGCCAGTATGAACACGCGGATCTCAGATACTATAAGAGCTAGCGACTTCAAATTTAGAATCTCGTGTACCAGGCGCAGATAAAGTTTGCTTTATTTTATCGATAACTGCCTCAGTTTCTGAATTATCGATACATTTCGATTTCCGATAGCAATAAATTCCACAATTTGAGAGTCAGAGGCTTCTTATTTATACATAACATATGTACATATACATATTATTGATCAATTGCCGAAATTTCATTAAGATTCTGCAGAGCCCCGATAAGTACTGTTTCGTGTACGTATGTATGTCTGTATGTATGTATGTAATTGCTTGTGAGCAAAAATACTCTGTAAGAAATGCCCTTGCAGAACTGAACATTTGAGTGCAAATCATCTTAGAGGGAAATTTGCCAATAAACCTAGAATATATTTAACAACTGGGTTAAGGGTATATCGTAGTCGAGCCAACTCGACTAGAGCATCTTACTTGTTTCATTTACTTTTAATGTCTAAAATTAAGCAACTTCCAGTTAACAACTAAACCAATAATAAATATTTTATTGCCTTGCAGTTTAAACTGACGATGTTTGCTCTGCTTTTTCACGTACATCAAATACAAATACACCTGTTAATTGGACTTATTCGAGAAACATTTATTGTAAAACCCAAAAGCTGGATTATCTGTTATATCTGATACCATACACAACAAAGGATTATATAATAAAGCTTATGTAAAAAACTACGTTTAAATGCTAATTTGGAGATGTGAACATGAAAAAAGTGTGAGAAGTGAGCTGGAACAATTTTATTGTCCCTCTGATTACAATAGTTGAGAACATCAAAAAAATACAGACATCAAGTGTGTGTTGATGTGTTTATCGAAAGGCTGTTTCACTGATGCGTGCATTTGTTGTCCTTGGATTTCTTTTTACGATCTTCACTTGAATTTGATCGGCGCGTACCCTGAATTGGCATATAAGGCGGCGTGGGGCTGGAGCTTGGATCTGTATTAATGTGAGATGAACAAATATGTTAATATAAAGAGCACAGTTGATGACAATGGATGCTTTAAATACATATATACCAAAGTTGCCGGACTTGGAGTACTTCATGTGCGGCGACACATCGTGACCGCTGGACAGTGTGCTGTCATGGGAACCAGCCTCCGAGCCATAGTGCTCCGAGCTAAATTCAAACAACAGGAATTTTTAATTCAGCTATTAAGTGGATAATGCAAAGTGCAAATTTACCGCGTCATCGAATTATGCTGTTGCTGCTGCAACTGCTGCACTGTCTCCGCAGCCAAATGCAATGAAATGGGTCGCTGTCCATGACCGGTCGGACGACAGCTGTCCACGGGCAGCGTGTAGATGTCGTCCTCGCCACGGGTCAGACTGCTGGCTGCGGCGGCCGCCTGTCGCTGTTGCCGCTGCATGGAGCCGTGTGTGGAGGAGCTGCTGTCCCGGGTGAGACTGCCATTGGTTAGGGTGCCATTCGGCTGACGTTGCTCGCGACTGCTGTTGAGCACATCAATGGGATTGGAATAGGCCTCCACATCGATATCGGCTGTAGTTTGTGACGATGACATGCAGTCCTGTGGCAGTGCCAGCAGCGGACCACAATGAGTGGATCCATTAGTGCCACACAACAAGCCGTTCACTCCAACTCCATTGGCTCCGACGACATCCTTCTGCTGGGATTTGCGCAGGCGCGCCTTCTCCTTGGCCCGCTTCACTTTGGCTTTCTCCTGCGATGAAATTACATCAATTTAATATTTAATTTCCGTTGATGATTTTTTTTTTAACAGTAGCGTATATTAATCAGATAATTCGAATATATATGGAGTACTCTAATTAAGCTGAACATTTACGATCTGCCCAGTTTATAGGCTTATATAAAATGAATTATCTTAGATATATATATAGATGTATTTGCCTTAAGCTAAACGATTGAAAACTCATTTACTATTCAAAGAGTAGAAATTAAATTAAAGCATTTGCAACAAATGATTAAAAATATAACAAAAATTTTGAAATTAATTAAAATATTATTTATTAAATAGTGGTCCGTTAGGTCATCAATGAAAATTGCTACAACAATAAACTGCATGAATCGGTAGCTTTAAAATTAGAGATAAAATATGTTTTTAAAGATGATTTTAGTTCGTAATTTTCGTAATTGTAAAATGGATTAATTCAAATGTTCAGCTGATAAATTGTTTAAAATAAAAGTTTATTCATCAACTTTCTTACTCAAAATGCAAATTTGATTACCTTAACTGCAGAAATTTTGAATTTCCTCAATTTGAATATATTTTTGCCGTACTTTGTGTAAAATAAGATTGTGCATTAATAAATTTGTTTATCCAAATGGTTATTTAGGAGTGCAATTAAATAATTAAATAATATAAATCATAGAGTGTTGTTTGCCTAACTACTAAAAATAAACCCAGTTTATTTCAGCTTAATTAACTTACGCGCTCCTGCAGCATTTTGGCCAGTTCTTTGTCCTGTGCCTCGATGGCCAGCAGGCGATCCCGTTGCTCCTGCCGCACGCTATCCTTGCTCTCAATGGCCTGCAGGCGACGCGCCAGCAACTGCAAAAGATTATAGATATGAACAGTGTGTTGAATTGGCCATAATAAAAGTTAATCAGACTGCACCTCATCCTTCTGCTCCTGCTTGATCTTCTTACTCATCTCGTGTATCTCCTCGGGCGGCACTCCAATGTCGCGCAGACTGGCATAGTCACAGGGATCCACATAGAGCTCAATATCATCCGCATGCTGTTGCATGTGGCGCTCGGCCGCCTTCGAATTGCCCAGGGCAAAGTTGCCAACCATTTGATCATATTTCTCCGGTGATAGTTTCTGAAATTTGGGTTCAGAACGCAGTAAGTTCTCATGTGATGCAGAACGTTGCGGCGGCGGCATTGCTGCATCGACAACATTGGCTGTTGCTGCAGCGGCAGCTGCTGCTGCTGTTGTTGCTGACATGTTGCGTATGCTGTCAGCAACATCAGCATAATCCACCAGCTCATCGATGTCAGCTGCATGATTAGTTGTGTGCTGTGTTGTGGTGCTGATGTTTAGTGGTGCAATGCGACGTGCTGATTGATGTGGTTGCTGTTGTGCATGTTGGAAACGTGACTGTAATTGTTGTTGTTGGTGTTGATATTGTTGTTGTTGTTGGTGTTGTTGCTGATACTGCTGTGGCGATGATGATGGCGTATGCTCAGCATCACTCACCAACAGCTGATTGTGTGTGTTCTGTGCATTGTGTCTACTACTGGGTGTGCTAGTTGCTGCTGTTGCAGTTGCTGCTGCTGCTGCTGGCATATCAACAATATTTGGTATGAGCGATAGTCCTACATAGTTGTCTGTTTGTGAAAAGTGTTGTTGCTGCTGCTGGTGTTGCTGCTGCTGACTGTGATATCTAGCTTGCTGTGAGGTGCTGGGCTCAAGGCTGCCATTGGATTGTTGCTGCTGTTGCAGTTGCAGTTGCAGCTGTTGCTGTCGTATACTTGCTTTGGCTGGTCGCGGCGGCGGACGGCTCTTGTCCCGTGTTGCTGGCGGTGGCACGGGCGGCAGATTAACATAGATTTCCTGCAAGTGGCAGACAGTTATTAATTATTATTCCAAGTGTGTGCTTAGCAAGTTAATGTTTGAAAGATTCCACATTTTGTGGGCGGTTTTAGCTGAATTATTATTTTATGTCGTGTGCTTGGTGTTGTCTAAAATTAGCGTTACAGAAAAGTCCTTACTTAATCTTAATCTAGTATATAGATGTTTTAATCTTAAGGTGGAGTCGAGTCAACCCAACTAGGGGAATAAAGCATAAAATAAAGCAGTCAGTTTGTTTAATATGAGTAAAGCTTTTTTACAAAACCTGTGCATCTAACCCAATCTTAATGATTGAAATAATAATATGTTTGTCAATTGAAATTGGGTATATTTTTACAATTATATATTTCATTACTATCGGAAAACGATACCCAAAAAAGCTGCAGTTATCGATTAAATGAAATAACAAAAAGATTGCATCTTTTTTGATTTGTTACAAGCCTACCGCAAAAACAATATACTCTCTGTTATATCACTATTTAAATAGTGTAGAGCTGGGCTTTCTAGCTCTTCTGGTTTCTGACATCGACTTGTTCCTGCTGAAGGACATGGCTATGTTAACTCCCAGATGCTTTCTATTTGCACAACTTTAAACGCATTGCCCCATTTTTAATGGGTTCAGGTTACACAAATAATTATTTAGTGATTGCAGCTTAGTCTGTTAAGACCTGGCCAAAGGTGCAAATTTGCCCGGGAATCTAATATTTAACTTAACACTTCTTAGCCTGCACACATTCTTGTGCATCCAGTCAGCCCACCTGCATTTTCTGTGCTATAAGTTCGCTCTGCTGCAGCTCCTCCTGCTGCTGTTCCTGCAGATCACGCTCAAGTTTGTCGGCAATTTCTTTGGCAACGCGTTTATCGTGCTCCTCCCTGTCGGATGAAAATTAAAATTAGTAAAGAAAAACCAAATTAAAAACAAAAAAAAAAAAAAATGAATGGCATTAAAACTTTTACTGTTCGGTTAGGCGTCTCCGGTAGGCCTCCACTTGACGCTGGGCCTGCTCCGTTTCCTTGATTTGCTCATGCAGAGCCGTGGGGAAATCTTCGCGCACCACCGCATTCCTGTACCGATTGCCCTTGTAAAAGTCGTTAACTGCAGCAACAGCAATGCAAAAAAACAAAAAAAAAAAAGAAAAAGAGAAAAGTTTTAGTACAAAAATGCAGTCTAATATTATGGAACTTACTCTCCTGGGACTGCAGCTTGTAGGCCAGGGCGCCGTCCTCACGCACGAGCCATTCCTTGCAAACTGAAAGAATGTGAGCAGAGAGAGAAGTGAGAGGAGAGAAAAGCAGATGTTTTAGTTATTTTGTTGGCTTTAATCACATTTTGATGGCTCGGTCATAAAGCGGCCGCTCTCAAACTTGATTACAAGTCATTAAGATATTAAACGAACAAGCTGATATTTAATGCAGGCCCTGAAAGTCACAAAGCCTATCAAATTACCCTTGGACCGCATCTAATGAACCTCCGCATATTATAATCGTAAGATTCCACTTTAAAAAAGAGAGAATACAAAAAAAAAAAAAAATAACAGAACTCAAAATCCGATGAGTCACGTACGGAGTCTTCAGATTGGACGGTGTGGGGGGGGGGGGGGGTTAGCTTAAACAAAGGCATTCCATTGAAGATGCACATGCTCGCACAGCCCGTTCCACGGAAATGCAACTACAAACATGAAATGTTGAAGGGGCAGGCAACCGCTGCGGATGTCAGCTTTTGATCGATTTGCCGGGGGCACTAAGATCTTTGTTGTTGTTGTTTACTGATAAGCGAAAGCGCGGTACAAAAAATTCACTTTTAATTGTTGTTGTCTAGAATTTCGTTGATTGTCAGCTTACAAGGAAATGGGGCTTGTGGTTGTTGTTGTCGTAATTGTTGTTGTTGTGGTTCGTTTGTGGTTGTTGTTGCTGCTGTTGTTGCTGCTGGTGCTGCTGTCTGTGTTTATGTCTCGCTGTCATTTATCATTAGTCGCGGAACATTGGGTAATTGGTTGCTTCATGGCAAACTCTGTAAACTACAATTTTGAACAACTTGTGACGGTTTTGTAAAATGGAAAGTGCCAGACGAAAGTGGCAGCAAACTAAATGCTGAAGTGTGTGATTGAAGCATCTGCAGCTGCTAGTTGTGGCAAATGAAGCAGAGTAATCAAAGTAAAGCATACGATTTATTACCTATTCGGGGGAGTATTGAATATTTTTAATCAAATTTGACTTAGTTCTCTGATCAAGAATATTTGATTGAGTCGCTAATTTGTCACTAATTATATCCTTAACCCAAATACATAACATAAATATACATATTATTGATCAATTTCATTAAGATCGGGCAAGAAACACCAAAGTTATAGTCGAAAATATATTCTCATATTGATCTCATTTCTATCAGCAGCCGCAAGCATTTTCTGTATGCATATAATAGGTGAGCGCATTTGTGAGAAAGAGATAACATGATAATCGACGCTAGCGTCAATATATTTGTGTGTATTCTGCAGAGCCCCGATAAGATTTATGTATATACATATCTGCTTGTAAGCAAAAATACTCTGTAAGCAATGCACTTGCAGAACTGAACATTTGAGTGCAAATTATTTTAAAGGGAAATTTGCCAATAAAACTAAAATATATTTAACAACTGGGTTAAGGGTACATCGTAGTCGAGCCAACTCGACTACAGCATCTTACTTGTTTTCTCCTATCATGAGTTTAAAGCAAACCAAAATATCCACGGAGAGCAATAGAAAATGTCGAACCTTCTTCTGGGTTTAATTAGTAGAAGACTCTATCGAGCTTGTGACTGTGTAGAAATCCTCAAAACCCATCATTACAGAATGTGTCGACTAACAAAAATAAGTAAATAAATATTTCATCAATACCAAAGACATAGAAACCATCAAACCGACAAAGATTCTGATATATACGCTCAGGGGGGGCTCAAATAGCACAAATAGGTAGCAGCATGAAAAAACCTGGCCAATAATAAATAGCTGAGTTTATAAACTAGTTTGTCATAGCTACAACAATTGCACTAAGGATAGCCCTCATTTCAATCTCTACGATTGTTTTTTCTTTTGTGTCATTAAGTATGATTATAATTGACAGCCATAAAATTCTCTCATTAATTTATCAAATTACTACACCATAATTTAGACATTTCTCTTGGTGTCTTATCTATGAGCGTATTTAACAGTAATTTAACAGTAACACACACATTCACACACGAATGCAATCAAGTTAATTTAAAGGTTCTTTGACTTTAAACTGTCAGTTGACAATTAGTTGAACTTTGACTTTGTGACTTGGGGTACGGGACTCGTTTCCCGGTCATCGTGCAATTAGAAAAAACTTGCCCCTAGTTGAATTATGTGCTGCTGCTGCAGCAGTTACTGTTGCGGTTACTTAATTAACTGCAATTTGCGGAAGCGCAATTGCGCAGAGAAGTGCCACAAAGTTGTGCCACAAAAAGAAAAACTTGCAGCCATAATCAATTTAGCTGTTTGCTTTTGCATTTGATTTCTCACTGCACAAAAATAAATAAGAACCTCCATAAGTTCACCAAAGTCTGTAAGTTCGTATTTCTTTGTATCTGTGTATCTGTATCTGTGTATCTGTGTCTGTGCTTGTGCATAAGTCTTCAACAAAACTGTATCTGCTGCTGTGCATAAGTATCTTTTTTCTCTGGCACCCCATTCGATGTCGGTTCGGCGTGATTGCTCAGCTCAGGTTGGCCCCGCTCGCCTTACACATTTGTGCCGACTCCGGCATACGTGGTACTCCCGCTCCCGCTCCCCCCGTTCCCCTCCCCTGCTGTCATCAGTATTGGCATGTGTTTATTGTGCTTTCAGCATACATATTACTTACAAAGTCTTTTGTGCTGTTCTCTCGTTTTGCGTTTTGCGCTTTGCTTTTGCCCCATAATGTACTGCTAAAGTGCAGCTTTGACTACTCTATAAAAAGTGTTGTACCGGAGAGTATATATACTGAACCGATTCAAAATGAGACATCTCCATACTCCATAAAGTATATGCATTATTCATTAGGATCCACATCACAGCCGATCTAGTCGTGTTCGTCTGTCTGTTCGTTCGACTTTCCCTGTTTTGCGAATATCGATACAAATCGATTCTCGATAACCACAGTTTCAAAGGTGTATCTTTATAATCCATAAAACCACTTATAATTATAAATTATTCTAAAATGGTTTTCTTTCAAATAATAATAATCTATAGACAGGAAATATTATTTATCAATTTTTTTTGTTTAAATTATGATTTTCGACAATCATTAAAATGATATTCTTAAAACATTCTTATGTAAAATTGAATAGGATTTGTTTGGAAGTTTACGTACAAGTCTTCTATATTTAATAGGGTATTTTACAGTTGAGCATGCTCGCTGTTAGAACACTTGCTCGTTATTATGCACAACGGGCAGCGTATAAAAATTGTAAAACAAAAAATAATGAAATTTGTAAGCAAAACTTTGCCTTTTGACTGGTCAGCAAATGTTGAAATCAACTTACTGTACTTTTCACGCTGGCCGTTAAATAAATTTTCTGTTTTCAGTGTTTTATTTTCCATTTTACCATTAAGAGCTACAGGAAATGGGTAAGGCAGTTAAAAGTTATTGCAAATATGTCCCGTAGAATTGTTTTTGTGTGACTGGAAATGAGTTTCAAATTCACAGCTGTTGGCCAGAAGCGACCCAAAAGTGCATTCGACGCCACAAATTTCAAATTCTTTTAATTTCCTGCTGTGTCACAAAATACAAAAAAAAAAAAAACACTCATTGATAAGCAAGGTAAAAACTCACCGAGAAAAACAAATTATAATGACAGCTGATTTATTGTTCTTCTCTGGTCGGACATGGACACTAAGGTATTGTGGAATATATATGTATTTACCTTGTCCCGGAACGGGTTTCTTTGTGTTAACCTCAGCGACAGCAGAAAAAGTGACACCCATTCTACAACTGCAATGTGGGTCGCCGTTGCCGTTTATTGACTTGGCCAAAAAGCGTTCTGCGAACGGGTTAGTAAGTCACCGTAATACGAATACCTGAATACCCGAATACCGACTCATGCGTCATGTGGCGTTCACAAGAATTGCAACAACAAAAAGAAAACACACATCTCGATTTTGGCACAATCAGCTGATCGCTGGAGTATTTGGCTTAAATCTCGAAGAATTAACTGTTAATCGCTTATGGCCGAAAAAGTATGGATGTGAAAAATTATAAGTAACGATTTATCAAAACCAATTTAACTTTTATTAATTGAATGATTGAAAATAAATTAAAACTAAATAGGTTAAAAAGAAAGTTGATTTTTTATCAAATGATAGGCTAAACTTATCTATATAAGAAAAGATAATCAATACGACCTCGAATATATCTTAACTTTGGACAAGTTCCAGGAATAGTTTTGCTATGATAAAAGTGTTTTTATTTCATATTTTCGACTCAAAATGGATCTAGAAAATATCCCTGCTTAGGAAAACTTGTTTACAGAAAAATAGATTGAAGACCTGTAAAGGAATTTTGTGGTACTTTGGGAGTTTCTTCATATGAAAATATATTAACTTAAAACTTGGATTATTAACTTAAATATTTGCCTAATTTTAAGTGCTTTGATTTGTAATGCAGACAAATTGAAGTGTCATTTCTCCCTACGCAGACCTCAATTAACCTTCGTTGTGCATTCAATTTAAATTTTAAAATCAGTTTCAGTTCGCAGCAATTGAAAAACCGCCAACACGGTGCAGGCGGTTTGCTTTTAGCCACTTTATGTTGTGTGGCTTCCATCAATGATTTTTCCCACCTAACCTTCCCACTATCGCTCTCTCTCTCTCTCTCTCTCTTTCTCTGGTTTCTCTGGTTTCTCTCTGTGTAGGCACCCACAAGCGAGCAAGTTCAAAATTGTGGTCTATGCATGAATGGTTCGCTTTGTGTGTGTGTGGATCGCGTGAAGAGTTACACAACGAAATGGGATATGTAAAATAGTAAAAACTTGATGCATATGCAAGACATATGTGTATAGA
Organism: Drosophila kambysellisi; assembly: GCA_035042185.1. NCBI lineage: Eukaryota > Metazoa > Arthropoda > Insecta > Diptera > Drosophilidae > Drosophila > Drosophila kambysellisi. The sequence continues at coordinate 1,479,747 of JAWNLS010000945.1, read as the reverse complement.
AAAAGTATGGAAAAAATTGAGCGGATAACCAAATTGGAAAGTCGTTTCACGAGGCTGGAAAATGCATGAGAGAAGCAGCAGCAGCAGCAGCAAATGCAGGAAAAATGTTTTGTCGACGCTGCAATGTTGCATTGATTAGCGGGTCTGAAAGTGGAAAAACCTGACTCAAGGTTGTTGAACATGCCACTCTCTGGCCAAGAGGCAGACAGACGCACAACATACACACACATACAAATGCATACACAGATATAAATGGGCTGGCTGCCACAAACTGAAACCCAAACAAAAATGTGGCTGGCGACGCCGACGCCATGCGACGTTGCAACGTTGACTATTTGAATGTTGCAGCTGATGGATACACACAAACAAACGTGTACACTGAAAAAACAACTGGCAACTTTATTATCTAAAACACTTGGCAAAGATTATGTCAGGATTTCAAGAAGAAACTGCTCAAATCGCAGTCAAATTTCTTTCAAGTAAAACAACAAATTTTTTACCAAATTCAATTTGGAATAACATTTTTTTTGTCTTCTCTCAGTGCACATGTGTTAGTGTGTGTGTGTGAGTGTGAGTGTGCATTGTGTTACCAAGCATTGACCTTAGCCATGGCCAAAGATGTTGATAACCAGCAGCAGCAGCAGCTTCTTTGTGGGAAGAATTCAGCTCATTATGCGGCAAGCAATTTGAATGAATGTTGCCGGTTAAACGGGTTGTAGTTTAGTCTCATTGATTGATTGATTGATTGATTGATTGGTTGATTGAACGGCTGATTGGCCAGCTTCAAGAGCAAGTCTCTCTTTCTCTCTATCAGTTGAATGAAAACTATAGGAGAATGCCCTATAATTATGCATCAGAGTGTCTGGTTTAAAAATTAGCGTAATTTCATATTTACGGCATCATCTCAAGCGTTCAAGAAAGAGCCCATTACGAGCCGAGTTTAACTTTCTCCGAATTTACGGCAAATATGATATTGTACCTTCCAACACAGTGGTGTATGAGTGTGTGTGTGAGTGTGTGTGTACCAGTCTAAGAGCTGAGACAGTTAACAAGTACGACTAGTTTTGCTTGGTTTTTGATTCTCATTTGTTCAGTCGAGCAGATGTTTATTAAATCAAAAGCATGTCATAAACTTGTTCTACATAAATTAATTGCTTTTAATTAGTTAATTAAAGTAATGTAATTTCTTTTGTGAAATTTTATAGATAGTAACATAAATTGGCTGACTTTGTTTAAGTGCCTTATAAAGAAAATCGAAATTCAGTTTTAGTATAGCTTGAACATTGCCTTGAGCTGAAGAATTACAGTGCTGAATCTGTTCAAATTTAAATGGAAATAAAATATATATATTTTTATTGTAAGATATGAATACGAACTAATGAATATAACGATATAGGCAATAAAATCAGTTAATAAACCATTTAGCGAACTGGAATGTGAGCCCCATCTATGAAGAGTTTTTAAAAATGATTCACACACAAAAATATTGATTGGCTCGAATTCAATAAAATAAATATTCTTAACAAACAAATTATTTAACAAATGAAAAATATTTACATAAATTCAAGCAGCTTCGTTAGCTCATGATATTTATTTATAATTGGGCTCAATGACGATAAGCGGCCAAAGCCAGCTTTATCAATCTAAAAAAAAAAACCGCAATCTATTAGAAAAGTTACGTCATCTGTGACAAAAACAAAACTCAAGAGGTTTTTGGTCAGCAATTATTGTTATGTTAATCAAACTGAGTGTTTCACAAATAGAAAGAAAGGGAGCCAACGAACTTTCTTTCTCCGATTTGGCGCAATTTGATGAGTTTTGGCTTTGAAAGCTTTTCATGAAAACAATGAGCTGCCAGCATTCAGTCGGCTTTTCTGTTGAAAATAAACAAACGCTGCCTTTTGTACTTCTTACACATAGTTCGGTTGAAAGGGAAAATCAACAAGCAAAAAAAAAAACGGTGCTGCAAATCACAAAATAAACTGAGCACTTTCCATTTAATGACGAGCCATGCAAAAATGTTTCCTGTATCTTTAAGATACGCGCGTGCAGCAACCAAACAGCTGACAGTTAGTCGCTGCCAACAATTGTGACAATTACAACAACAACAACAACAACTCCAGGCAACCGCTTCATTTGCGCCCAAGCACGCATAACACAAAAGACAAAAAGACCCCCACTTTAGTGTGCAACAGCAGCAGCAGCCCCATGTTGCAAGCATTTGCGTTTCCACTCAAAAAAAATGTGTGCACTACACTCAGAGAAAGAACAACCAGATTAGTAATAAATTTCTTGACTGGTGCTGATGGAGATTGGTTTTAAAATATTTTTATATAGAGAGTTCTAAAACTAAGAAAATAAATATTTAAATTAAAAATCTTAAAATTTTGTGGACATATTTTAAGAATGCAACTTTTTTAAAATAGCAAGAACTTAATGATAATATCAGCTTAGATTAGAGATCTTGAGTATTAAAAAGAAAGAAATATCCCATTCAAATTAAGCACCTTAATTATTTCTAGATATATTTTAAGAATAAAACTTTAAAAAAATAAGATAAATTAATTTAGAAACGATAAATAAGAATTCAGAATGGTTTTTATGGATAATTTTTCTGAGTGTGTCTCAACTCGACTGCTGGCCTCTTTTTCTTGCAGCTGACAAACAGCCTGGGTGAGAGTGATGGTGAGGGAAGGTTGAGAAGGCTGAAGGAGCAGAACGAAACAGTCGACAGTTGCATGACGAGATGCCAGAGCTGCCTCACTGACTGCAGTTTTTGTGGCATTTTTGATGTTGCTGTTGTTGTTGTTGTTGCTGTTGCTGTATGCATGCCACGAATGATTCACTTGCCGGCGACAGGATGTGCAAGTGCCAGAAAGAGGTCTCCACTTGGCTTCAGCTTTTGAGTTGCCCACCTAAAAGCCACCAGCCCCAGAGCAACTGCCTACATAATTGTTTTGGCATACAAAAGATTTGAAAAGGCTCTTTTAAAACCAACTTAAGAACTGACTTAAACTGCGCACAGGCATTTTGTATGACAGATTGCAGTAGTTATATTTTCTAAAGTATTTGAGTTTAGAAATAATACAAATAATTTAAAGTATTCAAGATGGTAAAAGTTCATTACTTAAGTATGCTTCATGCATGTGTAAATAAGCTGAAAATATACTTAAAAAAACTATGAAAATTTATATACAAATGATTTTTTAAATGAAAACTTTTTGCAAAGGGAAGTAAGTATTCATTTAAATATCTCTCAATATATGATTATTAACTGCTGTTCAAACTTCTTGTTTAATATCATCGATAATTAAAAAACAAAACAACAACATTTCCCCAACACCCTTAAGGAATCTTCCATTTGTAAACTCAACCTAAGTAGGTGTGTTAAAGTTGACATGTTTATTTGCTTCTCTGGTATTAAACCTGTTATTATAAGTAGTACTTAAAGCGGCAATTAGAACTGATACTCAATGAGAGACTTCCTGTACAGAACTTAAGCGATAAAAAATAGCAAAGAACAAAAAACAGCACCCCAACATAAATGACACATATTTTTTTATGTCTCGGAACAGATCAGAACCCAAACTCATTTACAATTATAAATATATACATAGTATATGCTGTATTTACTGTGCTCACTCAGCCAAGGAAACCTAACAAGCAGAAAGAATGTGTGTTGCAGTTGTTGTTGTTGTTGTTGTACTTACCCTCATTAACATGTCCTGATCGCGGCAGTGATTCCTTTTTGGGCACAGCGGCCGTTGTGGTTGTAAAATTATTCATTTTTTTTTTTATTTAGTTTTTGTTTTTTTTTGGAGAGGAACGCGAAATGTTCTACCCAATGTTGTTGGCTTTTGTTTGTTGTTGATGTTGTTGTTGCCGCTGTTGCGCTTGAACAGGTGTTTAAAAATATGAGCTCAAGGACGCGTTGCTTTGGTTGTTTTTGTTGTTGTTGTTGGTTTTGTGCTGCGTTTTAATTTCAGTTTCTGGTTTGAGTTTCAGTTCAGTTTGATGCTGCCGCGCCTTCCAGTTCGTTGCTTGGCGTCGGTGAGTTGAACTTGTTGAAAGCGAGCGCTTCGCTTTCAAATAGATAAACAACAATAATGGGAGAAGAAAACCTGAAACCTGAATTGGTTTCAGTTTGTTTTTTTTCTTTCTTTTATTTTAGAAATTTTTCACTTAATTGCGTCGCTCACTTAATCATATGTGTGTGTGTGTGTGTGTGTGTGTGGAGGGGGCTTGGAGGGGCATCCACTTGTGTTTAGTTATGTTACTTGCAACACATTTCACTTTCACGATTAGCGATTTATTTATAAATTTCACACCAACAACAAATAATACAACACACACACACGCGCACACAACAAGAGGCGCGCGTCGCGGGCAGCTGCAATTTTATGTTGTGTTATGCTTCGCGCAAAGAACTCGCTTCGTCAGTCTGCTGCTTTAATTGGCAGAACAAAACACACGTCCGTCGTTGAATCTTTCGAAGCGCTCACAGCTCATGCAACAGCGAAAGCCGCTCAACGAATGCGGGCATGAAGATGAATGGCTTGATAGTGGGCTACATATCGATATATCGATAGTTTCATTTGAATGTTGCAAATACGTTTGTATATAAAAAAAATTACTTATAACTTGTATTTGTATTTTAATAGTTTAAAAAAATTGCATTCAAAACAGTTGATATCTCAATTTAAAAATACTTTTTAATAGGATTCTTTAAAATATGTTTTTATAAGTTTGTTGCAAATTAATAAATTAAGCAAACCATCGATATATCGATAAGTCCTGCGATAGTCACCCGCCAATTAAATTTGAGCAAAAAGTGCTGCCAATCACTAAAATAAAATTTGAATTTGAAGAATTAGACGAATAGGTGAATAATCTAATTTTCAAATAAAATATATATTTATTTAGTAAACTTAATGCTCATTAAGATATAATATATATATTATTTTATTATTTAGTAATAATTATTACAATAATAATTGTTTTTTATTTGTCAAGTCACTTCGTATATCCAGCCAAGACACACAAGCGTCGGCCGTAGTCAAGTTCCTCACCACATTTCAAACTGTGCACAGTTTTACATTCAAAACTGGTTTCTCTATTCTAAGCAAATACAACTGAAATACAATAAAAATGGCAATAACAATTATGCCATCATATTGTAATTGCTTACACATGACGTCAATTGCTTGTACACCTATATTTATAAGTACTACAAAAAGAAAATGATGCGTTTTACAATGTCTCAATGAAAGTTTCAAGTAGCTGTCAAGTTATTACTTCCTTATATGCGAAAAAGGTTACCATGAAGCGTTGCTAATTGTTGAATTCTGTGTTATCCGTATAAAAATAACGTTAATTTCCAACGAAATTTCATTCATAAAAAATACGAAAGCGCAGGTGATTGGGGAGATCAGTATGAGTCAACAAGTCTTTCCTTATCACACATTTTGACTTATACAAATAATTAGTTATTTATATTCCCTAGCCTTTCTTTTGCAACTCTTTCGCCCATCATTTTTTCTTTCTATTTTTTTCAAACATTTTTATTGGCGCAACATTATTGGGAATTCCATTTGATTGTAAATACTCGTAGCAAAGCCGGGTTCAAAATAAGCACTCGAAACAATCAATCCACTCAAATTCAAACAAAATACAAACGAATGAATCTCAGTTACAAACACCCACATATACATATACATATGTATATATAGGTACACACAAAAGCAATACACCTATACCTGTGCATAGCTGGAAATCAGTTACCTGCCAGTCGCCAGTCACAGCAGCAACAGATACAAGATACTTTCGTGAGAGGCATCGGTAAACAAAAATAAACAAAAGTCAAGTCAACTGGTTGAGCACATTTTGCCAACAATTTCTATGTGTGAGTATCTTTAGAGCTACTACTTCCACTACTACTACTACACACACACATATACATATTTACAGTGGTCGCTTTGCTTTCAAATTATCAAGAAAAAAAAATCTTACGCACTTCCTAAAGTTGAACATACATTTTTTTGACGTCATCGCAGAGAACATTTATTTTTGTTTGTCAATCATGACTAATATTATTGTAGTTATATTGTAAATCACTTGGACTAGGAAAACTGAACACAATCATTTATTATAAAATTATCTTCATTATTTTTATATATTGGATTTGTATGCAAATTATACTAATATTTTAAAATTATGTATGTTGTATTTGCTGCCATAACTGCAAGAAGAGGAAGCATTAAAATTGGTATCTGGTAACAAATTTAAAGTGATGCACTTATAACAAATGAATTTTATCTTATATAAATTTCTATTTGTCCCATTGTACATGAAACACTCATCACACGCATAGAAACACACATACATATATCGAGCGTTCGTTGGTAAAACTCAAACGAGCGATCGACGCTGTTGCCAGTTCCAGTTGAGAGTTGAATGTGGCTCAGAGCGAGTCGCTTGCGGGCTGACAAAGAAACATCTCGATGGAAAGGGCTAAATGATTCTTTTTTTGTGAAGAATAAATAAGTAAAAAGTGTAAAATTAGGTGAAAAAACTAACAGCAAAATAAACGCATAATTGTGTTTGATTGAAAAGTGATCAAAAGTGTTGGAATTAAGCAAAGTGAAACAAGTTTATACAGCGGCTCACACAGACATACTAGTACACACACACACACAGCGCTGCTACCACATACACTCAACGGAGCTGAACCTGGACTCAACGCTCGACTCACTCCCAAAACGAAGTCAACAATTGACAAGAAAAAAAGACGCTTGGCCAAGTTATGAATCATAGCCAAGTGGCTGCGAAGAATTCGTTGCAGCACCGCTTGTTAAACGTGATGTTAAAAGTGCACACTAATTGAAACTATCTAACTAATTAAGTAATAATATAATATAATATAATTAATACACAAAAACTCACAAAATGTCTGGCAAGGAATTGCGCTCACTTTCGCTCAGCATTGGCTCAGCATTGTTGCCAACTTTTTCGCTCGTTTCGGCCAATCCACAAAGCGGCGCCAATAATGCCAATAATGCTGGCCGGGATTCCTGCTACGGCAAACTCTGTCATCCCTTGAATGAGTACTGTTCCATGTTTGCCGAGAGCTGTATGCCCTGTTCGAGCATTTGTGATGTCAGTTCGCATAACTATCACATGGACACCTGTGCCAAGGAGTGTTCAGGTGAGCATCTCAACACAACAATTCAAGATTCTTCTCTAATTACATCACAGTTTTGTACTTGCCAACAATTAAATTTACATGTGTTTTGGTTTTTCCATAGTTTGTTTGCACTTCGACTGGGTTTTCGTAGCCAAGTTAATTTTAGTGTTTTAACAATTGATTAGCTCATTTGTGTATTGACTGTGCAAACGTATAAAAAGTATCTAAAGTAGCTGCTATTGAAATTAGCAAATTTACATGTCTTTGTTTAATTTGATTAATGTATTTAACGCGAAAGCACACCTGTAAATGTTTGATTAATGCTTGTTAAGAATTAAAAATAAAATAAAATAAAATAAATGTCAAATAATACTTTTTGAAATTATATTTATATTATAGAAGTTAAGTTTCAAATGAGATAAAGCTCAAAGATTTGTTTGGTTTTTGTCAATGAATATTTGAATATTAGAATGAACTTGTTTTTTCTCAATGTGTAGTAGCGAATTAATTAAAATTAAGCTACGTATTTATATTCGTTGTCAAATGTTAAAGAAATAATGAATTTCAATTTAAATACCTTAAAATACCTGAATCATTTAAATACTCGAACAGAAACCATTTTGTTAGGATTACCAAAAGGCTATATTCAAACAAAAGACAACATTTTGTCCATAATTATTTAGGAAATGCAACAAATTTAATTCTGTATAAAATTTTTAATCATTAAAATTAAATTATATTAAATTGATATCAATCTCTATTTATAGCCTACAACAGTTATGAGCCCTTGAAGGCCGAAATACACGAAATAAAGAGCAAACAGAATTTGATTCTGTTGCTGGTGAGCATCATCATCATATTGATTGCCATACGCTATGTGGCAAAGTTTCTAAATTGGTTGCAACACAAGCGTTGCATACGTAAGTTGCTATCCCGTCTGATGTCGAAGCCGCATCAGAGCAATGCGAATGGAAAGGATCTCAATGCCACAACCATACAGAATCTGAATGCCATTAACCGTGACATTGAGCGGGCGCCTTCCCAGATCTACAGTGTGGCAGGTAAGCAATGTGGCAACTATCTCTATGACTGAACTACCTGACTCATATAAAACCTATTCACATTTTTACAACTAGGCGCAGCTGAGGGCTCTGTGGTGACGCTAGCGACGCCGGTGAGCACCCGTTATCCGGCGGAGAATAGCACAACACCAACAACGGTTGTCACCGAAATCGGCTATGGATATGGCTACGATAATCAGGCAATGGTTGTAACCCCAGTGGCTGAAAAGGCATCCCCAACGACTGCCTTCTAAGTTTTCTTTTTGTCATTCTCAAAAACAGTGTGCATCACATTGAAACTAGTGATATTTTATAATTCTTTACACAAATAAGCAAATTACTCGATAAACCGCTAATAATAATTACATGTAATTACTTTATAAACACAATGGCCTTAAATATACAATAAATATCGATAATAATATGTACATATGTATATTGTGAATGCAAATTTTGGTACGCCGATAAAATGCATATAAAATGCATAGAAATTATATTTTAGATTAAGTCGAGAAGTTTTAAAGAAAGAGTTGTGTTTTTGATTAAGTAAATATTCTATACGGGGAACTTAATCGAACTTCAGCACAGGGTAATTTTCTGCATTTCAATTGGTTAGGGATAAATTCCTAGATTTTTGGTTTATCGAGTTCCGATTTTGATTTTCAATTGGTTTAAGGTTTTTAAAGGATCCGTTTTAGGTTTGATCTCTGGTTCTATAGCTATAGAACTGTGCCAAAATTGGAAATAAAACATCATAATTGTAAAATTCGCTTAAAAGTATTGTCATTTATTATAAAAAATTCGAAATTCAAATTAAGACTTAAGACTAATATTGAAATTGATCGAAACGTTAATAGCTAACGAGTATAACTCCTATATGCAAACATATAGTATCTATATATATATGTATATATATATTTATATATATGTATATGTGTATGGCAAAATTTATATAAGCAGCTTAATTTGATGGCTTTTCGATATGTTAAATGTAATATGTTATCAAATGCTTCATTAAAAACTAACAAAGTCCATTTGCCTACAGCTAAAATCGTGCGAATCTCATCAGAAGTCAGCCTTAAGCACGGTACGGTTTAAGTCTATGCCTAAATAAATAGATAGTTATGGACTAAATGATGTGCCGTATTCAATTGATATCTTCAGACCCAATACTGATTGCGGCGCAGCAGCGGATTTGTGGGCGGCGCCGACGGTGGCGAACTAATCGAACCGGAAATGGAGATGCCGCTCTGCGGAACGGATGCGTAGCCAGCGAAATCGTTGGCCATGTCGCACGATGAGCTCCAGGCATCGTGATCGACATGATAGGGATTGTAGCGTTGCGGCAGCATCATCTGCTGCGGATCACACTGATCATCCGTCTCATCCTCATCCGGATCGTAGTCCGGATACTCGTGCTTGTACGATTCCACGGGTATTATCTTACAGTGCGGTATATTACTGAAGCCAGGCAATGGCGTTGAGTTGCCTGTGGCTGGCACTGAATCCGCCTCGGAGCTGGCATAGTGATTTTGCTGATGGTGATAATGATGCTGTGGACTGACCGATGTCAAATCCGGTGGACAGGGCAACGGTGGCGGCTGATCCTTCGATATATCCGCCTTACGCTTGTGCATATTTCGCATTTTCAACAGCAACAACACGAGCAGCAAACAGATGAGCAGGATGATTAAGGCAAAGCCAACAGCAAGATAATTTATGGATATATCCGATTTGCCCAGATGCACTGTCTCCGTATCCTCCAGCTGGGCACGATACTCGATTTGAACGGTTGCCTGGGCCGGTTGCACTGTCTTGATCAGCAGCTGGTAGTCAAAGCTATCGCTATCCGATTCGGTGTCGTCCACAGAGACATGGGGCACAAAATAGACGACACCACTGCGCAGCTCCTTGTACGAGAAGATGTTAGTGGAGCGATCGTTTTGGGCATCTGATGTATTGGAGATAGGGCTGCCAGCACTGCTGCTCCGTATAATCTTTCTCAGTTGACCCGTCGCCGGCATCCGAGTGATGACAAACTTGGGATTGAATTTGTTTAGCTTCAGCGAGAGTGGATTATCATTGACCAGGGAGCTGCTCAATCTAATCTTCCCCCGCGCAGCACTTGTACTTGACTCCGCATCCCGCATCGATATATCATTGATTTGTATTACCGGCTCCACATTGACCACAACGTCCACTTGGGCAGCATAGTTTGTGCCAGGTACATAGGAACTAACCTGGAACGTATCATTGGAACGATTCAGATCCGTTTGCATATAGCTAATCTGCGATAGTTCCAACTGCTGCTGATTGAATCTCAAAGTCGGCTGATGCTTGTAGAGTATAATGCCATATAGTGGCGAATTGGTTATGTTGTATGCCAAGCGATCCATCTTTACATTGGTGCTCAGACCAATCTGCTCCAGCTTCATGGGTGCACTCGTCGCTCCCTGTTGCAGACTGACGGGGATTTGTGTAGACGCTGGCAGCAGACTTATGGGCGCCACTTTAATCGTAAATATCTCGTAGGCAGGATTGAATTTTCCATCGGATACAGTGAAGCAAAATGTCGTGGATTGCGGCATGCCAAAATGCACATAGATAATGCGATCGTTATTAATATCCGCCTGGGTGAATTGATTGGAGAAGGCCAACAGATCCACGGCCTGGCCATCAGTGTTCAGTTTCTTGAGCACGCCCAGCGTCGGACCGCTCAACACATCATAGATAATCTCCTCGGGCGGCGTATCCTTATCCTCGGTGAGCAGGGAATTTCTCGTTATAGTGCGATTCTCTCCCTCAACGACCATCATTTGGGGCAGATGGGTAATCAGATGAAACGGCTGATCATTGATGGGATTGATCGACACGGGTATGGTCAAGTTGCACAGAAAGATGTTGCTGCAATGTGAATCAGAAAACATGAGATAAATTATAAAAAATATTTTAAGAATGAGATTTGTTCGACAAAATATACAGAATATTCTCTTACAGATAAAATGGTAGAGAACTTTAAAATCTTAAGGGAAAACACACGAAAATACTTGAATTTTATGCGCATCTTCATCATTCAGTAGTTAATTAATGCAATTAAAATTGTGCCTCATTATAATAATAATCAATTTGGGATAATTGATGCAAATTTTTTACAATATTAGGGAACTAACGTTTCATTGTTTTTAATTGAATATTTTGACTTTTCTCATAATTAAATTTTACTAATTTTAATAACAGCGTTGGTGCAATCTTTACTAAGCCCAGGCAAAGATATAACAATAAGAATTTAGAAAATAATATCAATCAATCTTAAGCATGAACATACCCCTGCGTTAAGTATACGCCCATGAGTATGGTATCCTCCAGGGTATCCGTATGATCGTGTATATAATAAACCTTCTTGGTGAAAAAGTCGCTGGGATGATATCGTTGCATGGACTTGAATTCATGACCGATGCTGCCATGTGTTGGCTTCTGTGCTGCTTCTATAAAAAGTTCCGGATTGTTGATGCCTGCCCGTGTTTTCAAATACTCCAAAATCTTAGAGAAATCCAGATTAATGGGCACCGAACCACCTTCATCGACAGTTAATTTGGAAACTGGCAAAAATCGAAGTAAGCCACCAGAGGATACAGATATTTCAATATTGAATCTCTGATCCAACAAGCGATCGCTTCGCTCAGCCACAACATCAAAGTAGAAGGAATCATTGATGCGAAACTCCATAATGACAGCGGTGTGCTCATAGAATATGTGTCCATTGTCCACATCGGTCTGCGTGAATTCACTAATCTCCTTGGCATACCCATTTCCCAGATACTCGTTAACAATGCGCCCCAGATTGGGAGGCCTTGTCACATTGTAGCGAATCTCGCGCTCCTCATCCGAGCACTTGAAGTGCAAGTGATCTCGCAATATTTGCTTCTTGGTTAGGGGAAACACGTGCAGATTCTCATTACGTTCGACGAGGATCTCAATCGGTTTTATCTCGATATTGAGTAGTTGACTGCTAGTATTGAAGAGTCCATCGGTGACCACAAAGGATAATTCATTCTTGCGCGAGTTCGCATCGTGGATAAAGTAGATCTTCTCCGCATTTATTTGCGCCTGTGTAAACTGTTCGATCTTGTGCAGCGTGGTTGATTTTTCGGCCAAATATCCACCGTAAATGTGATGGACAATATAGGTGAGATTCTCCGGTGGCGTATCGTAGTCCTGAGTCACTAGAAATATACGAAGAAGATTAAAGAAAACCTCCAGTGATCTAAGAACAGCGATGGATCAACTTACATAGATCTGTTTTCTTGATGACATAACGACCGCCATTCCACACCTGCAGACCTGTGTTTGTGACCATCCTGGGCACCTCATCGTTGACCTGCACCACTGCAAATTCCAGTTCAAAGGGGACGCTCTCCTTGTTCCTGGCCATGGCAACCATTGTCAGGGTATCTGTTGCGTTCTCGCTCCCATTGTGCACATACTGAATGCTGCCCTGTTCCAGTTGTTTTTGTGTGAACCGCTTGACCTTTGAACTGCCCGCCAGAATGTGACCAGAACTGGGCGTTATGGTGACTATATACTCCAAGATCTTGCCACGATAATACTCCGAATAGGGTTGTATATCCGTAGAGCTCAATTGAACCGTCTTTCCCTCCACCACCGAGATGATGTTGGTGTGCATGTAAAGCTTGTCGGGAATTATGACTATCTTCAGCATCAGTTGACGCAGCCACGTAATTCCATTGGTCACATCGAAGACAAAGTAATCGGATGATTGATTAACGCCCGCCTGTATATAGAACATCTTTTCCGTATTCACCGACGACTGATCGAACACTTTGCAGTTGTATTCATCGTCAAAGGACATCGATTGCATCTCCAGATAGCCATGCATGGGTGAAGAGGTTACCAGGAACGTAATATCCCCAGGGGAGATGTTTGGATGCACGACCTTTGTAGAAAAATCAAAGCAGATTAATATTTAAGTCAACATTTATCTCTGATTTGAAAAGACAGAAAGTATTTCAACTGTTTGTGTTTAATTCAAGATTTGTATCGTAATTTCCTATGCTATTAAAAATCTTTAAACCTACCTCTAAAATATCGCGTGAGATTAACACACTCGTTGATTCCTCGACGTAGAGCGTGTGGTTCTGTTTCACCTGCAGTGGCTCCCAATAGGCTGATGGATATATCCTAAATATGACTTCACCCTCAGCCGTTATGTTCTTAATGTGCACACGATATCTAAGAAAGATCAAAGAGTGTTCAAATTATAAAACACATTTATCTTCAAAAATAAAACCTCACCTCACTTTATCCATCGATGCGATTTCTGTATTCCAATAGACCAAACGTTCGCGTTCAATATCCAAATGCGTAAAATTTCCCAAGGATGTGAAATTGGTTACCTTTTGCATTATAGTATTATTCTCTTTATCCGATCCACCGCGTTGCCCACTGAGGTACATGAGAATGCCATAGGATGGTGGCTTGATTACCTCATAGTAGATCTCATCTAGTTTCATATCCAAATTGGTCTCTAGCACAAAATCCTTATTCTTGAGTATGACAAATTTGCCCTCCTGGACAATTGAAGCATTCGCCGGCAGCATAGACACAAATGGATCCGAGGCCCGTATCTCAAGTTGACCATTAACCTCGTGCTCCCGATCCGTGACAATAAACGAAGCAGTGCCCAGATCTACGCCACTGTGTTGGAACATAATCCTGCGATTGGCAATATCATCCTGACTGAAACTGTCGACAAAATGACCCGACTTGTAGAAGGCACCATTCGTGCTAGACACATGGATATAGTGTATATCCGTATGATTCGTATTCACATCCGCATCAAGATACTGCAGCACGGTGGGATTAAGAGTGCGTATGCCATTGCGCACCACATGAAAAACACGCTCCACAGCGGTGCGATAGGGTTCATTGTCGTTGACCAACTTGATGCGCACCTCCATATTCGCCACAAACTGCAGATCCGTCTCATCTCCCGAGAGAATTAGCAGCTCGAAGCCATCCAGAGTGGATTCGGTATCATCGTGACAGTAGTAGACATCATTGCGGAACAGCTGCTCCAGCGTGAAAAGCTCAATGGCTGTCGTCAAGCCTGTCTGCTCATCATAGACACAAACTAAACCATGCTTTGGCGGCACCGACACCTGGAACTGCAGACTCTCATAGATGTTGAAGCGTATCTCGAAGTGATTCTTGGTTATCAGTGCTCTTTCGCCCTCCTGCACCTGCACCACCTCGAACTGCTGATAGTGCAGCTTGTGGGTGAGCTCCTTAAGTGGATTGAATATGATCTGCAGCTTACCCACAAGATCATCGCACTCCGCCACGGAAACGACAAACTCCAGATGATCCGTGTAGCTCGAATAGCAGCTGTGATGGGTTTTATAGCGTATGCGCCTCTTGTCAATATCCTGCTGTGTAAACGAGTCCATCTCCTTGGCCGCCTTTCGTGATCCCTCCACATAGATACCACCATATTTCGTTGGCTTCGTGATCTTGTAGATCACATTGCGCGCAAAACTGCCAATCGGCACCGTTTCATAGTTTAGCAAGTTGTTCGCTAGCAGAATTTCCCGACTTCCATTTATCGCAATCACAGCGGGCGAAGTCGACGCAATGCGGAGCCGGGTGAACGTTATCCGAAAGTCAAAGGTTTGGGTCATCACAAAGCCAAATGAGGCAATAAACTATGAGGTGGAGGTTGAAGATAATGTATAGAGTTCAGTATTCGAAATGGTAAATTAGTATCACGAAGAAACGGCTTCCAGAATTGCGTTATCAACTTTAAATGGAATCAAATTCTGTAGATCAAATTATGATCAACAAGTGAGAACGTTGCAGTCGGACGTAACCGACAGCGAAATACTATGATACCATAATTTGTGTGCAGACAAGAAATGCTGTCCAGGTTTCAGATTGAGGTGGATATAAGATCGTAACCCTTCTTCGAAGTTTGGCAACTGTAGCTCTTAAGCTGCGGGAGATATGGGAATTTGTCGGTTTTTAAGGGGCGGGACTGGGAGTGGTCCAAAATATATTCTTCCAGATTTATGAAGGGTGTTACTAGCAATATACCTTTCAAATTTGGTGACTTTCAAAGCTTTCAAATTGCGTGAGATATATGGTCTTACCGATTTACACCAACAGGTTTATCAGTTTAGGTAGGCGGAGTAAGCGAGGCCATTAATTTTTAATCGATCTCTCAGTTAGTACTTTCAAAATTTGGTACCTTTAGCTTACAAAATGCCATAACTTCGTCAAAACTTAACGCATTTTCAAAAGCAAGGGCGTTTTAATTATGGTTTGGCCTCTAGATCAATCGTACATTTAAAGTTGAAAACGTTATTTTGAGTCGGAACATAAGTCAAAATTATAGTCCGAAAATCGGCACATGGACAGATTCCAGATTTATGATGGGTGTTTCAGGCAATATATACAAGAGGGGCGTCGGAGGTGAGCTTGGCATATGCCGATCTGTGAGGGGCATCGCCAACAACCTACCAACCAAAATTGATGACTGTATCCATAAAATTGTGGGAGATATGTAGCTTTATCGGTTTGCAAAAATCGATTTTATCGATTTTCTAGCTCCCTAGTAGGACTCCAACCTTTATACTTTAACTTTTGAGGGTACTTTGAAGTATATGTTCCAAGTTTCAAGTCTCTATATTGTCTCAATATTTTTTTAAAATTATCTTCAGTTCGGTTTCGGTAGATTTTTAAAGAGGATACATTTTAGTTTTACTTTCCTTGGTAGCAATTTTCCGAGCTAATATTGCTGTAATATTCTTCTAAATACAATTTTAATGTAAATTTATATTTTACAAATTTATTGTTTATTGTTATTGGCGTGAAAAATTATAATAAATTTGTGGTTAATAAACTCTAGACAATAAAAGCAATTTTCGTATTATTTCCCACTCCAACTAACGTATAAAATTACCATTGTTGGCTAATAAAATATTGCTGTAATTTTAGTAATTTCCCAAAAAGTTGTTTGGCTTAATGCCAGATTATTTGAATAACACATCAATACACACCTTGAATTCGTCTTGCCAAGGGAAATCGCTGCTGTGCAGATAGCGTATTTGGCCCAGCAGCAGTTGGCTGTCTGTGAACCATTCGACGTTCACCCAGGTGCCATCAATCTGTCGGAGGCGCTGCAGCACACCATGTGCCGGTGGCTTCACAATCTCATAGCGTATATCAATGTGCTCATCGACGGCATTCGTGCCAATGGAGAGATTAGCGGGTGTCAACAGAAGCGAACTCTTGTGGATCATAATCAGACCCGTATTGTTGATCACACGCAGCTCGAGAGGATGCACTGAGACAGGCAAATAAACCTCATCACTCGTCTCAATGCCGTCGGAGACATGCAAGAGCAGCTGGTAGCTAAAGGATTCCGCTGTTGTGGAATTGTACAAATAGGATACCTTGCCCACATTCACATCCGCCTGGGAGAAGGTCATCGTGTCTATGCCACCCACCATAAAGCGGCCAAAGCCCTCCAGGGAATTCGCTGATGGCATTATGGTATAGATTAGATCACTTGGTTCACTATCCGGATCGGCTATATTGAATAGATCCACATCCAGAATGCGCTCAATGCCCTCAATGACTCTCAGGATTTTGTGAGAGTTCAGTTGCAGCTGGGGAGGATCATTTACAGCTGTTATATTCGCATGGAGCAGGAAGCGATGCTTGCCAAGAATATTTTCGGGTATCTTGTGCTGATCCCCATAGATTTGCATATCCAGCGTTGCATGATCATTAAAGTTCTCCAATCCATTGTGCACATACTTGAGTTTATCCGTTGCCAAATCCACCAGATTGAATGTGCGACAAGGCACAAAGTTGGCTTTCTCCGCCGAGTATTGGAGGAGCTGTCCAAATTTGGGCTGCTGCACCACATGAAAGACAATCGATTGCTCACTGAGACTGGGATAACGTCGAGTATCGAGGAGAACATTAATAATGTTAGGAGAGAGGAAGGCGGTTCCGCCCTCTAAAAGTTGCATGGGTGAAACGTATAGAAGCTCCATCTCCGGACTGATTTCAGTGAAGATCTGCAGATGTTAAGGACTTACAGTAAAGGTGATTGAGTGGGAATAGCAAATAACTCACCTTGAAAGGACCCTGAAAATCAGCCTTGATGCAGTAGGATTGATCACAGTAGCAAATGAACTCATCGACGCCATGTTGACTGCAAATGCCGCTCTTCAAACAGGGATTGTACTCCACACAAGGATACTTCCACACACAGTTAAGGGACAGCTTGCGCGAGATAGTCATCTGACCAAAGCCCAGGGGCATGGTATTCACCTGCAAGTTGCGCATGCAGCCTTTGAAACTTAGCTCATTGATGCGCAGTCCCTTGTTAATGAGACGACGACGCATCTCCTCCTGGACGCCGCCAAAGAATACGCTCTTCTCAAGATTAATGCTCGCCTTTGTCTCATTAGCGTGCTCGCCGCGATACGGCAATTGGCCATCGTCCAGAGTTAGTTCCGCCATGTCGGCATTATAGCGCAACATAATACGATGCCATTTGCCATCGGAGATGGTCTCATTTGTCACAAACTGCACCACACTGCCGGCCTTGTTGAATGTCAGCTTTAGTTTCTCATCCTCAATCTCCAGCAGCACAAAGTCATAGCCACCATTGAAGAACATCGTGCCCGACTCCGTCATCGTGCGGAATTGCAATGAGAGTCTGTAAAGATAATTATATGCTTTGAATATGACTGAAGAAGCGCGTTAAACCCGACAACTTATCTTGACTAAAAATTGTGATCTTTAATTACCAAATTAATAAACCTTCGATAAGTAAAAAATATTCCTAACTTGGCTTGAGTTTATTTACCAAGTTGTCTGTCAATAATTAATTTTTTACTTAAATTAAAAGGAAACACAACTATTTTACAAGAGTTTTAGTCAATTTGAAGACACTTTTGCTCAGTTTGTAGAATTTAAAGATATATTCTAATGAACTCTGAAGCTTACTAAGAGAATTCAAACCCGCATATTGAATTGAAAAGTCGTTAAGTTGCCGGTTTTTAACCAGTTCCTAGTTGGCAATCGCTTAACCTATTTGGAAACTAAGTTCTTCAGATGCTATCTCTAAATTGTTGTTCAACTTACGATTCGCCCATGGCATGCGATTCCTTGAGCATGAGTGCAAACGAATCATTGCTCAGGAAACTGATGCTGTCCTCAACGCCGCCATCGAACTCATTGCTACAGATCCAGGCGACGGCGGTGCTGGTCGTGTGGCCCGTGCGATCTTTGGCACGCTTTATGATGTTGATATTGTTGTAAAAGACCTGTCCATAAAAAAAGAAATAAGATAAGCACGCAATTCACGCAGTCGATTAGTTCACATGCAGTTGGCGATTGTCAATGTATGCCACTCACATCGGATATGCAGCCGCGAAAGCCAATGACATCATTGAGAAACTCGGCTGAAAAATCGCCTACGCCGCCAAGGAAGGTGCCAAAATGTACATTCAAAGCCGGCGAATCGGCTGGCAGCTGTTTGCGCATAATGTGACCGTCCACCTGCAAGGTGACATTATTCTCGAAGCGTTGCACGGCCACATCGTGCCACTCCAAATCGTTAAGCTTTTGCTTCTTTGGCGAGCGCAGCTGCAAGGAAACAGAGAAAAGCCAACCAGTTAATATGACCGGATGCCTAGGTACACAGAGAGAAAATCTAAGCCTGAATGGTTGTAAAAAAAGCTTGATCCAAGTTCTAAAATGTCAAGCAAAAAAAGAAAATTGGAAAATGCATCGCAAGTTTAAAGAATATTAAATGGAGTTCTTCTGATTTTATTTTACATATTTGTTGACATTTTCTCGCAGTGTATGCAACTGGTTAACTGGTTAACCAACTCACCTGCACCACATCCCGTTCGATTTTATAGCTGAAACTGATGACTCCGCTCTCCAGTCGCAGCAGGCAGTAATCGGTTCGACCCGCCGCCAGAAAGAGGAAAGCGTTCTCCTGCTTGGTGCGAAACTTGACGCGAATGTTCGTTGACATTTTGGCCTCCTGCAGCGGCATCGACACATAGCCATCGCCGAATAGTGAAACTACAAAAAAAAAAGAAAACGAAATAAACAAAATAAATCCAAATTGAAATGGGCATTGCATCAGATATGCAATACATTCTCAGATCTGCATCTGCATCTGCATCTGGCATGTTGCAACCTACAAGTGAGTTGATTGCCTATTAAGCGACCATACGAGCTCTAATTTGTCCAGGGCTTTTTGGCCAGCTGTCAGTTTGTCAGCCAGTTGTCTGTGAGTGCACTCTGTCAGTCAATCTATCTGCATACTGATATATCTATCTCTCTATCTATAGATCCATCTTGTACTTGAGTTGCTTAATTAGCTGTGTGTCTTGTTTGGTTCGTGTGCCCCCATTCTGCTCTAGCCTTGTTATATACTCTCTGACAGGGTATCACATTTTGTTGCTTGGACAATTAGAATTGGATTTTTAAATGCTATGCATTTAAGTTTTTACTTTTTAACACAACCTTCAAGTGTCAACAGAAATTTCAAAACTGAAAGTGTAAACATAATTCGTTACTTATGATTTTCTCTAATTATCATATTTTTTTTTAAATAACGCAATTGTATGATTTATGTTCTGGGTTTGCTCAAATGTTTGAGGCTTGTGCAATAAATTAAATAGAGAATTTAGTTGTCACATTTTACGGCTTTAGTTTGTTAGTTTTACAAAACATTCGAATGTCTCAACTTTGGCATCGATTTGTAGCATAAGCCATGCCACCAAATCTCTTTTTGACATGCACATATTGACCTAACCCACATCGAGAATTGTAAATAGATACATACATACATATATATTTTTGAGCTGCTTGAATAAACAATAAACAGTTGCACACAAATGTTGCAGACGCCACACAAACTGACAACAGTCCAAAAGATAAACAAACCAAAATGAGAAACAAATAATTTTGTTGTTGTTATTGTTAATTTTTTGCTTTTTTTTGTTGTGAGCGTTGCCAGAGTCATTTTGACACCAATTAGCAGCAATCAGGCGTCAAGAAAAGTGTCGGGAAACCTAAAAACACTTTCCCAAACGCAACTCAATGCGTTGACCCACATTAAAGATATCTGTTAAGAGATGCTCTTCTTGTTATTGCCGCAAAAGTAAAACTAACAAAAATGCGCGGGTGTTCATTATGCTCTGCACCCATTTAAAATGTGTAACGCCGAACATTGCATACCCTTTCAGTATAAAATTAACAAACTGAGCTATTGTGGCCAATATGATATAATAGCCTGATTTTCATAACCATTTATCTACTTTAATAACTCATTATATACCTGCCTTGGAAGCCCATTTATTTTTACAGGGTATCTCACAGTCAAACATTCGCAACTAGAGCACTCTTTATTTTATTTATTATTATTTTTGGTTTTTGTAAACAAACTGCGTTTATCAGGAAGTAGCTTTCGATTTGCATTCGCAGTCAGCTCAAATTTCGAGGCACAACAAATGAGACGTCAACATCAAGCAACACCCACTCCTGCCATTCCCCTTGCTGCACGAATGCTGCCATAACTGGCTGCAAGTAGCGCGTTGCAAGAATTATGGCAACAGATGCGCGTTGCAACTTGCCCAAGCGGCATGTGACATGGTCCACACCCCCAACCAGCCGCTCCATGAAATTTATGTTTATCTTTCGCTACGGCAACTGTGGAGAAGGAAGTTAGGTAGGGAGAGGTATTTATGTTATGGCTAATGTTTAGTTTATTTGAGTTAAAAGTCGCATTCTGTCGTTCAGTTGGCCGAGTTTATATGGTTTTCGTTTTCGTTTTTTTTTATTTTTTTATATGTATTTTATGCATTTGCTTTGACGGCCACACAGCGGCATTTTCTTTCGATTTAATTAATGCGCTTTTGGTGGGCTTCAGGTATTCGATATTCGTTTGTATTCCATGTTATGTGACATTCATTACAACATCTTATCTCGACATTGACAATTTATAATTTGTGATGCATTTTCTGTTAGTTAATTTCGATTTTAATGTGACAGTTTATTGCTTGGATATGTGATTTGTGTGCTTGCAACGTGTTTCCGACCAAAATTGCCACAAGTTGCATTTATAATTTATGTAGTTTCAGTGCAGTTTTTATGAAGCTGCACTAATTGGCGGAAATAATGCGAGGGTATAAACTTAATTTTTGAATATATTTATTGAATAAGCTTGCGGGAAAATATATTGCTTGAATTGAGTTAAGAAGATATAGCTTCAGCTTAACGATATATTTTATTTTATACATCATTTGAATAACAAAGGCAAAGTTGTATAAGCTGCAATTAAGAATTTGTAAAGTGGCAGGCATTAAATAATTAATCCTTTATGACACAAAATCATGAGCATATTAATTACAATAGTTAACACATGAGAACTACTCAATTCTCAGCTCGTTATTACTAGTAGATTTTTATAGATAGCCAAGCTACTGAAAGATAGTTGCTTGATAACACTTTCACACAGAGAACAACCATTTGCTCCCCTCTATGGCTGTATACCAAAAACATTTTATGGGTTCATTATGCGGCTTTAGAGATCAATTTAAATCAAATAAAATCGCCTTGAGCAAATAGAAAGATACATTGAAAACCCCATTCCGTTTAGAGATACCCCATTTTATAGCCGCAGCAGATAAACATATGGAATGTGCGGAGAGAGAGGGGCATTGGAGCCTAATTAGACCCCGGGGACGCATAGAATTAAATTATAAGTACGCTTTTTGGGCTTTTTTTTATTTTTGACTATCAACAAACAAATGACAAAAGACAAAGCGATAAACACGAAACGAGCTAAAGCAATCGACAAGTCATAAAAACCATTTTTCTCATGACTCAATTCCGGTAGTGATGATGATGATGATGACAATGTGTAAAAAGAAGAATGTCGCCAAAATGCATTTCGAGTATACATAAATGCAAGATGCACATCTGCACGACTTTAGATATTTATTTTGGAAAAAAGAATAAACTCATATACTATAATGAATAATCAAGCAAGCACATGGTGCGCCAGATACTCAGCTACTGAGCTGCAGATACATATATTTGTATCTACCACGAGAAGTGTTCAAATTGGCACATTGCGCTGCGAGCGTGCAAATAAATAACATTTCGTTGAGTCTAAATAAAAGTTCAAATGTAGCAAAAACACAAAAAAACAAACATTAAATTGGGGAAAATTCGCGGCAACTGTTTGCGAATGATTCACGCGTCTTCCAAAGTGACGTCACGTGCCAACTAAAAATATCATTAAAACTACATTTACGTCCAAGACCAAACAGACCAAAATACTCGGTATAAATGTACATAGGTATACGTATATATATATATGTATATATATATATATATACTTATATATATGTATATATATAGTGTTGAGAATTAAGAGCACGCCAGCTTTTGTGGTGCGCCACAGCGTAACTTGTGCAGATGGAAACAAAGTGAGGAGACTTTGACGACAACAACAACAACAATAGCAGCAACAACAACAACAACAACAACATTGACGACGACGACAAAAGTGCGCCCCAAGTCAAATGTCAAGCGTGAAAAATGCGTTAAGTGCACGGCGACGGCGCACTGTACTTAAGTAGTTGGATTTTATTACCAAGGCGGTTACCATGCAACGCGCACAACACTTGAGAAAGTTGCGCCCTAAACACAAAAAAAAAAACAAAAAAAAAAAAAACTGGCACAAGACCAAGCATGCAACAACTGCTCAAGTTAGCCAAGCAAATTATATAAATATGTAACAATTTATTGCAAAAGCCTAAAACTTAAAATTACAATATGGCTTAGTTACATTTCATGTTGCTCGTCGTCAAGGCCAAGTTTGTTGAACGGAAATTTCTCTAGAAGCTATTAGAATATAATTTCTTCACAGCATCTATTTTGAGCTTGTTATTGGGCAAAAATCTCTTTTAAATGTATTTTATTTATTTTGTGCTAAGAAATTACACAACTTGCTGGAACAACAAAATTTCTAAACAGCTTTTTAAATAGCCATTTAAAATATTTAACTAAATTGTTTATAATACAAAAACACACACAAAGAAAACAGAGGTGCTATATTTAAAAAATTCTATAGTCAATTTTTGTTTTTGTATATACATTTATTTAAACATTGCAAATTTAAGCAAGCCAACAAGTGGTTTTTACGTATTGAAAAAAACTGCCCACGTAAAGATCCCCTGGAGGCCTGGTTGTGCTGCGTATGTTAGCTGTTTACGGGTTGAGGCTCTCTTTCAAAAACTTTCTTCGCTTAGCCCGGCTTCTATTTGGCTTAAAGCTGCCCACAGTGCCTGCCATTTAACACACATGCAGCGCATAGACAAAAAAAAATGGAAATGGAAGGAAAAAAGTATCTTGACTCTGCACCATTTGCAACTCTTTATTTTGACTTTTATTTATTTGTTGGCAGCTAAGTAAATGCAATTTGGACATTGCCCACGTTGCTGCCAAAAAAATAAAAGAGCTTCAGACTCTTGAGTTGCCCGAGTTGCTGCACTTTGGCTGCTTTGGCTGCTTCTGCTTCTGCTCCGAGTGTCGCAGCTCTTCTTCTTTTTTATTTTGCGGCCAATTCGTGTCTGGCCATATTTGTAATGAGCATAAATCGTGCGTTGATCATTTGCCATGATAAATCGCATGTTTATATATGCCCCAGCTGTAAGTATTAAATTTGTTGTAGTTTTTTTTTTTTTTCTGCCAACTAACCAGCTACTGACTGCGATTTCAAGAGTGCAACATTTAATTAACTGTTCTGTTCGGGGCTTACCTTTCATAGACGTTGCCGTTTGGAGCAATTGCAGCATGGCCACCAGGAGCAATCCAAATCGAAATCCACAGAGGCGCAACATTGCGCTGCAGCTGCTTTGAAGTTCTTAGATTACAGG
The DNA here is from genome assembly GCA_035042185.1 of Drosophila kambysellisi. NCBI lineage: Eukaryota > Metazoa > Arthropoda > Insecta > Diptera > Drosophilidae > Drosophila > Drosophila kambysellisi. The sequence continues at coordinate 1,455,502 of JAWNLS010000945.1, read as the reverse complement.
CACCAAGATACGTTTGGGGCAGCAGCAGCAGGAGTTGCTTCGTCGTTTTTCGTTGTTTTTCTTATTTTATTTTTTTTTTGGTCGTTTTTAATAATTCTGCGTGTTAATTGATTTTTCATGGGGCCACGCATCCGCCGTCGTCGTCGTATGTCTGTGTGTATGCGTGTGTGTGTTGAGTATCTGTGTGGAGCAGTGTGCTCATAAAAATAGCAACAACTGAGACACAGCAGCACGTCCTGGTCTACGGCTACGGCTACGACTACGGCTACATAGACAGATGCTGCATGTCATTTCGTTGACAGAACTCATGCGTTTGCACTAGGGGGGCACACAGACAAATCAGACGGATAGACAGACGTACGGACTTAGAGACGGACAGTTAGACGAACAGTCACACTTATAGACAGGCAGGCCAATGGGGCTGCTTTGATGCTGTCTATATAGGATATACTCTTCCTCTGCCTTCCGATACACATATGGATGGATGGGTATATTTTTTTTTGTACTTTTTTGCTTGATTACGTTTCAATTTGCTGTTGAAGCATTTTCCAATTTTCACACTTTTTTCATGTTTTTTTTTTTGTTGTTGCTGAGTTGCTAAACGATGAGTTTCCAATTGTATTGATTTCTTTCTACGCGCACTGAAAATATAAAATTTCTTTTATTTATAATATTTGTTTTTTACTATTTTGATGCATTTTGAATTTTATTTCTCTCGTGGGGCTTCTCTTTTTTTTAAGGCACTTAATTTGTTTTTATTTTTAATGTTCAATTTTAAAGGCACAATTAAATATTTTAATAGTCAAACATTTATCAACAGCTAACGTTGGAAAATTGTGCTCAATTGAAGTTTTATTGGTATTTGTTGTTTTTTTGTTTTGAGTAGTTTTGATTTTAGTAATAATATTTTGTATTTTTAAATTAAATAATTAAGCATTGAATGATGGTATTTTAAGAAATTAGAAACACATTTTGTATAAATTATATTTTACACTGTAAATTATTTATTATTTTTGTTGTTTTTAATACTTAATTACTAGTACCAATATTCTTTTATGGCTTTGTATCACTTATTAAAGAAAGTTCATGAATTTTAATTTGTAAATTGTTGCTGATTTACTTGATTTATTTATTTACAACTGGAAAGAAGACAACTTGTTCCCATTAAATTATTTCAGTTCTCAAACTTTTATTTGGGGCGCAAATCTTTTGATAATTTTGAAAAATGAATCCGCCATTGCTTTTAATATTATTTTCGCTTGGCACAGCCCAAAGACCAATTTGTTGCAGTGCCACATACAAATACATATATCATTGATTAGCGTATCTGGATATTTTATGGACACTTAATTGAGTTGCAGCCAAATACACCCCGCAGTTGTGGTTCTCAAGGCGCTGCCACTTCACTTCAAAAACTGCGCAGCAACTGCGCCAAAAGCAGCAGCGATTCGAAGCTGGCGCTGAGTAAAATTTATTGTATTTTGGGCCAAGTGAGAGACGCCCATAAAAAGCTACTTAAGTGGCATGCCACGCAGCTTAACATTGTATATGATACATTCTCTTCCTTTTTTGTTTGTAGCTTTTCATTTCGTTTTGTTTTGCGGTAAAGTGGAATTTCTAGTTCATGATACTTTTGCAATGTGGAAGTCAAAGTTCAGTCCAGGAAAACTGCAATTTTCAAAAATAACAAAAATAGAAAATAAATGTGAATTTTCCAGAAAGATATCAAAAGGCCAAATAGGGCGCAAAGACACTTTCAAGTTTAGATGGAAATTAACAGTGACGCGGACGCAAATCCCTTGGGTGGATATCAAAAAAGGCCCCGACGGGATGGCAGCTTGATGAAAAGAGGGGGGAGGGCGTTGGTGGCAGAAAGACGAAGCATTTCCCGTTATTGCCGCTTTGGCGTCACTTTCGTGCAAGATTCGTGCGACGAACGTCAACAACTGTGACTGGAAAATGAATTATTTACGCCTTGGGCATCTAAAAATAAGCAGACGACGAGTCGGGTATGGGTAATGGAGAGTCGGGAATCGGGAATCGAGATCGGTGCATAAGTATTATGAATACACTTTAAATTAATATTTGGCATAGCATATATAAAACTGACATACTTTTCTTTTTTAAGAAAATTATTATCTAAATCGAGCGGGTTTTTCTTTCTAATTTGCAAGGTCGATATTTCGAAAGTTTCCAATTTTGAATGTATTAATATGTCTTTATTATATGTAGGTCATATTTTTCTCTGAGTGTATGTTCAGCACGTAGCGTAGAGTAGAGTCTATGTTTGGCGAATGCGAAAGCGACGCCAGGTTCTCCTTCGACATCCTGGACAAGGGGTCAATTGCAGTTCAGCCCTTTGGCTTGTTAGCGCTCGTTCAACTAACTTTGCTTGCTCATTTGGAATTTTTGTGTGGAGCTGTTGTTGTTGTTGTTGGCTGTCATTAGTTTTATGTGCCAAACACAATTCGAGATGCCTTTCGGGAGTCGAAGAAGTGGCGCAGTGCATCCAAAAGTGACAATCGTCGGCAGAGTTTTATGACAGGCGCGTGTTTCGAACATTTACATAAAAATGCATAAATGTATCTGTCAGATGCAAAGGAGACACCTAAATTGAGTCGCGTCACCTAAGCATGTGCAGCTGCATTTTTGAGAAAGTTCTACCAAAAATTCAAAAATTGTTAGATTTGTCAGCCAGATATATATATTTTATGGTAATTAAAATTAGTGGCACCCAAAACAAAACGCCTATCGCTTGCCGCTCTTTTAGTAGTCGGAATCAATTTGATAAGCCAAAAGACTTTTGGCTGCGGCTATTTTGGAGTTAACTTTTTTTCTATTTTTTTTTTTGTAGGCGTCGTCTTCCCACACCGATTTTCAACACTTTCCTAGAGTTGCAGATGAAGTTGACAGTGGATGCGCTGCTTGTGTAAGCTTACTTATTTGGAAAACTGAATGACTTTTGATGCATTATCGAAAATGCTAGTTGAATACTCATTTGTGTCCACTTCATAGTGGGAGTATTGTTGCTAATAAATATACGGATATATTAGCATTTGATTAGGTCATCAAAATTGGATTGTTTTGTCTTTTAAAGTGCTTTTTAGCTTTTCATTTTTTATATAAGCCACTACGATGTTTTGCTTTATTATAATAATAATTAAATTTATTTATGAATTTATTTATTAAGATATTGCGATTGAAACCTGAATCCATGTTTTTCAAGTGCTCTTATTTTTTTAATTTATTTTATTTTAGATGTTTGATACACTAAGTGTTTTTGGTTATTTTGGATTTTTTTTGTAGAAACTGGCTCGATTGCGGAGATCACATGTGTGGCATACATATACAGAAGTGTATCTATATATCTTGAATGCCCCTTAACACAAACACAACACAAACAAACAGCATCCCATATTCACGGTCAATTTGCACTGGGAGGCAGTGTGGGGATTTCTTGTGTATACGTGCCCATCTTGTGCACATTTCTTCACATGCATCTGCATTTTCACTTCAACAAGCGTTTCCATTCAGTATTTCTGCTTTTTATCCAGAATTCTTGATAAAAAACGACAAAAAAGCGCCGACAGCGGCGAACGAAAAACCGAATTCGAGAAACCAGGAAAATAAATAACTTAAAAATAAATTAAATTTTTTTAACTGTGCGGTGGATGGCTCAGTGAGGCTTTTCCACTTAGACAGACACACACAAGTCACACACACATGCTGGCAGGAACACACGCACACTCACTTTCAGGGTGCGCAGAGTTTTCCGCGACGTTTGCCGCCACCCGCAACAACAACAACAACTGAAAACGTATTCGAATTCGTTCGATGAGCGGAAAGCGCCGTCCAGGGAAACAACCGAAAATCACCGAACACGCAACCCAAAACGAACTAAACGGCCCGACGTTTTCTCACAGACTGACGGCACCCAAAACCGAATGCCGAATACCGAATACCGAACCGAACTCGAAAAAAGAAAATTCCGCACGCAGTGTGCGCAATGCGCAGTGAGACAGTCAGACAGACCCCGAAAGACCCCGACAGACCCCGACAATCCGACAGGCCACGGCGCACCCGCGAGTCACTTTTACGCGCGTTCGCTTCTCGCTCCTCTGCTCAGCGAACCCGGTCGAAGGCGAGCGCAGTCCAATAAGTATGAATGTATCTAGATAACAGTGATGAGCTCTATTGCAAATTAATAGAGCGTTTGTGTATTGAGTGAATGACTAGTGCTAGTGTTATTTTATATTATTCCAATATTCCTTTCAGTATATATTTTATTTGGAAGATCACTCACTGCAGTCTCCCACGCGTTCTGTAATATTTTGATATTAATTTGAGTAAAGAGAGATCTGTGAAATCTGTTAAAAATAGTTTTTAGCCCTAATTTGATTCATTGGGTGCATTCAGAAGAAAATGCTGATAAATTGAGACTGATGTGATTCATAATTGTATCTGCTGAGTGCGGAGACTGCTATACTAATTTGCAAAGTTGCACAATTAATAATATAATTTTAAAATAATTAGCCTAATATAATTGTTAATAGATTATATGTAAAATAAATAATGTATCATATATTATATTTTATTCGATTTTTATTTTAAATTTGTATTTAGAGTTGCACTCTCCACTCAACGATCAAAGGGATGTGATCGGAGTTAAGCTCATTTCGCTCGGATATACCAAGACAGTCAGACCGGATAAATGTTATATTCAATGTTATGTATAATTAGATAAAACCATTTCTATGTTTATGTTATAGATTATTAACTCACTGTCTCTTTCATACTGTTTCAAATCAATGTTTTATAGCCTTTATGTAGGTTGATTAATGTTTAAATATAATTGCCACATAAAAAAAAAATAAAAAAAAAAAAAAAATTTGTATTTAAACTAAAATTAATTTAAAGTTTGCTTTTTAATTTAGAATTAAAATAGTTCACTTGAGCTGGCTCTTTAATTAGAGTACTATCTAGTAAAAAGTGAATCACTTATTCAGCCACTTGCGCATCTCTGATAAATATGAGCGCGGAGCTTACTGTAGTTCGTACTCAGTGTACTTCTGCCCCAGCTGATGATCATCAACTGATGTTGTCTCCCTTTGCAATCTTCTGTGTGGCTGCTGCTGTTGCGGCTGCGGCTGCGGCAGCGAGCACGCGAAAATCGCACGATTGAGCAATTGCGAGCGCCAAGAGTCTGAGGACTTGAAATTTTTCAATTTGTTTAGCGGTGCCGCTGCCTCAGTTGTTGCCCCTACTTTATGTGGCTGTTGCCGTTGCTGCTGCAGCTGATGATGATCATCAACATTGTGGGGCGAGTGTGAGGCACACATGTGGATGCAATTTGGCTGTGGCCATTGCCACATGTTGTTTTTGCCTCGGCGACGACATCAACTCCTTTGCCAACGAGTGTGTGTGTGTGTGTGTGTTGATTATACTCTCGCAGAGGGTATAATTAATTTATGTGACCCTGTAAAGTCTATAAGTATATTCTTAATTAGTATCAAGAGTCTAGTTCGTGAAACTTTGAGTTCTTGTGGAATAACCTTATCTGTTTTTAAGAATTTACTATTCTATAGATGTTCTCTAATAGTATTATCTTCACAAAACTATATCTTGTTATTCCCATAACTGCCAAATTTTTCAGTTTAATATTAGATTCTGCAAGGGTATGTAATCTTCGACGTGTTGATCTTTTTAGTTGTGTTTGTACATGTGTGTGTGTGTGTGTGTGAACGTTTCCTAGTGTTTGGTGTTTCTGGTGTGGGCATATTGAGTGATAAAAATCTACTAGCCATTTTTCAACAGCCTATTAAGTTACATAAGTCGTCACAGGGGCGAGCAGAGCGCATCGTGTGAATATCCTTTTGGCGTGCTAATGAACCCTTTGACACCAGCCGTACCCACAGTGCTACCTGACAGACATACAGACAGACAGACAGGCAGGCACCATGCCCCATGCTCCATGCATCCATAAATCAGTGTGACCAAAGGCAGCCAGCTCATCAATAAATTACAATAAATGCGGAAAATCTGAAAAACACCTAGACCAAGTCCAAGTGGAAGATAGTAGTACCCAACAGCTGTCTGTGTGTGTGTTTGTGTGTTTATTTGTGTTCGATATCAGTTACACGCCCCCGTCAGCTGCAACCCTTAGTGGTATTTCGGGGTGTGATAAGGCAAGGAACGACTTCGTGGCACGCACAATTTGAGCAGCTCCAGGAGCAGGAATGGTGCTGCACCCAGAGGGGCGACCACTTGAATATGCAGATATGTACACACATCTAAGCACATATCGAATATATGCATATGTATATGTATCTAGGTTAGGCCACACAGCTGTGTACTGTGCGGTGCGGTGCGGTGCGCTGCTCCTCTGCCTGTGGCATACTGTGTGGCATGTAAAAATAAACACATAAAACTGCACTTTTCCTAATTGCTCGGGGGAGAGACACAAAAAGAAAATACGGCTTCCCAATGCAATGCGCAACAAATCGGCGATAACGCCGCATGCATATAGTTAAAGTCACAAATATCTGGAACATATTCACATGCTTGTCCCAATACGAGTGAATGAGTATGAGAATGAGTACGAGCACCCATTCGAGTCAAGGGAGATCGAACAATGCACACGTGCGCCTCTGCTGTCGAAGCAGAGTTGCCAGGTTTTATAATGACATTGAATTATTATTTGAATGTATATTTAAGTATTCTTAAGTAGATAACCAGGGCAGGCGAGCACAGTTACGGGAGTAAGCTTAGAGCTAAAGTCAGATAATTAGTTATTATCTAATTAGTCTTAAGTCTTTCAAAACGAATCTTTTTGAAACCTGACAACTCTGTTGTGTATCTGGAAAGGAAATGATAAGTACACTTACACTTACCTACTCGAAGGGTGCATCCTTTTACGCATCAACAGTTTTAATAGTTGTTTGGCCTATCACTTGGTTTATACGCTCGAAATTCTTTAGGGAACTGGCGGGGGCTAGTGGGGCATACTTACAAATACCACGTGGTGAATCACATTTAGGGCGTGTAACCAAATTGCTTGTGTGTGTGTGTGTGTGTGTGTGTGTCTGTGTATGTAATTTATGTACTCTTGTAGAGGTAGTGAACTTGAAATTTATAAGCGAAAACCATGTAATTTGCTCATTAACAAATTGTTATAGGTTTGGCTTAGGAAAAGAGCAAAGAAAATGCTTTGGAGTCATTGTCATGGGTGAAATGACTTTCAGCTGGGTCTTATCTGGTAGTTTAAGGCACTTTAAGTGTTCCTGATTGGAAGAACATGCTGTGTGTTTTCATATCCTGAACCACTTGAGTTTCCCACCCTGTGACGACTCTATTAAGGGGCGGTCTCATGTCGCCCATTATAATTCAATTTTAAATTGTGTATAATTTTATTTTTGACATATTAAATTAATATTGACACATTGACAGCTGCCCGACGTACGCTGACGGCCTGCCAAAACAACCCATTACACAACTATCAACTATGTCTATGTCCAAGTTCCAGTCTCAGTCTCAGTCCCTGTCTGAGTTTGTATCTGAGTATCCGTCTCTGCCGCTGTCGTCGCCGACCACCCGCTGACAGTGTTCTGTGCAGATCTGATCGATCAATGCGGGCGCTGATCAAAACTCGAAGCAAACAAATGAAGTAAGTATGCCCGACTAACAGATGCTCTGTACCAGTGCTGGCATACTCAACTGATGCCTGACTAAATTCTGTGTGAATTATTCTTGATCTCAGCTTACATATCAATTTTGATTCATCTAGTTCTCATACCTGTACATATACAAACCAACAAAATAATCCACAGATTCTGATCAAGAATTCAATTATGTTCTTATGTTTGCTTATAAATTTATGCTACCCCTCTCACTAATTTTTAAAATGTACAGGGTATACAAAATATATATATATATATATGTATTTATATACATATATATATTTGCTTCAATATCTCGAATTTGTGCGCTAATCATGCGCAACGTTTACTTTTGGTGAAATTTTTAATTGCCGCTCGAAACTCTGGAGAACAAATGGAAACTAGGCGCTTTGGTTCCGTGGAAAACGGCAGTGTCATCATTTGGGTTTGTGTGCCCTATTGGGGTGTGTGTGCCGCTTTTGTGTGGTGGTGTGAGTGGTGCGTGGTTTTCTTTATCTAAAACGCGCCTGGGAAAAAGCGAGCTGGGCTTAATTGATGGCCAGATAGATTAATGGTTGGGCACACGTAGCACAAATAGTAGATACATTTGACATTGGTCGCAGCGGTACACAAAAAGGTCTATGTATTTTTAATAGATCAATGCGTATCTGTTTGATTTGCCCAAATTGGTCAAATGGGCTGGAAGTGCAAAGTAAACATTAAATTGGCGCAAACTAACGAATTGCTATATTTGTTGGGTGGGCTTCAGTGGATTTGGGTTGGGCTCAAACCAGATACATATGTATGTATGTATATGTACATATGAAGCCAAGTGCGTGGGTTTTTAAAATTCTACATCAATCGGTGTCATCTGTTTAGGTAGCTTGTAGTTTACACCTCGTAAAAGATTGAGCACATCGAATATGTAATACAAATTTGAATAGACTATATGTATTTGAACGATTGAATAAAAAAATCTAAATTGGTTTAATTTTGATATAGTTAGATAAAGAGCACTTACTAAGGATTCGATGACTTGAATTATATTTAATGTTTTTGAATCACATCTGATGAAATTTGTCTAATTTCTCTCTCAGTTCAGATTTGACAAAGCAATTGGTTGGATGTAAAACTAAAATACAGTAATAAATGTCTTCAGATACAAATGAGTTTTGGGTTTGAAGCATCAATTTCTGAGATACTTAATGCTTGCTGTACACATCACATATCTCTTGGTATGCACAGGCCAATTTATCTTAGCTACAAAGTATGTTTATGCCACCGTTTGACGCGCCGAGCTCTGCTCTTGCAACGTCTCTTTGGTTGGACGACACATTTCGTTGCACGCAATTCAATTTCATTGCACCGTGGCAACCATTTGTGTCTTCTGTGCTTATGAATGAACTTTCCGCTTGCATCAAAAGTGCCGTTTGCTCGCAACGCAGAGTCTTGCCGAGTCAACTTCAGAGGCAACTTCAGGGCAGGTCTGAACTGGGTTGGGCAGTCCATCATCGCCCACTTCTCGCTTCGCTTTGCCTCTGCTCGAGTCGACTCCCGTTTCCCGCCTGATGTTTCCTCCTGGTTCGCTTCACTGAAGCGTGCCAATTTTTATTGAAATATGTATTTCGGCATCTTATTTTGGGTTTTGTTTTACATGTGTGTTAAGTTTGTTGCGTGTTTTATATGACTTTTTATGGTCACAAAGCAATCGTCGCCAATGTTTCTACTATCTCTCATTGCTCACACTTGAATACGTTAAGTCTTAATTATTATTATTATTTAAGCTGTTGTCAGCTTTTGTTTGCTCAACGTCACAACCCTTTTCTTAACAGCCTGTAAATGCTGGCAAATGTGATTCCAACTCAAAAATGTCGCTTGCCTCAAAGCAGGAATACTGTATTTTCCATATAATTGAGCTTGTGATTATACATTTTGCACGATTTTCTCGATTTGCGCTAAAAGTATTCAATTGTTTGGGTCAAACTGTTTTTATTAACGATTTCCACTGAAAAGGAAATGATTGAGATTTTTAATAAGAAAAATACAAAATCCGATTAGGGGTTTTTTTCTTCAATGTCGGAAGGGTTTCGATTTGTATTTTATTTCTTTTAATAAATATAAATTCAAATTAATGTTACATACTTCATACGAAATTCGCTTAGTATTCATTCAGTTCTGATACTTTAAAATCTTAAAACAAAACAACTGACGACTTTAAACGATTTAGGGGTATGTTAAAGTTTTGTGGCAAAAAGTATAAAGCAGTATTAATTAAAATTTAATTAGACCAACAATTTTTTTAAATAATAAAAATATAAAACCAATACCTGTCAGTACAGTATATAAAAATCGGTTATCATCTGCCAAAATGCAATTCCCAAGTGTTTGCAAGCGATCAAGCAAGCTCTAAAGCGAAATAAGTCCATTCATCTTTGGCAAAAGTTCAATGGCATGACAAACAACAGGTTCCAAATAAAAAATTTATTTAATTTGGAAGTGCATATACATATAGCACGTATGTGCTGCAAGGTAAATGCACCAAATTAAATGTGTCTATTGTTTAGCTGATGATTAAAAGTCAAATAGAAATGATTATATCCTATTGTTGACACGTGACTCAGTCACATGGGGAGATGATTCGAATAGTGCATAGTTGTTCAATTAAGATCCGTTTGACTGCAATTATTTGGCGGCGTTCGATGTGATTTGTATTCGAGTATGTGCCAATAAATTTCAACAATAATACTGACACACATATGTACATACATGTACATGTGTACATATAATTAAAGAATGTCGAATACACAAAAAAATATAATAACAATGAGCGAAATTGTGCTTCACATTTATTAGGCCTTTGTTTGCACGTTCCATTTTCCAGGGCTGCTTCACAATTCTCGATCGCAACAGACACAAAAGCACGAAAGCAAAGGCAAAAACGCATAGACAAACATATACAGTTATTTATTGTATTTGTTTTGACTTTGCTTATAATCTATGTACCTCAAATTGTCTTTGTTTCTCTGCTGCTGTCGCCGTTGCTGTAGCAGTCGCAGTCGCAGTCGCAGTCGCTGTCGGCTGAGCTTAAGGTGCTCGCGTTGGGGCTCGTCGCGGTCAGTGATAAGTAAACCTTTGAGCACAGCAGACGCTACTTGCTGACTGTTTACATTCAAATTATTTTGGATGCAACAACAATTTTATTAAATCAACATCAGCATTATTTCTGTGGCCGTTATCAGTGAAATAAAGTGATCAACTGAAAAGTAAATAAATATTAATAAATATACGTCAATGCATGTGCGACTCACAAACAATAATTTCTAAAACTCAAGCACCATCCAACGATTTGTAAAAGTTGGAAAAAAATATTTTAGTAAACTTCATGGACAGAATTCAGCGTTTATTATAATAAACAGTGCATATAAATATAATATTAAGATTAATAAAATGTTTGGAAACATTTACCAAAATTCAAATCGGTGCTTAATCAGTTAAATTTTTTTTTTTAAATATTCTTCTACAATAAGGAATTTTTCAAAATCTAAAAAATCTTTTGGGATAAAAATCGATGTTAAATCAAATAAACAGAAATAAATACGTTAACAACTGTAGATAGATATATAGTTAAAATACAAAATATTTATAGATAAAGATACAATATTTAAAACTCAAGATGTTCATATTTTTATACATATTTTTTAATTAACATTTTTAAGGCCGCCACAGATTGTTCTTTAATTACACAATTAGCTGGTTAGCCATTAAGATCGCAGGCAATTATGTTTGAAGTTTTCATCGGAATATAACAAAAAACCTTGGTGCATTGAATAGAGCTGAGCAAACGTAGTCATAGATCATAGCAACAAAATAAAATAAATGAATGCTGTTAATATAACAGTAAAAAAAGTGTGAGTTAAACCAGAAACAGAAAACAAGTCATCACATTCGCAACTCACAAAATTTACTCACATAAATTGTAGACATACATGTGTTTATAACACTTGCCCATACAAATATATGTATGTATGTATATATATTGTTTATATTTTTTACGACACTCAATGCCAAATTGCGTTTCATTTATCTTATGTTTCTTTGTAGAGCGACAGCTAAGCAAGCAACGAAATGTTGTAAATTTAAATAATAAATAATAAATAAAGCGAGTTTGTATGTTTCAGAGAGAGATTGAGAGTCTTCAGCTGCTTTCATTGCATTGACGCACTTTCTTAAATAAGCGCAATTTAATAGGTTTTTTCAAATAAAATAATTGTCAAACAATGACAGATATTAATTTGTTACAAAAATGTAAATCAGTTCGTAATCCGCCCCAACAACAAGAACACTCCCAATTCGAGTCAAGAATCTGGTCTAATCAACTTTTTATTCGTCATTTATAAATTAATTGAGTAAATTTATAATGATGAAATTCACTGGTTGCATTTCAATCAGAGCAGTTAAAATTATAATCTTTAATAGAAACAAGAAGAAAAATGTGTCTTTGGGCTAACGAAGACTGAATGCCCTTGCTGATAAATGGCAAACTAATATAGTAAACATAATATTAATATATATTTTGATGTATTGTTTCTGCAACCTAAGATTTTGAATAATCAAGAGTAAATATTCTGTATAAAAAATTCTTTCTTCCTTTAAGAGTTTATAATACCTGCTGCAAGGGTATATACAGCAATAAATTTTTCATGAATATTAATGATCTATCATTTACGAGGGTGGTTTGATGAGTACCTGACCTACATAAGAAAAACGAAAATTTTTGGAAAAATTATTTTTTATTTTTCAATATAATCCCCTTTCAGCTCTACACATTTATTCCAGCGATGCTCCAACTTTTTTATCCCCTCTAAAAAATATGATTTCTGTAGATCCGCAAAATACGTCTTCGTAGTGGCAATAACCTCCTCGTTCGACCGAAATTTCTGCCCAGCTATTGACTTTTTCAAATTTGGGAACAAGAAAAAGTCGCAAGGGGCCAAATCCGGAGAATAAGGTGGATGGGGCAGCAGTTCGTAGCGTAATTCGACCAATTTGGCCTGGGCGACGCCGGAGGTGTGAGCGGGAGCGTTATCATGGTGGAAGAGCACTTTCTTCTTCACCAAATGGGGCCGTTTCTTCTTCAACTCGGCGTCAAATCTTCCCAATAGTTCGGCATAGTAGAGCCCTGTAATCGTTCTTCCCTTCTCTAGGTAATCTATGAGGATAATACCTTTCGAATCCCAGAAAACCGTGGCCATCACCTTTCCGGCCGATGGAACAATTTTCGCCTTCTTCGGGGCAGATTCGCCAGGTGAAGTTCACTGTTTCGACTGTTCTTTGGTCTCTGGTGTGTACCAGTGAATCCATGTTTCGTCAACAGTCACGAATCGACGCAAAAATTCCTTCGGATTACGCTTTAACAGCGCCAAACCATGCTCCGAAGTGGTCACGCGGTTGCGCTTATTGTCTGGTGTGAGCAAACGCGGCACCCATCGCGCCGATAGCTTTCTCATACCCAATATTTCATGTAGGACATGAAACACTCGTTCTGTTGAGATGCCTACTGTCTCAGCTAACTCGCGCACCTTCAACTGGCGGTCTGACAATACCAGATCATGTATTTTCTTCACTTTATCCTCCGTGGTTGCTGTTTTCGGGCCACCTGGTCGTGGCTCATCAAAAACGGACGTGCGACCACGTTGAAACTCACTAAACCAATTTTTGACGGTGGTCATCGAAGGAGCAGAGTCACCGTACACAGTATCCAAGCGTTCTTTGATTTCACTGCGTGATTTCCCCTCCAAAAAGAAGAATCGAATCACCGACCGATATTGCTCTTTTTCCATTTTTCTAAAATGCGTGGACACGACTGTTTTGACACGTGGTGAAAACAAAACTAAAAGTCCGATTTGACTGAAATTTTCACTGTGGCTGTTTAGGTTTATGTACTATACGATAGTCACGTCATATTGCAATAGTGGCGCCATCTGGCGTCAAGGTCAGGTACTCATCAAACCACCCTCGTAAGACTTATATACTGGCTACAATAATTTTTAGTATAATTGGCGTAATTAAAACTAGAATACTTGCTTAGACAGATGTGCAGATGTGTCTAAATCGAATATATATTTTTAGTCGTATTCAGCTATTAAAAATCTATAACTGATAGACAGGTTAATCTTCAGCTTGTTACACATTTCCTGACTAAATCAAATACCCTATGAAAAATGTAATAAGGAAACACACAAGCTTATAAGCTTATATTTCTGCTTATTATTTAACATTAAACTACATTAATTATCATTGAATGTTAGTGTCATTAGCAGGTGGAACTGACTTATGCAAATATTGACATAAACCACTGCAAATAAAGCTGAATATTTATGTTAATCTGATATTAATAATCGACAATTAAATTTCCAATACTGATGCAGATGCAGCTGCAATCGAGATCTTTGCTCTGGCTTTATCTGCTGATTATAAATGGATTAGTAGGCGATGCTTATCGTATACTGTTTATGGGACCATTTCCCGCACCCAGTCACTGGATGTGGCTGGAGCACTTTCAGCGGGATCTATTGAAGCGTGGACACGAGGTGACCAGCATTAACAATCATCCAACGAAGACGCCACATGAAAATCTAACTGAGATTATACTCAATCCCACCTTTGATATACCCAAGCACTGTGAGTATGAATGAAAATATATATAGCGATTGTATAATGTAAATGATTTTATTTTCACATTCCCTAACAGTTCCCAAAAAGAATATCTTCAGCATGCGTTTTGCCAGTGATTTTCAGAATCTGCAACTGTGGTGGCAAATTGGTCAAATGACTACGGAGCATGCGTTGCAGGATGTGCAAGTTCAAAAACTCATCGATAGTCAGGATGAGCAATATGATCTCGTTATTTTAGAGCAGTTCTTTCACGAGGCATTCCTCATGTTTGGTCAGAAGTTCAAGTGTCCTGTGGTCACCATTGGCACCATGGGCTATGCTGATAATATGGACCACGCTATGGGCATCCTTACACCGTGGTCGGTCATACCTCATCTACTGCTGCCACACACCGATCAGATGACCTTTACTCAACGTGCGTACAACACGTATTTATCTGTTTATGATGCGGTTATGAGACGGTGGTATTATCTACCCCGTATGCAACAGATAGCGGAAAAGTACTTTGGAGCAGCTATTAAAGGTGAGCGGTGAAGGCACTTTAAAATAGATTATGATATCTTTATATCAGAAAGAAAGCATACATATATTTAATCTGTAACAATCTTGCACCTAATGAACTAACTTAACTTAACTTAGTTACTGACTTGTATATACCCTTACTTTTAGGTGCTCTACCCCATGTGCATGACCTGGAGCGCAATATATCGCTGATGCTGATCAATAGTCATCGTAGTGTGGATCTGCCACGCCCCAGTATGCCGGGCCTGATCAATGTCGGCGGAGCGCACATTCAGCCCGCCAAGGAATTGCCCCACGAAATGCAAAACTTTCTGGACAATGCAACGCATGGCGTTGTCTACTTCAGTCTGGGCTCCTATATGAAGAGCACTGATATGCCGCCCGAGAAGACAGCTCAGATTCTACAGGCTTTTGGCAAGCTGAAACAGAAGGTTCTGTGGAAATATGAGAATGCATCCATAGGACAATTGCCTCCGAATGTAATGATCAGCAAATGGATGCCACAGAATGATATTCTGGCACATGCGAATATTAAAGTGTTCATCACACACGGCGGTATCTTTGGCACCCAGGAGGGCATCTATTGGGGCGTCCCGATGCTGTGCATTCCCTTATATGGGGATCAGCATAGGAATACTATTAAATCGGTGCGTGAGGGTTATGCCCGTTCTTTAGTCTTTTCCAAGCTGACAGTCGATGATCTGGTGCACAATATTGAGGCTCTAATTTATGAGCCACAATACAAACGTAGTGCCCTGGAGGTGTCTCAACGTTTCCGGGATAATCCCATGCATCCGCTGGATGAAGCCAGCTTCTGGATTGAGTACATCATTAGACACAAGGGAGCGCGGCATCTGAAATCGCAAGGTGCCTTTCTGCCACTCTATCAGTATTTGCTTCTTGATATTTTGGTCTGTGTACTCCTGGCTCTCTTTCTGACCGTGTGGCTGCCTTGGCGCATGCTGAGGAGACTCCACAGATGGTGGTCTGTGGCGGCAGCAAAAGCTCAGGTTCAGGAGGTCAAGAAACAATTGTAAACAGTTTTCAGTTTACAATTTAGTTTCTAGTTTAGTTAGTGTAAAGTCACAATAAATAAAAGTGATATATCTTTTAAAAATTGTTCTAATTTAAATGTTTCAAGTTGTCTAATATTTCTTTTTAAACGAACATTAACAGCGAGAATTAAAATGTTAATTTTAAGGAATATTTTTTATTTTTCGATTAAAAACTTTTTTTTTATAAAATTGTAATCTGGCGAGTATTTGTCAATGACTTTTGATATTTCTTATCTATTATTTCTATTTAAAATGATTAAGCAAAGAGCGCATGTTTAGTATGCAGAGCGATTTTGTGGAGCATCAGTTACTTTGATCGGGAGTGCTCTATGCACTCTCGCAGCTATGCTGAACGTTTGCAATTTTACGTTGCATACTTATAGGCAGCAGTGAAAAATAATCTTAGGCAAACACACAAATGTGTTATAAAGCATTGCATACTTTTATGTGAAAAATTAAATTAAAAAGTTTTATTAAGAATATAGGTTATTTATAAACAATCGTCTGCTTAATAATATACAAAACTGTGAGCCTTAAAAATTTTGTATATGCGAAACGGATTTTAAAATTAAACAATTTAAAAGCTACTTAACGAACAATTGTTATAAGTTCTCGAATTAAATATTCAACTTATGAAGTGGTTCTTATTGGCGATTGTCTACTGTGTTTTGCCGTGTCTTAAAATTCTCATTCACTGTTGCGGTACTTCATCAGTTAAAGGTAAGCGGCATAGCTGTTGCCCAGCATTATCTATTTTTTCTATTTCTATGAATAATTTATGTTCCAATTAATTAAGTCGAAATAGGCAAATAGAAAAACTTTAAGAAAAAAATACACAGCAAATGGCATATTTTGTGCGGAGTGTTTTGATTTGATTTTTTTTTGTTTTTATTATTGCTGGCAACAATCACGAACTGCCAGACAGATTCGAGACTCATAAAACGCCCCCGCATTGCACGTTCTTTTGTTAGCCAAGTTTGTTGCGAATGCGAGTTGTCGCCAGCTTATAGAAAATATTTCGCTATGCCATGCAATCAATGCAACTATAAAGTGAATGACGGATCAAAAGGGTGATTACAGTCTTTAGTTTGATGTGCTATCGTTAAGAATGATAAGATGATAAAAATTCAACATAAATTTTGACCTAAAATTCGAATTTCTACATTCATACATTTTTTTCGAAAATCGTTTCAAATAGGACAAAGTTTTTTTTGACTTACGTGATTAAAAGGCTCTAAAAAAAAATCAAACTCCTTTAAGCACATAGTATATCACTAATCTAACGAACTAGGTCTTTCTCCCTTTCTCTCTCTCTGTTTTAGCCTCTGCCTGACCTTTATCATTAATTTATCAATCAATAATTAAAAAATTATTATTTTATATTAACCGTTGGATATGGCTGATTCTACACGTTGGAGTTTGCTACCGTTTTGAATTCGCTTATGTCACATGCATATCATACTTTCACTGGCGGTCACCTTGTGAAGGTTCCAGTGCTGTTCCACTGTTTTTATATCAACCGTTGTTATTGTTACGACCTGTCTTGTTGCCCAGTACCGGCCGTACCAGTTGAGCTGAGTGCAAAAAAAATATAAAAATAAAATACAAAAAAAGAGACAGTGCGCATATTTGGCGCATCTTTAACATTTTTTTCATTCCGTGTGATTGCTTTTGTTTTGGATCGTGTCTCTTATGTTTTCCGATCATAAATTAAAATTTTTAACACACACATGCACTCTGCAAATAAAATTATGAGAATTTTGTATTTAAATCGAGTTCAAATGCGGTCAAAATCTAACTAAGGTCAAAAATCTTAGACCAATGAACTATAACTTTAATTCAATATGACGCTTGTGTTTCTAGTAGGATAAATTAAATATAGATTTAAACTCTTGTGCATTTTTGAAATGTATTTTTTATTATTAATTAGATTATTTATTAGTCGGCTTGATGGTTGTTTATTGTTTGTATAGTCCAGTAGTAGTCGGCCTCCTTTTGTTTCTTCCTTCTGTCTAAATCTCTATCCACACGGCACCACAAAGGGCCAAATATGGCCTATGTGTATACCATATAACCTACCTACCTAGATTAATGTATAAATGTACAACTTATTATATTGAGCCTCTCCAGCAAGTTATTTGCCGCATTTCGGGCCGTCCTTGTCAAAATTTTGACATAATAACTCAAAACACTAAAAAACATGCAAAATCGATTCAATACTCAATGTTCAACACTTGATTGACTTTACGGCAGCAAGTTTTTGTTATTTTGGAATTAAGTTTGTTGGGCTAACGGTATTTAAGCAGCTTTGAGTGAGTGTGTGCGTATTTGTGAATATTTTGCCTCAAATATCATTTAAGTAGTATTTGATTGTGTTTACGTCATTAACAAACCGGACCTTTGGGCACACAACGTGGCAAAAGTACCAGTTCGCGACGTCGTAGTTCCGTGAGCGATGGGTGCCAAGCACGCTTCTGCTTGAAAACCTTAAAATTTCAATTTTTATATTAAAAAAAAAATCTATATTTGTATATTTTCACAGTTACAAAGAGTTACCAACGCAAGAAGAGGAGCCGCCATCAAGCTCAAATTCTATCATACTTGGCGCCAGGCCGCCAAACCCGCTAAGCATTCTTGAGATTTAAATAAGCAGCCAACGATGACGAGAAATAAAATATAAAATTAAACAAACACTTTAATTGCTGGTCACAAAACTAGTTTAGTATTGAAATCGGAATTAGGCAATTTATGTGTAGACTTGACTTGGGCTTCTGGCGACAGTTGTATATGCCGAAATAGGCCTTTCAATATCCGCATTGGAAATTAGCAAATGCCCATAAATGACTAATTTCTGACATTTGAGTGCATTTATTTTATTTTATTCACGTGGATGAATTTGGTGACAAACAAAATTCGAAATAAAACAAGTTACTGTTGATCACATGAACTTAATAAAAGTCAAAAGCAAACAACAAAAAGTAAACAAACAGCTTTTGTTACTAGCGCTATTTCTTACCACTTTTAATGCCCCAGAGCCACAGCATTCGTTGGGTTCCTGCTGCCAATGCCTCGCTGCTGTTGACCAAACAAAATTGGAAACAAACAGCTAAAATAAAAAGTTCAACAACAACTAACAACAAACTGAAGACGCGTTCGTCGAGAGCACGTGACGTGCTGCAATAGCTAATGTCTGGCATTAATTATGATTATTATTAGTATTGTTTTTAATATTTTTAAATGTATCCATCATTTTTTTTGTTTTTTTTTTTTGTCAGGTGTGTTTTGGTTGTAACTTATGTGTACGCGTTTAATTACACAATTAAGCGAATTACAGAAATTATCGTTTAAATGTCATTTAATTTTTTTTTTTTGGTTACTTTATCTTTTGTCATTTGTTTCTTTTGCTTTTTCGGTCAGCAGAGGTGACAAATTAAGTCCCCATCAAGGTCATGTGAGGGGCGGCCATTAGCCATGAAGTCAGGCGCCTCTTCACATTGCATATCTTGTCTCATTTTGCCCTCTCTCTGTTTGTTTGTTTATTTGTTATTCGATTTGGAAAATGATGAGGCTGTTTTTAGTTTTTTTTTTGTTTTTTTTTTTTTGTGGATTTATGTGCATTTGAAAATGATGCAAAACATAATTTGAACATAATGCGCCATGATGCAAATTATCGTAAATACATTGACCTGCATCGTCGATCCTATCGAAACTTTGATTAATAGACAACATAAAAAAGTTACCTTTCTATGATTATTTTGAAATTGCCTAGGGATAATTTTCTTTTGGAAAAAATAAATATAATTGTAATAATCTAAATAAGGAACTGTTTTTCTTTGCTTTTTTTGTTTTGTTACTCTACAACGCAAATATCATAAATAGATTAGAATTCTATTGAACTTCCTGATTCGAATTTAAACTCAAACTATGCCAAGGCAAACTAAAACTAAACAAAATATTCTGATTGTTTTTAGACATATTTATAAATCAATATGTTTATGTGTGAACATATTAAAATTTCAAATTAAAGCTTAGATTCTAAAGCAGGTTCTACGCAAGACTATTTATTATGTTCAACAGGTATAAAATATACGCTTAAAATTCTAAAGAATATTTGGAAATGGAATAACAATGGGGGCTTCATTATAAAAATGGGGAGTTTACTTTTTGAGATATGCTGTAATCATCAGATGAAGTTGTCTAGCGCCTTTTTCACACATTCTAAGGTCTAGACGGCTTTCAATGATTTTAATTAGCTAAGCCTTAAGCCAGATGGCATCTCTGGACAATGTCTGGCCATCACAAATCAATTTATTATTGATTTATTTCAAAAGCCGACACTGTTTGCTATAAACATTAACATTCAAATGCTAAACAAAATATTTATGCTTACTATTAGTATAGGGTATGAGCACACTTTCGAGCAGCTGTTCAGTGTTTTTTAAAGATTATGGGGATGCCCACTCAATGATTATGTTTATAATTACAGGTACTTCATTTAAAATGCAATACTAATATGCATTGCCCAATTGGCTGGCGAGACCTTTGCCGGGCTCAGCCCACTAGCTGCTTACATCACACAGCAGGAGTCGTTACCAGACAGCGAGCGTTGGAGAGGGGGTGTGTAAGACAGACAGACAGACAGAGTGAGGGAGAGGGAGAGAGCGACCCAAGACCCATTCCCATAAACAGTCGAAAACTTGTTTACTGCGATGCTTCGACAGCAATAAATATTTGCCGCTTCACTCAGGTTTCTTTGTTGTTTTTGTTGTAATATACATATATATTATCATGAAATGTATATTGTTTTAAGGCAGATAGAGAATATATATATATATTCTTAATCAGTATCAATTGCCGAGTCGAGACATTTTCATCTCTCCGCCTAAATACAGACTGTCCTTTCAGTTTTAAGGGATTGTTAGTCAAACCTTCCTATAGCAAATATATCATAATCATCCCGAAGAAATCTTTTGCTTCTTGGATAAATTTAAACCGTTCTCGAAGGGTATGAAATCTTTGGCAAGTTGAAAATTGCTCTTTTCTGTCTTTTTGATTTCGTATATTGTTTCGTGTGCAAATTACAAAAATAATAATAAGTGACACAAAGCGCGTGACTCCTTTCACATGATGCCAGACACCAAAAAGTGTACACAAAAGGTGTTAAGATGTGTGTGTGTGTGTTGAAATGAGATATATACATAGCTGGGCAGCTTTTATTTGTGCCAACAACAACTGAAAATGAGTTAAAATTGCCCGAAATTATTTGACCGCAAAACAAAGGCGCTCTCGGCCCCATGTGATTTTAGTGAATTGGCCTGATTTTGCTTTCGTTTGGGGCCCGCATGCTGTGTAGTCGAGTGTTTTTGGCGCATCATTTTTACTTTCTCCATAAGCACACACTCACACTCACACACACACACACACACATATATATATATATATTGCTGCTTTTGTGTGCGTGAGAGTTGCCGGCAGCAAAAAAAGCTCTCTGCTCTGCTTGCATACCGGTTTGTGTTGAAGCTTAAAGCGGATCCGTTTTGGCTCAAAGTGCTTTGCCTTTTAAGCCCGACCACCAGTGCTCGCAGCTTTCAGATACGTTTTTGCTGTGGCAGCGAGTGCAATTGTGCGGCTCCGTCTGGTCTAAGATACCACAAACACACACACACACACACACATACACAATAATAACAATCTTTAAATCCAAATTGAGATTCGGTTTCGGTTTGGCCACTGCGCCTTGCGTTCCGTTACTGTGTCTAACCCGATTCTCATCATATTTTTGTGCATATATTTGTTGGTGCAAGATAGGCTCGTTATCGCATTGGTTCTCGGTTCAATGTTGTGGTTTTCATCGCCTGCGTTATGCTAATTACCGAAAGGATTCAAATCGCTGTGTACATTATCGGTTACAATCTCTTTGGCAAGACGACATCTAACGTTTGTTGAAAACCCCCAAACTTCCAAATTACACTCAAGTGTTAACAACAACAGCAACAACAAAATCGAAAAAAATATAAAGAATTATAATATATTTATTGTTTATCAATTTGCAAACGTGCCAAATATAATTTATTAATATTAATCTAATTATTCTGCTTAACAAAAAGCTAATAAGTTTAACTATAAATTATTAAGTCGTAATTTTAAATACAAACAACATACAACGCATCGTGTACATCACACAACTAAAGACAGGGAGATTCGGAAAGAAAGAGAGAGAGAGAGAGAAGGCAAGAAATTGCATCAAAATGAATGAGCATCGAGTGTTACTAAGTTTAATTTTATGGTGAGTTTTCAAATATTAATTATAAAAATATATTAAACAAGTTTAAGCAGCAAGCGACTAAAGAACACATGTATAATATTTTCTGATATTAACCGTAAATATACATATATATATATAGTATAGTATGCAGTGCAGTGATAAGAAATATAAATAAATATTTTGTATTCAAGCTCACGGCGTATAAATAACGAGTTATACTTGAATCAAATTATGCAGTTAGATGGGTGCGTCAAAGGTAGATCTGAAATTGGAGAAATAAATTAACAAACTTTTACTTAAGCCTATTAATATTAATATTATATTTTCGTTGTATAAAATGATCAACTTAAGAGCAATCAGTGATATAATAACAAAATATAATCGAGTTTTAAGTTTTTCGAAGCGTGAATCTTCAAAAACAATTAAATATCCTCTACTAATAGCTCACCTTGATGGGCATTCCTCAGCTTCAGTGAATTCCGCTTAGCACGCCTCCAAATCCAACCCCAGATCCGGCCTTGCCTTGTGTGGCTGTCAAGTTCGTTGCCTAAGTCTTTCGATTTGGCACCTACGCAATTGCTCCAATTAAGCTGGTCACTTTGCAAAAATGTTAATAAAACAATTTGAACACTCACCTGGGCTCATCGAAGCCTTGACAAAGCCCATAAACAAATGTCAAACAACAATAAAAAGTTTACAAAATGTATTAAATTTAGTTTTAATTTGACTCATATATTTTTCGGCTGTAAAGCACTTGAGTCAGCATTTAACAAGAATTTTACACATACACGTCGAATAAGTGACTTAAGTGTGTCAACCAGACAATGTCAGTGGCTCTGCAGCAGCGCTGTCGTCGACGTCGCATGCGGCAGAGGTGGCAGCAGCAGCAGCAGCACCACCATCAGCACTTGTGCTTAATTTGCTGGCGCATTCAAGTTGATTGGCTGCATTCTAAGCGGTGCTGGATGACTAAGCCAAAGAAGTTACAGCTGCCAAACAGCTGGCCAAGGCTACTTACCCCTCCCCACAATGTCGTGCAATGATTGAACATAAATAAATAAATAAAAATATATGTATGTATGTACATTATGTGTGTATGACACTTGCGCAATAGCGATGCTAAATTTAAGTACGATTTGCATAGATTTAACTTTTGATTAGCAGCCTAGTGCAAAAACTGAAAAACTTTCTAATGTGTGAATTGGCTGGTCGCCAAAGAGCCGTTAATTCAATATAGGCCGAAGATCTATAAATTAGCTGCACTCTCTCGCGCCAAATTATGTAAACCATGGCAACCAAATTATGTCAATGCGGTTTCTGTTTTGTTAAAATTAACACACAAAGAAAACAAAACTGAAACAAGCCGAAAAGAAAAAAAAATCAACTCATGATTAGGTAATCGTTCCAAAAAAAACCACTTGGCACGACACACAAGCATCAAGAGGCACCAGTGCAACAACAACCACAATCTCTACCAAAAAAAAAGGTCTTTCGTTGTGTTAACAACTTTTTCTCATTCGTTGGGCATCTTCGGCGAATGCGTGCAGCGAGAAATGAAAGTGAAACTTTATAGTTGTATTTTGATTTTTTTTTTTCAAATTTTTGTATTTTATCTGAACGCCCAATAATTGGGTGCTCATCTCCAAGAAATTCAAATTCAGTTCGATTATATAATCGCTTGCTTCTTTATCAACAAATATAAGAAATTGTGTGTGTTTAATTAGCATACTCATGAATACTAATAAAATAAAATTAGGGGGCAACGGTAGCCAAAGTATTTAGTATGAATTTCAACTTTGTCTCAATGAGAATTCTAATGCCTTGCATAATTATGCAATCTGTCAAGGAGAACAGTCTGACAAATGGCAAAGTGGGAAGTTAACTTGGCCGATAATCGGTTTTACAAGTCTGCGGATCTACGCTTCCCTTGGCACGTTCTCAAAAGTCTTTAAAGTCTGCACATGCTTAAAAAAAATTTAAAATGATGATGATTAATGATCGTTGGCTATTTGCAGACCGGTCAAATTCCATATTATGCTAATAATAATGAATACTAAACGCACTTTAAATTGTCCAATTTAAAATGTGCGTATAAGGTCAACTATAAAGGTGAAGAATTCAAGATAAGACAAAACAAACAAAGAGACACTTTTAAGAGCAGGTTTAATGATAGAATTAAAAAATTTTATTAGGAGTTCGTATACATGATTTAACTTGAAACAAGTATTAACAAATACAAAAACAATAAAATCAAAAATGTTATTTAAATATTTTCAAGTTTTACTTTTTATCACAATTCATACCGGTATTTTTAGTCATATCCTCTTTTTTAGATGGGAATTTCTTAGCAAACACATTAATTCATTGATTAGCAGCAATCTACGATTGTAGAACGATAGCGCCAGCTTATTTTAAGTAAGCCAAACAGCTATGAGAAACCCGAAATACCAAATTAATTCAATAGAATACGCCAAAAACTGCTTTATAATAAATTAGCACTCGAATATAAAAATCGTAATTAAGAGAACACAAATGAGTTCAAGGTTCCCATAAACCACTTTCTGGAATTCTTGTTTTTTGGAGATGCTTTCAAATTAGGAATTGGAAGAACAGTCGACTTTTATTTGATTTAAGTCTTGCTAATTAAATTTCCATTTCATCTCTGATTTTTACAGCTGAATAATTTCATAAGTTTTGTGATAATTGTAAAGTAACTCAGGAATTTGTCATTATCTGTTGAAATAGCTTTAGTAATTAATCTTCGTTTATTTGACTGAAGAACTGACAACCATTCAAAAGTTGTGCAACATGTGGCTAAAAGTTGAATGGACTTCGAATAGGGAAAAAACTGAGACTGCAAAACTGGAAAAGCTGACCAACAAATTATTCCCGAATGCGTTTCCTGGTGCAAAGTGAAAGGCGGCCGATCGAGTAGGTGACCCTGAGCGATCTCAGTTGAACACAGGTTATGAAAGATTAATCAAGAAGCCAGCAAGTTCGTTGCCTAAGTCTTTAGTTTCAGAGTCCAACCAGTTTTCTCACATGCAACTCACATGCAGAACATAAACGTTATTAAAGCTTAGATCAATGCAATAAAAAACACATTGATAAATGTGCATATAGATCTATCTTACTAGCTTGCCGGACCACTATTCAGTTGTCGGGTTAACCCAAATAACATAAGATATGCACAACAGCAACAACAGCTCTAACATATGGGTGACGCCCCAAAAAAAAAAACATAAAATTTGTTGTGTTGTGTTGTTTTTGCTGCTGATCTCTGGCTACATGCAGTTTAGAGTGTTTGCATGGCACTTGGACTGGGTCTCTGACACAATCAGCCACCCGAAAAAAAAAATTCCATAAAATCGGCCAAAAAAACACAAACTTCATTGAGACAAGAAATCTTGTTTCGCCCAACTCTGGCAACTGGTTTATTTGGGTTAAAAAGAAATTTAAACAACCAGCAGACAACTGATGCGACTTTACAACGCAGCTGCCAACAGTTAACGGTACCAGGCATCTGTAAAGATGAAAGTGAAATTTTGTTTGAGGTTTAGTGAAACATAACCAAAAAAACAAAAAAAAAAAAAAAACAAAAATAAAAGACACCGAAAATAAATACACAAAATATGGCAGCGGCGACAAAGACGTAATCAACTTAAGGATGAAGTGGGCCCCCCCAACAGGCTTGACTGGGCATATTTTGTTGTTGTTTATGTTATTGTTGTTGTTGTTGTTGTTGTTGCCGCTTGCGGTTGTTAAACAACAGCACCACCAAATGGTGGCAATGGTTTGCCTAGCTCTTCATAAAAACGTTAAGTTTATTTTATTTCTTTATTTCTTTGAGCTGATTTGTAGTGATTTTTTGTGAATTTTGGCAGATGGGCTTCCGTCATTTAATAGCCACCTTGGACTGTCTTTAACAAAGTATCTACTGAAGATGCCACCAACGGGAAGCGTGCGGCTTTGAATTGTTGTCTATGAGCTTAAATGACGTATTTATTGTCTGATTTTCGTTTAAATTTAGCTGGCAACTCAATTTTCGAAGCTGCGTGTAAAAAATATGTAACAGAGCGCATTATTTGAATAATTTGTATTGTATATAATCTATAAAAACAAGATTTCTGATTATTTTTATTTAGAAACTCCACTTATATTTCGCATAATCTAGCATCAGTTAATTTCTAAGCTTTTATACTCAGCTCTTTTCACTTTTGCATATTTCATCAACACAAATTTACCTAAATGCCTCAGCCTGAGGCACGGCTCAAGTTTCACAAAAGGTGCGTCAATAATTGAAGACAATTTTGTTAATGCTTCTCAAATATTTTGTGAGCTTACAAGTATTTAGTTTTGTCACTTGAGTCTGACTGTATACTTTTTTTGGAGCACACACGATCAGCTTAAGTGCTGAGTAACACTTGTGGCACTTTCGTGTGGCCAGCTTGTGGCTACACCATTAATATGTGGCACAACAAAATGGTAAAGAGACGACCTTGATGCCAGTGAAGCCAGACAGCAATCAGCTGCTCATGCTGAGCGGCTCATATTCACCCATAATATGCTATTGAAATGCGTTCATTAGCATTCAGCGCCAGAGTTTAGGCCAGAAACAGAAACAGGCCAACAAAGTGGAGGAGCCAAAATGAGAGTTATTGCCTTCAATATCAAGCTGTATGCACTTTCGCAATGAAAACGAAAGTTACGCCCCGCATATTTGTGGCTTGATGAGCTTGTGTGTGTGTGTGTGTGTGTGTGTGTGTGTGTGTGTGCTTGAGGCAGGCGCGTGACTTGACCAACATGTATATTTTCTGGCCATAAAATAAAAAAAAATTATCGTATGCACACATGGCATATGAATTATGATCTTCACGCCTGTTTGGTTGCTTTGCATTCGAACAAAAACAACAACAACAGCAACAGCAACAACAGCAACATTTGCATGTCTTGGCAATGTAACAAATATTTCGAAGCCACATGATGATTCGATGAACGCCAACTCAAATTGCATCATTGCTATGGATAATAATGTTGTTAAATGCAGGCCACTGTCATATTTTGTTTGCACTTGAAACTTCAGTTTATTGCGGTTTTTGAGCCAAGTTTCCTCATCAAAGCTAAGAAGAGTCTAGTCACAAGATTAGTTTGTTGTTGCTGCAGCTGTTGCATCTGCTTTTTTTTCTGGCTTATTGTGTAATGGCTGCCAAGAAACTCACTTGTAACACACAAAAAAAATGGCAACACCAACAAGTCGTGAAAAGAGTCTTGTGACTTGCTTGTGTGTTTGTGTTGGTGTTGTTTTTAATGTTTTAAAGAAAACATGTTTGTTTGCTGCCGTTGCTGTTGCTGTTGCTGTGTTGGTGGTAGGAAATCATGTGCAAAGTCTTATGACACTATGAAGCTACGTGGTTTGGAGTAATTGCAGCGAGTCATGGCTTATGGATGCCAATGAGAGAGTGTAAGCCTTATATAGATATACATATATATATGTACATAATGTTGACTGTGTTGCAGTTGTAGTTGTTGTGGCTTCAGGCTGATGCAAGCACATGCCCGCATATTTTGGCCAAGCCACATTCAAAGTTGATAATGAAAACGACGCCTTTACCTTAAACAACTCAACACAAAGTGCCAACGGATGCGAATAACTAATGCGCCCACTCTATCTGCTTCCGTAATTTTAAATACTTCCCATACCTAACTGTAAAGTTATGCAATGTGTACTAGATAATTATCAATGGCCCAATAACATGAATACTCCAAATGCAACTTGCATTTTTTTAGGTCTCAATAAAAATATACATTTCATTAAACTATAATAAATGTTTCACAAATCAGCAGCAATTATACTTTTTAGCTGTATTCAAACATTGTTGTTGTAATTTATTGTTTAATTATAATTAACATATCTCCTTGTCTGTAAGTAAGACCCACAAACTAACGTTCAAATTATGTCTCAACTTAATTATTTTTTTCCGTATTATTGCAACATTAAAACATTTACGCATTTGCAAAACCTTTGCCACGCCTATAAATCATTTTGTTAGTGCCTTTTTGCCATGTTGTGCCTATTTTTTGCACGCCTTAAAGGTATTAAAGCAATTGTTGTTGTTGTTGTTATTGCGTGACTGTTGCAACTGGCGCCAAGTTTGTTGCCTAAGTCTTTTGTATGTGCTGTTACTCAAAAGGTTCAGCAGACAGCGCTAGGGAAACAACAACAACAAATGCAACAACGGATATCTTTTAGCTGTTAGCTAAAGCATATTTCGTTGTTAACGCTAAGCTAATGAAATTGTTTACAACAATTCGCATTCGATTCGTGATTAAATTTACGGCTACCGAACTATCAACACTTGCAAATGAAGCATAAATTGTGGAGCTTAACTGATTTTAATTAATTTGCTTATTGTGTGACTGTAAATAAGTGGTGAACATAATAAGCCAGGCAATTGTTGCTAAATTGCACAACATTTATTAAATGCGCTGACAATACCGCAATTAGCCATGATATATTATTATAATCATGAAGAGATGACTGCCTCCTGCTGATTTGCTGCTGCTGCCGCTGATGTAATTAACTCCTATTGTTTGGTTACTCAGACTCAATAAATATTATCTCGAATGTGCTGTTCGAAGTCAGCACCCGCTTGAGCCATCTTTAAAAATTAAAATTAAAAGTATTTGAAGGTGTAATCTTCTACAGAAGCAGATGGAGTTGGATGCTAAAAAAATACTTGACTTGTTTGACCTGTTCCATGTGCCATTTGGTATTTAAGACTCTCACGTGTTTTTGTAATTGCCAATTGACTAACTGACTGACTGACTCATTAACTGACTGACTGACTCACTGACTGACTGACTGGCTGGCTGACTTACTGAGCATTGTAGAAATGCATAATTAAAATGCAAATATGCGTTTGAGCTTCGACTGCTAGCATTGCCTTAACAGACCTCCAGTGAATAATCTTGCAACAAAAGAAAAATAATAATAGAAATAATAACAATTACGAATGCTCTAGTTGCGAGTACCTGTTTTTTGCTATCGTTGCTTTTATTGCTATCATTGATAAATTTGTGTCAATATTTCCGAAACTTATATTCCAAATAAAAATTCTGTTTCTCTGAGATCCGTTTGTTCTTAAGGACTGAAAAACGGACATGGGAAGATCGACTTGGTTTTGATACTATTATTTTAGAGTCAGCGATGCTTCCATCAGTCTGTTACATACTTTTACAAAAACTCATTGTATATTTTTATCAATTTTTAATGTATTTGGAATATAGATATAATTCAAAATTAAATTAAATTAAATTAAATTTCAAATAATTTTATAAATAAGTCCATTAACAAAAACCTAATACTAAAAGTTTCCCATCAAGAAAATAAGCTTATCTTAAGAAAGCCAAGCTTTTACCTATTATGGATTATCTTGTTATTGATCGCCTAACTTTCGCTTTTAAACATAAACTCTCTCGATTAATTGAATTATCAAATAAATTGTGCACTCAATTTATAAACACTATCCAATGGTGTCATAAGCGGCAACAAAATGTTAAATAATGCACACGTCGCGTGTGACGCGCATTTCTATTTGCGGATTTAACACAGCTGCTTAAGATAAGTGTTGTTTGTTGTTTTGGTAGTAGTAGGAGTTAACTGTTGGCATCAAAGTCAGGTGTGACACAGTTTTTGGCATTCGCCATATGCGACTTACTTTACTTCCAGATACATACCTCAACACCCGCAGCACGCACACAAATATATATATATATATATATATATATATATATATATATATAAGAGAGGATAAATAAAACTATAAAACACATGTTTATTTGGCTAACTGCTGTTCATTCACTCGCTGTCGCTGTCTGCTTGGCTTCTCCATAGCTTTCGCTTTCAGCTAATACGACGTGACTGCCTTAACGTTGTTATTCATTTGCTTGCCCATGTTCTGCGCCAATGCAGCAAAAATAAATATATACATGTATATATATAAATATATATATAAATAAGTAAATAAACGCGATTCGTGCTGTGCAATATTGTTGTGCCAATTGTGAGACTAGCCAATTGCACATGATTCAATTCAATTGCTCGGGCATCGCAACTGACGTGCAAATTGCATGAATCGAATTTTCGTGGCATTTACCTTATTTTTTGGCACATTTGGCTTTTCTTTTAACAAGAAATGTCGTAATGCGAATACTTTGGCTGTTTGCACTCTATCGAAATATTCACGTTATTGCTTATGCATCGAATTAGACAAAATGTGCTTATTGGATCTTAGAATATTTGTTGACTCACACTCATGAATTTTATTGACAAACAACTTATTCATTCGAATACCTGCAAGTATTCAGATTTTTGGGATTTTTACGTTTGTTATTATTAATAGATAAAGGTGCTCGGAACTTTATTATCATATTTGCAACAATACTTAAGCTAATAACAAAAGACTTAGGAAACAAACTGACTCGTGCAAACACTTCACTTTCCTAGCCAAAACCATTTAGTAAAACAGCTAAATAAAATCAACCTTGAAAACTGTGCCGAAATGCGCAAAAAATGCAAAAGCCGCTCAAAAATGTGTACTCGAAAACTAATTAAAGTGCACGAAATACTTGAGGAAAACCAGAAACAAAGAACGAATATCATAATTATTATTCCAAATCTGAATGTACTTCTATCGAGGGGGTAACGCCATTATGCTTATAAGTATTTGCCGGATAAGAACTGTATGGCAAAGGAAGTGCGTCATTTCACTATAGGTTGATAGGCATATGAATGAGCTCATTATTCAACTATTTGTTTGTTTTTTTGGACGCCCACAATAAGTTGCAATTGTTGCACAATTTAACGGACAAAGCTGCTCAAGCATACCGAATTGCAAAAATTGACAAGAGACAAACAAATGCCAAAGAAATAACAAAAGACAACAACAAAAACCTGAATATTGATGTCAAAGACAACAAAACAAAAAAACCTCATCACGTGAGGCTGGCCAAAAAGACCTATGGCAAACACAATAATAACAACAATAGCCAAATCCGACTATAACACTATAATAAGCCAGTTAGTCAGGCAGTCTGTTGATCAGTCCCATTTGGGGGCACTCTTCAGAGTATAACACTTGAACAATGATTGTTCATAATTTGAGATTGAATGGTGGGGGGACAACAGTTTCCATATCCGGCTTGGTTTGCGATGCTCGATCTTAAGTTATTCGCCTCATGCATGCTGCGCGTATAATTAAGCAAAGTAAGCAAATGGTGCCGATGTGAAAAACGGCGGGTAATTAAAAAAGCTGGAAAATGCCAGAGTATCGACATGAATTCATCAGAAAAGGTCTGATATCAAGCGATGGGGAAAACGTTGTGTAAATTTAAATGATGATTTATTTCAATCAACTGCACTCATTTATTAACTAATAACAATAACAAGTATGATTGATCGAAAGTCAGCAAATGAATAGATCAAACCCATATTTAACAGCTGATTAAAACCACTATTCATGTTATCTTTGAGAATGTGATTTATTTTAGTTATCGTTATCGATTGCATTTGTGATCTAGAATTGCAATCTTTGGTCACACTCGCTGCAATTGCAAATAAAGCTGCACTCAAATTGGCCTTTGTAATTGTCAATTGTCGTTACCTTAATTAAAATTAGTTATTTTTTATTTATTTAAAACAATTAAACTAAATATGTAAATTGATCGCACATTCGCAGGTGCCTCTGCGCTCCCAGCTTTACGCTACGCATACCAGAGGATCTCGAGAATAGCGCAATCAATGCGCTGCACTCGGAGCGTGCTCGCTCTGTGAAGCCCTGTGGCCAGAGCGATTCCAATGCTGCCGCAGACTACGATGTCTGCCCACCAACCAAATACCGTCAGCCAACGGCCGAATGCAACAATGTGTCGCATCGCAAGTGGGGCGCTCGCGGCGATGTCTTTTTGCGTCTGCTGCAAGCCGACTATGCTGATGGCGTCAATCAGCCGCGCAGCTCCAGCGGCACACACACCCTGCCCGATGCCGAGCTGGTAATTGAGCAACTGCAGCGTCATGTGGAGAGTGAGCTGCGTCACGATCACATCACTGCCATGCTGCCCGCCTGGGGACTGCTGTTGGCCAACGATATGTACGAGGTGGGCCAGCTGCCCATCAGCGGCAAGTGCTGTCAACGCGAGGCCAACTCTAAGGATCCCAGCGAGCTGCAGCAGTGCTTTGTTCGGTCCGGTACCGATTGCAAGGAGTACAAACGCTCCGCACCCGGTTTCGATGCCGAGGTCTGCAAGAAACGTAAGTACTTTTTAGATAGAACAGTTATCTTCCTTAATTTTTACTAACATTTATTTCTTGTTCCATCGGCAGATGTTCGCGAGCAGATGAACATTGCGTCGGCGTATATTGATGGCTCTGGATTGTATGGCGCCACTCGACACGAATTCGATCAGCTGCGCACGTTTATCAGCGGTGGTGTTAAGGTCGAAACCTGTCGTTATTGCCAGGTGGCTGGTGCCACTGGTGCACTGCATCGTGCACTGCTGCAACAGCACAACAATATTGGCGAGCAACTGGCACACATCAATGCGGATTGGTCCGAGGAGGATGTTTTCCTGGAGGCTAGGCGTATTATAACCGCCACCATACAGCACATTACCTACAACGAATTCTTGCCATTGGTGCTGGGTCAGGAGACGACCGCCAAGGAGGCTCTAAGACTGACCGCCGAGAAGCACTCCACCAACTACTCCAGCTCTATACGCGCTGGCATCTTCAATGAGTTCGCGACCAGTGCCATGCCTGCCTTCTGGAGCATGTATCCCCCAGAGATGCTCTCCCAAAAGAGTTCCGCCCACGAGTTGCTCTCGATTGCAGCGCTACAAAAGTCCCTGGTGCCCAGCCAGACAAATGACGAGCGCTGGACTGAATTGGCTCTGGCCGTACATCGTGGACGTGATCATGGTATTGCTTCCTATGTTCATAGCTTGGATATTTGCAATCGTCGCTTTGCACAAAGCGGCGCTGCCAACGTGACCTTTGAGAATCTCGCTGAGCTCACCAACATTCCCGAGGAGCATATAACCAATTTGCGTGACATTTATCAGTGAGTTTGTATATTAAATTACTCCACAGAAATTATTTAATTCCTAACCATTGTCTTGTCACTTCTTCCTTAGGAACGCTGAGGATATTGATCTGCTGGTAGGTGCCATGCTCGAGGATCCCGCTGTGGGTGCTTTATTCGGACCCACAATAACTTGTCTGCTGCAGATGCAGTTTGAGCTGCTCAAGCAAACCGATCGCTTCTGGTACGAGAACGATATTCCACCCTCATCCTTCAGTATTGAGCAGTTGAAGAGCATACGCCAAACGTCGCTGTCTGGTCTGCTCTGCGGCTCCCACCAAGTCACAACAGCACAGTCCAAGGCTTTCATACGCGAGGATAACTATCTGTAAGTCTACACCCGCTAATAAACTATATTTTGCATTTTTCTAACAATCCATATTCCATCTCTTCTAGGAACTCGGTTTTGGACTGCACACAGCTGACTAAGTTTGATCTGCGCCCCTGGAAGACGAATGCCGATGAAGAGATCCACTTGGAGCACGTCGAAGTGGAACCCGACACCAAGGCAGCCATGAGTGAGCTGAGTCCCCAGCTGATTGAAGCTGCTGTCGAGCGCGCCAAACTGGAATTGGAGGAACGCAAACGTTTTGAATACGAAGTGTGGCAATCACGTAAGTTAAACTGAAAACTTCAATCTGAAAGATCGTCTATATGTGGTTATTATTATCTAATATTTATATGCATATCTTATTATAGAGGGCGGCATCAGCGCACGGTCACCGGATGGCACCGCCGCATCCTTCAGCAAGGCCAATCGGGCTGCCCTGAATATGGCGAACTCCTCCTTGATGTTTGAGCTTGCGTCGAATGAGATTGTCAAGTCATTGAACACCATAACACGTCATAAACGTCAGATCTTTAATCCCAATCAGAATGCCTTCAATCGCAACGAACTGACTGATACCCTGCAAACGGTGGATATTAGTTCACTGATTGGTGGCTCTCAGCAGTCACTGGAAACATGTCCAGAGCCCTCACAGCAATGTGATGCAAACACGCCATTCCGTACGCTCTCCGGCCGTTGCAACAATCTGCGTAACCCGAATTGGGGAAAGTCCTTGACGCCCTTCTCACGTCTTTTGCCCGCACAGTATGAGGATGGCATCTCCGCGCCCAGGGTAACTGGTGTGAAAGGCACCCCACTGCCCAATCCCCGGACGATCTCGACAGTTATACATCCGGATATTTCGAATCTGCACACACGCTACTCACTGATGGTGATGCAGTTTGCCCAGTTTGTTGACCACGATATGACACTGACGCCCATACACAAAGGCTTCCACGAGTCCATACCCAGCTGTCGGTCCTGCAACTCCCGCCAGACGGTGCATCCCGAGTGCAATCCGTTCCCGGTGCCCGCTGGCGACTTCTTCTATCCCGAGGTGAATGTAACAAGTGGCGAGCGTTTGTGCTTCCCCTCGATGAGATCTCTGCCCGGCCAGCAGTCGCTTGGACCGCGTGATCAGATCAATCAGAATAGCCACTTTTTAGATGCTTCTATGGTGTACGGCGAGAATACTTGCCTCGCGAGTAAACTGCGTGGCTTCTCCGGCCGATTGAACAGTACGGTGCATCCGGTGCGCGGCAAGGAACTGCTGCCATTGAATTCACATCCCGAGTGCAAATCCCGCAATGGTCTCTGCTTCATTGGCGGCGATGATCGCGCCTCCGAGCAACCAGGTTTGACTTCCATCCATACGACGTTCCTACGCGAGCACAATCGTGTCGTTGAGGGTTTACGCGGCGTGAATCCACACTGGAACGGTGATCAGCTGTATCATCATGCCCGTCGTATCGTCAGCGCCCAGGTGCAACATGCAGTGTTCAATGAGTTCCTGCCCCGCATTCTCAGCTGGAATGCCGTCAATCTTTATGGCTTGAAGCTACTGCCACAAGGCTACTACAAGGACTACAATCCATCGTGCAGTCCAATTGTGTTCAATGAATTTGCTGCTGCTGCTTTCCGTTTTGGCCACTCTCTGCTCCGTCCACATATACCCCGACTCAGTGTTCAGCATCAGCCTGTGGATCCACCCCTGCTGTTGCGTGATGCCTTTTTCCGTATGGACGTCGTGCTTCAGCCAGGCATGATTGATGAGATTCTGCGTGGCCTGGTCGCGACGCCCATGGAAACACTGGATCAGTTCATCACCGGCGAGGTGACTAATCATCTGTTCGAGGATCGCAAGATTCCCTTCTCCGGCATTGATCTCATTGCTCTCAACATTCAACGTGGTAGGTTTTTTTTTGTCATTACAATATTGGGAAAACATATTTAACCCTTATGCGGAGCACTCTTATAAACAGTCAATATTGTTTTTTTTTAGCCCGTGATCATGGTATTCCATCATACAACAACTATCGCGCTCTGTGCAACCTGAAGCGTGCCTCTACCTGGTCGGATCTGAGTCGCGAAATACCTACTGAAGTTATCAACCGTTTCCAGAAGGTCTATGCCAGCGTAGACGACATCGACCTATTCCCTGGCGCCATGACAGAGCGTCCGTTACAAGGCGGCCTCGTTGGTCCCACGCTGGCATGCATCATTGGCATTCAGTTCAGGCAGCTGCGCAAATGCGATCGCTTCTGGTATGAGAACCAGAATCCGGAAGTCAAATTCACCGAAGCTCAGCTGGCTGAGTTGCGCAAGATTACGCTGGCCAAGATCATTTGTGAGAATCTGGAGGTTCAGGGCGATATGCAGCGTGCCGCCTTTGATTTGCCCAGCAATTTCCTGTAAGTCAACAATAATTTGTATTTACTCTTAGAACAATCAACTAATTCGGTTATGTTTCCACAGTAATCCACGAGTGCCCTGCCAGTCCATGCCACAAATTGATTTGAATGCCTGGCGCGAGAATGTCCAGGGCTGTCAAATTGGCAATCGCAATGTGCGCGTTGGCGAATCCGCCTTCCCCTCACCCTGCACCAGCTGCGTCTGCTCCTCTGAAGGCGTAAGTTCTTACCCAAAATCAATATATTCTATATTCTAACTTATTCCCGTTGCTATTTACAGCGCCAGTGCGCTTCGTTGCGCATCACTGACTGCGGCCAGCTGATCCGTCAGTGGCCCAAGGAAGCCATTCTGCGCGATGAGGTGTGCAATTCACAATGCGGCATCTATTTGACCGGGCAACAGGCATCGGGCTTTAGTCCACAGCAGCGACAGGGAAACGCCCAGTCACGTGTTACTCGTTCCCGCAATCAGAACCTATTCAAGTTCCCCGACTTGACGCCGTTCATTGCATCCTTGTAAATGAGTCGACCAGAGAAAGCATGCTTTCCGTACAGTGTTTTGCAAATAACATTTGAGTTCTTTAGTTTCTTATATTCGCTTATCTGAAGAAGACTTTCCCGAAGCATGTACCCTAATCTTAGATACTATTCACACTAGAAAAGAGATCCAACCAATTTGCATTGCTCGTGAATCTTCGCAAATTACAAATTCTTGTTTCGGCACCACCCAAATAAGTGATTCTACTGTAAGTTAAGCGATAACTAATTAGCATTTTTATATATGTAATATATTGTTTTACCTAAACCGTATGATTGTCAAATATATTTACTTAATTAATAAAAAAAAGTACACAATATGACCGAAAGAGAGAAATTTTTCATTCGAAGAATATTTTTGTTTGGCCATATCTCAGCCACATCCTTATAGACATTTAAGGGTTCCAAGTCTTTGCGTTGAAATATGAAATGCGTATTGAAATTTCTTAAGGATTTCCAGGATTCGACAAAAAAAAATGTTGGCGAAGCAAGATAAGATCAGAAAAAATTAGAAAAATTATAAGAATCCGATTTAACTTTGCCATTTCTTGGACTATCCGCATGTTCTTCGGACAACTTCGGAATAACAGAACCTAAAATTCGAAAATCTGTAAGGATTTGGTTATTTCTGAAATATTAAATATCCAACTCTTGCTCCTCTAAAAGTATGCTGCAAAAGATTTGTTTTATCAAACACGTTCCAGTTAGTGACTCAATATTTCATCCTAAAAGTAGGCTTTCGATTCCATTGTGAGGAACCGAGATTTCATTGATTCTGAATCGAGTTATTTGATTTTATGATTGATTGGGTTCCATGTTACTTGTCAAATAAGACGTGTAATTTGTTTAAATAATTGTTTGCTTTATTTAGTTTTGCTCTTTGAACGTGGTTCCATTACAGCAAATAATTTGTGTAGTTTAGATAAGATCTCTATAATGCCGACAATAAATAACAAAACTCACAAAGTACGATTAAATCTAAAGAGGGATTACTATGCATATATGTATGTATATATATATATATTTATGTATTTCGGTTTTTTCATTAATTTGTTTGTTGACAAAAAAAAAAAGATATTAGACACAAACGCTACAAATGCTGTGTTTAACGCATTTAATAAGCGATATGAACAATACTTTAAATAAGTTTCTTTCTTTTGCAATTTGCTGTGCTTTGCATTGGGCCAACCCCAAATTAGTCATACTCTGTTACATAAATACATACATAGATATATGTTTTGTATATGTATAGTTGGTATATTATATATATTATTATCGCATATGTTTATAATAGTTAATTACATTTATTTAAATTCGAATAGAGCGCATAGAGAAAAAATACAAAGCGCTTAGTATTTTATATATAGTATATATATTAATATTTTCATGTTGTTGTTGGTTTGCTATTGTTATTGTTGTTTTTGCTGCTGCTGCTGTTGTTAAACATGCTTAAGGTGTTGTGCTAATTGTGCTAACCACAGATAATTCAACTAACCGCCGTAGTGCATATGACAAATAGGCATTCAAAATACAATACTTTTCATGTGTTTAGTGTTGCATCGTGTTGTTGTTCGCATTTTCTTGAAGTGCAACAAAAAAACAACTCGCATGGCAAACAACAATTAACTAATTTGCATTTTTTTGTTTTTTTTTTTTGTATTTTTTGGTACATTTTGTGCTTAAGTGTCTAGAGAATTTGACTTCTTTGCTTTTAGTATCGTATTTATATAGATGGTATATGTGTTTGGACTAAACTAAAATTGAAGTTAAACACACAGCAGACGGTGTCAAATATACATTAACGTAAGTATAAGTTTACACATATAGTTGTAATATATATAATTTATAGGAATCTTGCTATTTAGTTTTATATTATCAAATTGCTATGCCACAATTTGCTTATGCGTATGGTATGTTCTTTTTTCTTGTTTTGTTTTCTATTATCTGTTTCATATTGTTTACGATACTGTGTTGTGCTCAAATGTTGCGATGTGGATTTCTTTTTATACTATATACAAAATGGTCGTGAGAAATGTGGCCTATGTACAAATTAAAATTGTTTAATGACAGTCAAAGGTTGGGGCGCTGGAGCGACTGGCATTTTACTTGTCCGCTGTCTCCGAGTGTCGACGCGCCAGCAAATGGTGGTGTTGCTGTTGTTGTTGTTGCTGCTGATGCTGTGGGTAGAGTTGCAGGTTGTGGCCATTGGTAAATGGCAAACCCTCCAGTTGACCCATGATACCCACAATTTTTGGTATTTTATCACTGTCCGCGCTGCCGCTGAGGCCAATGAGGCCGCTGCCGCCAATGCTGGCACTGCCAATGCCGCCGCCAATAATGAGCTGCTGCTGCTGCTGCTGATGATGATGATTGTGGTGCAAATGCGAATGGTGATGATGATGATGGTGATGATGATGGTAATGATTATTGTGGTTGTGGTTGTGATTGTGTGGATGGCTAATTGCAGGCGTGCTTTTGCATAGCGCCATATCCTTATGCTGGCTGCTGCAGCAGCCATTCATTTCCAGCGCTCCCTTCAGCGAGCTCGTCTTGCGCACTTGAAGGCAGCTCTTGCAGCGCTGCTTTTGTGCTGTCGCTGCCTTGCCTTGGGTGAGTGCATTGAGATTGGCTGCCACCAGTTGAGCCTGGAGCGTCTTTGAGGGTGAAACGGGGGTGCTGTCATCTTCGCCAGTTGGGGGCGGTGTTGAGAGACGGCTCGAGACGGTGGAGGAACTACTTGATGACAAACAGCTGCTGCTACGGCTGCTCTGGGCGACATATCCATTCCTTGTATGGACATCCGTTTCGGTGTCCTCATCCTCATCCTCCTCGTTCTCATTGTCATCCTCATCCTCATCATCAACATCATCACTGGTCTGGTTGCTGCTGGGGCGAGAAGCGATGGCAATGTTGTTATTAGTTGCTGAGCTGCTTTTGGCAAAATTCAGGCCATTTACGCTTGCTTCAGCTTCAGCTACAGCTACAGCTACAGCCACATCAGCATTCTCAGTTAACGCCTGCTTGCTGTCACCATTCGCTA
Organism: Drosophila kambysellisi; assembly: GCA_035042185.1. NCBI lineage: Eukaryota > Metazoa > Arthropoda > Insecta > Diptera > Drosophilidae > Drosophila > Drosophila kambysellisi. The sequence goes on along the minus strand of JAWNLS010000945.1, from coordinate 1,415,876 downwards.
TCACAATTTGCTGCTGCTCCTGCTGCTGCTGCTGCGGTTGATCCTGACTAGTTTTCACATCGTCGGCCAGATCAATCCAATGGCCGCGATTATCACGCACGCCCTCAACGAGTGGCTCCAGCTTGTCCGATAGCTTAGCAAAGGCCTAAAAGTACGTTGAAGATAACAAATATATATAAGGACTAAGCACTCCGTGGTAATTTAACAACTTACCTCATAGATGGGCAGGCATATTGAATCAATAAAGTTCACCTGCATCATGGGCAGCTCATCCTCCTTTTCGCGATTCATGATATCCTGTACAAGAAGGCAAATTTATAATATATATATTTTGTTAGTTTACAATCAAATTGATTGCCACTAAAAAAAAAACTCACAATGGGAGTTATGTTCAGCTCCTGTTTCTCCATGTCGCCCTGTTCAAAGAACTCGGAGCTAACCAAATCGGCCACTCGCTTTTCAATCTCCCACGGCTTTGTTATGGCCGACAAATCACAGACAGTCATGCTCATCGCACGCAGCAAGGCGCGCGGTTCTTCTGCAACCCAATAGCTCGACGGCTGTTCCACGCTCTCCAAGAACGGACCACGTTTTCTGTGAAGAATAATCAAACATGTTAACACTATAACCAATAGCGACAAAATCTCTTCCACTCACTTGAAATAGACAGCGAGGTCCGTTGAGAGAATGGCATCCTCGAGTACGCGTATGACGCGACAGTAGTCATCTGAGGACAGATTGCTCAAGATCTGATTACCAGGACTATTCAGTATCATCAAGCACTGATCGAAATGATGATGTTCCATGGTCGATGTCGAGTACAGTTGCGCCAGCGGTGAAGATGCTCTACAATATCATATTTTAAACGTAGTTAAGTGTTAAATCAAATTATCTGTGTTTATTTTTACTTACTTAATCTGGAAGGAGTTGTTGGTCCCTCGATGGTCGAGATCATGGCACAGGCAGCCAATAATTAACGCCAAGCATTCAATTTCACCAAAGATCTTCCACCACTGTGTGGTCTATTTTGCGATAAAAGTATATATTAATTGTTAAATTTGCATTCTTTTTATATCTCACACTTACCGTTAGTATGGCGAACATCATTTGTGCCACATTGAAGGCGTGCCGCCAATTGTGATAGGTCACATGGCGATAGTTCTTCTTGACGCTCAACAGCCAACGGCAAAGCACTTCGTAATCGATATGGAAACGCTCCACAAAATCGAGATCCAGAAACATACGTAAGCAGGCCTGTCAAAAAAAAACCATTATTAGCAAATTGGAATGGAATTTTTGATGGAATATCAAACTTACCTTCAGCGTATCATCGTCTTCGAAGTGAATATCATCGAATTTAAAATCGTGCAGGCGAAAATGTACAGCGGAAGGAACGCGAAGGCGCTATATAGGTAAAAATAACGGTTATTGATAACTAAATAGATCTAATATGATTTGATGAATTAACTGTTATTATAAATATTAATATTCAAAATTATGTGATCTTATTTGATACAAGAACTGCCTTTTACTCCAATTAAAAAAATACTTGTTTATCCCCTGAAATCTGTTTGTTTTTTGTTTTTTTGTTGTTGTGCAAATTCCTATTTACTTTTGCTTAAATTGTTTACATGAAATTCAACCTTTTTGTGCCATAATTATCCCAATATCTGCATTTGTTTTATTTTTAGTTTCTTTCATTTTTGCAACGCTTTCATCTTGGCCACCTCAGCTTCTATTTGCGGCACGAAAAATGTCAAAATGAAATCAGTAAAACAAAAAAAAAAAAATAGCCCAGAAATATGAACCTGAAACTTGTGCCACCAGCAGCTGTCAGCGGAATGTTAATTGATGTCCACCAGCAGTGGCAGCAGTAGCTCATAAACCACTCCAAACACCGTTATGCAGTACCGCAAAAAAAAGGGGTTTTTACGCCTCCCCCGCTGCACCACCCTCATCACTCGTTCGCTAACTTTACTTGCCTGCGTTGTGATGGCATAATCGCCGAGGCTCTCGGTAAACGTAGCGCATAGAATGGCATAATTTTAATTAAAATTAATAACCCAGCAGAGTCATAGTAACTGTCCACGACAGTTGAGTTGAGTTGGTTGGTTGACAAGGCGACAGGCGGCCATAATTTTAGCCCAGCATAATTACTGAAAGTGTCCAGAGAGCCAACAAAACCGGGGCCCAGAGGCAAAAGATACCTACAACAAAACACACAACAGAATGATGCGACAACTTGAGGCAGTCTGGCACGGGGCACACTTTTAGGGGTGCAGAGTGGGTGGAGGAGCTATTGTTGTTGTTGTTGTTGATGTTGTTGTGTTAGAGAAGGGGACACGTCTAACAAATACTCTTACCCAGTGTGCGAAAGTTTCTTTTTGTCATACTTGTGCGAACAAACTAATTACAACTGTCAACACGTTGGGCCCGGCAGAATGCCCGCATTTGCCAAGAGTTCTCTGGGAAGACGGATGAGGGAATGATGGAAGGGGATGAGAGTATAAGGGGACCGGTAAGATGGGGAAGACAGGTTGGTGTCGCTTCTGCTGCTGCTTTTTCAGCCACTGTCACGCAAAAATAATAAAAACATGGAAGCACAAAACAGAAGGCCAACACAAGCAACAAGAATTTATGGAGTGGCATAAAAATGAGCCAAGTAAATGAGCCAAGTTATCTTCATGGTTGTTGTTGTTTTTGGTTGGGTTGGGTTGGTTTGAGAACCGTTTGCACATACAAATTAAGCGTGCACGCAAATAAAATGAAACATTTAAATGCAATACCCTTTCCCCATGTACGATCAGATCAAATGAATGACACCCTGGGGTGCCATTTGAAAAGAAGAATAACTTACTCGCAACCGATGAGCCTCATCCATGGTGGCAGATGCATGATAGCTGAGCACCTCCAGGGTCACACTCTGCTTGGCCATTGCCACAATTGCCTTCTCGTACATGTGCGTATTGTGGATGCCCATGCCGCAGAATATGGCGAATGCCTCCACAAAGTTCTCATCGTTCTTGGTGAAGTCCTAATGGCAAAAGAGCAATTATAAAGGATTATAGATGAAATTAATTTGCTATAGATGATCACTTACCAGCTCATTGAACTTATTAATCAGCTGGATGACGCCAATGATCTGACCCAGCGAGTTTTTAATGGCCATGCAGAGTATGGATCGATGCTTGAAACTGGAGTTCTCATCGACGCTCGAGTCGAAGCGATCATCTTCGTAGGCATTGGGGACATTGACCGTTTCGCCGGTGGTTGCCACATGGCCAGTGATGCCAATGTTGATGGGGAAGCGGGACTCGTAGGGGCTGGTGCGGGAATTGGCCTCCTCCTCGCTCAGATCATTGGCCTCAAAGTCAAAGACGCGCGAGAAGCTGCCCTTGTCGGCTTCGTGGACGAGCAGGATCTGGACACGTTGGCACTGGATCAGGCTCTGCATGTGGCTGAGTATGCGGAACACCATATGCTCAATGGTGCTCTGCTCCTCGAAGATCATGCGCGCCAAATCGAGCAGCACCTGATTCCGCTTAATTTCCAGCTGAGATTTCTCAAACAATTGCGCATTGCGCAATCCAATGCCACAGAACTGCAGATACGAGGCAAAGACCTGCGGGAATGAATGGTATTAAGGATTATTATTCAGACATGCATCCATCAGTTTTGCTGCTCCTGCTGCTGCTGCTGCTGTCAGTTTTTGTGCTGCTGGCAAGCGGTTTAAGCGCCGACACGGTCATAATCGGAAAGCCATTTCCATTGCCAGGCATGGGATTATTGCATGTTCCACAAAAAGCTTATGACTCAACACAATTTTTCTCTTTGATAAATAAATAATTGCAATTTACATATGCCAGCCACACTGCCACTGAAACAAAGAGCCTTGCCGCAGGATGCTGACAGCGTACTCACCTTTTCATCAATTTCCGAGAAGCACTCGCCATTCATTTTGTTAATCACCTGCGCCACGCCAATCACATCCCCACCCGAATCCTTGATGGGCATGCAGAGCAGCGCCTTCGTTCGATACCCAGTCTGTGTATCAATTTCACAGTTGAATCGCTCATCCTGAAATGGAATAAAGAATTGTTAAATTATATATTTAAAAAAAATCCAAATCACATTAAAAAATCTGCAAAAGTTTGACAATTTTATAAACAAATCAAGCACATTTTTATTAGCTGAGTGAGGAATGTGAGAATCAGAAGGCTTATTTATAGAAAACCTTATTCTAAATATAACTTTTTTTTGGGCAAATGTCTCTATTTAAACATGTGTCTAGACTGACATAAAATACGCACTTTTGTTAACTAGGAAACATGAGAAAATTCTTCGTTTTTTTTTTCCTATTTTTCTCTTCTTTTTCAATCCTATTTAAAGCTGTTAATTCAAGTATTTGTCTGGGTCATCATGTTGTTGTCGCTGACTGGCATATTTTGTGGTTCGTACAAATGGTGTCAGGCGGAGAACGAATAACTCGTGTTAACTTCTTTTTTTTTTTTAGTTTCTCCCTGCTTTGTCCCCAGCTGCTGCCGTGAGTTGTGTCTTCTCAGCCAGTCTTCTGTTTGCCCGTCAATCAGTCTGCGAAATTTAGTTAATTGTGCTAAAATGTTTCGATCAAAGAGCGACACCAGCAACCCCACTTGAGTGTGTGTGTGTGTGGGGGGGGGGGGGGGAGGCAGAAGTCTCGCACATGCGTCACAGCAGCTATTGGCAACTGTTTGTTGTAGGCGATTGTTGGCCCAGCCTTAAGTTGACTTTAACAGCACACAGATAAAAGACACGAGCGCCAACTGGGGAGCAATATTATTGTTTGGGCCCCGCAGCTTAAAGCCTTTAAAAGGTACTCAATTTATATCAGCAATGACATAATAACATTGCCTAACACACATTGCCTTGGGAAATCGTTTTCCTCCTCTGAACTAGCCGTTTTGGCCACAAGATTAATTACGGTCCAATTGCCTCAGCAGCAAAGAAGAAAATTGCACAAAGTAGTTGTGTTCTTTTGAGGGTAAGTTCATTGTGCAAAGTTAAAACTTTCCGAATGTGGGAAATACTAATGGAAATGGGTGGCTTAACTAGTAGATGTTTTACCTGTGATTAACTAATCAGTAAGTTTTTCTTAATATCTGTGGTTAGCCTTCTATTGCTGCTTAGAATTTAGAATTCATTATTAAATTCAAATATAAGACTAAAGAGCTTATAATCTGTTAGTATTTTGATTGACGACCGACGGACAGTCCGATAAATTAAATATTTTCCGAAAGGTCAATCATTTTAACTGCTCTAAGTTTTACACACACTATTTAAACAACCTTGCCAAACATTTGTATTGAATACAGGGCATACAGAAGCAATTTCCAGCACTCAAACTCCTATTTTCAAATGTGGCATGGGGGCATGGGAAATTGAATGGGGCAGTGTTGTCAGTGCTGCAAGCACAACTGACTGGCTGCATCATAAATCTTGTGAGTCTCGAATTTGCCACTGTTCAAGTTTCGTTGGCTAGTTGATTTATGGTCACAGACGGCATGGCATTCAAATTTGTCAATTCGATACGAGCTGAGGCAGCTAACATTTCAGATGAAGATGACGATGAAGCTGAATGCTGAGTGCTGAATGCTGCCAAGCTGAAAATGGAAAACTTTCCATTCTGGGTTCTTTTTTCTATTTAATTTTTTTTGTATGGTATTTTTTTACATTTTTTTTTTTTCTTTTCAAACTGACCTGGTAAGCATCTGGTATGTTGACCGGCTCGCCGCTCTCGGCCACGTGACCGGCAATTCCTGTGCCCCATGCAACGCGCACTTCCTCCTGCTGTTCCATTTCCTCGACTGTGCTGCGTGGGCAGACATCGAATAGCTTTGATACGAGGCACCTGCAAAACGATAGTTAAAGCCATATAATAAACTTTAGTTTGTTAGCACATCCTTTCATACGATAAATAAATGGGGCGAGCGAGCAAATTGTTCTGCACTCGACTGAATTTACCCAAAATGTTTGCAATTAGTTGAGAAATACAAAATGGCGCCACACACACACACAACACGCAAAATGGCCCCCTGGGATGTGTGTGTGTGCGTGTGCATTACAGTTATGAAGCCAAAAACTGCATTCGAGCAATCATAAAATGCCAAAAATAAATGCCATCAAAAATGTTGCACAGACAAAGTTGAAGCTGCGCTAAAAGTTGGCAACTAAATGGCTCTGGGGCCAATGAAGTCATCGCCATTGTGGCAGCAGCTTACAGCAAGTGGCAGCTCTCAAAACACTTGCCTGATTACCAAATTCAATTTCCAGCAAACTGTTAGTGTTAAATTTGTGCGGCAATTGGTTGCAGTGCTGCAAGCTATTTATAGCTGCATTTTATTTACAATTCGCCTTAGGTCAAGTTAAAGTTAGATTTCATATATTTTAAAGTGCAGTTCTCATAACTATTTTTAATATTAATAGTTAGTTGAGATTTGTTTTTAGACAAGTTGTAATGAGCTTAACTAGTTTGGAAAATAAACAAACTTTTATTTTGCATAAAATTGAATGTTTTGGACACGACTCAAAGTCGATTTTTTAATTTAAATATACAATGGACAATAAACTGTTTATATTGTGAATTATTCATTATTCATTCGTTGTTGTACTCACTTTTTGAGTCCATCGGCGCCACTGTAGCGTCCCTGCACCAGAAACAGTGAACCGCGATCCGCATTCAACAATATGGAAACATTCTGTAAAATCTTGTGGCACAATGTGCGCACCTCCAGCTCGTTGCAAATATCCTTTACCTGTAAAAAAAAAAAAAAACAATAAACATTTCTTCAGAACGAATCGCAAGTGTTTCATACGGAATTATGAGCAAAGTGTGCCATAAAATTACAATTTCTCAATAAGTGAGTCAGTTTCAAGTGCACTTTATGTGAGTTCTGCTTAAGCAAATAGAATGGCGACAAGCTGACTGACTAACTGATGAAATGACTGACTGACTGATTGACTGAGTGACGTCTGCGACAATTTAGCACGCTCCTCTGGGTATGTGGCCAAGACTCTTAACTGTTTGCCGTTAACAACGTCAGCAGCTGCCACACTGTTGTGTGCCAAATCAATTGGAACAATATTAAGAAAACTACACTGATTACCAGTTTGATGAACTAACAGTTACCCTGTAGCAAATTAAGTTCAATTTTTACACTTTAAAACATCAGTTGATCAGCATAAATATAAAGTGCTACAGCGGTTACATTCACGAATTGAATATTATTGCATAAATTAAATATTAATTTGAATAAACAAATAAAGTGGGAGTCGCAATAAAATGAATATAAACAGATTTTACTTGTGAAAATAAATATTTGAAATGGTATCCATCATTTTTTCACACTGGATAAACAGTTGTTTTTTTTATTTAAATTTAATAGTCGCTCATTTCCAAAAAAAAAAAAAAACTGATATACGTGCAGCATGTCGCACGTTTTATGACGCACAAGCGGCGTGTTGACGACACGAAAAATGGAAAAATGCATTTCATTGTTTTCTGGCTGTGGTTGGGGGGCGTTTGTCGGGGGGTCCATAAAGAAATCAGCATTGTACAACAGGGCGTATGACGCATATTAATTGAAATATTTAACGCGCCTTGCGTAGGTATGATTAATATATTGATGAGTCCAAAATAGAATACAAACCAGCTCAAAAATCAGCTCCTTCTCGTCGAGCTGCTTCAGCTCGTTGCGGGACAAACGCTGCGGTCGCTGAATGCAATGGTGATAAGGATACGCATACTGATTGCCGCCAGGACTTGTCGCACTGATGGCTGTGCAACAGTTGCTGCTGCTGCTGCCGACAGCGCCGCCAGCCTGATAATAACTGTGTTGATAATGCTGATTACTGTGATTGTTGTGATTGTGATTGTGATGATGATGATGATGATGCTGCGGCTGATACGGATATTGACCGGCTGCGATGCCGGCAACATTCTGCAGATTGCTGCAGCTGCCGCTCGTATTATCCATCTGGGGTCCAATGCTCAAAAATGTGAGCGTTCCATCGATCGTATTCACAATGGGCTTCAAGAGACCACCGCGCTCGAATTCATGCGCCGATATTTTGCTGCAACAAGCAAGAGTACTAATATATATAATATATGATATATAATATATGAATTTATATATTCCAACTTTTTCATTTAAGTTATTTATCTCGCAAAAATCATTTTCTACAATTTTTTATTAAATTACTTACCGTACTGGTGTTGTGGCGCCGGAGCCGCCGCGTGAGCTGCTCGTCTGGCCATTGGGATGCGTGGGTGAGCTGCTGCTGATGACATCGTTGCCGGCGCTGGTCGCATGCGAAACCAACCACGCATCCACTGTTTGGCGAGTCGCCTTTCTGCAAGAGAGAGAGTGAGAGAGAGAAAGTGTGAGAAAGATGGTTAAATAATGGGAGTGAGTGCGAGTTAAAGTGCAAACATATTAAAATGCTATTAAAAATTAAGCGCTTGTTTGGTCAGAGATGTTATTCTACATGCATGCCACAAAAACACAAAAAACACACACACACACATGTGTGGGTGTGTGGTGTGGGGTGTGAAATTGTCTAATAAAATGCCAGTGCCTCATAAATATTCAGCGAACGAAATATTTTTGCGTCATTCTGCAAGCCAACTCCAGGCTAGCGAACTAACTGTTTGGTTGGTTGGTTGCTTGGTTGGCTGGTTGTTCTGCAAGGACACATGCCGCTTGGGCAACACGCGCGACCAGCATAAAAATTCAAGAAATCACAGCGAACAACTCTCTGCAAAAAGGGCAGTCATCCAAGGGAACAGGCAACTGGGAGACTGCCAGGCTGACAACTCTTAAAGTCAGCTATACACTAAAATATTGTGGTAGAAAATAATAAATTTCGATTTAATTTAAGCACAAGTTGCCTTTTTTAAGCTCGTGTTGCTCGTCGTAATAAAATGAATAGATTTATATATTTAAAAAAAAAGAATATCCTTTAATATATGAAACGAATTTTGTGCTGTGTAGGAAAAAAAAACCATGTGGGGACAAACTAAATGTCCATGCGTCCGGCATATTCTTATGCAAAGTATACAAAATGAAGCCTTTTTCTGCCTCGTTTAATGTTAGCCACACTCACACACACAAACACACACACACATACACACACACACACACATACACGCTTAGCGCCAAAGGCGGCCAACAAACCGAGTCTGATGACCATGAAAATAAAGCCCAATTTATGTTTTTAGTTGTTAGTGATTTTTATTATGTGTCATAGCCAAAGGCCGACAAGCACAATGTGCCAGTCACATATACACTTCCACACACACTCACACACACACACACACACACTTTATCTATTTGGCCTGGACTATCTCTGCTTGTATCTCTGGTGTATTTGTGCGAAAGCCAATTTCCGGTTTACGACGGAAAATGCCGTCCACCAACCGCATGGCTTTCCATAAATATATGGCCCAAAGTATGCCATTGGCATCAACACACTGCCGCATTTGGTTGCAATTTAAACCATACTTTCAGCAGCGACACACATCACAAGTTTCGATTTTCATATAATATTTGCCATAATAAAGTTGTCTATCTACTTATGTATATATAAAAATTTAATAGATCGGTTAAAGTGCTGGGTCGTCAGATATAAAACCATTGTTCGAGCTGCATCAGTGTTTGGATGGAAAGCATATATAAACTGTATATTGATGGGCCCATTTCTATATGTGGCATATTTCAATTTGTGGCATACGAACTTTAGCAAATTTCAAATAGAATTTTGATTTGCAATCTTAAATTAATACACTTTAAAACATTAAAGTTATTATAAATTATTTGTTAAACTGTGAAGCTCACCTTATGAAATAATCCTGTACAAACTCCTGATTCTCATCCAGCCATGCCTCCATGCGCGCATGCTCCGGATCATAGGGTCGACTATGATGTGGCGATGCTGTCTGGTGATAGGGATGGGAATACCCCTGATGTTGTTGCTGCTGCTGCTGCTGATGGTACGAATGCTGTTGCTGTTGTCCATGTTGCTGCTGCTGCTGTTGCTGCTGCTGCTGGTAAGCGGCTGCTGTGCTTGCAACATAGCCACTGCTGCTGCCGTTGATGTTGTTGCCATTGATGTTGCTGTTGCAATTGTTGCCGCTACTGCTGCTGGTGCTGCTGTTGTTGTAGTTGTGATAGTGGGCGGGTTGTTGCTGTTGCTGTGATAGCGGCAGGGGGACACCGGTGCGTGTGGCAATGAGCAGACTATGCTCACTCATACCGTACCCTGTGCCCCCCTGCTCCGCAGGCATTCGAGCTGCTAACTGCAGCGGCGTCGACGCCGGCTCCTCAATGCTCCGCAATTGTAGGCCTGTTCCAAAATAAAGAGGAACAAATATATATTAAATTTATTATAAATAATAATATTTGGGTTGATTAATTTAATAAAATATTAAACTTATTAAAGTGTTAAGCTCTGTAACTCTTTTGGCTCGAATTTCCTCTTAAAATTATAGCCTTAAGGAGTTTATGTCCCACCAAAATCTTTCCAAAGCTATAACTACATTAAAAATGATTATATTTTCAAAAATCAGCGCGTTTTAATCTGTGTTTAACCTTTATATTAATACTATAATTAAAGCTGAAAACGAGCTTGATTTTTATTTGAAAATTATACCCAAAAAAGTGCTTCTAGGGATTGCTAGAATTTGTTTACTCCATTCTTTGGCACATGGTATGTCCCAGCAGGGAACTGCGACTTGTCTTTTATTGTATTTAAGCCAGTTTTATTTTATTTTTTTTTTTGCATGTATTTTTTTTTTGCATGTCTCGACGACATTTTTATGCGAGCTGCACGCCCCAATTCGATTGCACAACATTTGCATTGCAAATGGCCAACATATCCTTTAATCCCATTGCAAAAGTCACGCGTCACACGCAACCCTCCAAAGTTGGGGGTGAGTGTAGGATCACCCCTTTCCTCTGGACCAAATGCAAATTCGGATATCTGTATCTTCATCATCGTGAAAATGGAAAAAACACGCTGACACGCTTGCTGTTTAAACTTATAATTTTAGCAGCGCAGAGAAAATATTGTTTTTAGCAATTGTGCACATACATAAATTTAGCTAAATTACGTTGCTCCAGCTACAGCTACAGCACGTCAGTGCGGCAATTAAGAGCATTTAAGTCGCTTGCCACATGCTGCGTATACGTAATGGGCACAAATAAGCCACCAGGCTCCACGGGTAGGCTGGGTAGTCAGGGTAAGCCCTGAAGGGCTTAAAATCATATACATATGTCAATTTTACATTAACCGGAAAGTATTGGCAAGTGGCAAGAAATATGGGCACACTGGGGGCACACAGCGCCATCCACCATTGCAACCCCATCTGGCGCCAATTGTGCGCCTGATTAAGTGCTAAAAATAGATATAAATACTTGTATCGTTGTGATGGATGTCTAAGGATATCAGCAGTAAAGTCTGCCAGCACAAGTGCAAATTGTGACTGCTGTGTTTGCCATTTCGGGTTGAGATAGGGGAGGGTGTATAAATTTGATTTATTATCTACTTTTTGGCATAGCAACCAAATAAGCCAAACAAGACACCCACACACACCCACACACACACAGTCACTTACACAAGCAAGCAAAAATAAAACGAGTTGCTCCTGTCAACTGATAATTTGACTCTGCCGGATAAGTTGACAAACTGAAGCATTTACAAATTGCTGTTGTTTCTTTTGTGGCAACTTTCTGGTTTAGATTTATGAGCTTGGCCTTTGCGGTTGGCTTTTCAATTGTAGTCCCCAAAAAAAATTTGTAGCATGCAACAACTGTTATGGACTAAGTAACAGCTGTAAAATAATCAGATTTTCAAATACAGTAAATTAACGCAGGTATTTTGCTTTTAATCACTTCTTAAATATTTACAGAATTTCACTGAAATTTATTCGTAATCTTCCATTTCCTTGTTTATATTCTCAGAAATAAAGTAATAAAATGTAGAAAAATTGTTGCCAAGTGCATTTTCACAATATTAAGTTAAACTTTCAGTTTAGCGCAGTTGGCTTTGTGAAAGTATTTTATTCGGAATATTACATTACTTTTCCTGTTTGCGAAGAGATATTTTTTGTCCATTATGATTGCTGAAAATTGAAGCTTATCGGATGACATTCATTTTGGTATTATATTTTCCCTTCTACATTTTGTACGTTTCAAATGTTGTTGGCTTCCCACTCTGTGAGAGAGAGAGAGCTTAAGCTGCAAATAGCAGCTTAAAGTCAGCTACTTAATGTTGAGAAATTTATGAGCAAGAGCGGGGGCATGTGAGCGGGGAGTGAGGAAAACAGACATGAGCAAGTGCAGCACTTACATGCATGTGTTCCCATCCCACCCTCCGCTGCACCGACTCCTTCTGGTGCCCCTCCCCATCTGGCGCTTCAGCGTCATACGCCACACTTAATCTTTTAAGCTGAATTTGCCTTGCACTGGCAAACATGCAACATGCTTAAGCTGCAGCAAAACATTTGGCAGCAATACTCAAAGTGCCACCACCCCTCACTTTGCTACCTCTCAAAGTCAAATGACAGCGTCATGACTGAGTGGGCGACGCCACACCCCCAAACAACAGCAACAGAGACAGCAAAAACATTGGCACTCTGTGTGACTGCGGTTTCATTATGCGTCAGCTTTATGTAAGACATCCATCCCAGTCACAGTCACAGTCACAGTTTCAGTTCCAGTTCCACTCCCATCCCAGTCACAGTCACAGTAACATTTGCTGTACCAGCCCCAGAGCCTTTGCTCTGGCAAATTTGTACACAAGATTGCTTCGGAATTTCACTTTTGGTAGCAAGAGAAAAAGCAAACAAATATGTGCACATTTTTGTCAGAGTTGCACAACTACAAGATCTTATAGGATATATCTTATAGTAATCTTTAAACGAATAAATCTGCTTAAAATCTAATCGAATCGAATTAAATTTATATTGGAAATTATTTCCAAAATCAACATTAAGAAACTTATTACTAAGAATAGATTTAACTGTGTGTCTAAATTTAACTTTCATCTAAACTTTCAACCTGGATAAATTGAATATTGTAAGTTTATTAAATATTAAATGATTAAATACCCTCTCTCTTTGATGTGGAGATTAAAGGGCATATGAGATTTACAGACAGATACACACATGTTATGCGTTGGTTTCTCGGTTTTTTGTTTTTCTTTCTTTTTTTTTTTTTTTTTTTGTTGATGCCAAATGTAAATTGAAAGTTGGCAAATGTGCAAAGGAAAACCAATTTTTTTTTCTCTGTTGCTGCACTTTAGAGACACGTGGGCAACAGCAGATCGATGGGGCAAGTAAAAGTGTTGCACTCGCTTGTGTGTAGTCAATTTTACTGTCGCTAGGCAAGTTTCTTCCAAAGTCATCGTGAGATGAGTTTTATTTTATTTGCTTTGCTCACCTGTTGTCTCCTGTTGCGGACTATGCGTTGGTGTTTGTTGTTGTTGTTGTTGTTGTTGTTGTTGTTGTTGCTGTTGTTGTTTGCTGTTTTTGTTCTTATTTTTGTAGCGACAACCACGAAATCGACACATACTTGCCGCTTGCCCCATGGGGCCCGCAAGCAATGCGAATGTTAAACCCTCCGTTTTAATGAATTTAATTTTGTCAACTTTAAGCAAAGCCGCCGCGTATCGAAAATTGTATTTGTTGTCGTTGTTGTTGTTGTTATTACTGATTTTTGTTGTTGTTTTAGTTGAGGACTCAATTTTGTTGGCTTTGTTGCCGCCAAATGGCCGCCAAATGACAACAGAAACTTGATGTTTATTTTCGAATTCTGTTGACTTTGGTATTGTTTGTCGTCGCTGTTGTTGTTGTTGTTAATTTGTTGCACTTGCATAATAAATTTTGTTTTTTGTTTTTATTGTTTTTGTTAATTGAATTATGTATTTGCTTAGAGTTTATAGTTAAAATGTTTTGAGCTGTTGCTTTTCCTTTTGCGACACTCTCATCTGCTGATGGGTAATTTTACAGAATGTTAGAAAAACTCTTCGCACTTCATTTTGCATAAAATTCATTTTACACTTTTCCCGCTGCATTTTTCGTAAACCATTCTGTCGCTTTAAGCCACGGCTTTGGCCTCGGGGCAATTCAATTAACACTTAAGCCGCAGCCCCAAATGCATTGCAGACAGACGCCAATTGATGAACAAACAAAAGCTTCGGGGACCCTTACAACAAACGCTGCGGAGGTGGAGGAGGAGGAGAAGTTGGGGCTTGGGGCACGTGGCATAGAGTAAAGTGTGGGTTGCAGCCATACGACTGGACTGACTGGCGGAAAAACAGACAGACAGACAATGCAACGAAACCCACGTAGGCAAGCACCGAAATGTCAGTTAAATAAAATCAACATGGCCAACAAATGGCTCGGACCAAACCAGCCAAATACACGCGCAAACCCACATAAGCCAAATGCAAACAGGGCAACTGTTGATCAGGATGCGACTTAAAAATACCCTGTTTATTATTTTAGATACTTCTGTACTTTAAATGAGATTAATAAATTGTATCTGAAAATCGTGTAACTATGTAATTTTAAATTTTTTATCTTTTTAAGAAATGATAAAATAACTAAAAGATTAAATTCCCGAAACATGATGATATTGAAATGACTTTTTAAAATATATTTTGTAAGATTTCAATTTTTGATTAACAATATTCAAATCATATCAAATGTCAGCAAACAAAACGGAAATCCCTTTTTGCAAGAGTTTGGTGTATGTTTTTCGTATATTCAAAATATATTTAATTTTCTCTAAAATTGTATTTTTCAACAAAACCACAACTACAAACATATATATACATATATATATTTATATATATAACCCCAATTACGTTCTAAGCTCTCACGCCAGGTAATGAAAAAACGGCACAGAGGTGAAAATTTGTGTGCTCTGAATTCGGTTTGGTTTGGTTAGCATCTGGTTTGGTTTGGTTTGGTTTTGGTTTTGGTTTGCCGCCTCCCGAAATGTGTTTGTACATGAAGGCCAACAAAAAAGGAAGAGTGAGTCAAAAAAAAAGAAACAATAGACAAGTCACAAACAGCAAACACACACCAACACCGACACAGACAGACACTCTTCTTTCTCGCAGTGAGTCAGTTCGGCAGTTCGCCAGTTCGTCAATCTGTCAGTCAATAGTCGAGTGTGTGACAATGGGTATATTGAATTAATCGGCATCCATTGGCTGACAGCACTCGTGAGGCGAGTGAAGAGAGATCTTCTTCAGAGCAGTGATTTAATTTCAGCTGCTGCCAGCTGTTGCATCATTTATTGGCATGTTCTACTCGTTCCTCTGCTCTTATCTCACTCATTGATAGTCGACAGCGGAAATGATAAAATTTCCGATTTTACAATGTCTGCAGCATGCAACGGCAGCAGGAGCGCAGGAGCGACAACAATGGTTCTGCCACTGAAGCGACTTGGGCTTGTGGCAGGCAACAAGGCAGCAGCAACAACATTTCACCATTGTTGGGGCATTGATGTTGATGTTGATTCAAGCTGATTGCTAAGTTGCAATGAGCATCGATGTGCTGCATTTGCAACTTGCCGCTTGAAATGCTGACATTGCCTTTGGTCAGCTGACAAAAGCAGAATAAAAGCATCAAGGATTTTAATGTAATTGTGGAAATGCATTTAAATCACTCGATAGATGGCAGAAAGTAACGAGAAAATGACAGTTTACAGTCTGAATATTAAGATAAATATTTATCATAGAAAGAAAGAGAATTCACTAACAAATGGAATCTTTTTTAAAGCCATAAACACTTTAAAAAAATATTTGTTTTATGTGCTGCCAGACCGACTAAAAAAGTGCTGCAGGCGAGGAAAACTTTTTGCATCGAACTATTTCAGGAAGCAACAACTTGAAAACTATTTTATCCAGTCGACAGAGCAACCAAACGCCATCAAAGCCAAACTTTCAACATACAAAATACACTTTCCAGATGAAAATTTATTTCTTATTTCAGTTTCTTGTGCAGAGAGTATATATATAATTAAACTAAGAATTTTTTAATTAGAAATATTCTAAAGTAATATTCATTAGTATCTGTCGTACAGCTGGCAGTCGACCATTTAATATCGGGGAGTTCACTCTGGCAGCAACTGGCGGCTGGCAACCGACAACTTGCAGCAATTTGCAATTTGTTGCCACGTTGCCCGTACGCAGCGCACCGCCGACTATTAAGCGATTTGCATCTATTTTTTCCCCGTATCTCTCTGCCCCTACTCTCTTCGGATTCACTCGAATTTACCCCTAGCAACCGGTGGCTAACCACAGCAACAGCAACAACAACAACAAGAACTAAAACCAAAAAAAAAGCAAGCCACAAAAACTATTTTTATGCCAATGGCGACAACCGCAAAAGCGTCACACACACACTCACAGAAGTACATAAAGTTGCACACACACACACACACACACATACTGCAAATACTGAGAATAGACGGAGGTAGGATTAAGGGTAGGGGTAGGTAGGCGTTCGTTGGTTAGCGTTGGTCGCTTACATTATGTCAATAGCATAGGTAAAAGCAATTGTGGGGCAGGGGAGCCACGGGCACTGTCCGCCTGTCCATGTCTGGATAAGCAAACGATGTTCATTAATGGCGCACGCCAGAGTTTTGCGAGCGGCAAAAGCCAAGTTAACAGATAACAAATGCAACACTGCAAGAAATGTTGCCAGCAAAAAAGCTTTAAGCACTTATCTGAGTCGATTACACTTAAACAAACTTAGCATCTGAAGATATATAAATGTTGGTAATTTAACATTATTTTTTATACTAAAAGTTTTAACTATTATTGCCAGTTAATTAATTTTCTAACGTTTTTCTTTTTTATTTCTATCAGTGCATACTATATAGTAACTATAGCTTGAACATGTCATTCAATGGGTCGACCTTTTCATTCTCTTTATTCATTCATTTCATTTCATTACATTTCATGTCATTTCATTGTTTTTTTTTTTGTGGCAATGCAAACAGACAACAATGTCTACACACACACTTCAACACGCACCCGCACACACACACACACACACACACACACACACACACACAGAGATACTGTGCAGAAATTGGTGTGAGCACAAGTGTCATTAGGCGGCGTCGAGAAGCGCGTCACGAACTTGAGCATCGATTACTGAAGGACGACAACGGAGTGGAGCAGGACGCAGGACATTACAGGACCTAAACATTTCGTATTTTGCATGAAATGCTCAATTTGTTGGATCAATAACCTGTTGCGCTGCTGTTGTACAGTTGAAGTCTTCAACTATGAAAGTGAGATGGAGATAGACTCTCTTTCTCTGTCTTTTTCTTTCACTTGGCTTCAACATTTTTCTCAGCCAAGTCAACGCTGCGTATGCGTGATACAAAAAGCGTTATTGCGTTAATTTTAACGGCAACCTGCGAATAAATTAACAAAATATCATACTAAAAAATACAAGAATAAACTGAAACGAAGCACGCGTTTCAGAGTGTATAAAAAAAAAATGAAAAATAAAAAATAAAAAGCAATATTATTAAAGTGGAGCACATAACTGGCAGCAGTTGGCAGACAGAGAGGCAGTTAAACAGCGTCGACGAATTGTGCTGCCTGCTGCCTTTAAATATTAATAATAATAATTGTGCAAATATACAATAAATCTCATTATCACATTTGCTGTGCTCGTGCATTCAATTATTATCGCACAACAAGCAACAGCTCACACACGCACACACACACTCACACATACACACCCAACACAACCCAAACAAAATTGCTGTCTGTCATTTGACAATGCTACATAATTCTTGCAAATATCTACAAGCAAAATAAAACAAAACAAACAAGTAAGATGCTGTAGTCGAGTTGGCTCGACTACGATATACCTTTAACCCAGTTGTTAAATATATTTTTGTTTTATTGGCAAATTTCCCTTTAAGATGATTTGCACTCAAATGCCCGAACTGAATGGTTACAAACACGTGCATATACGTACATACATACACATATACACACGTACACGAAATAGTAGTTATCGGGGCTCTGCAGAATAAACACAATTATATTGACGCTAGCGTCCATTATCATGCCATCTCTTTCTCACACATGCGTTTCCCTATGTATGCATACAGAAAATGCTTGCGGCTGCTGACAGAAGTAAGATCAATATGAAAATATATTTTCGACTATAATTTTGGTGTTTCTTATCCGATCCTAATGAAATTTCGGCAATTAATGCATATGCATAGTATTTATTATTTAGAAGCCTCTGCCTCTTAAATTGTGGAATTTATAGCTATCGGAAATCGAAATGTATGGATAATTCAGAAACTGAAGCAGTTATCGATAAAACAAAGCAAACTTAATCTGCGCCTGGTACACGTGATCTTATATTCCAAATTTGAAGTCCCTAGCTCTTATAGTCTCTGAGATCCGCGCGTTCATACAGACGGACGGACAGACGGACAGACGGACAGGGCTATATCGACTCGGCTGTTGATCCTGATCAAGAATATATATACTTTATGGGGTCGGAGATGCTTCCTTCTGCCTGTTACATAAATTTGCACAAAACCATTATACCCCTTTTACCCATTTTTAATGGGTTAAGGGTGAAAAAAAAATTAAGAAGAAATTTATTTAAAGACCCTTAGAAGATGAGAGTCTCATTAAAAGATGTCTTTATAAAAATTACAAATATTTTCTAAACTTTTAAACAAATAGCACACAGAAGTCCACAAAAGTAGCTGAAGCCTCTTTATTAAGTTTCCAAAAAGTTAAGATGAGTTTCCATTTAAAGTGGCAGACTTTAATGATTAAATCGCATTGTTGCTTGTTGCTAATCGAAATAACATATATATATGTATATATTTATTATATGGCTGAAACATTTCGTGATCATGGTATTAGACATGGTATTAACATATTAAGGCTCTCGCAGGGGAAAACAAAAGCCAAAAGCCAGACAATCAAAGCAGACGTCGAGAAGCGGGAAAACATCTTGATAATAAAAAGCCGCCGCTTATCAATTTATCAGCAGACGGTGCAACAAGAGCAGCTGTCTCTCTCTCTCTCTCTCTTTCCATCTCTCTCTCTCGGTTAAGCACATGTGTCATCATTATTAAAGTTATCATTTTGTGCCATTACATTGAAAATTGTACATGGAATTTACAGCTAACAAAAACACATTTTGCTGACCATTTGCAATTTGGCTTTAAATGTGCAATTTAATGGGCAGCACATCTGCGTTGACGTGGGCGCAACAGAGGGGGCGGGGTGTGGCATCTACAGCTTTATGATTGTCATAAAAACACAAAACAGATAGACGACCAGACTGACAGACTGCTAGCCGGATAGACGGACGACAAAACTATAGTGTGAGAGAACAGGGCGCGTGTCTGTTTTCCGACTGCTGGCGACTGTAAGTGGAGAGGAGCTAATGCCGGCTTGCTTTGACATCTAACTATCAAAACACAAATATATATTCACATATATATATATATATATACTCTTATATATGTAGTCATTTTTATTGTTATGCCGCTAGCTATTTAAATATGTTTTTATATGCATTTGTGTTTAGTGCCGTGCCGGCTAGTCAAGTGCCATTATTGAAGGTCACTGCAAACTGTTAGCCAAACTGTTATGACTGGCTATCAAAACGCTACTTCACATAAAGGAAATGCTAAGCAACGCTCACGGAAAATCGCATAAAAAAATAA
Source organism: Drosophila kambysellisi (assembly GCA_035042185.1). Lineage (NCBI taxonomy): Eukaryota > Metazoa > Arthropoda > Insecta > Diptera > Drosophilidae > Drosophila > Drosophila kambysellisi. Next base: position 1,396,101 of record JAWNLS010000945.1, on the reverse strand, counting down.
TAGATGGCAGCATTGCCTTGAAAATGTAAACTCTACCGGCCACTTTAAGAAATTAGGGGCCAGCCATCAAAATAAATTATCTACAATGAATAAAATTGAAAATTAACAAATTGCAAAATGCATTTGGAATTAAGAAAAAATAAATAATAAAAATACATGAGCAACTATTAAAATACCCTCCAAATAATCTGCAAAATCTCGGAAAAACACACAAAAAAAAAGTATTAAAATGAGATTTGTTTTGCCATCAAACAAAGCTTAACGCCAAACATTAAAATATTCCTAGAAGAGAGCTACCAAATTGTATTGCTCATTTTATTTCTGCACTTTCGATTGCTTTTTTAAATGCCCGCATGTGCCTCATACACACACGCACACGCACACACACACACACACCATAAACACACCACACACACTTGGAATGAGTAATTTCGGATAAGGAACAAAAATCTAATTGCTGTTTGTTTAATTATAGCTAATTTTAATGCATGCTTGTGGCGGGGCTGGAGTGTGTCCACTCCCCTCCCCCTCCTTCTCCTCCTCCTGCCACACACCGACATTCACCCACAATCGCTCAAGTGTACGCCACGCGTCTCATATTTTTTGCAATTATTTGCAAATAAACAATTTTTAAACAATTTCGTTGGCATTTTGCGGTTTTTAAACACACACAAAACTTTCTTCAACAATTCCCGTTTGCCTGCACTCCCCGCCCCGGACTCTGGCCGCTTGCCGCCTATCACGTTTCCAATTTAATACAACACAACCCGAGAAAATGTTGCCTCGTCGCGCTGTCAGGCGTGGCAACTTGAGTAAGATTTTCAATTTTACTCGTGCTGCTCGCTCCTCGTAGATGAAGAAATATTGAAATTTTATGCTCGCAGCAAAATACCCTTAAGCATGGCGCACGCAGCAGCGAGAAGCAAGAGAAGCGAATAATGGCCCTAAGGCGTTGCCAGCTAGTTTTCTTAACATAAATCTCTTTGTCGCATAAACTTATTTGCTCGCTTTCTGCTTACAGCAGTGCCTCGAGTTTCCAGTTAGCCCCGTCTCCTGTTGCCACGCTTTGTTGGACACCAAAGGAAGCAAGAAACAAGTGGAAAATGTACCAAATGATTAAGATTGACTGGGGGAATACCTCTTTTAAGTTAATGTACATCATGCACACATATTTGTTTATCAATATTTATACTTTTTTGTGCCTCAACAACTTGACCTTGTTTAACAAAAGCTGTTTAAATGTGAAACTAAATTAGTTTATATTTTTTTGGAATTAGATTAGAATATCGTCATACTCATTCTTCCAGAACTCTTTCCGGCATTTTAATTATCATCAGAATATAAGAGTCTCTTTGTACCCGTTCTCAAGTCTACAGGGTATGAATAAAGAAATAAGCACAAGAATTTAAATATATTACATATTCACAAGTCGCACAAAGTATGAAGAATACTTCAAAAAGCGAAATTACGCGCTCCCCTTTCTATTTTTAATCTCACACAAAATTAATTATATGCGAAATATATTTTTATAATTTAATAAGTGCAGTGCGCATCAGCATCAGGAGGACCATGTCAGGGAAGGGGGTGGGCATCAGGGTTACATAAGTAGCTCCAAAGTCTGTTCAGATTTTGTTTGTGTTGCGTTCTGAGTTATCATTATGACATGCTCAAAATTACCAATGACAAACGTGCCTCGCCTGCCAAACGAACAAACACAGTGTGTGGCGACGTTGAGGTCAACATCCAGTTGAAAGGGGGGCGTGGCACCGGCTGATTGCGCCCAGTCAACGATTTTCACTTGGTCGTGGACACAGCCAGATAACTTTGACAACATCCTGAAACATGTCGGCAGCAAAATTAGCTTGTTTGTCCATCGCCTCACGACTGACTCCGCTCTGCAGCTCCTTGCCACGCTGCGCCCTATTGAATTGGTCCCTAGGTAAAAGAGGGGTGGTGGATGTGTAGGGCGCGCCAGGAGAAAGCATACAGCTATTGCCAAGAATTTAAATGGCACATTTAAGATTTTGATTAAACAAATTTTATGCGTGTGTGTGCAATCGCACGTGAAGAGGGGTATTCGTTTAGGTAGGAGAAGGGGGGAAGAGATGGCAACAGCTGTGTCGCATGCCCAAAATCACATTAGGTATAGTCCTGTGCTATCTAATAACATTTTCAATCTGTTGTTGCGACCACTTTTCCTTATGATTCATACTGCGGCAAAATGATTGTCAGCTGTGGCCATTAAATAGGTATATTAAATCCGAGTGTTTGCCTAATCTGTATCTTTACCGGTTATAGGTCGAGAAATTGAATTATATTGAATTGACTGGGCCAATTTATTGTCAGGCTTATCAGTTGATTTTTTGTTTTTATTTTCTTTATATATGACAGTATAATTTATTGGCTGATGTTTACAGAGTAAACATAAATCGATCATTTGTACTTTTTGACATTCTTAAATTTTGATTGGATACTGTTTGGTTAGGCAGCATCAGCTTGATTTGCTGTAGAAATTGCAAAATAACTAATAATAATATTTTGTGTAATAAATGATGCATCTAAAGAAATTTACATTTATTTTATAAATCGTTTTGCATAGTAATAATTAATGACACGTTTGCAAAGCCCACGATTTCTTAATTTGCTACAGTACGAAACACAATAATTATCAAAATCTGTTGATATGCTATAAAAACCGATTTTATTCTTCTAGGGGGCTGCTGCTGGCTGCAAACACTGTAAACTTCGATACACAAATCATTAATTATATTATGTGACAATAAAAAATACGTGTGAACACGAACGTGAACAGCGCTATAGAAAAACATTCGATAAATCAAATCGATATAATATAAAAAAAATATATATATATCAATATACTTTTATATTTTTTTATTAATTAGCCTTCTGGTGTTTATGATTGTGGAGCTGGCCGAAAGTGGTTCAACATAAAAATCAAATAAACAATAAAAATCCAAGCAATTAATTAGCCCCGTTTATGGAGCAACAAATATATATTTGGTATAAATAATTTTAAGTATATTTATCTTTCTTTCCTTTGTTATTTTTCGTTTATTTTTGGCGTGGAAATCGTCAGCAATTAGTTGACAAAATTCGCGGAAATATTTTTGGCTTGTTTGTCTTAATTTTGGTTGGGCTAAAATTAGCAGCAAGACAACAAGGCTAAAACCGCTGACCGCAAGTGACTTGCACTTGGCCATGACGTTAAAGCCAGCTCCTCACGCACTAATGAAGACAAAGTAGTTGTTTATTTAGCTGCAGCAGTTCAAGAATCAGGCCACCCACACAACCAGGTGGCCGATGGGTGTTTCATTGGGTGGTGCAGTGGATGGATTGGTGGGTGGTTTAGTGGCTGGTTCAAAGGTTGGATATGTTGCGGCCGGTTGCTTTCAAGGTTGCTGCTGCTGCAGTTGCTGCTGCAGCTGTTCAAAGGCTTTTCAGCTTGCACAAGTGGAAGCCACTTTGCTTCAAGCAAAATACCTTGCATACTTTTCAGCAGAGAAGCACACAAACTCACACAAACTCACACACACACACATATAGATATACAGGTATATAAGCACACCTGCAGTTGAGTTTAAAGCAAATACAACTTAAAGTCAACATCAGTTCAGCAATTAGCAGCAAGCTAAAAGCAAGAAATACTCGTCTTTGTATTAGTATTCACACTCAAACTAACACTCACTAACATACACACACACACACACACACACACACACACACACACACACACACACACACACACTTGCACATTCGCATTCAGTTCAAGTCAACCATTAAAATCAACAGCAGTCAATGAACCTCTGACCAGTGTGAGGAGACAAAACACAGCAACAACAACAACAACAATCAACAAAAACTAAACGTAGCAAAAGGAAAAAGTATAAAACAATAGCGCTCTAGTAGGGAGTGCACGATGCCGAGATACCCTATACTCTATATGCTATATATATATATGAAAATGATTTGCCTTTGGCTCTAATTGTCAGCATGTAACGTAAATCATAAATCGATATTTATCGATAGCTTGTATACCTATATTTCAATTCATTTCCTTTTGTTACTCAAGCAATTTGCAGATATATACAACTTCATGATACCCTTAGTTAGCCATTTGCATGAGCAACAGTTAAAATAAAAGTACTCAAGTCTTGGCTGAGACGGGTGGGTCAAATGGCGGGGTGTGGGGGGAGTGAGGACTACGCAAGTTGGCAAGCGTAATAACAGAGAGTGCGAGAGTCGTTAGCTGCTGCTGTTGTTGTTGCTGCTGCTGCTATTTGATTATCGTGTCATTTGTTTTGCGTACTCATTCATTCACTCATTCATTCATTCATTCAGTCACTCAGTCGTTCAATGGACCGCGTTCGCGCTTTGGGCGCTAAGACAATAACAAGAAAATGATACGGGCTCATGTTGTTGTTGCAGTTGTTGTTGTTGTTGTTGTGACAGTTGCAAGTTGCTTTTGCCTGCTTCTGCACTTCTCTATAATTGTCCAGTTACAAGCACAACAACAACAACAACAACAACAAAGTGACGCCAGCTTTGAGTGCGGACGAGCGCTGCAATTTCTATGAATGGCTGCTGCCCGTCAAGAGTGCCACACCCACAACAATACTCTTGTAAACGAGTACAATGACGCCCCAAACACAGACACAGACACAGACCTTTCCAACTGAACTACTTCACATTCAACACTAACATGGCACAGAGGGTATGATAAGTGCAGAACAAAGATACCAAATAGAAGATTTCACATTTAACTTTATGGTTCCGAATTAAAAGCATCTTTACGTTATTTTTCTTTTAATTTATTTTAATTTCTCCCTTTTATTAAATAATTTAATTCATTCGTTATTTTAAATTTATATTTATTATATACTACTGTGAACTGATTCAAAATTTTACAAATTTCCAATTTATTTTAAATATTTATAAAAAAATATATAAAATATTTGTATGACTATATACATTATATCTGTATAGTCAGACAAACTTCCAGTTTTCAAATGCCCTGCTTGCATCTTCATGTAATTGACTTGTAAGCGGATAGTGAATGAGTAGTGGGAGTGAATGCGAGTGAGTGTTTGTGAGTTCTGCGCTGGGTGCAGTTCAATTAATCGGCTGATTGCGCACACACTCCCTACAGCAATCTTCGTATACCCGTACACACACACACACACGCACACTCACACACATCGGGCGACAGTCTGACTGACTGTTAAAGATTTTAATTAATATGTCACGTTAATTGCGAATATTGCGAGAATGCACTCGAGCATTTAAAAAACATATGCAACCGATTTGCATTTTACATGCAATTTTTGAATCGGTTAAACCAAATTGCAATTATTAATAATTGATATAAGGGAGCACTTTCATGTAAATAAATAAATTGAACTGTTTAAAATCTGCTGTTGTCGAATGCATTCATTTTAATAGCAAACCAAATTGCATTATTTTTTGCTTGCTGAACAATTTGAATATCATCAGATTAGCGTCAAACGGGTCGTATACGTTATATGGAAGTTGATACATTTTTTGGATAAAGAAATTAAGAAATCTGTGGCACAAATGTAAACTTTTAATCATCAATATTGAAAAATCTTAAAAGTATAAATTCTAAAATCAATAATCAAATAAGAACCTTTTTTCCTTGTAATTTGTATTCGAAGTAAGCGAAATATCAATAAAATCAAATGGATCTGAGTGTATTTTAAAGGTGGAGTATAAAGTTCTATTAGTTTTTGAGGAACTGTTGATTTAGCTCAGAAAATATATGTATATCTACTATATTTCCTTCTGCCTTTGTGTATGTTACATATGCAAAACTTAATTACACCCTTGCTTAACCCTTTTCGAAATGGGTTCACATCAATTATTTAAAACACTCATTAACAACTGTCACACTGAATGCACATTTGCCTTGGGTTTTCCTTGAGTGAGCACCACAACCTCAGGAAAATTTCATTTAGCCATCAACCTTGACCACCTGACTTGACATTCTGGCACAAGTCCTTTGCATTGAGGCATGCAGTCAACTCAAGCAAAACTCAAATGGCAAAATACACCAAGAAGGAAAATCGACAAGACCCTGAAGAAAAACAAACCTGTCAATAAAAATCTGTCACAAATGCGTTCGAGCAGTTCAAAGAATTTTTGTTTTCAAAAAAAAAAACCACGCAAATAAATAACAAACAATTTGCCAGAGAAAAATTACTCATACGCTTAGTGGAAATTTTTGCGACAAATGAAAGTATTTTTGATTTCAAATTCCAAAGCAATGAATGATGAAATGTGTAGAAATACCCTCAATAAAGAATTGCTCTGTAATTTCCGTGTTAACGTTATTTCAGACATTAATTTCGAAATGTTTACATATTTATAATAATTAATAGGTAAAAGGAAGAAACTGGGTAATCTTAGGGACCATAAAAGTTAGGGGTGTCAAATTTGGGATTCAAGTTCTCGAATACCATATATTATTTGATAGATAACCTTTACTGAAATCGATTTAAGATGTATATTTCTATTAGTGTATTTATACATTTTAATAAATGCTATTTATCATCAGGATATTTCAGAGTATTTCTTAGTCTTGCTCTCTCGACCAGTGCACTCTAACTTGTTTATAATCAGCGCTAAGCTAAAATTTCAAAATAATGCGCAACATATTTTAGCCATATTCGCAATGTGTGAAAATCTAATCAAAAATTTCACCCACACTCACCAATACACAAACACACCCACACACTCATTGTATATATTTTAGATGGCAATTCCACAAACTGCTACAAAGTCACAAACTGCAACAATTTAAATTAAAAAACTTTTTTTTGGCATATTTTTGCGACTTTTATTTTGTTTAAAATTGTTATTATTAATTTGTTGTGTTTTATCTGCATATTAATTTAAATTGTATAAGTGAAAAATGTGGCTTTTAGTTTGTGCAAACAAATAGAAAAATAATTGAGCAGCTGCCAGTTGGCGCCGTCTCGAGACTATCGCGTGGGAAAGGTAAGCGATAGCACTGGGGAACTTTGGATTATTTTAGAAATAAAAGCAAAAAAAAAGGACTTGAACTGACAGTTCTGATAGGTGATTGAGATCTTTATGGTGCTTTATTGAACAAAACTAATTTTGTATTTAAAACATACACAATAAAGTCGAAAGCAACTACTCAAATATCAATAATTTCGATGTTTTGTGAATTTCATTTTAGCACGCAAATTAATCATTGTCGGCCATCAGTTTTTAGCCAAAACGTATTTATTAAGCCAAAAAAAAAACTTATCTATGCTTCTCGCTGTCTGCGAATAAAAACAAAACAAATTTCGCAGAATTGCGCTTATCGCATAATTGGGGCTATTTTTTTTTATTATCAGTCAGGCGCAGACACGGAAACCCTTACCTATCCCTATGAGCAATTAGCTTAGGCTTTAAAACCAGTTAATAAGCAAATTTTGTGCGTTGCCAACTTGTAAATATTTGGCTTTGTTACCAAGACTCAAAATTTCAAATATTAGTTAGTCATAACCAAGAGTGTTGTCTCGTGTTAATCAAGTGTTAATTAGTTTTTGATTACTTGAACTCACGCAGACATTACGTGACGTGAACTGATCAATCTAAAGTTTCCAGTCACAAATAAATAAAGTTCAAATATCAATATGAATAGCTGAATATCTATTGTCAACATCAAACGGAAACTTTTTTACATGCGAATTCATTGAAGATAATCACAGTGAATTATCTATATCAATAAACAACAAGATATTCATTTTTGTCAATTGATATGGAAATCAGTTTCTTTATTTGAGCGCATTACCATGAAACGCAAGTGCGCAAATAAATCTCGCATTATAATTTATCTATCTTGGAATTTTTTTAATATTTATTTTATTAATGCTTGCACTTATAGGTAATTCAAGGGGGGGAGGGGTCTATAGGGAGTCTATTTGTCTTTTATGGCGAATTTTAAGAATGGAAAAATTGTGCTTCTCATTTGGCATTTGTAATTGTTTTCTTTGTTTATTTTATGGTGGTCATAAAAACAAAGCAAAAGAAGAATAGTTCTTGGAAAGTGGAAACTGGAAAATTATCGTAAGAGATAAACAAACATTACATGTTAATTATTTCAATAATCTTTCGATTCACAATCAATTGTACAAAAGTATCAAAAACTGCAACTCAATTGAATATTGAATATTTGTTTATGCCGTATTTTAATTGGCTTATATGCGTCTTTCTGTCTCTCTATCCTTTTGGCCAGCACAAAAAAGAGACCTCAAATGTTTATGCTATATATACATAAATTCATTTCATTTTCGTATTTCTCAAAGGCAAACAACAGTCAACTTTCAAGTTTGGGTCTTGTGCCAGGTTGGGTTGCGCTGCCGCCGAGCACTGCATAAATTGTAAGACGATGCCTCGAGGGCGGTCTGTGTCTGTCTGACAGCGTGTATATGTTTACAATAATCAAATTATAGCACGATGTTGCACATTAACAAAAACAGAGGAAAGAAAACAGTTGGTTGAAACAAAAACGAGTAAAAGGTTTCCTGTAACAAAAAATGAACGTTGCGTTTTCTAGGAAATTGAAACTTGAATCGCATTTTGAACTGGCTACGCAAAAAATAAAAAAACAGCTGGAATGAAAAGCAAGGAGAGGGCACTCAATGTAAACAATATGAAAAACAAATAAACAACCGAGCAGCAATACCCAGTTTGGTTGAAACGCATATTTAAATTGGCAAAACAATGGAAAGGTTTCAACGAAAAAAAACGTTTGAGCAATTTTGATAGAAAAGTTGAATGATTTAAAGTATTCTCACACAAATACTTATGAATTAATTAAATATATATTTACTTAGTTTTACTTCCCTTTTTGTTCTTTAAATAATTAATAATAATAAGAAAAGTTGAATAATCAAAAATCTGGAATCTTATATAAATTTTGCGTTTACTGAAAATTGCATTATCGTGGGAAATTCTAGGCAATAGCACCGCATTTTTATTGCATCAAAAAGTGGTTATAGTGAATTAAAAAGTACTAAATCAATTAGCCTAATAACAATTAAACAAGTTTATACATTGCCCCCACGCCAAAAACCACTCCCCATCCCATTTTACAAGCCGCAAGTTTTAATCAGTTATTAAGGGTCTCTAGCCGACAAGTATTTCCCCGCCTCTGATAAGCCTCACGTTTTTTTTAAATGGCGAACACAGAGCAATTAACTAATTAACAATAAAAAAAATGAAGAAAAAAAACAGCGACAAGTACAATAAGGAAAATTAAAAATGCACTTCGCTTACGAAAAATAAACAACAACAAAATCATTTATAGAGGCGCCACAGTGGACGTTGCGCTCTTTCACTCTTTCGCCCCACCACCCCATTTATTCCAAATCGCTCTCTCTCTCTTTCTCTATCTCGCTCAAGTAGGTTTGCTGTTTGGGATTTAAAAGCATCAATTTGTATTCTATACACTTTTATATAAAGCGCTGGAAAATTTTCCATCAGCTGTGCACGCGAGAGGAAAAGAGAGCAAAGCAAAAAATAATAATAACAATAATAATCATCATCTAAAACAAAGCAAAGCAATACAACAATACAATAAGAACTCACAAAACAAAAGCCAAAAGGCAAAAACATAAATAAACAGAGACTAAACGCAACAGAGGGCGCAAACGCGTTGGAGCGAGCGGGAGAGCAAACGAATTGTCATATTGCTGATAATCAATGTGTGTGGGATGTGCTTATGTATAAGAGAAGCATATATATTTTTATATATGTACATATGTACACACATATAAATATATATACATATTTATATGGCAATTAATGAAAAACGTTGGTATGTCTGCCAAAAATTTAGATATATTGAAATATGTACATTTCATTAATGCAGATTTATTAATTCTTTTTTGTTTTTCGCTCAAATCTACAACAGAAAGCGTGCGAGCAAGAAAGAGATAGCAAGCAGTATGCTGCCTGATAAGCTGCAGCCGCAACGGCGAAGTGCGCGCGTCGCTTGCGGCGAATTAAGCGCCAGAGCCAAGGTAGCGAGAGCAACAGCCGCAGAGAGAGGGAGCAAAAGAGAAAGAGAGAGAGAGAGCAGGTATGACGACAGCAGCAGCCAGCTGCGAACAGCGAACAGAGGCAGAGACCCCAAAAAAAAATATATATATATTCATATATGTATATATAAAGGCATTCAGCGTGCGGGCGTCGCTGCCGACGTTGCCGTTGCCGTTATCGTCGACGTCGACGTCGACGTCGCTTGTCGCGTGGGCAGCGCCATTTCCTCCATCAATTGCAGGCATAAAAGCGATCGGTTTGCTTAATACCCTGTATCCAAAATGGTCAAAAGTTATATGCTCAGAAACGTTTTACATTTAAGCATATTTTCGACTATTTATTATCTGCTCTATCAAAAAAAAAACTTTTGAATACTTTGATAATTAGAAACAATCGATTTGCATTTCTTGAAAACTAATTTTCCACTTACTAGCAGCAAATCAAAGCTTCTTACAGGGCAACTGCCAGTCGAGTCGAAATATTATGCTTGCTATTGTTGTATTTTCTGTTCCATTTGGCACACATTTTGCTGTAGTTCGATTTATGACGCAAGTTTCACCGAACTCAACCAGAAATGCCATTCAAATGATTCACAATTAAAATCACCCCCGATAGCAGCCGTAACAATTTCTCAAAATTTACCCACTATTCATTTTTTTCAGTCAAACTTGCATGCAACACAATTCACAGTAATTAATAAAAAGCCAAATCTGAGTCAGAGCAATTAATAGACGACGACTGGACGCCAACCAAAGACCAAATGTATACAGATATATCCTACATATGTTTACATATGTTTTATCCTAGCTGTTTATTTTACGGGGCAACCTTGCCAGACATATGTATATATGTATCTAAATTTGTTTATATGTAGCCCAATATTGGGGCAATATTTTATATATTTTATATGATCATAATAAATGTGTAAGATAAAAAAACACGTTTGACTCGCTGCCAGAAATCGAAGGGGATTCCATCACCTAAGCAACATAAATAAAACAAAATTTCTGTTTTTTTGCAGACTGAAAGATTGATAATTGTTTTGTACTTTCGAGGTCATTTTCTTGTTCTCACGGAAGAAAGTTTAGACAAGCTGTAAGAGCTTATTTAAAAATTGTTGGAAGTAGTATTTCAAAAAACCTCGAAAAAAAATAATACTTTTACACATTTTGCAAAACATATGGGTAAATATGAATTTATGGCATTTCAAACGATTTTTGGCTTTTGTGATTTTTTAAAAATAATTATTTATTTTGATTTGTTGAAAAATTTAAATATTTAATTTGTGCAAAATGCATTTGAGGCAAACATGTTTTATTTTGGCTAATGTAAAATCTTGAAATTCTTCTGCGTTTCGCGTCTTTCTCTTATAGCATCTTTCTCTCTCCAACGTTGACACGTGCCACAAAAACAAAAAAAAAAATAAAGAAAAAAAGGCAAAAACAACGACAGCTGATTGACAATTTATAAGAAAACCAGAAACAAAACAAGAAAGGGAAGAAGCAAAAGCCACAAAGAAATGCAATAATGATAAAATGTGCCAAAAAATCACAAAGAATAAACATCTACAAACAGTTATAAGAAAAAGTAAAGTTAAAAAATGTGTGAGAACGTAAGTGAAGCCAAATTAAAAACCCATAAAATAAGCAATTTAAAAAACTAATCATATGATAATAATATAGTCAAGAGTAGTCATCGTGATAATGGCAACTGAATAGAAAAAAGTGCGCTGACGTCAAAGAAACGCTAACATAAATTAACCAAAAGCAGTTGAGCAATAAAAGAATCAAGAGACACTGAAAGAGATGACAGGGAAGCATATACATTTTTTTTTTTTTTTTTTTGTTAAACTTTAACATAAGAACTGTTAACCCACTTAGGCGGCCAGCCAAAAACAAGTTGTCAAAGCAAACAATAACAAAACCCACTCCAAATACCAAAAACAAAAACAGGAAGAATTCCCAAGAGGCCCCCCCCCTATCATCTCCCCCAGCAGTTACCCCTCGCATTCCAATTTTGCCGTTTAAGGCGCACAATAATAATCCAGCTGTAATTACCATATATGTAAGTTGTTGTCAAGCAATCTCAACTGGCCAAAGTATCTTTTGTATGGCATTTTCAAACCAGATCCCCTCCCTCCATTGCTTTGTCTACGATTAAAACCCCCTCCCTCTCACCAGTCCTATTACAGCTGTACATTTACGGAGCGATCCGGACAGGATAGGATTGGAATCGGGATCGAGTCTGTGGCCGCAATTAGCCATCAAGTTGAAATGGAAGAATAGCTGCCAGTTAAGTAATGAGAGGAAAGAGATAGGGGAGGGTGAGAGGGAGAGAAAGATAGAGAGAGAGAGAGAGGGAAGGAGATATCTCATTTTAAAAGAACTCAAGAGAATTCTCAATATTAACTGTTTGAATTTAAAAAGTGCTACTAATTAATTATAAAAATCAACTAAAATAACACTTTTAACAGTTCAAGCGAGTTTTTAAACTATTTGTATTATGTAAACATTTGAGTTCGTTGTTAACTGTAATTATCCAGAAATTTCACACATATTTTTTTCAATCGGTACATATATCTCATTGTCTAGACTCAAACGCAAATGTGCCAATTCAGTTAGCAGTTTTTTTTTTTTTGCCATCATGAACCCCAATAAACCCGAACGCACCTTCAGGTTGTCGTCGTAGTAAAAACTGAATGATAAGGTCTATATACTATATCTGGCCCGCACACGACTTGCTGTTTATGGCTGCCATTATCATCACGTGGAATTACCATTGTTATCCACCAGAATTAAGAAATATACATTACTCATATAGGAATATTAGCACGGTTTCAAATACATTTTTATTTAGATGATGATAAGAGTTATTTTTTTTTTTTGAACAACAAACAAATTTAATGCCGTCACTTGGGCAAAATAACCATTGGCCATGATTATATTGCTATGATAAAGATGATAATAATGGTGAATTTTTGTCAAATTGGTCAAGTGCTCAAAATTCTGGCTATTTCAAATGTCATGCAATGATGAAAATGTTGGCAATTGAAATTAAATTGGTTTTAATTTACTTTTCATTTCTAGGACAAATTAAATTTTCAAAATCATTTTAACGACCTTCAAAATACTCAAAATAAAAGCTCTCTTCAACCAATCACAGCAAAAAGAAAGCCCAAAAGCTGAAACTTCAAAACAGAAGAAGCAAAAGAGGCAAGAATCCAAGAATACAGCAACTAAAGAGCAAGTGCGACAGTCATTTCCGTTACATTTTATGTAAAAAGACAGACTTAATGACAAAACTTGCCAAAGCAGCAGCAACAACAACACACTCAAACAACAGCTAAACTAAAGTGCTCACATATATAAACTCTATCTCTCTCCCTCTCTCAGCAGAAGCAACAATAAAGGCATGTCCAAACTGAGCACACCTGTCTGCAAGTATTTGTGGCCGAGCAACTAGTCAAAAGGGGTGGGGGAGTGAAGAGAGGAGAGTTGCTGCTGCTCAGTCAGCTTATCTTTTACGCGTTGCGCACTCATTCGCCTTCTCTCTCTCTCTCGCACTCTCTCACACTCCCACCACTCTTTGTCAACTCTGTGCAAACAAAAGAGTGAAAAAACCTTAAATACAACACACACTTAATACAAAATTATGTTACGCGCTCCATAAATAATCATAATTAACAAAAATTATTATGCCACCAAAAATGCAGAAGAAAGAAGGCGAGATAATGTCATAAAATCAGCGGCATACGTTATAAAATGTATATGTGTATGTACACATATTACACATTAAATAAAATGATGTGCCATTAATTAAGTGACGGTATTTTTTGCACAAGAGACAAAGAAATAAATAAATAAGTCAAAAAGTGAGCAAAGAATGCAACGAGCTGGCAACGCCACAGCTTCTAGGATGATGTTCAAGAAAAGGCGGCGAATCTAACTCCGGCAGCTGCTGATCAGCTGTGTAAAGCAAAAAAAATGAAGAAACCAAACAAGAAGTGGAAGAGAGCGCCGAGAGTCGGGCTTTCAATCTTTCAACTCGAGTGCAAACTGCACTCCAAATTTTCAACTCAAAAACTTACAAATTCATTTTTTTTTTCTTGAATTGTGTTGGCAATTTTGTGCACTTTTTTTTGTTTGCTGTGCTGTTTGCATTTATTTTTAGCGGCTTGCCGAATTTTTTCGTCGTGGCTTTTTGTGCATAATTTTGCGCCTATTTGATTACTCTTATTGTATTATTTCACTCGTTAGACATATTTTCACACCTCTTTACACACACGCACACACACTCACACGAATGCTGTTGGAGGAGTGGGGTCGATGCAGAAGCAGAAAGCAGAATGAGCACGCGACCGTTGATCGTTGCCGTTTCTTTTTTCAGCTCTTTTTTTTGCTGTATTTTTTGCTAGAGCGCAGAATGAAACGAAAACGCAAAGAAAAATGAAAACGACGCGCGCATCTTGTTTTTACTTGAATAATATGCTGTTGCTTGTTTCGCTTGAACAAAACTCTGCCCGAAAAATAGAGCTAAATAAATTGAGTTGCGTTTAAAATAGTTGATTTTTATTTTTGTTTCTTTTTTTTCAAGCACTGTTTTTTTCGGGCCGCTTTTGCTATCGCGCACCAACCGAACACGTCGAATATCTGAGAGATACTAAAAACGAGTTGCGCTCAACGAGATTGTGGGGCTAAAGCGAAGGCGACTCGCGGCGAATTCGCCTAAAATCAACAAAACGCAAAACGAGCGCAAAAGAACATTGAGCGCTTTTTCGTTTTTGTTTTCCTATTTTGATGGCGGCTGTGTTTTGACTTTGCGTATTATTTACATTTGTCCGAGCGATTAATGAACTTCAGCTGGCGGGCGCTCTCTTTAGCGTCTATCGCACGCACTCAGTCGCTCTCTCTCTCTTCCGCTCACTCTGTGCATGTGTGTGTAGTTTATTGCTTTGTAGTTTTTTGTTCGCCATTTCAATTGCATTCGCATTCAGATTCGCATTCGCGTTCACATTCTCCCCTGTTGATAGCGTAAGTTTTCGCTTTGGTGTTGCCAGATTTCTTATCAGTTTTTGTTTAAGTGATTGTGACCTGGGAAATGGGCAACCTCTGTTGTTGTTGTTGTTGTGGTTGTTTGCTGCTGCTAATGTGACCATGGCCGTAATTGATTGCCGCTCTCTGTGTGGCAATAAGACTGGGCACGCTCGTAAATTTATGTATGTTTTTATTCAATGCATCTGGCATTGATGGAAAAGCTTATTTCGATTTGTGCCCCAATTGAAAGTTGGACAACGCGCCACAGGTTGTCAAAAGCAATGAGAAAGCATTCTCTGATTATTATAACATTAGCAAATGTAATTAGTGAATATTTAAAACAAACTATTAAATTAAATACTCATAAAAATTCTGGATTTTAATTCTAATTTGTCGAATAACGAAATTAAAACTCAAACAAACAATATATGTTATCAGATGGACAGACAGCTTCTCAGCTGTTGTTAACCGTTGTTTTGATTTATTTATTTGACAGAACAAAAGCTAAGCTCGAGCATGACTCAAAGCACACCAAACAAAGCAAATCGAATGCACCGTTAGTGAGCCAACAACCAACTATGGCAACAACAGCACCAGTAACAACAACTACAGTTTTGGCATGGAAAATAACGACGTCGAAGCCAAAGCCCAGAAATGTATAAATGCAGGCGAAAAAGCAAAAGCAACAACAACAATCAGAAACCGGCTTTGAGTTTTGAGTGGCAAAATACAAGCGAAAAGCGCTCAAAGCGCTGCTCACAGCTGTTTGCAGCTTTTCGATATCGAAGTGCGGTCACAAGAGCTTTAACTTTGCCAAAAAGCTTGGCAAGCTTACGATATGCGAATTGAGTGAGAAGTTTTAGGTACACAATTTTGGCTTATTTCGCTCAATGCCAATTTACCGGCAAAGGCAAACGGAAGGTGAACTCAACATTTGTTTTTGCCTCGTCGCAGTCGCTGACGCTTTGTTTGCCTTTGTGTGTGTGTGTGTCTTTGCTTGTGTGCGTGAGTCGGAAACGGAAATGATTGCAAGTCACAAAGCACAGCTGACTTTCGGCGACTTCCGCCGTTAAAAGTGTTGACAAAGCGGATAAGATGAGTTCTGCTCCACTCCAAGCCACACTTTACTGTACAGTGGAAACTGCATACATTGATTTTAATTGGGAGTTTAATTTGCAATTAATTATTATTTCTTTCAAATTCAAATTTAATTTGTAAGCAAATATAATATATAGAAATGACATTTATCGAGGCATCACTGTAGCCCCATAAATTGTGCAAAATTCACTTCGAGCCAACACTCAAATCTCAGCTCTTGTGTTTAGTTAGTTTATTTTGTTTGTTAGGGTTCTAAGGCTTGCTTGAAATTAATTAAAACTTTATGTCATTATTGTGCACAGCACCTACACCGCCCCCAATTCCCCTCTTATCCCCTTCCCCAACTCAACGCCTTAAACACATAGTTTTGGCATCTATTGATGAATCACTCGAATTGTTTGTTTGTTTGCTGGCTTGGTTGTTTTTCCATCCTGACTTGCCATTGGTCGGAAAATTAATTTCCACCTCTTTCATCTGTTTGCGATAATTTGTACGCCTTGCCGCATTAATCGTGGGCCAAAAACACACACAAATTGAAATTGAGTAATGCAAATTGCAAATCAGTCAAGCGTCCAGCTTAAGCTAAACAAAAACAGTTGGCTACAAATGGTGGCAGGCAGTGAGACAGGAATTTATTGTTGCCACATTAATTTCGATAGCCGAAACTGTATTACATATGAGAAGCTTATTATTATATTTTATGTGGAAAGAATGCGAATTTTTTGGAAAGGTTTCAATTTTTAAATATTATTGTTACAAAACATCGATAAATTTTGGTTGTTTGAGGGTGTTAATTATAGGAAAAGGTCATCAAATTGGCAAACTTTGCTGCACAACTTAAATATATATTTTACCTGCTTGCTGAGGCATAATGAACCCACTCACAAGCTCAAGTTCATTAATATTTCCGACAATGGCTAATAAGGATAACAAAAGAGAACAGAACAGAAAAGAACAGAATAAATATTGAGGTTGTTCAACTAGAGGAGGATTCACTCTGTGTGTTTCTGTAAACTTCAAAACTTTGTGTTCAAGCAAAACTCAAACGTCATTCAAGAGTTGTCGCTGATTAGCTGCCTGACGCCAGCAACTGGATAAAGATGCCGGGGGGATAATGAACGCTTAAACATGCTGCAAATTAAAGGGCAAAACAAGCAAGGATCAAGGATGCCAATGAACTTTGACGCCTGACTAAAGACTTGGACAATGGAAAGTTTATTTCGGGGGCAAGTAAGCATTTAACGACTGCCCACATTGAAACTGAAACAATGCGTGAAAAACAGGTGGATGAATCTTGGGGCAGCAATCAGTTGATGGAATATTATAGAAGTGTTAATGAAAACAAATGGAAACGCCTAACTTAAGCAATATAAATTGAAAACAACAATTAATGATTCTTATTTTGAAAGTAGTTTAATCTTGATGCCATTTTGTCTAAATATTTAGATCATTATCATAAGCTAAGTTTGATTTGGATATCTTTCTATATTCCAAATTGTATAAAGATGACTTGAAGATTAAGACACTAAAACTTGACAACAAAATTATAATTCTGTCTATATTAAATAATTAATAAGAATGCCGCTTCTTAAAGTAATTTCTTTAAAAAGCCACAACTTTTCAACCTAACCTCGTAAAACATGTTTTAACTATATTCATATTTAATTAATATTTATTTACTTAAATAAATATATTTTTAGTTTTGTTTACTTACCAATTTTGCGACGAGCACGCCATAAAACGGGAGGTGCAGCTTGATTGGGTGATGAGGCCATTTTATATATATCTATATAGATTCCCTTAATATCCGGATATCTGTAATTGATGTAAAAAAAAGAAGCAAAACATTAGACATATATTAGGCAATATAAGAAATGTACAAATTTGCTGATTAATTGCGTTTGCGAATTATATTTCATATTGGCCCCAATAAACCAATAAGTTGTGAACCAGCATTATTTTTGTGTGAATATCCGCAAAGTAAATCCGCCAACAGAAAATTTAAATTCCCTATCGAAATACCCCGAAAAATAACAAGCTGCAAAAGCCAAATTATGAATGACAGCGCTGATTAATGGAGCCCAGACAAAAAACATCATTAGGCCAAACTTGAAGAGTTGGCTACACAAATTTTAGGCCAAACTTGCTACACAAAATGTATGCAGGGATTAAATAGTTTCAAGTGCTTTGTGGGAAATATTATGTAAACTTGGCTTTTATTTTCAAGGACAAAATCATCTCGTCTAAGCTGGAAATCATACGATGGCAACTTGAGATTATTAAAGATAATCGTAATTCAGGTACTTAAAACTAATAGTTGTTTATTAGAATGAATAATTGATTAGTTCGTATTTTATTATTATAATTTTTACACATTCTTAAATAATAGCTACAATTTAGCCAACGATTTTAACCCGGAAAACTATTGTTCATATTTAATAAATCCAAAATTGATTCCAAGGAAAATACGTACTCACAACTTTTATGATTCATATGGAAGACTAATCAAGTCGGTGCCAAAGTCGGCCTATCACACAATATATATGCTACTATATATACTATATGCGAATGTTTTTTATCATTCCAACGAAGTCAATCGTTGTTTGCGTCATAAAAAAACAATACCATAAATTCCTCATCATATTTTACGGTTCTTTTTCCATTTGTTTTTTTTCTCTTTTTTTTTTAATGAAATGCTTTATTGAATGAAGAGGGAAAATGCGCAAAAAAAAAATGGTTTAATTGAATGTTTAGTTTAGATATTTTGTGCAGGGCCGATTCTGCGTCTTTATATTAAGTTGAGCAATTAATTGAATTGAATGTGGGGTGCAGCTGCTTCTGTTGTTGCTCTTATCAGCTGTGCTTGCGGCTCTCCTTCTCCCCTCTTCGCACTCTCATTCGCCTGCTGTTATCAGCGACGCCAACGACCTTGACAACATTTTTGTATTTTTTATCTCTGGCAACTGTTGCGCCGCATTTCAATCGGTGTCCACTCACAGTCAAATTGTGCCCCTCAAATCCGAGAAATGTCAATGAACTGCCCCACACACACACACACGCACACACCCCTGCCCCTGCCCCTGCTCCTTGGGGGCACTGATTGCGTTTAGATTTCTGTTGTTGCCGACGGCCGCCGTCGTTACGTAAAAAAAAAAG
Organism: Drosophila kambysellisi; assembly: GCA_035042185.1. Lineage (NCBI taxonomy): Eukaryota > Metazoa > Arthropoda > Insecta > Diptera > Drosophilidae > Drosophila > Drosophila kambysellisi. Next base: position 1,376,719 of record JAWNLS010000945.1, on the reverse strand, counting down.
AAAAAATTTTAAAAGAAACTAACGAAGAGAGAGGGATGGAGACGAAGACCAAAACGAAAACGAAGATAAACAATGGAAAATAAGAACAGCAACACAAGAAACAAAAGCAACGATGCCGAATTCAATTAAACATAATTAAAAGAAACTAATTAGAAACAAATAAAAAAAATATGAAAAAATATAAATGATAAAATAAAGAAATAGTTGTTATTTGTGGAAGTTTGAATACACTGCAAAAATATGTGGCAACTGTGAAATTCAGTATTTGATTTACTGTTGAAATTATAATTATAACACTATCAAAATAAGATTTAAAGAGTTTCATCAAAGTCAAGTGAGCGAAAAATGTTTTAAATAATTAATTTTATTAATAATTATTGTTAAAAAGTATGGAGTTTTATAAAACTTATACTTGGAAAGTTTGTCTAAAGAAACAAATAAAATTGAACTGAATTTTCGCCAATACCATAAAATTTACTTAGATTTGTTTTTTCTTTGTACAAAGTGTATACAATAAAAGAGCTACAAATATAAGATTTTTTGGCTGCACGTGTTGATTGCAATTTGTTGATAAGAAATAAAGCACCAATAAAGTAAACAATTATAGTGAATATACAACTTTTGCAGTTTACTAATATTTGTGTCGCTTTAACAATCGGTAGTTGTGCAGAAGTGTGTAACAGGTAGAAGGAAGCATAATTTCTTTAGTATTCTTGATCAGTATTAAAAGAGAGGCGATTTTGTCATATTAATCATATTATTATTAGGTTGGGGATGTTTGCCCTGCGATTTGATAGAGCTATTGTGCCACCTTTTGGGCTTAAAGCTCCTCCATCAACCCAATCTGCTGCACAAATGCTAGAATCTTTATTGGGTTGAGGGATACCATGTCATTGTTTATCATGACATGCATCCCTAGGATGTTACATCTTTTCCTCTCTAAGGCGACACACTCTGCTAGGATGTGCATTGGGGATTCCTCCTCACATTCACAGAACCTGCAGAGTCCGCTACTTATTATACCCAGCTTGGCTAGGTGACTTCTTAATCTACAGTGTCACATTAAGTGTCATATTAATCTTTAAAGCTACAGACTTTAAATAATGGACTGTAATTTCTCACAGACCATACTTAGATTAAGTTTGGCTCATTTTAACGATTACAGCGAAGAAATATCCTCAAAATTCGATTACCGATAACAAATAAAGGCATATTTTTAAACACACATCTTTCTAATCGGTTGTTTATGTATCTGAACATAATATTGATTATATGCCAATATTTCATCCAAATTGCTCAAATATTTTTATATTTTATGATTCAAAGAATTGCGTGCAGGGTATCTGCGTGTCGTGCTAACTCTCGAGTAGAGCATTCTTACTTGCTTCAACTTGATTATTTGCTTAACAACAATTATTAATTGTGGCGCCCAATTGTCGAATGTGTCGATCAACAATTGTCGGTGATTATCATAGGCCAGTGTCAAGGACTGGATAAATACATATATATATATATATATATATATTTATATACATGTGTATATACATACATGAGAACTGCGCACACTGTTTACATACGTGTACCTACAATTAGTTGATACAAAAACTATAACAAATAAAATTGCAATTGGCAGATGTGAAAAAAAAAACAAAAAAACTGGGAAAACAAAATAAAGAGTTGCAGGAAGGAGAAGGGGGTGCGAAGGGGAGGAAAAGGGTTGCCGGCAATTGTTAACCGCAAAGTAGATAACTGAAAATATATATCTAACTGTATAATTAGTTGATAGCAACAGGTTTGGAATCTAATTGTTTGCACTCAACTTAAAAGGGTTTCAAGAATCTTAACTGATATTCAACTTATGTAAGATTTTGTAATTTATTTAAGATATTCAACGTGAGTAAACAAATTATAAATTAAATATTTTATGGTATCAGTATAAATATCAGAATTCATTTATAATTATTTATTAACTATTAAAGTATGTAAATTCAGTAAAGTATGTAAAAAATTTACATTTTTGCTTTCATGAACATGTATTTTATTATATTACATTTATATAATTATTAATTTAATTTTTATCATAAAAATTATAGTTAAAGGAAAAGTCGCGTTTATTTTTCCCATTTTCCACACTCTCTAATTGACCTTTTTACCAATTTTAAAGCACTTTAAATAGCATTTCAATTGATCGCAAGATCAAAAAAAAAGGTTAACCAACCTGCACCAACTTTTCACCAATTAAAATTAACAAAGTGCCGCAACAAAAAAAACAACACAAATAATATTAACAATAGAAATCGGCAATCACATTATCTTGGCCTCAATTTCACAAAATCATGTTAAACTTATAATTTATAGTAATTTTTAACAGGCGTTTGGCGTATCACGCTCTTGTTTGTTGATCAAATGTTGACCATTTTGCTCATGCTAAAATCGCCCAATATAATAATAAAAAATAAAAAAAAAAACCAACCAACCAATAAAATGCGTAATCATGAAAATACTAACAATCATAGCAGCAACAAGAGCAACAACAACAACAACAACAACAATAATAATATTAACAATGGCTAAACACGTACTGCGCAAAGACCGCGAAACCGTCAACAAAAAATTATGGTTTCAATTGTTGCAATTGTTGCGAACGCACAAAACCAACAAATAACAAATAACAAATGGCAAACAGCAGCTGACGATGGGTAAACAACACCCAAATATCATCACAAAAAAACAATATAGAACAGATAGATATAGAGTACGCCGTAGATTAAATACCCTATAATTATTATTATTATTATTGGGGCTTTTCTGTTGCTCATCCATCAACTCTTAAACCCCTTTATAATAAAAATATTAAATGAATTTGGTTAAGATAACTTGGTAAACAAAAAAGGTTGTCAAAAAATAACACATCTTTCGACAGATTATTCCATATTATATGATATAATAATCCGATCTGGCTTATCCTTCGATTACTATTCTAGTAAAGTTCTGCTAGGGTATACAAAAAAAAGGTTTCTAGGTGAGATTTGACTAGTTGGCGTTTTAATTAGCGGACTCTGTACCAAAGTCCACACAGAGCAGACACGAGCAACGCAAAAAGTCACAGCTTGGCCAGGCCAACAACAACAAGCCCGATGACGATAGTCGACCAGGCCAACAAATCAATCAATCCGAAATATGCACATCCCATGACCGGCATTTTAATATTTTGTTTACCCTAAGAAAACATAAACATGGAGATAAATTGAAGTTGATGTCAAGTTTGGTTGCGTTGAGTTTTTAATAGTAATAGTAAGGATTGTTTTAACTAAGATGAAAATCCACGAAAAACTGAATGTGAATGTGTATTTTTCATACAACAAACTCTAAGCAAATTTCTTCCGATCTAAATTATTTAAGCTGTGCGTTTTAGCAATTTACACATTAATTAAATAAAGTAATTAAATTGATCTACAATCGATTTTAACGTACCTTTCAAAACTTAACAAAAACCATACACTTTTCACATTTTTATTCAAGTATTATTATAATTTTATATTATCCGTTAAGATTGGTTATCAATATATATATATATATATATATATATATATATATAGAGCATTCATAATGCGCACTGCACAAAAAATAGCAAAATTTCCGCAATTGTTTGGACAATTGATTTTTGTTTTTTATTTTTTTTTGGTAATTGTTTTGGCACATAAAACTTAAAGTTGAGCACACCTACAAATATATATAATAATAATATAAATAATATGTATGTGTGTTTGTTGTTGTCTCCTTGAGGTGAGCACTTGCTGCATGCCAAATGGCAACCCTGATCGATATGAATACTCATATTTGGGAGTCACAGGCAACCAGTTGAATGTGAATTAAGTAGGACGTGGGTGGGTGGGTGGAGACTGGGGCAGTTGCCGTTATGTGCGTCGTTCGAAATGCTGACATGCAACATGTCACCATAGATAAGATATATGATACATATAAACACCTTTATGTACTATATACAACTATATCTATAAGCTGACTGATAAATATTTGTTGTTTGCGCAGATTTGTTAGTGCTGATAAAAGGCGTATGTGTGTGTGTGTGTGTGTGTGTCATGATATTACAAAGATGTACCGAGAGAGCTACACTTGGAGTAATATATACATAGTTGCAGCAGCAGAAAAAAACTATCACTAAAATAACAGTCTGCCTGCTTAACAGAAAATGTAGTGGAGTATTTAAAAAATAGAATAAAAAATAATTCAAGCTAGTAAAAACATATTTAACAATAATAACATACATACATTAAGCATCAAGTAACCAACTCATTTTTGGGAATAACAGCTGAATATCCTTTCGGCCTTAATGAACTCAGATATCGAATTTAGTTTTTCTTTCGAAATCCAGCTTCTAAGACACAACCAGTACTTGTTACTAATTGTTTAATTTGGACAGTCTTTTTTAAACGACAGCCCAAAGATGATTGTTGGTTTTTATTCCTGGAAGGACTAGGAAGGACGAGATACGAATGTACATAAAACCACTTTTCGGTTTTTGTGCTGGTTTCCTTGTTGAAAGAAGACACAACGAATTCACTTCATTATATGCTTGGGGCAACATCAAATTTTCCACTATATAAACAATAATTTGTTGACCTTTTACTGTTTTACCCTATCTGGCATAAGAACAATAGCCTTTCCAATTCTCAAAAAAACACATGAGACATAATTAATTATTTAAGCTCTGATTTGATAATGGTGCTATTTTTTTGCAACGATATCTATAAGCTATGTTATCTGTAGTCAATGATATCTATAAACAATGAATTCTTTGTTCCTCTTTTGTTTTTTTGCCAGTGCATAGATGACAAAGTTTTGCTTAAATGTAATGATTCCGGCTTAAGAATGCTAAAAGCCACGCGTTTCACGAATTTACACAAATATGCTAATTGGGTGGATCAATTTTTGAAAAATGTTCGTGAGTGGTTTCCCAACGTTGTCAACTGTTCGTTTTTTTCTTCGTATTATTACGTTTTTTTCTGTCTGACTGGCGCACCTGTTAATAATGATAATGATGATGATGATGATAATATGCATGATTCATGGCCATTACTTGACCGGCTGATCAACTGTGTGTTGGCCAACTTCACTTCATTAACAGTGGGGTGCAAATGTTAACGCATTTCCATGTGACGTCAACAGTGACTCCACATGACGTCTAAAGTTATTTCACAAAATGATTTCTGGTAATTCCAGCAAAACAACTTCGTCTTTGAGTAGAGAGCAGGAAGCTTCAAATTGATAAGATAAGAAACAATTCGCACCTTTTCACGGTTAGCTGATTCATTCGAGCTGTAAGCGGTGAAATGATTAACTCTTTTTAAACTAGTTTAGGTAATTAGTTTGTGGAAATATTTTGAACTTTACTGTTTCGCTTTAAACTCACATTCGTATCCAATACAATCCAGAAATACTCAGTTTTTGTTGGCACTAATTTAATACTAATTTGTTAGTGAGTGTTGGCAACGCAATTTGGTGAATCAATTAGTTCGCTACGCTTGCATATTTTAAGATAATTAAATCTATAGTTACTAATTATATTTCGATCTTAAGTTAGTGCAAAGAGAACTCTTAAATTTGCCTAGCTTTATTAAAAGACAATCCACTTTAAGTTCTTAGCAAATATAGCTGATTAGAAGCAACAATCTTGAAAAAGTTCACAAGTCATATGGGATAAAATGATAAAACCAGACTTATGGTCTTATCTAGATAGGTAGAAAGATACATTTCCCATTAACCTAAGATAACCAAGCTTCCTACTGTCTTAACAAACACTATCCAATCGATTAATTAGTAATTGCCATGTATCTACATTAAAGAATATCACTTCACATCAGCTCCAATAAACATGCTTTTATGTTTACACTCTACTAATAAATGATAAATGATAATCTTATATTTTTTTCAATTTAAAATTTTATTTCATATTCCAACTGACTAAAATGCCTGACAAGCAAATAAAAAGCCGTCTTATCTCCGGTTTAACAATGTATCTAACTGAATGACAACAGGCACAGACAGTAGATAGACAAATAAAAAGACAGACAATCAGTAATTTTGATTAAATTTATTTACACAAAAACAACACTCCATAAAATACACCCAAAGCGAGTTAATTAAATTTTTACCAGCCTACCTACAGCAGCAATCATAATAATAATCATTAAAAATTCTATCAGCAACGATAGGCATTCAAAACAGAGTGATAGACTAGAAGATGCCCTAGATTTCAGAGAAGTTGAGTCCAAAGTATGTTAAGACCAACCACCAGATTCATAAGAAAATAGATTGATTGTCTAGGATGAATTCTTCTACTAATTTCCACTTGTGATTACAGAGTATTGAAAGTACGACTAATAATAAAGCAAAGCTAATTAGAGACTTAGCATGCGAATCACGTTTTGACTGCAACTGGGAATTGAACAAGTGTTGAAAGCAAATGTCAGCTAGAAACCTTTCGCGTGATTGATATCGAGCAGGAAGTGCTCGACTAGTGCCCCCAACTCGTGGCACCCAAGTACATATACACACACATATATATATATATATATAAGTTGATATTTGTGTACACATGGAAAAGTCAACGGACGATTTATTTGCATTTTGGGGTGCTCTGTGCGTTTACTTTTGACAGCGAGTGTGTCGCTGTTTGCACTGCATTTTAGCATTTAAAAACTAATTTTTATTGTCTCTGCATCTTATTAAGTTGAAATGTTTATATGCATTTTGTTTACCTCCCTCGCCACCCGTTTATAAACTAACTGTTAACTAAACAAAATGCGCCAAGGCAACAAAATGTCATTCAGTTCTCCACATACTACAACAAAAACAAAAACAAAAAACAAAAATAATAAAAACTGGCCGTAAAAGTTGATTTTAGTGAGTACGTGTCTTAAAATTAATGGCTGAAGGGGCAAACAGATGAAGTGTGGGGCTGAAGGGAAGCAAAGGGGAAGAGGGAGTCGGGCTAACCATAAACTTCAAGAGCTTCTGGGTTGAAATATTTTATATCATGACCATATAACATGCAGTCAATATTCAACTCTCTCTCTTTCTCTCGCTCTTTTTATACCTATTCAAAAGTTCCGTTATACGCTTAACGAGCTGTACATGCTTTGCTAAAAATCAAAAATAAAAGAAGAATAGGTAGGAGAAAAAAGTTTGACAATCTCAAGCAGCTACTCGAATAATACACAACAACAACAACAACAACAATTTACAACAAGAATTGGAGCAAAGCGTCGTTGAGAAATGTAAACAAAACTTAAAGAATTTCGCTTGGAAAGACACAAAATAAAGCAAATGAAATCACATTTTGAGAAAACATAAAACAAATTCGAAGGGAAGTTATTTTCATAAAATTCATACCACTTCAGTGTTTAGAGATTATTTAATGTGAATTTTAAGTTGATTAAATAAATATAAATGCAGTTTCAATTTAAAGAAATTTTTTGAGGTGAAAAACTGATCAAAAATGTGTTCGTCAAATATGATATAATTCATAATTAAAATAACATTTGTGTTTACTCACCGTAAATTTTACCAATATTTAGTTTCAACTATTAGCTAATTATTTATTATTTAGTGCACTTGATAATCACATCAAGAAAACAAAGCACAAAATACTCGCTTATACACAATATTATTTTGCATTTGGAATTAAATTTAACACACACACACACACACAGCTCTCTTTGAACAAGTATATAAATTTGATATTTTTTGTCGCAACTTTCGTTTGAAAATTTCGCGTTTTTTGTCTGCTTCCTCTTCTCGTCTTTTTTTTTTTTTTTGGATCGGCAACAAAAAAGACGGTCGCAGTATAATAAATTATTGTGCCTGAGGGACTAAGACGCCAACAACAAGCAGCAAAAACATACAAAGAATAATTTCTTTGCTTCTTTTGCTTGCGCTCTTTTTGCAATGCTTTAGAAAATTATTAATAATATCACGGAGCTGCCAAATTGAGTTTTGTTTCTAGTGGAAATTTTTAGGAAACTTCTTAACTATTTCTTTTGGCTCGCTGCTTTCTGTTTTGTTTTGAACAACATTTTTATAACAAATAACCAATACAGAGAAACACTTTTTTTTTTAGTATAAGCACACACACACACAGACACAATTAAACAGCGCAGTTTTGGTAAATTCAGCTGCTTCTTTTTGCCTTTTGCTTTTGCACTTTGCTCTTTTACTTGTGCTCTTTCTTATTTTGGGATTACCTTTTGGGCTGCCCAATTCAAAAGTTCGTTTCAAATTTGTAATTTCTTTGCTGCTGCTGCTGCTTCTGCTGCTGCTGTTGTTGTTGGTTATTTGCTGCCTGACTTTGCCGCAGTTAACACAACAAAAACTTCTACAGATACAAAAAAAACGCACACACAAACACGACACACGATCAGCCGCCGGATCAGTTCATCATTATCAGCATGATGATGATGATTATGATATTTGTTTCCAGCGAGCGCGAGGGCGACTTCGTTTGCTTTTGCGTTCTCAACTTTCGGCAAAGCGGACAAACAACTGAACGAACTGCACGCGACGAGCTCTCCGCGTAAACTGATCAGCAACCAAAAACGATCATCGCTTTTGCGCTCTTACTCCCTGCGAGAGGCCACATTGGAAGGGGGAGAGAGCGTAAAGCATGCGCTCCCATCTTTGTGCTGGTGCTGTTGACGTGCACTGCTTCTTCCAGCTTTGCTCAAATCTTCTAAGAAAAAAGGTACTTCCCTGCAGACTCTCCCCTCTCCCAACCACTCTTTCTCTTCTCTCACACATTGAACAATGCCCCTTTGTGGGTGAATTTTTTCACCTTTGAGGAGTCTTAATTTTGCTCGCTTCTTTTCAAATTCAAAATGAATTTTTGGTTTTGGCTTGATTAGTTCTATTGCTATTAAAAGTCGCTAAGAAAGACACATCTCATTTGCATGCCCTTGTAACACTCAGAGAACCATATTAGGCAAAAATGAACGCTTAACTACTAAATGGTTAATAATAATAGATAGGCATGCATATTTTAAACATTGACATTAATAACTGTTAAGCAGCTGTCAGACAGAGACGTCGACGGCATCGAACCCGGAAACGTTGTTAAGAAATTTACTGTTTTTTATGCCAGTTGACAGAACTGAGGAATGTTGAAATAAATCTGGCCAAAAATGTTGAGTAATGCAATTCCCAAAAAGATTGAATAATTGACACATACAATTGTATATGGAGTAAATAATTTACAGTATTGCAATATATACACATATATATATATATATATATATATATACTGTGATCTTTAAAAATCACATACGACAATTTTAAAAATAAATGCTGCCCATTTTCAATAATATCTTTACAAATGATTGAATCGATAGTGTATACGAAATTCGTGGGTTTTTTTTATGTTTATCTTGTCGTTTTTTGTATTCTTTTGCTGCGGTTGCCATAAAACAAAACAAAGATTGCAAATGTGATTGCGAAAGAGACTTTGCCACACCGCAAAACAAACTGCAGTTTGTTAAAAATGCCACGAACCGCATGCATCATCAGAGAAACATAACAAAAAACAGAGACACAAACAATTTGCATGATGTTGGCAACGCCCTCAAGGGGCAATCATACAGAGTATAGTAAATTATAGTATAGTTTTCACTTGTACTTATGGCTGCTGCTCTTTGAGCAATCGATTAAAACAATTAGCAGCTTCAGAAGCGTTTACCATTAGTCATACACAGTAAGCCCATTGGCTGTCAATAAACAAAACCAGACACATTCTAGAATCGAAGAACTTTCGATTCATTTGCAGTACAACAATAAACATAAATAAGACAAACAGAAGGCACTAGACTGAGGTTAAATAGAAAAGGCAATGTTATCTAAGACAAACTGACGATTATAAATTATAACACAAAATTAAATACTATAACATGTCTCCGAACTTAATGACAAAATAAAGTCATCGTTCTTATGATTCGGTTTAGTTGACTAAAGAAAATATACAGTACATACACATACACACATACATATGGATATATATATATATGGCCAGACAAAGACTGACGACATAGTTGATGTTCTACTCGGCCAGACACGAAGCCAGACGGAACTAAACAAAAGATCTGCTGACTTTTGACAGCTTGCAAGTCAAGTAAAAACAAATTTATATTATTTTGTGTGAAAATAAAAGTTTAAATATAAGTCAGCAAATAAGACACCAACGTCACCAAGTTTCTATCAAAATCAATTCAACATGTTGTTATTGATATACATACATACATATTTAGCTTGTTATCGCTAGTTTCAGTTGAATTCTTCTAAATGAAAAATTGCATTACATTCCCATCATCATCATCATCGTCATCATCATCGTCATCATCATTATCATCATCATCATTATCATCATAGTGATTCCAATCAGCATTCAAAATAAAACACACATTGAAAGGCAACGTGCGCCGATTGTGTGGGAAAATCTTTTGCTTTTGATTGGCGCTCATATTTGATTCAATTAAGTTTTTGATCGCAAGTTGTTTGCCATCCCCCCATACCCCCTCTTTCTTTCAATCACACCCATTGATTTGCATATGCATGCCAAAAAAGAACAAATATAGAGCGAAGTGGAGAGCGCAAGAGAGAGAGTGAAAATCTGCGGGTTAGAAGAGGGAACTCTTGCAAAAGCTCAAACGGAATTGAATTAATTTTACTCAATGAACTTAAATGAAAATTTTCAGTTGCAGTTGAAAAATAGTTGCATAATTCAATCAGTAAAGGTTGAGTGATGTTTGCCAATGGAAAATACTGTGTTCAATTTTTGGGTAGAAATCAGACACATTTCAATTTAAGAGAAATTTATAACCCAATAACTCTCTTTAAGCTTTGAAAAACGGCTGATCAATACAAAGGTCTCTCTTAAAATCTGCCTATGCAATAACACAAACGAATAAAAGACCAGCTAAAAGTCTCCAAGCTAAGCATTTGAGTATAAATAAAAAAGGAATATCAAAAGCTCGCATCTAAGATATTCTCTCTCTCTCTCTCTCTTAGAAAAATGCCAGAACAAGTGTTTTTCATATGACAACAAATTGTAGGCATTTAAATAGCTTGCAAACATTTTTTGGTGCATATTCAAACTAACAATTTAAGCGATGCAATAACTCAGCTTAATTTGCAATGCAGGAAAAAAAAATATGTAAATAACAAAATAATTTATGTGATTTTAAAAACAAACCAGCTCTCATAACGGTCACGTTTTGTGGCGATGCAAACAAATGCATTGTTATAGCGTCTGCTATCGAAGTGTTATTTCAACAGCTCTGACAATTGTCCAAGTCACAATGGAAACAAAAACAGAAACTGAAATCGAAACACAGACAGAGAATTAAAAGCAACAACAACAATAACAACAACAACAACAACAAGAGAGACAGTCAAGTCGCACAAATTAAAGCCAAGATAATCAACGCAAAAAAATGAAAAACAAAACCAAAACAAACAACAAAAAAAATATCAATAGCAAACAGCAACGGGACATTTGTAATGCAAAACGGTTGTTGAGAATGCGACGAACAGCAATGCAAAAAAATAAACAGAAAACAACAACAAAATACAAAACGAGGTGTTAATCGAATGCACACCGTGCGACACAAATGACAACAACAACAACAACAGAAAAAATAAAGGAAGACAAGAAAAGCACGAATAACAAAGCAACAGGCAAGATAGCTGTAAGTCAAAACAGAGGCAGAGGATGCAAACGCAAAAAGAAAAGACAGAAAACAGTAAGGCAAATAAATTAAGCAACTGTAATTTAAGAAAAGATAACACGACTTTCAAATACTTTAAGCGATGAACAAGCTTCCTTTCCTTGCTCTTTTACCAAAATCTATACATAATTAAAATCTTCAATGTTTTATTTAATTTATTTTAATATTTTATTTTATTTAATGCACTAAGCTCAAGTAAAGATTTGCAGCAATATCAATTTTCAGCTGAATGTACAGTGGCTCGAAGCGAGATTCGAGCAGTGCCTAGCAAAAAATTTAAAGTGCTATAAAGTTTAAACAAAGAAAAAAACGCAAAATGCTTAAATGCCAATTTGTTTAATGTTATATCACTTTTGAAAAGGAATTTTAGTTTTTAAAAAAATATTAATTAATTCATTAAAATTAATCAAAAACTAAAAACATATCCAAAATAAATATCGAAGCAGAATTCGAGCAGTCTTAAAAAAAGTTAAATTTTTGGCGAACAAAAGCTTAAATAAGGATGTTAATACTTAGTATGATATCCTTTAGCCTTAACAACTTCTCTTAACCTAAAATCCGAGTTTTATGGCACCCAGGTGTCCATAATGTAACTGCTCGAAACCTGCTTCGACCATAAAAAGAGGTACTTTTTTGTATTACCCTACCTAGCAGGTGGAATAACCACAGCTTATTTGTGTCATATATTCATTTTTGTGGTTAATAAATGTACCTGCCATGGGTCTTTGGAATTTTTGAAAAATATTGAATAATGAGTATATGGCAGGCAATTCAATTTTTTGCTTTTGGCGAATCTCGCTTCGAGCCACTGTATGTTTTATTTAAAGCAAGAAGTTTCTAGTGTTTTTATTTTATAATAATCTTCAACTGCTAAATGTTTTTTTTTTATCTTTTTTTATAGACTCTAAGCAGCAATTTCTAAGATCTTTACAAACTCAACTTCATATCAAATACCAGTTATCAATTGATATACCCTATTGTTGGCCCACAACTCTGAGTTGCAATCAGATGGGTAAACAAATCAGCGACATTGCGGCGACAACTTCAGGGTCAGGAGTCGCAACTGAGAACCGCATAATATCTATATAGTATACACATATATACATATATCAATTTCTATATATTCCAGCGAAAGACCGAACATCGGGTGACTGAGGAACACGCCCGTGTCGAAAGATGTAAATTGCAAATGCAAACTGCAATCGAACATTTTAATTGAGCAATAAATGACGGAAATGATGTGTAAAATGCATTGAATGCGCTAAAAACCGCTAACAATTCTCAATTATTTTGCACCATTGAAGGCAAACTGCAACATTCGAATGGCTGACAACTTTACAAAGTATCATTTAAATAAGTTTACGACAAATTGACGTCATTCGACATGCACAAAAAGGAGGCTTGTCAAACTTGAAATATTCCGCTGAGAATGCTAGAAATGTGTGTGTCGTCAATTATTGCGAGTAGTTTGTCTAAGGAAATTAAATTGTTAGTCAATAAGTCTAAGACAGTTGTTATTTTTTATAAAGTATTCAAATGCAATTTAAATTTTAAGCGGTTGACGTTTTTTAAAAAAGTAATTCTAGCTTTGAAAATTTAACATTTATTACTTCTTGAACTAAAATATTTTGTTGCTTGTTATTTGGCAAACAAATGTAAGTCAAGTTTGTCTGTGACAAATCCCTAAACATCTAAGAAAAACTAATAAATTGCGAGACATATTTGTACAGTTACTATTCAACTTGCAGCTTATCTTAAATATTTATTTTGCAACAAAGAATTACTCATACGCAACGTAAACTACAGCGAATACACAGCTTACGTCCAACGCTACGTAGCGAAAAGCTTTCGTTTTGTAGTCGAGACACAAACCACAACGTTGCGCATCACGTAAAAGATAAAAGCTTTTTAGGCTGTTGAGAAGAAAAATAGACAAAAAATAAATTATTAATAGAATAAAATATAGCAAATTATATTGAATATACTTAACTTGAAGCAAATTTGCAATAATTTGAATATAAATTTGTGGCACAATTTTATTTTTTCCCTTGAGCCAGCAAACATATGCAATTTACGACACATTTTTATGCTGCCACTTGGCAAATCTATTCGTTTGTTTGAATGTGTATTCAAATGCCTCAAATGCGAGGCTCCTTTGTCCGGGATCCTTGGTGTGTCATTCAACTCCTGGTCGCCGAGTGTACGTGACTGCAAATTGACCTCGGGCAAAGTGACCGGAGCGAAGAACGTGCAACAAAAAAGCCACCTGTAGCTTGGCCATTCAAAACTCCCCCATAAAATGAACAAAAAAAAAGTAAAAAAAAAAAAAATTTAAAAAACAAGAGTACATAAAATTAAACACCTACAAATTTGTTTATGTTGAAAATTTCATTATAGCCACTTATGTTGTTGTTGTTGCAGCTGTTAAATATTAAATGGCCAATCGCTTTGCACCTTTTACGAGACACTTGAGTCTTCTTGATGTGAGGCAGAAAACCGCAGCTGCCACCAATCATCCTTAAGGACACTGCACCCAAAAAAAAGACTACGACGTAGACAAATACGTAAGCAATAAACAAATTTCATTAAAATTCAATACATTTACAGGGTATATTTGTAAATATGATAAAAAAGAAGGGATTTTATTTATTGACAAAAAATGTTTGTCTTAAATGCAATACAAATAAAAATAACTGCTAGAAATACAATTGATAGTAATGCTTATTGTAATTGTTTCTAAATTATTAATGATTCTTATTTAAAAAAAAAAGTATCGTTTAGCTACATTTTCTTTAAGATATACAGACACAAAGAAAATCGTGAAAATTCTATACATCTGAAAGGTGTGAAGGCTTTAAACAAACTCATTCTTTTTGCTCGGATATTTTAAATGAATTTCACTTTCGTTTTCCCTGAACTGGCATTTTACAGTTCAACCTGATTATTTTCCAGCTGCCTTGCATTTTCCGTCAATTAAGTAATATCCATATTTTAAATTAGGCCACTTAACTAACTGAAGACTCCTTAACGATGACAGCAGCCACAAATTAGCATAATTAATTCGCTAATTTTGTTTAATGCATTTCTAGCATTTTACAAGACTCACATATTTTAATTTGAGTGGCGGTAAAAGTTTTCTTTTTTCAACATTATTTTTAAGTTGTCATTAAAAGTTTAGAGCTGAGTTGGCTGCAAAAAAGAAACAAAAATTAAAATGGCTTCAGTTTAGCAGCTGTCGACGTTGTTTTTGCTGCCCTAATGCACATAAATTATAGTGAATATCAAACTTTTTATGACTGCCCAAGCCGGACAGGGTATGCAGGACAGGGTATGCAGGACAGGGTATGCAGGACCTGTCGGCAACCATGCTCACAAGAGGGGAAATTAGTAAATAAAACAAGTAAGATGCTGTAGTCGGGTTGGCTCGACTACGATATACACTTAACCCAGTTGTTAAATATAATCTAGTTTTATTGGCAAATTTTCTTCTAAGATGATTTGCACTCAAATGTTCCGTTCTGCAAATGTTCTCAGCAAACACATACATACATACAGACATACACACGTACACGAAACAGTGCTTATCGGGGCTCTGCAGAATACACACAAATACAGTCATTCAAAGCTTATTTCGGGCAGCGTCTAGCAAAAATTTGTATTGCCTGCCATAACATAATTATTCATTATTTTTCAAAAATTCCAAAGACCCATGGCAGGTACATGTATTGACCACCGAAATGAATATATGACCCTAATAAACTGGGATTTCCCCACCCGTTAGGTCGGGTTATGTAAAAAAGTACCGCTATTTAGATTCAAAGGTTATTTCGGGCAGTTACATTATGGACACCTGGGGTGCCATAAAACCCGGATTTTTCTACCTAAAATTGAATATTTTCGGTATAAATAGACCAATCGGCCGTAGCCAGTTTATTTTTTTCCTGCATTTCGGGTGCAATAAGACAACAAGGACCATGGGTAAATGGACTACCATTGAGCAAAGTAAACTCATCCTGGAACACTTAAAAATCGGATATTCATATCGCCAAATAGCTAAAATGGTCAATCTAAACACCTCAACTGTATTCCACATCATTTGGAGTTTCGTGGACGAAAATTGGACAGAGGACAAGGGCGGAATTGCACCAAACCCGATTTTCACCGAGCAGGACGAGCCAAGGATCTTCAAGATTTCAAGGGGAAATCTTAAGCTATCGGCTCAAAAACTGACTCAATAGGTGCAGGATGAAATAAGGAAAAAGTTCAGTATGGGAACTGTGCTCCAAGTTCTGCGCAACCATGACTTTAAGGCCCGAGAACCACGGGAAAAGAAATTTCCAAGCGCAAAAAATAAAGGGTATAGGATAGACGTTCGCCAAAATCCACTTGGACAAGGATTTGGAGTTCTGGAACACAGTCATATTTGAATATGAGTACAAATTCAACATTTTTTGTCAGAACGGATGGAATTATATGTGGCGACACTCCAATACTGAGCTGAGTCCCAAAAACTTAAAGGCAACAGTCAAGCACGGCGGAAGAAATGTTTTGGTATGGGCATCTATCTCGGAAGCCGGTGGCGGAAATTTCATGATTATTGAAACAACAATGGACAGGAATGTATACTTCAATATACTTAAAGAAAATTTACTCCAAAGTTCCGAGAAACCGGGAATCCCACGTACTTTCCGGTTCTACTAGGACAACGACCCCAAGCATAAGGCCAGAATAGTACAGTCCTGGCTTAGATCGAACTGCTCCCATGTGATGATTCCACCGACCCAGTCTCCAGATTTAAATGTTATTGAAAATTTGTGGGCTCTGCTGGAAAATAACTTCCGGAATCACAAGATATCCAGCAAACAAGATCTCAAAAATGTTCTGCTGGAGGAGTGAAGCAGGATCAGCCCAGAAACTACCCGGAAGCTGGTATCTTTCATGAAAAATAGGGTAAACGAAGTTGTTAAGGCTAAAGGATATCATACTAAGTATTAACATCCTTATTTAAGTTTTTATACGCCAAATATGTATCTTTTTTAAGACTGCCCGAACTAAGCTTTGAAATGTATTTTGGATATGTTTTCAGTTTTTGACTAATTTTAATTAATTAATTAATGTTTTAATATAAACTAAAGTTCCTTTTTCAAATGTGATATACCATTAAACAAATTGGCATTTCAACATTTTGCGTTTTTTTCCTTGTTTAAACTTTATAGTACTTTAAAATTTTTGCTAGACACTGCCCGAAATAAGCTTTGAATGACTGTATATTGACGTTAGCGTCGATTTTCATACCATCTCTTTCTCACACATGCGCTCACCTATTTATATGCTTAGATAGAAAAGAGATCAATATGAGAATATATTTTCAACTATAACTTTGGTGTTTTCTTGTCCGATCTCAATGAAATTTCGGCAATTGATCAATAATATGTATATGTATTGTATGTATAAATTAGAAGCCTCTGCCCCTTAAATTGTGGAATTTATTGCTATCGGAAATCAAAATGTATCGATAATTCAGAAACTGAGGCAGTTATCGATAAAATAAAGCAAACTTGATCTGGCCTGGTACACGAGAACTTATATTCCAAATATGAAGTCGCTAGCTCTTATAGTCTCTGAGATCCGCGTGTTCATACAGACAGTTCATACAGACGGACGGACGGACGGACGGACAGACAGACGGACAGACAGACGGACAGGGCTATATCGGCTCGGCTGATCAAGAATATATATACTTTATGGGGTCGGAGATGCTTCCTTCTGCCTGTTACATACATTTGCACAAAACCATTATACCCTTTTTTACCCATTTTTTATTGGTTAAGGGCATAAAAAACACATTAAAGTTTTTGCCATAGTCTAGAAGTTTGTTTTAACTACTCTGTTATTATTTACAGGGTATTTACATAGTTGTGCCTTATGGAGTCGGAACTTTTTGTCTCCTGTGACCAGTTGGCGGAAGTGGCGGAAAAAGCAACTGCAGCAATGGAAACTAGAATTCTTTAAGCAGCTTTCCTCTTTCAGCTGCTAAAACTTTTTTGCGCTCTATAACAAAACACACAAAGCACACACACACACAAAGCACACACACTCTGTGTGTGTAATATTAATACAATGAGGGTTTGCCAGGAAGAAGAAGAAGAAGAACAGCAACAAAGGCGTTTATTGCTATGGCAACAGCTGCAGCAACAGCAGCAGCAGCCAATTCAATAAAGCCGTTGACCGCCGAACATGAATATGCCAAGTGTATGGAATGGATAATAGCTAAAGACAGAAAGAGAGAAACAGTTAGGGAGAGAGAAGAGTAAGAGAGAGCGCGAGAGAGATACAACTGCAAGCGCGCAAAATGTGGATACGAAAAGCTCTAAGCGTGCGTGTTTGTGCATGTCGCTCAATTCGAATGGTTATCAAGTTACCTAACACACACACACACACACATACTTGGAAACACGCACATAATTTCAATTAGAGCATGTTAAAGCTCAGCTAAGTTTGCTGCTCGACGTGTGGCTAATTAAGCGCCTGAAATCTTTGCCATCAGCTGCTGTTGCCTTGTTGCAAGAAAAACACACACTGAAAAATAATGCAGAAAATGTTTGCAGCTGCTTAAAGTGGCTAAGAAAAGCTTTGGTTTTAATATAATCTAAATAATATTTGTACTGATGATCAATAATAAGTCAAGGTAATTACACTCTGTCGCATAAGTGTTTTTACATGGGGAAAAATTCATATTTTCTAAGTTATTTTGCAAAAATATGTATGTAATTATTGACTTTTGAATATTTTCGCATTTTTCTAATATTAAATGGATATTTCTAAACTACTTAACATTAAAAATAACAAAATTTATTTATTTATCTACTTGTGAAATTTAATATACAAAAATAATCCATTTCTCTTATTGGCTCTGAAGTCTTTTGACTATGGAGATTTTGTATGTGATTTTGTACATTTTAGGGAAAATTTCATATAATTAAGCATAGTGAAAGGAAATCTAAAAAATTTGGATCAGATCCATTAGAGGATAGCTTAAGGAACATAACGGTATCAATGAAATCACAGGGTGCTTTTAACGATAAAATAGCCAAGAATTTCTGTTCTAAACTTTAGATATCTAGCTCTAAAAGTCTCTGTGAATGAGACGTTTATAAATACTGATTTATAAGATCGTAACGGCTGTTAATGCTGATCAGGGATATATATGTATATAATTTATAGGTTATGAGAGCCATCCTTCAGCCTGCATAATACGAAACAATTTCATTATACCTTTTATTCATTCAATAAAAAAGGTATAGAAAATATTCATATTGAAACAAATAACTATGCAACTTTTATTAATAATATTTATTAAATTTCTTAACCAAAATTGAATATAACTTATGGCATTTCTCTCGGTGTACTCGCAAAGCGCTCATTACCAAAGTTTTGGTTAGCACTAATTGTTCACTCTTCTGCTGAGTGGTTAGTTCATTTTGTTTATTGTTGCACTTGTTGTTGTTGTTGGTTGTTGTTTGCTATTATTGTTGTTGGTGTGCTTCGATTGCCAGACAATTAAATTATGCTTAGTCTCTGAGCACCCCTCATGTGGCCCTAATAAGTAGGCAATATATGAGAAAATTGTCTGCCTTGGTTTGGGTTTGGCTTAAATGCGAAACAAAGGGATTATTAAAAGGTTGTCTAACCAGGCTAAGACTTTAGTATAAATATTGAATTGTTGTCAATATTGTTGTTATCTAGCGAAGCTTAAAGATAATTTAATAAACACGTTTAGATATTTCTTACTTACTTGTTTCTGATTATATTTTCAAGAATTGTGGAACAAAATTTATGTTATAGGTTTAACTGCTGGAATTATCGGTTTTCCCTATAGCTTATTTAATATAAGCACTCGAACTTTATAAACTTTATTAATTTTGCCGAAAGTTGTGTTTTGTTGTGCAACACGAAATTGAGTTGTTGTCGATTGTGGTGGTTGTTTGTTGTGGCGCAATTTAGCCAGGCCAATTAGCTGGCAACTAATTCAATTCAATGCCCCGCGGACTTTGGCAACAAGTTTTGCAAAAATATTCCGAGCTCTGTGGTTTGCCTTTTAATTCAATTTTAAGTGCGAATATGGCCAGCACTAAAAGCCATTAATGAAGAGCTATGATAAAAACCACTTTATTTAATAACAAAATCGCAGGCACATATTTTAAATTGCGTTAGCTGGAAAATAAAACAATGATTATTTTTGAAAGCAAAATATATCCACAAATCTATTTAGGTTATGTTCAACAGCATTTTCATATTTTTTAAATTTTTCTAATTATTTACTACTACTACTACCCCCCCCAACACAACCGACCGAGGGGCGACCGGCACGAGTAACTGTTACGTACACCGCGAATAGGAAGAAAGATGACTCAACAAAACATTTTTAATTACTTCAATAGGGGAATTACAATTAATTAAAGGGAAAAGCATATTATAATTAGTACATAAAATTCTAAATGGATTATGTATAGCATAATTCGAACTACAAGTTTGAAGAAAGATAGGTAGAATGTTCCTTGTATTTCTGATCGGAACTGCAAAAGTTATTTGGCTAATTAACTCCGAAGAATCAATCTCACCATTTATAAGCTTGTGTAAAAAGATTACGCCAAGCATTGTTCTACGATCAGAAAGTGAAGGAAGATTTATTAATAGAAGTCTATTACGTCAGGAAGGTAAACTAAAATTAGTAGTCCAGTTTAGACGTTTAAGTGCAAATAAAAGAAATTGCTTTTGCACGGATTCTATTCTGTCCTGATGAACCTTGTAATTGGGTGACCATATACAAGAATAGGACGCACAAGAGACATGTAAAGAGTTTTAGTAATATAGGAATCGTCAAATTCTTTTGACCAGCGCTTAATGAAACCTAGGACACCAAGTGCTCGATTAGCAGTCGCAGAAATATGCTTGTCAAACTTAAGCTTGGGATCTAAAAGGAAATAATTGCTTAAAAACGGCATTCGCCTATATTTATTTTCAAGTTTGAGAAATATTCAATGGTTTTTGCTTGTGGATAAATACATAGAAACAAGCTGATAAAATAAAACGCATAAATTCTCATTAAAAGTTATTGCATTTGTTCGCTTTGGCAGTTGGCAGCCGGACAACATCAAAAAACTTTTACGGCCAACTACGATGAGTCCACAATTTGGAGTATGGACAATGGACACTCAACGCTGAACACTGGACTTGGTTTGGGGAGCCTCGACGCCCCCGGACAAGAGACAGCGACAAATGACAAGCGGACATTTGAAAGTTCCACATCGAGTCATAAATCACTAAAAACCCACAGAGAGACAGAGTGGAAAGTGTTTTTTTTGTTTTTTTTTTGGATGTGCCATCAGCTTAAATAAGGATGAATGCTTATCCATGTGGCATTGTCCTTTAACAGAAAAATGCCTTCACTTCAATGGGTATCTAATGAGCGGGTTGACATCGTGCACTATTTACAAACAAATAACGAAGATAACTTGAGACAGCATTGGCAATAACAGTAATAATATGGCTGCTATATCGAGAGTTCATCGGCCCCCAAATTGAAAATCAAATCACTGAGTCATCGAAAAGATTGTTTGGCCAAGTTTTTTTTGGCTCTGTTCTCGGCATATCATTATTATTATTATTATGGCAAAATGAGTTGGCGTTTTTTTTAAGTGGGTTACAAACTTTTTAAAAAGTTGTTGAATTAATTTGCGGTCTAATAAAATATTTATTGATGTTTAAGTAATTCAGTTAATTTTGTGATTTTCTTTTATTGTTGAAATTTAAATACAAAGCAAAATAATTTAAATGAAACAACTTCGTAAATTATGCTCGTTTCTGCTTAAGTCAGTTTTCCTTTTTTTTTGTTAATTAAAGTTTAATCAATTATGCATGTGCAATCAAGTAAATGATTAATCATTCCTTATCACTTGTATAACTCAACCAATAGATAATAAAATGATGTCATCTTGGGCCAAATTTCAATTACAATAATTGCCCCACATTTTTTTTTTTTTTTTTTTTTTTTTGCTTCACTTTTAGAAATTGAAAATAATACAAAAGAGTCATGAGGCATGCAAATGACAGAAAAGTGAACACAGCGCCAAAGTCCTTGACAAATAAAACACCCTTCTGACCGACTGACCTCCAATCTCCCCACTCAGCTCACCCACCCCCCTCGCCCAATTGTGTCACCCTTTCGCTCATAACAAAAGCGCTTAAATTAATTGATCGGTGAAGCGTCGGACGTCCAATAAACGAAATGTCATCTGTTCCTTTGGGTTTGGGATTGGGTTTGGGTTTGGGTTATAGGCGACCTTGAGGCGAAGGCTGTCGTAATTGGGAAGGCTGTCATAATGGGACGACTTCCGTTTCAGTTTCGATTCACTTTGTTATTGCCCCCTGTTGCATGTTCTACTCCATTTCACGCAATTTGCCGATTCGCGAAACTTGAGCAAACCAAAAAAGTGGGTCTGAAGGATAAAATTAAAAATTAATTAAATTATGATAAACAATTTTCCACACAGATTTTATGTAATAATTTATTATAAATAATTTATTTAAAATTTTTGTCTTTAATAATACAAGAGCAAATCACTCTACTTTATTAACATGAAAAATTAATTGAATTCAGAATACATTCCTTAAAATGAAAGTATATTTGAATTAAAAAAACAATTTATAAACTTATTAAAATTATGCCAATTTTGATCAGTGTTTAGAATTGTGTATATTTTGTATCTCTCAAGTTTTTTTTTTTTTGAGTGTATCCGCTGCTATTGCAATTTATTTGCGAAACTGGAATTAGATTGAAAGCCGTCTTTATGCCAGCAATTATACAAGAGCAAAAAACCAAATAAAACCTACCTACGACTAACAAATTATATAGACTTTTTTGTTTGCCGACATGAAAATTCACTTAGGAGCCCAATTACACCTGCTAAAATTTATTGAAAACACTTTGAGTGCCTCATAAATGGTAGGGCACAATGCTAACGACCAACCGTCCCGGGGGCCCATAAATTAAAACCCGCTTCAGCCTCAGCTTCAGATTCATTCTCAGGCGCAACAAATCATCATCATCATCATCTGCATCATCATCAGTGGCAGCAGCAGCAGCAGGGGCAGGGGCAAGGCCAGTTTGAGGCTGTGTCTGAGGTTTGAGTTTGCGGCACATTATATCGGCATCATTGGGCCATGAAAATAAACATTTTTTCCATGAGTTCCTAAATTTATTTCTTTTTTTGCAAGTCCAGAGGCACCTTAAGCGCAAGCATATTGAATGCACAGCGAGTTGAGAGGGCGTGTGGCAGAGAGGCACATGCCACACAAGGCAGCCTTATCAATAAATTACCAGCCATATACACACCCAGCAACACAACAACAACTACAACAACTAGAATAAACATTGTTATGCAAATGCAGCGCTGATAAAGTCATGACTCTGTGCATAAATGAGATGGGTTGGTCCTGGACCAGAGAGAACCAGAGGACCGCAGGACCTACGAATTTATGCATTAAGTGAAACATATGTTCGAGTGTGTAAAATACTGTAAATTTGGTTGCCAGGCCAACAATTTAGTTAGTTAGATTAGCTAATCGAAATATGGTTGTGTTTACAAATGTTGGCTTTTATATAATTACAAACATTGTTATCTTATCTGGCCTAGATTTTAGCACTTGAATCATTTGGGAATTTTAAGTGTAGCCATGTGGGATTCACCTCGATTGACAATGATTACTTATTAATGTTCTTATCTATATGTTTCACATAATTTATCGTCATTTTATAGTCCCCTTAACTATATCCCAATCTCTATTCTTCATTATTATTTATAATTTCTTCAGCTCCCTTTTAACATATAGCTTTATATTAACTTATCTTAATAACGCTTAAGTATTCATCATTTTCTAGAGTTACTTATTGCTCTCTATCATTATCTATATCGCCATTATTATTAATTTAGTAACACTTTATCTATTTACTTGCTATAATTTATCGTCTTTTCATAACCCTCTTTTATCTCAATCGCCATTCTCAATCATACTTCCTCCAAATCTATCATTAAATATGTCATTATCTAACTAACTTGTCTGACTTTGGTAACGCCTTAAATAAGCCCTCTGACTGTCCATTTTGACACTTGACATAACGTGTGAGTTTTCATCTTATTCTGGAGTTACTTATGGCCAAAACGTTTGCCAAAATACAACGAAACAAAACGCAATTCATTTTTTTCCCGCATTTCTAATCGGTTTTCCATGCAAATGGCCAAACGAGTCAGCAATTTGACAACTGTTAAAGCAACATAGCTGTTTGACTAGCAGATACCCTGTTGCCAAGAATTAAGCTGCGGCTACATTACATGAAGCATATCATAAGCCACTGAGCCAACTGTGGTTCAGTTGGTGATTTTCCTATAACCTCCCGCGAATCGCCTAAGCCTAACCTAAACATATTTGAGATAGTTCTTAATTTTTAACCTTAATAACAAAATCTTAAAAAAGTTTGCAGGATACATGACTGATTTTTTAAATGATTTTTAATCATTTTTTTTTATTTTGTAATCGATAACCGATAAACAGCGATGACATAAAATTTGATTTGTACTCCAGGACCAACAATATATTTGGATCTATTTCAAGCGTTCGTTTTTTATGCTGATCAGCTGTGCATATGCTTGAAAGTAAAGCCACACCGCTCCATTCAGTAAACAACAGGGTATATGCAAAAAAAATAGGCGACGTCAAAAAGCAGTCGATGTTAATTTTTAGCACTTCAAAGCGAAAAAGGGGCGGCGGCAAATTTCGCACGTCATTTTGTGCGACCCGCCCTCCTAGGAAAAATTTGTAATGCAAAGTTGTCCAAAATGCGTTAAAATAACACGCCAACTTGACATGGCTTGCGGATGAGGACGAGGTGGTGCGGGGCGGTGCGGGGTGTGGTGGGGTGGAGTGGGGTGCAAAATAAATAGACTTGTATGGAGAATGAATCGGGTGCTCGAGCCAGCCACAAAATGAAATTCAAACCAAAATAAATAAACAAGCGCGCCACAAACCGACAAGCCCAAGAATACACACACATCCACACACACACACACACACACACACACAAACACACACTTTCATATGCAGATGTTGTAAATTTTGGGTGACAAAAAAAAGGCAATACAATTTCATTACAAACTTGAATCTGAGTACGGGCAGTCTTATAACTTATAGCATGCACTGTGCCAGAATGTTACACACACACACACTTACTCACATACACACACGTTCTATCCCTCTCTCTGTCTATCTCACACGCACGCACACACATCAATGAATTTGGAAACTGCTGCTGGCAGCGAATAAACGCAAAATGTGAAATCAGATCTACGACGTGTTCGTGTCCTTTCTCCTTTGAAATAAGGATAATTAGATTTTTTAACGCGGCTGATAAGAACTCGTTATATGTGGCAGATAAAGCTTAACGGTTTTATATAGCTTTCTTCGCTGTTATTTATACTTGTAACTGAAAGTTCTTCAACTCTCTTATTTATTTAGTTTTATAACTTTTGGTGATTATCAAAACAAGACAAAAATCGCTCTTTCTCATTCGTCATATCTCTGTAAATCTATCTGCAACTCTCTAACTTTTGCGCTATCTCTCTTTTTCTATTTCTCCGTCTTTCTCTATCTGTCTCTCTCTGTCACTAACACTCTCTTTCGTTCTGTCTCCAACTCTCGCTCTCCTTCTGCCTTTAGTTCTCGCTATATTTCTTTATATTACTACAAACTCTCTCTCTCTTTCTCTCTCTCTCTTTCCCTCTCTATTTCTATCTTTAACACTCTCAGTCTTTCTTGTTCTCTCGTCCTCATCCTCCCTCTCTCTTTCACTTATTTCGCACTCCTTCTCATTTTAAACTCTAACTCTCTGCTTTGTCTATCTCATCTTAGCTTTTACTCCCTTTCTCTCCCATTCTGTGTGTAAGGCACTCCCTATGTCCTTAACTCTGTATTTATCTCTCTCTATCTCGATCACTCTCTCTCTCTCTCTTTTTCGCTCACGCTCTCTCGTTGTACCTAACACTCTATCTATTTTCTAAATCTGACTCCTACATTCTTTTATATTTATCTATCTCGCTTACGCTTGCTCCCTCACTCACTCTCCCTCGATATCCCTCGATCTCCCTCTCTCCCCTATCTGATTCCGTCTCTATCTTTATATCTTTCCTATCTTAATGGTCACATAGCTTATACAAATAGTAAAGTACTCTCAGCAGAGCTTTAACTGGCGCAAACTTTGTGTTTGGGTTGCAGGGCACATGACAGGAATAAACGGGTTTCTGTGTGGATGTGTTGTGTGTGTGTTTGTGTTGTGTGTGTGTTTGTGTGTGTGTATGTGTATGTGTGTGTGCGTGTGTGTGTATCTTATGCAAATCTCGTATATGGCATTTGAGGCCTAAAGGGTAAGGCTTTATAGGTTTACGTTTGGTTACGATTTTTTTTTGGGGACAAATGCAAAAGCAATTGTCTGAAGCATTTTTCCTCTCAATTTCTCGATGCCTTTTGTTTCCTGTTTCTCCTCCTTTTCACTTCGCTTCACTCGCTGTCTGTCCGGTTTTCTTTTCGTCCTGTGGCGCGTGTGCGCAATTTTGATTTTAACACAATATTATACACAATGTATAAAGCTTAAAAGGATTGCTCGCATTACTTACAAGTAATCCCCTCGGCAGGAATTTCTGCATCACCATCAGGCACATCCCCCTGTCCTACCCCTCTGCTCTATTTAGTGTATGTAGTGTGTGCTCGTGCATGTAACGTTGCTGCCACAAAAAACTTTCGCTTGTGCGGCATTAAAGGCCAATTAGCATTAAGAATTTGAAATCTGTCCCTGCTGTCGACTAATTACATTCATCATTTCTGAATGCCAACTTTTGGCCACAAGTCTAATCTCAAAAAGTTGCCTAATGACACAAATCATCATGTGAGAGTGGGCGTGGCAAAGCCCATAAGCCATCTTCAGCATGCATGATTTTCGCCTAATTGCATTTTGACAGCGTGCAAATGTGTTAGCCCCAAAGGCATCATTAAGTTGGCCAGCGAAGTTCCTATGATAAATAACAAGACGATAATGTTCTCAAATTTAACCTTAAAAGAATCAAATTATTGTGCTGAAATTAATGCATATGTGTCTGAGCTTAAGAGAAATCAAAAATTAAATAAAAGAATTAGTTTAGAATTGAAATTTGGGACCCACAACTAATTGAAATCTTTATTTATGCACAAATGCATTAAATCAAATATTTAATCTTTTTTTTTTTTTTTTTTTTTTTTTATGTGGGTAATTATATTTAAACATTAATCAACCTACTTAAAGGCTATAAAACATTGATTTGAAACAGTATAAGTGAACAGTGGATTTAGGATCTATAACATACACATATAAATGGTTTTAACTAATAATACATAACATTATATATAACATTTATCTAACGGCCAACAGTCCAGAGGTCGCTGGTGTGGAGGCGCTTCAACCTCCTGCGAGTGGAACTCGAAGATCAGTTCAAATTTTCCGAAGGAATATTTAAAAATTTTTAATAATGCGTTTTTTCGTGCAGAACTTGTATGGAAAAAAAACTCTGCATAAAATTGAATATAACTCAATACACAGTTTACCAAAAAGTCAATTCAGTTTTAAGAAGGTGAAAATCTTTGTACCCCTGTCTACTTACAATAAGGGTTCGAATTTTATTATTATTTGGAAAAGTTCATTCAAGTGTGGATACTGATTGTGTGTTGTTCAGTTGGCCGTATAATACTCGTATTTGCCAGACTGTCAAAAAAAAAAAGAAAAAAGTTAAGGCTCAAGCAAAAAACCCAATAACCAGTACCACATACGTCTGCACTTTTTTTGTTGTTGCCAACTCCCGAGACAGTTAAGGGTTGTCAGCCCCAGCCAAATCATAAAATGCGACGCTCCGTTGCGCCATAAAATGGTATAATGAGGCATGAAGCACAAGACAAATGATTTAAATGTTGCCAAATGTCACTAATGTAAATGACAAATGTCTTCGGGTTCCATTTGCCACCCACCCCCTCTCCAAAAAGTATGCAGCACAATTTGCAATAAAGTTAAATTATGCGTCAAGATGAGTTAAGAAATTCTTGAGCTTGCCACCTGACTTGTTGTTTTTATACTCTTAACCCATTGAAAATTGGTAAAAAAGGGTATAATGGTTTTGTGCAAATGTATGTAACAGGCAGAAGGAAGCATCTCCGACCCCATAAAGTATATATATTCTTGATCAGGATCAACAGCCCAGTCGATATAGCCATCTGTCCGTCTGTCCGTCTGTATGAACACGCGGATCTCAGAGACTATAACAGCTAGCGACAAATTTGGAATATAAGCTCTCGTGTACCAGGCGCAGATCAAGTTTGCTTTATTTTATCGATAACTGCCTCAGTTTCTGAATTATCGATACATTTAGATTTCCGATAGCAATAAATTCCACAATTTAAGAGGCAGAGGCTTCTAATTTATACATAACATACATATACATATTATTGATCAATTGCCGAAAATTTCATTAAGATCGGACAAGAAAAACAAAAGTTAGAGTCGAAAATATATTCTCATATTGATCTCATTTCTATCAGCATATAAATAGGCGAGCGCATGTGTGAGAAAGAGATGGAATGATAATCGACGCTAGCGTCAATATATTTGTGTGTATTCTGCAGAGCCCCGATAAGTACTGTTTCGTGTACGTGTGTATGTCTGTATGTATGTATGTTCTGCTTGTGAGCAAAAATACTCAGTTCTTGCAGAACTTAACATTTGAGTGCAAATCATTTTAAAGGGAAATTTGCCAATAAAACTAAAATATATTTAACAACTGGGTTAAGTGTACATCGTAGTCGAGCCAACTCGACTACAGCATCTTACTTGTTCTTATTGCTGTTGTTGCCATGATTAATTATAACACGCAACACCTTTCCAACACAGCAAACACAGACACACACACACACACACACACACACACACAAAAAAACACAAGCACTCAAAGTCTACTCAGAGGAAATGTGCCGAGTGTTTAATGCGATAATAACACACACACACATATATATATATATATATATACATTACCCACACACACACAGTTTGCGGTTTATCGCCAGCAAAGTAAATAAACAGAAAAGTGTTTTTGTTAGCGATAAAAAAGCAAACAAGCGAGAGAAAAAAGAGCTCTCGAAAATAGATTAACAGCTCTAATTGGTTGAAGTGATTTTCGTGCCAAAAAACTCAGCAACTGTCAAATAATAAAAGTAGCTCAAGGACACAAAAAAAAAAAATACACTTAGAAATTTGTGTTGGTAAAAATGTTGCCACTGGATTGCTGCAGCAACAGCAGCATCATTTTCAAGTCAATAGCAATTGAAATTGATACGAATAAATGGATCAGGTTCGCTGCCAGCAGGGACAATTGCAGTGTGTCCTTGCTTGCTTTTTAGAGTGTGGTCATCTCAGGCATTGGTGTCATCGCACAGTTCAATTGCCAATGGTTGCCAATGACCCCGAAGCATGCCACTGTGCTAGGAATTTTAAAATGTTCACTTAATGCAGCGTGAAATGAATGATGATATCCCGAGAGTATGATTAATGTACTGAGCTAAATCCAGAGCAACAGGAAAAAACAAGAAATCAAGTAAGAGGGAGCTCGTCTTGGAGACACTTTGATCCCAATCCTTAACCTAGCTTAAGTGTTATTTATAATAAAAATAATAAATATACTTTAAGGATTCGCAGATGCTGGCCTGTGTTGCATAAATTTTCCACAAATATATATTTAATTTTTCAGCCATTCTCCAAGGATTCATGTCAAGGCATTTTTCAATTGCATTCCAGCGTGACAGGAGGCAAACAGGAGACCAATTGCCATAGTTTATCTAACTGGCAATTTGCTGGGTGCACTTTGCATTTTTGCATGCAAATCACAACATATTTCATGCCTAGAATAATAAAACTTATTCCGTTGCAGACAACTGCAGGATGACAACAGAGAGAGATAGAAAGAGAGTGAATGAGTGAGAATGAGAGCAATGTGAAAGATTAATGTAGAAAGTGGAATAAATAACTCAGAAATATCTGTTGTAGAAGCTTAACGTGGAATGAAAATGCAAAGCATTTTAATACATTTTATTGAGATGAAGTTATAAAACAATTTAAACAATAGTTAAATTTAATTAACAGAAAAAAGTATTAATTTCGTTTTAGTTGCAAACCATTCTCTAAAACTAACACTTAACATACCAACAATTCTAAATGTGGTTTGCGTAGACGAAAAACAATTTCATTTTGTGGCAAGCAAAAGGCGAACAAAGAGTTTAAATACATTGCAGTGAAATAAAATCTAAGCACAGACACAGATATATATATATATATATATATTTATATAAGATGCATGTAGTCAAACAAAGTACAAGTTTTGCGACATTGTTAAGCACCTCAAAGCACAATTGAAGTCGAGTTCTAAACAACCCGATCCCGGAGATAAGTTATTTTCCAAAAGCAAAAGGAAATGCGCCACAAAAGTGCCGTTAAAATAAAACGTGCTCAAAGTGCTGACGTGTGTCCTCAGCAGGAGTGTGAGACGGAAACTGGAAGCTAGGAGCCAAACTTAGTGTCAAAGTCTACGCACTCAAAACTAAACAACAACAGCAAGGAAAAATACAAAGGATAATGATGTAATTGGAGTAAATGACTGTAAAATATCCTAAGATATGAATGAATATATTCTCTGCACAAATTGGAAAACCATTGTAGAATAAAGAAAATTAAAATATTATTTCATTGTATCGAAAAAGTAAAAAAGCAGTATATAAACAATTAATAAAAAGTTGCATACAAATTTGCTACATTATAAATAAATACAATCATATAATCAACTTAATTACATTATTTTGATCAGAGGGTCAAACTGTACAAGTTCCGGTTAAGTTTATGAGTTGCATCCACACTTTGTCGGTATTTGGTTTAATATTAATAATAATATTGGCTCTTGTAAACGGTTCTAAAAAGAATGTTGAAACTGGGATTTATGGAATTTCAATCGGTAAAGTTGCGTTTCCCAATTGACAACCGTCTTTAAATTTTAAGATTCACTCAAAGTTTTTTTTTAACATAGTTAATATACCCTATAAAACCTCAAGCTTGTAAATGGCGCGACAACAATGGCCAAGTGGATTGCAAGGACATCAAGGAGCTGAGCAAACAGAGCCGAGGATAACAGCAAATATCAACAATGGCCAGAAGACAATTTGGCTAAAAGTGAGCGCTAAAACGGAGCAGATGATGCGGGTGGCAAACACAAAAATCACGTAGCAGACATTTGGGTGCAAGTTGTGTATTCGCCACATGGGATGCTTACCGTTTATTAGCTTGGGAGAAAATAATACAGAAGATTAGATACCCTTATTAAACGGAGTTAATCTGCACCAGCTGACATTTAAATGTTAAGCTGGAAATAATATTATGATTATAAATGATTGCTAATTTAAGCAAAATTGATTTATATATTAGGTGCTTTGCTCATATAAACAAAAACAACTTCGATAAGGATTATTTATTCCTTATGGCTTAAACAAGTGTCTCTTTCACCTCGTTGCAGACTTTACGACAAAACTATAATTCTCTCTCGAGGGAACACTGTTTTCAGAGATAAGTTTCTAGAGTTATTTTCTTGATGGAAATGCTCAATTAGCAAATTATGCAAGCGATGCGCAATAAGCGCATTAATGGCAAAAATAATAATAAATGATGACTGGACAGGACAAAGGATGAGCTGCGTCCTAAGCCGCAAACAGTAAACTTTATGGAAATAAAATGTTCCCTGCGGTTTTGTTTGCCCCATCATCGTAACAGGAGAAAACTGGCGCCACTTCGTTGATTTATTAAGTAGCTGCTCTCGTGTCCTTTTGGCATAGGTAATGTCCTCCTACGCATATGCTAATTAAACATGCATCAAGCCAAAAACTTGATACGTAATTTTTTACATGATAATTGTTTGTTTTTTTTTCTATCCCGTCCATCATGGCAACAGCTTCCGGCCGGAGCAAGGAGCAAACAGCAATTGGCTTGCATCCAATTATTCTATAGAAGAGAAAAACCCTAATCCCAGAGTCCCCCACCTGCTGTCAGTGTCAAAGATGCGAACTTGTTTACTTCGTTCGATTGAGCCGGAATGACGTACATTTTTATCGGATTCTGCTCCACTTGCGAGGTTGACACCCTGAGCTTTGCATATTGACGGGCTGCTACTGCAGTGTACGGATTTTATTGATCAACAGCATTAAGTATACTTTAACTGTGGAATTTTAAATACAATTTTGTTTATATTTTAATTTGATATTTTTGTTTGCGAAATATTTCCATAAAGAAATGAATGCTTTCCCAGTTTTTAAATAATAAATTTATAAAATGGCATTTTCGCAATAATATTTTTAAAGTTGAAATTCTCTTTTTATAAAAAGAAAACAAGTAAGATGCTGTAGTCGAGTTGACTCGACTACGGTACACCCTTAACCCAGTTGTTAAATATATTTTAGTTTTATTGGAAAAATTTCCCTTTAAAACGATTTTCACTCAAATGTTCAGTTCTGCAAATACACAAGTGGTGACTGCAAACACGTGCATATAAATACATACATAAATAAATACATACAGACATACACACGTACACGGAACAGTACTTATCGGGGCTCCGCAGAATACACACAAATATATTGACGCTAGCGTCGATTATCATGCCATCTCTTTCTCACACATGCGTTCGCCCATTTATATGTATACAGAAAATGCTTGCGGCTGCTGATAGAAATGAGATAAATATGCGAATATATTTTCGACTATAACTTTGATGTTTCTTGCCCGATCTTAATGAAATTTTGGCAATTGATCAATAATATGTATATGTATGTTATGTGAATTTTAGAAGCCTCTGCCTCTTAAATTGTGGAATTTGTTGCTATCGGAAATGGAAATGTATCGATAATTCTCAAACTGAGGCAGTTATCGATCAAATAAAGCAAACTTGATCTGCGCCTGGTACACAAGAACTTATATTCCAAATTTGAAGTCTCTAGCTCTAATAGTCTCTGAGATCCGCGTGTTCATACAGACGGACGGACGGACGGACAGACGGACAGGGCTATATCGACTCGGCTGTTGATCCTGATCAAGAATATATATACTTTATTGGCTCGGAGATGCTTCCTTCTGCCTGTTACATACATTTGCACAAAACCATTATACCCTTTTTCCCCATTTTTAATGGGTTAAGGGTATAAAAACAGTGAAAAATACAAAAATAAATAATATGCGACTGTTATAATTTATATAGTAATGATATTTGAACTCGCATCAGACAACGATATATTTGCATGTGAAAATTGCATGAGTGACGCTGAAAAGTGTGCTACATATTTGTATTGGAATGGCAGAGAAATGAAATGTTGAACGGCACGGAAAATGAATATGGAAATTCGACTAGAGCAGCAGAGAAGCAGAAGTTAAACAAGTTATTTACCCTGTTTGTATTATATTATAATACCATAATCCGATCAAATTTAAACCGAAAGTATCCAATTAACGCAAGAAATTATGGATGAAAAGTGTAATCACGACATGCCCCCGGCTTAATTACAAATTCCAGGCAGCTTAAGTGCCAAGGACTTCATGAAATTGCGACGAAGTTAAAGGATTTATTATTTTTTGTGAGTGTTTTGGGGCAACAGGAACAAAAATAAGGAGGGGAGCAGCACTTGAGAAAAATATTGCCTGCAAATTAACAGTTAATTGATAAATGTGTGCGTGAAACTGGCTGTAAGCCACATCAGCACCAGCTCCAAAATCAAGTAAATCAATTTTCCCAGCGAGCTGCGGAAACGCTGCCGAAACATCAGCGAAGTCGGCTAAATTAGCTTCTAATTAGATTTTATTGTCTTAGCCGGGTCAAAGATGTGTGTGGGCGCAAAAGTACAC
The DNA here is from genome assembly GCA_035042185.1 of Drosophila kambysellisi. Taxonomy (NCBI): domain Eukaryota; kingdom Metazoa; phylum Arthropoda; class Insecta; order Diptera; family Drosophilidae; genus Drosophila; species Drosophila kambysellisi. Next base: position 1,342,873 of record JAWNLS010000945.1, on the reverse strand, counting down.
ATGATGTGTATATGTGGGTGTGGATAAGTTTTTTGTTTGTATTAAAGTGTGTGTGTGTTTGTGTATGGGGTCAGTTAAGCCAATCACCATAACTTTGGCAATTTGGGCAGTTGTCATTGACGTCATTCAAACTAAAGTTGAAATCATTGTCATAGTTAACTACTTTAAAAATATGAAGAAATTAAATTTTGCATCTACATACATGCAGATTATAAATAAACTGACTTAGAAGGATTGGTCTATTTATAACGAAAATATTCAACTTTAGGTAAAAAATCCGGGTCTTATGGCACCCAGGTGTCCATAACGCAACTGTCCCAAATAACCTGCTGCCATAAAAACAGGTAATTTTTTACATAACCCTACCTATCAGGTGGAAAAACCACAGTTTATAAGGGTCATATATTTATTTTGGTGGTTAATAAATGTACCTGCCATGGGTCTTTGGAATTTTTAAAAAATATTGAATAATGAGTTTAGGGCAGGCAATTAAAATTTTTACTAGACACTGTCCCAAATAAGCTCCCAGACACTGTATGTAAGAACAAATCTATAAATATAGTTTTAAGCGAATAATAAAAGATTCGATTTGCTTAAGTTTGATTCATATTTTCACTTTCCCTTCAAGTTATTCAAAAATAAACTGTACTTGAAGAAATTCAGCTTTATGAAAATTTTAAAATTAAAAATTAATATAAATCAAATATTAATGTTTCGCCTATAATAACAATGTGAATTAATATTTCATTTCGCTTAAGAAACTTTTAAAATTTAAATCAGCATAAAAACTTACCTTTTGCAATAACTTTTGTTACGTTTGTGGTTTTTCACTTTTTAAACACCGGTTTTATTTATTGCGCGTACGCCTCTTAAAGCAGAAATCACTTTAGCGCTGTTCTATTTATTTTCTAATGTTCTCGGGTCAATCAAGTGGAATCCTAAAGGGAGCACCAAATTGAAGCGTAATTATTTCTGCTTTGTTGCTTGCTTGCTTAGTTGCTGCGGCGCATTTCCCCTGTGACGTCGTCAACAATCAAATGGCGACTGTGGCACTGGGTCACTAGCGCAGCATGGGAATTATTTACTTTCACTGTGGCTGTTGTTGTTCCTTTTGTTGTTGGTATGGTCTGGTCTAAGCCAAGTAATCAGGAATAATTACATGGGCCCTAATGGCCCCGAAGGACGTGCAAAAACCCAATTTAAGGGCTTAACAGTTGGAAAAGCACTAGAGGACAAAACCCAAAAAAAAAAGATCATGTAATGCGCATTTTTTGCAACTTAGGCATAATTATGCCTTAAAATTTTAATTTTTATCATTTAGCACGCTCTCTCTCGCCCGCTCGCTCTCGCCTAAAATAACAAGAACCAGCAACAACAACATTCAAGCAGACGCCATATGCCGGCAAAAGAACTATACAACAACAATAAAAGAAACAAGAACAAAATATTGACCCTATGTGAAAGATAAGTACAGCAACAGCAACACCCGTGACACCCACGAATACGTTATCAGCGGCATTACTATTGTTATCACTTACACCGGCAATGAGAAGAAGATTATGGCAAATATACACGTGAAATTTTACGCGCGATAACTTGGGCAAAGCCGCAGCAAACGCTACGTACTGCAACCGTTTACGAAATGAAACTGACGCCAAAACGGCGCCACCTGCTGCAGTGCACCGCTCCCACACATCAAAGAAGCTCCTAAAAATGCTGTAAAATACTAAACATGTATCCTGTGCGGTACTGGCAGCTGGACAGTTGCGCGCGAAGCTTAAATCGCAAAAGACCACACCGAAATGCATTAAGTTTCTTTGATATAACAATTTTTGTTTCAAATATATTTAACTCGTATTAGCCCATTAGTTTTTCATTCACTTTTCTGTGAGAACAGTGTTGTTATTCCGCCGCAGTTTAAATATTATATTTAATACTAAAAAGCCGCTCTCTCTGCTGCTCAATGAACGTATGTTAGGAAACAGCTGTTCTGCAATGGATCTGTTATGGCTCTGCTAAACTTGGAGTTTGGCAGCTGTTATTTTCAATTTCGAGTGTCGTATGCAATTTTATTTTCCTAAACTAGAAACAATTCAGTTAATTATCTTAAGTCGTTGCTATTATCCATTTATATCAAACTTAATTAACCAAATTAATTTATAAATTCAATGCAGTAAAAAAAGAGAAGCAAAATTCAGTGTTAATAACAGTCGAGCAAATGTTAAAATTTCTGGGTGCCCGCAGCTGTGTTTAGTGTTGGAAAAAACATGTATTTTGCTCAATGGTAGCATGTTCGCTTAAGAAACAACTCCCAAGAAAAACAACAAAATTAGCTAAAAACCGCGTGCAATCCGTGTAATAAATATATTCAACACATAAGCCCAGCTACGCGGCAGCAACTAAACAACATGCAAGTATCTCAAATCTCTCGGCAAACTCTCTAATTGCGGGCGAAAAAAGTGCGCGTGTTTGTGTGCCCTGTACAAAAAAAAAAAGAAGAGTGTTGAAAAAAAGTCGCCGCCGAGGGTAACTGGGCGCAAAATACACAGAGAAAAACACCGAGCAGTGCAAATCAACCAAATTGGCGCCACTGTAATGCATTGAGGCAACAACAAAAAACAATAGCAACATAAACAAAAGCAATGTCGAAAACAATCGAAGCCTTCGATGAAGAGCTGTTCGAGACGCGCCTCGAAGCGCTGAAGGATACCCAAGAGTGCATACAGCATATGTCCAACTGGTGCCTGCAGCATCGCCTCAATCACAAGAAGATCATTCAGTGTTGGTTGAACGTCTTCAAGCGAGGTGCGTACAATCAGTTTCCCACTATCTCACTTGTAGCTATAAAGCGTTTCTATTGCTTTCTGCCAATCCTTTGTCCAGTTCGTGTGGATCATCGCCTTGTGCTGTTCTACCTGGCCAACGATGTCATTCAGTATAGCAAGCGCAAGCACTACGAATTCGTCGAATGCTGGGCAACAGCCCTGCAGAGAGCAACGACAATGGTGCGGTAAGTAAAAACAAAAGTGCTCGACTAGTAAATACCCTGCAACAAAAAGTGAGCTTAAATCAAATTTTCATTTCATTTTTTTACAAAATAAATATATTTTGAATTGTATATCAATTTATGCTCAAATAAATATAAGCATAAATATTTATGTTTATTAATATTAAAATCTTTGATCAACTTTGTATAAAATAAATATCGACTAAACCAACTACTGTCTTTCCCACAGCGATGAACGGGTAAAGGGTAAAATATTACGCATCTTTAAAATTTGGGAGCAACGCGAAATCTACAATGAAGAATTCCTCAGTGATCTGAGCGGTCTGCTTAATATAGCGCCGCCAAAGAAAGCCCCACCTAGCACCGATCCAAGCAGTGAGTATCAGAATGCAACGTTAATTGCACAGGTGAGAGAATGTGTCGAGCTCGCTGATACGACGGACAAGAGCATGAAGAAGCTACCAAAGCCACCGACATTCGAATTGGAGGCGATTAAACAGCAGCTGAAGGACAAAAGCCATTCGGGCGACATTGAAAAGGAACTCGAACGCTGTGTGGCTTTCATCAATGCCTACAATAAGAACCTGCAGAACGAAATAAAATGTCGCAAATCGGTGCTGGATACCATCGATGCGGCCAAAAAGTTCTACGAGCATCAAGGACGCGAAGTCAAAGTGGTTGCCAGTGTGAGTAGTTAAGAAATTCCTTCAAATATATATGTATATATTTAATGATTAAATATAAACATTAATTTTTGTGTAGGCCTATAAAAGTTTTGGCACTCGTATTAAAATTGTAAAACGCAAGCTGGACGAGGTAATACCCACACTGGCCAGTCCCATACCCTCGCCGGACATTAATGCGCCGTCCCCAGAACGCGATGCGGACTTGCAGTTGCCGGATGAGAATAATTCACCGCTGGGCATGGTAAGCTTAAATCCAAAAGCGCTTACATACATACATATTTGTATTATATTTTATACAAATATTTTTTTAAAATTTGTTATTGTTTAATTTTTACAGAGATATATTAGTAAAATTTGAAATCTCAATGTAAAAACTACTACTATCAAAATTAATTAAAGTTTAAACCTTAATTTTAGTAAACATTGAAGCTAAATTTAAATCTATCCTTAGCATATTGGTACTCTAAATTTATTCTACAATTATTATAGAGGTAAAAGATATTTTTGGCATATAGCAATTCTCCTGATTTCTCTCGCCCACAGAACATATTCAGCGGCAGCGGTCTTAATGGTTTTGCCAGCTATTTGGATGGTGGTCAATTGCCGTTCGATATAAACGACTTTAAGCGGGAGTCGAGTGGCAAGGATCGGGGCAGCGCCATTGAGGTGATTGGGTCGCGCTCGGATGATGAGAGTTATACGCCCGGCGCCAGTTTCTATAAGCCCGAGCCGCTAAACAGCAGCAGCTACAGCAATAATAATGCCAATGGAAATGGTGGCGGTGCCATACCAGGACTTGGCGGAGGTGGAGTCGTTAGCAGCGCCAGTGAGGAATATAATCCCAGTCAAGTGTCGGTTTATGGTGGCGTTCTGCCGCCGCCACCGCCGCCGCATATCGGCTATGGCCAGACGGAGACTCAATATACGCCCGCACCACTGAACAGCAGCAATCCGATGGCACCGCCACCGCCGATGCCGGCATCGGGTGGCAACGTCGATGATTTCAATAGCACCTGGGACATGAGCATGACATGGACGCCGCTCGACAATAGCCTAAATAGCAGCGGCGCCAGTTCCAGCTATACGACACCATCGCAAGCGACGCCGCATTCGCCGCCGCATTTTGAGCGCAAGGGCAGCGGTGCACCGATCGAGTACAGTGAGCACCATAATGCTGCTGGCCTGGGCGCACAGGATGTGGATCATCGTACAGTTCAACTGCCCCCGGCATTCAATTTTCGTCCCAAATCCGCGCTGAGCGAGGAGCAAACGCGGCAACTGGTCGACATTGATCATAGAAATTTGATATCGCTAACGGGATCGCCGAGTGGTGCAGAAAAGGTGGGCTTTCAAATTACTTAAATTGAAAAAAGAATTTATTATTTCTCCATGTGTATTTTTACTTTATAAAATAAAACCCTTACCTTGCATTACAGGACTTTGGTGGCGGAGATGTGGACTATCGCACAGTTTCCTCAGCAAAGGGCGAAGAAACGGGCAGCGCTATACGGAGTCTGGGCAACAATTCACCGATGATGGCGCCGCCAGGCAGCTATGTAAAGAAGACCAGTTCGCCGCAGAAATCCAATGCGAGTAAGAGTAAATAATCAATGTGCTTTTTTAAAGTATATATTTCATTAAGTAAACTAAAAAATTGCAGGCTCCTCTTCAGAATCCGATCGTGTGGATGGCTCGGCGCGCTATGATCCCGCCGACATGGTCATTGACATGGACATGTCCGACGAGGATTTGGATGAATTGCAGCTAGGTAATGGATAGCGGACGGCATTGAGCGATTTCTTAGCTATAGTTGCAGTTGTTAAATATAATAATTTCCATACAGAACTCAATGCGAATGTCGAGCTGAATAATGTTGATGGTGAAACGGATGCAAATGGAGCATTAACGCCGCGTCCTGTGCTGCTGGAAACGCCGCAGGAGTTTCAATGGGATGTCAGCAACAATTTTCTTGGAACTGCCAATTCCGGCAACATGCAGGACATGCAGGCCGATGCACAACAACAGCAGCAGCCGCCATTGCCCCCACAGCAACAACAGCAGCAGCCGTGGAATTCCATGCAATCGCCGATGCCATGGAATGGCAACGAGGGCAATAATGGATCAGCTGGTGTGCCGCCGCCGCCCAGGGCGCCATTTGGTGGGGGACCCTATCAGCAGCCCTTTCAGCCATTTAGCAATAGTCCCGATAGACCGAATTATAGACCGTATAGACCGAATTATCAACGCATGCCCGGACCCTTTGATGGTGGGCCAGGACCAGGACCTGGTGGACCGCGTCAGTTCTTTCCACGGGGCGGTGGTGGTCCCATGCGCGGTGGCGGTGGGCGCAGACGCATGCGTGGTAAACCTTGGATGTAATTACGTATTATAGATTCTATATTTATACACATATACACGCAACCCAACACACACACCGTCACACACACACACACACATAAACACACGCATACGCAAGTGCAAAGTTTTTAGTTTTTAGTCGTCTTTATCTCATTTGGATTTAACTTATGGACGCATATATAGACCTTATACACGCATAATTTTAATTGACATACTGGCAAGCTGCGGATCGTTGATATATATATATATATATATATATGCAGAAACTTATTTTGGATGCATCCCAAACTCGAACTGTCTGTAAACTATGCTTAAGCAATAACGTTTTTAAATTTCCCTGATAAACACAATATTAATTATTATAGTCATATATGACAATTTCCTTCCCTAAATGTTTGTTTTGAGCTAATGTATTAAATATATCGATTTTTTGATAAATACAATATTAGATGAGTTATTTTAAGCGGCTCAAATTTCGTTTACTTATCAAGAAGAAAAGGTCATAAAAGTGAATTTTTTTAGCACAATAAAATGCATCTTGAAGCTCCATTGAGTGAATTTATGGGTTTCTTCGGGGTTTGTAATGTTTTATGTCGCCAAACGGTTATTTTTATCTCCATAAATCCCGTATAGTTTTTGTAGTCAACGATCCAAATGCTTATTTTTATTTTACCAATACAACAAAAACAAAAAAAAACTTTCAAAGACTCATTTAGTATAAAAATATTTCAAACAAATTTCCTTTAAGTTTACAGTTGCCTTAGCTTCTAGATCTTCTACATATAAATATATTATACACTTAACAATTAATTTCAACACATTGCTTTTAATTCTCAGCACTAGATTTTAAGAAAAAGTAAATTGTAAATATAAATGTAATTATTATAGAAACTAAATTATATCTTTACGAACTTCGGTTAAGCCAAAGTTTTATGCTCTTCACTAAATGTCAACACATACCAGATTAAATAATAACCATTTGTTCGGTAAAAAAAAAGTAAAAAAAAAAATAATCTCGTTAAAAGAATTTCAAATTAAATAAAGATTGATTTCTTTAAAATATTTACTTGAAAGATGCCCGAAAAACTAAACGACTGCTATGGGAGACAACCTATCGACTTGGGCAAAGGTATTATTACTGATCATTGGCCATATTACATGGACTTACCTTATCTGGAACGATAACCCCATTTGAATTTTCCAAAACCAACTCCAAGACTGACTAACGTTTAAATCTAAAACTGAATTCCATATTTATTTCATAATCGGACTTTCAAACACAGGGGGAACTTCCATTCGTAGAAAACACAAACACGACTTTATGTCATCTCTTAGTACAAAAAACTGTCATCAAAATATCATATCACCTCATGCCCAAAAAAAAAGATACATTTGTGAAGAAATTAAAATGAAAAGTAAATTTTCCAAAATGAATTTATTTAATGCATAGTCAGCTGAGCCAAGAGCCATATGTGTAGCTTTACTTAGTGCCCTAGTTAGTATCTTAATCATAGTATATTTATTGTATATGTGTAAAATTAGTTAATATTTAGTTGTATAAATACAAACCGTAATGTGATATTTAAAATTGAAAACGTTGTCTTTAATTTGTAACCTGGAATTTCGATTCAACCACCCATGCAATATATTTACAAATGACTATGTTTAAATCATCATTTGCGTCTCCCACTCAGCGAAGGATCTAAGAAAGCGCCAAGTGTTGTTTACCTGTTGACGTTTGCACGGCACTCAATCACCTCCTGGTTTTGTGTCGGAAGTCGGAACTCATCAATCGTGTCGGCAAACTGCTGTTTTGACTGTTCGCTGCATTTGTGGGCGTTACGCACTCCACTTAGCCAGCTCAAGGATTTTGTGAGTTCCCAAGGATAACCGAAACAGCCGTACAAATATAAGACGTCAAGTGAACTGAGCGTTGTTTAAATTGTGAATTAATGAGCCAACTGACTTGGTAGAGTTTAAAATATACTCGTCGGATATTGTAATATTTTCCTAAAACATTTAATCTAAATAAATTATTTGTATTTTATCTTAAATTTATTCAGTAAATTCAACAAAATTTAACTAGAGATTTTAACATTGATTTTGATAATGATATAGTCAACTATATCAAGCTTTTTCTAAAACAAAAATTAAATTTTACTTTTATACCTATCTTCTTTCTTTATAACTAATAACGATTTTTACTTTTATTGTGAAAAAGTTCAATATATGAGACTATTATTAAACTTCTCAGTGCCAAGGTCTCAAATTTAGCTATCAAAATTTTATAAATATTATAAATTATCTGTTCAAGGCTTGTTCACATTTTTTACTTTTACCATTTGATTTACTTTATTTTGTTAAAATACACAACACTTTTTAAATAAAAAGTTACATGCAGATGTTGAAAGTTAGATTTTCAGTCTTCTGGAACCTTTTTGCGCATAATTATATAATGGTGTACATAATTATTTCTAAATTAATTTCATTTAATTAAAATCATTGCAGTGTAACGAATTCATTCATTATTATTTTTATTTTTCATTTAAGAATATATTTAACTTAAAAACAACTTAAATTATTAACTAAACGTAAAAACTAACAGCCTTTAAAAGTTGACACTAGGTTCAAGTGTTGCTACAACATGCCTCCCGGTTCCGTTGCACCCCCGCCTCCATCAGTCTGCTTCGGTCCTCTTCAATAGTCTCGTGAGAGTAGCGTTAGCAGATCCCCAATATACGCCTGCGCCATTTGCAATGTTTCGTACTTGGAAAGCCGTCGATCGTGACCCAGTGATGGAACCACATCTCTCAGCTTATCGAAGGCATCATTCAGGCTGTTCATGCGGCGACGTTCGCGTGCATTGGCAGCCAAACGGCGCTTTTTCATTACCTCCTTGCCACCACCTAGCTCCAGACCTTCTAGCTCTGAATATTCTTCCGAGGATGCCTTTGGATAGGCATTGCTTTCGTAGGGCATGCTGCGTGAGGTTCTCTGCCAGTATTTCGCTGCCTTTGTTTGGAATTTGGAGGCGCCAGTGGAGGCCATTTGCTGCTGCTGTTGTTGCAATTGCTGTTGCTGCGTTTGTGCGCTGAGCATTTGCTCCAATTCCAGCACCGCTGGCGTCTCGTAATACAGCTCCAGGGAGCAGCTATTGGTGCCATCTGAGAGACTGTCCGCACTGCCACTAAAATCCTTATCCTGCTCCTGATACATGAACTGCTCCAGCTGCTGGTGCAACAGATTCCCATTGTCCAGGAGCAGAGCATCCGCATCCATCTCCGTTCCGTGACTCTCCGCACTGTAGTAAAAGTGCTCGATGAGCTCGTTGTTCGTCAACATGTTGCAAGTATGATAGTTAAAGGATAACTGATGCAGGCTCCTATTGCAGAAGGCCTTTAAATAGCCGGCAGCAGGCAGTGGTTAACGTTGATTGGCTTACAGCCCAAAAATGCTCTTACCTGATTCGCTGAGCGGCTTCGGTCTCGCAACTGATCCTGTTTTTCCTTTTTTGGTTGTTGTTTTTCTACCTGATGCAGCCCGTGCCCTAAAATTGGCTTGCGGTCAAAACGTTTAATTGCCTCAACGGGTAGAATCTGCCACAAGGCAGCAACTCTCCTTTGTTTGACCTGACATTTGCTACCGTCCCATAATTACACTAAAAAAAAAAAACACCATCAAAATGGCACTCCTGAACCACACTCAAAAAAGCATGTTACTCAAAAGCAAGAGTGTAAAATTTTCATAAGTTTAAGAAACTAATTTTTACCATCTGTAGAAAATCAAAAATTATAAAATGTAAACATGTTTTTAATGAAAATATTTTACACAATTTATGTGGATAAATTTTATTAAATATATTTTATGCTTTTGATACCAGGTAATTATTAATGTCCTGTAATCTTAATAACAGTGATACATATTTTTTAGGCTGCAATCTTCTTTTGTACTGCAGCTCCAATTGGTTGATTACAATGCAGATGCATTTATTTAATGAAATATGTCAAACAATTGTTGCCAAGGTCAATCATGGCTCAACAAAAGATAAAAGACGCCTTCTTTCCTTTTGTTATGCGAATACAAGAATTACTTATAAGTTTATGGCTGGTTTTTTGCTGTTGTTGTAAAAACCACATTGTGGGCCATCAGTTTGGTCAGTAGCCAAATTACTTTGCATGTCTGTGGTCGGTCGAGCGATCGAATGGATCCTTCAGTAAGTGCTTTGCGCTAAATTTCTCCATTTATGAGAATTGCATTCAAGTGTTCATTTATTGTTGCACTACTTTCGATTTTAACCATTGTATTTTATTGGGTCACAAATAAATATATTTAACGCGTGCTTTTTTGAGAAAGACTTGATCTAAAGAATGAACTGAAGTGATCTTTAGAAGATCAAAACTTAAAGTAAAAAACACTTTTTAGGTTTTTTAAATAAGATAATGCGAAATTGTAATTTGATTGTAAAAACTCATTTAACATAATCCTTTACACATTAAAGTTTGTCCTAGGGTTTCTTTCATTCTAATTACGTTCTTTATAGTTAATGAAATTATATTAGTTTATTTAAAAGCTGAGATTTTGATTTCATTTAACTACTTTTGGTGTTCAGACTTATTCAGCTCTATGAAGTTTAGAAACAATCGTTTCAAAAATTTAGCTGAATGAGTTTGTGTTTATGTCAAGTAACTGAATCTCAAGGCAATCCAATCTTTGGCACCCCGTAGCTGTTTCTACTTGTTAAGCTTATCAGTTGCCCACTTAACACTTCGATTTCTGCTCGAGCCGACGGATGAAATGGATTGTGGAACTGTGTTTGGGGCGCTCATTTACCGCTACCATTAAATGCTTATTAAGATAAGTTTGTGAAAAAGGACAAAAGGATTACCCAACGGCAGTCGCAATAGAGTCATAAATGTCACAGGACGCTCTATTTATGTGATGACTATTTATGATACTCATCAAATAGGGTTGCCGCTCAAGGAGCTACCTGCCGTCAGTCGAAGATCCTTTCAAGGGGTTTTTTTCTGTTTTTGGTCTCGTGTTTGTTTTCCAAATCACTGTTAAGTGTCAATAAATTCTCATAAGCGTTGCAATTGCCTGACACATTCCTTGGGCCTATCAAGGAGCCTAACGGATATGCTGATATGGCCAGTTGCTAAATGGGACGATTGCCTTAAGTTATGTCATGTGTTGCAGTGCCAGAGAAACAAGGCGCATCCATTGAGCACGCTCTAGAAATTAAATCACAATTTAAATTCCACAAAAACGTTTACGTTTAGATTTAATTTAAGTTAATCCTTGGAAAATGTTAATCCAAAACGCGACACGCTGTCTGGGGGAATTCTTCAGGCACAGCTGGTGCACAGAAAGCAAAACAAATTTACTCGGAAAACATAACCAAAATATTGTATATATGGTACTTTTAAGTCATAATGCTCGAGTATTACATGGTAATTTGGCTCAGATCTTAGTTGAACTTCTTCTCACAACAACAATAGAACAATAGACCAGATCACTTCTCAGGCCATTGTCTGTGCATTGTCTGGTTTTTAGGCCCTCTCAAGACAAGTGCAATTGCACCTTCCAGTTTCCCAGGGGACAAAAGACTCGGAGTTCCAAGCCGAATGAGTGACAAAGAAACAATCTCACGCAATATACTCGAACACAATACTTGTGGACTAGTTGAACAATACTTGTGGTCTAATCGCATTTTCGCAATTTAGCGCCAACGCATAATCCGCACAACGAAAACGATTAATCTAAGGGAACCCCGAATGAGGAGGGAGCGAAACACGCACGGGATTATCATCAGTTGGTCTATTGTTGATCAGATGGATGCCCATGGGTTTGACTTTCAACCAAGCACCGCCTACTTAGCTATTGTTGCTATTTTGACAAGGACATGCAACTGGGCCAAGTGTTGGGCGCAGGTAAGCAGGACATTCTAATTGGAAATTTCCCCGCAGCCCATCATACAAAAATGGAAGGCGTTGTCGATCTTTAGCTGAGCTCACGTTAGGCAAACCCAATAATTAGGCCAGTCCTTTCGCTAGAAATTGCAGCATAATATCGAGTTTTTCTGCGGTCGCGTGGCACATCGATCAGTGGGTCATCATCATCAACATCATGGTCAAGATCAGAAGCCAGCGGCCGTCAAGATCAAACGTCACGATGCCTGATGTCCTTTTGTCGGCATGACTGCGATCTGATCTGATCTTTGTGTGAAATACTCCGCATCATTTGTACATTTTAGCCATGCTCGGCGCTAGACGAGTCCTCTGTTTTGGAATTGTTTTGGCCATTTTCTTTAGAAATGCAGCCAAGTGTTTGAATTGATTTCCAGTGTGGAGTTAATTAACCTTTCGTTGCGGCTTCTTGAAAGTGGGCTGCAGGGCCGTGGAAAGCGGATCACTCACGAATGGAATGTGGTGCATAATGGATGACTTCAAGCCAACAATTGCATCCACTGCATGATATGCATATTCTCGATTATCGCAACTTTATTGCGATCTTTATGTTGTTTTTCTTGCTCAATGGCAGAATTGTTTTAGTCATAAATGTCGATAAACCGAAAATTGTAATAAAATTTTGTATATTATGCGTCAAGGGGGATATATATATATATATATATATATATATTTTTGTAATTTGATTAAAAATCCCAAATATATCTGAAGATAAAGTCATGGCATAGTATAGTCATACCGCTATTTTTATTGTACTTGGAAAAGAAATGAATACATAGATTTAAGTGTATAAGTTAACATACGGGTTTGGTTACTCACATTCCCATATATATATATAAATATATATATATATATATATATTATATATATATATTTATATATATATATATATATATATATATATATATATAAATTACAGTTAAAAACAGTTAATCAATCGACTGTGAATTGCTCCAAATAAATAGAAAACTAAAATCTACGTAATGATATCTAAGTTTTAGCGTAACCAAAATTAAAGATTTTGTTTATAATACTTTTTTTTCTTTTCTTGCTATAAAAAGATACTGGTTCCCGAATCACAAAACTGAGAACAATTTGGTCCGCATATCTATTGGTGTTAAATGGGATGTAGTTTAATGTATATATTCATATAAAATTATATGTTAATTTGAGAATTACTGATATGATAATTGGTACAAGGTGTTTCGATGATATTAGAGTGTTGTTGTTGATGTTGTTGTTGTTGTTGTCGTTGTGTATTAAGCAATTTAAAATAAGTTACAAGCGGTTACAAATATATTTTACTACACTGCTTTCTGCCTACGCACAACGCACACAACTATATATATATCATAAATTATAGACATATATATGTAAAGAGGCCCTAAGACACTTAATAGCTGGGAAAGATAGAGAGCAAACGGACGAACTAACGAGCTAAATTTGATTGAATCCGGTTTTTATATAATCAGCCAGCTCCAATTTGTATATGTTTGTATATGTAGGGAGTATGCAATGCATTTTGATATCACTGTGCGCCTGCAATCTCAACACCGAGAAATGTCACTAGAGACAGAGGGAGCAAGGGAAGTTGGGTACTTAAAGCGTTGTCGAGGTCACTGTACTAACGCCATGCACCAGAATCGTTGGCGGCAGCTCGGCGGTTAATTCGCTAAGTAGCTCCACATAGCTGGCACTGCGATCGTTAAAGTCCGGCAATGTGGGTTTCGGTGGCGCCGCCAAATAGATGAATGATAAAGCCGTTTGATCGGAACGATCGCGTATTATTTGATTCACATGCTGCATGTAGAGCAGCGAACGATTGAATTTATCCTCAGCGATCTCATCGCCATCGTCCAGCAACGCATCGTCCGCTTGGGCCGTAAACTGTTTGAGTATGCGAGATTGTTCCGTGAATTCCGTATCTCGACTCCATTCCTGTATCTCCATAATGTCCGCCTTGATGCGCAGCTCCTTTAGCGATTGCTCCAGCTTCAACTTGGAGAACATGTCCATTTGTGGTGCATGCGTATCAAAGTTGCTGCGTAGGCAAATAAAATCATTAGCTGCAATTGAATAAATAGGCGATTCAAGTTCTTTACTTACCTCATGGTACGCGCCTCATTTGTCTCGCACAAAAAGATGCGCACTCGCAGGTGCTTCCACTTGGCCAACATAATCACAGCCAATTGCATCATGAACAAGGAGACCACATCGAAGGGATCACCCGAGGTGGGGTTGAATACGTTGATGGGCCAGACATCAATATACTTTACATGCTTGCTTCTGTAAATTTGAAAATGTGGTTGGTAAATGTTGAAAGTTAAATTAGAAATGATTCAATAATTTCTACGCACATGGCTATAAAGTTTTTATCCAGTCGCTGAAAGTTGCGGCACAGGCACAGATTCTTCTTCATGCGCAGCGTATCGCAAAGGATATGCACATATTCCTGAACCTCAAAATGTTTCGGTTCGCCATCGTGGCGTATGGGAAAGTTATGGTTTTCGCCCTCGTTAAAGCCATCCGTTTTATAGGGCGATGTGCCACTAAAAATTAATTTGAAATTATTATAAAAAAATATTATATTGAAATTTCCAAATCACTCACTTTTGAAAGAAATCCTTGGGCGTCTCGTTATCATAGAATCCCAATATAATCGTGTTTGGCTTCATTGCGCCGATGCCGGACAAACGAATCAAATGATGAACACCCTCGCGAATGCTGCGACTGATGGTGACTTCGGTGAAAGCCTTGACACGCATGTGATCGAGGAATAGCCACCACTGCTGAGTGTCGACGGCATCTTCGACGCCACTGTAGTCGCCCAGCTTGACATGGCCAATGATGTAGAGGCCACTCTTCTTCAGATCGTTGACAAAGTCAACAAGTGGACAGCAGGAACGTGGCGAGGAGACCAATAGCAAAATTTGTGGACGCCAAAATTTGACGTGATCCTTGCGTGGATCTAACATAAGCAAGTATTTTCGCACCTAAGAAAAGCACAGAAAATAAGTGAGTTTATTATTTTTTGTGTGTAATTATAAATTTGTCTACTCACCTGATGAAACATCAACGCCTGGGAAATAGAGCCCCACTGCGCCGCCTGCGTAGCTGGGGAGAAGAGGTGCAGTGCAATAACCAGGATCAGGCACAATATAATGCTTGAGGAGGCGTAGATTGGGTTGATGACAAACATCATGATTAGCGTGCCGAGCAGACCAATGAGACACGTGTGCCACGTAAAGTATTTAAACAGTGGCCGAAAATTTGGAGCACCCGTCAGCTCAATGCCCAAACATGCAAGATTAGTGGCCAAATAAGAGAGCATAAACAGCACCGAATTGATTTGGGCAATGAGATTGAACGAGCCAATCAACAAAATGCACTCCACGAGCACCCAGCTGACGAAGACAGCACAAATGGGATTACCCTTCCAGGTGCCACGAAGTACAAAGTTTAGCAGTGAACCAAAGACCTGATCCTTGCTGAGGGCCTCCAAAATACGACTGGAGCCAATCAGATTGCTCAAGCCCGTTGAAAAGGTGGCTGTCAAAATGCCAATAGCGGTAAATGGGGGCCAGAGATTGATAGGCATCAGGAATAGATAACTATTGCGCATCGTCTCCGACGGCGTCGTGCAGCTCATCAGGAACGACAATATGACATAGCAGGTGAAGGTGAAGCCGACAGCGGATAGTGTGCCCCACGGTATACTCTTCGAGGGGCTCTTCAGCTCACCGGACATATTCGCACCGGCCATAATGCCCGTAACGCCAGCGAATAGTACACCAAATGTGGTTGAGAAGTCCGCAGTCTTGCCATTTGCTGTATAATCAGGTCCGTAGTGGGAGCCCAGATTATCTGTCAACGTTGTCGCATTGAGTCCCGTATATGGTAGATATTTGGTTTTATTGTAGAGTGTGTTCGCCAACGGCACAGGGATCTGTTGAATAGTGAAAATTTATATATGCATTTATAGTACAGATATCAGACGATCATTGCATTTAGTTGATAATTATATTTCATTATTTTGTTCAACATTCGAGCATTTTAGTTTGCTTATCAGCGGTGAACTTTATGAGTCATTATTGCGTCGCCGGAGCGGCTTAAATTATGAACAAAGCTAACAAGTACAGTGGATATTGCTTTGATATATAATAAATACAAAGGATTAAAAACCAGAAAAATTTGTAACGCTTATTAAAATGTTCAAAATCTGTTTTGAAGGTTTGAGTCATAATATTTAAAATAGCAGAACAAATTTCATATTAAAGAAGTAATTCAAGGTGAGTCTAAAACTAAATTTGTTAATTTTTTGCTCTTCAGCAATAATCACTGTACTTAGCAATCACAGTGGGGATTTGTGTGGGGCTGCAACACAAAACTGACCGAGACCTAAACTAATGCCACTGAATGTTATCTAGAGACCACAGAAAATTATGCAATAAATCGAAACAGTTTGCTTAAAGTTAGTGATAACTATTCACAAGGCATTTAGTATATATATATACATACATATATAGATTGATAAGGCTGTGGAGGATTTAATTTCATGATTGATTGCAATCCCCCTTTTCTGACATTGTTTCTCTTACCATATGATCGTTGGCGCCAACAGTCAAAAAGCTGATAAACGTTGCCAATAGACAAACGGTCACAGTTCCCAAAATAAGCACTGACGTCTTGGCAAAGAGGGCGGCACCCACCAAGCAGACCAGCAACATGGCCGTATTAATCATGCTGCTAATGAAAAACCGAAACCACTTCCCATCCGGCAGACCGGAGCCGGTGCCCGCAAAAACGCCGCCCGCTCCAAAGTCATCCATGATGCCCTCCGTGCAGCCCGAGATGGCCATGGCACTGCCCACTACATTCGCAAAGAAGAAGAGTGTGCCAATGGAACCACCAAATTCCAGGCCCAATGTGCGACTTATCATGACTGAAGAGGAGAAAGGAACAATTGTTGGAGTAAGAGAATATTGTTCTCAAAGGATTACTCACAGTAGACGCCGCCGCCTTCAATAGCGCCATTGGTGGAAATGGCACAAACTGAGGCGACCGTAAACAGCAGAATGGCATAGGCGATTATGAACTGCAGCAAGGTCACATATAAACCCGCATTGCCAATAATATACCCTAGAGAGAGAAAGAGAGATTAGAAAATCGGGTTGAACAACAAGTGTTTTTTTTTGTGACGTCATCGACACTCACCGACACGTATAAATACGAGGGCACTAAACATGGACAGCGCCACCGGACTGAAGACGCCTGCAAATGTGCCCAGAGTGCGTCCGCTGCGTTCCGGATCTTGCATGCCAAACTCTACATAGCCATCGCTCGATTGTGGCGTCGAGGGTCGTGCGACTTCCGATCCGCCTCCAGAGCCAACTCCGAAGAGCGAACCAAAGCTGCGAAACATATTTGAGGAGCTGCCATTGCGCGGTGCCGCTATTGGAGCCGTCTCCTGATCTGTGCTGATGCTCATCGCATCCAGCTGTTCAAATGACAACTGCTTAAAATATCACCCACACACACACACAAGCACTAGCACAACAACGCACTAACAAAAAAATAAAAAGCGCTCGTAATGACGCCCACAATTGCAGCAAATGAACGAGACTATTTGTTCCCCTTCTGTGTAATTTGTTATTTGGGCCGCTTCACAGCGTTTGAGTCTTTTGTTTGCGTTGCGCTCCGTTTTCTTGTGCTCTTTATCTAATTTCTTGTTTTCTAGTTGGACGCGTCACCGTTTTTTTTTTTAGTTGTCTGCTGGCCCGGAGAAATCACGCAAAACTAAATTACTACAAAACCCCAAAAGGGTCGGGGCTCCAAAAGAACTCAGCTGTCGGCTGAAGTCAATTGCAGTATTTTTTAGCGTCATTTAAAATACTGAAAATCGGCATTTTGATCCATTGTTTGCCCTACAGTGACAGTGATTTATTTCTGAGACATAAATGGCAATAAAATATTATTAACAACCTAATTTAAAGTATTCTTTATTGTTGTTTTATAATTTAGTTTCTCTATTTTTAATTTGTACACTTCTTATTTAGTGTAAGTGCGTCTGTTTATCTAATTTACCAGTCACAGTGACTGAGTCACAGTTACTTGTGCTTTTGGTCACCTAAAAGCCGGTGCTGCTCATCACTGATGAACACACATCTGTTTGGTTTTCACAAAACGTTTGACTGCGGATAGATTCTCAATTTTTCCGCTGTTCTATTGGAAAATGGTGAATGATAAAAAGCGACGTTCGCGTTCACGGGAACGTTTTAGAGATGATCGCGTTGCAAACGCAGCAGACAGAGATCGTGAACGGGATCGGGAACGTGAACGTGAACGAGAGCGACAAAGGGACAGAGATGGCGCGAGGCACAGGGAGCGAGATCCGAGGGATCGGCAAGTGGACAGAGAGAAGGATCGACGTCAGCGACGCTCACGCTCCAGGTTAGTGAACCCGAAACAGACGAGATAAGATATAATTTAAATATTATTTATCTCTGCAGAGAGGATCGCGCTAGACGTGGCGGTCGCTCGCCCGAGCGTCAGCGTCCCATACGCGAACGTTCCCGGGAACGAGGAGGACGCAATGGTGAGCCAGAAAAGAAGCCAAAATTGGATGCAGGCGTTAAGAGCGAATCTGCAGCAGGCTCTGGTCTAAAGTCCGAAGATGAGAAGCTGGAAGAGAAGGAAGATGTCAAGTTAAAAAAGGAACCGCTGTCCCTCGAAGAACTGCTGGACAAGAAGAAGCGCGAGGAGGAGGCGCGCAGCAAACCCGTCTTTCTGACGAAGGAGCAACGTGCCGCTGAGGCGCTGAAGCGTCGCCAAGAAGAAGGCGATCGCATGCGTGCCGCTCGAGATGCGGCCAGGGAACAAATTCAGGCTGCGCATAGCAAGCCAAACAGTAGCGGCGGCATAGCCACAGCCTCAGCAGCGCCGCCCATTTCCATGCCTCCCCCAGCGCAGCCCATGAAGAACGAACAACGCGATCGTCGCGGAGGAGGAGGAGATCGTGGCGGAGATAGAGGAGGCGGCGGTGGAGATCGTGGAGGCGGTGGCGGAGATCGTGGAGGCGGCGGCGGTGATCGTGATAGAGACAGCAAACGTGTCGAGGATCTAACGCACAAGGACAAGGAAAAGGAATTGGAGGCAATACGTGAACGTTATCTGGGCATTGTGAAGAAGAAGCGACGCGTTCGACGCCTCAACGATCGCAAATTCGTCTTCGATTGGGATGCAGGCGAGGACACCTCCATCGACTATAACAATTTGTACAAGGAGCGTCATCATGTGCAGTTTTTTGGACGTGGCAATGTCGCCGGCATCGACATCAAGGAACAGAAGCGTACACAGAGCAAATTCTATGGGGATCTGTTGGAGAAACGGCGCACCGAGGCGGAGAAGGAGCAGGAGAAGGTGCGCCTAAAGAAGATGAAGCGCAAGGAGGACAAACAGAAGTGGGACGATCGCCATTGGTCGGAGAAGGACAACGACGAGATGACGGAACGCGATTGGCGCATCTTTCGAGAGGATTACAACATCACCATCAAGGGGGGCAAAATACCAAATCCTATACGCAGCTGGAACGAATCTGGATTTCCGCCAGAAATCATCGATATCATCGATACGGTTGGCTACAAGGAACCGACGCCCATTCAACGGCAGGCGATACCCATTGGCCTGCAGAATCGGGATATTATTGGCGTTGCCGAAACCGGTTCCGGCAAAACTTTGGCTTTTCTTATCCCCTTGCTTTCGTGGATTCAATCGCTGCCAAAAATTGAGCGTTTGGAGGATGTGGATCAGGGTCCGTATGCGATTATTATGGCACCCACACGTGAGCTTGCCCAGCAGATCGAGGAGGAAACAATCAAATTTGGCCAACCACTGGGCATACGGACTGTTGTCGTCGTCGGCGGATTGTCCCGAGAGGAGCAGGGCTTCCGTTTGCGTTTGGGTTGTGAGATTGTTATTGCTACACCGGGTCGTCTCATTGATGTGCTGGAAAACCGGTATCTGGTGCTGAATCAGTGCACCTACATCGTCCTCGATGAGGCAGATCGTATGATTGACATGGGCTTCGAGCCGGATGTGCAAAAGATCCTCGAGTATATGCCCGTGACAAATCTCAAACCGGACACGGAGGAGGCCGAGGATGAAAAGAAGCTGATGGAGAACTTCTACACCAAGAAGAAGTACAGGCAAACGGTGATGTTTACGGCCACGATGCCACCGGCTGTGGAACGTCTGGCGCGCACCTATCTGCGTCGTCCGGCTACCGTCTATATCGGATCTGTGGGCAAACCCACGGAGCGCACCAACCAAATCGTGTACATGATGGGCGAGAACGACAAACGCAAGAAACTCATGCAGATCCTATCGGCGGGCATTGAGCCGCCAGTCATTATCTTTGTCAACCAGAAGAAAGGTGCCGATGTCCTGGCGAAAGGTCTGGAGAAGCTCGGCTACAATTCGTGCACGTTGCACGGCGGCAAGGGACAGGAGCAGCGTGAATATGCGCTCGCCGCACTCAAATCGGGTGCCAAGGATATATTGGTGGCCACCGATGTCGCTGGTCGTGGTATTGATATCAAGGATGTGTCGCTGGTCATCAACTATGACATGGCCAAGTCTATTGAAGATTATACGCATCGTATTGGTCGTACGGGTCGTGCCGGTAAAACGGGTGTCGCCATCTCCTTTGTGACCAAGGACGACAGCAGCCTCTTCTACGATCTAAAGCAGTGCGTCACAGCCAGTCCGGTGTCCACCTGCCCGCCAGAGCTCACCAATCATCCGGAGGCGCAACACAAGCCGGGTACAGTGGTTACCAAAAAACGACGCGAGGAAAAAATATTTGCTTAAACCGAAATCGATTCCGATTTCGTAATAAAAAATACAAACAATTTTCGATAAAATATATACTATATATAAATATGTTTTTCCAACTTTCTGGTAAGCTATTTCTTGGGAAGAATTATTCTGAGAGTCTTTCAAGAACCCATCTAAAATAAGCTCTCAGTTGAGCTATCTTTATGAAGTTTGGCACAGATGCATAATTTATCAGAAAGAATCCATCCAAAAGCGACTTGAACAATAATTTATATTCTATAGTTAGAATACATCCTGGAAGGACATTTAATTATCAGTAAAATTTTCTTTTAATTCTACATTTTCGATTAACATTTAAGAGATTCTCATCGCAGTAGGCGTAAAAAGAATGCATTGCGACTCTGCTTGGAGTCCAGAGGCAAATATTTGTCATAGAAGTCAAGGATGACCTCCTCAATCTTGAAGCCAAACTTTTGATAGAGCATCACCGCCGAATTGCTTGCGGACACATGCAGCGTAATATCCTTTGACATGCAGGTCTGGATGAGATGATAGAGCATAAAGCTAGCAATGCCGGAACGCTGCCAATTGTGGCGCACCGCCATGAAGGAGATGTATGCCTCATTGTAGCCCACATCGGGCACGAGGAAGCCACAGCCAACAACAAGTTTCTTATAGAGCGCCACAACACTATAATCTGGATAGCTGAGGCAGTCGCTCACTGAAAGAAAAACAGGAGTTTAAGCATAATATTAAAGATGGTATCATATGTTGGCTAACTCACCATCGATGCCTGGCCAGAAAACACTTTGGAGAAGCGCATTCACTGCCGGTATGTGCTGTGGACGCACATAGCAAAAGTCTATCGTGGATCGGCTGGGGTGGCAACGATTCACCCGATGCTGCAGCTCGCACATCAGGCGCAGCCAGGGTGGCGACATATTCTGGCTGCGATAGATGAAGGGATGCAGGACGCGTTGCGTGTATGGCGACTCGAAGAGTTCGTATTCGGTGCTGCCCACGATGCGGGCATAGAAGGAACTGCGATTATCCGGATTACCAAGCTCTAGCAGCTGATAGCGATCCAGTATCTGGGTCTGTTGCTGCTTTGAAAGCTGGAGACGTGCACGCGCCGTGGGATCAATATGCTCGTCCAGATTGAATATGCGACGATTGTGATCCCGCTTCCATTTGCGCAGGCACAGCTTGCGATAAATACGCCTCACATGGCCGGGTATATCGCTTGCGCCGTGCTCGAAGATCTTGTGGAGCTGCTGGTGCAACTTCTGCTCCTCATAGATGCTCATTGGTCGAAGATGTTTCTCCTGTGGCTCCTGCTCGTCAGTCTCTTGCAGCCACGGCCAATTGCGACGCGGCTGTCGAACGAATCCGCTTGGTTGGCAGCGCTCTAAGCTTATGCTGTTGCTCTCCGCCTGCTCCATCTCTGTGAGTTCATTTTCCTCAGCTGCCTCCGGTGGCTCTTCTTTGATTTGTGTTGTTTGCTGCTCCTGCACCTGAAAGTTGGTAACCTGCACAATGCGCGGCTGATAGTTGGCATTCTCCTCAGTCTGTGCCTCTGTGTCCATGGGCTGCTCCTCTTCGCTGTGGGACGTTTGCTGCTCCACCTCCGGGCTTGGAGGAATTTCTTCCATTTTCTTCTCACTCCTCGCTGGCGGCTCGCTGTCAAAGTTATGCTCCAGCTCGAACAAGCTGGCACTGTTTCCGGGCGCTTCCAGCAGCGCCTCGGACATAAAGAAATCCGTTTTGTCTGCTCCAATTAGCGGCGGTGGCATAAACATGCTCAGATCGTCGCCGCCCAAGCTTTCTGCTAAAAAATCCATGAGACTAGCCTGAACGCTGCTCAGCGGCTGTTGCTGTGATGTCTCCTCGGTTGCCTCCTCCTGCTCCTCTTGCTCATGCTCCTGCTGCTTTTCCTCCTGCTCTTGCTGCTGTTCTGGCTCTACTGGCTGCTCAACTGCTGGTGGCGGGCGACCCATGTAAGGACTGTGAATTATATGTTGCCTTGTTTATATTGTAAATTATCACTTTAAATCTGATTCGCTCACATGGCCCGTGCACAACCTTCGCTGACTGGCAGCATGGGCTCTAGGGTTTCCTCCGTCGTGGTTGTCGCCTGTGCATCGCTCAGATGATCTGTGACTGATAAATCGCTGTCACAGCTATTCTCTTCCAACGCCGGCAAGCGTCGATCTGTGCGCAACTGTTGACGCTCCAGCACACGTTGCTCGTCTGCAAGGGATGTAAATTGTGTACTTTAAGCATGATGTACTTTCTCCTATTTTATAAGATTACTCACATTCAGCGCGTACGCTGCGCGGCGTTAAATGGGGCTTGGCCAGCTTCCACCAGCCAGTCTCAGTACAAACACTGACCCCAGACTGAAAGTATTCCGGGCTGTTGTGCGAAAGTGCGCCCGAGACGGAACCAGCCCATTGCTTGCGACGGCGACTGTAAGGAAATAAACATTTACATTATTTCAGCTACTTGGGTTAATCTCTGCTCTAACTCACACTCGCGGCTCGAATATGTAGTTCCAGTTCTTGTCCACAAAACTGATGATGTGCGTCCGCCAATGGAAATAGCCATGATGGCTCAGCCCCTTCGACTTGATGGACAAATTGTATAGCGTCAGCGTCAGCACCAGCAGCCATGGTATGCGCTGGCGGACAAGCCGCTCCTTGGGCGCCTCCACACTGGATTGTGGCTCGTTGCGCACACATTTA
Source organism: Drosophila kambysellisi (assembly GCA_035042185.1). NCBI lineage: Eukaryota > Metazoa > Arthropoda > Insecta > Diptera > Drosophilidae > Drosophila > Drosophila kambysellisi. Next base: position 1,319,277 of record JAWNLS010000945.1, on the reverse strand, counting down.
ATACACGTAAAATCGAAGAAAACGTCGCCGAGTAAATCGCCTGGGGTGCTCGCATGTGGCAAGCATTTTATATGCACAATCTGCTTACATATGCGGCAATCCAGATAGTCGTCATCCTCGACGGCTGTGTGGCAATAGTCGCATGTGGTTGCTTGTTTCCCCAACGCGTTGCAGCGCATTTCGAATTCCTAAAACAAGCTAAACTTGTTGATAATAACAATTTGTTGCGCCGTTTGCCTTGAAATGCTGACCGGTGTTGCCACATCGCACAAAATACCAACAAATTGCTGCTTATGGCAACGCTTCGAGCTAAGTACGCAGCTCATTTTGCCTTGTTGTGTGCAAAATTGCGAATTGAGGCATTTTGCGTTATGAAGTCGTTTAAGAAAATCTTTTAATATTAAATTAAAAATTCATGTTAAACAGTTAATAGTTCATATAAAAATTAGGCCATTAAAAATGCTTGTAGGGACGGTCATAACTTTGTCGAATTTGATCTTGTTCATGGTTTGATCTGTAGATTAATAATATTCTGTCTTGATTTTTATGTTTAATTACACCATTAAGAAAAGATGGTAGTGAGGTTTAAGTTTGTCAAAAGTAATTCGATTTTCAAAAATTACCGCTTTTTAATCAATGTTTGACCTCTGTATTAAAACTTTAATTATTTATTTAATATAACAGTTTAACCTCTAGATTAAGACTATATTTAATGTGAAATACGTAATCCTGGCTCCATTTCTTAGACTTAGATTTTACCCTTAACAGATACTAGTAGTGATGGGTCAGATGTCATAGTCACACCTTTGTCATTATCCATTGATTTTTAATCAGAGCTTGGCCTTAATACGTATACTACATCTACAGTTAAAAGCACGGTTTTCACTCAAAATTCATATACAAAATCTATCTCAAAAGTGTCTTTTTTGCTGCCACACGCAAGTCGAATCTGAACCGCATGCATTTTTGATCCTTTGGAAGCCCAATAAACTGAATCTATCTAATGGAATCGATTGGTAAAGCTACTAAAATATTGCTAGTCAGCTGCATGCTTATGGCAAGGAGTTAATCTTGCTGGTCATTATTTGTCTTGGCACCATTGTTAATGAGTGTACTTGCAACTTGCAACGCGTCAATCAGAGGCAGCCGCACAAAAGGCGACGAAAATGAACTGCAACGTAATGCGTTTTGCATCTGACGTCCGCATTTGATTGACAGCCATTCAGCCACCCACCACGATGAATAGTGTGAGTACTCATACTGAGTGCATGTGAGTATCCATACCCATACCCACACCCATATGCATACTCATGCTGCTGTCTGCTGCAGGCGCTGTAACGCAAATGTCATTAATGGGTCTTTACGAGGTTCACGCATAATTAAGGTCGTCAACTGTGCCGGGCTTTTGGGCCTGGTCAATGTTGTCTTAAGCGGCTCTAATTAGGCATTTGTTGTTGTTGGCCAGTTTGCTCAAGTGGATGATTGGTTTAACTGTGACAAAGTGTCGCCTAGTCTCTGCCCCAAAAAGCATGCACTGCGAAATTGCATTTCTTCTTTTGCGACTATTTATTTGAGGGCGTTTTTTTTTTGTTCTCCATCTGCAATTGTTGCTATTCGTATTTCTTCGTTTTGTTGTTGTTGTTGCATTTTTCAGTCAACTGTTTTCAGCACTTTTTCATTTTCATTCGACTATTGTGCCTGGTTATGCCTTTTGGCACTTCGAAAGAGACACAGGAACAGAAATAAAAGAATTGGGAATACGAATACCGTTTTGGCGGACATACTCGGACCTAAATACCCTGTTAATAATAGTAATGCTTATACATATGTACGGTGCAGTAGAGATATAGTGTAATAAATATAGTAGATATAGCTTAATTTTTTTTCCTATTTTATGTCTGAACTGAATTTGGATCCAGAGGTAATTTTGAAGATGGAATTTTCTCACATCAATATACCCATTTTATATAAGTACATATTGTAAAGCGCATAAAAAATGGCGAACCAAATTTCATTTTTGTCGCTTGGAGCTGCTGATGCGGCAGACAAAGCGACAACGCCTGCAATTTCACAAGTTGTCGCCACTACGACGTTCCTGAAAATGGAGGAAAAAAACGAGACGGGAATCCTGTTTATAGAGTGCAGTACATCCAGGACTACTGCCCACAAGTGACCCCACGCCACGCCTCCAAATCAAAAACGCACCAATTATGCTTGACCAAGAAGTAAGGAGTAAAGAGGTTTTCCTGGCGATTTAATGGCCCAGTTGAACCGAGGATAGGAGAGGGGAAGGGTGTGGCATGCCGTACAGCTGCACAAAGGCAAACAAACGGGCGTCTGGCTGTCACTTAATCGAAGCCATTAGCGTTATTAGTGATGCAGTCAACTTCCTACTCCTGATCCTATTCACTCACAGCCGACTTAGAGTTGACCGCGTGTCGTGCTTGCTCTCGTGACACGACAAGTGTTTTAAATCTGCTATTTCTTAATATGGAAGTAAAGCCTAAAAATGTGTAACTTTATAAAAAGTTTCGTAATAAAATTGGAATATGCATTGTTTGACTTGCGATAAATTAATAAGACATAATCCAGTAAATCTTCACATTTATTAAACCAATAATTTTAATACTTGTATATTTCAATTAAATTAATACTATTTATTTAATTTAATAAATAAATACATCTGTAAAATAATAAAAAAAAAATGATTATAAATTGCAAGTAGCCGCTCTCATCTCTAATCTCAATTTGCTTATGCTTACCCTACTCCCAGGCCTGGCTTGCCGCCAGGTAGAGAGCAAACAGCGTCTGTATGCTGTGGATGTAATCCGATTGTGTCTCCATCGGCCCATCGACTCCGAAGTGTTCGCAAAGCACGCGCACATAATCGGCCAATGAGATTTGCTGCTGGAGACAGGAGCGGTAGGCTTCATCCAGGTCATTCTTTGTTGCGGCCGTTGCAAACGAACGTGGCCAGTCCTCGAGCAGGGCATCGATATCCTTGCGGGGCTGTGAATCGAACATGGATTGCGTCATGTGCACCTGCTCCACCTCACCAATCCACTTTTCAATGTCCTTGGCTGACTTTGCGGTGGGTACCAGCGTTGCCGAGTAGGAGGCATTCCGAGGATTCCCACCCCGATTGCCGCTGAGCACGGAGCGCAGTTTCATGTTCAGCAGACTGGGCTCACTTTGTGCACCCGACGGCTCATCCAGGAGCATTAAACCCAAACGCTGCAGCTGTTCGTCCAGCTCCCGCTGACGCTGTGGATGTAACAGCGCTGGCGGCTGCACTTTCAGCATAGCATCCACATCGCCTACGGCTGGCACATATTCGGGTATGAACGGTTGCAGATGATATGGCGTTTCTATGCCCTGCGGCGTATACTTTAGTATATAGGGAAAGATCTCCTTGAGTTCCGCCTGCAACGGCAACTGTTCCCATTTATCTGGCGTCAGATTAAATGAGGACGTCTCCTGTGCCCGGCCAGCGCTGCCTCGCTGCTGCGTTGGCAGCGGCAACTTTTGATGCGCCAACTTGCCGCTTAACATCTGCTCGCCAGCTGCCTCATCGGAACTGCCAAAGCTCAGTGGGTCATCATCGTGGGGCCTCTCTGTTGGCCCCTTCGCATTCCGTGTGCTTCCCGGGCGCGTTTGTGGTCGTGCCACCGTCGCAGAGACGCCAGCGGCGGAGCCTGTGGCACCACCCAGCTGCAGCTCACTGTCATCATCATCGTCGTCGCTGTCTTCGGCCTCGTCATCGTGATCTATGATGTCCTGCAGCAGACCATCATCATCCGCGGAGCTGCCCTGATGTTGCTGTGTAAATTTAATGAAAAATATTTGCTTTTTATGGTTTTTTTTATAATGATACCGAAGGTGTATAAGCCGATTTTCGGACTATAATTTTGACTTATGTTCCGATCCAAAATTACGTTTTCAACTTTAAATGTACGATTGATCTAGAGGCCAAACTATGATTAAAACGCCATTGCTTTTGAAAATGCGTTGAGTTTTGACGAAGTTATGGCATTTTGAAGGTTCGACCTATGCCCATATGCCGATTTGATAATTTTCGGACTATAATTTTGACTTATGTTCCGACACAAAATTACGTTTTCAACTTTAAATATACGATTCAACTAGAGGCCAAACTATGATTAAAACGCCATTGCTTTTGAAAATGCGTTGAGTTTTACGAAGTTATGGCATTTTGAAGGTTCGACCTATGCCCATATGCCGATATGACCATTTTCGGACTATAATTTTGGCTTATGTTCCGACCCAAAATTACGTTTTCAACTTTAAATGTACAATTGGTCTAGAGGCCAAACTATGATTAAAACGCCATTGCTTTTGAAAATGCGTTGAGTTTTGACGAAGTTATGGCATTTTGAAGGTTCGACCTATGCCCATATGCCGATATGACCATTTTCGGACTATAATTTTGGCTTATGTTCCGACCCAAAATTACGTTTTCAACTTTAAATGTACAATTGGTCTAGAGGCCAAACTATGATTAAAACGCCATTGCTTTTGAAAATGCGTTGAGTTTTGACGAAGTTATGGCATTTTGAAGGTTCGACCTATGCCCATATGCCGATTTGATCATTTTCGGACTATAATTTTGACATATGTTCCGATCCAAAATTACGTTTTCAACTTTAAATATACGATTCAACTAGAGGCCAAACTATGATTAAAACGCCATTGCTTTTGAAAATGCGTTGAGTTTTGACGAAGTTATGGCATTTTGAAGGTTCGACCTATACCCATATGCCGATTTGATCATTTTCAGACTATAATTTTGACTTATGTTCCGACCCAAAATTACGTTTTCAACTTTAAATGTACGATTGCTCTAGAGGCCAAAATATGATTAAAACGCCATTGCTTTTGAAAATGCGTTGAGTTTTGACGAAGTTACGGCATTTTGAAGGTTTGACCTAAGCCCATATTCCCACATGCCGATTTTCGGACTATAATTTTGGCTTATGTTCCGACCCAAAATTACGTTTTCAACTTTAAATGTACAATTGATCTAGAGGCACCAAATTTTGAGAGGTGGAAATTGGATGGCCACGCCCACTTCGCCTACCTAAACTGATATACTTATTGGTGTAAATCGATAAGACCATATATCTCAAGCAATTTGAAAGCTTAAGTCACCAAATTTGAAAGGAAAAGTGCTAGTAACACACTTTAAAAATGTGGAAACAAATTTGGATCTTGCGTCTCTCTCTCTGATTTATTTTCAGAACTTAGGAAAATTAAAATTGTCCAAGGCTTTGTTATGAAAATTACATAAAATTAGAATTTTTTTATATTTTGTTTTTTTTTTTCCCTACGAAAGTAACTAAGACTCTCAAAAGTGATCATAAAATTTGTAGTTCAGGAAAACTTTTCACGGTTTTTTTTTACTCACGCACGACTCACGAGCATACCAATTATTCGTGCTCAATTTCTCAAACACAGAGTCCACTTTGACTCCGTCTTCTCACTCCCATCTCCATCTCTATCTATTTCTCTGTCTTGTGTACATACCATATTACGTTGCCTGGCTGCCCGTTCCCGTCCGCCCGGTGTTCGTCCATTGGCACGAGCCTCACCCCGGCTGGACAATCGCTCCATTTGAACGCTGCTCAGGTGATGTTTGCCATCCGCTGGCCCACTGATTTGGATCTCCTCATCGTAGTAATTCATCGTAGTAATTCAAGTGCTCACACAAGGACGTGGCACGTTGCGCCCACTTTTGTCCCCTGATTCCTACTCGTTGTTGTTGTTGATGGCTTCTTTTTATTAGGATTTTTTGCTCGCACGCTGCGAATTTCTATTTTTGCGCACTTCCGCTCAGGTTTCCGTCCTTGAGTCCTTGAGATATACTTGCTGGCTGCTGGTAAGAGTCCTGCAGTTGCCTCAATGTCTTTTCTTTTCTGTGGCACCTGTGTTTCCTTGCTGCGAGTGTTGCTTTTACCTGGAAGAAAATGAAGAAACTGACAATTGTTTTGGCCTCGTTGGTTGTCTTGGTAACAAGGTTGGCTGCTTGTTGGTGTTTTGCTGTCGCTGTAGCTGTAGCTGTGGCTGTTTTTGTTTTTGGCCCGGCTTACATATCTGTTTTTCGGGCGAATATTGAGCCGCTGTTTGGTTTTAATTACATGAAATTTAAATCTGATTTTCTATACCCATTCCACCGAACCAAGCTTTACCCGTTTTCCATCTATGCCACACTCACCGTACATTGTTTGTTGCTTTGAATATTCGGAATTGCGTTTAGTGAGTGAAATCATCGAAATGAAATTAAATCGGCTACTGTCTGTGGGCCAATTTTGTTTTAGGCCTTTGGGCGAGTCGATTTTATGGCGTGTTTTTATTAATGAACCAAATTTCAGGCCTGTGAATGGTATTTTATGGACGAGTAATTTGCGTTAAAGATTTTGTGCAGCGAAAGGGATAATTGCACCTGGCGCCTATTTTAGCTGCTCCTAATAGGTTAATGTACAAAGCATCATAAACCTATTAAATTTAGGTAGAAACAACTGAATTTTGTTTTGAACAATATTTGGTTGAGGTTTTGCTTCAATTTGCATGATTATTTAAATTGTTGGAAAAGAAAAGTAGAGGTGTATTCATAAAATTTGTATTTGTATTCCTTTTAAAAATATTTATGTAAAAGCACTTAAGATAGTATAAAATTTTAATACAGAACATTTTAAGATATTTATGTCAATACTAATTAAAGAATTTCTTAAGAAAATTCTGCTTGTTTAAAAGATGTTCTTATTAAAATCAGTCTATTCGAGTCACTAAAAGTGTTACTTGAAGAAAATATTAGTTTATTTTTCACTCCAATAATTGGCTGCAAATTTAAAGACTGCAAGTTTTTGAGTGAACATTTTGAAGTGGAAATTCAACTGTTATTTAATGGCTAAATACGATGGATATTTTAGCAATGATATATTTTATATAGTAATTTACCAGTATTTTCTATTATCTGTCATTCTTTATTTAACTTATCTATATTTTATGTAGCCAAGCAAACGCCGCCCATGCTTTGCAACCTACGCTCGAGCAAGTTGCGGTTCGATGCTTTGGTTCGCTCTGCAACCGCAACAGCTGGCACGGTTTGAGCGCGACAAGCGGAATATGAAAACACAACAAATTTCATTCGGTATTGGCATCTTGTGCTGTGCATTTCGTTGCGGATGTTACGTGTGCGTTTGTTGCTTCATAGCAAAATCCAAAAAAATAGTTCGCTTGAGTTTCGTCTGTCGTTGTTTTCAATAACGCGATCGCAGCAGCAACAACAACAACAGTAACTTATTAATTACAAAGTGTGTGATTGAATCAAAATTACGTGCAACTCCAACAAGTCATAACAAACACACGCAGTGCAAAGGAGAGAGAAATAGTTCGGAGAGTTTTGCAAATTAAAAAGTAAATCTATTTAAATTGACGCTAATTAAGCCGGTCGATTGCTACGTTTAACAACGCGGTTAATAAATTTTTTATTTGCATTAAATCTTGCGCAACTCAGATATTTTGTATAATACACTGAAGTTAATTAATATCAGCCCATCTCCCGCACTCCACTAGACTTCATTAATAGCTGTGAAGGTGCTTTAACTGTGCCTGTGTGAGCCTGTATCTGTGTGTGTGCATATCTCTGTGTGTGTGTGTGTGTGTGTATTTTGGCCAGAATATTCATTATCAGACGCTAAAAGGATTACGAACCCGTTCATCTTCATCAGCAGCCTCAAACCGAGCAAAATATTTACGAACGGTAAGCTGAAACAGTACACTGGAAGAAAATTGAGCAAGCTGCTTAATAAATATGTAATACAAATTAATAAAAAAAAATAAATAAAAAGGCAGCAACAAAATAATATTAAAACTAAAAGCAATAAATCTTTTGTTATTTTAAGTATTATGCAACTTTTTCAATCTGAAATCATTCTTGAAATCGTAAGGAAAACATCGCTGCAATTGTGTAAAAAGCACGTTGTCTGCCCCATTTTTCAGTGTACTTACCCTCTTTTACTCCCCTCGCTCGTCTTGCTTTACATATTTGACTTTCACGCCTACCTTACACATATAAACCGACCATCGCACCGCCCACCCCCTCAAACGTCCCTACAACAAAATGTTTTATATGTTTCGCGACCATTTAAAAAGGGTTAACCCCTGTAGCTAACCCCTTACTCAACCAACACAGAAGTAGCCGGTGTCAAAAAAAGAGTTTTCAGTCCGTATTGTTAACGTAAACTGTGCTTTGTGGGCCCCCAAAACCGTATCCTTAAAACTTGCGCAATAAAATGAAATTGTTTTGAATTATTGAGATCCGAAACTTGGCAGCCCTTTTTTAACGCTCTTCTTCTCTTTTTAATATAATTTATATTTGGAGCTGGCAATGCTCATTGTTTGGGGTCGACGCACATATGGAGAGTTTCCACTGAACCCCCAAATAGGTGTCTGGGGCATTAACAGTTAACATGTTGCGGTTTTTGATTGCTGCAAACTCTTTTCATTTTTTTTTTTTATTTTATCAGCGTAAAAAAGGGACTGCTTCAAATTCGTTGGCAACTTTATTGTCGGAGCTTATCAATTGAGAGTGTGCAGATATACTTTGGGAGACTATATATAGTTTGTTTGGGTTTAGTCACTTCGAGTTTGATAACAGTTTTTATGGTTTTGGGCTTGGCATGCACTTAAATGCAAATACTCTGAAACTGGGGTCAGTGCACTTAAAAAAATAACAAGCTCAACTTGGTTATTGCTTAGTTGAGATGAATTCTTTTATTATGTTGTTTGAGGTCTTCAACAGTAAAGTAAAGTTATGAATGATCATATTACTATAAAAAGAAATTCAAATATGACAGAATTGGAAATCATTTCATTATAACATCGTAAGAATGATACCAAAGCTAGTCTTTACAAGCGCCAAAAATGTATTATTTATTTTAATTTAAATGCCTTCTTTCTAACTAGTTCTCGGCTTTATTTGGAATTCGCCAGATTTACATAATTTAGTTATCACTCATAGTTTTTTATATACATAATTTGCATAGAGTGTTTATTATTTATAGAATTAACACATAATCAAAATCAATTTGGAAAGCTATTGAAATTTATTTGGCAATTGAAATTATTTTTATGAGGAACAAAAGAACCTGAAACTTGTATTGAGAAATACCAATTATAATCCGTATGGTCTTAACTTTAGATTTAAAAGCAACAATTAATAATTTGTCACTTTTGTTAATTAATTTTTTCAATTAACATCGCTATAATTAATGTCAAAAATGTCTTCACCGTTTTATGTTTAGCTTATGACTTTTATAACTTCTCAAAATCGTTTTTATTTCGAATGGGGAATTCCAATTTTTTGAGTCGCTTTCTTTTGCTGGAGAACCAATACAAATTAACATAATATCGCAGATATATATGAATACTTTGATATATTATATTGTGGAATAATAATCTTATGTACAATATCTTGGGAATTAATTAACTGATTCACATAGCGATATCTATACTTCGAAATTGTTCTAGACATTCAAAATAATTATGGCCATTTATCAAGTGAACCTTAACCACAATCACAAATGGCAAATAGATTGAGCAATCTATTCGAAATGTATTTACCTTTAATATTGATAGCTGCATATCAGTTTCATTACAGAATAAATTCAATTTACTGAGTTTATTCACACTCACATTTGGCATTCAATTCAAATGCTGGCCACTAACTTTGCCACATTTGATGAGTAGCTAATTAATTTCGCTTCAAGTTCGTACTTAATGCGATACATATCTGTACAGATAGAGATGGGAAGGCGTACGTAGAGGGAAACAGAGTGAGAGAGAGAGAATGTGAGGTCGAGAGAGAGACAGAGGACAGCTTGGTTTCTTCAAAATGGCCAATATAAATGACATTGCTTGTGGACGCTTTTATTTGTATTTGCGGTCTGTTTTATTGTAATCTTTTATGGTGCAATGTCCAAATGTTTTGCTCTAATTCTCATAACTTGGACGACCTATATACGTATATATATATATATACTAAGATTCTGTGATTGTCGAGGGGGAGATGGTGGGGGCTTCAGCGCCTAAAAGCGAGCAGCACTTGCTGTTTACTTTTCCTTTTTCTATTGTCTGTTCTTATCGCAATCGTTCGCTCTTGCCTACAATTTTTTATTGACCTTTGCCGAGGGAATATTCGCTTTTTTATGAAATGTGTAACGTTATTAAAGACATTAAATTTATAACATTATGTTTAGAATAAATAGTTAAATATAGTTACTTACTTAAAGTTTAGCTCTAATAGCAACAATAGATGGAGAGGTGATTACTTATTTGACTAACTTATTAGATTTTTAGGTATTCATTTTTTTAATATTTCCCAAACTACAAACTATAGTTATCAACTTTAGTAATAATAATAATATTAATATAAATAGATAAATATTTTAAATGCTATATCAAATAATCACTAAAATAAATGTAGAAAGAGTATTCAGTCTGCGTCATATCCAAATTTACAATTCTTTCTGGTTATGTTTTTTGTGCTTTTGTCTTTCTGTTTGGCTGCTCCAAGTTTGCTGGGTTTGGGCGTGTGTAGGCTTAAGCGGGCTAGAAGCTGGATGTTGACTGCTCGGTGTCCTGGTGCCTGTTGGCTGTTGGCTGTTAGCTGTTGGCTGTTAGCTGGTGCCTGCATGGATAATCATCAGCATGCGCGGACATGTTCTCAAGTTCGTCGTTGTCGTTTCAAGTTCAGCGAAAGTGAAACGTGTCGGGTTTTTGGTTTAGATTTTGGTTTTGCTTCGATAGTGTTGAGGCTTAGGGGCAACTTGGTGGTATCGGCTGCGGTATGGGACTTGGCTATAAAAATAAAAATTGTTTGTGCCGAGTGGAAAGTTCGTTTGGCAATTTGATTTGAGTTGCAGTCACAGACACGCTACGCTGAACACACACTCGCACACACACACACACACACACACGCACAACAAGAACAGTAAGACGAAGTATGTAAACGACAAAAGTTTTCCAGACCCGTCACTACACATAAAGCGATAAGATGCCGAGCAGTAGGCTCGAATTATGTTTGACATTTTCAGCCAGATTGGTTTTTATTTAAATTAGTTTCAAATACATGTTGTAGGCCCAGAATACAATCCCCTTCTCCTCCTCAAACACAGCCTCCTTCACAACCCCTTGTGTGTTCGCTGAAGTGTTAAAACAAGTTTAAGCAGAAAAACAGAAAGCAAAAAAAAACACAAATTGATTTTCAGCTTTTTTTTCTGCTGAGATTTGCAAAACAAAAAGTTTGCATGTAGCAAAAGGGTATATAAAGTATTTTTAAATGAACTGTGAGTTCATATTAGGTTATTAAATTCAACTTTAGATCTGGCCGATTAAGCAATAACATTTTGTGCTAGGGCTGACAAGCTTATGATTTATAGTGCCTTAATTCATATAGAAATTGTAATTTATGGAGTTGTTTTTGGTTCAGCAAGCACCAGAATATATCCAATTAAAATTATAAATAAATTTGCAACAATTCTTTAAAACTTTATAGAGCATTACTTGGTCTTTATACCGCTATATATGATTCCATTTATTTTTCTTGGCTTAATGCTGTATCAGCTTTTGTACTTTGTCCATGTATTTGATAGAGTTCCTTGAAAGTTTCGCCCCCTCTATATGATATCCCGTCAAGCGTCTTTGTTTGCCTTAAACAAATAATCAAGATCAACTTCAGTTCGCCGACTTTGAGACTCGAATTTCAGTGTCGCCTATCGATGACAAATTGCAAATAATCGCCTGCTCGGAAATAAAAATATCTGTTCTCAATGTTTCGTTGTTATGATTATGATTTTTTTTTCAAGCGAAACGAGTTACCAGTTTTTTTTTTATAAGTACTTAGGTTAGCAACAAAAAAAAATTATAATAATAATATATGTATGTGTATATGTATATATTTATATATTTATTATTTGCTCAATTGTTGCAAGTAAGTAAGAAAAAATTTAAGCTATGGCTAGTCGAGTCAGTTTAACTTTATTTAACCTTTCCAACAAAAGTCGCTTATGGCAAAAAAAAAACTTTTCCCACAGCAAACAGAAGATGCCACACCTGACAACAACAACAACAATAACAACAACAACAAGCAAACTCCCATCACAGAGAAAACACTCATCTGTGATCAGTCGCAATGAGGGGGAAAAAAATGTTGTATCATTTATCAAAATTTACATGGAAAAGCGAGAAAAACCTAAAATGAAATGTTATGCATATGACAAGAGCTGCCAGTGAAGCTATCAAAGCCATAGACAGCCAGAGACAGAGACAGAGACAGACACAGACGGGGAAGCGGGAAGAGGGACAGAGAAAGATAGGAATTGGTTGGGGTTCGTTGGGTGCGTTGTCAATGAGATTGATTGTTCCGCTGGCGTTGAAAGGAAATAAATACTTTATCGGCCAAGTGGCGCCTCGAACGAGACACAGTCTCAGTCTCAGGTGTTGACCAAACAAATATCCATTAATGTTAAATTAAGAGGCACACAATATTTTGCCTGCACTGAAACGACTTGTTTCGATGTGTCGGAAACCCATACAAAAGTAATATTGTATTTTCAGCTTGGTCATAATTATGCTGTCTTTGACTTCATTTGTAACTTAATGGGTTTTTAATAGAAGCTCTAGCTTATGATGAGGAGGGATCAAAATGTTTGCATCTCTTTTAAGTGTAAAAAACACTTATAAAAATTAAAAATGTTCACCAAAATTTAAGGTGCTTTCATTGCTAGTAACACGTCTCCCGCCCCCAAATTCCCAAATCGATAAACCAGATAGAGAAAATTGTAGGGCTAAAGTAATTTAGACGGGAAGCTAGATGGTTCCTGGACACGTCCAGACACGCCCATAAAAATCAATAAAGCGACAGACTTGCAAAAATTCTTAAAATTTTTATCAGTTGATATCATTTTTATCAGAGTATTTACTTGTTTTAATAATGTGGTGGCATTAAAATTGTAAAGCCAATTTGGAACATAAGCTGTTCTATTAATTTACAAGTATTGCTCAACACCTAGATAGATAAGAGTGAGCCTTTAGTGATTTTAAGTCTTTTTGTATCTACCAGGAAAAATATTTACTTAGCTCGAAAAACAAAAGCAGCAAAACAAAGCAATTGCAATTTTTGAAAACAATTGCAATAAGTGCGAAACTTGGTCAACAGTTGCTGGCGGCCAATTAGACAATGGGTCACTTATTCTGTGCTGTGCGGATGTTTTGGCACTAAATGAGAACTAAGCATCCTTGAGCTGCGACAGTTGGCCAACAGCAACTGCAGTTGCATTTATTCACATAATAAGCTAAAGTTGGGCCGAAAGGAAGTGCAATGAAGGAGGCGCTCCAGAATCCGTTTAATGAGCCCCACCGAATGCTGCCGGGCGAAACTTATATTAAAATCTGAAACTAATGGCCTTGCATAATGATATAGATATATAGAATAGAGCTGCATAGTGGCACGTGCCGGGGCTGACCCAATTTACCAGATGCATACGTATCTAACACAATGCAGAGGACGCAAATGAGACCCGCGCCCCAAAATATATACTATAAAAGAATATTGCAACCCTCCTCGCTTGTTACTTACTGTTCTTTCAGTGCCCCCAACTCTCTCTCTCTCTCTTCTTGAGCACTCCCTATCTATGCATATGTCTATCTCTGTCTCTGTTTTGGACAGTATTTGTGCGACTGTTTCTCCCCAATGCGCTCTGCATGTGGGATTGTCTGTTTCAAGGGTGTTTTCGGTTTGGCTTAAAAATTGGGTCAACATTGCGTATGAGCATTTGGTGCGTTGACAACGTGGCTTTAAAGAGTGATTGTAATTTGTACGGCAAATAATGTCAAAAACATAAATATTCATGATGCGATGGTGTGAAAATCGAATATTTATATGCGTTTGAAAGGACTTAAATAATGCATATAATAAAAATTTAATATACGAACAAAAAATAACGGCTATTTTAGACCTTTTCCTATAAATGTAATAAGCCAAACGATTGTTCCAATGAAAGCTTTATAATGCAACATCATTGAGTTTAGAAATATTTTTTGTATGCTTAAAATTAGCAGAAATGTTTTGATAGCATTTTTATAATTCATTTGTTTAAGCTGGATTTTTTTTTTTTAATTTCAAAAGCTGGACTGTTGCATCGACTGTTCAAATTTCATTTGAAATAATATAGCTGTCTGGCAGTTGTCTGTAAGCTGCTGAAAAATTTGAATGAAATAGTCACAACAAATAACGTTACTAAGCCATAATGCTCAGTTGAAGGTTCGCGTCAGGGCAGAGAAGCTCAACAACAGCAACTGCGGCAACAATGACAATAACAACCGCAGTGGCAACGTGTGACATGCACGTGCGTTATATTCATCATACGCCATGGCGACGCACCCTGAATAACAACAACAACAAGAGCAACAACAATAACAACAACAAGAACGACAACACAACAAGCCCTCCCCTGACTACACTTGCGGTTAGCTTCGGGTGGGGCATTTGTGCGTGGCCAATTATGAATTTGTCTCTATTTGTTTACGTTAATGCAACGTAGCGACACGCAACAACAACAATAACAACTATAAGAAGTTCGAGTGAAACATGATAAAACATCTGCATGCGCATAAAACTTCCACTTTATCTACACTTACATACATATAAATATATATTTATTTATATGTATGTATCTACAGCACAATTTTTTATCTTGCAGATACTTGCACTTTGTGTTGTTTTGCAGAGCACAAAAAACTTTGAGCAGCAATTTTCTTAATGTTGTTGTTTTGTTGGACCGAAAACTTTTGCAATTTGACAGACAAATGGACACACAAACACACACATATACACACACACACACACAGAGATGCACATACACAGAGACATCTACCAACACTTTGGCACGTGTTGACACTCAGTCACCTTTTTGGCAGTAGAAGTAGAAGTTGTGCTTAAGCAATTTCCAAAAGGATTTTAAACGGTTTTTAATTAAATTTATGAGGACAGCTGCCGTTAGGAACTTTTTCAACTGCCAGCTGCAAAATAACAGCAATATCAAATATTAAATACACAAACAAAAAAATTAAGTTAAAAGCCCATGAGAGAGACGAAAATAAAACCCATAAGCTTTTTCTTTACCGCTAGATTAAAAAACTCGGGCAGAGGGCCAAAGCATTAAAAGACGGTGACAAAGAATCAAGTGACTCATGTAGAACAGAGCAGACATCAATAAAAGAAACAACAAGAAACATAACCTCAAACTGAACCCGTCTCACCCGCAACCTCAACTCAGCTCACCCGGAATCGACTGCCTCAACAAATTGGCCAAGAATAAAAAAAGAGAAAAAACAAAAGACTATCTTTTTTTTGCTCTTCACTTACGAATACGATATAAATAAATGTGCATAAATCAAAAAAGTATTTAACAAAGCACACCTAGCATTCTATCATTGTGTCGTTTCATTAGCTAGCTCATCTTTTGTTTAGAATTAATCAAATCCAAAAGGCTCTTTAAATCAGGTTCCGCTCTTATCTCAATTGGTTTCCATTCGTTGAATTGGTATTGCTCATAATATTTATATATATTGGGGACACCAAACGGCGGTGTTTTGATAGCGTATCAAAGACAAACACACAAATACAAACACACTTACACACACACACACACACACATATTGATAGAATATTTGTGTGTTGACTCTTTTAACTGTTTCGCTGCTGATAAAGCAAGTTTTTGCCTCGTCGCTTTGCCTCTTTTGTAGAATGATATAAGACGATTGGTAGATTGGTAGTAGCTGCTTGGATGTGTAATAATTTATGAGGTCAGTAATTTGGTAATTGAAAATTATGGCGAAAAATGGGTCACAATAAGTAATAAGCCAGCGCTTAGGTCTTAGCTGTAACGGTGGTGGGAGCCACAAAGTCTAGACCAAAGAGCAAATATGTGTAGTACGAATCAGGTGGTAAAATGTGATTAAAATACTATTCGAACTTGCTGCAGAGCTAACTGAACGAATGACTGTTAGAAATTTTGTAACTATCAAGTACAGCTAGTTACTTTTTAGCTGCTTACGTAATTTGCTCCATGTGGAGTTTCGGTGGAGTTTCTTGTGGCCAAACTGCTGGAATTTAATTTTTTTTTTTTTATCTGCCAGCCAGCATTTTGACAGCACTCGGTATGCCATAAATGGCCGAGTGGACTTCAGAGTCCGACACATATTTGCAGACAGTCGATTGCCTTACATAATCCCCACACATATATTTCTGGAGCATGCTGCCCCATTGTTTCTGTCATTATTAATCCAATTAGCAGCAAAAGAACAGTCACAAGCCAGGCACTCACTTGTTTAATTTCACAAGACCACATGCTCACACTGTGTACACTGAGAGAAAAATGTTGTTCTGAAATTCAATTATAATCGAGAGAGAATTTGTTTAATTTCATTTAAATATTCTTAAATATTTTAAAGTAATTATAGATTACAAAATCCATCGTTATTGTTAACTGCAATATTTATTGGTTTCTATAAAAGCTGTTCTCAGAGATACTAAGAACTTAAGACTGAGGAACAGGTTTATTTTTAAATTGAACATACTAATTTCCACAAGCCTCTATAAGTTTAAAAGTCGAGCAGTTTAACTAGTTATTATTTTCTGAGTGTACTCATATGTGGCATTCAGTGGCATGCAGCGCAAAACGTGCAGCCAGACTTAATTGGGTCAGGCGAATGATGCACGAGACCGCGAATGAGTTGTCTCTGTTCTCATAGCTTCCTCTCTTTGCTGAGTTCTCTCCGCTCTGCCCTGTTGTGGTAAGCGGCTTAGAGGCAGCTACTTACCGTCGTCAGACAATGGGGCGGATTGCATGTCAATAATGAAGTTAATGGTAATGATGAAAGACGACGACAATAGTGCTGATGCTAAAAGCAGCAACGGCCAACAAACTGTGCATTGAGTGAAGTGCATTCTGGTGAGGCCATGCCAGAAAAAGGTCAAGTTCAACACAGAATTAGCTCAAATCAGCAAATCTCAAAGTTTGCCGACTTAAACGCTTTATAAATTGTTCATAAGCAGCTATTGAGACAAGTTTCAAGTAAGCGCCAGAGTTCTTAGAGTATGATCGACTAGATGATGCTCTATAAAGTAGCTCAAGCATACTTAATTGATTTCGATTTTATTGGTCTTAAGCCAGGCTGTAAATAAAACCAGTTAATATTCAATTACTTTCCGCTAAAATTATTCGAGACGGAGAAGTCTAGACATTGCCTGAGGGCAATTTGTTTATTTTGTCTGTTTCTCATTTTCAGGTAGTCTCTATAATTAACTTATTTACACAAGTGGTTTTTAATGAGCTCGTTCGAGACTGATAATTGCGATCGACTTTAATGAGCACTTTGGGTGCCCCAAGTAATTCTGGTTATATTTATGAATTTATATTGCTGCTGTTTTATAATCCGATTTCGCACATACATTTTGTATTATTGGATTAAGTTGAAGTGCTGCGATAATAAATTGTTCATGGTTTTTTAGAACACATAAAAAAACCAATACCGTTGATGTTTATGGCGTTTCTTTTGGGTATGTGTTGTAATCAAAATTTCAGATTAACTGTACAGAAAACAACTCCAGCTACACAAATAGAAAAAATATATTAAAAATAGGGTATTAAATGAAATAATTCAATTTATATCCGATTCATATGCTTCTTCCGAACAACCTACATCCATCTTCAAATTCTAATAAATTCTTTGTAACTAAAATCTCATCAGTTTCCATCATTTTCCCTGCTCTGCAGGCACTAAATCAACTAAAATTCATGTGACAATGTGATAACAATTGTCAGCATTTTTCCATGTGGACATTTTGTCTCCTCTTTTCAATTTTTTTTTTTTTGTATCTGGTTCTGGTTCTGCGTTACCCTTCAGTTTGGCTTTTCCACTTCAATTGACTTAACCTCTGCACTTTTTTTTGTCAGTGGCTAAGCCGCTTGTTCGTTCGGTCAGTCAACATTGAACCGCCTGTCCGACAATTTCAAGAACGTCGCCAGCAACAACAAAAAAAACACTCATGACTAATCGCTTCAATATGCACTGGACACACATCAGGCAGACACACACACACACACACACACACACACACACACACACACACACACACACACATACACAACATTAATCATCAAAAGAACAACAAGTGCCACAACATAAAGATTACGTCTGTATGAATACAAGATCCAAGATAGCTTATTAAATAAAAAAATACAATTGTGGTTTATAAAAGAAAATAAAATATAGAAAAGTTTTCCTCGGACAAACGAAGATTAAACACCCTTGCATGTATGATAATTAAATTGACTGATATATGAATTATATATATATTATATGAGCTCTTTTACTGGTATTTATAATGTATAAATATAATATCTTAAAATGTCGAGCTTGTTGCAATCGTTTTAATTTTAAGGGAGGTTTTTCTTATTTCTTTTTTTTTTTTGTCAAAACTAGAACAATAGAGGAAGATATAACCCTTACCTCTCTCTCAGTGTATAGCTCATAAACTGCAGCATGTCACATCTAATGAAAAATGCTGAATGCCTTTTTACAAGTGTAACACAAGAAAGAGATTCATGAAGAATATATGAAAACATTCCTGCACATCTGAATGATAATATGCATATGTGTATGTGTAGTGGTGAATGTGTGTGTGTGCGTGTGTGATTTGTCAGCATGGCATTGATGAAAGCACACTCATCTACACACACACACACACGCACACACACATTTGCATAAGTTGTTGAACTTTAGATAAATGCTTCAGTCGTCGTCGACTCGAGTCGACTTTTGAAGTGTCCAAGTAGAGAAATGGTGTGAAATGCTGAGGATTGGGAACCTCTGGGCGACAGAAGATGCTTGGAGAAAGAGACACAACGCATTTCACTCGACTGGTTGCATTACTTTTTGTCAATTTTAATTTACTTCGAGTGGGTGGTGCCTGGGGGCCAAATGGCTGAGCTCAAGTGCTGCCCAATTTAAGTGGTGCCATTGGGTGCCAGGCCAAGACCGAAGCCAAAGCCAGTGCCAAACTGGAGTCCAATGTGGTTAAGGTTAAAAGAGGTTGAGTTTTTCGACTTTGATTTGCATAAATTGCCAATGGGCGTCAATATTTGGCAAGCCACAAAACTTGTTGAAAACTCCCAAATTGGCGCTACCTGTTGGAGGCGTGGCTAGATAGCAATTTGCCACTCACAAAACAAAAAAGGGTGGTGGAAAAATACAAAAATGTTGCTACACATTTTTTTTTTTTTTTTTTGTTGCATGCAGCGCGTGTTTTACGTGACATTCACCAAAGTTGAGCCGCAAAACAAAACGTAAAATTTAAATTGAATATTTGCAATTTGTCTGTGTAGAAATACTTTTGCAATAGAACTGATTGTGTTGCGGTTCAGAGGTTATTATAATCAAAAGCTCAAAATTGTTCGTACATTTGTTTTTCTCAGCTAGCTGATTATGCTGAATTCGCAAAAAAACAAATAAAAAGTTATATATGCATATATAATCGTACATATATGTATATATAAAATCGTACTTTTATTTTGTATTTAGTATTTTTGTGTCTCGCTTTAAAGGGAATTTCGAATGCATTTTATAGTCCCTGTTTTCTATTTTTGTATATTCTGCCTTTTTAAAACTGGTAATTTTTAAATACGTGCGCTTTATAAAATTTGTATTTACTTGAAAAAATAATGTTATGCATAAAATAAAATAAAAAAAAATACTCAATTTGCGACTTATTCAGAATTTGCTTTCAATTTATCACTTATTCAGAATTTGCTTTGATATCATTCTAATGAAATTTCTTGGAACTTGTCCGAGCTCTTTAGAGCTTTAAAAGTTCCCTTTTTTTTGATTATAGAAAGGTTCTCATTCTTTTTTTTTTGACTGTAGTCAACAATTTGGAGGCTGCTCTGTTCACTCGGGTTGTTTGCGGCGCTGATAACGCTTAACAACAGCAAAAACAACATTGAATCGAACGGAACGTAAACACAAGCGACATTATCATAATTGCTTATGCTTCATTACATATTTGCCGGGCCCGGGCCCAGTACAGTGGTACCAAATCAGTGCAGACAGAGTCTTTAAGCGGGGAACCGAGCAGAACTGAGAAGAGATTTGCTTAAGCTGTGTGTGTGTGTGTGTCTGTGTGTGTGTGTGTGTGTGGAACATAATCGTTGAATAAACAAACTGATAAAACAAAAGCAACATAAATTTAGCGCAAATATTTGTGAATTTTTCCATGTGCCTACAAGAGCCAAGTGCACAGATAAAGATAAAGATCACGAACCAAAATCCAACAACAACAACAACAACAACAAAAATAAGCCACAAAATTGAAAAAATCCAAAATCCAAAGGCAGTCATCAGGTTTTTTTTCCTTTATTTTTTTTTATTTTTTTTTTTGTGGGCTCGGTCAGTCTAACGGTATTGTTAGGTTGTGCTTTGTGTGCCACAAAAGCAACATAGTCGCAGCTGGGGCACAGTTACGAATACAGCACGCCCAAAAAAGGGCATGTCTTCCATGTGGCCACAAATGTTCAGTCCCCAGTCCAGTCCGGTCCGGTCCGATCCGGACCAGTCTCCAGACAAAGGCATCCATCGACAGACATTGCCATCACCATCGCCATCGCCATGTGAGTCCGCTCGCATTTGTTGCTCTGTTGCTGGTCGCATTCGCGTTTTCCTCCGTCCGTGACTTGGCGATTTTATTTTCGCTCCATTTCTGGTCATAAATATTCAGTCAAGTGTCATCTAGACGTGGCATGTGTACTGGAGTTTGAAATGAAATAGAGATGCGACACAGCAGCGGATGAGGGAGTATTAAGGGGGAGAGGAGGCATCGCATATGAGTCGGCTTAAAGCGAGTTAAGTCACTTCTGTGGTCGCGACCAAGTGGCCTCTACCCAAAGCTCCAAAGCCAAGTCCTAAAAAACTCCGCTACCTAACATCTGCCAATTGAGCTGAAGATTTTTATGTATACCCTGTAAATATTTTAAGGGGACAACATGAGGTTGTAACTGGCGGACTTAGTTTTATTTTTAGCATATTTGGAAGGTCCTCCTTTGGTATATCGACACACTCCCACTCTTATACTCTACAGCGTATCTATTAATCCATACAGACAAAAGATGTTTTTTATATTTTTGTAGGACCGCAGCTGAAACTTGTGGGCAAGAAAAAAATATAGAAAAAAAGAGTTGATTTGTGTTTTATGGTTAGCGCATAAAAATTGAGACAGTGTGTTTGTGTGTGTGCGTGTGTGTGTGCGTGTGTGTGTGTTTGGGACTTATGGCGTTGGAAATGGCATTCCAGAGTGCAGCGTGTAATGGCAGAAAGCAATGAGCATGTTAACTGCCATGTGGGAGGCTGTTGAAGTTATGAAGAATTGTGCTTGAAATTGGAAGAGCCAGGCAAATCAACTAATACACACACACACACACACACAAGTGTCTATATAATAATCTATGAGTTGATTGCCGATTACAGTTAAGTCAGGGTTTCTAAGCCAAATTATAACCGAGCTCTCCACTTGATTATATAATGATATGAGCAGATTTTGATTACACTTTTCATTGGGTCATTAAAGTTGAATCAGAAGAGAAAGGTGAACGCTGCTGGCAGTTTGCTGAATTTGTTGTTCATCTGGTGATGAAATGCAGATTTTTAGCAGTCACTTAGATTTGTTGTACGAGATTAGATTGCATGTCAAATTAAACCTAAGATAAAGCATAATTTCACTCGAAAACGAGAACGAGTTAAGATCGTAACTTTTAGGGGATTCTGAGCTGTTGAGGTGTGAGATTAAATAGATAAAATAAATTTTATACTAATAAAATAATTTGCAGTTGCTATCTGCTTAAAATAAGTTATGCTCAATTTCAACACTTTGAATAGCCCTCGTTGAAGGCAGACACTTGGAGGACATTCACACGGAGGCGCAATGCCTGATGCCAGTATTCAGAGGAGTTACTTAATGGTCGCTACTCCTTTCAACGGAAGTGACAGGATTAACTGGCCACTTGAACACGATTAAAACCGAGTGAAGTAGCTGGCACTTCCTCTCTCCTTCTCTCCTTTTATTTCACACCCTCTTAGTCACGGGAAAACAGTTACATATGCCTGTAAGTCTTCCGCATATGGCTGTTAATCAGTTGAGTCAGCAGACAGCAGCCAGAAACAGCAGCAGCCGCTTCTAATCACGATTGGCTATCAGTGAATGCTGGCCATCCATCAATCAGCTGGGTTTTCGCAGATAAGACGCACTATCTGTGTATCTGCAACTGTCTGCGTGGCGGGGCATGGCTTGGCTCAATCATTCGCACGTGCTTGGGTTAACGTTAACGCTTAATTTGGCTAAATGCAATTTGCATACACTTAGATCTCGATTGCCCGCAGAGCGCGGAGACTTCTACTTCAACCTTACCCCAAGAGAGCCCCAAAGCAGGAAGACTCTAAAATATTGCCCCGGTTCATTTGCCTTTTTTTTGTGAGGGTTTTTTGTTTTTTGTTTTTTTTTTTGTGGAGTGCACTTTGGTCACGTTTTTGATATTTCATTGAATCAAAACAAATTGCTGGCAAGCTGGCTGGCTTTAAATAAATAAATAAATAGCTTACCCGCTCGGGGGTACCAGAGCAAAAATTTCGTGTAACGAGTTTCCACAGTTGTCCGCTCGTTAGGCAAATGGCCGTAAAATGTGGCAAGCACATAAAAAATTAGATTAAACATCATAAAAATGTGAGTCGTACTCAATTAGATGGTCAAGAAAGCAAACTGTTGCCATCTATAGTCTATCGTCCATACTGGCCATAAACAGAATACCAAACCAAGTTATCCGATTCTTAGCGGATTTTCGCTTTCTTCGCTGATGTTGTTTTTGTTATCGTTGTTGTTGTTGTTCTTGTTGCTTATTTCGTTTTTCCTTATTTTTGTCTTGGTTCAGCACTTTGCTAATTGACAATTTCCAGCCATAAAAACGAACTTTTCTTTAACCCAAAGTCAGTCATTTCGTCTAAGCCATTAAAAAATTAATTGCCCACTTCCCCTAGGACATTGTCGAAGTCATCGTAGCTATCTCGCTCTCTCCCTCTCTCTCTCTCTCTCTCTGTCTCTCCTTCTGATTCTCTCCTTCTCCGTTGAGGGTACACGCCCCATACATCGCACTAATTCTGCTTTTAGAGCAGCTAAACGACCCGTCATCGTCGTCGTCGTCGTCGTGTCTTCGTGGTCGACTCTTTTGCCAGCATTTGTTTCCCATCAGACAGCTGAGGAAAAAATAAGGGCTTGCCGTCGTCCAAGTTGCCAAAAGCATAACAAGAAATCAAGCAAGTCAGCTGAGTTTGCTTTCTAACTAACTGGAAAATGCCCTGTAAACGAAATTACTAAAAATCCTTCTATATTTTAGTAATTGTTCTCATTTTTGTCCTACGAAATGTTTTTATTTTAAATATTTTTAAACATTAAATATGTATATATGAGATTAATTATTGGTGTCTTAGCCAGTCTTTTAATTTGACCAGCTCGATTGAGTAGGCCCATTGGCCAAGTTGGCTAAGGGGTACATGAAACCGTTTAATTTTGCCACAAGCTTCTAATTTTTCTATTATTGCTACGTTTTCTTATTAGCTTTATTTTATTTTATTTTATTTTTGGTTTTTGCTTTGGTTCGCTTTTGTCTCGAGTGCTTTGTCAATTCTTTAACGGCTGACCTTTTGTAAGCACTTCTCTAATTGTGACGCGGCTCCGACAAGCAACAAGCTGCAGCTAAGCAAGACAGGGACAGAGTGATGAAAAAAGAGAGAGATAGCTAGAAACCTGAAGCTTTATTTGGCGCAATTTTTTATTTGTTTTGTTTTTTTCGCGTTTTGTTTTTTTTTTTTGCGGTAGAGTTTGTGTGGGTTTTCGATGGACTGACGCAAGCGTCCAATTTTATATATTACTTTCCAATTCTATTGCTGACATTATACAGTAATATATAGTATATTGTGGTATACTAAAATCAAATATACCTCCGTTTGTTTATGACAGCTTAGTGACGTTATAAGTTGCTTCGATTAGATTACTTACTGTACTTGTCACATGCAAAGTTATATTCATACAACATAATACTATCTTCCGGTTGTCGCATTTCCGTTCGGAAATTTTTACTTTATCAATTTGTACAGAATTTCAAGTGAATCATTTAAAAAGTTCACTCAAAAGTTCAATTGAACTTGCACGAATAACTGAGCAGTCGATTGACTCAGCATTGCACTCCATTAAGTTATATTTTTCAGATTGCACAGACTGTACTTCATATGACTCCTCATGACTCCTCATGACTCGTCCGATGGGTATTTTGTCATTGTCGGCAAACATGTAAATTTGAAAACACGATTTGTAATCTTCATTTCTGTTGGAATTCGTAGCCAAAATTCATATCTTGACTTCCAGAATTATAATTTGTAGTACTATTTAATTATTATTAATCTATAAAGATTTCTTTTGTATGTGAAAAGTTATTCAAACCAATTCTGATAGATATATGTATATTCAATTCCGTGGAGTACCTAATCTTTTGCAGCTCAAAACCACAAGTTTTGTCAGTTTCTTTTTGGACTTAATTTATGAATGACAAGCTGCCACTTCTGTATCCCGTGGCAGGTTAAAAGCGCAAGTGCAAACACTTGGTATAGTCTCCCCTATTCTGCATAAAGTACTACTTCCACAGGGTACTTCCACTCGACTCGACTACTACTTCAATCCCATTCTACAGGCACTTTCACACACAGTGCGCAACATTTTAATGAGTTGGAAATTTAATACCCAGCCAGCCAGTAGATTGCAAAAGGGATAAAACGATGTGTGGGGCAAAAGGGGGGGCGATGGGAAAGGGTTCACTTGAATTCGACTACCAACTGCGGTAGGTCCCGCTCCCAGGCTCACACAATTCAATTTGCAGTGTGTTCTTTTTTATAATTTTTTTTTTTGAAATTTGCATTTAATTGAAAGATTAATGAACAGTCAAAAGACTAACTTAATGACTGACGCTGACTGACGCTGATTGACGAACTGAGAGCTACGTAGCTCAGCCAGACTTTAAATTAGTTTTAATAGACTCCACATTCGTTTTTCCACTCACCTTGAACTTGAGTTCCGCCTCAAAAAAAAAAATGAAAAAGTAGAAAAGATTACACAAGCCGCATCGCATCGTTAGACTAATTTCTGCATACACAAATACACACATATATATATATATATATGTATTTTTTATTAGTATATAGTACATATGTTCTTTGTTTGATATCGAGTATAGCTCTTTGTGTAGCCGCTTCCGTTCGTCTCGCGGACACAATGCGCAATTTCTCTCAGATAAATCTTGCTGGTTGAGTATTTTTTTAAATTTAACTTTTTTTAGCAAATTGTTTTAGATTGTATTCTGCGTATTTAATTTATGCTAAATGTTCTTTCCCCTCTTCTTTTACAGATTTGACAACGACGACTTTTGTCTGGGATTTTTGTGCGCTTTGCGGAAATGTAAGTTATTTACTGAGTCAACAATTTGAACTGTTCCTATTTCGGTCTCTTTAATTAAGTTGTGCATTTTACGTGACGCGCTTAAAACTGTTCAGTGATTTTCAGTTGACTTGACTTATCCATTAATTTTAGCCAAGTATCTCACATGATCCAAATCTTCGTGAACTTCCATTTCACGGGCGAACTTGTAATAATTAGTTTTTTATGACGTTGAGCTGCCTCGTTAAAGTCTTGAGATATGTGCACTTCTCGGTCCCCTCTCCATTCCCCTTGCCACTCTCAACCTTGGCTTACCGCCACAGAGACCTCAATTTTGACCCCCCTCACCCCCCACGGGTTTCACTTCGTGTTGCTTCTAATTGTAGTTTAACTTTCTGACATAATTTATGACTCTTTTGCTGGTTTTGAACTTTGTTAAATATTCTGTTGCTGTTTTTTACTTAATGTCTACCTGCTCAGCTCTCGTTCTTCTTTCTCTCTCAAAATTCTGAGAATCTTTAAATTGCATTCTGAATAGCAGATTTGCGAAAAATGAGCAGATGAGGAAGCAGCTCGTATTGTTGATTTATTGGCAGAATAGCTTAACAGTTTGTTTGGGTAACGTAATAATTTTGGCGTTATTTATGTGACCTATTTAAAAAAACACATCTAACATCTTTTAGATACTGCTGTAAACATAATTTTCGTGCGATAAACAAGCGAATGAAAGATAGAATTTGATTTTAAATGGATTTCTAAGACATCATCACAACTTTCATGAGAATAGATTATGGCCAAGTTAGCAGTTTCAAGTCAGATTCAAATCAGATGTGTAAATTTTAAACTGCGAAGTGACCTAAAAGTGAATGTATATTTATATATTGTTTAGTTAAAGTTAACATGAACATTACGTCTTATTGCATATACAATTCTCGGAATAATCATTAGAAATAACAAGCACACATCTACAATTATATATATATGAACGTGTCATTCAAAGGGATACGGTATCTATATGAGGTAAGAGATTAACTATAAGTGCTGTTGACCAGCACTATGGAAATACTTAATGAGTATTCACGAGTGTATAACATGAATACACTCGTGTACATGAGTATTTGCAAATAACCGTAAATGAAGCTATTAGCTTCACGTTCAGTTGAATTTGAATGATGAGAAGTGTATAGAAGGGGTATAGCCGGGACCGGGGCAGGGACTGAGGCAGCTTTGTATCTATGAGATTCTTAGTAACTCAACGACAGACTCGAATGCGGCACACATGTGACCTTCTACTGAAGTCGTACTGATGTCCGTCTGGTCGTGATGGGAACCAAAAAACTCGCATTGATATTAAAAATAAAAAATTTAATTATGCCTAATGCTTTTAATGATATTGTTGTTGGTGTTGTTTTTGTTGTTGCTGCAGTCTTTATGTAAACATAAATGTTTGGCTGTCTCGTTGTATAAAGCTGATGTATTTTTAACTGTGTTCGCACTTTAAAATTTCATCCGACATCATCGAGCCAAATGCGATGCACTTTTTTGTATTAGTCATAACCAGATCATTTATTATGTTTTTTTCCGCTTTCTGCTCTGAGCCTTTAATTTAATCTTTGTGCCATTTATTTGGTTTTTTTGTTAGAGTTTTTTTTTTGTTAGTGTCTTTTTTGTTGCAAGATTAATTAAAATTTTCGTTTTTGATTTATTGAGCTACAACTTTGGGTGGTCAAAAGCCCAGCGGCGTTGTAAATTGGATGGATTTGCTTTTGTAAATTGTATTTTCAGTTCTATGCAATTTTTAAAGCTCTGTGTATTAAATAATTGAGAATTTGCACATATTGTATATTTATAGCAGAATTACTGTGGAAAATTTATTCACTAAAATCCATTAATTTGAAAATAAACACAATGTTTTGTTTACAATTTGCCAATACAATTCAATTGTTTAGGCTTTTGAATAGAATTTTTTTTTTTTTTTTTACTGTTTTTTTTTTTTGTGGTAAAAATTGCATTTATTTGTCAGCCGTTTTCCATTGATTAAAACTATATATTTTTGTATATTTTTAAGCGGCGTGTGAGATTAAAGGATTCACATTTAATTAAGTTATTTTTTGTTAATCGCACTTGAATCACATATGAAGCCGCAAGCTTAATTTCTTGAACATCTTTGTGCTAAATATTTATACTAAGAACATAAATTTGCTTTTATAAATGTATTTTTTAAAGCTGAGTAAATTAAGCTGAAATGAATACATAAAAACAACATCAAATAGCAATCCAATTATTTATTTCATTCCAGCTATGTAAACACACGAGCTGCTGCAAATATTGAGCCAGTTATTTCAATTGTACACCTAAAAAAAAACCGGCTATTGAATTCAGAAACTGTGAAAAATAAAATTATATGATTTTTGGAAGCGCTTCCTTCTATTTTTTGTTGATATCTAAAAATTTATTTCATGTTGAAAAACCGACTGTTGAAAAACTATTTTGTTTTTTTTTTTTATTTTCTTCATTCTAGAAGTTATCTTTTGATCGATTTTTGCTTTGATCCGATCAAGTTAGATTCTATATTTTTGCTGTCAATTTTACAGCTTCAACATTGTAGTTTAACAATCCCTGGTTTCTGAGAATGAAAACAGGTCGTATTCAAAAGAAACCAACACTTTAAACTAGCGCAAGCGTCATTAGCGATTATCTTAAATCGAGTGCATATTTTCTTTTGAGTGTATGATCAGAAATTGAGACTTGCCACAGCTGGCATTTCTGAACTGGTGCTGCCCACAAACAGGTGCAATTCGCAATGTAGTCGAGCAAAAAAATGCGTTTAGCCGCGTGGCTGCATTGGCAACAGTCGATTTTTTTATTTTTGCCCAGAGTTGCGTAGCCCACGAGCCAAATGATATCGAAATTGGGTTAAGCAATTTGGCCAGGTTAGGCGTCAGGTGATTTTGTTGTTTTTTGGTGTCGCCGCAATTGGTGTCTCAGTGTTGTTTGCGTTGAATGAAAATGAAAGCAGGTCTCTCGTAAATCAGAATACAAGTCGGTGTCTCTGTATCTGTCTCAGTTGCCATGTGGGCCAAAGATTTTCGCCGCCTCGTGAAAGTGAAAACGGAGTTGAAAGAAAACACACAGACAGACTGGCTGACTGACTGTCTGGCTAACTGCCATTGCCAGACATAAACAGAATGTCAACTGCTCATTAAAAAAACAAACAAATTTTGTTTATTTTGCTGCCATCACTTTCATAATCTTTTGTATACACCACATCTAATGTCGTTAAAGCTGCGGTTATCCCCGATGGTGTAATCAGTGGACCGATTAGTGCGTCTGAGTCGGGTTTGTGAACTTTAGATTGAGCCAGAGTTCGAATGCACTCAGAGAAATACTGTGTAAACAATTTTCATTTTAGGATTGAGCTGCTCAAAGTTTGTGCTGAGTGTAAACTTTGGTGTCGAGAAAGTATTTTCTACTTATTTCTTGTCTCTGCTAAACACTCATCTAAAGCGTCGAACAAGTGTTGTAAAAACATTCGAACATTTTTATATCTGCCAATGTTGTTAACAACTTTTCCCCCCCAAGGATTACGTGGGAGAGTTTGAGAGTTGTGGTGAAAACTGATTTGCATGACAAGCTGTCGGAAGACGTCGTCGATTCACGCAATAGTTTGGTGTGCCTCCAAAAACATGACTACATGGGACATACCACCAACCTGATCCATGTATTTTTGTTTATTGGCTTTAAGATTAACCTGTTTGCTGCTTTTTCTTCTTCTTGTGTGTATGATTTTTTTTTTTTTTTTTTTTATCACAACGCTTCCCATCGCATCACTTCTGTTGAGCTGAAACGGGCAGCTTCCGAGTCTGTGCTTTCTACCCTAACCAGTTTGTATTTCTTTACAGATTTATTGCCAATATTCACTTTTTTCAGATTTTTTTATTTTAACGTATAGTTTTTTTTATGTTCAAATTACTTGAACAATTTCTGCGGTTGCCCGGGCGAAAGTCGTTGGCTTAATTTGGGTGGTTTTTTAGTCGTTGTTGTTGCTGTTGTTGTTGTTGTTGTCTTAGGCGTTGTCCCAGCCACAGAGCTCTAATGCGGGCAATGGAACTTTAAGATCAACTTTAATTAAAGTGATTGCACTCCGGCACGATTTCGATTTCCAGCTAAGAGGCGCGTTCGAGCCACATTGCTGAGGTTGTCTATCATTAACCCAAGTTTCCAGTTGGCACCAATCATAATATATATATTTTGGCATTTGATTACCATGCGTTGCGCTAAGTGAAAGAAAGAATAATAGTTCATGAGAAAGAAATAACAAAAGTGTACGTAAAAAATCCATTTTTTTTGGGACAACAAAAGATCAACAAATGAACATTTTCAGTCAACATTTTTGAATTGAATTTTTTACAATGTAATCAATCAATTTACATTTGCAAATTCAAAACATTGTACGCCCTCAATCTATTAAATGGTAGTTGTGGAAAAAATATGGCTAAGCTCATAAGGTATATATATTCGTATCAGCTGAGTTGACTTAGCTCTTTCAATATAAATTGCCATATACCATACGCAGGTCAAGTTGATTTCATTTAATCGATAACTCGATAATCGATAATAAAATAGCAATACAATACATAATTGAAAAATATGTCATTTAAATTTATATATAAAATACACTGACTTGTTGTTGATCAACTAAAAAAAATAATGTTATAACCTTATTAACACAGATTCCCTTAACTAGGAGGACTTTTTATATTACAGGCACTATATAAACTAGAGTATTTCATAGTCGGCTCTCGAATGGAGCATTTTTAAAAAATCATTATTTTTATAGTTAAATGAACTTTGAGTGTTTTTTGCAAATTCAAGCACTATCTAGAATTGAATCAAAATATATTATATATTTATTATAACACGATACAACAGTTGTCATGACAAAAACAAAGTAATCCTTATGTGTTTATATTTTAATATATTGTTGGAAGTTCATTGTTTAAACGCTGTCAATATGAAACACGCATAAATCTTTATGTTGTGCGTGGCACACAGAATATTGAGCATGTGTTGTGTCTGTGAGTGGAAGTGGCGGATACCTCATCCCCTTATATCCCGGCCAATATGGATGTGTGCCACTTATTTGCATAGATTGGCATTTTTTATGTGCCAAAATAAATTTGTTTTGTATTCGTTTTTGTTTTGGCTTTCGCATTCAATATGTCACGTGACGCTGAAAATTGACTCTATTTTTTCTGTCCCAATTTCGACTCATGTGCAGTTGACACGAAATGTTTTTCGTCTATATATCTCTCTGCCAATATATATATATTTTTTTGGTATATTTACTGATATATTTGATGTTTGTTTTGTGTTCTGCACTCTTGTCATCAATATCGGGGCAGCACATCAATAAAGTAGAGGCTTGATTTTGCCTGACCAAAAGTAAAAGAAGAAAAATTGAACCAAAATGTTTCTTATCACAAACACACATCTAATTGGAATGTAGTCAGTTTGGTTTTCCACCCGATAGTCTGTGGAACAAGAGTTTTTAATTAGTTTTCGGGAGAGCGCAGTGCGACGATTGCTGAGCACAGTAAAAAATGCCTGTAGGTTATGCGATACCTCGAAAAAAAAAACAAAAACAAAAATAATAATAAAACAGGTTGCATAAATGAACAGGAAACACGCGTATTTGAAGCCGGTTTTTCTTTATTTCTTTTTGAGACTTTTATTGGGAGATGATTTTTTTTAGCATCCAGAACTTGTTCTCTTACTTGCTTCAGTGTGTGAAAATTAACGCAGATTTGATAAATATAATGTAAGCCTGGGAGTTTGCAAAATAATTAACAAAATGTATTGAATAAATTGTAAACATTTTTATTTATAACAAACGCGCGTTAACTTCACGTGACCTTTGCAAGTCATCAAGAAATTGTTGTTTTCCCATTTGAAAAGCGCGTCACGTTTCCAAGGCCCTTGAATATAGGCAATTGAGCTATGACAAGGCAAGGTATATACTACACATGTTTGTTCCATAAACATCGGGGACAACAACAAACAACAAAAGTGCTCTTATCGTGAGAGCTCAACTAGGAATTACCCTGTACTCAATTTTGTACCTATTATAAGTCTTAGATTTTACGATTTTCTTACGTGTTTTTTTTTTGCTTTACATTCTTGATTAGCAAAGTATTTATTTAAACTTGTTGCTTTTATTCTTATACAAAATCGATTTAAATCGATATTGTGGGAGATGAGGATGTTATCGGTAAGATGTCAAATGACAACTTACATTTCAAATATAACTCGTCTGTTGATGCTGATCAAGAATATATATTCTGTTGGGAGTCCATAAATATATACTTTTACACAATATCGTTATACCCTTTAATTTATTTTCAATGGAAAAAAATGTGTAACTCTGACATTAAAGTCGCACTTTTCGATTGTTGAATTGCATGCTAATTAGTCGATTGAGCGGCCGAGTGAGGGATTGATTTATTGTTGGATTGATGGACAGCTCAAAAGGCTTACAATTGTTGTCATTACATTTATAATTCACACCCACAACGGGTATTTGGTTACGTGTGTGGGGGATTGTCCATTGTCTGCACAAATCTTCAGCAATTGCAAAGTTTTCGCTTTCAGCATTTGAAGGTCTTGTCCAAAAATAAAAAAAATTTAAATAAAAGAAAAATAAGTAAAAAGATGCAGAAACTTACTTCTTTTTTTGGTACTGTTTTGTTGTATTGTGTGTGCGGCTTTTTCATTGTGTTTTATATGTTTTTAATTTAGCTTTTTTTTACTTTTTGCTGGCCTTTGCTGTGACAGAAAAGGCCGCACAATGTGTGCTTATTAAGGTTGAGGGTGTCAAAAGAAAGTTACAATACCCTGTAAGCAATAGCAAAAAGAGGGAATGATAACATGCTTTTTAAAAATAAATCTTAAATATTCAAACTACTTAGGTCAAAGTTGGTAAAGGCTGATTTATTTAGTATATTTATTTATTTATTTTAGTGTATGTTTATCCACTTTTATGCCAGAACATACTTCATTTACTTTTTCTTCTCATTCTGAAGAGTAAACCACAGAATAATAGGCACTTATATTATTAACTTACTGGTTTCTGTTCCTTCTTCGTCTTCGAAAAGTGTATCGCAGGGTGCTTCATCAATCAATCAATCAATCAAGGCAATCAAATCACTTGTCTATTGTCTTGGCTCGAGTACTATTAATAGACATACATGGATTTGAGTCTGTTCATTCCAGTGGGCGTGGCCAATTAATCGCCGGCCGCCACACACACACTGAGTCTTGTAAATAATTTGACATGGGTAGAGAAAAAAAAAAAAAATAAAAAAAGCATACAGAAAACAGATATGGCGACTTAGAGGTGTTTGGGTTGTGTCCAAAGATCTGTTGCAGATGTCGCTGGCATTTTTATGACGCTCTCGCCTGACCACAAAATTCACATAATGGACTTTCACTCTTTTTTTTTTATGATGTTGTTGTTGTTGATGTTGTTTGGTGATTTTCTTTGGACATGCATGCCGAGCATTGATCTCGCAGAGCAGCGTTCGAGATTGATGGATGTTGCCCCAATGCTCAGAAGCCAAAAAACCACAACTGAGTCTGGTCAGATTCCGATGGAATTTCACCTTTTTTTTTTCGATATTAATTCGAAATTGTTTTTGATATGATTTGAATGATTATAAAATTGTTTGCTACGTGTGCGAGTGTGTGTGTGTGTGTGTGCCAGCTGATGACTTTGATTAGCATAAATTTGATTGTTATAAAGGCATTAATTGGACGACATAAGTATCTGTGCGGCAATTTGGTCAGTTCATCAGTCAGTCAATCAATCAATCAATCATTGTCGTGACATTGTCGTATAAACTTCGCATACTCTAGACATTTGCACGCCATTTTTTATGAGGTTTTTGACGCTCGTGCGAACTGCAATTAACGACAATTTGCAACCGGTATGTGAAACGAAAAATGGCCTGGAGCAGTGGATGCAATGGTTGGAAGAGGTACCGGTGGGGATGGGTAAGGGGAGCAAGCTCAATGCCATGCAGCTTGCTGCACACAGAGGCCACACTTTGCATACCGAAAACGAGTCTCTTCCGTTGCAATTTGATTAAATTTGTCTAGAAGGTAAACCAGCAACAAATATACCCAGCATAAAATACCGAAAAAGTTGTTTGTTAAAGAACACAATTTCCGACCGATAGTTCCCATGGCAGTTGTATGATATAGTGATATTTAATCAAGATAGCTGAGAGAGTTTTAGGTTGATATAGATACTTCCTCAAATGCATTAACCGTTTCCTGACTTTTTGCAAACGCATAAAAAACAAAATTAAAAAAAAGTGCACTTTTGTTGTTATTTTTTTTGGAAACATCTGCAGCGTCTTCAGACGCAGCTGGGCTGTTAATTTTACATATTGCAACATTCGATGTTGCTGCTGTTGTTGAGTTGCTGCCGCGAAACTCATTACAATGACTGCGCAAATGCAGCGCAATTCGCTCGACACCGCCTCCCTCATGCAGCACTCCTTGCCCCCAATTCCACAGCTAACTCAGTCATTGTTGCCGTAAAACTTTGCCGCTTATTTTGTTATTGTTGGCAATGCTGCTTCTTCTGCTAATGTTGCTGCTGTTGCTGTTGTTGCTGTTGTTGCTGTTTTTCTTGCATTCATCGTGTTGACAACAAATGGCCCTAAATTTTTGGCGTTGCATAATAAAGTCGACGACGTTGTCGCTGATGATGCGCTCAAAATAGCAACAAACAGCAGCAGCAGCAGCAGCAATAGCAGCAGCACATGCAACATAGTGTAGCAGGAACAGGGGAGCAGCTGAAGCGCGGTTTTCACCAAGTAAGACAATAACTTTTCCCCATGATGACATTATTCACGTGAAAACTTAGACCGTCTGGCTGTGGAGATATGGCGGAAAATCAACTAAGATGCGGGGAGACGGAGCAGGGTGTGGCAGGTCTTGAATGTGGCATTGATTTTGGGAAAATACTTTCCAATCACAGAGCTAAGAAGTAAAGTTTGTATGCCATTTGGTGAAAAATAAATTGTGAGTTATTCATCAAAAATTAAATTGAAACTAGAACAAGCTCTCACAATATATACTGGGCCTTTATAGTATTCCTAAGTGGTATTCCCTCTTTGGTTTGTTTTTCATTTGCCTCAAGCCGAGCTGCTGAGCTGCTTATCCAGGCAAAATAATAATATGATAACTCATTTTGTTTCCTAGAGGAATGGATAACTTTAGCACCTAACCCTTGTAGCTGCCTTGCCAATCCTGTTGTTGTCTCATCTGCAGCTCATTTATTTTGCATGGACTCCTCCCATACACCGCCAACCCTCTTAGCTCATAACTCAAGTCCTGAGTAGGTCCAGGAAGTTGGCAAAGATGGCAGTGATCCCTTTTTGCCAGTTGAAAGTTGCATTGACAACATTTCAGATTGGCTGCCGCATGCTGCACGTTGCAAATGGCAAGCTTAAGAGCTGATGAATTTGAGTTGCAGCTGCAACACTCCAAACAACAGCGCCAGCTGCTACTTGCCGCTGCTCGAGTGGCAACTGAAAGCTCTTCTTTGCAACTGTCGGCATGGGGCATGTTTTGCAATCTCTGGAAAGCATCCAACGCCAGCTGAGGCAATCGCATGGATTTTTGGTTGCATGACATTTGCCTTCCACTTCCACTCATATTCTAGTACAAACATGGGCGTCGTCGGGTTACTAGCTAGGGGATTGGTAAAATAAATTCATCTTACAACTAACGATACATTTAATCTAAGTCCAAACCATATACCAAACTTGTTATCGAGTTAATTGATTACATATTTACTATATATATAATTGGCAACAGTTGTAAACCCCCCCACAATCTACGCCCAGGTTTATGTGTAACTAGTCTAGGGAGGCCTGAAAAGGGCCTCTTTTTTTTGGGGTTTTCATGTCACACGTCAAGGTGACTAGACTAGCGACAGTCTCGTAACAGTCTTTCTATCTAAATTTCCCTTTTTGCCCCTTTCCCACAGCTTAACCCTCGTCGTCATGATGCGCAATTTCGCGTGGGATTTGTAACCGCGAGCAAGCCCCAAAAGACAAGTGAAACTAATTTGAGGCCGGGAAACAAAAACCTGAAACCGGCGGCAAAGTCAACTCTTAAATTGTGTCAAATGTCGTTCAATTAAGTTTTGTGCTTGCACAATGATAAGAGCCGGGGATCGCAAAAGCCCCATCATAACAATAGACTGGCCCGAGGTGTGAAAGAGGCAACCCAACTAGTGAGGGGCGGGGTCGTCAGTTGGATTGATAGCGTCATAGACAACAGAGGGTAAACCGAAACGGTTGGCCATTTGCCTGCCTGTCGGCGAGCTTCTAATCAAGCACGTAAATAAAGTTAAAGTTGATACATGGAGCCATACACAAATAGCGCTAAAGCCTTCACAGCTCGATTGCCTCCGGTTGTGGCAGCAAATCAATGGGCAAACTCACCTACATTCCAGCTCCAGAGCACTGCAGGGCACAACAAAAGCGACCAAATGACAACATTCAACTACGTCAGCACATGTGCCCGATATTTGCACAGAGAGAAGAATTCTTTGGTAAAAACAAAGGAGATACAAAGTCATCGACTTTAGTTATTAACAAAGAATTTTTTTTTTTTTAATAGAAATAATGTAAAGTGAACATTGAGGTTATACAACAATAAATATCTAGTATATACTAGACATAAATAATAAAATCATGTAATCATTTGTCGATAAGTAAAATTTCAACTACCTTTTTATTATTGTAGCCCCCTTTAAATTTCAAGCGGAAATTCTTAATTGTATTGCTTATATATAATATGTCCCCCAATAATAATAAAATATAGTACTTACCTCTCTACCGTACTAATCAATATTTTATTATTTTATTATGTTAACACCTGTCTAAATTTGGAAGAATTTGATATTTTCAAGTAGAAATTTTCGACTCTACTTGTTTTTCTTGCAGTGTACAGCATAATATATGCAGTTAACTTCCACTGCACCCGCCCTACGAAGAATGCGTCTATATGTAACTCTCAAGAGTATAAATATAGTCGGAGCTTTTGCCCGTCGGCAAGTACAATAAAAATGGCTAGCTGTATGTAACATTTGATTAGGTTGTGAAAGGGGCGGTAGCCCGCTAGCTATCTAGCTGGTAGTTACCTTCTGCTTGCTGTAAACCATGACAACAATGGGTAAAAGTAAGTTAAGGGGTGCGCAGTAGGGTACGGCAGAGTAAGGCAGGGTACGGCAGAGTACGGCAGGGTACGGCTGAGTACGGCAAGGCACGACAGTGTATTGCCATTCAGTGCACTTCGGGGGCGGGTGGCAATTAAAGCCCGAAGCTAACTTGGCTAGCAGATTACTTGCATAACCACAGATGCACTCAGAGCAGTCAGCATCGTGTATCGTTTGCTTGGTTAATAAACGACAATTTTGCAACAGCAACAAACCCAACAACAACAAAAACACACCCCAATGTTTTGCTGGCTTTATGGAGTGTGCCAAAACTTCAAGTTTGACTACATCTCAAGTGCAGCGATGTGTGTGCCTGGCAAGTGGCAGAGAAAACTTTTCATTCCCTTTTGTTGTGCTTGGTCAGAGGTGAAAACTTGAGATTATTTTGAAACTTATACAATATATGCCATATATACTTCCACCAAGTTGGAATTTTGCAGGAAGGTGCGTTCCACCTAAATATATTGTTTAGTTCAGCGTTATACCTGAAGTATAAGGAAAGTGTATTTTAAGATTTAAGCAAGATGTAAACAAAGAATAAGGTTTAGTTTTACAAATAGTACACACCAATAAAAAGCTAAGTTTAGCGTTAAATGTTTTCACTCCACAAATAAAGTTATTCAATACAAAATAACTCCTTGACTTTAGTTTTGTAAAAGTTTAAAAATGCTCAAAGTTGAGTAAGATAATTTGCAATAAAGCTGGTAACCGTCTTGTAGCGTATAAAGTACCATCTTCTTATCGATCTGTAACTAAAAATATGTTCCTTTTTAAATTAGTTTTGTTTAGGCATGAACTTGGGGTAAGGATATCCGTTAGATGTCAGCACTTTTTACATTAATGGCGAAATAACTGAATTAAAGCCAAAATCAATCTGCATGCATATGCTTATTGGAGGCAGACAACGTGCCCCAAAACATGTCTCGTTTCCCCCCCTATTCAGAATACACATTGTGAGACTTAGAAGCAACAACAATGAGAACAACAACAACAACAACAATGGAAACAATGTAGGGTACATATACATCCGCTTATCGCGATAAATCAAAGCCACGAGTGCTGTTAATTTTCCAAGGAAACCTTAATGCGTCAGGGGGGTGAGGTGGTTATTGCTCCCAAAATGGAAGGTCTCCCCAAAAAGTGCGTGTACGTGTAATGTATATATGTATGTGTTAAAGTGTGTGTGTGTTAAAGTGTGTGTGTGTGTGCATGAGAACAAGTTGAATTTATGTTTTCACGGCAAAAAATTATCTTTAGCCAAATGCGA
This sequence comes from Drosophila kambysellisi, assembly GCA_035042185.1. Classification (NCBI taxonomy): domain Eukaryota; kingdom Metazoa; phylum Arthropoda; class Insecta; order Diptera; family Drosophilidae; genus Drosophila; species Drosophila kambysellisi. The sequence goes on along the minus strand of JAWNLS010000945.1, from coordinate 1,281,105 downwards.
AACGTTCGCATTGCGCACGAAGTCTGTATCTTGTGCTGTTGTGGCAAGTTGCTGACTCTAATTAAAAGCAACAGTAAGTGAAGTTGTAACCAAGGCAGAGACGAGAGCCCAACTCAAGCGGAAAATTATCAACTCAGTGGGGAAAACTGAGCACTCAAATTCAAGCATCAAATACAGCAAGACATCCAACAACAGCAGCCAAACAACTTCTTCTTGGCTTGGCAGCGACCAAAAAAGATGTCCCGAGAATGTCTTAATTTGTGCAGAGCTGGAGCTGAAAATAGCTTCTTAATACAGCCATGTGAAAGATCTAATACTCTGCAAAAATAAAATATTTAAATAATTATATATATTATTTCGATTATTATCAGCAGCTGCATATCAACAAAAATCCAATACAAATCGTCTAATCGAAAATCATTAATTTATTTCACAATTAGGAATATTTTAATTTTGTTTAAATAATAAGCTGTAATAATTTATATATAATAATGCTCTTTTGCAAGTTGTATTAACATGTTTACACAACTGTAAACATATTTAGCTTAAATAGAGCTCGCTTTTAAATGTTAGACATATGGTGACAAAAATAAAGTAGACTTCGTCAAGGGCATCAGAATAGATGAAAGAGAGGAATTAAATTGTGCACATTTCCGTGCAGCGGAAATTGCCCGAGTTTGTCACATGGAAGGCCATATAGGAATAAAACCATATCCACAACCACAACCGCAACAACAACAACAACCACCAAAAAAAACAACGCTTGCCATTTTGGGGCTTTTATATTTTTGGCGCAACGGAAAAAGAATTAAATACATTTTGGCCAGGGGCGTGAAATTGCAAATCTGTTGAAAATTGAAAATCATAGTTTGTACATATTTGCCACGTCCACACACGCACACACACACACATACACACACAGGTGTAAATTATGTTTATTAATTTATGCCCGACAACAACAACAACAACAATGACAGCTAACAACATTATTGGCCAGCTGGATATATACAATTGAATTTGTGGCAGCATTAGCTGCATGTAATGTTAAATCCACAATCCGCTGTAATTTGTGTGTGCGCTAATTTAATTAATTTGAATGCATAATTAATAATCATTATAATCGCATTTCAACTTTCTGCTTTGCCACAACTCAAACCAAAGTTTTGCAAATTGAGGCTTCGATGCACATTTTGCACAAAATAGTTGCTGAATTTATGACAGGAATAAATCAGAATTTGTTACAATTTATGATCTGTATTTGTGCAAAATGTGGCACAAAAGGTCCTCACATGACTTTAAACAAGAGTGTTTGGGATGATTGCCAAGATGGTTACAAATTTTATTTTATTTGCGCGATTTACAATGAGTTCAGGAATGTTGAAGTTATCGAGTTTTTTAACTTGAAATAATTGAGTGGATTTATATTATATATTATTATATTATAAGTATGCCACAGAGTATTCATATTCCTGATCACTTTGTGTTCGAGTGATTTCTATAATTAAAGTGAAGCTCCAATTCAGTCTTGGTTGAATTTAACGCACTTCTTAAGCGCCTCGGGGAAAGCAAGCCACAAATATACGCTCATAAATTAATTAAAAGTCGGAAACAGATATAAATATACATAAATATAAATACGTGAGCACACATATGTATGTATGGACACACACATTACATATGCAAGCGACCGTTGCGACAATAATTAAGGCAACTGTGCACAGACACCGTCAGCAACAGCAGCAGCAACAATAATAACAACAATTGTGACATTCACAAGAAGAAGAAAACGAGTAAACAAACAAACAAAAAAAATTATACAAAAAGAAGTCAACAAACAGCTGCACGCACAACGCCGACAGGCAGCGGCATCAAGCATCAAAAGAAGCAGCCCTGTCATCTTTTGCTGCATGTTGCTTGTTGCACGTTGCACGTACAACATTGCGGCATGTATGTGTATGTGAATACAACACCGCACACAAATTGAAAAGTCAACCCCATCCATTGCCCCAAACACAGCCACCCCAAACCAACCAACCAGAGTAGCTAACCAAGAACCAACAACCAACAACCAACTACCAACAGGCCAAAGCCAAACCAGAGTCAGTGCATGACGATGACGTTGATAATTTTATTTATATACACTCAGCGAAATACCAAGACTAAAATTGTTAAAATACGCTGTCGTACAATGAAGTTATTTCAAAAGTGAGGACTGCTTTGGGATAAGTGAAAAAAAAATATTAACTTAGATAAATAAAAAAAAAAATGTTATATATTGTATTTTCTCTAAGTGTTCATCCTACATAATAATTCCTACCACAGAAGTGAGAATGCAACTGCAACACCAACAACTGAAATAATTGTCCCTCACAATTTGTCAGTCTGTTTGTCTGCTTAGCAGTTACTCACCAAGATCAACATGATAATAACGTTGTAAACAAACAACAAACAACAACAACAACAAAACACTTATACAAACACACAAAATTTTAATTGTTGTACAAATAATGAAAAGAAGAAAAACATATATTTCTATATACATTTGTACATATGTACTAAATGCATACGAGTAAAGAGTGGTTGACGCTTATTTATTTTTATTACTCTGTCACATTGAGGTCACTTAGGTCGTTTACTTGGGCGCCTTTGAAGTCCGAGTACTGTTAACTCGACACTTGAGTTAACAGAAGTGATAAAAAGAAAGTACTTCAAAGAAGACAGGATAATTTTGAGTTTAACTGGAATTTAAACTTTTGCAGTTTAAATTAAGCGCATATTTAAGTTAAGTTAAGTAATTTGTTCTTCTGAAACAACGATAAAACGAAGATTATGTTTTGAGCAGTTCGTTCTTATAAAATCAAGTAAGGATGCTCGAGTCGCGAGAGCTCGACTAGGAGATACTCTGATTCCAAGTAATTAACTATTATAAGTCTTAATTATTTAATAACACGCTTGGGATTGTAATTCTGCATAATTCATATGTGGCTTTTATTGTCTCTGAATTCGTCGTGTTCCTACACGACGTACGAACATGGCCCAGGTAGTTGATCCTAATTAAATATGTATCTATATGCCTCACAGTGTCAGAGTTGCTCCTTCTGACTGTTGAACACACAACATGATTATTCCCATTCTCATTATCATTATCTTATAAACATAGCTCTCTTATCTAGTCGAAGTGACTAATTGCCAAAACATTGCGAGTAAATGGCAATCATTTATTATGCTTAAGGGGGTATTTAATCTATATATTTATAATGACATAATATTTCGGAAGTTTTCTCGTGTTGGGCAAATACTTAAAATTCTTTTGATATATTAGAGAAACTTTTAATATAAATATGCAAGCGATTAATCTCTCTTGTTGTATAATATTGAAGTCACTTTGTTTAGCTTCAGGCTTTGCAAGTTTTCAAATTTTTACACAACATTTATGACAAAACAATCTAAATAAAAATAGCAACAAAAGCGTCGACCATACAAAAAAAAAGAACAACAAAGTTAAAAACAAACAATTGGCAGACATAAGTCATATGTCAATTGGTTAATTAAAAGAGACGACTTTGATAACCTTTTATGTCAGTTTCGCGTATTTTTTTCTCATGCCTTATTTTATTTTATATTTTTTATCTCTCTTTTTTTTTAGTCGCTTGTTGTTTTTACCAAATGCAGTTCAAGTTTTTGGCATTGACTACACTGTTTGTTAGCTTGTTAGTTTTTTGTTTTTTTTTTTAGATTAAATCCCATAAGTTCAATAACAAGATGCAGTAATGAACGTTTTCAATTTGTTATTCAAACTGTTTGCAATGAACTTGTCAACATAAACTACATAAATATCTTAACATTTAATGAACAAAACTCATTAGAAATGTAAATTGTAATTATATTTTCTAACATTTTCTCTCTTTTTTTTTTGCCATTTTCAGCTTCCATTTGTTGCAGCTACAAACTTAAGTTATGGTAAGTAAATACAGCTGCTAATTGGGGTTCTCTTGTTTGCCGCATATTTCACACGCCAAAAAAAATGAGAAAATGAAAAAAAATTTACATAACAAATTAGCAAACACTTAAGTAATTTCTCCATGTCAAATGTCGCCAGGGGGAAAATATTTCTTAATTTATGCCACTGGGCAACATTTGATGCGTTCACATTTTTCACGCGCTTTAAAGCATAACAAGTGGGGTAGAAGTGGGTGGTGGGGTTGGGGGGCTAGGGGGTTGTCAGGGTAGAGGACTGCCATTTTGACCACTTAATATGCAATGTGCAATGTTTAAATGTAACCAGGACAATGCCAGGCTGGGGGAGCTGGGGAAAGCGCTGCTTTTCACACTTTGCCCGAGGGCTGTCGCAAATCTACGAGGAAATCTTGTTGTGAATCTGCACAGCAATTTATATTCGGTGCCCCGACATGTTGCAACTGGGTCAGTGCATGTGAAGAGCTCTGATGTTGTTGTTGTTGTTGTTGCTATTGTAACTGTTGTAACTGTTGTAACTGTTGAAAGCACACGTATTTTGTGTGCGCTCTTTAAATTGTTTGTATCTTTCACTGGCATCAAACAATTCAATTACGACTTGGATTCCAGTTGAGTCAACAGAGGCGTATACGTAATTAATTATTCGCCATTAGAAGCGACTTCGCCATAGCTACACTCAAAAAATGTATATACCAAAAACACCCGAAATTTAGTTGAACAGAAAAGCAGAGTTTCATTTCTCGTATTGGAAAGAACACATTTATTAGGTGATAAATTGCTGAAAATCAGAAATGAAACCCTTGTAGCCCTACTTGCAATTATCAGAAACCTTCCGAAAAGTGTCGAAATATTTCCTGTTCGTTGAAAATTAATTTGTATATTTATGTCTTAAATACCCTTGAGTAAATTCTGCTTTGTAATGTTAAATCCAAAACTCAAGCTAAGGCTTGACAGCAAGCACAATTTCCGGCTCAATTCGAGATTGTTGATTCCAAACTCTGGTCACCCACAGAGCTATATTAATTTGATGTCTTGCCCACAAATCTGGGGGCAGGGGAATGTTTGTTTTGCAAAATGCTTTACACTGATTGCAATTGCTTTTAATATTAGCTGTTATCTGGCCAAAACTGTCTCTCTTTCTGTCACCCGCTCTCGTTTCACACTGCCCCCAATTGTTGAGCTTGATAAATGAGTTCATAATGCTGCCTAATTGTAGCATCGTTAGTAACCCAACAAACTTCTGATGACCAAATCCAAAATCGGATAGGGTGGGGCACTGATGTCTGTTGGTGTCTGTTTAATGTGACTTTTGCAGATTTCCATTTCAGTTGGAAATCAGACAATGCCACATGTCATGTGTATTGGCAATAAAGCAAATCAAATTTAATGATAAGCTCATGTGCTCGAACATGCCTTTTCCGCCCGATGAGTTTTCCCATGGCACACAGAAACAACAAGAACAAGAAGAGGAAAAATAACAACAACAGGCACATATAATGTCTAATTTAATGCCGTTGCGTATAAGTCGAGTATGTGTGGTTGTTCCTATATATTCAAGGACCAAGGGCCTCTGGCATTTTTCACGTTGCTAACGAAGCGAAATGAACAGACAACAACAACAATAACATGAACAACAACAACAACAACAATAACAACAACCCCATTTCAGGCCATTTTTTACAGATTTATTTATGGCATATTTTTAGGAGTCCACCATACTTAAATATAAAGTGTTGCAAAGCGGTATATATATATATATATGTATATATATATTCAACAAATTGTTGCTTAAATTAAAATCGTTGCTTAAATTCGTTTCAAAATGAATTTTTGCGATAATTGCTGTGTGGTACAATTTCTCGCGCTTTTAATTGCATTTTGAGTCCATCTTTGGAGGTTACAAACGGTGCGGGTATATGTGAAACCTCCACGTTGGCATCCGCATCCAATTCAAGATGATAGTTGTGCAGCAGCTTAACAAGCGCCAGTTTAATGACCATTTTGGCAAAATTTTGTGCTGTCACCGTAAAGATGGGGTATGCAATTAATTTATTCATTTTTAGAAAATTCCATCAGTCTGCTTGTTATAACTTACCCACACATTGGGCACTGCCAAGGCCAAAACCCACAAGAGCTGAACGGCGTTGTTCGGTTGATTTCTCGGATTTGTCGTGTAGGAAACGCAATGGTTTATACTTCAATGGTTCCACAAAGTATTTCTCATCCCGCTGAATGGCCAGCAGTGGCACCATCAGCGTTTTACCCTCTTCAATACTGAATTTGGTGTTGGGTAATTTGAAGGTCTTGCGGCAAGTGCGTTCAATAATGGGCAATGGAGGATATTTGCGCAAAGTTTCTGTGGAGTAGAACAATTGTTAAAATTCGAATTCACGAATCTATAAATTAACCAGCTTACCCCTCAAGCACATGTCCATGTATCTGAGTTCCTCCAGCTGCTCGAACTGCAGCTGTCCATGTTCCAAATCGAGCTCCTTAATTTCCACCTGCAGTTTCTCTACAATCAGCGGCTGCTGAACGATCTCGTAGAGCGTTAGTGTTAAAGTCGAAGCGATGTTATCCAACGCCGAGTTCATCAAATCCTCAGCTACTTTTGCCACTTGCTGAGTCGAAAGCAGTTTGTCCTCTTCTATAAAAGTCATAAGAAATGTTAAGGGATGATAACCAGGCTTAGAAGGGTGGTCCAAACTTACGGTGTACACGTTCGACACTCCAATTGTCGCCACTGAGATCGTTGCCATTGCGGAACAGTACCAGCAACTGGAGCATATCCTTGCGTATGATGCCGCCCACCTCCCGCAATGCCACATTGCGTTTGATGATGTCCAGCAGACGATACGTTAGAGAGGATTTTTGTGGCACATTTCGCAGTGTGCTAAATAACATAATCTTTATTGGCATGAAGGGATTTAAATTCTCGCATACCTACAAGGACTGAAGGCCACAGCACTGAACTGGACGATTCACAAAACTATTGAGTATGTGATCCGATTGCTCAAAGTTATTCACATCCAAGCCATAGATTAAATTGCCAATAATGTTCACAGCATATCTGAGGGAATTGTTAAGCTTATGTTAGTAAAGTGATTGCACTTTCAATAAGAGATAAGAATAAAATATTATTTTTACTCACACCCTGAGCAACTGCTGCACATCCAGCTCCAGCTGTCCCTGCTCCGTTTTGTCCAACAGGTGCTGCATCATGTGGTTTGCCACGTGCTGAGCATTGTTAAACATGGCCGATAAGCGAATGCTGTTAAATATTGGCGTCAGTCTCTCCAGCAAATTGAAGCGTCTGTAGCCCTTGACATAATCCCATTTGCACTCGCTAAAATGCCCATGCGATTGCTCCAGAATGCTGCGGGCCAGCTCAAGATTGCGGACAAGCAGCACGGGCCGGAAGAAGCAATAGATGCCGAAGAGGCGATCGCGACCCATCTGATATGCCTCGCAGATGGCATCGACGTGCCGGAACTCACGGCGATAGACCTGAGCGAGAAAGTGCAGGGAGAGCGAGGGGCGCTCACTCGGAAATCCCTTGCGTCGCCAGTAGCTATAGATGTGACGCACGAACACGAAAATCAGCGAGTAGGCAAGGATCGGCAGCAGCAGCCACATCTTGAACCTTACGCAGACGTTGATGGACTGACTGACTGACTGCGAATCCCAGATAATTATGTCAGGTTGCCTTTGCCTCTCCTCTCAATTGCCTGTGGCACGCAATGAAATCGAAAGTCAAGTCTTAGCCTCTCATTCTCTTTCTCTCTCTCTTTCTCTCTCCCTCTCTCTCTCTCTCTCTCTCTCTTTCTCTCCTTCTGTTTTGTGCAGCAAGTCAACGTTGTCTGGCCAAAAAACAAAAATGCATGAAAAAACAAGAAGAATATCTGAGTTCGCAACGACAAAGTTTAGATACCCTATATTTAAGTATTAAGGACTTATTGATAATTTCTTTAATGGTTGGGAATATAACAATTTTTGTCAAACTATTTTGTTACAATTTAAAACAAAAAGTTTATATTTACGTACTTAAAATGGGACTCAGATTAATACACGACATAAACAGAATACCCCCTGTTAGGGTATACAAACCAAAAAACAAATCCGGCAACTGCTATCGCCGTTCTCTCTGTTTCTCTCTCTCTTTCTCTCTCTCTCTCTCTCTTGCTATCTCTGTTTTGCTCTCTGGCTGATAATGGCCGGCGTCCTGATAGTAATTTATACAGCAGCAGCTGTACCAAACTGATCTTCTTCTTATTATTATTATCAGTATTATTGCCAGTTTGTACAGATCCGATTGAACAGTTTTTGTTTACATATCTCTCTCTCGTTCTGCCACAGTGCAGCATCATTTTCATGGTGATAAGATGAATTTTATAATCACTTATGTTCATATGTATATAAATAATTATATATTTTTTCGTGTATAGCAACTAAATCATTTTACTGCTGGTGCGTAACTCATAACGAAAACAGGATTTTGTGCGTGCTGAGGCTGAGTTATGCCAAAGTTGACAGGTTTTTTTTTTATATATTTTTCTTTTTGGCCAGGGCTAACTTGAAGCTGACCTTGCAACGTGTAATGCGTATAATCAAGGGAAAAGTTTGTTGGCAACTGTCTCGACAATTTCAGTCTGTCTCGACACGCTCTAATTTAATTTACTAAAACTGCCACAAATTAGAGAAAATATTTATTGATTGATTCTGAGACACAACAATTATTAGAAGTACCTACTTAAAGGCATTATAGTATTTAATGACGTACAGGAATAGTTAACGGAATTTTAATTATCAGCTTTTTCAGGTAACTAAAACTACCTATATTTAAATAGACGGTTATCATCCTCGTATTTTTAGATTTCCCATAGTTTGTCATATATCTGCAGCCATATCAGCAAATTTTCCAACAGTACTTAGAATTTCCCATTAAATATATATATATATATATTTGGTAACTCATTTAGGTATTTTTGAGACTCATGACCTTTCTGACAGCCTTAGGTATATTTCCAGCCAGGTAAATTCCCTCATTCGTAGGTAAATAGAAACCATTACAAATTTAGAACATATTCTTTATAAAGGCAAAGTAGTTAACAACTTACCTTCAGACTCTTCAGATTCTAACTATCATGAGATTACACTATGAATTTAAATTACAGGGTATAACCCACAGTTAAGCAGCAATACGCTTATATATTGTTCCATGTAATTTTGAAGCTAGAGATCGAGTAAATTATCGTATGACTTATATAAACTGATTCTTGCTAGAGCAAAATCTTGGTTCTAATAGTTTAATTTGGCCAAAACTCTGTTAAAGCTTTGTTTGATTTTCAGCACGCGCTCGGCCTGAAGCACCATTTTAGCTGAATTGCACATTTAATATGATGTTTGGTTAGCTGTTGATTTTCAGCTGAAGGCGCCAAGCAGTTAATAGCAATACAGCTAACAATTACGTCCACTTCAAATTGGCAATGCGCTTAAATTGTTTCCTAAATTGTTGCTTTTACAGCGTTAATTAAACGCTTATGTAACCGAGACTTTGAGCTGTCTCGAGTGCAGTTAAACTACGGTTAGCAACTAATGTGTTTATTATTAAAAGTATATCGAGTTGAATATATTCAGTCAAGTGCAAGTCAACAGTCGTCTCAATCAATATTTATTCGTTTGATTCGTGAGGCAAAAAATAAATCCATTCATTCATCACGAACATAATAAGCTCTTGCCTTGAATCATCTTCGAGAGCTTTGCACGATTTTATTAGCTATTCAGCTTAGATCTAAGTAGTTTTATAGATTTGAATGGACCTTAAGCTACGCATTGATATTCAGTTATATTTCAAAAGTATTCCAGCTTAGCTCTATTTATTATTGTTTTTATGAATTAATATTTAGCTGTGTAAAACAAAACAAAAAAAACAAATTATTTCTTTAAATGATTTTATTATGATCTCATCGCTTGTGAAGAATTATTAATGAACTTTATATGTATCTATGATTTCCTCATGTTTAATATTTTTGTATTCATATTTTCGTTCACTAATTAATCATACTCTCTGGCTTAATTATTATTAAATTATGTTTGTATCTATTATTTCATTATTCTTTCATTTTAGTCGTAAGTCTTAGTTATGCTTTAATTTTACGATTAAGTCATCATTTCTTCCTTTAACTATAATTGCAAACTTTAACTTTAATTGACTAATATTTGGGTTAACAATTTTATAATTTGTATCATTTGTTTAAGGCTTGCACCACGGCTTCTACAATTTTCTTTAATTCTTGTCTTCAGTTACCTCTTCAACAATGTTGTTAAGTTTCCTTATTCATTATATATCTATGCAGCAACTCCACAGTCTAATAAAGTTGCCAGTTAACTACACACTTATACAATAACATGGTTAAGTCATTGTGTTGCAACACGTTTAGTTATTAGAGTATCACATTACACGGCAATTATAAAGCTGCAGCTCAAGTGTCAACTTTGAATTGGAAGCTAACCAGCTGTGGCATAAGCCAATTCCTGATCCCAAAAGGGAAGTGGTTAATCACGCCCATTGCATGTGCAGCTCAAAAATGCAAATTGTGTGAGTGTGTAAAAATGCATTGAAATTTTTTTATACAAGTGGTTTTTGTTGCCGTTGCTGTGTTTGTTGCAAGCACGCCATCGGCAACCGGAGGCAATTTTCCACAGCACTGAATTATTTAGCTCAGGCAACACAGGAACACAAAACTGGGCGGGGGCAGGTGGGGCAGCGTACAGCTTTTTGCATGCAACTTGTTGCTGTTAACCTTAATTGTTGCAGCCAGTGGGAATTTGATTTCAATAAACACATAGTTGCAAGTTAACTAGAGCAAGTTACATGGCCAATATCAAGAGTTACGAGTTACTATAAAATATAAAAAGGGTGCGACAGGTTGCAAAGGGGTCGTTGAATTGGATAGAAAAGTGGCCAGAACCCAGTCTCAGTTCGGGAATAAATTGAATCGTTGCCAAATCGTTTTGGCCTAGACACAAGAAATTTTGCTACAAATTGAATTTCGCTGATCATATTTATTTGCAGCATTTTGGCAGCATTCATGCCAAGAGACTTCTTGGCTTCTGTCAAATCATTGTTAACAACAGCTGTTGCTGTGGCTAAGACACTCTAAAGTCTTAACCACTCATGGCTATTGGCGAAGTCATCGCATCTCTTGAAGCTTCTTGCTAGTTGCTCATAGCTCGAGCTGTGTCCCCACCATCTCTTCCCTTATCCCTCGATAAGCCATTATCCATTCAGTCATGTAATCGCAATGACTTGGCAGTTCAGTTCTGTATATACAAACAATTACTTAAAAAATTGCAGAGCCCTTAACAAAATAAAATAACAATAACAACAACAAATATACAGAAACTCTTGAAAAATCTTCAAGTTTTTTTATTTTCTTTGTTCGACTTTTCTGTAAACAAATTATAAAGATTTCAATTTAAGTTTTTCTTATCGCATTTCCTTATTTACTAAATTGATTGCGGTTTTAATGCTGGTTGCCAAATGCTTTTTATGGGGTATATTAGACTTATGTATGTCGTGTGTCATTTTTAAAATTTCAAAATTTATCGCCATACAAATTTGAACTGCGCATTTTGATTTACAGGCAAAATAATTAAAAATAATAATTATTTCCGGTCAAAAGTTGCGCAGATTACTTATAATAATTGTGATAAATAATTCTGCGTAATTTGGGATATCAATTTGATTATCGATTACAATTTTGGAGCCAAGTGTTGCAACAGCTGTGGGTTTATGATTTTTCAATAAGCAGTAAAGTTAATTAAGCACTTGATGTGATTCATAGACACCCACAATCGCACCAATTGAGTGTTTTTTGCATTTGTTATTCAATGCACGTGTCATTTAATATTTCAATTAAAATTGCTTTTTCCGTTTCGTTACGTTTGATTTCGCACGAGCTCAAAATAATAATTACCATACTGGGAAATAAACTATTGAAAACATGTGCTTGTTTTTGTTTTTTACTGGTATTGTTATTGTTAGTTGTTTCTTAAGAATTGCATTACGTAATCTTCGAAATGTCGTTGAATTTTACGCTACTAAAATGTTTTTGTTATAACCCAGAACGTGGCAAAGGCCCCAAATGCAAGCTGAATGAATGTCTCCGCCACAAGTACTCATATTCACACTCATATTTGTATTCGTTCTCGCCATGGGAGCTGAGTTCTCAACACGGCTAGCTGTTTCTGGCGATGCCAGCAATTTGCAAGTTAACAAAAATATTAGTCAGCTACTTGACAGCCACGTTTCAACCCCTCTCCAACCCTTACCTACCGCTCCTCGTCGTCGTCATCGTCAACATCTTGAACAATGGCGACGCTTTGTGTACACTTTTATTTTTTATGCCCGCAGAACGTTGTGAAGTTCATGAACAGAAAACAAAAAACATAAAAAACCAGCAAAGCAAATGAAAATGAAAACAAAACAAAAATATCAATGCTAAAGTCTAAATACTCTAAAAAGTTAATATAGATTTCTAAAGTTCGAAAATACAAAAAAAAATCATATATGTATATAAAATAAGATTTGAAAACTATCTTTTTCAGTATGTAAAAAATTGTTCTGATTAGTTTTAGTCTATATTCTGACTGAAACGTTAATTTCTGCTATAGTTTCCATTTTCATTTGTTAAAAATGTTGAACATAAAATTAATTTTTAAAAAATTTACTGGAAGCGTGTTAGACATACCCTTGCAGTATATTTATTACCAATCACTTAGTACTTCTAATCAATATATATCTATAAAGATTGGAGTTCCATATAATTGAATAACATGTTTGATTTTCATTATAGCAACTATAATTATCAGATTATTTGTTATGCAACTTCGATACTATTAACACAACTTGGGTTTAACTACTTTAAACAAGTTCTCTTGGGTTTTCTAATGAATCTTAGGTGTGTACAGATCTCTATCTACAATTTTGTAAATTTCATAAAGCACAAAACTATCGAAGCATTAAATTGTTCACCAGCTTTGTATTTAGATATGCATATTAAATATTTTTCTGTCGACAAACTTTTTTGGCATGTTAAACTCAAGTACCCCGTCTGAGCCAAACAAAGGGCATCCGAAATGATAAAAAGTATTTACATGCAAATTACTCATTGGCACAAGTGCAACGCTGTATGTGGGGGGTGTAGCGAGAGGGGTTAGTTGGCACGGGGCGGGGGATGCTGATGGGGTCTGCGGTACAACTAGCAAATACAATGCTCCCAAATTTGCATGTTTATGCGAAATAACATTGCGTTTGCCTCTTATGAACAATTTTTCGGTTAGCAGACAGACCGATTAGGTGGCAGAGGGGGTGGCACAGATGGTGGGGTGGAGGGGAGGAAGGGAGGAGGGCGTACCATGCGTCGTATAAGCAACGTCGCAATATTTTTTAGCTGGCAACTTGAGCGTCGTTTCGGTTTTGGGAATTTGTGCGGTGACAGCAGCGCGATTTGTGATGCCAACTCAGCGCATTTCTAAGAGAGAGAGAGAGAGAGAGAGAGAAAGAAAGAGAGAGATGGAGATAGAGATGTTTTTGGATATGGATATGTCAACTTTAGACTAGCATTTTGATGGGTTGTCATTGAGAGGTGTGAGAGACGTACAAATGCAGCTTCAGCTTTGCATGCAAATTGCTTTATGGCCAAATAAAATTGGTTTAATAACAAATGCAATTTAAGTTTAAGCATTTTTTAATACACACACGTGAGCATACACACATTTACACACACACACACACCGACACTCATTTAATGCAGTAGGGATGTCAAGGGGCGCGGAGGTGGTCTATAAAATGGGGGAGGGGGCGTGTGCACTCGGCGAGACGTTGTTGGCTTTGTGCATTTTAATTGAAATTTTCCCCCTTTTGGCAGCGTCACAAAAAATTAAATCACAGCACGTTTCTTTTTAATGCCACCTTTTGTTGCTGTTGTTGCCATTTCTGTTGCACTTGAACAATTTTTCATAATGCCAATGTGGATCTATGAAAAGCAGCAGGCAGAAATTAACATAGAGGCCAACTGTCCAGCTGACCCCGGATCCAAGTATATACATACATACATATATGCGACACGCCCTTTGCAACGGTTTCTAATTGGAAAATGTTATTTCCTACATATCTGTGGGTGGGTGGGTGTGTGTGTTTATGTGGGTGTGTGTGTGTGCACCCACTCAATTTGTTTGATTTGTGCTTGCTTTCTGTTTGTCTTTCTGTTTTCTGGCACTGACATGACCAACATTTTCACTGACCTGCCCCATGAGCAATAATAAAAGAAAACAATTTTTATTTTCTCTCTTTTGGTTTTTTTTTCGCTTTTCACATCAAAAATTGTTCAAATTTTGTTGCTGATTTTGTTAACTTATTGTTATTTGCCTGGCATTATTGTTGCTTCTTGGACTGTCAATTTCAATCATTTTGTCAAATGAAATCAGAATTCCTGACAGTTTATCAAAATGCTGATAAAGCCATGAGAAAGTAGACATCTCGACCTATTTAATACAATTTCAATTTGGTTGAGTTTCGGATAACAAAATGATGAAACTGATTTGAAATAGTCTCTTTAAAGGCATTCAAGATTTAGAGTTTGTGTTTTAAAAATAGCATAGTTGGAATTTTTGATGCAGTTGTCGTACTTATCATTAAAATAAGGTTTTTTTTCCTATCTAATCAGCATAAATTGCAACATTGTTTTTCGCCAAAACAATATTAAATTCAAATTAGAACTAATCACTCAATAAACCGCTGTCTGTCTAGTGATTACAACTAGCTAATCAAGAGTTATATTTAAGCTGCTTTTTCAGATATAATGAGCACAAATAACAAACGAAGACTCTGAGTTGAATTTCGATTATTGGCTATAAATAAAAGCGCTAGCAGCACAAATGTTGCGCATACGCCGCATGCCACCGACGGTAGTCGTTTTTGTGTTGGCTTAAATGGGTTGACATTGAACTTGCTGTTATATCAATGGTCTGAAGGCCACTGGGAGTTGAGCTGGCGGCATTAAATATTCATTTGGTCGATAGAGGCCACAACAATAAAAACGTCAAGCTCGTCCCGGGCAGACAGAACTTTGTTTAATTGTTATACCAAATGTTGCAACTGGCAACAGACAAAGGCCCCGAGGCGCTACTCCCAACCCAAGAGAATAGGGGCTGTGAATGAGTTGGGGGTGCATGTAATGAAGCAACAATAAATCTCGGCACTAAATATATTTGCCTCGACGAAGCACCCGCAAAGCGAGGCAATTAATCTTTGCTCGTAAGATATTTTTTGTGTGCCTTGTTTCGGTTTTTTTTTTTTTTTTGTGAGGGGTCGAAAAGAACTAACATAAAAAAACGAGGAGAAGACAGCAAGACATTGGGGAGCAGCTCGAAGCGTAGACTTGGCAAGTAATGGCACAATAAATGTGCATCTAGAAATCACCGCAACATGTTTTCAGTCAACCCCCATCCCCTCGCTCCAGCTCCAGCTCCAACCCTGACTCCGAGTGAGTGCGTGTGAATTATAGATAACCGCGTTAATGTTGCAGCTCCTCGGGTAAACTTTATGCCAACTTGTGTGTTCGCCAACTTGGCCTAAAAGTGTGCCATGGCACTCGCAACGGATGCGAGATATTCACACAACGACGCACAGCATCCGGTGAGTCCTTTGCCACAGACATCCTGCTTCATGAAAATGTGTCGAAAAATGTTGGACAGCATTTTGGTTTGGTGCCTGCTCGTCTCGTTTCATATTTATTATTATTTATGCCTTGGCTTTAATGTTGTTTTTAAAGTAAAAGTTTTTTTTTTATTTTGTTTTTTCTTCGCACTTTCCTTTTTAGCGCTTAAGCATTTTTTTATTTTGTTTATCGCCACTTTCTGCTGGAAATTAGCAATTTAAATCATTTAATTACATCGTGACCAGCAATTTGTGGCGTTAATTAAAACGTGCCACAGTCCACGTGCCAAAGTATTTGTGGGTGGGCAGAGGGGGTTGGAAAGGTTGGCAGACTTGCGGTTCACTGCATTTTCTCATTTTCATTCATTAGCAATTCGGTTTTGGAGTGTAGATAACTTCAAATGTCTGCTTCAATTTCCAGTGCATTTATTTGCAAAGAAGACTAGTTCCTAAAAATGTGTAAATTTGCTGTCAAAGTTTTAATTGCTGTAATCAATTAAATAGTAATAATTTAAGAATATTAAACTTTACACTAAAATTAATTGTATTTAATGATAATATTTTGGGGAACTTTTATACATTATTTATTAAAATTCGAGTTATCTTAAATGCAAATCTCCGTTATTTCAATTAATTTTTATCGATTCAAATTGATCGGGTATTTCCCAGTCACATTTTTTTTTTCAAAAATAACTTGCTTCTATGGAAACAACCTGTCAATTAATCTCTGAGGGGTTTTTTATGTGCCCCCATAACGATTCGTATTCAATTTGCTTAAATTAATTTAACAAGTCTCAGCCCTTATAATTGAATTCACACTATTGATATTGATATTGTGCATACACTGCGTAGTTACCCAAGCCAAAGAATAAACATAGTATTCGACTTATGTTACATAATCAATTTAAACACTAAATTCCAAGCTCAAAGAAATTAGATTTATACTCGTGTTTGTTGATATGCTCTCAAATTGGCTGGCGAATTTATAAATCAATTTTCAATTGGCTTAAATAGTTTGCCAACTATTTGCTGAACACATTTTATAGCTTGTTTACGGTTTTTGGAGCGGAAATTGATTGTGTATAATTTCCAGCTGAGCTAACCAGATGAGCGACCACAAAAACAAAAACAACAACAGCGACAACAAAGTAAACAAAAAATCAAAACAAAGCTGAGACTAAAGTGCAGAAAGTGCAGCCAAAAAGCCAAAAACGCGTGCTGGGAAATTTATTTTAGCCAACTTTGATTGCAGAAGCAACAGTAACAACTGAAACAACAACAAGTAAGATTGCTGCAGTGGAGACTGGTTGACTAGAAGATACCCTCGTGAAACAATTTGTTTCACATGACATTCAAATTTTCTCAAGGTCAAAACTTGAAGTTAATATTTTTGGGGATGTTTTGGTGAAAGTTTCAAATAAATTTAAATTGAGTTAACATTATACAAGAAAATATACCTTTCTATGGAATATGTCATTTATACTGGAAAAACCTATTGAAAGATTATAAAAACATTTAGTTGATTTATACTATATATACTCCTTTTAGATTAGATATGCTAAAAAACGCCGATTGAAATAATATCGATATTTATAGATGTGATAACCATTAAAATTAAGCTTTTACTGAGATTGTTATTTCTTCTTCTCGACTTAGACGATACCCGCTTTAACAATTCATAATGGTTACAGGGTGTAACAACAACAAAATCCATTGCATTAGGGTTTTGCAATGTGCCAAGTGGCAAAAACCCGCAGAGTAAATTCCCCAACTCCACCATGAACCCTTGAAATACCCCAACATGGAATCGAAATGCTTTTACACTTGAAATCTAATTTAGTTGTCTGACTCCTTTTTGTTTTTGTTTTCCATCCGCAGATGTCACATCAGCAGCAGACACGTCGCCGTTTGGGCTCCGTTAGCGACTCGGCTCCGCCATCAGAGTCCAGCGAGGGCACCGCCTCCTCGGAGCAGCGGGATGAGCTCATACTGCACCAGGATTGGTCAGCACACTCCCAATCCTCGGCACAGCGGAGCAGCGCACATGGCACCACATCGCTATACAATGCCTCGGACATTGATGCGGACACCATTAGCACAGACACGACCAGCAACACGAATCTGACGGAGTATGAGCGTGGACAGGTGGAGAGTTTCTTTGCGGGCCTCGGCACCGAGATCTTTGTCAGCGGTGCTCTAGCTAATCTATATGAGGGCACTGGCAACGATGGCGATTGGCGTCTGGTATTCACCGGCATTCCAGTCATACTCCATGACAAGGGCAACTCCCGGGCGAGATCTATGCCGAGGCTCACCCTGGTGCTGGCGGAGCGTGGCTCGTGCTTTGCCTTGTGGTCGGATCGTGTCGATAATCTGTCCAATTATCGCATTGCTGGACCCTCATTCCACACGATGTGCCTGTCCAGCAATCATCAGCAGATGATCGGTTTCAGTTTCGACTCGACGGATGCGGCCCGTGAGCTCTGGCAGCATGTGGAGCGCCTGGTCAGCGATCCAGAGAACATAGCCCTCTCCGCACCCGGGCGCAAGCAGAAGAAACAGAAGCGCGTGAAGCCGGCTCCATTGCCGCCCAAATCGCAAATATCGCATCCATGCCAATTCCATCATGTGACCAGCGTGGTGAAGGAGGACAGTGAGCGATACTACAGCATGCAGGCCTTTGGTCCCATCAATTCCCAGCAACAGCATCGTTGATCAGGGTCGGGCGCGTGGATCTGGAACACGAGCGCCCTCTGGTGGCAGAATTAGCCAACCAAACAATTCCCAAACACAAAATCAAAAGTCCAGTCCCCCTAAGCTAATGAAATGAATATATAATTAATAATATATATATATATATATATATATATGTAGCTCTAGTTCTACAGTTGAGCTTCTTTAACTCAAACCAAAATAATAAGAGAAAATTTAAAACAAAAAAAAAATAAAAATGAAAATTGTGCATCGAGTTGAAGAAGTTGAAATGTATTTGTATCTAATATTTGTTAAAACGCCAGTTAGGCCTAAGTTATGCATATGTGTGTGTTTACTACACAGCTGTATGTGTGTTATCTGTGATACCACTTGGGCGTCTATATTCCTAGATTTATTGGAAAAATTAAAGAAAAAAAAAATATCGTAAAAATAACATTAATATAAATAATAACGACAAAGTAGTGAGAATCAATAATTATAAGATAATTCGAACGATTGTCAATAAGCAAGCGAGTTTTATAACGTTTTCTAATATCGTCAAAATACATCAAATATATATATATAGATATATAATGATATGTATACATATGATATATGGTTTGTAGCTATCAAATGTCTGTTAGTACTTTTTTGCATTTGCTGCATTCATACATTAATAAGTCCACATTGTAACTAAGCTTGTTTTCTTATCAAATTTTACTAACTGTTTTTGCATACATAGTACATATAAATATATAATACATACACATATTACGCATATATATATTACATATATTCTATGACTAATGCTATAACGATTGCTGATCGTATGTACATAGCTCTAAGCATTACATTCAACAAATCAAACTTATGTATTTCTTAATCGTCATTAATTGCATTAACTGCAAATGTCAAAAAACAAATAAAGCTGAACAAAAAAAAAAATAAAAACAATTGTCTTTTATCTTTTATTTGCATGAGTTTTTTTAGTACCTCAATAACCAATGCTAAATATGAAAATTGTGGCCACTGCAGATTCTATAAAACATTACTGCTGAGAACAAAAAGAATTCTACAAAAAAAAAAACATATAAAATTAATGTGTTTCTATTGTGTTCATTTTATATGTTTTTGCATAATGTGTAAAATAAAGCAATTAAATTGCAAGTGGCAGCAAAGCATCTTTCAAAATGCGATTTGCAACATAATTGGTTTTTGCTGCGTTGCAAGGTGCGTCGATTTCAAAGCGAAACAAAGAGAAGAAATAAAACTAAAGTGAAGATAATTTGTATTTATTCGTTGCTGCTGAGGTGAGTAGATCATGTTGCACATTGCTTTGATTGCGTATTCATGTGTTTCCATTAAGAAATGTTTGTTGGCCAAGTTCGAGTTGGAGAAGAGTTCGACAGCACTCTTTATACCCTTAACCCATTAAAAATGGGTAAAAATGGGTATAATGGTTTTGTGCAAATGTATGTAACAGGCAGAAGGAAGCATCTCCAACCCCATAAAGTATATATATTCTTGATCAGGATCAACAGCCGAGTCGATATAGCCCTGTCCGTCTGTCTGTCCGTCTGTCCGTCCGTCCGTCTGTATGAACACGCGGATCTCAGAGACTATAAGAGCTAGCGACTTTAAATTTGAAATATAAGTTCTCGTGTACCAGGCACAGATCAAGTTTGCTTTATTTTATCGATAACTGCCTCAGTTTCTGAATTATCGATACATTCGATTTCCGATAGCAATAAATTCCACAATTTAAGAGGCAGAGGCAGATCGGACAAGAAACATCAAAGTTATAGTCGAAAATATATTCTCATATTGATCTCATTTCTATCAGCAGTCGCAAGCATTTTCTGTATACATATAAATAGGCGAGCGCATGTGTGAGAAAGAGATGGCATGATAATCGACGCTAGCGTCAATATATTTGTGTGTATTCTGCAGAGTATGTATGTCTGTATGTATGTATGTATATGCTTGTGAGCAAAAATACTCTGTAAGAAATGCCCTTGCAAAACTGAACATTTGAGTGCAAATCATTTTAAAGGGAAATTTGCCAATAAAACTAAAATATATTTAACAACTTAAGGGTATATCGTAGTCGAGCCAACTCGACTACAGCATCTTACTTGTTGTTGATAGACTTGCCAATTGTTAAAAGATAAAGCATTGAAATTTGAATACTTTATTTCTCCAACTCCAGCAAAAATGTGTTTTCTTTGAACTTTAATCCGTTGTGAACATGTTTCCAAATCATTTCCCTTTTATGGTGCCAGCAATTACAAATAACAATTACAATTACAATTGACAGAGAGAGAAAGATAGAGAGGGAGATAGAGAGAGCGAGCAGGACAGAGAGTAAAGAGTGCCCGTATAATTAATCAAGTGAATCATGAAATTCGTTGCAAGTTGCCTCTGCTGTTGCTGCTGGTGCTGCTGCTGATTGAATGCCGCAAGTGCAATAAAAGTATTTAAATCATGTGACACTGCCACCGCCAAATGTAGCAGCTCTATTTGCCGACTGATGAAGGGGCAGAAGAGTCAGGGGCAGGGCGAATATGTACATAAGTGCCCGACCATTTATGCTAATTAAGACACATCGAATGGCACTCAGGAGCGACCTCAGCCAGTGGGGAACTAGGAGTGCTGAGCGGGAGCGGAGGAGGAGTTGTGTTGGTGGCTCGGTCAACCACAAGGCTATTATGGATGTGCTTGCATTTTATGGTTGTTTTATTGTTGTATGTTTTTGTGTATATTGCCATTTATTAATGCCATTATTCTGCACATTTATTACACATTTTTCGTGTTGCGACAAATTCAACCAATTTCCACATTTTTCACATTTCTCCCGTCAACGCAATTAAATTATGTATGTTCACGCCTGCAGCCAGACATCAAATGTGAAGCAAGTCTGATATTTTATATAAATTTGCATCTCATCAAGGTTAAGGCAGAATAATCTTAATATAATATTAAACAGCTAAAGTGTCGAATTTATTAATCTGCAAAAAGTGTTTCCCAAATTGGGTCTCTTATTTCCATTTCTTTTTTACCTAGAAGCCTATTAAATTAGCCCGATTAATATAATTATTAATCTCTTATTAGACACTTATATTGAGAGAGTGCTACTTCCTCTCTCCTTCCCGATGATCTTAAAATTGGTACAATTTATTTGCATTTGCTGCACTCAACATTACAGTGTGTGCCTCACTGTTGATGCCATATAATGTGACATACCCATATGTATGTGTGTATGTGTTTGTGTGGGTGTGCTGCCAACAAAGCCACAAACATTTGGATAAATTTAGTAAAGTTGCTGCAAAACTGCGGCTTAATTGTTGCAACTAACAATGTGCGGAAGTTTGTGGCAACATTGCTTTGATGTGCACTTTTGTGCACTGAGAGAAGATAATGGCACTATAAAATGCACGAAAGTTGACAAAAATATTTTATTTAATTCTATGTTGCTCAAAATATTTTATATTTTAAAGTACTTCTATTGTTGTACAAAATATCTTATAATTTAAAGCGACTTGTTTCACAAAAGTATCATATTTGAAATACCAGAGCAAAGTTATTGCTATTATAGATTTACTCAACTATAGTCATTTTTTCTGAGTGTGATGCGTGGGATGTGTGTGTGTGTGTGTGTGTGTGTGTTGGTTTGTGCGTTTAACGTAAATAAATCCGTGCGAAAGCATGTAATCAAATATATGCGAGTATGTCAAAGTTGCTGCTGTCCACACACCTACACCATACACCCAAGCAGCAACATGCCTCATCAACATCATGATCATCATCATCGGTGGCATCATCATCGACATCGACATCATCAGCAACATCTTTCAGCTTTTGGCTTGAAATTAAAATGCAAGTCAGGCTCTAGCCCCACACTCAGTTCTAATAATGATGATGTTTGGGTTTCTTTAGCGACTGCTGCTGCTGCGGCTGCTGCTGCCGCTTTGTGTTTTGTTCGGAAAACCATTAAATCGGCAAAAGAAAAGCCAAGCTAAGAAAATGTGCCGCCTTCAAGGTAAGACTCCATCGAGAATGCTTTAGCTTCACTTTCTTTTTTTTATGACAATTTTGCAACACGTGTTTTGGTACTGTCAACAATTTGATGTAACACACCTAAAGGCAACAAAAACACATCTGCGACCTTAGACATATGTCGACACATATTTGCACAGTCCTAGGACAACTTGAATTCGCTGTGGAACTTAACTGCAAATACCCCTGAAAGCGATTCCTATTTGAGATGGATGAGAAATAAGTTGTGCTCAAGATTTGTTTAACTTTTATTGGAAAGATATCGAAGAATAAGTAAGCAAATATGGTCTGATAAAGTGGCAATAGTAATTAAGAAATTTATTTACATAAACTGTAGAACTAACTTAACGAAGCATAATTTACAGGGTATACCAGCTAGAAGAAATGTCAAATGAGAAGGCGTTAAAAGAATTTTTTCAAAGACAAATTGTGCGTTACTTTTTTATGTAGGTATGTGCCTGTTATTCATGTATGGGTGTGTGTGTATTGTTTGTATGTATGTATACTGGACGATGGCCTAGTTTGACTCAATGCCACGCCTCATCCTCGACAGGCAGTTTTGACACGTTCGGAAGTGATTCAATGGCAAGCAGAACAAAAACCTGGAGCTTGCCCAATTCAATGCCGGACACCGGACACTGGACACGGGGCAGGCAACATTGCATTGCATTTGAATTTTAATACATGCTGAAATATGCAAGCTAGAATCAAGCGAACTCAAATTGAACGTGTCTTTGCTCCTATTTGTCTAAGCACATACCATATATATAGTATAGTATACATATATAGTATATATGGTATGTACAGATTGGCAATTACTCATTTTCCTTTTGGCATATATTGATTTTTCTATCAGTATCAACAACTAAATGAGCTATGCCGTTCAATTTACATAAGAAAAATGTTTGCTTAAATTATGTATTTAGTTTGCTTACCCCAAAAGATTTTAAATTTAACTGAAAGTAGAAACAAGTACTTAAATTAAAGCAAGATTATTGCTGCTTAAAGAATAAGATTGCTAGCTGCTCTAATTTTAAAATAAATGTGATAGGGATACACAGCTAAGTGTAATTATTAAATCTAGAAAAGTTAATTTAAATCATTTAATTATAACTATGAGGGTTTCAATCAACTGTTTGTAAATTATAATTATTAAAATCCCTTAATCTTTTATATATGCATGCTATATAAAGCTAATTACACAATTTCCAAAGCAGCTATCTTATTTTAACATATGGAAATGTCTGTTAAAATTGTATTTAATTTAAAAAATAAGTATTGTATAATAAAATTAGTTAATTTACTTTTTGTATATTAAAATCCCATGTGAAACCGAAAGTTCTTCATTTTCAAATAGTTACTTATACATTTGAGACTAAATAGGCAAAACTTAAGAGAACTTATAATAAAAAAAATAAAAAAACAATTAAATCATGTTAATCAAGAGGTTGCAATCAAATTTCACACAAGATTTGCCATGAGATCATCGTCGTCTAGCAAGCAGCTAGATGCCCCAAAGACTTTTGCCGCACCTGAGTGACTTTGGCTCTAATGAGCGAATCTCCGCACAATTTATGGCTGAGTGTGTGTGTGTGTGTGTGTGTGTGTGTGTGTGTATGAATGAGTGTGTCAGTGTGTGAGATCATAAGTCGTAATGGGAAAAAAGGAGACGCAGATCAAAGAGCAAACCTGTTGGCAGGTTGGGAAGTGGGAAGGCAACGGGCCAAAGTTGGGAATGTTCTGCGTGTGTATGTGTGTGTTTGTGTGTGTGTGTGTGTGTGTGTGTGTGTGCGAAGATCAGTAACCGAGCATAAGTAGACACATATGTATGTGGCAAACACACGAGACTTGTGGCCATGGTGCAGCCCGAAAGCATGTTTTGGTTATGCTTCTTTCATTTCATTTTATTATTTTTATTTTTTTTCGTTTTTTCTGCCAACATTCTTCTGTGGAGACAGCGACTGCGACTGCGTTCTGACTGAGTGCATCGAATCTGGCCGTGCCCCGCTTGCCCTTTGGCTGTCTGCCAGCCAGTCAAGCGGGTCGATCTGTGGAGTCAAGTTCATTGCACCGCTGTCTGGCGGCTCAGTCTGCGGACTCACGTGTAATTTGCACAATTTAAGCAAACGCTCCTCTCGCTTAACATGCAAATAATGCATCTTGACTGCCAGCAACTGATATGACAGGGGGAACCAACAAAAAAACATAGGAAAAATTGCTGCGCTTTTGATTAATCGCAAATTTGCTGGCGCCGGTGGTAAAAACTAGTTGCGTGTTTCTGATTTGATTTATATTCCCCATTTGACAGCTGTGAAAATGCGTTTCCTATTTGCATATTGGTAGTAAGCATTTTAGGTGCGGGACTTGGTTAAATCCATAAAATAAAGCGTTTCATAGCAGGCAGCTTTGTGACGTGCGCAGTGAATATGACATGCATTTAGCAAATACATAAACCACAAACAGTCTTTTAACTGCTTTGACTTCGGTAATTAAAGATATTAAGGGGAAAAATACATTTTTGATGAATTACTGTAAATCCTGCGCCTTGGAAATTGTCTATATTATGTGAAAAACATTTTGATTTAGTCACTGCTAGTCAAGCAAATTTATGTGAATGGTATTGGATCTGTTTTGGGCATAAAATACATTTATTGTTTATTAAAATACGTTATCAAAAATGTGGAAAATACACTTAAAGATCGAAAAACTATCGGCCTAACAATATTTGCTCTTAAAGTCGTAATCCTCGTCGCAACTGCCACCAGAATTATTGCCGAGCAACTGATCCTTGCAGCCGTGATGCAGTCGATGCACATCCGAATCAAAGCATTCGTCGTGGAGACGCTTATCGCGACTCTTGCTGCGCTGCCTGTGCTGCTGCTGCCGCCCATGGGCGTGGCCATGTGAATGCGAGTGGGCGTGGGAATGGGAGTGGGCGTGACTCTGATGATGATGCGTCGCCTTTGGACTCAGATCACGCGGCGGACGGCAGTGGCTGGAGGGTGGCACAGGATCATCGAATCGTGGACAGGGATGATCTCCGACTGGGGAGGCAGTCTCAAAGCGCTTCGAGAGCAGCGTGAACTCCTGGTGGGCTGAGCAGAGTGCCTGCAAACGATGCAGCAAATCCGTTTCGGGCAGATCCCTCAAATGCAGAGTGCGAGCAACCGAAGTGCGGAACGATTGCAAATGCGAAAGTCGTTGATTTGCATCCGAGAGCTGCGCACTGAGGCGACTCACATCGTCACGCAAGGACTGAGAAAGTAAAGGAGTATAGAGGCAAGGTATTAGTAAATATAAGGACAAGAAATTCTTCTCCCAATAACCGGCTACTCACATTGATTAAGGCCTCGTCGCGACAACGTCGATTTTGATTGGACTCGCAGGAGGACTTCAAGCGCTCCTTCATTGCATTCAGCTGGGAGAGCAGCCGGGTTTTCTCATCCTCCAGATCACAGATCTGTGTGGTCAACTCATCGATTTTGCGTGCCCGCTCCAACGATGTGATCTTGTACTCAACGGCCTCCGCAAGCTGGGCCTTGACCTCAGCGATTTGGGTGCGTGCATCGGCGAGTTGAGCGCTCAACTTGTCCACCTGTTTGGCCGCCTTTTTGGCCCGACAAACGGCGTCATCGCGCTCCCCCTGCAACATGCACTTGCCCCTCGCCCCATCCTCAATGATGGCCAGCTTACGACGCAGCAGCTCCAAATGCAAATCCCTCCGCTGCACTTGCTCCCGCAAAACGCGAACGCGACGCTGCAAATTGTAAACGCTGCTGCTCTCCTTCAGGGGTATGTCGTGACAGGATCTCTCGCGTCGCAACTTGCCCTGACCATGATGCCCCGAATGATGCTGATGATGATGATGATGATCGCAGCAGCCTCCTTTGTCCACAACAACAGCCACCTCATGCTCACAATGCGACGCGAGGCGCTCGGCCCGCTCCAACAGATTCTCGGCCATGAGATTTGTATCCGTGCCCAGAGCCGGCGGTGCCGAGCACTCGCTCCAGTTAAGCGCACTGGCCAGCCGCTGCAGGAACTCCGACAAACCCATGTGTTCCTTGCGCAGTGTGTGTATCTCAGAGTGGCATTTCTCCAGTCTCTCCGACAGCTCACATTTCTGTGCCTCGCCCGAACGCAGGCGACATTCCGTTGATTCATGTGCCTCCTTCAGTTTCTCGTGCTCGCAGCTCAACTGATCACGCAGCGAATGCATTTGCTGCGAGCGAGAGAGAGATAGAGACAGTGAGAGACAGATAGAGCGAGAAAGCAAAACAAACAGAATGAGAAAGTGCTGAAATTAGTAATGACTTTAGTGTAGGAGGAGAGAGGAACAAAGATTTATTAGAACCATCAAGCTTCGCATTTCGCAATCGCTTGTTTTTAAACTGTAATACATTTGGATCCTACAGATTTACCCCTCTCTTAGTCAGTTTTGTAACATTACTCACCGCTTGCATTGCCTGATTCTCGCCGAGAAGCTCTCGCAGCTTGTCCTTGATCAGAGTCTCACACGGCTCGGGCACATTGAGTAGATGGCTGAGCGTGCGCAGGAACTGCAGACGATCCGACTGAATGCGATCCAGATTGTTTTGGAGACGATGACAACGTGACTCAAATCCGCGCAGCTCCTCTTTCAGTTTCTCGCCATTGATTTCCGATTCGGTTAAACGATCCCGTTGCAGCTGCAAATCCCGTTCGTATTGTCGGCAACGCCCCTCCAGCTCATGATTGTGATTGCCGGCACCGTCGAGCTGGGCACTCAGGCGCTGCTTCTCAATGTTCGCCAGCGACTTGAGATTGAGTAGCTCGTTCTCGCAGGAGCTAAGCGTGTCGCAGGTGGAGGTGACCTTGGCCTTGGCACGCTGCAACTCAATCATCACCTCCTCGGCTCGGGAGACAACACACTCGGGCGTCGCATGGTTATTCGGATTAGTCTCGCACACATCCATCCCCAAGCAGACGCTCAATCGGCGCAGCAAGTCATGCAGCTGCCCCTTGGCCTGATCCTTCTGGGCCTCCTCGGTGGCGGCATGCGACTCCAAATGCTGAATCTTGCACAACAGCTCCTTGTTGCGGTCATCCGAGCAACGCTTCTCCCGCTGCACGGTGTGTATCGTGTTGTCGCAACGCACCTGCACCGACTGCTCCCGATTTTCCGAAGTCTGGAGGCGACTCTGCAGCGATGCAATCAACGCAGTTTGGCGAGCTGCCTGCGCTCGCAAATTCTCCACATCCGATTCACGACCACACAATGCGCTGCGGGTTTCAGCCAGCTGAAGCAGTTACAGACAGATATTATAGATTACATATCACATTAAAGTCCAAATGACAAAGTCTTTCACAGCTCACCTCGCTGGTCAGACGTTCCTTTTTGTAGGACAACGCAGCCAATTCACTGCGCAACGTTGTCGTCACATCGATGCCGTGATGATGCTCTGTAACTGTAATCCCTGTGTTGCCACATGAGTTGTCGAGCTGTAAACAGAGGCAATAACTATATGAACTATATATCTAAAATGAAACTCCAACCCAATAAGGAATATACATATATTCGTGATCAGTATTTCTCAAGCTGTCTATCTTATTATAGCTGTAGAATTAAAATTAGGAATATATATTCTTGCCAGCTTAAACAAGGACAAGGTGCAAGTTCCCAAACAGTATTTTCAGTTCCAATATATGGACAAAATATTTAAACTGAATACACATCTAATTTAGATAAAGTGCTCTTGTGTTCCTGCATTAACAGTAGCTTATAGAGAAGAGTCTGGAGTAATTATTTTATTTTATTATTATTTTTTTAAGAATTTTAATCATTTTAAAAACAAAGAATTCAAATTATAAATTTGATTTTAGTTTCATATTGATGTATTGACAGTAATTGGGAATTCTCACTAATCAGCACTATACTTCTGACTCCAATTAGCTAATTTGTATCTTGGCGTACCAAATGATGATGATGTGGCGATAAGCCACCACTGAGTCCCAGATGATGGTGATGCAGATGATTATCGCTGGGCATTATTAAGCACAAATGAATTTCTCTTCTTTAATAATTGTGATCCAACCGAACTGCTCAGCAAAACCGCTCGAAGCCAACTGACGGCTGGGGCGTGGACAGGTCTCCTGCAGCAAGCGATGGGGCATTGACAACAGCCTAACAACTGGGAATTTACCTCAACATAACATCACACAAGCCACATACTCTTCTACACACACTATATACTTCCTTTGGGCTCGTGATTTATGCTCGAGTTTAGAGTTTGGGGGGTTTATTTTTGTTTGATGTGGACGGTGGGGTTGGCAGGGCGGCGACATAAGTGAAAACGAGCTCAATGGCATTGTGAAAAGGGGCTGATAGAAGGGTTCAGTGGGCGAGGAGCTCTGCCAGGGAGGTTGCACATTCCAAAGTTTTTCTCAGTTTGTTTTCTGTTATTTGGGTCATTCACATGGTAAAATGCAATCCAAACGAACGAACGCACGCAAGGAATGATTTGGAGAGCTCCCTTCGACATACAGGTGCAAATAGAGGCCTCCTCATGCACAGTGTGAAATGGGTCTAGAGCTCCATAGACCACAAATTTGTTTAGTTTTACTTTTTCTTTTTTTTATTTTGCATTCTTCTACCGGAAGCGGAAAATGAGGTGTGCAAGTTTTGCTTAGGCTTGCAATTTTTAAAACCTGAACTGTAGTTTGGCTAAATACTAACTAACGCACAGCTAATGGAAAATACAAAAGCTACACTTGAAGAAAAATATTATCGTGAATTTAGAAAAACAGGGCACTAAAGGGATCAAAGCTAAGCATTTTCGCCACCTTAACTTTGTCAAGAAATCGTATTCACAAGCAATCCAATGTAATATTTTTATCTCTATAACAATACATTAAAAATTTGAAAATAGGAGTTTTGTCCAAAATTCTAGCTGAATGTTGGTCGGGTCCAAATTTTCCTTTGTCTAAGCTAAGCTGTTTTTGAAAATTAAAACAATTTTCACCAGTAGAATAATACTACAGTAAAGAAAGTCTAATTTTATCTCTGATACTAATCAAATAATTCAACTTTACTTTAATTCCCACAAATTTTCCTTCTTACAACTTTTTAATTACCACCATATATTTCTGTATATATTTTATCGGTCTGACATTAGTCTATTTAATACACTTAATACAGCTCTGCTGTAATTACCACAAATTTAAATACTCCCAATATCCCCATTGGTTTTTAACCACTGTGCATGTACAATTTATGCAAATCGCATTTAACCATCAATAGTTGCCCCAGCACACAGAAAGAAAAAAAAAACAAAACAACAACAATTTTGGAGCCCTAACAACCGCATAAATTTCACACCAACAACAAACAACAAAATGCAAAAAAAAGTTTTCCAAAAAGTTTTCCTCGCTGATAAGCAGCACTGGGAAAATATGCATACAGTGCTCAATTTGCCAAATGAAAGCCTATCAAGAATCTAGGCACACAACACTCATAAATATATCAGATGGTTTTAATAGCCCGTTATGGTATATGTAATTTGGGATATGGCAATTTGTCACACGATTCAAGTGCTCGCCAAAAAAACACTAATTTTAGACAAACACATTAAAGATGGGGACGGGGGCGGGGGCGGTGCCGGCAGTTAATTCAGATATTCAGTCCAGACTTACCATAACATTGGAGCGTGCAGCGATTGTTGGTGGCACCGGTGACATTGGCAATGAGGACGGCAACGATGTCGATAACGATGCCTTTTCACATAGTAGCTCAAAGACATGCCAATCCTCGGGCGTATTGCCATTTGTGTTGGGTCGCAGATTCGCGGGCATAACTCTAAAATATTTCCACTAACTAGCTCCGATGTGGGGCTGTGAAAAATGTCTACTACAGATTCGCGCTATTTGCCAAGCATAAATACCTGGCAACAGCCTGGCAACATGGCTAAACATGCTAAAAACTAAGCGACTACCAGTTGCCAGGCGCATAAATAACGATACATAAAACTCAAATTGGGGTCCCTAAACACGTGGGCGTTACTAGGGAATAAATTGACTCGACTCGACTCGATTTGATTCTCCATTCTCCGTTCATAGCTGAAGCGCAACACTTAATAGCATAATTTCCAAATTGTTCCATTGCAAATCAAATTTCATAGCAACAACAGCAGTCGGCATTTGGTGATCAACTACGAGGTACCCTCTAAATACTTGATATACTTGTTTCTATGGGTACAGGGTATAATTACGTCCAGATGCTGTTGTATTTATGACGTCTGTCTTTGACAAATGCATTTGGCAAATGTTTGTACATGCAAAGTTGTTGTGAATTGTTTGGCTTAGCAATGACTTTGATTTTGATTCAACATACATCGAATAATGGGGGGTTTGGGGTTTATAAATTTGATGTTTATTCGTATTTGTTTTGGTTGCCAACACACAGTTGATTAGTTCGCGACTTCAAATTTAATGCATTTTACTATTTCTTCTTTTTGCCTTCGTCCTTTGCCTTCTTCTTCTTTATCGATGACTTACGTTTTTCGATATTTATCTTTAAAAATGATAAAATAGAAATTATCGCATTTCGCAAATTAGCTAATTAAATTGCTGAAACTCACTGAGATCATTTTTGATCGAGATTTTTCACGTTCCTCTGCGGCAATCAGTTCCTGGACCTCTTCCACTCTCGCTCTGAACATCTCAACTTGTTCCCTAGAGTATTTCAGATCATCCTTAGCCTTAGTCCAATGATTTCGAGTTATAGTGCACTGCAGTTCGGCCATCTCAAGATCCGCATCGAGCTGTTCCTGCCATAAGGCTATCGATGCCCTATATTCGTCTATCTGATATTGATATTCGAAGTCGACGCAAGCAAATCGGGTTTCATCGTTTCTCACTTTCAACAGCAGCTCATCGATCTCGCTCTGAAATATGTTCTCGTTGGCTTTTAACCACATTAGATGCTGCTCCCCGGCACAACGCATCCAATTGATACGATACCGCATCTCAATTTGCATCAAAACTGCAGCACAACTTCCACAATTATAAATCACATAGAAACATTAAAATCTGCTCACAGCTTACCTTGAGCCTTATCGTTATCGGCCAACATTTTGGGAGCGCCAGCCGAGCTTTCTCTAATGATATCCACATACTTTCCTAGCCTCAATTCCTGGTGAGCGTCACGCAGATTATCAAGTTCCGATACCCACGTTGAGTTGTTTTCATAGTTCGATTCGCTAATTGGCAAGAGGAAAAGCCAGTGAAGTGAAACAGAAGCGTATCAAATCTAAATACTCACTCAAGCAATACAAGGGCACTCTTGCACAGATCGTTACCTTTGGAAAAGTCCAGTTTTATTGCTGCGAGCAGTCGTTTAATTTCCTTGATATCCGTACAGAATTTCGAACAATCCAAATCGTCTCGGGTTCTCTCGATGGGCAGCACGTCCAGATAGAGTTGATTGACCTTCTGGCGTCGCTCGAAATGTTCCAGCGACCAGTAGAATAGCTTGTGCGGTATTTCCTTCACTTCACCTGGCCAAATGTGTAGAATGGTGTCGATTTGCTTTCTCAGCCGTACCGAGAGAAACTCGATGGCTGACTTCTGAAACTGGTCCAATACCCTTTTGTACAGCATTTGTTTCACCTCCCACGTAAGCCATGGTTGGAAAACGATAGTGTCCTCAAGGACGACCTTCGGTTGAGATTTTAACATTTTCATTATGGCCATTCCCTCAGCCGTTACAGCCGATTCCATTTCAAACGACTCTCTCCGGATGGGTTCATACATCACTTGGCTGACTTGCTCGTACGGCTTCAGTATGATCTTGAGAAATTCATCGCGACAAATGGATGGATCCTCCTGTTGTGGCAATGGAAATGCTATGGGTCTATTGCCAGCGGGATCGAGTAAGATCTTCGACTCGTTCTCAGCTTCCGATTCAATGGTAAGATCCTCTTCGTCCATTTTGTATATTTAGCTCTACCTTTGATTTTCTGTTTTTAGTGTAATTTATTAGAAACTTGTGTTTTGTGGTTATGGGGTTTTCTTCAATAATAAATAAAAATAATAAAGAATATTTTAAGACCCTTGCTTTTAAAGTCTCTGAGAACACTAATCAAGAATATATGTGTATATACGAGGGTGGTTTGATGAGTACCTGACCTTGACGCCAGATGGCGCCACTATTGCAATATGACGTGACTATCGTATAGTACATAAACCTAAACAGCCACAGTGAAAATTTCAGTCAAATCGGACTTTTAGTTTTGTTTTCACCACGTGTCAAAGCAGTCGTGTCCACGCATTTTAGAAAAATGGAAAAAGAGCAATATCGGTCGGTGATTCGATTCTTCTTTTTGGAGGGGAAATCACGCAGTGAAATCAAAGAACGCTTGGATACTGTGTACGGTGACTCTGCTCCTTCGATGACCACCGTCAAAAATTGGTTTAGTGAGTTTCAACGTGGTCGCACGTCCGTTTTTGATGAGCCACGACCAGGTGGCCCGAAAACAGCAACCACGGAGGATAAAGTGAAGAAAATACATGATCTGGTATTGTCAGACCGCCGGTTGAAGGTGCGCGAGTTAGCTGAGACAGTAGGCATCTCAACAGAACGAGTGTTTCATGTCCTACATGAAATATTGGGTATGAGAAAGCTATCGGAGCGATGGGTGCCGCGTTTGCTCACACCAGACAATAAGCGCAACCGCGTGACCACTTCGGAGCATGGTTTGGCGCTGTTAAAGCGTAATCCGAAGGAATTTTTGCGTCGATTCGTGACTGTTGACGAAACATGGATTCACTGGTACACACCAGAGACCAAAGAACAGTCGAAACAGTGGACTTCACCTGGCGAATCTGCCCCGAAGAAGGCGAAAACTGTTCCATCGGCCGGAAAGGTGATGGCCACGGTTTTCTGGGATTCGAAAGGTATTATCCTCATAGATTACCTAGAGAAGGGAAGAACGATTACAGGGCTCTACTATGCCGAACTATTGGGAAGATTTGACGCCGAGTTGAAGAAGAAACGGCCCCATTTGGTGAAGAAGAAAGTGCTCTTCCACCATGATAACGCTCCCGCTCACACCTCCGGCGTCGCCCAGGCCAAATTGGTCGAATTACGCTACGAACTGCTGCCCCATCCACCTTATTCTCCGGATTTGGCCCCTTGCGACTTTTTCTTGTTCCCAAATTTGAAAAAGTCAATCGCTGGGCAGAAATTTCGGTCGAACGAGGAGGTTATTGCCACTACGTATTTTGCGGATCTACAGAAATCATATTTTTTAGAGGGGATAAAAAAGTTGGAGCATCGCTGGAATAAATGTGTAGAGCTGAAAGGGGATTATATTGAAAAATAAAAAATAATTTTTCCAAAAATTTTCGTTTTTCTTATGTAGGTCAGGTACTCATCAAACCACCCTCGTACTTATATGCTCAAGAGATGACATTTAGCATAACAGTAGAAAAATTAAGCTCACTATCGATAGAAGCAAAGAAAGTTGTGAATTATCGAACAATTGCTTAACCCCTCAATCGATAACCATTTCTGACATTCATTCAATTTGCTTTTGCACTTGGAATATTACACAAGAAAATTGTGAAAAATTATTTTAATAAATTGGGTAAGCAGCATGAAAGCGACTCGAAAGCAATTACAGCGTGGTGCTGCTGCTAAGAACGCATCTCAGTCTCTGCCACAGAAGAAGGTAGAGATTAAAGTGGAAGCAGAACCAAAATGGAAAATAGAGCCCAATATAGAAGTAGAACTAAAAGACGAGACAGCGTCCAACGAGGAAGCAGAGGTCAAGCTGGAAGTCGACTACGATGACGTGTCCACATTAATAAATTCCTGCTTTACTGCAACATCACCGGCTGCAACATCAGCTGCCTCTTCGACAACATCATCAGGCGCATCAACGCCTGGTTCACGTCGCTCCAAAGCCAAACGCTTTGAGTCCACAAAAACACTGGGCATTGCTGTGGCATCCCCACTCGCCTTTCGGCCGGAGAGCGCGATGCAGTGGTTTGAGCGCAGCTTGGATCAGTCTCAGAACGGCAATGAAACATCTCTGTATTCCATGAGCCGCGACTGGGTCTCTAGCCAGCCACCAAATGCAAGCACTTTCATCAAGAATAACAGCAACAACAACAACAGCAACAACTCCAACGGAGACTCCTTCATTCCCATTGTCAAGCTAGAGCATGAGGATGATGCCGAAACGGTTCTCGCCCAACTGCGCAGCGGCGAACTGAAAGTGTTGAAGCACATGCCCAAGGCACGTGAAACGGATATGTCGCCCATTCCGATTCCGCTGCCAGCCACTCAAAACTGGGATCTACAAGGAGCCAGCAAGGAGCAGCTCCTGGCCGAAAATATGGACCGTTGGAATCGGGTGCGCAGCCACTGGCAGAAGCATAACCAGGAATACGAGCATGCCCGCTACGAGACAATTGATAAAATCCTTAAAATAATTATTAAAAAATAACAGATTAAACTAAAGAAATGCTCCACATGAGATCAAAAATAGGTGAGGTGCAATATTGTGACATTCTTGATTTGAAAGATATATCTTAACATTTTTTTGGTAGACCAAATTAAACAAACTCGATGAGCATATAGTTTATAAGAAATCAGACAATCGGACGGACAGAAGGAAATGGCTGGGCTATTGATGCTGATCGGGAATAATTATAATCACATACTTTTGCACAACTTCATTATACATAATTCTTAATTCGTCGACTTTATAATAAAAATGAACATAAAATAACATTTTATGTTTGTTGGCGTTTTATCTGCATACATAGTAATATCTCTTTTAGATTTTCAGTTTCCCGGCTATATGTACTATATACACATGACAAAATACACAAAATATATAAATAAATGTGTTATTCCGAAAGATTATTCCTTCTTACGCTTGGGACTGACCACTGGTTTAACATCGAGATTGGGAGCTTCCTGTCCACTACGTAGAACTGGAGGTGTATAGACTATATACATGCAAAGGAATCGGTGTTTCCAGTTTTCCAAACACAACACGAACTATTAAGTTATTTTGGCGTATCTTGTCATATAATTGTAGGTGGCCGGTCCACAGCGAGCGTTTGTTTTATTTTCAAAACATTCTTCGTTTCTTGCAGCTGGCAACACTTTAATGCTACCAAGATGCAGTCCCAACAACAACATATAAACAATAATAGGAAAGTAAATAAATATAAATCATGCTTCGATAAGAAACTTTCTAAAATTGCTCCCACACAAATATTTTTATTAACTATAATATATATATTTAAGCAATTTTAGAAAGTTTCTTATCTAAGCATAATTTATATTTATTAATTTCCTATTGTTGTTTATATTCCTAGTATATATATATATCCGTGAATATCAATAACAATAGAAAACTAAATAAATAAAAGTTCTGCTTATTCGAATTGCAACCCTATAAATATTTTGATTAATAACTATTCAAGTAAATGTATGTACATAAATACACTGGAGAAAGAATCCTATGAGGCACAGCAACGTTTCTCATTTCTGTTATCCCATTTGGCGCAATTCTCCTCTTTTGCCAGGGCTATAAATAAAATTCCCTTACCGCCTTTTTTTTAGCCAGAGCGAAGGGCCTGCGACCCGGTTTTCGAAATGGCTGAATTGGCTGACTTGTTGGCTGCCTGGTCGACTGGCGGAGTCGACAGTTGTTGCCTACTTGCTGCATTTTTCTGCTGGCCTGTTGCAGTTTCTAATCGAATCGAAACCTTCTGCCCAAGCGATGCCTACGGGCGCTTAGTCGGGGCGCCCTTTGTTAGCTAAAATATCATGGATCCCATTTTAGGTATGGCAGGGACTAAAGTAATAATTATCATCTGTGTATATGTGTGCCACAACATGCAACACACAACGTGCAACATGATTATTTGTGACGCTGCTCGCACTGCTGTTCGCCCATGCGAAATTGTTCTGTTAAAATCTGTGCGCTGTGCGTTGACATTGCCACAAAATGTTGCACAGCAGCAGCAGCAGCATAAAAGGGCAATACAGCTTTCTCGCTTCCACACGACAGCCCTTTCACAGCGGGAGTGTGTGTGTGGGAGAGAGAGAGCGAAAGATGTGAGAGTAATTTAACAGCCCAATGCAGGCCATGCACCGTTCTCCCTCTCTCCCTCGCTAAACATTTCGCTTAAAAAGGAGAGGGGGACACTTATACACACACATACTTACGTACATATGCTATGGCTATGTTGTGTCGTCTGCCTTATGCGCGCGCTCTCTCTCTCACTCCCTCTCTCTCTGTCTGTCCTATGTTCTGTTCTGTTGTTTTCGCTTACTGGTTCTGTTTATGATTTCTTTTAGCTGCTGCTGCTGCTGTTCGCCTGTTCGAGCGCACCATCGAAATTTCACATGTAATTCCCACGGCCTGAATTTTCCCACACAAAACGAAGAAGAGGAAGCAGAATTCAACAACAAAGCGACATACGGACAATTGGGACAGACAAGAGAAGCAGCACAGACACAGCTACATACGAACAGCATTTATTTTTTTTTATTGCATTCAATGTGGTCCCAGGGTCGCTGGTCGGCTCGTCTCCTTCTTCACACACACACCAACACACACGGACACACATATGGATTGCATACATATGCATGTATATGTTTGTATATTTGTATATTGTTTCGTTATTTCGTTTTGACATTTTTCTTTGAGCCACATTCTTGTTTTGGCAGGGTTGCAAGCGCATCTAAATTATCATTTCAAAAAAACACCATGACCCAAAAATATACATATGTACGTATGTATGTATATATTTTTGAATATTTCTATATTAACAGAGATTAGCAGGATATGCGCTCCAAAATGGTTTTAAGGATTATTGCTGGTAGCTCCATTATCTACTTGGAGTTGTGGTTCGTTTTTAATTCTTTATTATCCAACTCGAATACCTAGTTTTGCTTTTTAATAAGACATGAGCACTTTTCACCTATTAGTCATAATTTTATAAAATATAAATAAGAAAATAAATATTTTCCAATATTTAGTTTTCCACACACAATAAAATCTTGATTGCTTCAGATGTTGGTGTACATATTATTAATTATTGTTAGTATATATTAATATAGAAATTAAAGTTTTCTATATGTATTTCTAAGCACCCGCGACTTAACACGCGCTCATCTCTAATGCAAAGTGAACGTCCTTGAATCTGTGGTAGCAATGCAGCAAATGCTGCAAGTGTCAGTCAACCTTTGAGGTTATGTTTGAATGTGTGTTTTTGTGTGTGCGAGTGTGGGTTTCTTCTCTGGCTGCTTAGCCTTGGAGTGCACTTCTCTAATGGCCCCTGAACCTGCGCTGCTCAACACTGACTCGAACTGGAAGTGGGCAGTGGGGAGTGTGTCGCATATAGCAGTCATTCCAGTTATTGCCATGGCATTTGGAGTGCAATGCCAGCCAACTTCGGCTACTGCACTCCTGGTTTATCAATATGTTCAAGGATTTTTTCAGGTTTCCAGGCATGCCACTCTCATTGCGCTCTCGTTTATGTGTGCGTGTCTATCTATCTATCAGTCAGCCTCGGCCTATGTGTGTGTCTTTAGTTTGGAAGCAAGCAGCTTGAAAAAGTCATGAGCGGAACACAAATTTGTATTAGTATTTGTTGTTCTGTTTGTATTTTGAGTGCCTCTCACATTCGACATTTTTGGCAGTTTTGTGCTCATGTGCGCTAAAATTTCTGTTATCCTGTGGCCCAAACTCAGCAGGAGTAACAAAAAATGCGCAACACACACACACACGCACATGTGTGTCAGTCATTAAAGTGTCATACTTATTTGTTGTTGCTAAAACAAAACTCACCATTTGAGCAGCATACAATTTCTTTCTTAACCGCTTGCTGAAAATTAAAGCTCAAATTACACATCACTCAGCGCCAACACACGAAAAAAAGCTCATTGTTACGATAAGTGGTTTTGTTTTAGCTTCTCAAATTGCACGTGAGTCACTCTCCCACTCTACACTGTTTTTTTCTTTATTGGCGCCAGCAGCAGCAAAGCTTTGGCCAGTCAAGTCGTTTTGCCTGCTCACACAAACACACACACACACACACACAAGCGCTATTCTTCACACTCATTCGAAATGAAAACGGCGAACGAGTGAATAGTCGCGGCGAGAAATCTCTCAAAGCTACCAGCTGCGTCGCCTGTTCGCCTGTTCATTAGAGTCCATGAATTGAAATTGTGTGCAACGATGACGGCGACCAACGCATGTCCAAAAACAAAAAATAAATAAGCAAACACACCACAATTGAAAAAAAGATGGCCGCCTTTGAAATTGGGAGGCTCTTAATTTTTTGGGTGCTTCAAGAGTTCAATTATTGCATCTGTATGTGTGCGTGTGTGTAACGGCGCTTGAAATCCATCCAAATGCGACTCGAGAGTTGAGCCGAGTTTTCGGCGCTTCTCTGACTGACTCCACGTTCCGTCGCCAGTTCAAATTGCCTGCGCTTCCAATGGGGTTGGGAGGGGGCACAAAAGCAGCAGCAAATAAATAAACTAGAGCAATGAGCAGCATCATTTAGATTTAGACCGGAATAGTAACAGGCGAGCAGCATGACTCAGCAAGCACTTTGCGCGCGCACTTTTGCGTTGCCATTGGAAGGTTGTTGATATTTGCATCTCGCTCTTTGTCACTCTCGTGGTCCCACTCGCACGCACTGTGGGTTTGTTTTACAACACTGACGTGCTTTTTGGCGCGTGTTTTGATTATGAGCTTTTAACTCAAGCTCTGTGTGTGGGTTCGTTTTAAAATTGCAAGCCAACATTTGACATTTGTTTTATAATAATAATAATAATAATAATAATATATATAAATACATAATATATAAAGATAAGAATAGTAACTATTTGTTAATTTTTGAGAATAACAGCACTGGCGCTGCATTTCCATATATTTTTGTATGCGCTTAAGCTCTTTAAAAATAATAATTTTCTCTCTTGAACAGAGTGATGCCAATCATTAGCGTTGCCAGATTGCGCTAATTGCACCAGGCTGCCAACTGGTGCGCGCAGCAAATGGCGCGCAGCTTGAATGAATATAAAAATTTGTGCATTGTGCGCTTAATTGTGTTTTATGACTGGCATGAAAAAGAACGAAGCCACAACAAAGTGTAATTTAATTGCTGCGGCTGCTGCTGCTTTCTGCTGCTTCCTCATGATGATGAATGAATGCAATTTGTATTTAATCAATAAACACGCCCCGCAGTGCTTTAAATCAGCGCACAGTGCCGCTTAACGGCTTAGCGCCAGTTGCCTCCCTCTCCCTACTCATTGACCCTCTATCTGTATCTCTATCTCTGCCTCTCTCTTGTGGCAAGTTAGGCAATTTTAATTGGATTTGCATTCAGTGCACGTTGCCCCCTTTTTACACACATCTTCTGCTCCTGCTGTTTCTCCTATCCCCCTCACCCCACCCCTTCCCGCATCACTTGCAACCCTTTTTCGCCTTTGGCCTGAAACATAAATTTATTTTTAATTTACTTATGTATGCGCGAATTTGCGAAGCTGCCCGGCGGCTGTTTGATTTTCGAATTAAACTGCGTGCAACATAATAAAAAAAAGAAAGAGCAAAGAGCAAAGAGAAAAGAAGAAAAAGAAGAACGCGACTCGTTAGCGCTGCAAACACAGGAGGGTGCAGTGTGGTGAGTGCGGGGAGCTGTGCTGCAAAGAGGCAAGCAGAGGTCAACTCTCGATTGTCATTTAGATTAGCTCCTAATGGGCGAAACTATTTTTTGCTTTTCATAGTGCTAAATGTTTTAAATTATTAAATTAAGAAAACATTAATTAAATGTGGAAATGCAAATTACAATTCTAAATATCGAAAACATGTAATTACCTTTTATAATAAAAATACTAATGTTTCATAATAATAAAAGTAACTGGAAATTGAAAATTAAAAAAAAATAATAAGTGCTTTTAATCCTAGAATTTTAATTGAATGCCTCCAACAGAATGGTTAAATCGATCGATCGATCAGCGGGTGATGCTGACAAGATTCGACTTTTCTAGTTTTCTTCAATCAACTAACTAACTCGATTGCTTAAGGGTATGGAACAGAAATAGTTGTTGTAGACTTGTTCCTCATCAAGACTAACGACACAACAACGGCGATCAAATCAATCTGCAGATGAGTCTCAACTATTCAGTAAGCAGCCGGTCCCACTCCCCTCCCCCCACGCTTCGCCTCCCTCCCCCCTACACACTCTCACTGTGGCCACACACTCTGTGCGTCTGGGGCAATTTAAAAATCACATTAAATTAGTCAGCAAGAAATCAGCGCAACGAAACCATCAACAAATCATCTCAAATTAAATTCATTCAAGAGCTCACAGCTTACACAGCTCGCTCGAGGAGTGATGGCCAAGTTGTTGGGCTGGCCAAGAGCCCACTGACGGATCGGATATGCCGTTTCATTCATGCCCCGTGCGAACGGGTAGCACTCACTCTCCATCCCCAACTCCCAAACTCACCGACTCTTCAGTCTTGACTCTTGGCAATTAATAAAAATGTAAATTCAATTAAATTTATATGACAGCAAGCTGTCAGAAGAACTCAAATTAAAAATTACTAACAAGACCAGTTAACCCCCTCCACCCCCTCACTCCCTCCTACTTCACTCTGCCCATACCCACTTCAAACTAACAGTCACCAACAGTTGCCTCCGACTCCGTCTCCGTCTCCACCTCAGTCTTCTCTCTATCCCGGAATGGCCTCGGGTGCAGCAGCACCAGTCCACGCTTAATTAAAAATCCAACAAATGCGCGCCTCAAGAACCTAGCGGACTACACTCAAAAAAAATATAATTGGTTTATCCACCTGAAAGCCATTCTTGATTATAAAATTTTCAAATAAATTTTATCTATATTTAAATAAATAAATATTCTATAAACTGTAATAAATAGCAAATTTGTTAAAGAAATCTACTTTGCATATATTTTGTTTAAATATATACAGATTCATATATGCATAAATTTCCACTTCTTATAAAAGGAAATCTTTAAGAAATAAATGTGATTTTGGGAAGGGAAAATCGGGCTTTATTAAAATATTTCTAAATATATATATATTTGTTCGCTGAGTGTAAGCTAAGGGGCTTTGCTGGCGAAATTCTCATTTGCAAGCCTTCAATTTGAGTGACGTACGGTGACCACCCGAGAAGAAGGAGACTACATTTGCGAGGTAGCCAAATGCCAGTCAGTCGATCAACATTGCGACGCCCAAAAAACTCCGGAGCGATGAGCAGCCTATGTTGGAGTTGAAGTTAAAAATGCAGTCGCCGAGTTTGTAGCTCGTTTTCGCTAATAGCGGAAGCGTTGCGGGGTTTGGCAGCGGCAACGGCAGCGGCACCGCCTAATAATTAATAAATTAAAAAACAAACTAACACGCACATGATTTGGCCAGAAGGAGAGACACAAAGGGAGGGCGAGACACAATGGAAGAGAGTGTGAGGGAGAGAGCGAGAATGCGAATGCCAAGAAAAAATTAGCCTACAATCACAAGGATAATCAAATGCTGATTTATGGCAATTAAAGGCGATCCGAGACGTGGATCATCACTTCCGGCGGACTGCGAGGCAGCAGAAGCGCCAGCTGTGTGAGGTCCTGGCGCTATGACCCTCATCTGTGTGTATGTGAAAATTAGTAGCTAATTTGCGCTGTCATCATTATTGTGTGTTGTGCAAACATTTGTTTGACTCGCGAGAGCTGAGAGGAAAGGAGAGGCGGGGCGAGGAGAGGAGGCAAGATGCGCTACGTTGTGGCCGTGACATGCATATAAATAAGCCAGCATGACGGGGCACTGATCCACCGATCCACCGGTCCGAGTAATGGCATAAGAAGCCAGTGCTGTCGGTCTTGTGTTCATGCTCATAGATTGCTATTAATTCCAACTTTACGGTTTTTACAACACATCCAACGGCGGTTTCCAAATCACACTAATCAACCAGCTAATGAACTCTAAAGAAAACAAGATAAGCTTTAAATACGGATTATCTCGAACACTTTAATATTATTAAATATTTTAAGAAACTTCTTGAGATAAATAGATTTAAAGACAAATTTTTCTTAAGTAAAATTCAATTTTTAATTGTATTATAAATTTATGATAACACTTTGATATTGTTAACGCTAATGAAATCAAATTCAATATTGCTAAATATTCAAATATACCCCCCTCACTTCATACATTCAGGAAGTCACTTTATAGAACTTAACCTAAGACTGAAGTTGAAATGTGTTGCACAGTGTTGTGATGTTAATTGAATTTTATGGCAACTACAAGACACGAGCATCTCAAACGCCATATT
This sequence comes from Drosophila kambysellisi, assembly GCA_035042185.1. Taxonomy (NCBI): domain Eukaryota; kingdom Metazoa; phylum Arthropoda; class Insecta; order Diptera; family Drosophilidae; genus Drosophila; species Drosophila kambysellisi. Next base: position 1,238,301 of record JAWNLS010000945.1, on the reverse strand, counting down.
TAAGAAGCTAACGATCTGCTGAACAGCCAATTAATTAATATATTAATAATGCATATTCATGATGTCCGATGTCCGACATCGAGTGTCCGTTATTCAACGGTCTCCAAATGAACAAGCTAAACTTGGGCGGCCCACGCAGCCGAATCGAGGAATCGAATCGAAAACGTTATAAACAGCTGAGGGGAGTCAGTGTTGTTTGGTCGGTGGGCGGGGGGAGGGGGCGTGGCAGGGCATTTAAGGTACGCATTCAAATTATGCAAATTAGCCAAATTTGTGGGAAGGTAGCATATCAAATGGACATAGCTTATAATTATGGCCAAGCCACACAGAGAAAATATGTTGAAGCCAAAACGAAAGACTGAAGCAACGAACTTGTTTTGCGCACAATATTATTGCGAAAATGTGCGCGAGCGCAAAAAAAAAAGAAAAAACGTCAAGAAAACAGAAAACAGATTCGGGCCATAAATTAATTCATAATTCGCAATATTTCCGAAATGAATGCTAATCAAATTAATTAATTAGTAGCCGCAACAAGAAGCCAATAAGTGATTAATCGAAATAAACATCAGGCGGAAGGTTCACCTGACAGGTCATGGGTTAATTACGAGCTTCGCGACGCGATTCGAAAGTACAGCGATTTTGATTAGTAGCCAAATACAAATATATAGACATATATATATATATGAATATATATGAATATATATGAACATATTTAGATTTCCGTTTCACACAAGGTTCAATGACAGCATCGAAAATATATCCATCAATATGTATGTATGTGGCTCTCTATAATCAAATGTCTGACCCCCAAAATGCGAATGGACCACTTTGAGTAATGCGCAAAATGAATGATTTTAATCATATTAGTCGCAATTTTCTGCGGCCTGGCTACGTGTGCTCCCATCTCAAATGCCCTTTTTGAAGCCCCCTGATTTCCGGGGCCAATTTTGCTTTCGATCATTTCGCGGAGAGACATTTCGTTTTGTGTGTGTATGTAAGTGTGTGTGCGTGTGTACGTGTGTGCGAAAAATTAAGAAACGATTTTCGGCCGCAACCGCAGAAATTGCAATAACATTTTTTGGGGATGAAGGTGAGGCGCTGATTTAAAGCATCAATTTGCAAAAACTCCAAAGCAATTTATCGAATCGATCTCAAAAAACAAGCTTGGAATTATATCTAGGTGATATTTTAAATAATGTGCCAAATTTGTACAAAAGTACAGAAAAATATCAGTACAGTATTAAAAAGCAATAAAAGATCAATTGTAAATTGGCAGCGAGATCAATACAAATATAAGTTTATTAACCAAAAATAAAACTGCGCATAACAAATTTGAATTTAATAAAAATTTAATAAATATTTCAGCCTGTTGACACTTATTTAAAAAGCAATTAATTGATCAATCACTTTTACGGCAAACAGGAGTTGTAAATCAAGTAGCCGCTGGCGAAAAAATTGCAAAACTCGCTTAACCAACAGCTGCTGAAATTGAAGTGTTGCATTGCCACGCCCACTGCACGCCCACGCTGCAACGTGCGCTGGCTAATCAAATTTATATAAAATATGAAAAACAATTATGAAAACACAAAACTGTGACAACAACAAAACACAATTCAGGCTAGAAAAAAAAAGAAAAATGAAACTTATTCAATTTCCCACTTTGGGTCGCATATGCCTTCAAATTAAATTATGTAGCTGCAACAGCAACAACAATTGGCCATGGCAATTACAGCAATAAAGCCGCCAAACACGAATCGCGTGCAAAAACAATTTAAAAAACAATCAAGAAATGTTTTTTGGCCGGGCTGGCAGCGACGACCATCAATGGCAACATAAAATACCAAAGACCGAGACCTCTACTACAATCAAAAGACAGCTCCTCACTTCTGTTCATTTCGTTTCACTTACATTTCGTTTTGGTCTACACCCACACAAACACAAACACAAACACACTCGCACACACACAGACACACTAAAAGGGATTTAGCCACTTTACACTTACCCCAAATGGTAAAAGTTTAAGTAAACAAAACTTGAGTGGCGCGCTCGAAGGCAGTCACCAGCCCGACCCCATCACACCCTGCTCGGTCCTGATCTGGGATACCCTTTCGCAAACCACTGTACCATACAAAATCGGAGCTTATCCGACTGCAGAGAGCAGTTAAGAAAATCATTAATTAAAAATCTACAGAGCATATAGATTTTTATACTTAGTTCACTAATAAGAAATAGGCTTATAATATTTTTTTTTCTGATTTGTAAATATAATAAATAATATATAATAGTAAATAAAAGACATAAATAGAAAAACTTTACTTTAAAATCTCATAATAAAAAAATAAGCTTTTTATATTTATTTTTTAAGTAATTAAAAAGTGAAATGGAAACCTTCTTGTTTTCTATATTAATCTATTGAATCTTGTTTGTACTTTCGATAATTACTTTTTACATTAAATTTAATTAAAGTCTTATCATATTTTTCTGCATTTCTGTTTACAATATTTTTGTGCAGCACATTTGAGAGTCGGCTATGCCATGAAACTTCTGCCTTCATTAAACTTACGTTTCATTTTGATTTCATGTAAATTGCCTGTCGGCGACACAACACCAGTGCCAACACTAACACACACACACACACATTCACTCACTCATACACACTCTCATAATGCATGCGACTCTCTTTAACTGTGTAGTTGTTGAGCAGGCGCCGCGCTGATTGGTTGGCAGCACTGTGCAAAGAGGGCGGCGCTTGACGAATAGAAAAAGAGGGAGAGGTAGAGAGAGCGCACGAAAGGGACAGAGCACTTGCTGGAGTGGCAGGTGAGAGAAAAAGAGAGAGAGAGAGCCCACAACTGAGGCAGGTGTCGCTGCTTAAATTTGCTACTCAAACTCACCAAGAGTTGATTTTCCAGCTGCAAAATTAAATAAATCCAATTTCGTATGCCTTGCAAATTAGATAATACCACATTGGAAGGCAGAGCACGTAAATCTGAGAAAAAGAGGAGTGAAATAGATATATAGAGAGAGAGAGAGAGCACTGCTAAGGCCGACGGCATCGAATCAGTTTGAGCAGCGCGTAGCCAATTAAGAATCACAGTTGTTGAGTCTTTTGACCGTTTTTGGTCAAACTCTTAATAATATTAATTTGAGATATGCAATGCTAAATGACTGCCGTACCATGTCATACCATATGATACCATGCCAAACCATACCGTATACCAGAGTATGCCATACCATGCCATGCGATGCCATACGATCCATATAATGTAGCTGACACCTTAATAAAACTCAGACTGTGGACGACGGGGAGAGTTGGGCAGCAGCTGGAAATGCCTATTTTTGGGGAGGATGCTGCACATGTGGAATGGTTGGTTAGTTGGTTGGTTGGCTGTTTGGATGGTTGGATGGATGACAGGCCTGGATGCCAATCACACGTCAATTGCACTCGCCTTTGGCTATTTAGGTAGCCAGCCATAAAGGCCGATCGCTGTCAACGTTGATGAGTTGATTTTGTCGTTGACAGGCGATCCTTATGTAGGAGTAGGAGTACAACCGGATGCAGTGGTTGCTCCGAGAATGTGCCCTCTATATTTTTTGGTTTTCTACAAATTTAAATTGCCAGAACACATCTTGAATATACATTTCGTATTCTTCTTAATACAATGATAACACCTCTTTAATAATTTTGTGGCATTTAGATTAATATTGCACTTCCATTCCTAGAGATACAAAATGAAATAAATGCGTTAGTAAGCAAAATATTGGAAAACAATTTGAGTTTTTAAAATTTATAAACTTAAATTCTGCTTCAAATTTATGTGCCAAAAAAATCCACTTTGAAACCACAGTCAAATTTTGGACACAACTGAACCGATCGAGCGTTAACTTTTTTGTCATTTTATTGAAATTTGTATAATTATATTTTGAATACAAATAGTTATTATTAACCTTGAGATGAATGGATTTTAACTATCAAGTGATCACTGTACTTGCCAGTTAGTTGTTTTTTAAGTCGCTCTGAGCGCCCAACTCCCCCATGAATACCCCACACGCGTTCTGTGTGACTAATGAGCATAGAAAGGGAGAGAGAGAGAATGATAGAAAGAGAGAGAGAGCGATAGCCATAAAGAGACAAGAAAAAACGTCTCCGGGGGCAAACTCCGCTTATCTATAGCCCCGTAGCACATGTCTCGTTATACGGCATTTGGTTTTTTGTTCTTTTGTGGCTTGTGTCGGCTCATTTCGTCGAAGTTTGTATTTACGACAATCGTTCGTTGTACTGTATTAGGTGATATCGTAAACTCCAAAGCTGTGATAAAACCATTAACAATTTATTAGCGTGTTCGAACTTGTGTTTTAGCCATTTGTAGTCGCGAGCTATGGGATCATGTGAGTCATGTGACTCTATGTCTTCTGACCGAGTGTGGCATGAGTCAATTTCTCTCACTCTCTTTTTTTCCTTTGAGTTGGGGGGTGGGGGTTGGTGGTTGGGGGTTTCGGGGCCACAGTTATCAGCTTCCAATTCAATTAAGCGAACAATCAATTATGATTTGTCACGCGAGCTCCACAAGAACAAAAAAGGTTAGTGATATCAAAAGAACACAACACCCGCACCCTCCACCCCACCCAATACTTCCCGATCACCACCCGTGTACCCAACCCACCCCCCCATCCCTCCTTATCGCATTGGTTGCGGGCCTCTCGTTTTATGTTTGACATTTCTTAATTATTGATTCAATGTTTTCGCTACCTTTTGAAGATTGGAACATGTGTTCTCGGTGCCGCAGCGACGAAACGGAAATGAAATTAATTGGAAAAATGCGTAAGTTAAAAAAAAAACAAGAATTTCCCAAGTAGGCTAAGCTCCTAGCGTCCTCGTTCCGTTTTCAGCTCGGACATTATTTATAGTCATTTATCGTTTTTAAGGAGAGAGAGTCGAATACAAATAATTATTTGATAAACTTTAAAAAATATTGGAAATAACTTTTTCTTTTCTATATTCTTTTTGGTGAACATGTTCCGTTCGTATGTGCGTGAGTCGATACGTTCCAGTAGGGCCTTTGCCCGCGTCTACTCCAAGGATGTCACGTTTGGCGCCGAGGCACGCGCCCGGATGCTGCACGGCGTAGATGTCCTCGCGGATGCGGTGGCCGTCACGCTTGGTCCCAAGGGTCGCTGTGTGATCCTCGAACGGCCCTGGACATCACCGAAAATCACCAAGGATGGCGTGTCTGTGGCACGCGCCATTTCGCTAAAGGATCAGCATATGCAGATCGGTGCCCGACTAGTGCAGGATGTGGCGGACAATACGAATCAGACGGCCGGAGATGGCACCACTACGGCCACAGTGCTGGCTCGTTGTATTGCCAAAGAGGGCTCCCAGCACATTACACGCGGCGCGAATCCCATCGAGATTCGGCGGGGCATCATGTTGGCCGTCGATCATGTGAAGAAAGAGCTGCGACAAATATCGCGTGCTGTGGAGACGCGCGACGAGATCGAACAGGTGGCCACAATATCGGCGAACGGTGATTCCGAGATTGGGAAACTGATTGCCCTGGCCACCGATCACGTTGGCGCCACCGGCACCATCACCGTCAAGGAGGGCAAACGTCTCAAGGATGAACTGGAGGTGCTGCAGGGTATGCAATTCGACAAGGGCTACATTTCGCCGTTCTTTGTGAACACGCCGAAGGGTGCTAAGGTGGAGTACACGAATGCCTATGTTCTGATTACCCTCAAGAAAATCAAATCCCTTAAGCAGATCGTCCGGGGATTGGAGCAAACGATGCGACAACAGCGTCCGCTGCTCATCATTGCCGAGGATCTGGATGGCGAGGCACTCAACGGCCTCGTCCTCAATCGCCTCAAGACGGGAATGCAAGTTTGTGCCGTTAAAGCACCCGCCTATGGCGAGTATCGCAAGCAGCTGTTGGGCGATATCGCTGCGGCGACGGGTGCTAAGATCTTTGGCAATGACAACGATTACGCCAAGATTGAGGATGTCAAACTGTCGGACTTTGGAGAGGTGGGCGAACTGATTGTTAGCAAGGATTCGACCATGCTGATGGAGGGCAAGGGCACACCCGAAATGCTCAAGCGACGCATTCAGGAGTTGCAGGACGAACTGGATGATCCGGCAACGAAGCCCGAACAGAAGGTTCGTCTGCGTGCCCGCATCTCCACGCTGACCGACGGAGTCGCCGTCGTTCACATTGGCGGCACCAGCGAGGTGGAGGTGGGCGAGAAAAAGGATCGCGTCAATGATGCCCTCAATGCGACGAGAGCGGCCATTGAGGAGGGCATTGTGCCCGGGGGCGGGACGGCCCTGTTGCGTTGCATACCACGTCTGCAGGAGCTGGAGCCGGACAACGAGGACCTTGCGCGAGGCATCGATATTGTATGCAAGGCTCTCCGCATGCCCTGCATGACGATCGCCAACAATGCCGGCGTCAATGCACCCATGGTTGTGGCCAAAGTAATGAATGGCAGCGGTGACTTTGGCTACGATGCCATGAGGGATGAGTATGGCGATCTGATTGACAAGGGCATCATCGATCCGACGAAGGTGGTGCGCACGGCCATACAGCATGCGGCGGGTGTTGCCTCCCTGTTGAGTACCACCGAAGTGATCATCACCGAGGAGCGGAATCAGAGTGTATTGAATGCTCTGGGTGCTGGCGGTGGCGGCGGTGGATTGGAGGAGGCATTGGGTGGCTTAGATCTGGGCGGCATGGGTGGCATGGATGCGTTATCCGCACTGGGCGGCATGGGAATGGACGAAATGGGTGGACTGGGTGGATTGGATGAGACTAGTAAAGCTGCTGAAATGAACGAGGCAGTCAAGAGCATTCCCGGCATGGAGAATGTGGAAGTCCATGACATTGATAGCAGTCAAATGTGAAATTTCTAGCTACCTCACCCTATATTTCTCCCTGTTTATGTATATCTATCTATCTCTCTCTCCCTGGCTTATCTGTTGTGAATATCGTTTTTAACCGATCTTACTTGGTTTTATTTGTGCCAAATTTTTGTTGCTTTGTGAACGCCGAATAAAGGAAAAATTGTTAACAGTGCGCAAATGGAGATCTCAAAGGGACGACGTGTACATGTTGTGACCCAGTGAACTGGCGTTTGTAATGCTATCCATAATTAAGTGCCGCTGCCACCTCAACGGACAACGGGCCAAAATGGGCAACATGCACTAGGGGAAGGGGGCGCGAATAGGAGGGGGGCAGACAGTCGAGTCGGTACATGGACTGCTTAATAAGCGGCGGCTGCTGCATAAATTTCCACCCAAAAAACATAAGAATTTCCTATGGAATTGTTAACAACGCACTGTGAATGCTCTTTTAAGGAGTATAATTACAACTATTGGCTAAGATTTGATCAGTTGTTGACTGATAATAATGAGTAGTTAACGGTTTACTTGCCTGTATAAAATTGACAGAAATAGTTTGGTCAAGAATGTGGTAAGCAAGTAAGGAACTCTATTCGAAAATAGTGGGAATAGTGCAATATGAATAGAGTAGTTTACTATCCGAGTTAATCTGTATATATCTTTCTAATGAAACAATTATATCCTCTTATAGACTTAAGCTAAGTAATTTGTTAAAATACGCATACTTAGAACCATTTTCGATTTGAATCAAATGCTATTTTAAAGCGCAGATATCCCAAACGTGAGAGCATTTGAATAAAACGGAGTCTGTTGTCGCTTTTGAATGCGCACGCAATGCAAAAATCTTGTTAAGACAGTTGCCAATCGGCAGAACCGAATGGGGCATTGCAACCGCAGAAGAACTGGCCAAAGGAACATGTGCAAATGCGCATGCGTAATTATTGAAACAAGTTAATTACTGGCGGAGGTGCCTTGTTGCCAACTCCGACTACGACTCCAACTGCAGACGAAGTATCTGACTCCCAACTTTAGACTCGGATGGTTGCGCGGGCGACTGTTTCGAATGCTCGACTGGTTGCTTAATATATGCATGGGGCATAAGGCATGAGGCATGAGGCAGACACATTCCATTCGTTGTTTGCTGCATCCTTTTATGGCCATGTGGCTATAGGTCCTGGGCATGCAGCTGCAACAGCAAAAGCAGCAGCAGTAGTTGATCAGCGTGCAGCGTGATCAAAGTGTGAAATGACTTGTTGTTGTCTGATGGCCGCATACAAATTGCTTGATGCCTCGCTTCGATGCCAATCACACAAGCTGACCCCCAATCTCTACTCCGGCCGTTCCCCCACCCAGCGGCAGTTTGATTTTTTCTATGCCTTAATTAAGTCGTTGATTTTCGCTTCCCAGGAAGCAATAACAGCTCCAAAAAGGGGATTGTAGTTGTCGCTTATAATGAAATTACAGCTAAACACAGGCCAATTAAAAGCCACAAATATGTCATGCACTCTAAAAAAATGTGCTACCTAAAATTAACGGAAAATTGTTAGCCAAAGCAATTTGGAAACCTATGTATATAGGTAAACATAAATCAAATATTGAATCGGCAAACGATTTTAAATTTTAAGCATTTTTTGGACCTTATTGCAAAAACTATTATTGTGTATTAACAAAAAATTTAATTTCAATATTTTCGGCCAATTATCTAAGCTACAGAACCTATCTACAGGCTCGTGTATCATATTCAATTAAACTCAATTATTGTTGTTTGGTTTTACGCAAGAAATATATAAATAATCGATCAGTTCCGATTGACATCGATACACAATTTCAGTTACCCAATTTGGGAACCAATTTCAAGCGGCAACATACAAAAGTAAATGCAACCTCGTGTCTCGCAGATAACAATCGAAATACACAGTTTCAAAATGTATAGTGTAGTGTAATCTTGTAGCTGTGGCAAATCTGATAAGAGAAGTTCGACTCGCAAGCGGGTAGCACGCGTTCCCCAGAAGAAAAAACTTTGAATTTTGGATTCCCCACCAATTAGCTGAGACGTCCCGTCGTCAGATGATTGCCCCGTGCTTTGTTGTATGCCCCCTAATTATAAAGTCTATCGATTAATAATCGACTCAGTTGTTGTAGTCGAGAGTCGTAGTTCATGCGAGCAACGCCCTCGTCTCCACGGTAGTTCCACATTATTTGCATTCTTAATTTGTTCCTAATTAAATATTCATCTTTTGTATGTGGCCAGTAGGCCTGCTGCGATGCCATCTCCATCTGCAACTCCCGCTCCCCAATCTGTGAGTATCTCACGCTGTGTCACTTTTATGGCACTTGATTTATTCGAAATATCTCTGATTAATTGAAGCCGACTCGCGTCTAATTTTTGGGAGAAAGTCAACGACGAGAGCACGATCTCGAGCTATAAGTTTTGAACTCTTGGGGTTCCATTAGGGCTCGTTAAACAGACTCGCTCCCTGCCTCTCTCTCTCCCTGTCTCTCTCTCTCAATCTCTCGCTCACTCCCTCTCACTCGTCCTACATTTGCTACGGTTTATTTTTACGCTTGAGCCGCATAATTTAATAACCTCGGGTCTTGTGGCATGTGCATATGAGCTCTTTAGGCTTAAGAGTTTGCCCCTCTAAAGACAAATGGGTTTATTATATGATGTCTGAAATTTATGCGCGCCATAAAATTGTTTATTAAACGGCCACACGGCACAAATGGCGAAATAAATCGCTTTTCACTTTAAAAATTAATTCAGTGCCCCCTTCTCTCTCCCCTCTCCCTCTCTCTTTCTATCTCTCTCTCTCTCTCTCTCTCAGCACTCCCAGCCTCTATAGCTCTCTATCTCTGTCTGAGCATCTGCGGCCGCTTGACCAAAAGGAGCTGCTGATAAACTCATTTGTCAACGTCGCCCTATAAAACAGGAAGAGTTTTGATGAGCCCTCGACCCATCTCTTTAATTACCCAATATGTTGTTGCCAAGTAGCTCTTGTGGATACTCATAATTGCATTGGGCCTGCCTCCCTTTCCCTATACAACTCCCAGCCACACCTCCTCATTGAGCAAGTGCAGTGGAGATCGCCTAAGTTTAACCACAATAATTAGCTGCTGTAAGTAGAAGTTAGTCAACTAATCAAGTTATTGATTTAAAAATTAATTTTTATTGACGACATAAATATTTCTATCTCCAATAGATTCTTTTAGATATTATGAAAATTATTATTTAGTTACTTTTTTAAGTATTATGTATAGAATAAGTCTATCAATATGTTAAAATGGCGACTATATCTAAAAATAATTAAACACTCTTTCAACACTTGCTGGTTTTTTTTTCTTTAAGAACATCATTAAATACACAGAGTCTTAGATATGAACGACTTTTTAATATGGTAATTTACTATGCACAAGTTGTTGGTTTTCTATCGGATTTTAACTGTGTTTGCCAAGACGAGCTGCGGCTAAAAAATAAACGGAAGCCGAGCTTAGTGCGAAATTCAATTTACGAGCTGGAAAACCTTTTCAATGCAACAAGCAACATGCAGCAAGTAGCAAGCAACTCAAACTCATACGTGATGAACACCCAGGTTCGCTGACTGGATGATAGACTGGCTGACATACGGACAGACACGTTCGAGAATACAATTTACATTCATTAGCTCGTTATCAATGCTAATGCGGTTCGCAGTCATCTTTGGCTGCTCAGGACAAGCTAAGCTTGCCGCTGACGGCCGCAACTAGTTGGAGCTTGCCACATGCGGCCAGCTATAAAAAATATGCAACTAATTACAAAATGTAATTAATAGCGAGCTCAGCTTGTAATGCCGCCACGGCGCCGAACGATCAAAGGGGTCCAGGGCATATATATATATATATATATATATATACAAATTTATACAAACAAACATATTTATGGCATATTCTATTTTTCATATCTGAAAAATATAGTTAAAGTTTCAAAGACCCCAAAATTTGTATAATATGTTAAGAATTTATTACTTGAATTTCGACTCATTCAAACGAAAACATCTCAGAACCCTTTGGGCATAATTTTTAATATAATAAATATATGTAATAAAAATAATAATTTAATGGTAAATTCTTATTTAATTTTAAGCAAATTAGAGTTAATAGTAATTCTTAAAGTAGTTAAAACCTAAATGGAAATGTTTCTAATTGAAAGCCTTAAGGTTTTTATGGGATTTTAAATATCTGCTGACGTGGACTAGACTGCAGCGCACAAATTGTTAGACAAAATTCCACTGAAGTCAAGAAACGACTGAGCTTGCCACATGTGATAAGCAATAAAAAAAATTTGCAACTAATTACAAAACTTAATCAATAAAGCAACAGGCCGTCGAACAGTCGTAGAGGCCATAGGGCAGTCTTCTGGCCATATTGGAAGTATTTAATTAGTCATAATTCAACACACGACGCGAGAGAACAGCTAATTTAGCGAGATAAAATGAGATAAAAGATACTATTATAATCAATATAAAAGTATGGTAATTGTCAGGTAATGTGGTAATAAATTACACTAGAGGCGAAATAAGATGCCAGCGGACATGGAAATGAAGCTAGACACGGATATGGACATGATCATCGATAGGGATGTGAATTTGAACGGAAGCAACTGACCCGGGTCAAGGGTCAAGGGGTATTGCGTAGAACGAAAACATTATTTACAAGTCAATAAAATCAATTTGGAAGCGCTGAGACCAAACAAACTGCCGACAGACAAAACAGACAACTCAGCAGACAGACAGATAGACAGACAACAAATTGGGATATTACTTAGGATAACACATGCCGCAGACCAATTATAATTCTAACGATAGTCCGAAAAGGCTGGAAGAGGGACTCTCTGGACGGAGGAGGGGGTGGACGGAGGACGTGGGACGGGGGACTCACTGGCCGACCTCTAATTAATCAATTATAAAACAAACGAATTCGATGCGATGATAGCAAACGGAACAGCGGACACCGAATGAGTAGAATGAGAAAGGGATAAGCGAGGACTGTGTGGCACACACACACACACATATACACACCTGGTCTGAACAGCTGCTGTGTTGCAGGCAGCTACTTTAAAGTGGACGCTGTGCATCTGCATGAAAGATTTCAATTTTATGAAATATCGATATAAATAAGAAATTCAATTGTTGCAGTTATAAAAAGTTTATTTTGGTTTATTGTAATTTGATTTATTGTACATTAAAATCAACTCATAAGCCTAAATAATCCGAAAATATAAATTATTCAAGGAAATTTGTTCAAAATTCAAAAGTTTTAATCATTTGTAATGACAACAACAATATTCTAATCAGATTGCGCTGCGGATTTGGTCATTGTTCAAATTATATTTAACTTACTAAAAATCCCAAACATTGCGGAGATAAACATTAATAATTTTAATTGACGCACATTAAACTGAAATTACCTAAAAAAAAAAAACAAATAACATTAATTTGCAAAAACGAAAAAGACCAAAAATGAAAGCCGACACAGAGAAAAAACGAAAACTGAAAAGCAGAAACCAAAAACTGCCGAGTGGCAATTAAGTTAAAAAAAATGCTTCCATGCCCCACCCCGTGCCGCTCCTGCGCCTGCTCCCGCTCCCGCTGCCGTTTCTGCTCCTCAGCCGGTACACGCACTAATTACAAAAGCATTTTTCATTTCTAATTTTTACATGACGATTACGAATACCCCTGAAAATGTTTTTCTTTTTTGTTTTTCAGTAGGTTCCTCTTGTTGTTGTTGTTGGTGTTGTTGTTGTTTTCATGTTTTCCACAATTAGATTTACGAACAAATGAAATTACCGCGCTTTCGTTTTAATTGTTGGCTGCCTATTGGGTAGTTCGGGTAGCTCGGGTAGTTCGGGTAGTTCGACATAATCGACAGTTGGTAACTGAACCCACACCGGCTACCGCCCCGGAACCCTCGACGGGTTTGGTTTGCTTATCGTTAGCTGGGAATCTGTGGCGATTATGGCTTGCATAAACCAGTTAATAACGCGCTTCCGCTTAAGTCAAATTTGGGTGCCCACGAAAATTGAGTGAAAATGCAGTTGTCGCTGGAAAATGTCGCAAATGAAAGCAAGACAAATAGTCGTATCAAATTACCCAAATTGTGGGCGGGTTGACGTTAAGGAAATGCGGTTAGCTATTACTGCATAGTTACCCTATATACCTGTTACCTATGCGGCCTATCCGGCCCACCCCCTCTGCGCCAGGGCTCATTCGTCTGAGGTGATTATGTCACACGCCTGCCCCATTTTGTCGCAAACGCAGCCATTTGTAATTGAATTAATGTTGGCTGGTTTTCTCGGCTCGGTCTCGGCTCGGGGCTTGTAGTATTTGGCGGCCAACTATTTATGGCCCAAATGACAGGCGATGTCGCCTTATCGCTGGCATTTGATCGGGCGACTCCAGTAACCCTAACTAATCGCACGTAATTAAATATAATTTGGTATCGTTTACAGTTGCGTTTCGTTTCGTGTTTGCCCAATAGGCAATGAGTGCCAGGAGTGTGGGGACCAGGAGTTAGTTACCATATTATGTAGGCCACGTTGAGATTACGCCAACGCATCGTTCGCTCGCTTAATTGACTCTACTCCATCCCCATTAAAGCAACAAAATAACCAACACCTGAGAATTAGAAATTTTGACATTTTCAGTGTGAAAGTTTATAATACTTAAGAACATCTAAGTCGTCATATAAAGTAGTTAAAGTATCATTGGGCTCATCTGGTATATTTTATATTGTTGAATATTTTAAACAGAATTTGAACATGACCAAAAATCATGTTTCGAAATCTAGAATCCAAACCAAGATTAAGGAGATATTGCTTTTGAAAATAAATTTAATTGTGATCAGTGGGTTTGTTTGTTGTATAAAATTTGGAATTATGTTTAGAATTTCAACAAAACATCATGTTTCCAAATTTGAAAGCTTTATTACTTTTGATGAAAAATCACAATAAATATATAGAGATTTAGTAAAGCGGATAAGTTTGAACGAAGTGAGGGCATTCCAAAATTTTAAAAAATAAAATAAAATTTCACATTGTTCCTGCTTGCGAATCTAATATATTAGAATCTCTTATTGGTGACCATGATCTTCATTCACATTAAGATAGAATATACAAATGTAATGCTCAGCATTCCAAGAGGCACATTTGCTGGTAATAAAGAGGATACCTGTCTGCAGGCGATAAGGTGAACTGAAGTGGAGTGGATGCACATAACTGCAATTTGTTTGGCTATTGGCCAGGCCGAGAACCGTTTCTCAATTCTCAACTGGCACTTAATGCGCGGGGCACTGAGGAAAGCTGAGGAATGGAAAAGGAAAACGCGCCACAGAAATAAAATTATTTAATTGCGCAATTAAGTGCACATTTGTAACGTTTTGCGCGACATCTGTCCCAAGGCAAAGAAAACAGGAGAGACCAGAGACCAGGGAGCAGAGACCCAGAGGCAGGCACAGCGACAGAGTCCGAGACCGAGACCGGAAATTCAATTGTTGAGATAATAATTACATTAGGACGTGCGCGCATGCGCGACTCTGACGCAAACTTGGACTCGAATTGAGCATATGGACTGACCAACGACCAGGGCACAGGGACCAGGGACCCGGGACCTGGCACCAGAGAGCCTACTTGGCTACTACTAATACTCGAAAACGGAGCGCACACCTTGCGCGACGAGCTGATTGACACGGCCACATGGGGACGTGAAAGCCGTACCGCTACACAACCAGATAACGTCCGTACACTTGCAAAAATATGTACATATACCCTAGAAATTCTTTCTTAGAAATATATGGTATCCCAAGTGTACAAACATTTGCCTTTAATTCAATACACAAAAAATATATTACAAAAATTCTTTCTACTTTCAGTAATATAATTCAGAAATTGGATTTCTAAATGTGCAAAAAATGTTGTGATGTAGAAATGATAACTTTGGGGTCTGGAATGTGAAAACCCTGCATCTTACAGATTCACATACTGACAAATAAGTGGCAATAGACGCTAAACGATTTTCTCCTGCACTGCCATTTGATACCGTTTTTTTTTCGAGTGCAGACGACCTGCTGTACATTGAACCCAACTACGAACCGGGCATCGAGCGCGAACCGAGGTCCGAATCGAGGTCCGAACCCGCCAAATGGTCGGCTGGTCTTTTGTTTGCATTTCGCCTGTAAATGAAGCGTGAAATTGGCTTAAAGTGCAGCGAGTGCAGCGTCGCATTGTTTACTTCTTGTTATGGTACCCCCGACAATGGTATTATATACCTATAATGTCCATATAATGGCAACACCAAACTATTTGTATGCAATTGCCATTAACACTTTATTTATTGCCTGGCAATACGCTTGGCAACTGGAGAAGAGCTGAAGCTGATTCTGAAGCTGGAGCTAAATGGAGCTGGGCGCTTGCTGCTCTGGGTTGAGGTTTAATGAAGTGGTTAAGTTGGCATGGAATGGCTACAAATGGGCAGCAGCAAAATAATCAGGCAGATAATGTAATTGCTATCAAATATATGTACATATTTAACAGAACGCTTCTATATATAGAACTCTTACTTATTAGCTCTAAAAGTGACTTGAAAATAGGTTCAAGACGTAGCTAAGTAAGTATTCAAGTTAAGTCAATACTTTGAAAAATCAAGTCAGGTCTAGCAATGAAATAATGAAAACATGCAAGTCAGGAACACACACAAATATTCATACAATTATTATGTGTAAAAAAAGGGTGTGTATTTTCCAGATCGTTTAAAAAAACATCAGAAATGAAAACATTATTTTTAATGCAAAATTAATTCAGGTTCATATTTAATTAAGTCATAATTTTTCGAATTTTTTCCAACACACCCGACTCAGATAGAAAATAAAGTAATTTAAAACAAAAAAAATTAATATATTCAATGGGGGAAAAGAAACATCACCTCTATAATCGTAACGATTATTTATAATACCAGCTTAGTGTGTCTTAAGGTACTTAACTCTATTTTTCCATCACAGCCTACCAACCCCTCTCCTTCTCTCTCTTTCTCTCTCTTTCTCTCTCACTCTCTGTCACTCTTTGTCTGTCATTCTCTATCAATATGAAGCAATTAAGGCCCTGACTAGCAGTTGGATTCAATAAACCAACAAAGTAATTTACGAGGCCCTTAACACTATCCAACAACAACAACAATAACAACAGCAATTCTCTGCATATGCGTGATAGCTAAATTATTTAATTTATGAGCCGCAACGACAAAGCAAATGGAGAAAAACAGAAATTGCATCTATGTATGTATATGGAAAAACCAATGCGAAAGGCAAACAAAAGACTGGGAAATAAATTTCCATTTTGCTAATCAAATTTATTGCACTTTGTGCGAGGCTTATTCAATTACGTGCCACTCCACACACACACACACACAAACACACAAGTCAAGAAAGATAGACAGAGCGAGAGAGAGCGAGAGAGAGAGAGAGCAAAGGAGGCGAGAGAGGGTGAGTGAGAGCTTTACAAGCTTTACAGAATCGTCGGCCGGTTAGCCGCCATTATTTGAGCGCTTTGTGAGCGCCGGCTGCTCTCATAGGTCAATGCTCATTGGCAGCGCCGAGTGTGACGCGCTCTCTCTCGCTCACACCACAGCAGCGGAGCAGCTGGAGAGAGTGAGAGAGGCGGAGCACTGAAGCTGAAGCTGAAGCAGAGCTGCTCACCTGCCCGGCATAAGTAAACACCTGCGGCCGACGATGACGATCGTTCATTCGATCGCGCTCGTTTCGATCGCATCGCGCTCTCTCGCTTCAGCACATGGTAAGCGACAGTGTGGTGGCAGCTTCTCCACAACTACATCAAACACGCAACAACAATAAGCACAACAACCGGTTGTTGGCCTGGCTTCTGAGCCCACCTGAGTTTTTACCGGCCTGCTCTTTGCGTAGTTCGCTTGCGGCATTGACGGAGCCCGGTCATCAAAGCCGTCGTCGCGCTCAAAACCGAGTACATTTAGCCAAAAACTAACTGTGCCTGTGTGTGTGTGTGTATGTGCCGAAAAGTGCTAAAACTATTGCCAACAAATATATTCGATCTAAGAGCCCGATTATCTAAACAATCAATAGAAAAGCTGTTGGAGTGCTTCGTAGCTGTTAAGTTGACTTGACGACAATTGTTTCAGGGCCGTGTGTGTGCAAAGACCGTCGGCAAGTGTTATATGAAAAGTTCAGTTCCTGAATATATACAGTAAAAATATAAAAAGTTTATAATAAGCATATTTGTGTGCAGATCACAGCTTAGCAGATCCCGTCCATACAAGAAGAAGAAGGTAAGTTCCTAGCTGAACCGAATCAAAATAAAGGAGTAGAAATCATAACAGATCTTCCAGTTAAAAAATATTCTATAACATATTTTTTAAAAATTATATTTTCTATACTACAACCTGCAAAAGTAATTTTTGGGTGTAAACTGCAATTAAAGAATTCTAAGAAGAATATTCTAAGACAAACATTACTACATATTTTTTATTTTAATAAAATTGACAAACATGTGTATTAATGTATATCTGGTTGCTTCGTCTAACTAAAAAGATCTTGAAATTTTTAAGTTATTTTTAACAGATTAAATGTGAAATTCAACCTTACCTATAAAAAGAAACTGAATTGTCTTTAAAACATAAGAAACATCATTATCACTCAAACCATTGTCATCTCAAAAACTTAACCTTTCAGAACCCAATTGGCACTATTTTGAAATTAAAGTATCATTATCATTACTCTCCTTCTCAAAATCATTGCCATTCATACGTACAGTATACTCTTCCAGACATGATCAGTCGTTGAATGTTTGTCTTGGAAATGACCTACTTTGTGTAACGATCGGATAATATTACCAATTCCACAAGCAGAGTAATCGATAATCAGAATTTGACTAAGAAACCGAAAATTAAATATCATTAGATTTGATTAATTCACTTGGACATATCGTATCGCGTTGTTTGAGTACGCCTCACCTTCTCCAGCAATCGTCAAATATGTGATTACTTATTATTCTTTAAGTTTTGTTATTGTTTTTTTGATTAACTAGAGGTACTTATTTATAGGGTATGCCACATGCTGATAGGTCGATAGACTTATCGCTGATTGGCTTTAATTAAACACCATTAAGGAGTACAGAAATTGTCACCCCCTGAGTCGATGGTAAATAAATCACGTTTTGTCATTGTGATGTTTTCAAAATGTTTGCTAATCAAAGCAAATGAAATTTCCACTCGTACACACAAAATAAATGAAATTAACTGCCCCCAGCTATCTAAACGAGATAATCATGTCAAAAGCTGGAAAAGACTTGGCGATACGCTTGGGTCAGTCACTGAATAAGAAGGGTACGAATACAAAGACAGTTAGATAACTCAATTCATATCAACGTCACGTCAATGCGGGTTCCGTTCCGATCTATTTCGGGAAGGTTTCCTTTACCCGATAATCGATAATTTTGCTCACTGATTTAATTAATAATAATGCGGCATGTGACTGGCATGTTACTAACTATTTCGTTTGGCTGTGACGCAAGTAGTCACCTTTATCGATGGGGTAGCATCTGTTGGAGATAATGAAAAGATCTTCACATCTGATAAGATGGTTGTTTCTTTCCTTCTTTATTTTTTTGGAAGTGGAAAATTAAAATATGTTTGCAATTGGGGCGCAATTTGCAGCGCAATTCAATTAGGCCTTCACACAATTAAAACTTGTCCACAGATAGCGTCTCAGTTGCAGTATCGTATCTAGCAGATACAATGGCAGTTATCTATCTGACTTGGTACTGGGTACATTACTGATATCGATATCGCTCGTACCTTGTACAACTGACATTTCCCAATTAGAGTTGTTCGTTGTGTCACATCGCTACCTGGGAGGCGTTGACTAGAACATTACTATATAACAAATATATAACACATATATACCTTTTGCTAAGCTACACCCACTCCCAGCTGCTGATAACAGATGGCGCCAAGACCAAACCCTGCTCTCAGCTCACCGCTCATTGAGAGCTGGGCATATAGATGCTTCATTAATTCAATTCGGACCTTGGCTGGCACCAACATACAGAGAGAAAAATAAATCAAGTAGTGCGTTAGTCTATAATTAAAATTAATTGTTTATTTCAAGTTCGATTTAAGTAAGAATAAATTTGATATATTGTTTATTGATAATGAAGCTTACACGATCATAAAACACTCATTTTATTTCCTGTAATTTGCGATAAATCGTTTACGGCCAAGTAACTCGAAGTAATGCGAATACTTGATTCGAGTTGAATTTTAATACGACATTTTTCTCGCTGTGTACACAAATGGAACATGCAAACATGAAATATCAACCTGAGACACGTCCCCAAATTGCCTCCGTCTCTTATCAAAGCGTACAAGACAATGACAAAAGGGCAGAGACACGGATGCTACACAGCCCCAGACTCAGTCTTGGCCACACTAAACTTGGCCAACAAAGCAGAAAGCAAGCGCCAGGCGTCGAACAACAGTTGTTCGACTACAGCTACAGCTTCACGCCACTTCTCCCCCGCGGCTCCCCCCTGCTCCGCCCCTGCTCCCCCGTGCTCCATTGCTCCCTCAGCGTTTTTAACATGCATTTTATGAGTAATTGGCCTCGCATCATCCACATCAACAGCTTGGCAGCACAGAGCGAGCTACCCGGAACGTCTCTGGACCTGAGTCACTACTTTTAAACCTCGACAACGACCACGTCGACGACGACGACGACGACGATGATGATGACGACGAAGACTACCTTTGGCTACCGTCAAGAACTCTGCCATTAGGGTGGCCAGGGCGCAAAAAAGGAAAGAATGAAAAAATTAAAGGAAAACCTTATGTGCAACAACGAAGCAGAGATACACTTGCACCGACTAATGCAGAATGTGTTTCTTAATTTAAAAACAAAATTAAAATGGAGATACTGAATATATACTTTGATCTAGGTCAAAACTTAAATTAAGTCATTAAGCTTAAAGCAAATATGAAGGAGAGATCACAGGAGATACAGGAAATTTATTCGATTAAAATATTATGGTCTATCATCAGCTCTAAAAATAGTAACGACCAACAATTTATTTCATTAAAAAATTTAAAAGTTGGTAAACTATATTTAAAATCGACTTCAAGAGTCACTTAGATTTATACAGATTGAAAAAGAGTATAAATAAATATTCACAACAGGTGATTTCAATGCTACAGAAAGAGAAAGAGAAGTCACAGTTCGTTGTGTTTGTCGGTGAGGGGCAGTAAATTGAATTAAGATTGCCTCATCAACAAATGAGGCTGCTGAGACTTCGACACAGGATATGAATAAACTAATTATAATTTGAAATTTGTGTATGTTTGTGTGTGTGCGAGTGTGTGTGAGTGTGTGCATTAGAGGCTCATAATGTACCATTGCTGTTGTTGTTTGCTGCTGCCGGCGTCTGGCGCTTAAGAAGAATGCTGCCTTATCGCACCTGGCGCGTCCAAAGCCGGCGCCAACTTGCAGCAGCCACAACAGCTCAGGTGCAGCCACAGACTTGAGTCTTTTTGTTTTTTTGAGTTTTGAGTCTACAGTCTTTTGCAGCCTTCTCGCTATCATTTTTATGTTTTTTTTTTGGATGACTCACGAAATTGTCGCCTTGTCTGCGCTTATACAAAATTAATAATTGCCTTTATCAACCGACCATATGTAAAACTCCAAAAGCAGGTGGGTTCAGTCTCTGTCTCTGTCTGGCTAATCCATCAAATCCCTTTGTGGCTGTGGGACCACACACACACTAACCTTCGACACATTATCATTATGATGAGCATTGAGCTTTTTGGACACAGGCGCCACCCAAAATGTTTGCCATTATATAGGCTTTATGGGACAAGCAGAGAGTGGGGGAGATGCAGTGTAGATCATTACAATGCTGATCATCAAGTGTGACTAAAGTGGTTTAGCCTAATGTAAACCCATAAATAAGCATAAGGCAAGATACCAAAAACCCAAGAGGACCAGGCCAAGACGCATTAACAAAATGCCAGAAATGAGCTTCTGTTTTCTGTGTTGCTCTACCTGTAAACTGATCGAGTACTGCTCGACTGCTCGACTGCTCGACTTCTCGACTGGTGGATGGCTCGACTGACTGGGGATGTGGCCGGCCATTTAATGAAATATGCGACGTCCCAGTTGCAGTCCTCTACAGCAGCGCGAACACAAAAGTGCACCCATAAAAACGACACCAAGCGACATGGTGCAGCACAGCAGGCAAAAGGTGGCAAGCACAACGGAAGGTCTGATGAGGGGAGGGAGGGAGGAAGGGAACGAAGGTAGGCAACGTAGCGAGAACAGAGCAAAACATTGATGCTTATCGACGTCATGACAGACGTGAGAGGTGTGTTTGTGTGTGTTGTTTTTATTTATTTATTTTTTTTTTGTTGAAGAGACTCTTTTTTACTGGGCTAATGCTTGCTCAAATTACACGATTTGGATCAAAATAAAAATTACAAAGATCTCATCAAATTAAATAAAATATTAAACACAAAACTTGTCTATGCATAAATTTTGTGCAACACTTTGATTTAAAAATAAAAAAAACAAGTACTTTTTCTTAAAATATTAAAAAGAACTTTTCAAAAACACGTTTCTAAAAATGTTAAATATTTGTTTTAAGTGTTTTTTTGGGTTGTTAATTAAAAAGCAGCGATTTTGCTATCTTTTTGTAATTTAAGCAAATTACAAATATTTCCCATTAATCAAATGTTTGTTTAATGAAGATTTTCTTAACTATACAGAATGTTTAGATTTTTAATTTTAGTATCGCTTAACAAGAACTCAAATACTACGTGGTTATAAATTAATTTCTTAATTTCTGCACTTGCTGCAGGGCTGCTAAAGCAAAAAAAATGTAAATCCAAAAACCCACACGCAGATCTCGTTGGGTTGCAAAGTTGGCTGCAAAGAGTTGCTCTTAAATAATTTCCAGACAATAATGGAGCTTATCTCTAAACGAAACAAGCAACCGCAAACAAGTCTGGCGAGCAAGACGTAGAAGAAGACTGACTGACTGAATGACTGACTGAATGACTGACAGACTGAATGACTGGGCACTGGGCACTGAAGTCTGCAGACTGCAGACTGGCGCTTGACTTGATTAGCATGTGAGCCCTAAGCAGTGCAGTGCAGTTCAGTTCAGTTGCCACAGTGTGTCAAACAGTTAGGCACGACGGATAGTTTTATAAGTACATGCCTCACCACAGCACCCGCAACACCCCCCGCTAGCAGCTGGTTGTTGCACTTGGCCAATTGGCCATAGAAGGCAACATCGCACTAGCTGCAATTGGGCAGAACAAACGCAGCGCTAACTTGATTAGTACTGGCCATGGCTCGTAAATAAAGCCATGAAAGCCAAATTGCAATCTCTGCAGAAATAACAACAACAACAACAACAAGAACGGACTATGTGGAAACGTCAACAGTTGACAGTTTGACTGAAAAGTTTTTTAATTATCGCCGCTAACAGAACGTCAATCCGTCAAAGGCGACTTTGATGTTGGATGATCAACTCATCGACTACTCTTTCCTATACCCTTCCCTTATCCCCCAATGGTACTCTATATCTTTCTATCTCTTTCTTACTCTCTCTCTATCTCTCTCTCTCTCTATCTCTCTCTATATCTCAGTCAGCCTGCATTGCAATAATAAAGTCGTAACGCGGATATAATTATAACAAGGCGGCCCGACAACAAAGCCAAACGGCAAACATTCCCCACATAACTGGGAGCACTCGCAAGAGTCTCCACTGTACTGCGGCACTGCATATACACAAAGCATTCGCATACAATGAATTAATCAGCACAATTTTATGATCTTGATGTTGTTAGATTGGACAGATTGGTTAGATTGGTTGGACGGACGGACGGACGGACGGACGGACGGTGGATATTTCAACTGTCGACATTATTGCAATTCGTACAACTAATTTAATAATTTGCGGTCGAGTCTTACACAAATTAAGTTTGTCAGCTGTCAGCGCTCGGAATTTGTTAACAACATTGAAAACTGACAGCGTGAATCATAATAAAAGTTATTAATGATGAGAAATGAGTTATGAACTAACTGCCTGCCAGTAAGAAACTACATGATTTTAAGCGAATAACAACGCAGAACGAATGCCCTTGCAAACTAAAAACAAGTTAAGTCCAGAAATGTTCTGTGAGGTTGTTTAAAATTTAACTTTAACTTACAACAACAATTTTTTAAAGATTTTGAAAATACTGATGAATAGATTTAAGATATGAATAATATATAATTTGCACAAGTTTCAAACATAGAATAGATTTAAGATATGAATAAAATATAATTTCCACAATTTACAAACATTATTTAGAATTATTAATAACAAATTATCTAAGCATAAATTATTAAAAACAAAAGTTGGTACACTAGTCACAAAATTTTATTAACTTTATTACAGTACTCATTGCTGAGTTATAAGTACTAGATTAAATACCGTTTGAGTTGACAAACCCCACAACAAAGTTAGAATACCCTTTACACTTACACCTCTACACCATCAATGACATGGCAGCAATGTTTCATCATGATCATTGTCTCCTTTTGCTGCTGGCTGTTGTTGTTGTTGTTGTTGATAATAATGATGATGATGATGTTGTTGCTGTCTGCACCGGTTGCAACTTCATTCGTCGCAAGAATGCAACTAAATCAATCAGAGGCACACTAATTTGCCATTTAACAAGGTATTTGGACAATTTTGATATATGTATTCAGTCGAGCCGAGGCGAAATGTCAACGGTAGCATCAGCGACAACGCCAACTTAGGGACTGAAGCCATCAATCAAGCAGCTTTGCAGCATTGCAGTATTGCAGCTACCGGCCAAGTTTTTAGCCAGGCCTGAAACGTAGGGCAACAAAACATTAAGACAAAAAAAAATAAAGTAAAATAAAATAAAGGGACTAAAGACGAACTGTTTTGGGAATGCATTTGTGACGTTTACATTTTGGAGCTAACCATTTACTTAATTGTCATTAAAGCGCATTGTATATTAATTAGCAAAACATGGAATTAACAAAACGTCGAAATTACAAGTCGAAAAGTCGAAAAGCCGAAACAGGAAACTTATTGACAGCAGTCCCCCCAACTGCCACCTGATATCGAGTGTTCAGTTTTTGATCGAATCGAAGACCGGAGGAGAACAAGTTGAGTAGTCAATTCTGGTTGCGGTTACTCTGGCAGTCCGTCGATGATGATGAAAATGAAGTTGCCGCCCAATTTAATTAAAATTCCAAACGATCTGCACATGCAGCAAGCAGCGTGCAACAAGCATCGAGAAGCAAAAATAAATGCAACTTGTGCAAACGTGTTGATGAAAGATCAGCTGAGATGGACTGCGTCGTTGTGTGTTGTCTGTTGTTGTCTGGTGTTGCCCGTCTCCCTAGCCAAAGTGATGCCATCGATTTGCATTGAAACCCCGCTGCAGTTGCAACTGCTGCAGCCACACAGACTTGCAACCAACGTCTGTCATAAGGCACGCGGCCAGACCGCAACAGCCAACAGCACTAAGCAACAGGGAATTGTTGAACAGTTTTTCAAAAAAATACTAGAAAGAGATTCTAGAATAGCGTTAAATGCAATTTGACTAAAAAATGTGTTTCTAAATTTCAAAGTAGTATTCAAAGAGATACCAGTTTTTACATAGTCAATTTTTGAATCAAAATATTCTTAAAGTTTCTTGCCAGATATAAAAATATACCCTATCATTCCACACAATTTATGGCTATTTAAGTTGATATATTACTAATATACAATATATAATATATTTTACATATTATATATATATATATATATTTTTTTAGCAATTTATGGTTGAGCTGGCAATTTTAATGATTGATGAGTTAATTGCTTTCCATAAATACAATATTCATAATGCATTTTAGTGGAATTTAATATCTAAATAGATTAGGCACAATTATAGTAAACAAAGATTCTCTGATTTGATTAGAAGCCAGTAATACACACCGAAATTATATAATTCCTTTGTGTTGACCAGTGTAGTTTTTAACTGGCAGCAAAGCGCAACCGCAGCTAACCTCAGCGCGATTGTTGCAGCGCCTTCATGGCTATTGAAAATTATAGAAATTGGCGTAATAAAGTGTACGATAATTGCATATTTAGTATTGATTGAATTACGAGCTTCTAATGCGAGACTAATCTGTGTGCCTCTCTCTCTATCTCCCTCCATCTCTCTCGTTTCCCCCTCCAGTTGGTAAGTTGCCCGAGTCGCTGCCTCTTGGATTATGGGCATATCGGAGGAGGTCAAGCTGGAGGAATTACCGCAAGAAGCCAAGTTAGCACACCCGGACGCCGTTGCCGAACGTGGTGTGGCATCTGCTTCGGTTTTAGCTTCTGGTGCGGTGCCCAGCGGCGCCAGCGGCGGCACCAACAGCCCCATCTCGGATCCCAACAGTGACTGCGAGGTGGATGACTATGCGCCCAAGCGCAAACAGCGACGCTATCGCACCACCTTCACCAGCTTTCAGCTGGAGGAACTGGAGAAGGCCTTCTCCCGCACCCATTACCCCGACGTATTTACGAGGTGAGTGGGAATCAAACAACAATCAAATAAAATCAAACAAATTTCAATGAAATTTGCATAAATCGATTCACAAGTCAGCTAAAAATAAGTTTATGTTTGATTTTTATATGCGACATATGTTAAAACTGAATAGGATATGATATGACATGAGAACCCCGCTGTGAGTCCCCACTATATTGGAGCAACATGCTCATTCTATTTGGTTTCAAATTACGCTCATTAGTGGTGGGTTTTTGAATACCCCTGGGGTACACAAGTGAATTCAATTAAAATGCAGCAAAGATATGAAAAACTGCAAATAATAATTGCCATAAATTAGAAAACCAGCCACAAACCGATAGACAGACAAACTGACCGACCAAAACTGACGTCGTTAATTGGATTTACACGAAAAGAAAAAAAAATAAAATACATATTTATATGAGTAAAAACATTAATTAAAGCAACTTTTTGTTGGTGCTGGCAATGTTATCATTTTATTGGTGCAACTAGTTTATGTAAATGCTGGGCAATTAATTAAGCAAATAAATCAGAGCAACTTCATTGGCACCTGTCCTGATTGATTGACATTAAAAGATTGACAAAACCAAGAATGGCAATGAAGACAGGAAATTGACTGTCTGTCGCTCGTTAGAAAGGTGTAAAATGAACAACTGCGAGACTTTGAAAAATTATTAAACAAATGCAAATTGTATATATTAGTTAATTGATCATCAATAATACGAAATCCAGTTAGTTCGGTTCATGAATAGCAATTTATAATACAATTTCAACACACGTTCGTTGATCTGCCGTTTATATTCAAGGGAAGCACTTGAATGCAAATATTGTCTTATTAATTATAATGCTATTATTATAGATTAATTGATCATCAGTCAAATGGAATCGGATTAGCAAACTTTAATTGCAGCAATGTAGTTTCTTACAACAGTGTAAAAATTTAATTAAAAATTTCTTAATTATCTTGTAATTGATGGTTTCTTCAGTGCACTTTAGAATTTAGTTATTTTAATTGGGTCATAAATAAATATAAGTTCTGATCGATTCTCGATCAGGCCGATTCTAATGCAGATCTGATCAGTCGAAACAATATTTATGGTTTTCCTAGTTTTTGTTACAACTTTTGCTTAACCATCTGTAACTCATGTTTTGATCTTTACTTTTTTCCTATCTATTTTGCAGAGAAGAGCTGGCGATGAAGATTGGATTAACTGAGGCGCGGATTCAGGTAAAAAAAATAAAAAACAGCCCAACACCCTAGTCGAGTAACTAATATTGAGGTTTTGTTCGATTCGCGTGCTTAACAATGTTGAAAATTGAAAAATAATGGAGCATGTCGTCCCTAATGAAAACGCTTCCAGACCGGTGCAGAAGCACAGAAGCCAAGATCAAATCCAGCTAACCAATTAAATAGTTGGTGTGCTTTGTGATCTGATTTTTAATTACCGCTCATGCTAAACAACATTATTTGTTTACATACAATTCTAGCGGTAATTGCCAGAGTAGTCCCCCAAAAGTACGACTCGTAGTTGGGATTGGCTGCAATCAGCCACCGTTTGCGAAACGACTTCAGATTGTTATGTTAAAAACTAATTAAATGGGCGTTTTCAATAGTCACGCCCATTAATTGGTTGCTGGTGCTCCTGCTTCGACTGCGGACACAGGACACAGTAGCCTGCATTAAACACATAACTCAACTCAGGCTCTCATCCCTCCCTCCCTCTCTCTCTTCGTTTGCAGGTCTGGTTCCAGAATCGACGCGCCAAGTGGCGCAAGCAGGAGAAGGTTGGACCCCAGTCACATCCATACAATCCGTATCTGCCCAGCGGCGCCGCCAGCATGCAAACAGTGGTGGGTGCCGCCCTACCGCCCAATCCCTTTACCCACTTGGGCTTCCAGCTGCGCAAACCATTCGATGCCCCAGCCAATTTGGCTGCCTTTCGCTATCCGCACTTGTCCGCGCCACCAATGTTACCATCCGGCTACTTCAATCAATTCCAGCGGTAAGACAAACAAACAAATACCTATGTGTCTATATACCTTAATATGTTTGATTTAAATTCAACTATAAGTTATAAGTTAAGCAATAGTTACTGATTAATTATTATTTCAATAATATCTAATCTTATCTTATCTGAAATTTTGAAAAATAATATCTGCATTGGAAAACATCTGATTACTTTTTGATACTCTTGTAATTTGAATATATCAATAAAGTGAATATATTCTTGATCAGCCTCATAAGTTGAGTCGATATAGTCATGCCAGCCAGTCCGATCGCCTCGGTCTGGTCTCCTAGTTAATGTAACTTGGAATACATCGATTGGGTTTTAAATTAATAAAGAAATTTAAAACTTAATTGTTAAGATTCCAGACTGTGCTCAGTTTGATTAAACTGTACTTATATCAAGTAAAAAATCTCGAATATTTAATTCAATCTCAATTCAACTTAATTGTGTGATATTTTTCTAACATCCCCCGATTTGTTTACTTTTACAGTGCTCCGCCGCACATGCTGCCACCGGGCATGGCTTCAATGTACTCGCCCTCGAGCTCTTTTCAATCGCTGCTGGCCAATATGACGGCTGTGCCGCATCCGCGTGCGCCGCCGATGCCCGCAATGGCCGCCAAGCCGCCAATGCTTGTGGGCTCACCGGATCTGCACTCGCCCAACAATCATTTGCTGGCCTCGCCACCCAACTCACCCAGTTCGCAGTCAGCGCCGCAGCCACCAGCGCCGTCACAGCTATCGCCACAGCAGCTAGTTGGCATCTCACTCACGCATCAGGCGCCGCCGGCCGGCTCGCCGACGCAAACGGCACCCGTCGCCTTGACCTTGGCCCACTCGCATGCGCATTCGCCGCAACGGCAATTGGCACCGCCGCCGCCGCCGCCAACACGGGCCGCTACGCCGCCCGAGGATCGACGCACCTCGTCCATTGCTGCACTGCGACTGAAGGCCCGGGAGCATGAACTGAAGCTGGAGCTGCTGCGTCAGAATGGCCACAGCGGCGATGTGGTCAGCTAGCCAAACGGCAACGCCTCCCAATTGGTTAACTGTAGTCCTAAGCTTCTAAGTTATTATTCCAAACGGACCTTGCATTTTATGTATGTAACTGAATTCACAGAATTTCCATTAATAAAACCAACCACAGACGTCAAAGTGTTTGTGATATACACAGAACTAATCCGGGACTATCACCCATTCTCTTTTTTATACACTTCCAAGGGATAGCATGATTTTGTTATGAAATATGTTCTTATATACTAGAAAATCAATTATAGCTTTAATACCTATATGAACTCAGCTCTTAGCAAGAATATCTTTATGAAACTTGATATATCAACTTATTTGTGTTGCAGGTCTTATGTTGGATAGAATTAAGCAGATCAAACCACTATATCTTGAGAAATATCGGTTGAAAGCTTAGGTTTTATATCAACCAATTTCTTTGTAATATACATCTTAATTATTTTAGACAAGTGTTCTCGACATCGAGCAACTAAATCTTAATCTAGGCATTGAGTTCCAGAATTTGTAATTGTTTAGTAAATATCTTGAGCAAAATTATATGATTTGGTAAACGTATATTCCTATATAAATTGATATCCATCCCTTGCATAAATCAGCAAGAGTATTTAATCTTCTTCACGCCACTCGTTTCTCTTCTTTATTTTTTTTTTACTCCTATCGAAATCAGGTAATTCCCACAATTTATATTTAAGACGCAGCTTACAAATGGTGGTCCTAATGTGCGTAACAACACCTACTTAGAGCAAGCGTTAACAAAGCCAAAAACTGATTCACAGCCAGTTGCGACGAGCCACCAGCCAACAAGCCAACAAGCCAACATGCCACCGGCCAACAGTTAAGCGGCTAGGCAGACAAACTGCCAACAGCCAGCAGCCAGGTCAGCTGCCATTAATCAGCTGTCGGGACATAAATCAGCGTTTAAACAAAAACAAAAACACCAGCCGGGCGGGTGCTACAAATATAAATTTATGAATAAATTAGAAACAAATTAAGTATGTTAATGAGAACCAGCCACAAACGCAGCAAAAGGTACCGAACTCATCTCGAAACGAATCGCAAACAAATGTCGAACAAATGCTGAAACTGCTGCTGCTTAGCGATTTCTCTGGGGAATCTTTTTCAATACCCTGTAGCTACAGCACATTCAGGAAATAGAGTAATCTCAAAATATCAAATACTTTAATGACATTTTTAAAGATATTTTAAAAAACATCATTTAAAAAATGAAAACTTAAGCAACGAACTTCATAGTCGGTATTAGCAATTTGTCCTCTGGGGAATCTTTTTGAATACCCTGTAGCTACAGCACATTAAGAAAATAGAGTAATCTCAAAATATCAAATACTTTAATGACATTTTTAAAAAATATTTTGAAAAACATCATTTAAAAAAACAAAGACTTAAGCAACGAACTTCGTAGTTGGTATTTGCAATTTGTCCTTTTCTGCTTGCAATCATAATTTAATATTTGATAGACGCATCTGATAGATATGGATTAAATATATTAGAATAATCGGATTATATATATGTGTAGTATATAGATTTTAGATAGTTAAAAATTATAGAAATATAAAAAAATAATATTTTCTACAGTTTAAATCAATTTTAAAACGTTCCGATGCAGAATCTTAAATCTCCTAGGGTATCTGTCAGTCGTCCTCTTTCGAACATCTATTTATTTAACGTTTTCCTTTTTTAATTTTTGGCTTGAATTATGCGTTGTAATTAATAAAATGGAATATTTATGATAACATTTATAAAACACGAAGCTGCTTAATTCGATTACCAGATTTTGTTTTGTGGGTTTCAACTCAAAATGTGAAGGATGCCCTCCAATAAAGCAACAACGGGCACATTGCATGGTAATTGGTAACATAAGGTGGAACTGTGATAATCATGTTTAACCAGGGTCCACATGGCCTCCGGGCCTGTGCCACTGCACAATTTTCTCGGATGTGGCAACGCTTTATGCATTCACAATGAGTTCGTCAAATGCAAAACCAACCCATTAATTTGCATCATAATCGAGTCTTGGCTCAAGGGGGCTACTGATGAGATACCCGACACATACAAACACACACACACACACACACGCACTCACACTCGCACACCTATGCCAACACAGTGGCTGAGATATGTGAAACAAAATATCGGGCAACAGCCGATATTAATAATCATTAATTAAGGCGACTAATTAACGCTGACATTAAAAGACTGCATTTTAATTACGATTTAATAAACACACACACACACACCCCCTCCTCCTCCCACTTTTTAGCTAACATAACCCCCTTGCTTCAGCTTGCATCTTTTGACTTCTGCTTAGCTTTCGTAAACAAAACACAAACATTGATTGTTGTTGTTGCTTTGCTTGACTAGTTTGTTTACATTATTGTTTTTGTTATTGTTGGCGTTCTGCTTCTTCCTTTTCTTCATTTGCTTCTGCTGTGCAGTGCGGGGAAACCCCTCGTAGCATCTCTATTTGGAGCTGCATTTTATTTGCGCAAGCATTCGATTAAAGCGTTTTTTTTAATTCAATTTAACTTGAACAGAACCTAATTGTTTTTCATGAGCAGTGAGCAACAAAAACAGAAACAACAACAAAATACAACAACAACAACAACTATAAGAAACGTGCTTTGCCATTTTTTAGATTTTTTTGTGAGACAAAATGTGGTTGTTGTTGTTGCTGGGATATGTAATTGCATGTGAGTATTTATGTCTGTATGTGTGTGTGTGTGTGTGTGTGTGTGTGTGTGTGTGTGTGTTTCGTGTGTCGGCGCAATTAACTTTGCGTTTAATTTGCAATTATCCAAACGACTCAAACTAATTAGCGCCACTTTGATTAAACTTTACAAAATTTAACAATTTTTTCATGCCTCAACAAAAAAATGCATTAAAAGACAAAACAAAAACAAAATTGAAAACTACGAGAGGAAAAAAAAAACAGCAATAATAAAATATTCATGCAACCACCACGCAGGGGAACAGGCTGAATTTAATTATATTGTAAAAGACGATTCACAAATAGTTCGCAAGTCAACAGGGCGGAATAGAAATTATAGCTTAGCTCATAAATATGTGATCGACTTATGAATATTCGCAGTTGGGCGCTTATCTAACAGATTTCCCAAAAATAGCATATCAATACCATATTATCATCATCATCAACATCGGCGATTGTGAGAAACTTTGTTAATTTAATAAATTCATTCACAGCAAACAAAAGACTTAGGCAACGAACTTGGCCAAACGAAGCATAAGTTAAGCTTAAAATAAAACCAGATGTGGGACTGTTATTATTATAATACACTCATTCAGTTTCGCGTCACGCCAAACTTGTCAATTTATCGATCCCAACAGAGATTAACTAAATTTAACTGACCCACTTAAAACCAATTTTGATTTCATACTTGGAAAAAGGTAAATTCCATTCATGGATTTACTGATTCCTTCTGAATGAGGTGTATGCTACATTTTGATGCATGCAAAGAGATATTTTCAGCATTTAACTAAGCAAACGAGCTGTATACTCTATAAATAAAAAAAAAAACTATATATTCCTCAATTGTCAATGAACTTGTGCAAATCAATGTTGCATTCTGGCAGCGGAATGTGGTTCGAACTGGCACACTTTCAACGCACGTTCGACACTCACCTCTGTCTGCGTAATTGACCAAAACTGTGTAAAATGTAAAATGCCTTTTCCTTTGCTGGTTGTTGTTGTGGTTGTTGTTGTTGTTGTGTTTTTCGATTGAAATTATGCAGAGATGTTGTTGTGTGCAGTGCATAAATTAAATTAACGCTGGCATTGCTGCTGCAGCTGCTGTCGATTCCTTTGGGGACCTATGCACACAATGCTGGAGCTGGAGCTGGAGCTTGTCCATCTGTGACTGCACTGGCTTCTGCTACAGCGACTCCTGTTCTTGCTGCTTTCGTAATTAACTTGTTGCCATAATTGCTTACTTTTGCATTTGTGTGTTGCATGTCACACGCTGCAACATCATCAAACCAGGGCCATGGCAGGCCACTGCCCATTGGCAAGTGCTACAAATTTTCCGTATTTCTGTATTAGTCATTAAACACACCTTCTACACTGAGCGAAACATGTGCAGATGTGCTATCTCATTAGTTATTCTCATTATTTCATTTCCGTTTTGTTAGTACTTTTAATAATGTTTAACTATATCGAAGATATTCTTACTATGAGATTAAAATTCTATAATAATAATTAATGGGCACTTTTCTTATATGTATAGTAATTTTTCAAAAATATTTTCAGTGCTTCCACTAACAAATATAAATTGTTGTTCCCAAAAATTTAAAGTGACTTCTATCAAAGTGGAGACAAAGTTACGTAAGTGTACAGCTTTCTAATCTAAGCTTTGCTCATTGGATCTTTTAGAACGCATTTTTTCCAAGTGTATACACTCTTAATTTTATAACTAAGCCTTAGCCCCCACACAAACACTCAAGCACTCACACACACACATACACACTCAGAGAGAGAGAGTCGCAGACTGACCCTTATAAGCGACAAAACGGTAACGACGTGACTTTTATTATGCACACGAGACAACTTACGGGAGAGGGGTCGAGGAGGGGGCCGGGGGCACAGAAGGTGCAGCGAGACGGTGAGACACCGCGACAACGTTGAAGAAACATTTGGCGCCGCAGCAATTAGTTATCAAAGACGTCGCGCATTGACAAGCAAAAGTCAAAGCACTCTTCGAACCACCCAAAAAACATATATATATATATATATAAAATAACAGCTTTCCTGTTTATATACATATAAAAATATATCGCTCTCTCTCTATATATATATAAAACATTATATAAATGACTCATTGAGAGACAAAAGAAAAGGCATTAATAAAGCCTGTAAGTTGGACAACAATTCGCAGCTCCTGAGCTGCGCATTTAAAGTGCTTGGACCTGGGGCGATCCATCAGGCTAGCTGAGCAAATGGTTGCCCAGCGGCGTAAAGGATTCCGGCAACGCCCCAAATCATGCAAGCGTGTGCCAGAACGAGATGGAAGCAGATGGAAGCGTCGTGCAGCAGGGAGGCAGAAACATGATATTAAAACGAAGCCCCAGCTAAACATTGATCCTTATCGACATGTCAGAGAAGTGACGACGACGACGACAGCAGCAGCAGCAGTAGTAGCAGCAGCAGCGGTAGTCGTTACAGTAGTAACAGAAGCTACGGTAACCACATCCCTGCTTCTGAGCCCAGTTTGCCGGCTGCAATTGGTAGCCGGAACAGCAGCGGCAACAACTTAACACGAGACACAAACACGGCACGCAACCCAAGCCAAAAGCGTTTCCCACAGATCAATGGATACGAGTGTGAGTACTTGTTCTACATGCCCCTAAGAAGCAACACACATACATTGTGTACACATGTGTGTGTGTGTGTGTGTGTAGATATGTGTGTGTGTGTTTTGGGTGCGTCTACTTTTTTAATAATTTTATAACAAAAATATAAAATATTTGAGATTTTAAAATTAGTGTTCTTCGTAAATTGAAATAAATTTAAATTTATTTTTCTTAAATGTGGAAAAAATATATATAAATATTTTTCAAATTAAAAAACAAAATTATCCACTCAAGAAAAAGAAAAAAGATTATCAAAAGAGTGAGCAACTTCGGAAATTAACATTAGGAAAGTTTTAAATATAATAAGATTCAGCTGAAGTTTCACTCGCAGGAGGTTGAAGCGCCTCCACACCAGCGACCTCTGGACTGTTGGCCCTTAGATAAATATTATATATAATGTTATGTATTATTAGTTAAAACCATTTCTATGTGTATGTTATAGATCTTAAAATCACTGTTCACTTATACTGTTTCAAATCAATGTTTTATAGCATTTAAGTATGTTGATTAATGTTTGCCACATAAAAATAAAAAAAAAAAATATTTTTTCCCCTAAACTTATACAAATGGATTGATATTTATTAAAAGTTAGATTAAAGTACATCAACATAAATAAACTAATATGATAGCTAAACCAATGAACCTATCAAAACAATATTTGGAAAAAACAGTATTATTTTAATTGCGTTAGATTTATTAAAAAAAAAATATTTTTAAAGTTTAGTCTCAAATCAAACTAAATGAGGAGTTAAGTTATGAAAGAAAGTCATATCAATTTCTTTAAAACAATTTTTAAAATAGTTAACTATATATTTTTATATAGTTTTTTATAAAGATAACTTTAGAGATTTGGAGAGTAAAATAAGTTAAGAGGCATTTGAATAAGACATAACATTCATAAAATAAAATAAATCAAATCAAGTTGCCAAATGAATCAAAAAGAAAAAACTACTACCAAAATAGCCCCACCTGTTGAGTTTTGACAAAATTTTGAAGAGATAAGGTGGGAGATTGGAATAAATAAGTTAGTTATGTTTGGTATTTGATAATATCAGTTTTAACGACTTTTGAAGCGATCTCGAATCGAAGACTTGAATGCATAATTTAAATCAAATATGCACTAATTAAATATATTAAATAATCATAAAACGACGCTAGAGGGGCATTATCCACGCCTCCTTAGCTTATCTATCGACATGTGTTGGGTCTAAACTGTTGCTGCCGCAGTTGTGTTTGCTGTTGTTGTTGTTGTTGTTGTTTTGCTCTTGGCCATTTGCATAGGCCCCTACGCAGCTGCTAATGAGCTATCTGGCTTTTGTTTCTTCTTTATAACTTTGGTGCGTAGGTGTTTAGCGTGTAAGATTAGATTAGGCTAATCAGGTAGTGGAGATCTCAACTGTGGATGACCATCGAAGCGAACATCAAAAGCAGCTCCGTCTGAAATATCACACACTCTCAAACACACACACCAACACACACACACACACCCTCAGGTATATGGACAAAGCGAGAGAAGAGCCGTTAAATGCCGAGGCGTAAACTTTAAATAGGCGTCTCTTAGATGCTGTACAAGTAGAGAGCAGTTGCCACTAATTGCCGATAATTAACTCGAGGCTCGGAGTCGACGTCGACGGCGTTGCAATCGAAATGCAATTTATAATTTCTGCTCGCAACAAATTAAAATTGCCAATGGAAGCATTTGAGGCATGCAACTCATATGAAATACGGCGCAAAATCTGACAAGCAAAGAACAACATCATAAAACAAGTAAAAATGCCCATGACGGGAGTGCTCGACTAGCAGTTATCCCGGATTAGGACACAACTATAAAGAAATGTAAGTGCAGGGCGTTAATATTTTACCATCTCAGATGATGTAACAACATCCTAGAGATATTACTAGAAAAGATTGATTATATATACCTTTACTATCTTTGAAAATGTTATTGAAGTTAATGTGTTGTTAAGATGAGTAAGAATTGTAAAATATTGCTACAGATGGAAACCAAATTCATGGGAGTCCAGCTCAAGATTCTTTTCTTAGATCTGGCAGAGCTGCAACGGACATCTGGGTGAAGTCTTTCTTCACACATTTCTGTGCTTACAGGGTATAGAAATGTGAAATAAAATAGGACGTTGCCGCTGCAAAGTGCAGCTGCTGCCACGAAGCGACCGACTGGAGACATTTTTAGGCGTGCCCAAAAAAGGAGCAGACCGAGCAGGTCACTAATTTGCCATTTAGGCTGGCATTTGTGGCATTTGTGACAGGCCCAAAAAGCCGCTTAAAAGTTCCAATATAATGGCTTAATGTAAGAGTCAAGCGGGTCAACAAGAGCTGATAATTAACAATTTCAGGTGCCATTTTTGTGAGTTGAAACTTTTCAGATCGTTTCGCATTTTCAATCAGTGCAGTGCAACTCTGCAATTACCTGAAAATCTTATTAAGTTTTGTTTGTTTTCATCATTATTTTCACGGCTGATCGGTGAACCGGTGATCCGTTGATTCGTTGCCCATTTTCGGCCATTAAGAGTGAAAATCTTGTGTAAATCGAATTATTTGTAATTTATGGTGTGGCAGTTGTTGAATAAATGGAGGTTATTACCAGGCCAACAACTGGCAACAACAACTGCTAACAACAACAACAACTGGCAACGAGCCAAGAGTCTTGCTGGCTTGGCCTAAACCAATAACCATTAAGCGTGCTAAAATCAATCGACCCCCTCGCTTGCTTGCATCCCCCGCCTTTTCGACTGTTTTGGGGTCCAAGACCACGGAATCCTCCTCCTCTCAGTTAGCTTGTGGTTGCAATTTGCAGACGATTTGCGGTTGTAGATCTCTCTGTGTGTGTGTGTTGGTAACAAAGACACAACATGGCAAACATGGCTGGTGGATGAGTTGCACTTGGCTTGTTTCCAGAGCCAAACTGGTTCAAAGAGATTATCGATTTTCAATTACCAGAGGCGAGTGTGCGGCTAAGTAGTTTGGTTTTTGTTTGGTCTAGCAATTTTCGTAACTGCAGCTGTGGATACGGTCAGCAGTTATATATATATATATACACACAACTTATATCCAAGACTATTTAGTAAGAGGACACCAGGCAACAAAACATAACACTTACGATCTGTAATCCACAGAGCATCAAAGATATACACACTTAATCTGGCACTAAAAGAACTGATGTGAGTAGAATTCTTAGAAATCTAGACTGAATTTAGTTTCAATAGTGAATTTCAAAGCTTTAAAAGATTTAATGTTTATGAATTTATCACAAATGCATTACTTTTATCTCAAAGTAATAACTTGATTTCTAAAGCTCATAACTCAGTTGCTCAAACTAAATTATATGGAATACAAAGCATAAACTGGAACTTATCCTTGGGCAAGCCAAGTTTTCCGAAAATTAAATGATATTCAAAACAAATAAAATCTCACACAGTGTAAAAGTCAACTATCGTAATGGGATAGTGACCCACCATAGACCAAAGGTTTATCTTCATAAGAAACATAATTGCTTCAAGCTCGATAAACTCTACGAGCAGAAAAGCAATAAAATTCAGTTAAAGCTCAACGTGTGCAGAGTTGCCAGGCACAACTGAGCTTTAACAATATGTTTAAACTCTAAACTTGTTGATTAGTGTGTTATAAGAGAGCAGTGAATGTCAAGGAAATTAAACAAATTAAAAGCGACACTCGGCAGCGTGTTCCCAAACGGCAAAAACAACATATCATACACACACATATATACATATATATATATATATGCCGCATATATCTTATCTATCAAATCGTTTAACATTTATAACCCGTTTGCTTAGACTCGTCGTCTGCGTCGGCCGCGTCTTTCTATGAATGAAAGCGGTTTTTTTTTCTCCCTCGACGTAATCAGCTAGCTTATCCCAGGGGCTGATTGAGCAGACAGACGATGAAAGCGGAGGCAGCTGCTTGACTGCTTTTGGCCAATCTTTGGGCTATGCTAATCGCTTGACTTATAATTAATTAATTAGTTAGCCGGATGGGTTGTTTGCGGCACGTGAGAGCGACGCTCAGTTAACTTCAACTGCATGTAAAATGTAGTCGCATTGGCAAGTTCGTGGCCTAAGTCTTTTGTATTTGCAGCTGGCAAAACGGACGAAATTTAATCAAAAAAACACAAAAACACAAAAAAAAAAAAAAAAAAGTTCAAAACAAAGGTAGAAAAAATTGTTCATAAATGCAGCATGAAAATTGCGCATTTAATGACAACAATTTGTGTAATGGATTTTCATGTTTTCGTAATTGAATTTATTTTAATTTAAACCAAATTGCACAGCAGGCAGACCGAGCTGCAGCTTCGTATATAATTTTATGCGCTCACGCCGGCCGCTACGCTAATTGATTATAATTCTGTCAGTCGCCACCGTCGCGTCGATGAGGCAGCGATGCTGGGATGCTGATGCTAAAGAAGCTATAGCTCTGGCTCGAGTCCACGTCCATGTCCATGTCCATGACTGAAAGCTTTTGCTCCACATTTCGCGCATTATTTTCGCGCTCGTTAAAAGGCAAGAGGAATGAAGCGAGACAGACAGAGAGAGAGAGAGGGACTGAGAGAGAGAGAGAGAGAGAAAGAGGCTGACCGGCTAACTCATCTCAAGATGCATCACTAGCCTGGCAGGTGTCTTCTTTTTTCCGCTTTTTGTCGATCGTTGCAGGCTGTTAATAAATACTTGTATTCGATTTTCACTTGCTGCGAGGTGTCTGAAAATTGTTGTTGCTGCCTCGGATAATACACATGCAATTATTATATTGAACGCAATGACTTCCGTTCGAAGTTCGGCGTCCGTTGCATGCAGTTGGCCCCTTTGGCTACGTTTGACGCTGCTGTTGCCACAATTTACTTTTTATGAATGCCAATGGTTTTTTAATTAATTGACTGTAGTCGATGTAATGCTTATTTTTCAATACAACCCTTGAGCATTCATTTCGATGGAGACCCTAATTTAGATGAGAATTAATTGCATTGAGCAGAGGTCAGTTTCAGTTTCAATTTGTATTCCAAAACCTACCTAACAAAGTATTTCTATTTATTTATTTATTTATTTGTCAAGTAAAGTCAATCGACACCAAAAATACAAAAATTAAAAATTGGAATTAAATTAAATTTTAAATAAAATTAAAATTTTAAATAAATTAAAAAATAATAAAAGATTTATACGATATATAAGAATGTATATTTATTATTATTTTTTTATTTTTTGTATTTTAGATTTCTATGAAGCTAATAGCTAATTATAATTTCATAATATTTCATGTATCAAAGATCGGCAAAGCTCTCTCTCAGCCTTAGCTACCTTAGTTGGGTATATTTTATATTCTTGGTCAGTTTAATGTTTAATGTGCATTTTATGACTTTGCATAAGTAGATGGTTTTTTGAACACAAATCTTAAATTAATTACAGTCAATTAATAAAAATGCAAAGCGCTCGTTAAAGTTTTAACGGCTTTTATATGCCAATAAATTCTATGTGCGGTATTCAAATAATTTCAAATCAAATATCGAATTAAAATTTTAATTTTGATTATTTTTCGTTTTTTTGTTTTATTTTTTTTTTTTTGTTGCTGTTTGAGTATCTCTTTTACCGAAGCGAGGAGTTATTGTTAGTGGAGTTTGCGTTGCACGCAGTTCATTAAAGGCGCTTAAATTGTATTTCATTGTGGGCAGCAGGCGTTGCCCGTTGAGCTGGCCGAGCGCCAGAAGCGCACAAATCCAATTTAACTGCAGCCAAAGACGGAGATCGAACGCCAGCCGCAAGACCAGATCCACAACCACATCCCAGATCCATGATCGAAGAT
The DNA here is from genome assembly GCA_035042185.1 of Drosophila kambysellisi. Classification (NCBI taxonomy): domain Eukaryota; kingdom Metazoa; phylum Arthropoda; class Insecta; order Diptera; family Drosophilidae; genus Drosophila; species Drosophila kambysellisi. Next base: position 1,198,523 of record JAWNLS010000945.1, on the reverse strand, counting down.
CCAAGCCGAACCGAACCGAACCGAGCCAAGACCGAGTCGAGTCGAGTCGAGTCGGGCCATGAGCGACCCCCTGTGCGTCTCATTGTCGTAAATCACACATTAAAATATTTATTTGTATTTTTACTTGTTTAAAAATTAGTTAAAAGCCCCCGGCGGGACGCAGACAGAGAGAGCGAGAGAGAAAAAGCGACAGAGACGGAGACAGGGAAACCGATCGCAGTCGCAGTCCGAAAAAAAAAATGAAAACAAAAACAAAAAAAAAAGCAAGAAGAAGAAACAAACAACGCCAAACTGAAACTTGTGCTTTTGTTGTGTGAGTGAATTTTAATTTCCTTTTTATGATATTTTAATTTATTTCAGCGTAAATCAAAACCAAAACGAGCTGCGCTCCACAGTCGATACCCCCAGAGTGAGAGAATACTCCCGGCGCTAGAGTGGCGAGCGTGTCGTGAGTTTGCCTCACGTGACACGCACGAATAGAGCTCAACCTAACCAGACTACATTTTGGATTGCACAAGTTAAGTACAATTTAAAATAAATTATTTATTACAACAAAACATTAAAAATCCAAAAAGAAAGATAATATGAAAAACAATTATAACAGTAATACATTAATATATAGAGATATATGAAGACACGCGCCCATCCCTAATCGTGAGCACGGCCAGGGTATGCCAGAGGCTGTACTTTTAATAAATTAGATTACTCTGCAGCAGCGGCGCTTGCAACGCGCGAACTGCATAAATCGTGGTAGGCTTCAGTTGAGGGACTCCAACTTCCAAAAGCTGGGCAGCAGCAGCAGCAGCAGCAGCAACTGGAAAAACACGCGCAGCCGACTAAAGATTGCTTTTTCACAGCTTGTGGTACGTCCGGCTTTGTTTATTAATTTGACGTTTCCAGTTGCAGGTCGGCGTCGCAACAAACTGTATACATTTTTTTCCAGACTTCTTTCTGGCTGCGCGTCCATTGGTGGCGGTTGGGGCGTGGTCACAACTCCCACAGCAATTAGACCGACCGGCGCTATCCAATTTATGCGACTCCGCCGTTCGATGCTTAATTTAAAATCCGCTTGGGTTTCATCTAATTAACGCCGGCCGCCTCGTAAACAACAGCCAACGAAATAAGACTGCAGAAAATAATGCAAAGCAAAAAGCTGCCCGGATTGCATTAAAAAGCTTAAAGCTCTGCAGCTCTGCACTTTGTCAACAGATGTCGCTTTAGTCGCTTCACTCTTATACGCTGTAAAGTATGCAACGCTTGGAAGTGCCAACAAGCTCGAGTTCAAAGTCCTGTTCCCCAGCTAGGCTACCGCCCACGCTGCCTGCGCCCACAAGCATCACTGTTAAGACACGCAACACGTTGGCTTACAGCTTGTTGCGTGCTCACACTGGAAGTGTTCATTTTGTGTGGGGTAATGCTAACAGCGCTTAAACATAATGAATGCTGCAACAGAGCGCTGTTATCAACTGCTGTGCTGTTATTAATTTTGCACGTATGAAATTAGTGTCGTAATAGGAAGGGGAAGGGGTGTTGTGTTGACAGCGTATGTTAAAGATGTCAACGGTTAAGTTAATGTAGAAACTCTGTTCGCTCCTAAAAGCATATGAAGCTGTGTAGTCTTTATGCCCGACTACTTTGCCTGGCAAGTGAAAACCAAACATAAACCACCATCACCCCACCCCCCCCCCCCCACACCCATGCGATTTGCATACACATTTTAAAAGAGTGCTGTAAAGGGTGGAGTGGTGGGGGGTTGTGCTTCGGCATTTGAACTAAGAAGAGGAAGACTTCGCTAACTACTGAGCGGACTTGTGGAATTTTTCTCTTCTTCATATTATTTTTTACATGCATATGCAGGCAGACGGCAATGCGACGCCTCCTTGGGTTTGTCACCCACACACATCCTGCAGGCTATCGGGGCTGCCTGCGAGTCTAACTGAGCACATAAGTCCTTTTTTAAATCTATGCGAATTCTTGTCATGCATGCGAATCTAATAAGTGGAATGTTTGTGCCACATTGCTTGACATCTACTTGATTTTGTTGCACAGCCAAGTCAAAATCTTATCATCTTCCTTTGCCTGATATCCTTATTTATAACATAAGCGATTAGCTGCCTTAGCATCAGGAATGTCCTGACTCTGACTTCATCCGTTTTATGCATATACATATATATATAGTATGATGTAATGAGTTTCTTTTGGAATCGAACACTATATTGAATAATCTAATCTTCTCACAATATTAAAATATTTTAGTTACCTAAAAAAAAATGAATACATCCCATTTTTGTATTAAATATTTTATTCATAGTGTTTATCGTAAGGCCCGAATTATAAATGATAAATCGTATATAGTAGTTATAGGAATCGGGCTGAACAGCTTCTCAGCGAGTATTCGTAGCTATGAGTAAATTCTAATGAACATCGTTTCGCATTTATTGGTTTTGGGTATACAAATAACTCTTTCAGATTTCAATTGCAACATCAAAAATTAATTGAGAATTTTACTTATTTCCTTATTTTTAGTTACTATATAGTTTCAAAAGTCATTATCGTTTCCTTTTCTTTGTTCAAAAGTTGCAACTGTGCAGCTGTAATTGGCTAATCAATAAGTACAATAAAAACATGAGTTGAAAATTACTTTTTGCACTTGTGAAAGTTGGAAATTATCGAGCTATTTGAAATGAAAGCGCACTCGAAATCTGAAACAGTGCCAATAGAAAGTCTTGAGTGGTAAGCAAATTGCTTTAGTTGCCTTCCTGCTCCTCCTTCGGCTGCTCCTTAAGGTCATCCATCTTCTCTTGCTCCTCTACTGTTTGTGGCTCCATCTCCTGCACCGTCTTCTGTTCTTCTGCTACTTGCTGCTCCATCTGTTTCTCCTCTTTCATTTTCTTTTGCTCCTCTGCTGCTTGCTGCTCCATTCCGTTTTGTGCTTCTGCGGGGAAGGGCAGGGCACGCAATCGTTGCACCATATCCTCCAGTGACTCCACCTGCATTTGCGGCACATCCTTGACCTTCTCCGATTCCGTTGTGTCCCTGAGCTTCTTCTTATTGGCATCCTCGTGTCTGACAGTTGCGCACAGCTGCGTCAAGACTGGTGGTGCTCTGGCCTGAGGTCTGTTTGCTGGCACTGTTTTTGGTATGGCACCCGTGGACCGCAGCTGTTGGGCCAATTGACTGGCTGTGGTTGTGATTGTGGCACTGCAAGCAGCTTCACTTGCTGGCTCCACGGTGCTGGCAATGTTATTGCTGCTCGTCTGCTGCTCCAGTACAGACTCGAGGACTTCTGCCTCCTGTCGCTTGGTCGCCTCACGCTCGGCTATGCGATTGATCATCGCAGTTCCCCGCTCGGATGTGTGACTTAGGCGTGCGATCAACTCGTTACCCTCCAGTTCCATGCGACGCAAACGCTCGGCGCGATTTGCCGACACTCTCTCGATGTCCTCCAGACGCTCTTCAACTGTCTGCGAGATGCTGGCCACTGTTAGAGTTTCCATTGGAGTCTGCTCGCTGGGGCTGCCATGACGTTCGTGTAGTGTGTCCAGCCTGTGGGTTAAGGTCTCACCTCGCTCCGTATTGCGGGCCAGCTGTTGCAGCAGCTGTTGACTCTCCTGCTCCATGCGCTGCAGACGTGCCGCACGGCGTGACGTATAGGATTCCTCCTGTTCCGTTAACGGTGAGCTCGTCTTGGCTGGATCCTCCTCGGAGCTGCCCTCGGGACTGGGTGCACGTCGAATGCGATCCAGCGACTTCTTAAGATAGTGACCACGATCTGTTGTGCGTTTGATGCGTTGCAACAACTGTCGTGATTCCTCCTCGAGGCGACCCAAACGCTCGGAACGCTTGCGTGTGTACTCCTCCTCACGTGGCGTAAGGCAGCCCGACGCTGGTGCGGAACTGGCACGCGTCATGCGCTCCAAACGCTTGCGATTGATGAACTCTTCCAGTGGCACTGCATGTTGCGCGGGTGCCATGTCATCCTGAAACCGACATAGCTGTATTTCCAAACGTTCCCGAGTATCGGAAGTCTCCAGCACTTGCTGGATGAGTGATTGGCACTGTTCCTCCAGTTTCTGTATGCGACTAGCGGTGCCAGCATCCGCTGTTGTTGGCGATGGCGAGGTGGTAGCTGTGGCCACAACCTTGCCACGCTGCCGGCTGCGTGAACTGTGCGTCGTCTTGGGCACCGCGCCACGTGTTGTGGCAGTCAAAACATCAGCGTCCAACTCGAACTCCTCGTTAACTTCACGCCAGCCACAAGTGGGTGGCGCACTATTCCAGCGCAGCGTAATCTCCTCGGTGTTGTCCTCCTTGTCAGCCGCAGCTGTTCCTGTTGCTGATGCTGCTGCTGCAGCCGCCTGGCGACCCGGTGATGTGCTCTGCATGCGTTTAATTTTGCGTGTGTGCTCAAATTGATCCCTCAAGTATTTACGTCGACAATGCACCGACGAGGAGGCCAACTCCAGTTCATCTGGAACAATTGATGCTGCTCCTGCTTCCGCCGCCGCTGACGTGTCCTCATCCGACTGCGGCCCAGAGTCGCTGTAACCACTTTCCGCCGAGTGATGTGCATCCTCGAGTTTCCTGCGCGCAAATTCGCGTCGCCAATCATTGCATTGCTCCTGACTCTCATCGTTTATGGCCCGGGCTGCGGCCCATTTGCGTCGACAGTACTCCAACTCGTCCTTCAGCTCGGTGAGCAGGCGACGCTTCTGTTGCAGCTGATAGCGCAAGATTTGCTCCTGTGTATGCAGCTGACGATGCTGACGTTGCATTTTACCAACCAGATGCCAAGTTTTCGTCAGCTCCAAGCTGACCGCACTCAGACGCTTCTCCTGCTCGTTCAGCCTGTTATCCAAATGGCAGTTGAGCGTCTTCAAACGATTCGTTTCCTTCACCAGCGATTTTTTCTCCATTATTAAATCCTAGTTGGAGGCGAGTTATAAATATAGCTTAATTATGCGATTATTTATCGGTAAGTTAACTGGGCTACAAGTGTTGCTGTGTCTATCTTTTTGTATATATCTTAAATGTTTACTTAAAAATCGCCCAATAAAATCGCTAAAATTAACTTCAACTAGAAATTTAAGTTTTAACCTAAATTTTCCTTGTCTAGGAAAACCCAAGCAAAACCATTTGTCAGAAATTTTCAATTTGTATTTTGGTAAGAGTATACCTAATATTAATCTTCAGCCTAAAATAGCTGCACATCTATAACCCTAAAATCCACACTTGGACATTCTGCCCACCTCATCGGCTCCAATCTCTTTGTACTTAGTCAAGGAACCTAGATAAAGGGTGTATTTAGATTTTAACTTCATTTGGTGCACCTCTTTGAAAGTGTCGCAAAATCCCAAATGGAGAGCCCAAATTCTTGGTCGCATTGCCTTCGATTTATTGTTGCCTTTCACTTTTTCTATCCACTGGCACCCCCCAAAAAGTGTGCAACATGTTTTGTGCCCGACCGATAAATTCAATTATGTGCACAACAACTGAGCGCCCACTTTGCTGACACAACGTCCTTCCTATGGAGTGCTCCTATCTCTACACCCCATCCTTTGCACCGCTCCACAACTGTCGGGCAGGACGTCAGCAATAATGAATCTGCCGCCTGCTTGGCCTGCACTTTACTAAATAAAGCGCTTAAGTGAATAATGCAAAACTTTGCAGCAGTCCACGAAGAGGAATCAGAGCTAGACCGAGCACCCGGCCAAAAACCAGGCGGAGAACGGGGCACACTTCTGCCTAACAGATCAGGGAGGGAAACAAACTGGCTACACAAAGAGAAAAGACTTAAAATTAAGTAGAAATTAATTTTAAGTTGAAAATAATAAAACGAAAGGTTTTTATAATTTCTAAAAAGTTGAAATGTTAAAAAAATACTTCATATTTGAGGTAAAATTAATATCCAGCTTTTGATATTTTTGTAAATATGTCTATCTATTATAAAACACCTACCCAATTTCAACTGGTTTTACATAAAACTAATGGAAACATATTAAGTATTGCATATTCTATAAATGCCATAGCATATACATTTATCTTAGTGTAGAAAGATGCTGGTGCACTTCATCAGGCAACCCGGAAACGACAACTAACAAGCCCGATTGTCCGCAGCACTTGAGAGCCCCCTCCCTCTTCCAGTTGCGGGATCCACTGCACTTACCTTCAGCTTGATGTAGGTCTTGCTGACGCTTAGCTCCGGGGTTTTGCCTGTTGCAGCTGTTGTAGTTGTAGTTGTTGTTGATGTTGCTCTTGTTGTAGCTGCTGCTGCTGCTATTCTTGTTGTTGTTGGTGTTGCTGTTGTCGCTCCCGTTACCATGTTGTGGCTTGGCTCGCTTGCTCCTGCTGCTGCTGCTGGGTGCTCTTCAAACTGCACACGCTCGATTTTGTGGTGACTCAAGAGTTCCATCAACACTTTGCAAACTTTTGGCAAGTTGCCAATGATTTCTTGAGCCATGGCAACTTTTCCCATAATTTCGGGCTCATGGCTTTTTAACGAAGCCACAGCAGCGGTCGCTCCCCCGCTCCGTCTCCGGTGCTTCCTGCCACCGGTCCCGTGCCGAGCACAGTCTGTGCTGTCCTCCCCCACAGCTAAGTTGATGTGGTCTGGTGTCGGTGTTGCACTTCGACTTTTGTCACTATCCTCATTCTCAGCCTCATCCTCATCCTTCTCCTTGTCTTTCTCCTCCTTCTCCTTTTCGGATTTGGCCGCCTGCTCGACCAGTTCGAAGAGCAACTTGGGCAGTGAGGCGCCATCGCTGCAACTGCCTTCCGCTTGTGTCATCTCATTCAACAGGTCGCGATTCTCCTCTAGCATTTCTGTCAGCCGATCAATATCCAGATTGTTCTTGCCATTGAAACCCATCACTAGCTGGCTAACGAGCTATCGGATGAACAGTGAATTAGTTTGTGAGGATGTGTTGATTATGCATGTTACAAGCTTAACCTTAGCTTATAATAATTTCCTTATTGTCAGCAATACAGCTTTGTATATCTTATATCTTAAATTGGGAGTATATATTTCGTCAAATCCAAGTAAAAAGTTAAAGTAATTTTGAGAGTAATCATTCCTCTTCTGTCAATTAATACTTTTTATCTGGGAGTTTGTTTGCAATGTTGTATCTATCTATTTCTGTACATCTAAGTTAATTTCTTAAAATCCAAAATGTAGTTCTAAGTATCCCTTTTAAACCTTCCATAATATTAGGAACGTTCTTGCTCTATCTTCATCCTAAATGCTTTCTTTTCGAGTAATGCCACATTTTCACTTTTTTATATATTGCCAAAATATGCTCAAAATATCTTTGCGATTGAACTGTTTGTAGGGTATGTTTACAGGGTATATATATATGTGTGTGTGTGTGTGTGCCTACCAGATTGACTGCGCTCACTTGTTCCTTGAGCGCACGCTTCTCGTATTTGTGCTCGCTGCACTCCTCACGCAACTTGGCCAGCTCATCGTTGGCTGTTTCCAGCTCCTTGAGCAGCAGTTGATTGCGCTCCTCAAAGCTTTTCGTTCTGCGTAAAATATATTAGAAGGAAAATTGTAAGTGGCACACTGAATGCAACACACTGGCAACTGGCAACATACTTTTCCTGCTCGGCAGTAAGTTCATCCCTCTTAATCGAGATTAGACGTTGCAAATTCTCATATTCTGCAGCTGCAACACGTTGTCGCTCCTCGTACAATTGTCGGAGCTGGCGTATGTTGACTAATTGACGCTCGTACTCCTGTCGCAGGTTGTTGGACATGATCTTCATTTCGCGCTCACTGAACGAGTTCTCAATCTGCTGCAGCTTCACCTTGAGCTACGGATAAATGGTTGAGTAAGCTAAATTATAACTTGGATTCCATTTGCTCATACCTGTGCACATTGCTCCTCTTTGACGCTGAGCATCTGTTTGCAGCAACAGATTACCTCCTTAAGAGTGCCCACTTGTCGCTGCACCACATCCAATTCACCTCGCAGCGAAAGATTTTCGGCATTGGCCAATTGCAGGGCTAGTTGGGCATTGGCCAGCTCAATGTTGGCATGTCGACTGCGACTGCTCGGATTCTCATCATCCGTGTCCACCTCCTCTTCTTCGGGTTTATTTGTTGATGTTGGGCTCTCGTCGTCTTCTTCTTTTTCTTCTCCTTTTTGGCCTTCCCGTTGCTGTCGCTTGCGTAGCTTTTGATTTTCTGCCTGTTCTTTGGCCAGTTGCTGGCGCAGATTCGTCAGCTCATCGCGCAAATCCTGCACCGCATTTTGACGCGACAAACGTTTGGTGGCCAGCTGCTCCTTGAATTGCTCCATTGATGGATCATCCTCGGGTGTTGTAGTTGTTGCTGTAGTTACTGTTACCGCTTGCTCATCTTTGCCTTGTTGTTCTGGTTCCATTTTTATAGAGTTCTCCACTGGCTGCACTTGCTGCAGTATTAGATTCTCGTGCTCTATCTTGTGCCACCAGGGCTCATCCTCAGCCTCAGTCGTTGCCGAAGATGTTGCGCCACCCACACTCAACGCTGGCTGCTCTTCGGCTGATTCATGTGCTGGCTGTGACGACTCCGCGTTGCCCATTCTTGCTGCAAATGTTTATCTGATTTTTATCGTTTTTCCCCTTGTAGTTGAACAAAGAAACGATCTGGTGCTTCTGGTATGCGAAATGCACTCAATTTATTGCAGTATGTTCCTTTTTCTTGTTATTGCCAGCTATTGCGTATGTTTACTTTTTGTGGCAGACGTTGAAATTTACGTTAATGCGACTTTTCAGATTTTTCAGCAGCAGCAGCAGCAACAAAAAAATAAAGCAACACAAAGAATCTGCTGAGTGTGGCAGTCAGCTGCCTGCTGATCAGTTGGACCGTTTCAAGTTGAACAAAAAACCAACACGAAACTTGGCACACACATATGCACAAATGTATATGTATGCATAAATATATATATTTAGATAAATAGTTCGAAACACACGCCCGATTTCGCAATTTTTTATTGACTTTCACTTTTTAACGTATTCAAAATGACTCGTGGCAGAAAAGATATTAAAGTTGAATTGCTATATTTATATGGGCAAATATAAGAGCAACTAAAACACTTCTTTGTTAGCCAAAAACTTTAGTTTATAACACGTATTAAAGTAATTTTATAGTATACATATGTTTCGATGTATGCATATGTACAATGTGTGAGTGGAAAATTTTCGATTTTCTATCCGCTGCGAGGAACTTTTCACTTGGCCAGCTCGTGAAAAACTGAGAAAATCTCTTCTAATGGCATGACTATTTTTAAATAGACATCTCTGGCCGCTGAGAAGATCTCTACGCCAGCTCTCGGTCATGGCTGCTCGGAGAATGCTTTGTTTCGTTCTGCATAGAAAACAATCATGGCACACGTTGATCATGCCAGGATTCTCTGAATTTGTTGTTGTTGTTGTTGTTTTTATGATATTGTTGTTGTGTGTTTTCCCCGAATTCCTTAATTTGTGTGATCAAATCTAGATGCTAGTAAGATGCATTTTAATTAAAAAAAATTGTGTCACATGAACAATACGATTTAAATTTAGCCACGACACGTCAAGTGGGATTATGACTAACAGACAGACAAATAAAACAGTTGCCACATTTGATCAAAACAGAATAAATTGAAAAGCATTCATTACCTTGGCACTGAAAGATCAGCAGACAAAACTTGCATAGATATTCAGATGACATGGGAGAACCGTTAGCTTCGATGTGCTGCATATTTTATACCCTGTAAGGGAAATTAGCGATATAATTAATATATATATTAGATTTCTTCTTTTTATTGTTCTGGAGTCAGCTTTATATAAATATAGAGGTATGTTTATATTAATCTCAGGCTGATAAAATTCTTTTGGATACGTTAAAGTAGTAAACTATTTGGATTAAATGCTATTACCAAATGAAGAACCGGCCCCAAGTGCCTTTTTGTATAATATATTTTTCACGAGTTTCAATTTCAAGTGAAAATCGTGTTTCCCATTAATAATTTAGTATTGTTCTAGTGATCAAACGAAAGACGAATTCTTTTTAAAAAATCTGGGGTTTTTCATCATGTTTTGATTGTCGAAAATTTGAAACTGGGTTCAATTTTTATGGAATGTAATTATATAATAATTTTAAATGAAATATATGCGTTAAATATAAAAGATGATTAAATTTAGAGGTCAATCAACGAATAACAAGTTACAAATATGAAAAATCTGTTGGGTTTTGTAAGTGGAGAATTTTGACTTTAAATTTTCAAAAATTCGAATAAATTATATTTTTCTTAGTTACAATTTAAATAAACTTTTTCACCCACTAGGCTTATATACAATTAAGTATCTCATCGTATGAGGTCTAGCGAAGAGCTACAAGTCTTGACTATAATACGATGCTCGGCTGGGATTCAGACAAACAAACTGTGGCCACATTACTCACCTAGTAAGAAAGCAAACAAATTTGAGTCTCTAAATAATAGAGGGGATATCTTTAGTGAGTAGTATGTTTATAGCGTAGCGCATTTGTGCAGATTGTGAATGTTTTCATTGTTGTTTTTTTTTGTTTTTTTTAGATGCACTTGCAGAGAAAGTTTTTTGGCCAAAAGTTTCAAATGAAAATGCATTTTGCAACAGATTTTTCCACTGGCAGCGCCAATTTCATTTTATTTTTTTTTTTCGGCTAACTTGGCCATTGTCGACGACGGCATTTGAAAAAGTGGGAAACACGCAGCAATGACTTTGAATGAGCCGAATGTGAAGAAGAGTGTCGAGGGAAAAGGGACAGATACACTCACATTCGGTAGGGTTTTCCTGCTGCTGCTGCTGCTGAGTGTCGCCCACGCAGCCAAGGGGGAAGGCGCTGGAGAGCGGACGAGAGTGAAGTGCGACAGTGGGAGAATTGAGCGAGTGTGCAGCTCAGGCATGAAAATGAAAATCAACAATGCAATTTGCCATGTTGCCTCTTTGTTAGTCCGGGCCGAGAGAAAAAAAAATATAAAATATATATGCGACTAAAACTTGAAAGCGCGTTTGCCAAAGTTGGTAACCAACCACGCCCCCATCCTATCGACATCGCCCCAAACGCCGCCCGTCCTGCAGTCTTCATTAAGTTTTGGTTCAGATTGCACCAGGCAAATGTGCTGCAGCGAAAGTAGCAAGAAGCAAGCACAGTGCCAGCAAAAAGTTGATGCCGCACTGCAAAGGGGAGGCGGAACGAGATGTTGTGTGTTTGAGAAAATGTGCATTGTGTTCATTATAATGGAATAATAAACAGAAGCGCTAGTGTTGCTGCTGTTGTTGTTGCTGCTGCTGCTGTTGTTATCGCTTGGCTTCTCGTGTTTTCTGAACTTACAGCCGCGTTCTTCTTTGACTCGCCAAAGTTAATAATAACTAATGGAACTTTTTAGCTTCATTATGCCGGGTTGTCATACATTTGGTAACTTACATACATATGTATACATAAGTGTTAAAGTAGCAAACAGGCTGTCTTCAACAGACTGTGTCAAGCTGCAAGCCCGGCCCCATAAATAACGCAACAAACTTGCGGCAACAACAAAAAGACTGCAAGACAAGCAAACAACTTCATTAAGCGGACAACACGTTGACACTTCGGAATTGTGGTTCATTTCCGTTTAATGCGCATTTATACATACAAATCGTGGCAGAACCTACGTGCTTATTTGTCCTTGCAGGAAATCAGTCATCTTATCTTTTCGCGTGCAACACACTTCTAAACTACTTCACATTTAAATATCTAATACGATTATGGCGCGCAAACTGCTGTCAGCAGTGCACGAATTTGTGCAAATAGAAGATCACGCTAAACCTGTTCATACTTTACGTCATAACAGTCCAATTAGCATTGCAGCTTGCAATTCGGACTGTGTGACGTCACGTAACTGACACAATATTAGCGTGTGACCTCTTAAGATCAAACTATGAAACATTGCAACAGATTGGCAGCACAGCCGATAACCACCGACAATTATCGATTACTTAAACAGCAGCACGTGCAACGGGAAGAACAATTTAATTTTGTTTACGTTTTTTGTGCGAGAATTCTTGAATAATGGACGACATGAAAGACTTTCCAGTGCTGACGAATTCACGGCCCGAATTCAAACAAATACCCCAAAAGTTAAATAAGGTAAGCGAACGTTTAACTGCACGCACAAATTTCATTACAATGTGTCGTCTCCAGCATCTGGCTAATTTGGGAGCACCGCATGTGAATTCTTTTGATGAAATGCTAAGTGTGGGCCTGGAGAATTTGGCCAAGTACATGACACCACAACAATTTCAAACAGCTGCCGGTGAGCGAATTCATCTCAAAGTGGAGAGTATCTGGATATCAAAGCCACAGGTCCCGCTGGACGTGATTGATGTGCGCACAAGGGAAACGTACCCAACCGATGCGCGTCAATTGCATGCCTCGTACTCGGGGCTATGCTCCCTGCGGCTGGGCTGGAGCGTGAACGATCTAGACAAATCAGCGATTAATGTGGATCTGGGCGAAGTGCCAATTATGCTACGCTCGAAAGCATGCAATCTAGGTCGGGCCAGTCCTGCAGAGATGGTTAAGCATGGCGAGCATGATAGCGAATGGGGTGGTATCTTTGTGATACGCGGCAACGAGAAGATCGTACGCATGCTCATCATGACCCGACGCAATCATCCGATTTGTGTGAAGCGTTCCTCATGGAAGGATCGCGGTCACAATTTCAGCGAACTGGGCGTTATGGTGCAAACTGTGCGGGATGACGAGTTGTCGCTGACAAATACACTGCACTATCTGAACAATGGCACCGCTCGCTTCATGTTCTCCCATATGAAACGTTTGTCCTATGTGCCTGTCTGTCTCATCCTCAAGTGTCTGATGGACTACACAGATGAGCAGATCTACAATCGTCTGGTGCAGGGCTACGAGTCGGATCAGTACTATCTGACCTGTGTGCAAAGCATGCTGCGCGATGTGCAGAACGAGGGCGTCTACACATACGCAGAATGTCGCCTATTCATTGGCAACCTGTTCCGTTCCCGTTTTCCCGAGGTGCCCGACTGGCTGCCCGATGACGCTGTCACGGAATTCATATTACGTGAACGCATTATGGTCCATTTGCAGAGCAATGAGGACAAATTTCAGCTGATTGTGTTCATGGTGCAGAAGCTATTCCAATGCGCCCAGGGCAAGTTCAAAGTGGAGAACGTTGATTCTGCCATGATGCAAGAGGTGCTCCTGCCAGGACATCTCTATCAGAAATACCTTGGCGAACGCATTGAGATGTGGCTAATGCAGTTGCGCAAGTGTCTACTCAAAAAGCTCAGCACAGCGGACTCTCTGGTCAGCAGCAGCATCATGACGCAGTGCATGCGTCAAGCCGGTGGCGTTGGACGCTCGATTGAGTCGTTTCTCGCCACGGGAAATGTGGCCTCGCGCACTGGCCTGGGCCTGATGCAGAGCAGCGGTCTGGTCATCATGGCCGAGAACATCAATCGCATGCGCTACATGTCTCACTTTCGGGCCATCCATCGTGGCTCCTATTTCACAACCATGCGCACTACTGAAGCGCGTCAGCTGCTGCCCGATGCTTGGGGCTTCATCTGTCCGGTGCACACGCCCGATGGCACGCCCTGTGGTCTACTAAATCACTTGACCCTCACCTGTGAGTTATCCAAGCGACCGGATCCCAAACTGGTGCAGGTTAGTAACTTACGCATTATGTGTAGTTGTGACTGTAACTGATGGATACATTTTTTATTGCAGGCCATTCCTGCTCTGCTTTTTGAGATGGGCATGATGCCTTTGACGCAGCAGGATTATCCCGACGCTCAGTTGTATGTGGTCTTCCTGGATGGCAAGCATTTGGGTCACATCTTTCAGAAGGAAGCCGACAAAATTGTTGAAGATTTGCGCTATGTCAAGATTACTGGTCAAGTTCCTAAAATGATGGAAATTGGTTTCATACCGTTTAAGAAAAATGGTCAATTCCCCGGTCTCTTTTTGTCAACGGGGCCGGCGCGTATGATGCGTCCCGTATGGAATATGAAGTGGAAGCAAGTGGAGTACATTGGCACTCTGGAGCAATTGTATATGGAGATTGCTATCGATGAGAAGGAAATATATCCAGATTTCACCACACATCTGGAACTGTCTAAGACACACTTTATGAGCAATTTGGCCAACTTGATACCCATGCCGGATTATAATCAATCGCCACGTAACATGTACCAGTGCCAGATGGGTAAACAGACAATGGGCACACCCTGCCTCAACTGGCCCAAGCAGGCGGCCAATAAACTGTATCGTCTGCAGACGCCAGCAACGCCTCTATTTCGACCGGTACACTATGATAATATTCAGCTTGATGACTTTGCTATGGGCACCAATGCCATTGTCGCTGTCATATCGTACACAGGCTACGACATGGAGGATGCCATGATCATTAATAAGTCGGCCTACGAACGTGGCTTTGCCTATGGCAGCATCTACAAGTCCAAATTCGTGCAGCTCGCCAAGAAGCAGAGCTATTTCGCCCGCCATCCGAACATGCCCGAGCTGATCAAGTATCTGGACACGGATGGTTTGCCGCAGCCAGGCGCCAAGCTCAGCTATGGTTGTCCGTTTTACTGCTATTTCGATGGCGAGGTCTCCACATTTAAGGTAGTCAAAATGGACGAGAAGGAGGACTGCGTTGTTGACAGTGTCCGTCAGTTGGGCAGTTATGAGTTGACGCCGCGCAAAACAGTTTGCATCACGTTGCGTGTAGCACGTCCAGCAACGATTGGCGATAAGTTCGCCTCGCGTGCTGGACAGAAGGGCATCTGTTCGCAAAAGTATCCCGCCGAGGATTTGCCATTCACCGAATCGGGCCTCATACCGGATATTGTGTTCAATCCCCATGGCTTCCCATCGCGTATGACAATCGCCATGATGATCGAAACGATGGCTGGCAAGAATGCTGCTGTCCATGGCGGCGTCTACGATGCGACACCGTTTCGCTTCTCGGAGGATAACACGGCCATCGATTACTTTGGCAAAATGCTTGAGGCGGGCGGCTATAATTACTATGGCACGGAGCGTCTCTATTCCGGCGTCGATGGTCGTGAAATGACAGCGGATATATTCTTTGGTGTGGTGCACTATCAGCGCTTGCGGCACATGGTCTTCGACAAGTGGCAAGTGCGTTCAACGGGCGCTGTTGAGGCGCGCACCAATCAGCCGATCAAGGGACGCAAACGTGGTGGTGGTGTCCGTTTTGGTGAGATGGAACGCGATGCTTTGATCTCGCATGGTGCCGCCTTCCTACTCCAGGATCGACTCTTTCACAATTCGGACAAGACGCACACATTGGTCTGCCACAAGTGTGGCAGCATTCTGGCGCCCCTCAAGCAGATTATCAAGCGCAACGAGGCGGGCGGCTTGTCCTCCATGCCGGACACATGTCGCTTGTGCGGCGACAGCAGTGGCGTCTCCATGATCGAAATTCCATTCTCTTTCAAATTTCTGGTCACCGAGTTGAGTTCGGTCAACATCAACGCTAGATTTAAACTGAATGCGATCTGAGAATTGAACTATTTAGTTACCCTATTGTTGACATACTTCTACACATTTTATTCTTATAACTGTAATACTGTACATGTATTTCTAATAAAGTTGTCTCTTCGATAAGAATTTAAAGTTCAGTTCGAAATAACTTAACTAGTTGGAAAATTAATATAACAGAAAAATAGCTGAATCCAAGCCAAACTTTCTGCGAGGCGCCCATGAAACACGAGGAAATGTGGATTTTTGTGTGTTTCAAATTTCGATAGATTTTTATTATTTATTTAAATACATATTTCATTATGTTTACAGTTAAATTCCTGCATTTGCAATCTGTAGTTTTTTTGTTGTAGTTGTTGTGTTTTATCTTTTGTTGTTGTGAAATTCATTTAACAATTTAACTATCGCACCTTTGGAAAATGTTATTTCCAAATTTTGCATGCAAATAATAGCTTAAAAAAATGTTGTGTATATTTCATTAATATTTATTTATTATTCAAGTATATTTATCTCTTATTTTGTTCTTGTGTTTCTTTGCCTGCAACATTTTATGGCGCTTCAGATGCACATCGGGGGAAATAGTTAATACTTGCTGATTGATATATGTATGCACTTATTATGATTATGTCAAACAAAATGTCATCGATTTAAATTCCGAACAATTTCTTTATAGTTGTCGCACTTGTTTTGTTTTTCTTTCTTTCTATTCTTATATTTTTGTTTTTTATACATACATATCTATGGTACATATACGAAATAATACATAGTACATGCTCAGGATCAATGGAGAATTTTCGCTATACGTATAATAATAATTTGTGGTAATGCTTTGTCCTTTAATATATAAGTATGTACTTGTAGTAGTATTTTGTAGTATACTTTATTATTATATTAGTTTGTTCAAGTTCAACAATGTTTAATGTAATGTTTAAATGTCTATGTATTGTGTGTGTATGTGTGTGTGTGTGTGTGTCTGTGTTAATCGAAGAAATTTGTATGTGATTTTCACCATCTAATTATTTGTCTATCTTTTAATGAGATTTTCAAGTGCGGCTTCGTCTTTGTCTCTGCAATTCCTCTTTCCTTATTCCTCTTCCTCTCTCCTCTGGCAATAAACTCCACACTCGCCTCCACGAATCTCACAATCAAAAAACACTAAACATTGAATTTTTGTTTGCTTTTTGCATTTATGCGTAATAATTTGTTTGTTAATAACATAACGAATTGTGTATTTATATCATTCCATTTATAAATTGATTATAATTTTTTGTTTTGCTCTTGCTGCTTTAATTACAACAATTTATATATATATATATAAATGTATATATATATATATATTATATATACTAGGTATATGTATGTATGGTTGTATGAATCGTTTTTATATATAAATATATATATATATATATATATATAGTAATATCCAACTGCTAATGCTTGTCATACAACATAATCTAATTATGTTTTTCTAATGAACTTTTTGAGCTTAACATTTACAAAGAATTCTCTCTCGTTAGCAATTACCAAAAATAATAATAATAATAATAAGTATTTTGAAAATGGAAAAAAATCAGACGCATTTTAACAACTAGCGCGATAAGAAAAATATAAAACATATGGAAAATTGCATGCGCTGAAAAATTCAGTTGGTACAAGGGGAAGGGGGGTGTAAAAGAAAACTCGCTGCGACGGGTGCTCTCTAAGAAGTACAGTGTGTGTATGTGTGTGTAGGTGTAGTAGAGGTAAACATGTGTCAGAGGCGTGGGCGTGGTTGTAGCACAAATAACGGGCTTAAAACTTAGGTCGCATTTAGTTCGAGGAAACATGTCATTATATACTCCTTTTTTTTATATCATTCTCTAGGTGATTAGGATTGTGCATTATAAAATGATTGCTGCATTGGCTCCCTTTAGACATATCTCCAGCAACACACACACATTTGCAGACGAGGTCGTAGGTGCTATAGATGTATTGTGTCCGGCCTTAAAACTGATCCGCCAACAGATCGCATATCTCGCGTGTCACTGTCTCCTTGCTGGCACGTACCGTTAATCGGAACATCTAAAAAATTGGTGTAAATAACAGAATTGATTTCGCATGAGGATAGCTAAGGATTACTCACCTGCGCCTGCTTGTTGGGTTCCAGTCGCATCAGGCAGCCCACCTGCTGTGATTGCGTGTGTATGATGCCCGCACAAACCATATTATCAGGATTGGGATCAACCGAATCGAGGAGCTGCATGCCAAAACCCAACAACTTATTGCGTGCCCCAGCCAAATCCAGCGGCTGTGCCGCCTTAAAAACCTTTTGCGACCGCTGCTGTTCGCTGTAGGTGTGTGGAGCACAACCCAAAAAAACAAGGATTAGCATTTATTAGAGTTGATGTGAGGCCATTACTCACCCGCTGAGATTCTTCCATCGTGCAAAGAAGGACTCGGCATTCATTTCGGTCGGCTCAAAGAACTTATTCACGCTCAGCGGCAATTTGATGCTAAACTTTTGCTGTGTGCCATTGTAGCGGAAACTGATCTCAATGGTGGGTGCGTCGGCATAGTCTTCAATGCATTCGGCGGTCAGCAGCTGTTGGATTTGTGCGCCCGCCTCAAGCGTCGGCTCCACGGCCTTCATTTGCACATTCAACTTGAGCGTCTCCTCGGCGGACCATTGCAACACGGGATTAAAGTTCTACAGGACAATGATTGATCAGTTTTCAGTTTTATATTATATTTATATTTAAATAGATCACTCACCGTTAGCGGCACTTGCGTCTTGTTGCCGTAGAAGAGACCCAAACGTCCCAGATTCTGTCTAAATTCGGACTTGACGCCAATCTGCAGCATCTCGTTCTCAAAGAGAACACCATTGTTCTTGAACAGAAACTTCTTGGTGTTGTAGACGGCAGCATTGTTGTTCCCATAGATGTCGCCTAGAACATCGAGCAGTGTGGAATTGTTGCTATTGTTCAAGTTGTTGATGTTGTTGGCGGGCGGCGTGCTGAGGCCCAGCAGATCGGCATTGGCATTGGCATTGCTATTCAATTTGTTGTTGTGATTCACGTGCACATTGTTCTGTGTAATCGATGTCGGCGCCGGACTCTTCGATTCCCTGATCTCGTTTTCGGGCACACGGCCGGGTTTCTTCTTCTTGAGCACAGCGAGTATGGAGCTTTCCCGTTCCGGAAATGAGGGCATCTCCTCCAGCACCGTGGCCAGCACATCTGTGGACGCCACAATACTAAGCTGCAGATATTCGCTGGCCCGTTGCTGCAGTTCCGCATCGGCGGAACGAAGATTACTGTGCTGCCTGAACACCTCCTGGATGTTGGTGCGTATCTCGGGAAACAGATTGATGAACTTAATGTACGTGGATAGCAAGAGGGCACGCGTCATCGGCGAGCACAGATGATACTTGGAATGCAGCAGTTTGAACTGCACCAGCGGCGCCGATCGCGAATCTCCAGCAATCAAATTACCAAATTCGCCCAATATATAGCCGCCCACCTTGACCATGTTCTCGTGGCAGGCGGGCGCTTGAAGCGCCTCGAACACCGTTTTGGCTGCATAGCCCTGAACCTCCTCGCGATTGATGACAATCTGGATGACTCGATACCAGACCTCCTCCGACACATAATCGCCAGCGATGCGTATTAAATTGAGAATAACATCCACGTACCTATGGCAAAAAAGGGTTATCTTAGACAATACATTGAGGGAAATGCGAAAACCTTACCAGGTATAATCCGTGGCATATTTCTCGGCCAGAATGGCCACTTTAAGAACCATCTCTTCGCGTATGGAGTAGTCAGCCGTCTCCAGATAGTTGAGCATCTCCTGGACAATCTCCTCGGCATTGCCACGATCACACATGGCATAAAGCAAATCGACGGCCATTTGACGCACCGACACATCTTTCTCCATTTTCATCGATAGAATGACGACCTCCTGATGCTTCTTGACCTCCTCGTGCGAGAACTCCGACGTCGCCAGATGGCACATGGACTCCAGCGCCAAATAGCGCAAATTCGTCTCACGGTTGCTGAGGAATTGGCCCAGCTGATTGCAGGCGCGCACAAGTAAATTGGGCTCGCTATCGCTATGTATGATCAGATTGATGGCTTCAAAGAGGACAGCATTTTTGGCATTCGAATGCTGCACCTTCTTGCTCTTCGGCGGCTCCTGCGCCTTGTTCAATATGGTCTCCAGTGTTTCATTTAATCGGGCACGAACTCCAGCCTCATCTGTGACCGGATTGTAGTTCTGCAGCAGACGCAAAAGTTTCACGGATAGCCACGGTGCCGGCACAAAGTAATATGTGTAATCCTGCAGATCCGTATAGTTGGCGGTGACGATGCGCGACAGACGCGACACGGCCAGATTGACGCAACCCTTGTACTCGTCCGGATTGCGCTTGACGAGTGCATCGATCAACGATGTGGCTGCCGTTACAACTCCCATATGTTGATCGTTGAGCAAGTGAATAATGCGCGAGGTCCACTCGCCAAACGGTATTATGTCCGGCGAGGAGCGAAACAGTCGCAGTAAACACAATGCCGCCGACTGCTTAACCACATCCATAGTATCGCCCGAAACGAGCAGCTTGGGTATCTCATTCGAGAAGGACTCTGCCATATCGTGACTGCCAATATTGGCGATGCACTGCAGCGCCAGATTAACATGCACCGGATTCCTCGATTGTAGATCATTCTTAATCGACTGAATGATCAAACGGATCAGATCACTGTTCGTATTCACCAGCACCGAAATGAAGAGATAGCCCTGCAAAAGGATACACAATTTAAATTATAGATATACATGTATAGATTATACATAAATTACTTACGATCTGCTTCTCTGAGTATTTGTTGGAGGACAGCAGATTGACCGCCTCCATGTGGCCAAAGTCAATGTCATGGCCAAGCAGGAATATGAACAGCAGCTTGCACACATATTTCTTCTTCTGATAGCCATCGAGCGTTTTATCACCTTTAAATTTGCTTCGTATGTTGGCCAATTCTTTGTTTATGCGCTTCACTTCCGCTTCTTTACTTTTACCTGTCAAATTTAAGCATATTTTTAGATGGTGTGTGAAATTTTAGAATGTACCTAATTGAACTCAGATCTTAAAGAAGCTATGCTATTAAATTTTGGTACAAATGAATTTGGTCACTGTAGCTGATAGTTATTCTAAGAATCAAATAAGAAATTTAGTTTTTTGTAGCCAGTTTCTAGAATCATGTTCAAGCACATGCTACAATTTAAACTCAGTGCGCAAAGAAACTAGCTTAATGAAACTTGTTACAAATGAATCATTATATTATAGTTATTTTATGTATGATAATTCGGAACTTAAACTATTTGTATGGAACCCAAATGATCGACCGGAAACTACAACTCTCTCTTGCGTGTGTGTACTCTCTTTCTCTCTATCTCTCTCTCCATCCCACACGAAGGGCAATTAGTACCAGTCACCAGTCACCAATTTGAGCAGCGTTCGCAATGGAAGAGAGAATCGCTACGCCATAGAAGATATGCTGGGCAAGTTAAGCAGCGACGGGAATGGGACGTTCTGAATTTGTTTGATAATCGAATGCAAGAGCGCCGTCAATGAACGACCAGAGAAGTGACAAGTTAAAGCTACAGAGAAAACACACACACTTACACACAGACCCACACACAGTAATGGGCAGAAACAGAAACAGATATGGAAGCCGCCTCTTCTCGCAATTGAACAAGAAATGACGCCCCTTTGAGAGTTATGTGCATAATTTGGATAAGAAAAGCGATGATAAATTGAATTTAAAAAATAAATAACATAGAAAAAACTAGCAGCCTATTACAATGTTACGTATGCAAAGCACATATCTACAGTACAGTGATTGCTCACAAATTGAGACAGTTTGAATTGTAAATAGTTCTTTGGATTTTCAATTGAGGCATGCGAGTTTTAGCAATTAAATTTAGAATTAACTCAAATTATGTATTCCCATTTCCCGAGTGATCACTGTACAAATGTGTTAGTTATTGTTATTTTTTACTTACAATTTCTTATATCCGATATAAACACGGCCAGGCCTCTCATGCCATCCCCCCTCACCGGCGCCATTGTAGTTAGCTTGTTAATTTTCGCTGGTTTTATGCAAACTCGGGGTGAAGAAAAATCAGTGCGAGCGCGCTCAAAACGATGCGGCGCTCTTATCGCTTTAGGCTCAACGACAACGACGACAACAGCGGCGACGAGAACTGATCGACGACGTTGCCACTTGCTGCAGGCAGAGGCTGCGACTGAGACTGAGACCAAAAACTGTGATTTGCTGGCAAAACAAATTCAATTATATGTTCTGTTCTATTATTCTCTCACGTTCGTCTGTTCTCTCTCAATCTCTTTCTCTTTGTCTCTCTTTCAGCCGAAGAAGACCTGTTGGGGGAATAATATATATTTGTTTAACAATCAATGGATATCGATAACAAATAAAAGATTACTGCTTGCTCTCTCCCTCTCTCTCTCTTTTGTAATTGCTTCGTGCACAGACGGCGCATATCTGGCGCAATTTGAACTTTTGACATTTGGCAAGTATACGCCCCCACCCCCTTCACCAATTCTCTTGTAGAGCCCACAAACTCGATTTTATTTGGCAATGCGCGCTGGCAGCACTTGCAATCTAGCACAAATATATTCATATATATTTTTTCAATCAGCAAATATAACAACTGACTGCATGCCTGATAACATTTGACCTTAACGCAACGTTTTTATCACAGTTTGCACTTGTTTAAATAAATAATTGAATGTAAGAACACGATCAGTGGTGCAGCCACTGCCGCCGGCTTGTGTCTTTTGTTGTTGTTGTTGCTCATTTTGCTTTCATGTCACGTCTTGCAGTCGCAGTCGCAGTCGACGTCACTTTTTTCACTATTTTCTTCACATTTTAACCACAGGCAGCAGCAAGATGACGAAGTCGTTTTATTTGCACAGACTGCAGAAAAAGAAACCCAAAAAAAATATACCCAAATTGTTCATATTTTTTGAAGGCGTAACACACAACTGCTTGGAATACGTAGCCGCTTTTTGCTTACTTTTGAAACGCTGCACGCTGCAAAAAATTGTTTGGCAGTTTGCTGGAATTTGTGCCGTTTCTTCTCACGGTTGCGGTAGCTTGTTTTATATTATTTTCTTTTTTTTGGGCTTTCTTTGGGGTGTTGGCCGCGGAATGTGTGTGCGCGTGTGTCGATAAATCACTAGTTTATGTAAGCAGAGTTTGGTATTGAATTACGTTCGATTGCTGTTATTAAAGTGTATAACTAACGCAAAACAACCAGAACATCCAGGCATTTCACGCAATGAAAATTTCTATTGATTTTTCCTCCACTCTCCTCTCCATGCAACAGCCAATCTAGCGGACACAGTGCTGCAAAACGCTCGCGCAATGAGGCGCAAGTGCTGTAAAACGCTAGGAGGCCCTCTCACCAATAACTGCACACCAACTGTTTCCAACACTGTTTCACATGACTCCGCCATTTTTCGAGAGACAGCGTTGCAAATGCCGAGCGGTCGTTGACTATTTTTTTTGTGGTTCTCCAGCCATTTCTCGAACACCAAACATATATAAAATGCTATCGCATTTTAAAGTGAACTAAGAACCAAGCGGCAGAAATTGGCAATATTAATAACATCGAACAGTTGCATATTTACGCATGTGTTACGTACCGCCAGCGGCGTGTTATCAGCATAATCAGCGCAGCCGCCATAAAAATAAATTAGAATTGCGGGTTCTTTTTTGTTGTCCGTGAATCAATAGGAAAGTTAGCAAACGAAATATTGGGCGTGTGTGCCAAAATAAAAGTGGTCCTTGTGCCCAAACATGAGTTTCTCCAGCGACGAGGTCAACTTTTTAGTTTTCCGATATCTACAGGAGTCTGGTGAGTTGTCCGACGCGTTGTTTGCTCACCTCTCTCACCCCTCATCATCATCTCATTAATTTTTCTTCTGCTCTTGCAGGCTTTCTGCACTCCGCCTATGTGTTTGGCATCGAGTCCCACATCTCGCAGAGCAACATCAATGGCGCTTTGGTGCCGCCCGCTGCCCTGCTTACCATACTGCAGAAGGGTCTGCTCTACACAGAGGTCGAGTGGAGCGTTGGCGAGGATGGTGAAGTAGCACGGCCCATCGAGGGATTGAGTCTTATAGATGCTGTCATGCCCGAGGTGAAGCCTCTCAAGCCGACAGTCAAAACAGAGCCGAGCAAATTGGGTGGCAGTGGTGGCGGTGGCGGCGGTGTTGATGCTACCAATAATGCTACTGCCAATGCGAATAACAATGTAAAAACGGAGATTAAAATTGAACCGGGCACGGGTACGTCAACGACGGCTGGTGGTGGTGCCGCTGCCAATAAGGGCAACAATTCGAGCAGCACAGGCGGCACCGGCACCAGCACACCCACCGGCAGTGGTGGCAGTGGCGCCGACACAAGCGAAGTGGACTCCAGTGGCCCAATTGCAACAAATAACAATGCCCCAGCCAATAGTAACAACAATAATGGCTCAGCTGGAACAGCTGCCAATGCCGGAGCGAATTCCAACTCGACCACAGCTGCAGCTGGTAGTGGCAGCAATGCAGCGGATGCAGCAGCTGCGGCGGGAGCAGCAGGAGCAACAGGAGCCAGTAAAAAAGCGGGCGCAAATGATGCTAATGCTGCGAGCGGTGCGGCATATCCAAATACAACGAGTACAGCGGATGATGCCGCCTCATCGACGTCCACCAATGGCAACAGCAGCAACTCCAGCAGCGTCGAACAGTCAACGACGGGCGGTGTGACGACGGCGGTGCCCGCTGCTGGCAACGCAGATGGCGCTGCAACCGGTCCAGCAGCAGCAGCTGCGGCGGCGGCAGCTGCAGCGGGCGCTAAAACGCCCAGTGGTGCGGTTGGTGGAGCGGCAACCACACGAGTTGTTGCTACTGTGGCGCCGATGTTGGCAACGAGTGCACAGAGCGCTGTGCCCAGCAGCACCACATCCGGCAGCGGCGGCAACGTTGGTGGTAGTGGAGGAGGAGGCGGCGGAAATGCTGGTGGTAGTGGTGGCGGCAGTGGTGGCAGCAGCAGCGGTACTGGCACACCTGGCAGTGCTGTCATCGAGGCAATGGACATTGATCAGAGCATTGAGATACCTGAATCGAAGGCACGTGTCCTGCGGGGCCACGAAAGCGAAGTGTTCATCTGCGCCTGGAATCCCAGCCGAGATCTGCTTGCCAGTGGCTCCGGCGACAGCACCGCACGCATCTGGGACATGTCCGATGCGAATGCCAATTCGAGTCAGCTGGTGTTGCGCCACTGCATCCAGAAGGGTGGCGCCGAGGTGCCCAGCAACAAGGATGTCACATCGCTCGACTGGAATGTAAGCAGAGATCAGCATATATTTTTCTATATATATATTTATTAATCAAATTAATCTTTCTGCATAGTGCGACGGTTCACTTTTGGCCACTGGCAGCTACGATGGCTATGCCCGCATCTGGAAGACAGATGGTCGCTTGGCATCGACGCTGGGCCAGCACAAGGGACCCATCTTTGCGCTCAAGTGGAACAAGTGCGGCAATTATATACTCTCAGCGGGGGTTGACAAGACGACAATCATCTGGGATGCCTCGACCGGTCAGTGTACCCAACAGTTTGCGTTCCACAGCGCACCCGCCTTGGACGTGGATTGGCAGTCGAATCAATCGTTTGCATCGTGCAGCACAGATCAGCGGATACATGTGTGCAAGCTGGGCATGAACGAGCCGATAAAGACGTTCCGTGGCCACACCAATGAGGTGAATGCCATCAAATGGTGTCCGCAGGGTCAACTGTTGGCCTCCTGTTCGGATGACATGACCCTCAAGATTTGGAGTATGACACGCGATCGTTGCTGTCACGATCTGCAGGCGCATTCCAAGGAAATCTATACGATAAAATGGTCACCCACCGGACCCGGCACCAACAATCCCAACACGAATCTGATACTCGCCTCCGCATCGTTCGATTCGACGGTCCGTCTATGGGATGTGGAACGTGGCAGTTGCATTCATACGCTGACGAAACACACAGAGCCCGTCTATTCCGTGGCCTTCAGTCCGGATGGCAAGCATCTGGCGTCGGGCAGCTTTGACAAGTGTGTACACATCTGGAGCACACAGACGGGACATCTGGTGCATAGTTATAAGGGCACCGGTGGCATATTCGAGGTCTGCTGGAACTCCAAGGGCACCAAGGTTGGCGCCAGTGCCTCCGATGGCAGCGTCTTTGTCCTCGATTTGCGAAAGTTCTGATCCGCAACGGCAATCGATATATCATCATCACCCAGCCGCTCCCATCAGCAGCAGCAGCAGCTCTTAGGTTATGTTTATTGAAGTACTTGATTTCTAAACACACACAAACACTAAACCTGACTTTCTTTATTTGCATAAACATATACACTCATATATATATATATATATGAATGTATATGTTTCTATCAATGTTCTATTCTCCCTTCTGCCTAACACATCGATCGAGTCAAGTGGGAACAGTTATCGCCGATGTGTGCGGTGCGGTGGCATGGCCAAAACCGACACCCGCTCCCCGATCTCTTCTGCGCTTTCCAACCTTAGTCCGTAAGCTCCCCAAATGTTTATAAGTTTTGTATTTTTTTACACTCTCGGCAGATATCTAATTTCTTGTAGTATATAACCATAATGCATTTTGTTTATTTCTATATATATATATAGAGCGCAGATCCAGAGACGGACTCCCAATTCGTAATCGTAATCGTAATCAAGCAACCTTTTAAAGTTAGTTTCTAAGCGTATATTATGTACCCTTAGAAACTAACATTAAAAGGTAAATAATCGTAATCAAGCAACCTTTTAAAGTTAGTTTCTCGCTTAGAAACTAACATTAAAAGGTTGCTTGATTACGTATATATATATATATATATACATATATATGCATGCATGCAAGTGTAGTTAGTCGCTGGTTATCCATCCAAATCAATACGGATGGAACACGCATACATTCGAACAGTGTAACTGCATCAATCCCCACTTAGTTTAGTTTGAAGACGATACTAATTATAAAGAATGGCGTTCAAGAGCGACAACAATTAATTAAAGCTCAAACACACAAATTTAACAAGCAATTCTAGTTCTTTTGGCTTTGGTTAGGTGGGTGAAGGTCTGGGGGTTTCTAGGAATGTTGCCCAGTATTAGAGCAAAGCTTCTAATAAAGAAAAGAATATGAAAGTTACAGAACAAATTGTACCTTGTGACATTTCCTTAATTTTCCTTAAAGCGTTTGTTTTGTGGGAGCTAAAAAGAGATTTACATCTGATAAAGATGACAATTTTACGCTTGGCAAATATTTTTAAGTTCCCTTGTATACATTTTTTAAATAAACACCAAAATTGGATAAACAAACTCTGTTTAAGTTAGCTTAGTCTGGTAACGGATTACATATTTTTACCAGTCAAAGAAATTCGCCCATTTTCGATACACAAAATACTTTTTTGATTCAAATTCCATTTAAATCAAGGATTTATAATTTTAAAGAAGTATATTTGTGATTATGTCTAGGATATTAATAGTTAATATAGTTAAAAGTCGGTAACATTATCTAAATGGCACTGCTTGAAGAAGCGGCACTCCTCGCGCTTCACCTCTCCCGTTTTGGTGGTGCCCTTGAAAAACTTGGTTAGCTTTGTGCCCGCATATTTGGGCTTTTCGGAATCGGGCTCATCGAACTCAATATCGTATGCCTTGTCGGCCAGAGCATTTTCGGCCGTTGACCAGCTGAAACGCACCAGCCGCGGGAACCCGAAGACCAGGTCAATATGCTCGGTGAGAAAACGTTTGGTCACCGGATCACCGGGATAACCACTGCCAAATGCATTGTCCTTGATGACCAGCCCTTCGGGAAACTGCCAAACCTTCAGCGCATGGTCACGGGTCACTTTGGCGCATATACTTGCTGCCGAGACGATCGGATAGGTGGAGTCAGCCTTTTTGGCCACCGTTATTTTGAAGCTGGGAAACCGCTTGAGCAGCTTTTCCTGATACTTCTCCGGGGGACCCACCGTATCCACATAGACCTCCGCAATATTAACGCCCGCATCGATGGCGTGCTGTATCAGGCCCATGGCCGAGTCCATAGAGACCTCGTTTAGCGAGCACTTGGTGCGTCGATACATGCTGCTGCTAATGACATTGGGCGATATGATTTCCACAGCCCAGCCAATGCAACTGTTGGCATATTCCAGCGTATTCAGATCATTGAAGATAACATCCCGCTTCTCCTCGGTTAACTGTTTAGAGTCCGCGCAGCCCAGCTCAACCAGAGCACTCTTGCTCTCCAGCGGACAGTAGGAGATGCCATAGACCATTGGACCC
Source organism: Drosophila kambysellisi (assembly GCA_035042185.1). Lineage (NCBI taxonomy): Eukaryota > Metazoa > Arthropoda > Insecta > Diptera > Drosophilidae > Drosophila > Drosophila kambysellisi. The sequence continues at coordinate 1,170,597 of JAWNLS010000945.1, read as the reverse complement.
AAGACAGGACCGCGTCCAGCCTCATCGACGCCCAGCATGCAGGGCTGTTCCTTGCAGATCGCTGGCACATCACTCAAATATACCGTATTTTTACTGTTTTCGTGTGCCGCTATGAATGGGCCCAGCGACTTAAGCGAGCTTATTTTATTTATATCCACCGGCTTTTCATCAGTAACAGATTCATTTTCTTCTTTAATTTCCATGTCTTCCATTTTACGCGCGTTTTTATTATTTACAATATACTCATAATGTAATCGATAAGTATAACTTATCGAACATTGCTTACGTTTCGGAAAGTGCTGGTAAATGCTGATGCTAATCTATGCCATTCACAGCGATGCGAAAAAAACAAAGCTAGACGCAGCCAACTTGACGTACACCGCTCTTTCCGGTTTAGGATTTTGTTCCGTGTGCTTGTTCTCTTTCGAGCTAAGGCCGATTATTAGAAAACATTAATTTTTGGCAACTTGCACCAATTATTAATTAATAAACATACAGTTTAACCATGTCGACAAAAGCTGAGCTCGCCTGCGTCTACGCTTCCCTCATTCTGGTTGATGATGATGTTGCCGTCACCGTAAGTTTAAAAAAAAAGATACAAATCTACAAAAATAAATCTGCTAAAATTACTGCAATCCGTTGTAATTTTGAATGATTTTATATGGAGGATGCACACTAATTGTATTTGCTTGCAGGGTGAGAAAATCTCAACCATTCTGAAGGCCGCCAACGTTGAGGTTGAGCCCTACTGGCCCGGTCTGTTCGCCAAGGCATTGGAAGGCATCAACGTCAAGGATCTGATCACCAACATTGGATCCGGTGTCGGTGCTGCCCCCGCTGGCGGTGCTGCTGCCCCTGCTGCTTCTGATGCGCCCGCCGCTGAGTCCAAGAAGGAGGAGAAGAAGAAGGAGGAGGAATCTGATGTGTCCGACGATGACATGGGTTTCGGTCTCTTCGATTAAGCAGCAGCAGCAGTCCTTGCAACATCAACAAACATCATCCGCTGTTATGTGTAAAGAAGTGAAGTTTTTACTTTTCCGACTTTTCGTACACGTTTTAATGTACAACTGCGTGGAAATATAAAAAGTATTTACTGAACGTTGGAATTTGTTGTTTTGTTTACTCTTGGAGTGTTATGATTTTGTTATGGAAGTGAGCAACTTTACAAACTAGGCATACTTGTGGCTAATCAGTATATCAAATGGATCTATTCATTATGCTAAAAGATTCTTGTTTTACATTAAACAAATATTCTGTGACTTTGATTGCATTCTAAATCTGCAATATGTTTATTTAGATGGTATTCAGTATTTGACAATATGTTTTCACTTTCCTATGCTTAACAACACTTAAAATACGCCCACCTCCAACACCTTGACAATGGCCTTCAAATCAGCCGTCTGCAGCTGTTTCAATCCCAATCCGATCACCAATTCGCAGGGACATTTGTTGAGTGGCGTCTTATTAATAAGAAATTGAATGGCACCGCGTATCTCATCGGTGTCGGCGCCCATGCAACATGTCATTGTTACTGGCACAGAGACATGAAATTCTGGATTGTCCACGGGGCCATGCAGATAGGGAATAACGCGATTGTCGCGCTTCACATCGAACGCCACATTGTAAAGCGCCGGCATTTTGCCTAGCTGTGTGATTAGCAGCAGCCATTTGTTGTCAAAGTTGTGGAACACGAATTCGGTGCTGATGCCATTTACATCGATCGCGAATTGCTTTTTAAATCCACTTGTATCCGGTTCGCCGCGAAATTCGCACATTTTTGCTGCGCCAATTTAAATTATTTCCGTGTAATTTTTAAATGAGTTGCTTTTTCGAAAAAACATATGTTTTTGACGTTAACAGCGGCGTAACAGTTGCTCAACAGTGGACTTGGAAAAATATCGATATATTATATATTATTTTTTTTTTGTTCATATACGATACAGTAGTAATAGTTTGTTTCTGTAGTGTGTTAGTTGTTATGTCTCCTGATACGCTTAGGACTACAATTCTATATATCTCAATCTCTCAGATGAAATGCGCTTACACTCAAAGAAGTGTCATCTTAAACAAGTAACAATGAATGCCGTGCTTTTATTGGGTGTGTATGATGTGTGTGTGGGTGTGTGTGTTATGATAATGTTACTATTATTAACTTATAAATTTTACGCAATGAACATCAGATCTCTACATCCAGAGCTCGCCGCCACAAATTTCCAGCATCATCTTTTTTCGGAAGTACTCCATGTTCGCCTGCGAAAAGGTTAGCGGCTTGTTGCGTGTTATGTATTCGGCGAACATGCAGCTGAATACACCGCAGTCGCTGCCATTTGTCTGATGTGGCACATCTTTGACATTTTCAATTAAAAAATCGCTGGTGTCGAAGGGCTTCTGGCGTTTGTCCTGTGACTCCTCCTGCAAATATCTCTCGAGGGCGTTCAACACCTCCCAGTTTGGCTTGCCCATTGAATCATAAAAGTGAATGGTCTTGTTCTTCAAATGTATAATGGCCATGCACCAATGCTCGTTGCTCACATGCACCGGTACCGGAATAATATCTTTGCTGAATATGTCAACCTTGCGAGTCCAGCGTCTCACATTATGATATCCCTGCAGCAGGCGCGGCACAAAGAATGTGTTCATGGCATAAACACTGGGCAGCGTATCCTTGCGCTGCGAGCGATCAGTCAGTAAATTCATATAGAAATTAATAACTTCATCGTTCAGCCAACAGCTGCCAGTCAGTGTACGAATGTCTTCGCGTTTTATGCTTATGCTAAATTTCGAGATGAGCACCTTATCCGACTTGCCATAGATCAGCTCATTATACTTCTTATGATGTTCATTGGTGAATGGTATCAATTCCGGCACGCTATCCTCTTCCACATATTCCGGCTGTTTCTCCAATACAAACAGTGTCTGCCTAAGGAAGCGACGTTTGGTTAAAGATTCGCGCAGTGCCTGCTCACTAGCACGACGCTCCTCAGTTACCTTTTCAGCTTCCTGAAGGACTAGTTTCTTTGAATGGTTTGTCTCCTTGTTCGCAAGATCGCATTTTTCTTTGAAAAGTTCCGCATAGTTGTCGGCAAAATAGATGGATGTGCTATGGCGTTGCTGGACAGCTTTAGTCCGCGACAAGTTTGGCATCATCATCTGTGCGCTGGTTTCGCGCAGCCCATTCTGGTCACAATCCCTACCCATCGGCTTGGAGATATCACTTGGAATGGTTTTGTCGGTGATGTTGGCGCCGAGGCTGTAGCATTGCACAGTTTCGTGCGTTAGCGGTTTCTTAATCAATTGGTATACTTTCTGTTTTTGCTCCTGCTGCTGCAGAAACTTGGCATACTGGGCGCGCTCGGAGGTGATGGGCGCATGGGGCTGTAGCTTGCTTTGTATGAGATCCCGCTGCCATTCATCGTCATGTGGACTGATCCGCTGCAGTGATGCTAATGGCTGTGGCTTCTCACTGTCACGAGACGTTATGGGGCGGCGCGTTAGCGAACGCTCACGATCGTGCAGGAACAGATTGTTGATAAGATGAATGTATTGGTTGTGTTCGTTGCGCTGTTCTTCTAGCCTTATCACACTGTTCCGTATGATGCCCTTAACGTTCATGTTGCCGGCATGCCCGTTTAAACGAGCATCCGATGATGACGAGCTGCTGGAGGGGCGTTGATTTGTGCCGAAACGCACTGCATCCGAGGACAGCAGATTTGGTCTTGCCGCTGACGCACCGCATACAAAGTCATTACGTGACGGTGATACGTAGTTCTCGCCGAGACGATCGGCAAATGCTTGATACAATTTGCTTTCATTGTGATGCTGCTCCTCAATACCAACGGAAATTTGGGTGTTTCGCACTCGCATATGTCGCGTCTGCGGTGCACTGAATATTGAGAGGCGTTTCAGAGTCTGATTGCTGTTATTCTCCCGATGCTGGTGTTGCTGCCTTGGATTTGCCATGTGGCCGTAGTCATCAGCTTCATTCGGCATGAATTCTGGAAATGTATCATCCACACGACGATATTTGAATATACGTGGCAATGTGGTCTCGTTGTTGAAAGTTTGACAGCTGCGCTTGAGATTGGCTGCAAGTTCCTCGTAGGCAGGGTCCTTTGCGTTGCTCTGGCCTCCCATAAACCAATGACGTAACTTGTTAAATATATCAAAGCCCATCGGATCGTGATTGACGTCAATAAATCGGTTTACACTTTCGATGTTGGGCACCAAATCGGCAATTCGCTGATCCATGCTCTTGAGCAATGCAGTCGATTCCAAGTATCCTGCTTCAGATGTATTCAATTGCCTTTTAGTTTGGAAATAATCGCGCACCTCGCCAAGCTTGCGCTGTAGCACTAGAGCGCTCCACAGGCTGTACTGCAGACGATTGCTGTAGATCTCGCCAATGAAGTCGACGGTACGCTGTATGACAGCTAAGCGCTTATCCAACGGATCCACTGATGATGTCTGCTCGGCTGGTACTTCCTCTGATGTTGTTTTTAGGAAGGCAACGTTCCGTTGTTCCAGTTGTTGTTCGGTGCCTGTTGACTGATAATAAATGGGAATATAGTTCGGCTGCTGCTGATGCAGCGCATCGGCTGGAAATTGGTAGGATTCGTGCGTCAGCGTAACAGCTCCAAATGAGTTTCGCCTATGGATAAATGATGCCCAGCGCCAGTGTCCTTACAGTGTGCAATACAGTCAGTTGTCCTCTCGTTTACGTTGAATGCAAAAACAATTTGAAACAATAAATTATTTGCAATTGAAAATTAGATCGCGAGGAACATAGCGTGTGAGCGGACGTTCTGATATATCGTCAAACATTGGTAACAAAGATGTGTTCCTGTTTTTCTTTTTTATCCAAAATAATGCAATTTAAACAATTAAGCCTACTGAATTTAAATGTTCTCTAAAACGATATATCAGAGTGACTCGGCGCTGATTGGCGATTTTAGCCCGCTACGCAACACTACTGATGAAGCGATAACATTCCCATATCTATGTCAACAGATGGCGCCACAGCTGTTGTAACGCTTTTTTAAAAATATCGTTACCTAGGCAATTAGCTTGTTGAATCAATAAATGTATTTAAATACAATTAGAACCTGCGATGTCGTGCATCTGCCTGGGTCCCAAACGGGCGGGCAAAACGCACCTGCTCAAGGCATTGCAGGAGCCGGAGTCCATAGATGAGACCAGCTATTCAATGCCCACCATCGGGACCGGCATCTTTCGTATTTATTTCCCCGAAAAAGCAACCAATGGCGACAGACCCAGACCGCCGCCACCATCAACGGAGGCTGCTGCGGGTGTAACGCCTCACGCTGGCAAGCACCTGGCCAAATTCATTCAGGTGCTCGAAATCGGTGGCAGCATGGCGCCTCTGTGGCGTCAGAGTCAATACTTTGAGGATGTGAAGAAGCTCATCTATGTGGTGGATGCCTCCAATCTCTGCCAGATATCAGCAGCAGGTAAGTCAACAAATTTAATTTTGTCAATCTACCATTTGAATCTCATTTTGTTAGGGGTACTCTTTTATTCGATTCTGACGGAGCCGCGTCTTCAGAAAGTAAAGATTCTATTGGTGCTGACCAAAATGGACTACTCCTATCGACAGATGCGCAACGAGGCGCTCCTCATGCTGCAAATGTCCAAACTGCAGAAACAGATACGCCAGCAGGTAACCATTGTGGAGGCTAGCGCCGTTACAAAAGTGGGTCTAAACACCATCTATGATTGGCTCCAGATACCCTAAATTGATATGACTCAATTAAAGATTGCGCTTGAAATATTGCTCTTGCAGAGGGTACATATATTATTTGTGATCAATATAAAAAATATTAAGAGAATTTAAAAACTATAGTTTGTAATTGAGATCCATGTATTGAAGATTGGCGATCACCTCGCCGGCATCGGGCAGCACATCCTTGGCCGCATTTAGATATGACTTGGCGCCCATAATATCGCCACTGTGCGCAGCCAGCACAGCCAAATTATTGAGAGCAGCTCCATCCCGAGAATCGGCGGTGAGGCACAGTTGCAAGCAGCGTTTCGCCAGATTGAAATCACCCGATGTCTGAGAAGAAAATAAGTGAAGAAGATTGAGATTGGTTAAGTAATGTGAGAAACAAATTGCTTTATTTTTTTGTCTGATTTATTTGCAGTCAGACTAACCACTGCCACAAAGCTGAGATTATACCACACATCGGCCTTTTGCTCCGGCTGCTGGGCCATGTTGAGGGCACGTTGAAAGCACGGCAGGACGAGATCGATCTGACCGCCATAGAGACAGCAGAGAGCAATGTTACAGTAGAGCTCCACTGTGTGAACGCCCAACGAGAGAATACGTCGATAGTACATCAGTGCCATCTCCGGATTATTGTCATAGAAGTAGCCCACGGCAATGCTGGCTAATGCCTCGATATTTATCGGTTGCAATTTGGCCGCCAGACGATACAGCTGCAGTGCATCCTCCTGCTGCAGCATGGCCTGATGAATGCGCGCCTGTTCCAGGCGAAAGGTGACATCGAACGGCTGTTTGTCCACCGCCTGTCCGATGAGCAGCAATGCTCGTTCCGGCTGCTTGAGTCGCTGATAGAGTCTCGAAAGCAGCAGATACGTATCCGGATGGGGGAAAGCAGCCAGCGATTGCTGCAGATGCGGCTCGGCACGACGTGGATAGTGCAAGGCGAGCAGGCATCTGCCCAGCTGCTGTTGCCACCACCAGTCGGACTGATCCTGGCCAGGTCTCTGCTGCACCGCCTGGCACAACGAGTGCGCCTTCTGCACATCCGCCTCGTGGTAGTAGAGGAACTGAAACAGTGCTTTGACAATCGCCTCACGTTCCGCATAGATGGTGGGATTGAGACGGGAGGCCTGATAAAGTGTTGCCATCGTATCGCCCACGTTGAAGGCAGCCGCTGAGGTGGCACGCACCCGGGATGCAGTGCCGCAGCGGGAGGCGGGGCGTGCGCCCAGCGACGAGCCCGGGCGACTGAGAGCGGTGCCGGGTCGCATCACGGCCGAGTTGGGTCGGGCGCTGTTAATCCGTCCATCGCTCGAGTGGGTCACCTGACCCGTGGCCCGTCTCTGACTGGTGCTTGGACGTGGCTGGAAGGCCGTCTTGATGCTGCTCCCAGGACGAGCAGCTGTCGCAATGCGCTCGAATTCCACCTCCTCATTGTACTCTGTATGACAGTAAAAATGGGTACAGTGATCACTCGTAAATAGAAGAAGTTTAGAAAGTAGTTTCCTCACTTTCTTTTAAATTTGTTTGAACTAACGGATTTATTCAATTTTAAAAATTGCATTTTTCATTTACAAGTTTCTGATTTGTTTGAAATTATATAAACAATAATGATTAAATTGAAATCGCAATTGCACTTTTTCAGAAAAGAAATTCACTTTTCAATTATTATAAATTTAGAATTAACTTAACAACCAGAGCTAATTTAAATATTTTTACATAGATTATGTATATTTTTTTTTGTGATCTGATTTTGACAAAAAATTATCTTTTACAAACGTAAAATAGACTTTCCTAAATAATGAGAAAATTTATTTACTAAAGACTTTTCTGTTAAGTTAAGAAATCCATATCTTATATTATATATACATATATTATATACATATAAGTGTTTTTGATTTCCCAAAATTGAAGAAATAATCTAATTAATAGTTTTAAGAAAATCTAATCGATGTTAAAAATATTTAATGTTTATAGAACTTGGAAGTAACTCAATTGTACAAAGGGTATATAAAGTATAAATGACTGTCTCTTGCAAGAATATAGGGTATCTGAAAAGTCTTGCTATTGTTAATTTATGTGGTATTTTGGCCAACTCACCGGCATCGCCGGCATCGTCCACTTCGAGATCGTCGAGATAGACGCGCTGCGTCAGGGCACGCATCTTTAATTGCCAGACACCCTCCATTAGCCAGGTGGGCATTATATGGGATGAGGTTGCCAGTGACGATGCTGCCCCAGCATCGGTGTCGCCACTGCCGCCGCCGCCGCCGCCGCCACGTCGTCGCCGGGGGCCAATGCGTTGCAAATTGCTACCGAATCTGTGCTCTCGACTCTCGAGATCCGCCAGCGACTGCGACGAGTGCAGCTGCTGTCCAGCGTCCATTTCCTCCTCCCTGCCCGACGGTGTGGCAAATATTTGGACATTGTTCTCGTGGCCAGCCTGAAGCAGTGCGTTGCACAACTCGGCGCAACGCTCGTAGCTGCGGCGGCGGTAGAGCGAGATGGCTCTAAAATATTGCAGTTCCAGTGTCGCCAGCGGCGCAGTCGGCGTCTCAGCTGGCGTCGCCATCATTTTGGGACACCCTTGCGAGGCGGCAACTGAGATGAAAAAGCTGAAGCTGTTCTTCTTCAACTTGTTGTTGTTGTTGTTGTTAATTTTCAAGTGTTTGAATTCCTCAGCCTGTTATGGTCCTGAGCCTGGCTCTGCTGCTCCGGCTATGAACTCTTTTGTACACTCAAAAAATAAAGAAGAAATTCCTTAAAATTAAAAAGCAATTGAAATGGATTTCAGTAATAATTTCAATATTTTTATAACAAATTGTTTTAAAAGTTAAAAATAAAGTTAATACTTAAATCTACATCTGAGTTTAGTTTTTTCCTGCTGCTAATGGAAATTTGGTTAGTTTTGGTAGAAAAGGTTCGACTCAAAATCTGCTGCAAACGCTAATTTTTGTTTTTATTTTCGATTTTTTTTATAATATATTTTATTCTTCTTCTTCATGAAATTACCATTTTTTTTTTAGTTCTAAAATACACTTTCGATATGTTAAACTTGCTATTTTAAAAAAGCGATTTTAAATTTTTTTTTTTTTTGTGTAGAATCTTGCTTTGGAATTTTAAAACCGGATGCGTGTCATTCTTTGCCAGCAACGCCCTTCACCGTCCCGCCCCCTTGTGGCAAAGAATTTTTATTCGCTTCCTGCGTTCCCTTTTGCCGCTGCTCTTGTTGCTGGTTGTTGCTCTTGTTGGCCTTTTTTTTTGTGGTTGTTGTTGTTTTTGATTTTGTCTGCATCTCTTCTAATTTTTCTATGCCTGGCCATAATTTGTACCTACCTTGATTTGTTCTTACTTCGCTTGATGAGGTTTAATTTGTAAAATCCTTTAGATTTTTTTTTTCGTTTTTTTCTTTTTTTTTTTGATTTGTTGTGGCTAGTTTTAGTTTTTAGGTAAGGCGTCGTCGTCGTCGCCCTTCCGGTCGCTCTGTGGTTCTGTCTGTGGCTACTACTTGGAAATGCGGTTGCCATGACAGCCACTTAATAATCCACAACAAATTAATGTTGTACTCCAGACTGTGTTCGTGTGACTCAGCTGTTCGAGGAAAATCGAACCTCAAATTAAATTCAAATCAAGTGAAAAATACAAATAATTAAAATCGCATTTTGGTACGATTCCAAATATGCCACAGCCATAACTTTGACAAAACTGGGCATATTTTCAAGAAAAATACATTTTTAATCATGGTTCGACTTTTAGAAAAATACTACACTTCAATTTTAAAATGTGATATTCGCTTAAAATTCATGTCAAAATTCTATTCACGAAAAACATTCGTTCTCTGCTAAAAATTGTCTTTAAATGTAATTCGCCTTTTAAATTTTGCAATACGATTTTTAGTTGGATTCTGCACTAAAAAACGCATATGGGAACAATTAAACATTTTCCGCATTCTTTGTCAAAACTGAGCCATTTTTCGCATGCAATTCATTTATTTTGAAATCGGAAAATGAATACATTTTAAAGTTTGGGTTCTGTCTATTGTTAAACTATTTTCAACTCAAATAGAATCTGCAGCTGTCAGTTGAAGGGAAATTGGGGATTACGTTTTAAGTGTTACGTTTTACGTATTACGTATGACGCACTTGGAGAATTCCGAACGTCGTCTACGCGGCGTATGATTAATACACTGTCAAATTTTGAGTAAACACACAACTATTCCTACTATGTGTGTGCGTATGAGTGTGTGTGTATGAGTGTGTGTGTATGAGTGTGTGTATGAGTGTGCATAAGTCTGTGATAAAAGCCAAGTTGGCAATGCTGACGCATTTAGCCAACTGATAAGCAAAGTAAATGCAGTATCAAAATTGCAATACCCAGTAACCAACACAACCAAAGTGGGGCTTATAAGCTCTATGGAATATATGTAACAGGCAGAGGAAATAAATTCGAGTACTAAAAAATATTGGAAAAAAATGGAATCGCTACTTTCGTTTAAATATTTCAAATATTTCTCCTCGATATTCTCATAAATAATTTTTATATAAACAACCCATCTATGATTTCTGCAAACATTGTATGAATTGTCGAATAAACATTGAAGTTATTTAAGAAACTTTGTTGAAGTGTGTTTGTGTAAATGGTTCAGCTGTAGGTTAACAGGATATCTGCAAGTCGAGTACCAAAATGAGGACGTACAGAAACGGAACCGGTCAACATGGCAAAGAATAAAGCCAAGATAGAGGCAAAAAGCGACAAGATACCAGATAAGAGCTGTACATGTGTATCTTGTCGGGAGATAATGAGCTATAACTTTTGCCAAATCTACACATTTGTATGCAGATCTCATACATATCTTTTGTATATATGTATGTATATATGCACGACTATATCATTCAAAAAACCCAAAGCGCCAAATGTCTATTGAAAATTATTCAAATTTTAATTAGCATGAACCGCTTTTGAGCCGTGGGAGCCAAAGTAATATGTAGTTAACAGATACAGATAAATAGATAGATAGATAAATAGATAGATAGATGTGCGTATGTGTGTGTGTGTGTGTGTGTGTGTGTGTGTGTGTGTATTTTATGTGCATACATATGTGCCTCCTAGGCTGATAAATATTTGGCTTTTGCATGCCAACGCGATGAGTTCAACGTTGTTGTCTGACTGTTGTTGTTGCCGGTTGTTGTTGTTGTTGCCGCTTGTTGTTGTTGCCGCTCATTTAATTTCCAAACATTTATCAACAAATATTTGGCGCTTATCATTTGTTCGAGTCAAACAGCAGCGCTCGAAACGGCATCGGAGCAACTTGCCTCCATAAATGGCCCCTCCAACCTCCTCACTCTCGTTAGTTGCCAGATGCTGGTGTTGTTGTTCTTGTTCATCATCAGCAGATTTGCACTGAACACCTGACTCTTCACCTTCCCCTCCACGAACCCCTCCCCACCTCCTTTGAGACTACAGCTTTGATTCTGTGTCAAATTTTGCATAACGTACAATTTTCTTTTTACTTTGCTTTTATTATTTTTTGCCATCGTTGCTAATTGTATGTTGTTGTCGAAAAAAGGGGGAGGGTGGGAGGGAGAGGTCTATAGTTGTTGGGGTTATTGCAAAATTTTCTACATAGAAATAAGAAAATACTTATGACAATATGTATATATATTGTGCGGATATTGCTATATCTTAATAAGATCATCTCTCTTGCTTCTACTTCAAATTCTCTACTAATAATGACATATTTCTAAGATCTAATCAAGTTTTTAATAAAGGTTTTTAACTATTTTGAAAAGAACTCGATCCGTCTCTTAATTTTCTATGCACATCAGAATTTCGAAGAATTTCGCTCTTCACAATTTTCACACATTTTTTTTTTTGTTTGGTACTTGAACTTGTGATTGTGTTTTTATTGTTGTGGTTATTCGTTAATTTGTTAACAACATCTTTTTCACAACATCATCACCATCATCACCATCATCATCATCATCATCAACAGCAACAGCATAATCATGATCGGTATTATCATGAGAATCTTAGCCATATTTAACACATTGGATTATTTGCACAACTGTTTGCGGTTTACAAAAACTATCTACGAGTGTTTTGATGAGAAAGTCTGGAGTTTAGATGGATACAATTCGAGTAGTTGTTGATGAAATATGGGAAATGGAAATAATACAGGGGGAAGTGCCAAAAAAGGGGGACGGAGGGTGCAGGCGCACATGTTCAAGCCGCAACCTCAACAACAGCAGCAAGTAGCAGAAAAGCGAAACAAAAAAAAACATACCAAAATGCTGGAATTTCAATCCACAATCCTTTCGGCCATGTGGCAATATAAACGCTCATTAAAAGCATAAAAAAAACGAGCAGCTACTGTACGGGAATTGGTTGATTTTCTCGATTTTTATTTTCGCGAGCGAGTGCGAGACAGAATGAGATAGAGAGAGGTAAACAGAGAGAGAGAGAGAGAGTTAGCTGTTGGTGGAGAGCAAGAAAAATGCGCAAGAAAGCTGCAAACTGAGGTTTACAGCCTGCAGCCTGCAAACAGGTAAGCAAGAAATTTCAAAACCAACAACAACAACAACAGCAGCAGCAGCAACAGCAACAGCAACAGCAACAACAACAACACTTGAACCCAGACATCCGTTGAGACTGCGCACGCGCGACGCTGACGCTGACTTCGACGTTGACTGCGCAGCCACTGCGAATGCTTTTGGGCCTTTGGGGGCTGCTGCGACTCTCGGGTCCCGTGCCCGCGTTGTTGTTGTTGTTGTTGTGGTTGTTGTTGTTGTTGCTGCTGATGACGATGCTAAAGATTGCAATCGCGTTGCGCAGCACAGAATTTGTATCGGCGAGTGAGTTACTTGTACATCTGCGCGCCCCCATCCCTCAACTAGAGATGACACAACGTGAGCACGAGACACGCAAAAACCAAGCCAAGCCGAGCAGAGCACGATATTTGCAAACTACAGAAAAGCAAAATTAAGGCAAAAATTGTTTGTCGAATATTGTTATAAATAAAAATATAACAATAAATAAATAATAAGAAGAAAAAGCCCATTAGCAACAAATAAATCATGTATGTTTGCTATGCTTAAAAACAACACGCGCTCATCTCCAGTAATAAATCGTCAATTGTAATATCTAAATACATACAAATAAATAATATAAAGGCCAGCAATTATGTATAATCTTCTATCTGAACAAATCAGTCACGCACTCATCTCTAGTCGCTGGTTTGTTTCTTGCATTTCATTGGAATTTATTTAGAACACATTTCAAAGGCAACTTTGTTGAACTGTTGTTGTTGTTGTTGCTGTTATGGGCTTAACAGCAGCAGAAGCAGAAGCAGCAGCAACAGACACGCTGCATTCCAATGCCGAAAAAGACAAATCCCCCAAACACACAGCAACAGCAACAAAAACAACAACAGTCGAAATTTCATTGCAGTTTAGTCAGCAGCAAAAAAAAAATCAACAGCAGCAGCGCCTCCACTCTCCCCCTTCCCCCTCCTCGTTCCCACCCCCTAGTCCACCCACTGGAAACTACAACTACAACGGCGCCAGTTTGCAGCGATCATTGTTGTTGCTGTCGTTGTTGTTGTTGCTACTGGCAAGCGACTAGAGAAAAGTTCGGCTCGAATAAATTGAATTGAGCGAGATGCCGATGCCGATGACTTGAATTGGAGTGAAAGTAGGGTAGGCAGATTAGACACCGACTCTCTGCGACTGGACGGGCACACTCATGCATATACACACACACACACACACACAAATACGCTCTACACACTCCACATTCCACAACGAAAACATCGTGATTCCAATGTAACTGCCAAAAAGCACAAGAATATAAAACGCTAATGCTTCCAAATTGAATACGCTTCCATTTGCTTACACTCGTTCCCCTTCCAAGCTAGAATATTGGAATATATTGTTTGTCAATTATCAATCGCTCATATTTGAAATTCTCTCAAAATTTTTAAACTTTCGCTCAACTCTTTTTTGGCAATCAACAATATGTTTTTGTTCTATATGTAAAATACTATTCTGTGAACATTTTCGATCGGGGCTGCGGGCTTCCAAAGCATCAATCAATTCATGCACCCAATAATCTACTATCTCGCTCACTCATGCAAAGAGGTACTCATTGGAAAGGGGGAAGCGATCTCTTATTTACATTCCATTCCCTGCTCGACTCGGCAATAAAAGAAGAAGAGCACAGCAACAGCAACAACCAGAAAATCCCTGAATAGGAAGTAAGTTAGTGTAACAAGAGTAATAACAAGTAAGAATGCTGTAGTCGAGTGAGCCCGACTACGATATACCCTGAACCTGTTATATATATTCTAATATTGTTAGCAGATTTATAGCCTTGAGCACTCATTTAATTTATTCACAAGCCCAATCTGACCCGAGCAGTTATCGATTAAATAAGGCAAACCTAATCTGCGCCTGGTATACGAGAACATCCAAATTTGAAGTCTCTAGCTCATATCTGTTACATACATTTGCATAAAACCATTATACCCTTTTTACCCATTTTTAATGAGTTCAGGGTTCAAAAGTACATCAAAAGAGAGGCAAACAGCAGCTTAAAAACAATGTGAGAGAGAGAGAGAGGAGTGTACACATCCATTAATGTTATGTCCATTAATATTTGGGCTTGGAGTGGGGGTGGGGGGTCAACAAAATTCAGTCAAAATAAAAACAAAATATGCAGCAACATCGATGCCAAATGAAGCGTAACGTATAAGTTCCAGGCAAAACAAAAAAATAAAAAATTATAAAGAAGAACGCTGACAGAAAGCGTTTTTATCTGCCATGCTTTGTTTTAAGAGTTTTAATCCCCAAAATTGTGCAGTCAGCGCCGAATTGCCCGACAGCGAATTCCAGCTGGGAATTTCCAATAGAAATGATGGCCCAGACTGAAGCAAGAATCTGAAGTCCGGCAGCTGAAAAAATGGCCAAGAAAAAAAAGCTAAGCTGCGCTGAGCTAAGGCCCTGTCAAATTGCGCGCCAATTCTGCCAGAGATTCGGTCAAGATTCAGCTTTGGCTATCAAGCAAAAAAAAACCCACAAGCCAAAAACAAGAGTGGCCAAGTCAATCAAATCCGACTGCCAGATACCCTGTAGAAATTTTTAATTGTTACATTCCGTTTGCAAAACTCTTTTAAAATAAACGCATTATCCATTCATATTTTTATAATTTGTAATATTGTTTTTTTTTTATTATATTTTAAATTATTATTGGGTTGCCTATATTGGAAGCAGCACTGATATCCAATTATTTCGGCATGCCATGCACGCTATTTGACCGTATTTATTGGGTACAAAGTATGATGAAAAATCGAAAAAAAAAGTCCCAGCTACAACGAAAAATCGCCTTCAAGGAATTGCATAAAATATTTGTTGTTTTGAAGACTCGGCCTCGACAGGCACAGGCTCCAGCATCCACACACACACACACACACACACACACACATACGCAATGTTGACCAAGAGCAACAAAGACAACAACAACCGGTCTTAGAACGAAAAGAACCAGCGAGAACAACAACAAAAACAACGGCAGCAGCAGCGACGCGCATAGCAAATACACTGGAAGAAATCAAAGAGCTCGCTCCAGGTTCCCATGGTGAACCCCTCCTCAAAAACAGGGCTCCAGATTATTCCCTGTGTCTGTGTGTGCGTGCGGCATATTTGAGAAAACTAAAAAAAAAAACAGAAAGAATGCTCGGGTGTGCAAGACTTAAAGATACTCAGGGTTGAATTTAAAAATAGAAAATCGGTACTCATCTTAATTGTCATATAAACAAAAATATATAAATTATACGATTGAGCATGCTGATATACTCTGTTATTGTTAAACGTCTGTTTTGCACAACTTTATTATACCCTTTTCCATCCATTGCCAATGGGCTTTGGGTACAGAAAACGTTGGTAGGCAGAAAATAAAAAAACAAAAAAAAATATGAAAAAACGGCAACAAAATAATTTCGAGTGTGCATGCGTGTGTGTGCGAGCGAGATGAGACGAGACGAGAATCTGGAATAGATGGCTGACGCTGGCAGCGGGAGTGCGAGTACGAGTGAGAGGACGGGGAAGGGGAGATGGAGGTGACCAAAAGCAAAAAGAATCCAGCAAATCAAGCTCACATTATGCTGAGGAATGCGCCCAAGTGACGATATCGTAGCAAATGGCCAGCGGGCAGCAGCGTAGTGCTCTCTCCCCAGCCCTCCCCCTTCACACAAGCTGAGCCTTACGCCTCTCTGCTGCTGCTGCTCCGCTTAAATGTGTGCGTGAGCTTGTGTGTATGTGTTTGGTATTTCTTTTGCGCGTTCTCCGCTGCCGTCTCAGCTTCTGCCGCGGCCTTGCGTCGCGCTTTTCTCCTTTACTTTGCTTTGCGCACCCTGCGCTCGGAAGGCGAGCCCATCAGCTAAAGCCTCTGCTATGTGCGAAGGTCAGTGAAAATGAATGAGGAATAATCCCACGAATGATCATGTTCCAACTAGAATTGTAAGATAACTTTATATTTATAATTAAAAAACTTATCTTAAAAACAATGTATTTATACTTGTGAATTAATAGATAAGTAAGATAGTTATGTTTATTATTTGTGTTTTGTGTCACTAATATAAATGGCAAATTGTATTGGCAAATTTATCACACGGTAAGCTGATTTCTGATGCACTCAGTTGCAGCTAAAGCTCTTCCAGCTGTCATTGCTATTTAAGATCATTTTTCAACCGTCGTTCAGTTTGTCTGTCACGCACCCATTATTAACGAAAAGGACAAACGTTATTTGAAAACTTAACGAATGTTACTATTTGCAGCTGCATTCAGTTCCAGCTAAAGCTCTTCCAGCCGTCTCTGCTATTTAAGAGCATCTTTCAATCGTTGTTTATTAAACGCTTTCAACATGTTCTTATTCGTTGTGTTCTTGTTGGGCTCCAAATAGTTGTTGTTTTTGTTGCTGCTCTGGCAACAGCGGCGTCGGCGGCTGCCAAGATAAAACATTGGAATTTCACTTACACACTGACATTTCAGTTAGCTACTGGGATTCTCCTTTGAAGTTTTTATTTATTTTGCTCAGTATTTACCTTACTCGTGCTGTGTTATTGTTGTTTTTTTGTTTTCGGATTTAAGTTTGCATCTTGGTTGAAGATTTTTGCAAAATGATTTCAAAGGAGACGCGAAACATTGGAAAGGGAGGGGAGGGCAAGCAAAAGGTGCTTCCAGTGCATGTCTGTCTCTGTGTGTAAGTGTGTGTGTGCTGTTCTATTCTGTTCTGCTTATAAGCCCAGCAAGCGACAGCCAAATTCTTTGCCAGCAATTTCAACCTGGCCGCTGAGCCGCCGCCGATTCAACAACAACAATACTCACATAAGAAACAAAACGATCGACTGCTCTCTCGCTCTCTCTCAGTCACACACACACACATATAAGCTATCATGTATGCGGCGCATTCCAATCTTAAATCTCAGTGGGAGATACTCCACACTCACACACACTGTACACACATACACTGCACATGCACACACAGAGTTGCTCTCAGCACGAAACTCTCTCGACTCGGACTTTAGTTTGATTTTTGTAGCTGGACGAAGCAGTTGAACTGGCGGCAGCAGGTTGCGCGTCGTCTACACACACATACACATCACACTCACACATACGCATACAAAAGACACTCATTCGCTCTCTCGCTCACTCGTTCGGTTGCTCGCTCTCATTGCCAGCTCAGAGGCAAAGCAAAAAAAAAAAAAACGGCGTCGCGATCGACTGCGCGGCCCCATTGGAACTCTGGCGATTGTCGCCGTCGCAGTCGAAGTCGCATTCGCAGTGTGCGCGTTTCGTCGTTAAGCGTTCTCTGTTGCCACTCGTCGTTCGTTTCGTCTCGTTTCGTTGTGTTTCGTTTCGAATTTGGATTTTGAATTCGGATTGAGATTCGAATTCGAATTCGGCTTTAAAGTGTGGCGTTGAATTACATACAAAATAAAAAGAAAAGCTCAAGTGCCCATTTCCAGTGTGTGTGTGTGTGTGTGTGTATGTGAGTGCTATGCATTTTATTTGAAAAAAAAAAAAATCAAATTCTGCACCATTCCAACAAGTTGCTGCTGCTGGTCAAAACAAATAGCCAGCGCACCACAGAAAGTTGCGACCCAGCAACAACAGCAACAACAACGACAACCAAGCAAACGGCATTCTTTCGCGCAACAACAACAAAAAAGCAGTTGCTAAAGAGAGGACAGCACTAATACAAATACAAAACACACAAGCATAAAACGTCAGCTCTCTCGCTCTCTCTCTCGCTCACACATATACGCGCTTAGCTGCTCTCGTGTCGTGTGTGTGTAACAACAATTTTGATTAAATCGTATTTGTGCCGCGCTCGCCAACTCCAAACTCCCTGCCTCTCTCGCTCTCTCTCGCCCACACAATAGCCACTGTGTGTGAGAGAGAGAGAGAGCCGTGAGCCGCTGGAATGCGGCCTGCCGTTGACGTCGTCGTCGCCGTTGACTGCGCAGTCGCAGCGAGTTAGTGTGTTTTTTTGACGAAGAGGTCAGCAAAAGTTTTCGGGCAACGACAATTCACAAACAACAATACAGTTTACTGTTATTTGAACGTCGCGCAAAAAGAAAAACAAAGAAAGTTCCTCTCTCTCTGTCGCTCTCTCTGCTTTGCTTAATTCCGACATTTGTGCATAGAAAAAATCGCAAGCGACTTAATTTTTGGATTACGCGCTTGAGGCGCCCCCTCCCTACACCCCTTGGCCCCCATCAACCCCAACGCAACAACAAAAATGCCGACAACTGCAGCGGCCTTCGTCGGCAGTCGACAGTAAGGTAAGCATAGCAAAGAGACAAAGTCCCAAAATCAGGGAATTTTCGATAGGGGTTTTTTTTTTTTGTTGATTGAGGCATTTCTTTGGAATTTTAATTGCTGGCAGGCAACAAAAACAACAATAACATTAATAATGAAAAATGCCATATCTGAATCGAGCAATAAAACTCGCCAATGGCTCGCAAAAACGATTTTTATATTTTTTAAAGTCCACATTGTGCATAGAAGCGAAGTAAAAAGCAGGTGTAATAAACAATACAGTATGTGAGTGAAGCACCCGGAATAAAAACAACAACATGAGAATATCGAAAATGGCGACCATTTGAAATGAGCAGCTGTTTTGCTAGGCAGCAATTAAATTGGAAATGGGAGCTGGATGGCGTTGGAAATAAGGCGATTTAATTGAGCGTGCGCCGCCGAGAGTTGGGGTGGGGGATCATATGCTTTGTGGTATTGTATTCCAGTTGGAATTGAAAACGAATGATAAACAAATGAGCAGAAGCACACGTTAAAAGTTGAAAAAAAAAAAAGAGAAAAAAAACAATAACGGTAAGCGTTAAACGATTTGCACCGCAAAGATGCGATATCGATACACACAGATACAGTTGTAGTTGTATCGGTTTATCTGTGTTTGTTTACAATTTTTTTTTTGTTTTCTTTTGTTGCTACGTGATGTTGCCGTTGCTTGTCTTTTTTTTCATATTTATTTATTTTTGCGGTTGCAACAATTGACAGCTACCCACTGTGCGCGAGTGTATGTGGGGTGGGGGACACACTTGACCTTAAGCAACAACAACAACAACAACAATTAACTTATTTCAAAATGCCGAAAAATTCCTGCACGCCTGCGCACTCAAATAAATAAAGAAAAATAATTAAAATGTTCAGCGAATTAAAATTTGTTGAATGACAAATCCAAAAAAAATAACGAACGAAGAGCAACAAAAAGAAGCAGAAACTATGAACGCTTAACTATTTGGCAGGCCAGGCCGGCAGCGCCGCTGACTGCGACTGCTAGCAGCATAATTTATGCCTACACACACACACACAGACACACGTACACTTGCGCTGAGAAAACAAATTGTTTCGCACGCATTTTATTATTTTTAGCATGCGTCGCACGTTTTCGCACACGCTGCTTTTGCTGCTGAGACGTTGACGTTGGCAGCGCGCCGCCTGCTCTCGTTTAAAGCTCGGCCTCGCCTAGGCGTAACTGCCTACTTCTGGGACATTTGCTCCTGCTCTGCTGGCAACCGAGGAGAGAGCGTTTGATTGGAATTTCCTAAAGGATGTGAAGGGCGTACAATTTCCTTGTTACTTGTTGCTGTCTGTATTTTTGTACATTACCCCGCTTAAAGCAATAAAAAAATAAAATAACTGGCACAGGCGGAAAATAACATCAACAATAAGAAGAAGAAGCAGAGCCAAAGAAACAACAATTCAACAATTTGCCGCTTTGATTTTTGTTTGGTTTTCTCTGCGCACATTTCGATTTGTGTATTTGCCAACAAAACGCCAAGTTATTTATTTGACGGCAGACAACCAACAACAACAAACCACAATAGCGACTGACTTCATAAACGGCATAATAATTTGAAAAATGTGCCTCGCCTGTTTCAATCGGTCAATCAGAGCCCGCTACCATTATTAGCATTAAATGCTACGAATTCGGCTTACGTATTTCCAAATGCCACGCCCCATTTTTTTGTAGTTTTATTTTTTTTTTTAGCACATTTGCCGTGACGCGCATCCGTTGTATATATATATATATATATATATATTTATATATATATGAGCTATATTGATTGAGCGTGTGAAAATGCCATCACTCTAAACTATTTCCTCCATTGACGACGACGACGATCAGCGAATTCCAATTTGCCGTTTGTCGTAATTAAAACACGGCCAGACAGACAAACACACACGTTTTTTTTTTTTAGTGATTTGACGCCAGCTCATGAGCTAAAAATTCCACGTCAAACGTCGTCATTCATTAGCTACAACTAACACAACTAACAGATAACCGTCTCAGCTAGGAGTCTGAGCTTCAGCTTCGACTTTACTTCAAAAGCGCTCAACACTTTCAATAGAATCAAACGAATCCAGTTTAAACAGACATCAGACGGCATCAAAGTCAAAAGCACCACTCTTAGAATAACTCTGACTCGATTATAGTCTCTCTCCTTGGACTTTTATACGCTTTCTTATAACCAGAGTTGGTTCATTACTTGTCTTACAAATCGCAGTTAATTTCAAGATTTTCGTAATTCTAAATTCATGGACATTGAATTGAACAATCTCAGATATGCATTGCATACGATGGCATTTTAATTAACAAATCTTTATGTGATTGCATTTTAATTTAAAATTCCTTTGCTTAAGATTTTATGATACTTTTTATTGGTCGCAAACACAATAATATTAATATTCTAATTTAAGGCTGTTTATACATAAGACATAATTAAACCGGCTCAAAGGTGTTGTGATTATTGTGTAAACCATTTTGTTTGTGCATTGTTTAAATCATCTGAAAACTTGATACAGATACTGAAATATTATCGCAATATCGATAGCAACTTTATTTCTTGTTTAAAAAATATAACTGATAAAAATTAATGCTAAAATTCACAGGTTTAAGTTATCAGCTCTTATCTTACGCAATATCTATACATACAGATATATGTTGCCTAAATCTTATGCTCACTCTTAGCATGTTCAATATGTTAGCTTCGTTCTGACCAAAATCATGTGTTTTTTTTTTTGTATTTATGATATTTCAACTGTTTATTGAACAGCGCCTCTGACTTTGCGGACTTCGCGTACATTAAGCACTTGCGCATTCCAATATCGATTCCAATTTGAAATCCATACATCCATACAGATGTATGTGTGTATGTATGCATGTGTGTAACACATACCATGTGTGTGTGTGTAAATGCGGTATTTTGCTATTTTACTGATTCGCTTGAGCGTTGCCAATAAAACGTTTTGCACATGCGGCTAAAGCATTTATCACACCGACCGCGACCCCGCCTCGACTCCCTAGCGACAAAGTCGCGAACTCGATTGACAAACACACACACATACACACATACACATGTACACGCATACACACATTCATACACATAGATAAATAAACGCCCCGAATGAGCTCACTGCAATGGCATCCAGTTGACACAGCCGCATAGCCCCGGATTGGAACTGGGTGCTAGCAACAGCAACAGAAACAGCAACAACAGCAGCTGGGGCAGCTGTGGCAACAGGGAGGTGTTGCTTGTTGGCGAGAGGGGGTGCCAGCTAACTGCTGTCGCTGCACAACGTGGCGTATGCGCAACGTTTTATTTTATATCTGTTTCTGCCATTTGCTATTTTTTTGTGAGCTTATTGTGCTTATGTATTGGTCTTTTTCCGCTTAGACCAGCTAAAATTGGCCGCTGGCGCTTGCGCCATTTAATTGGCCCGTGCGACTTTATAGACAGACCCCGTTAAGCGAATGCGTCTGCATGCCTGCGTAAAATGGCTCAAATCAAGTTAATTCAAATACCAAATTACTATTTTTAAAATGGGTCGCTAAGAATAAAATAAATATATTTCGTTGCACTGTTGAATTAAAAAAAAAAAATAATATTTCTTATATTTTTAAGGTATTTAACGCCGTGCATCTAGTTGTAGTTTATTAAGTTTTTATTTTCTCTTTTTAAGGGTAATCATTTTAACTTATTACAACTCGTAATTTTTTTTTTAATTAGAAAAATTAAACTTATAGATTTTCACTACACTTTACAGTGAAAATGGGTCAAGCTGCATACATTCTTGATCAGAATAAACAGCCTAGTCTATCTAGCAATGTGTGTATTTCTATAAGACTATACGAACTACGTAGAAAGATATTTCAAATTTGGATATATCACACGTATTATAATTTAATATCATACAGAACTTTATTCGTTTTCAATATTGATACATTTTTCTTAACGATCATAAATAATCAATGATTATCTGCACAAATTTCATTAAGATTGTTCAAGAAAATCGGCAGAAAATCTTATTTTTATGTTTAGCAAATTACACAAGTATTTTGTGTGTACACATATATGCATTCACACATATATATATACAACAAGTGTAAATACTTGGATATAAGGGTATCGGTTAGTCGAGCTCTTTCGACTACAGCATTATTACTTGTTCTGCCCTCTACTAATTTGCATAAAATATATTTTGCCATTTGTTAATTGCTGATTAGTGTGCGCTTCTCTGCACATTTAATTGCACTGTCACGCCTCCTGTAGCCGCCCACTGGTATCCAGTCTTGACTGCACTCTTCTCTGTGTTGACTTTAATAATTAACGTTCGGTTTATTGTTGTCGTTGTTGTTGTTGTTGTCGTTGCCCGGTCTCATTAACTCATTGGAATGCGGATAATTTGCAATGATTGAAATTCTGAAATGCTTTCCATTTGTTTGCATTTTAAATTGAGAAAATATTCTACCACTTGGCTGGCCTCGACATTATCATTAGTTCTCCCCGTCTCCCCGACCCCCCTGCCCTCTTGTGTCTTGTCTCTCTCTCTCTGTTTATCTGCCGTTTCATGCGCTGTCGGTATTCGTATTCTTGTGAGTCATTTGCACAGTTTCAACCTGCTCGCCTACTGCCTTACTTAATGCTGACAATGATAATTTCCGCTGGTATCATTATATAATGCTTATTCATACATATATGGACTGGGGAGTAGTGACCTAACTGAGCAATATGCTTACCTCTAGAACTGTTTGTATACATGGGTGATCCTTGATGTGCTCTTCTCGTTAGATAAGTTAACGTGAATAATCACAAATTAAATGTAATATTTAAATTTAAATTAAAAAAATATAATACGATTTAAATCAAAATCGAGATTGAAAAGCGTTTCGGTTTTGGACTAAAGCTTAAAATTTGCTCAGTTTTTTAGTTAATAGTTATTCTCCCTATGTAATCTATACTAACATATTGTACCTATCTTATATTTGGATAGAGAACATGTGCAGGTATTCCATATAATTCTTGAGAAACTCTTTCACTTGAAACACAGACCAATCGAAGAACACACATTTCTTCTAGGAATTATACACATTTGAATGTCTCTTCTGGAGTTGCCATTGTTCGGGTTTCGTAAAACATTTCAGCTTTCTGTTTCAGTTGCGGTTGTTTGTCTGGTCAAGTCCGGTTTTTTTTTTATATTTATGTTTTTTGAAATGTGTCTCAGTTGCTGTATCTATGTCTGTTGCAAGAAAATCGGCTTAGATATAATTGGTTTTCAAAAGCATTTTTATTTATTTTTGGGTAGTCGAGTGTGTGCGACTCATAAACTTAATTCTTGGTTTCTAATTTATGTCAAATGCGCGCTTTGATTGATGATCAGCAGCAGCAGCAGCAGCTTGGCTCAGATTGGAATACTACAAAACATTGGTGGGGGACTCACGGGGAGTGGTCATATTAATAAGCCAGGGCGGTTCCGCGTGAATTGTGACCATCAGCAGCAGCAGCAGCAGCAGCCACAGCAGCAAGCCTGGACTTTGAGTCAAGAGACAGTTTTGGGGAGTCGACTGTTGGGTGTCTTTTATATATATATATATATACGTGTATAGTGGATGGCGTCTCTCGCAATCGGCAATCGGCGACTCTCTCAACTTGACTCTGAATAAATTTATGGAACGTTCAAATTTATTAGACGGCTGCGCGGCGGCGCACACAGAAAAATGCGCCAATATTGAAATTTATGCGGCCGCTTGGCGGCTGCTCGAGTCGAAACCACGGCGAGACTTTTTCATCTATCCACCTATCCATACAATTATATATTTATATATATATATATATTATATATGTGTGTGTATATACACACATTTGGAGGCTAGTCCATAAGTTGATTTGATTCGATTTGATTTTAATTTATGCATAAAATGCTTTTCTTTCATCACGATGCGAGTTTCTGTCTCTATCTATCCCCCATCTCTTTTCACCCCTCTCTTTTTCTCTGTTGGTCTGTATGGAACTTTCTTTAACTGAATTTTAATAATTTTATGCTGGACGCACGCACGCACCGGCCGCCTAATCAAGTTTGTCGTCTAAGTCTTTCATTATTGATTGGTGAAATTGCTGCCAGCCAAAATAGAAATAAAGTAACAACAACAAAACATCCAAAAAAAAAACGTGGCGCCAACTGGCTGCCTAATAAAACCAAAAAAGTTAAAAATAATAACTTAATTTATGTTAAGAATTTTTGGAGAATTTCACAGATTTAATATATTTGGGGATTGACTTTATGTCTTTTTGTGGGATTGACAAGAATTAGAAACATATGTTTGTGATTGCTTAACTTATTTGTTATTTCGATGTGCACTTTGATATTTCAGCCATTGGGTTTTTATTATTATTATTAATTGTCAAGTTTCTGTGGGTTTGCCTCTGCTTCTATTCGATTTCCGTTACTTATCGATGCATGTTTGAATTTAATCTCTATCATCTTTTTTGATCTCTCTGATTTTTAATTTTTGGTAATAAATTACGTTTAAAAATATTTGAATTAGGGTAAGCTTAGGGGAATTCTATTTAACACTTTTACTAAAACTTTTTTCCAATTCTCTTTGGCATCTCAACAGCAGCAGCAGCAGCAGCAACGTATTTCGAGAGCGCGCGCTGTATACGGAAAATGATGCAGCATGCGAGCATTTTGCACCGTCAGCGCGCCCCTGGAAGTATGCGCGTCCTCAGCCGAGCAACTGTCACCCGGCTCCCGATTTCTGGCACTGAGGTAAGTTGTGCAACCTAACATCGTATTTTAACAATGATTGATTGCTGGAATTTCATTCTCACATTCTCTTGCAGACTTCTGGGCCAACAGCAGCCGAAAACCCTTTACTTCCTAGTCGATGCAAAGAGTCGCGTGCGAGAGGTTTATACGCAGACATGTCTGCACTTTGCCACGCAGGGTATGCAGGATACCGAACTCTTTGGTCTGGCCGTGCTCATAGGTGAGTTGACTCCACACCAGGAGGGGGGCGTCGGGGTGGGCAAAACTGCGTATGCATAACGAATGGGGTTTGTGGAACGCCCTAAGGAAAAAAATAAAGAAAAAAAAATGCACGAAAAATAAAAACAGGCAGCTAGGCTCAGTTGGTAACAGAGAGCTGCAGCTGCCAGTCGTCGTCGTCGTCGTCGTCGTCGTCGTGCCTTGCGATAAGGCATGAAAAACACAACTAATAAACATAAACCAGTCTTTTTAAAAGCTGCTCATCATCATCATCAGCAGCAACAGCAACAGCAGCGGACTGTGGCAGCAACAGCAGCAATAGCCTGCACCTCCTCAGCCTGGCCACAAACTTTGGTTTCGGCGTTTTGCTCTTCTTCATTTAGACATACCCTGTACTCACTAAAAACTACATATATATATAAATATATGTATGTATGTGTACCGTGCAGAAGTTTGCCTATTCTATACATGTATCTGAACAATTTTTTGCAGACTGTTAGAATTAGATTGCTCAAATTGAATGTAGATTTGTGCTCGTGTGTGCATCTAAATGTATAGGGTATCTGCTATTTGGGTTATTTGTGGACTGGAGCACTCTTGTTTTTTGCTGCAGCAATGTCAAAACACATAAAAATACTAACACAGCAACAACAACCACAACAAAATGGCACATAAAACGTATAAAAAAAAACTACAACATCAGCAAGGAGGAGCAGGACGGAGGGACAGACGGACAGCAGCCAGGAACGCGTCGCCGTCGATGGCGAACAAACAATTTCAGGCAAACGGGGCAACGGCACAGAAGACACACACAAGACACAAGACGCGTGTTCAGTAATTCAGGTAGCCGTCGCGCGTTGCATTAACACAAACGAATCGACGACGATGATGCGGCCCCAGCGGAGCCAACACACAGCAACAACAACAACAACAACAACTGCAGCAGCAGCAGCATTCAAGCAAGAGGAAGAGCCAGCCAAGAGGCAAGATGCATAGTTCTGGTTGCTCTGGCTCCAGCAGAGAGACGTCTTTGGCATTGGCCTCCGCTATAAATGCGTCCTCCATAAACACACACAATACACACACACACGCACACACACACACACACACTCGCATACACACACATACACTTTCTGGTCAGCAGTTGAGAAAGGGATAACCCAACTACAGATACACTTGCCAGCAAACCTGAAGAATTCAATTAAATATGTTGAAGGAAGAACTGAGCTGATAACGAATAGAAATATGAATAAATATATATATATATATATAGATAGTAAAGCAAGTTGAAAATGGCTAAATCTCTATGCAACAAAAAGCATCTCAATCTAAGCAATTAATGGGAAACTAAACTGAAAAAAAATCATTTAAATGTAGAATGCCTGAGTAAACAAATGTTGCCTGTGGCATGTTGCAACATTAAAAATGATGTAAGCAAACAAATCTGTCCAGCAGCTCAAATCACAAGTCTTGCCCAATTTCAGTTAGGGTATACATAAAAAAAAAAAAAAAAATGCAGAAAAGAAAAAGACGTAAATTTCGAATCTGGTCGCCAGCAGTTTGGCATCAATTTCGAGTCAGTAGAGAAGAGGGGGCGGGGGAAGGCGGTGGGCGCAGAAGTTGCCTCGAACATCTTCAGTGAAAAAGAATTTGGTATGCAGTTTGGGGGCATGCCAACGTTTCGCGTCTTCAGAGCTGCCACATGGCAATGCTGCTGCTGCTGCTGCTGCTAAAGATGAACACCAAGAGCGAGAAGAAGGCTAAGATGAAGAAGAAGAAGAAGTGGAAGAAGCAGCAGAAGAAGACGAGCAGGGGGACAGGCAGCGAAAGAATCCTCAGTCTGCCTTTAGCTTCAGCTATGAAATTGCCAGTTTGCATTTTGCGTTTGCCTCGCCAGGATTTTTGCCAATGTCAGTCAGCATTTTGGACTG
Organism: Drosophila kambysellisi; assembly: GCA_035042185.1. Lineage (NCBI taxonomy): Eukaryota > Metazoa > Arthropoda > Insecta > Diptera > Drosophilidae > Drosophila > Drosophila kambysellisi. The sequence goes on along the minus strand of JAWNLS010000945.1, from coordinate 1,143,079 downwards.
TGTGTGTGTATTGGTGTGTGTGTGTGAGTGTGTGTGTGTGACTGGCATGCGGCTGTAGCTGTTATACTCTATACTCTAAAACCTATGTGAAATGTGGTTATTTTATGTATGTAAATAGTTAAATTATCGATAGATTATAGATAGATTTATACTCGATATAAAATTAGGTGAAGGTTGCGTAGGAAACTACATTATTTTTTTATAAATTAAATTAAATTTTTGTCGTAAATTTACAATCATTAAATTTAAATGCTAACTGCTACTAGTTTATTTCTGAAACCAGTTTACAATGCATAAAATAATTAAATTTCTTAGTTCAAATGCTGAAAATCATTGACGCACAGTTACAGTTGTAGAATAGAGTATTACGCAGTCGGTGCTTTTTTATATTATTATTGTTGTTGTTGTTGTTAAGTCCATTGGCATCGTGGTCTGGTCGACGTCGTCGTCGTCCTCGTCTTCGCATACTTTCGAGCATTTCACGCCGCGCTCTTTCACTGCACAAAAATTGCCTTTACTGGCAACTGCCAGTTGTTGTTGTTGTTGTTGTTGGAGGTGGCTTGCTGTTTTATAGATAGCATTTGGCCAGTTTAGCTTTTGGCCAAAACTGCGTTTGCACTAAAAAGTTCACACACCGCAACGCTAAAAATGTGGCGATCGCGGACTCGTGGCCAGTTTGTCGCTTAAGTCTTTCGTATTAGAGGACCAAAGAGCGGATGCTGCTTGTCCCTTTTTTGGTCTGCAGCCTGTCGCCTTTTGTCGCCAATGAATTTCAATTTTATGGCCACGCCATCGTCAATAAATTTCATATTTATGCAAATTTTTTTGTGCAACGTGAATAAGTTGGTCCGCCTCCTCTGCCTCAGCACGCCTCCGGTTGCTACTTGCTGCCCAAGTGGCCACACAATGGGTGTCACTTTTGAATACCACTTACTACGCGTTGCTGCGCATGATGAGCTTCTGCTGCTGCTGCTGCTCTCTGCTGCTCCTCCTCCTTTTGCTGTTTTAATATGGATGATGTTGGTCTTGCCTGGTTCTGCTCCTGCTTGAATAACACTTCTTCTACTTCTCCAGCTACTGCCGCAGTTACTTTGCCTGAGGATTAACTTTGTAGTTTGCTCCTGGTCCTACTAAATCTTCAGCTTTGCTGACTGCCATCGTCAGATGTATTCCTAGTCTTACTCGCTGGTTAATTCAGGGAGGTTCTTCAGGCATTCCTTTGGATGATGCTGTACATCTGGCTACTGTTCGTCCTTCAGCTTCTTTAGATCTTCCTGCGTATGTCGCTGCTGCACTGGGTCTATCAACTGCACCTTCTCACACTTGTCCAGATCTACCTGCCTGTCTTTATCGGTCCTATTATACTAATCATCATCTAAGGATTGCTTCTACAAACTGGACAGAATTTTCTGCTCCTGCAATCGCCTCGAGCCCTCCTCCTTTTCCTTGTACTGTTGCAAGAGTGCTGCTGGTGTTATTTTTAGCTGTCGCATTGCTTGGATTCCAGTGCCGCATTCCTTAGCCTGCTGCCTGTTGTTGTTGTTGCTTGTTGTGTTTATTGTAGTTGTTGTTGCTTACTGCTGCTGCTGCTGCTGTTGCTGTTGTAATCTGTAGACCAGCATTTTCTTTTCCATTTAATGTTAATGGCTCATAATCATTATTATATGGCGTTGGCTTGTTCATCTTCGTCTGTGTCTTCTTCACTGGTTGTGCCCCTGCCACGCCCCCTCTGTTGCTGCTGCTGTGACGACCGGCCTTGCAGCCACATGCTGCCCCAGCTGCCTCTGCCACTGCCTCAACCCAAGCTGCGTGCATCTGATAACATCGGAAATTAAAATTCTTTTGGTTTTATGTTGTTTCGTTCTCCTTTTTTTTTCTCCTCTCTCCATCTCTTTCGCTCTGCCTACTACCAGCCTGTTTCCATACACACACACACACAAACACACTCATTTGTTGTTGTTTTTTTTTTGGGTTATTTTGTTGCTGGTTCGGTTATTATGGCTTTGGCTATGGCGTGCCTACTCAAAACCTTTGGAATATAAATCTGAAGAATGCCTTGGCAACGGCTGCTGCAGCTGTCTCTTCTGGACTACAACGGTCTCCGACTCCCGACTCCGACTCCGACTCTGTCTCTGACTCCGACTTTGACTCTGACCAGCGCTTGAGTTCTGCTCGTGTTGTTGTTATACACTTACCAGACAAGGGATATTACGACTAATGCCGTAAACTCAGCACTCTGTGAGGTTGCTAGGTGGCAACTTGAAGTCGAGACTGATCGAATTACCATATATAAAAAGTCTTTTTATAAAGTTGTATGTCTTTTAATTAATATCTGATTATTATTAGGCATCCAATGGTATTTTTTGCACACATTTTTATTAAAATCAGTAAACAATATACTTATAAAATATACTTGCATAATTTATTTTCTATTTGCTGCTATTTATGTGGCCATGACTGTAGAGACCCTTCGACATTCGTACGCTTAAACATGGGTAAGGGTATTTAATATTCGGCATATTGTGTTTAACTGTTTATTGCTGTTGTTGTTGTAAAATTCCTCACTCACTCTTGGCCAGTTGATGAGGCTGCTGCTGCTGCTGCCTGGCTTGCTACTTGCCCCTTTGCCTCGTTGCCTGTTTGCCTGTTCGGTCTGCCTTGCTGCCTGCTGCCGGAATCCAAACGTATTCGAGTCTGTAATTTGTGTTGCATGTGTTTCAAATTGAAGATTTATTTAGGTCCCTACAAACCCCCACCCCACTCTTTCTGTGTGTGTGTGTGTGTGCGTGCGTGTTAATTGTAAGCGCTGTGGAATGCGTTGGAAAATATGTTAATTATTAGGCTGCTTGCCGCTGGCCCAAAAGTGGTCAACGTTGCACGTTGCACGCTGCAAGTTGCGTGCTCTCTCATGGGCTCATGGGCCAGGCTAAAAAGGCTTCACACCTGCTAGAAGCACCAGCAGCAGCCATCCATCCATCCATCAGCTCCTGATCTGCAACTGTTGTGAGGTGAAATTTGAATGCGTTGCGTTTTTTGCTTTTTGATTTCTGTGTATTTTTCTGTTTTGTTTTTGTTTTTTCTTTCTTTTTGGTTTTGGTTTGAAAAGAAAAGAAATCGCAGAAGAGGCTTTGACTTTGACTACAGCGTATTTTTGTGTTTTTTTTTTTTTTTTTTGACTTGGGTTTCAGCTGCCACAGCGCAAACGTTGCCAGTTACCTGTCTCTCTCTCTTCTCTCTCTCTCTCTCTCGGGTGCGCTCTGTGTTTCTACCTGTTTTTACTTCTTTTTTTTCTTAACGTGCTGCGTTTTGGGCTTGGGTCTCTTTTGGTATGCGACTTCAGCTTCAGACTTGGAGTTCGGACTCCGTTGGGGCCGCGTCGTCGTCGTCGTCATTGATAGGCACTTATTCGGACGCTGATGATTATTATGATATTGTTGCTGCTGCTGCTGCTGATGTTGCTGTTGCTGCTGCTGCTGCTGCTGCTTGTGTGCCCACATATTTCCATTTCATCTTTTTCTTCTTCTCCCGTGTTTTTTTTTTGTTTTTGCTGCTCATAATTATTATTTTTCATCTTCTGGGTCTGCGGCTGCGGCTGCTTCATTTCGTATGCAGGAATTCCAATTTTTCGTTCGATGATGAAGTGTGTGTTGATTTTGTTTTTCAAGCATGCAACCGACATTCAACAACAACAGCAGCGAGCAACATCTCGATTCTCGAGAGCACGCGGCATGCCCTTGGGCTAAGACTCAACTCAAGTCGACTCGAGTCGATTGGAGTCTCCAACTTGGGGACTGCAGCTCGGTGGACGACGACGACGACGACGACAACAACTAAGGCTGACAACCTGACGTGGACATGGACTTGGACGTGGACGTGTCGTCATCGGCCCTGTTGACGTCAATGGTTCGCTTGTTTGCTGCCTGACAAAAAACTGACAAGTGGATGGGTCGCAGGAGGGGGCAGGGCGAGCGAGACAGAGAGAGCCAGTGTGAGAGAGAGGAGAGAGAGGAGTCAGTTGGCAGTAAAGGAAAATAGCCGAAAGTTCATTTAAAATTTTGATTAGTTGTGCTCTGAATGAACAGCGATGCGACCTTGGCGTCAGAACTTCCGACAAAACGACTAAATATCTGAACTCGCTGGAATTGAATATTATGCGCTTAATTTTTTTATAGCATTTTCAAGGAATTCCGACTAACCGATCAGTGGATCAGGGAATCTTTGAGATATCAATTTCACTTAAACTATTGCGATTTGACGCTTAGATTGGGAATATTACAGATAAAACAATGACAAAATGTTGCTGTAATGTTGAATAGACTTTTCATTCAACAGGGGTTAAGGTTAGCCAAAGCGTTAAAGGATTAAAAAGTATAGCTTTTAAAAATTGACTCAGTTTCAATGAAGTTATGCAGCTGAGCTATGCAAAACTAGCTTAGGATTATTGATAAATCAAGTATTTTTAAGGATTATTTTCAATTCTCCAGTTGAAGCTAATGTGTAATTTTGTGCTCTGTTTTGTTCTGTTGCAGATGGCGAGTACATGTTTGCAGATCCCGAGAGCAAGCTCTCCAAATACGGCCCGAAGAGCTGGCGATCATCGCACACACACGTAAGTCAGCCAGTCAACCAGATGCTGCATCTTTTGGGCCAAGTAAAAGCAATCATTTCATGGATATGTGTTTTTTTTTTATGACAGGGCCTGGATGCCAATGGACGTCCTCTCCTGGAGCTACACTTTCGCGTGCAGTTCTACATCGAGAGTCCGTTCATGCTGAAAGATGAGACGTCGAGGCACAACTACTACCTGCAGCTGCGCCACAATGTGCTTCAACGCGAGCTGCCCGCCGTACATGCAGATCAGGCGCTTGTTCTGCTCGCCGGCCTGGCGCTCCAAGCGGAAGTGGGTGATGCGCCCACAACAGCAGCAGCAGCAGCAGCAGGTGTAGCAGCAACCACAATTCCCAGCTTGAACAATCAAAAGGAGGAGGAACAGCAGCATCAGCAGAGATTGGTAGCGGGTCGAGCGACGACAACGTTGCCCAAGATACGCAAACGCTTGAGCAGCTACAATGAGCGCATGCTACGTCTCTCCACGTATGTGAACTCCACCAAGCGGGAAGTAGATACATCTCCAGCCCCAATTCCAACATCCACACATGCTCCCGCTCCCCCCGCCGCCAGCAGCATACCTACAGATTACTTTCGTCTGGAGGAGTATCTGCCGGCGAATCTAAACACGGCGAGGGCAAAGAGCGCATTGCATGCCTGCCATCGGGAGCATTTGGGATTGCCCACCGCTGAGGCGGAACTCCTTTACATAGAGCAGGCCTGCAATCTGCATGAAGCCATCAATGCACACACCTTTCGCATGCGACTGGCCAAGAGCGAGGTGGGCGTCGGTAGCGCCTGGTTTGTCATCTATGCAAAGGGCATTAAAATTTTGGGTGGTGCTGCCGGCAGCGAACCCACCACCTTTCTGTGGCCTAACATCACCAAGCTGTCGTTTGAGCGCAAGAAATTCGAGATTCGCTCCGGTGAGAGTCGGATTACGCTCTACGCGGGCTCCGATGAGAAGAACAAGCTGCTGCTAACACTCTGCAAGGATACGCATCAGTGGAGCATGAAGTTGGCGGCTCGCCTCAAGGAGGTCAGCAAACGTGAGGAGGAGGAAGCGGAATCCCAGTGTCTGCACGCCAGCTACGCTTGTTCGCGAAGTCTGCTGCTGCCGTACAAGAGTAAGAATGAGCAACGCATCTCGGTCATCTCGAGCACCAGTTCGAACACCACCTCGGGCATTGTCAGCGATCGTGTGCACTCCGAGGATGAGCTGGAGATTATGATAAATACACCGCCAGCACCGCTGGCAGCACCCTCAACAGAGAGCCTGGCGCTGGCCCATCTGCTGGACAGGCCCAGCGTGAGCAGGCAGACCTCGTCGGTTGGTCAGATGTCGCACAAGGATCTTGAGGAGCAGCTGGCCGCCTTAAGCGTCAGCGTACGTGTAAACGAAGCGCCGACTCCAAATCAACGCAATCCATCGAGTAATCCGGCAAGCAGCGCCAATGATTCGTCCACAACGGCAACGGATTCACCCAGTTCACAGCATAACATTGGCTCGCAATGCTCGTCGACGTGCAGCACAGTGGTGGTCACATCACCGGCACCACCCGCTGCTGTGCACTCCACCTCGTCCAGCCTGGAACTGGGCTTTAGTCACACCGCCCAGAATTCCACGCTTAGCGAATCAAATACCGATGACTTCCTGGCACCCGAAACGGAGAGCGTGTCGGGCGTTTCCGGTGTGTACACACTGGCGGACGGCATGGCACCACCCACCGAAACGAGTGGTGTCTACACCATGCACAGCAGCGAGCTCACGGGTCAATCCTCAGAGCTCGCCGAGTCCGAGAAGAGCTCTCACTACGGCATCTTTCAGCCAACCAAAAGCGAACCCAGTGACTCTGTGGATGGTGGTGGTGCTAGTGGTGTTGGTGTTGGCGCTAAAGCTGGCAAAAAATGTTCGGATGTTTTTCGTCTACGTTCCGATTCCAACATCAGCACAAGCAGCTCCTTTCGCGGCGATGGCAGCGATCCCACGGACAATAAGCACACGCTTCTCTCCGCCGAGGAGCTGACCAATCTGATTGTGGGTCGCGGCACTTATCCCAGTCGCCAAACGGTATCTAGCACGCTGCACTCTGATTGCGATTATGTGACGCTGCCGGGCAGTGCGAATGTGGAGCAAATGCAGCCGCCGGTGTTGCCACCGGCACCACCGCCGTATAGTGCGCGGCACGAGAAGACGGGGCTGTGTGGCCCGCCCGTGGTGCCACCACCGCCAGTGCCACCCATGCCTAAGACAGTAGTACTGCCCAAGGCAGAGCCACCGCCACCAGCAAAACCAGTACCACTGCCACCACCAATTGCAGCAGTTGCAGTACCACTTGTCGCACCACCACCACCACCACCACCTTCAGCTGCGCTGCGTCGTCGGGATCCGCCGCCATATCCCACCTCGATGAAGCCACGACCCACATCGCTAATTTCGGTCGCCTCGTCTGCACCACCGGCGCCCAGTGCCGCCGGCTCCATGAGCTCCCTGAAGTCTGAGGAGGTTACGGCGCGTTTTATCACCACCCGACCGCAGATTAGCATACTGAAGGCGCACACCAGTCTTCTGCCGGATGGTGCCAAGCCCAGTTATGCCGCACCCACCCACTACTCCTCGGCCGCATCCTCGAGTGGTTCGGTGTGCAGTCACCAGCTTTCGCAGCAATCCCTACACAATTCCAACTATGCCGGCGGCTCACAGGCTTCGCTGCACCATCACCACCATCAGCAGCACCACCAGCAGCAGCAGCAGTCGCATCACCAGCAGCAGCAGCAGTCGCACCACCACCAGCAGCAGCAGCAACAGCAGTCACACCACCATCATCATCATCATGCTGCCCACCAACATCATCAGCATCGACATTCGGGCTCCGCTGCCATCGGCATACCCATAGTTCCTTATGGCCTGCACCACAAGAGCACCGCCTCGCTACACCACCAACAGGCGACACATCAGCAGCAGGCTTGTGTCCTCCTGCCGGTGATTAAGCCACGACAGTTTCTGCCACCGCCACCGCCCAGTCTGCCACGACAACCGCCACCACCACCGCCGACAACGCATCCACATCTCGCCGGCCTCTACAGCAGTCAGCTGGCGGCGCGGAATCAACTGGAGCTGTATCAGCAGCAGATGTACAGCGATGTCGACTATGTCATCTATCCCATACAGGATCCTGCTGTCAGCCAGCAGGAGTATCTGGATGCCAAGCAGAGTTCACTGCTCGCAGCCATGGCCCAGGCCCAGGCACAATCGCAGGCGACAGCACCACCCTATCTGGCGTATCCCGCCGGCTGGGATACGTGCAAGGGACACGCCATCTATCGGAGCACACCGTATCTGCCGCTGGCCTTGTCCACCCACTCGCGCTATGCATCCACGCAGAATCTATCGGATACGTATGTACAGCTGCCGGGAGCGGGATACTCGCCCTTGTACTCCCCTTCGATGGTCAGTTTGTGCAGCTCGTATGAGCCACCACCGCCGCCACCATTGCATCCGGCGGCTCTAGCAGCGGCTGCTGCGGCAAACGCTTCGAGCCTCTTTGCACGATCACGATCAGACGATAATATTCTGAATTCGCTCGACTCGATGCCGATGCCAAAAGTGAAGCGTCTGCCGCCACCGCCGCCGCCGCCCTACGTCAATCGGCTCAAGAAGCCACCAATGCCAGTTCCCAGCGAACAGCCGCCGCCGAGTGAGTATCCCCATCAATCTCCAAGAGAAATGCGTTTGATTGACTGGCCAGATAAGCGATTGATTGTTTAATGATTGACGATTTCTGACTAACTGATTGATAGATTGATTAACAATTTTACAGATAGATTAATGAATGAATGTCTGATAAAAGCGTCAATCGCCTAACTCATGGATAAGCATATTGATTGACTAGTTTACTGACTAATGAACGTCTAAATGATTGAGTGACCTTTTGATAAACATCAATGACAGACTGAACATTAAAATACGATCAGTTTAACTAATGGCTGAATGATTGATAGAAGGGTCAATCAACTGACTGATGGATTAACATTTGATTGATTCGTTAGCTGATTCAATCAAAACTGACTGGCTAGTTTACCTACTAATAAGCAATTGCGTTAAATTAATGTCTGACTTACTGATAAAAGGGAATCGACTGCCTTAACATATTGATTGATTACCCTATTGACTGAATAATGACTGAGTGATTGACTAAAAGGTGGACTAATTGCTTAACTTATTTTTGTTCCTGGACCATTTTGTATTCTAACTTCTCTTTCTCGCTCTGTCTCTTTATCATCTTGTCTTTTGCAGTACCCTTGAAGCCAAATCCCAATCCCAGTTTGAGCATACTGCCGCCACGGAAACCGCTCACCCTAAATCCACACCAGTCGAACAGTCCGCTAATCAAGACGTCCAGCGGTGCACAGTGGGCGGGGGAGCGACCTCGACCCGATCTTGGACTCGGTCTGAATCGTGGCAATAGCAACAGCATCCTGGCACAACTACAAGCTTCCATTGCCGCGAACAGTCAAGCGCAGGCAACGAATGCACCACAGAATCCACTGGATATTGCACTGTTGCGTGAGAAGAGCAAACATTTGGATTTGCCGCTCATCTCGGCCCTCTGCAACGATCGCTCGCTTCTCAAGCAGACCAAGGTTATAGTCAATCCCAAGAATGCAAATGCAGCAGCCGCGGCAGCCGGAGCAACAACAACAACGTCTGTTGGAGCTGCAGCCGCAACTTCGTCGAGCAGTGGTGGTGGTCACCACAGTGCCAGCAAATCCCTGTCACAAACGCCGCCCATAAATGGGAATACGGCCACGCCCACGGGCACACTGAGCAAGAGCCGAAAGAGCTCAGCAATTAGCCATCGTCATCCGCAGGACAAACTGCCGCCGCTGCCGATGCAGCTGGCGGAGGCCAATAACTATGTCATGGATCCAGCGGTGGTCATCAAGCACCACAAAAGCTACAACAACAACTCGCAGTCACAAAATCAAAATCAAACGCAATCGCAGACCTAAGCGCAATAAGCCAATAAGCAAACAGCAAAATTTAACATTTAAGGCAGCCACTCAATTCTCTAGTTACAAATTGATGACGTTTTTGTGAATAACGAAAAATGTGAAATGTGGTTGGTGGTGCTGGTGTTGGTGTTGATGGTTGGTGGGTCAAAATGAGAATTTGCATAGTGCGCGGAAACGTGTGTCGATCACAGTGTGTTTTTGTGGCCGGCTTGTAGATGCAGAACATCAAACGGTTCAAACAGGCGACAGCTACAACGAAAAGACAACCAAACTTGCAAAAATACAGTCAAAACATTTACGGACAAGAGACAAGAAAAGATAGAAAAACAAAACGAACCTCAAATACGCATTCAAATAGCACACAAACAGAGAACCCAGTCTAGTCAATATAGGTATGGGGATTGCTAAGAGAAAACTATAACTACAAATGACAAAAGAGAAACGTACATGAAAAAAAAAAACAGGTAACAGGAATCTAAAGAGACAAAACAAACAAACAAAACAAAAATTAAATGGAAGCAACAATACTCAAGTATAAAATACGAACTACTTAATTTACTAAACTAAACTAAAAACAAACAAAAAAAAAAACACATACAAAAACTAAGACTAGATTAGCTAGTGGCTGACTCTCGTTATCTGAGAGCTGCTTAACACTAAGGTAGGCCCAGATGCGAATTACTTAAACTACAAATAAAAATGAGAACTAAAAACGCTGAGAGAACTAACTACTTCCGCCCAAAACAACTGTGATTGATTTTTTTTTATTTAAAACTTAACTTACTTTACAAACACTAATTACAACATAGTCAACAATGAAAAAAGAAAAACGCACAAAAAAAACTAAACTATGCAAATTTTTAGTAAGTAAAATACACTCGCATTAAGAGAGCGCCCTCCAAACACACACACACACACACACTCACACACTCAAGTCACTTACACATCTGACCCCATAACCATATACTCACAAAAAGAAACGCATCAGCAACGCAGGCAAACCAATCAAAGTGCAGCAGTCGATGAAAGAGAGCAGACAAGCAAGCAAGCGCAATTTGCTCTCTATTTGGAGCGTAAGCTCATTAAAGAGAGCGCCGATGCATTTGCGGTAATTCTCTTTGCTCAGCTGCTTCATTTGCGATTGTTTTTTGTTTTTCTGTTTTCGCCTGTCGTTGAACTAAAGAATTTTATTTTATATCGAGTGCGCGCCCGCGAAATGCCATTTATAATAATTTGCCTAGGCCTTGCCCCACCGTTTGTTTAATTTTTGTTTTTATAATTTTCAATTTTTTGAATTTAGCGAGTGAGCGTTGACGCTTCTGTTTATTATTTTATGTTTTCTTTTTTTTTATTTTTATTTTGATTATGATTTCGAGTTTTTAAGTTGATGATTTTGATGCATTATTCATTATTCATATTATGTTTACACTATTAACCCCTGTGTATGCACTGTGCGTGTTTGTGTGCTTTTGTTTTTGTGTGTTTTTTGTTCGACTGCTGTCACAAATATTTGCGTAGGTTTTTCTCGTCTAAAAGCCTATGGCTAAATGATAAAATGTGACACAGTTCAGAAACAACAAACACGCACACACATGCATACACACACAAACACGCACACAGCAGACACTCACACAACTATTGCAGCTATATGTTATCAAAATCGGCCATATAGTATAGAGCTATAGCAAAAAAAAAAAAGAAAAAAAAATGAAAAAAAACGCGTAGCCCCAATAAAGTTTTTCTTATGGGGTCTATTGTCTATATCCTGGCAACTGGTTGCAACCAGCTGCCAAAATAGAATAAACTACCTATACGTGTATGTACTATATACTATATATATATACATATATATATATATAAATGAGTAATAAAAATTCTGCTTAATAATCTCGTATTTTTATTATTATTGTAAATAAATTAGACGAAGACACCCTTTAAATTATTTTGATAGTTTACAAATTCTTGTCTCCTTTATCTGGAATGTTGAAATGTTGAAGCAAAGACATAACATTAAAGGGGTCAGACTAAAAGTGGGTGGGTGTGGGAGGGGATTAGGTAAACATACATACAACTCTCATGTATATTAATAGTAGAGTGTTTATATCACAAATGCTGTACATATAATACATATTGCACACATAGCAGCACAGGTTCATTGGCCAAGTTAACAATTAAAATGGCAACTGTTTCAATAAACAACAATAAACGATAAATGTAATAATGAACTAGAAACGTTAACTTGTGCCCTGGCACATTTGGTTATGATTAAGTTATGATACTATGTCGCCACAGTTGTCGGCTCCGGATCCTTGGAGGTCAACATATCCTCATCATCGCTGCGACGCACCCAGCGTTTGGTTACCGTTAACACGACGCCTGTGACGAGGAAGAGGCTGCCAAAAACGATGCAGCCGATGCCAAAATACATGCCATAGTCGCCCAAATTAATAGCCAACTAGAAAGTAAGAAATAAATCGAATGTTTTATTATTCTTGAAGCTGATGTTGCTGACTTGGCTTACCCTAGCCTTAGCGGCCAGCTCGGGACTGAGCTCGGCGACCTGATCGAACCAAAACATGGGCATCAAAACCTTTTGCACGCCACGGTAGATGCTGCAAATAAAAATAGAAGTTACACCATTTGCATATCTGTGACTAGATGTTACTTACTCAAAATCATCGTCGGGCTCTATCATCATGTTGATCTGAATGCGTCCATGCACTTGAACTGGCACACCAGTGGTTGGCTCCACAGCCATGACAAACTCATGCAGCGCCTTGTCGGGCTTGAGGCCATCAACCGCATTCAGATACGACTTGTCGGCCAAGTAGAAATGGGGGAAGGATGAGTAAATTGGCGCCTTATCACGACAGGTTTTGCACTCAACAACACCCGTTTTGGGGCACTCGTCCAAGCGTGGATCGCAGAAGCATTTCTGATCTGGATAGTTCTCGCCAGCGTCAAGTGTCTCCTCGGTGCCGACCCAACGGGTGGCCGTTAGTCCATGCATTTCTAAGTTGCCCTCGGGTCGCAGATTCATAAAACGACATGCATCCGTCGCAAAGATGGTAACCTCATCGTTCACATTCATTTTGGGTGGGAAGAGATCACCGGTGGTGCCATTGACAACGCCGCAGGGCATTTCATAAAAGCCCGTTTCGCTTTTGCCATTCCAGTGTGTTAATCTACCCAAATTGGAGAGGTCATCGGTGCCAGTGTGAATGGTAAAAAGTCCATCATATTCTAACGATCCATTGCGATCCGCTAGCCAACCAAATCGAGTATAGGGTATATCAATCTTTGTGGTATTGAAGAGATTGAGGAAGTCGGTCAAATCGTCCTGATAGCCATGGAATATCCATTCAATTGCGGGTTTTGTGGTATACAACATGCCACCCTCGTGATTGAACATGAAATTGATTATTTTCTTAACAATCTTTGGCTGGTGGCGCATCTCATCGGCCACCGTTGCAGTGATGACATGTGCCGCCGTAATCATATCCGTGAGAGAACCGTTCGATCTCTCCTCGTCAAAGAACCAGGTGCGACGTTCATAGTATGCAACCGTCGCATTATCGTAGAACGTATAATTCTCCTTTTTATGCTTCTCGAGGAAAACGTATGGACCCATTTCTGTAAAGTGCGGCTTGATGTCCGGATTGCGTAGGTCCTCCGGATTCGTCCAGTTGAACATGTGGAATTTTAGGTAAATAGGTATTGGCGCCTCCAACCAGCTGTCATAGGTATCGGTGCCAGGTTCCAGTTTTAAACCCTGAAGCGTGGATCAGTTCCAATCTTAAGATTCTAAATATGCCAAATAGTACTTCATACTCACATTTTCAACCAGCTTATCAGCCAAGTTGGGCCACATGACGACTAGGAGTATGCCAAGTATGGTAAAGACGGATCCAATGCCAAAGACCCAGCTTTTACGCTGCGTCTCACCGCAGCACCTGCAGCACATGATGAATTATGAAGGTATGATTGGAAGACAAGCTACTGTTGCCTGAAGGATAAAGTGCATCTGAAAGTAGTGAAGCCATTTGTGTTAAACCGTTACGAACGATTGCATAATCAGCTGGACAATAAAGCTAATCGCATCAATGATAATCGAGGTATTTTAATATACATATTTTTTTTTTGTTTTATTATCCCATGGAACCCCAGCATTGCTACTTTTGCTAATAATAAGCTGGAACAGGCTTATCGATCGTACTTAAGTATTCGATAGCGATGGCAAAATGGAAATAATAGATTAAATGTCGGGTACAAGTACAGTAGTTCTCAAATAGTAAACAAATTTCACAATTGTCCTCTTGCAGTAAGAGCTTAGGTACCACAGCATTTGAGGGGCTTCTGTTTTAATTGTAGTTGAAACACTTACGTGGAACCAGAGCCACAAATAATCCACAACCGCACTCTTCCGAAAGCAAACCAATACTGTGGTTTTGTAAGCAATTTGTTCGTATTTGAATGATTTGATCAGTGGCGAATGCTAATCTTAAGTGCGGGCACTAGTTATGAATAGAAATTGATAAAGTTTATAGTATGTATTTATAGTACCAAGTACTCTAAAAAAAAACTCTATTCACATCATATGTATAAGGGTTACTCTTTGAACTCAGCTTCCAGTGAAGCTATCATGATGCAACTTAGCAAATATGCTTCTATTATATTGTTTATCAAAGCCAGCATATTTCTCTGAGAGTATATAATCTGCGGTTCCTCCACAAACACAAAACTAGATATGCTGGCTTGCTAGAATGTAATCTCAAATCTTAAGTAAGGAGCCCACGATATTGTTCAGTGTTTACATGACTGTCGCCCTGTTGCAATATATTATTGTATATTAATAGGCGTGATAAGAGGTGCATAGCTAAAATAATTTACTGATTAGGGCCTGTGTGGACGACGGAGTGGCTAATGTATAATATAAATATTTACAGATAAGCAGAACTAATCCGAAGACAAAGCCCAGTACTGTAATAACTAAAGTTCATATCATGTAATAATAATAGTGTTTGTAATTGCGTCTTATCCGGTGAATGGGGACATGATTAATATGAAAAATATAGATCTAATCAAGTCTGTCGAATTATCGGTTACCCTTTTTCCAACTAGGAGCAACAAACCTTTAGTGTTTATTGACCTGCCATTTAAAAATTGTGGCATGTAAACAAACCCGTAAAACAACATTTCAAAATATATTATTACATTATTCAATATACATTTCAGTGTATATATATATTTTATTCTAATGGTATGTACATAAATATGTCTTTGTTTACTCCTTTGTTCGGTATTTTATAGCTAATGGCATATTTTCTTACAAATATAAAAGCGATAACGCTGCCAGTTGAAAACTAAATAAACCAACGCCTGATAAGACAGAACTCTGAGGACTAGCTGTGGACCTACAGTGCACCCGCTGTGCATCCGTTGTTGACTCATTAGGAATCTGAGCTACTTGTCGACTTTACATTTACATTTCACAACTAATCGCAGGTTATATAGGGCGAAAAAGCTCATTAAGACCTGTATTACTCACCTGTTTGTAATGCACGTCGCCCCCTCTTCTGAGCCGACTGCTTTTAATTGTTGTTACTTTATTGTTTTTGTTGCCCTGCTTATTAACAAAGTTCACACTACTGCTTAACCTTGGAATTTCGCTTGCGAAATAATCACGACCGAATAACAGTTACGAAAAGAAATAAGGCACTGTGTGAATTTAGCAGGAATGGAAGTCAGAAGCGAGTGGCAGCAACGATTGTTAATTGCGCACTGTTTGGACGATTCTGTAAGTTACAAAAATACTTGCGAATGCAGAAGCAAACAATTGTTGTGGGTGTTGCGCATTAACCAGCACTGGTCGGTTGGAGATGGGAGTAATAATCGTTACGTCTTCTCAATAGTAAATATTTATTAGCTTCAGCACAAATATAAAATTAGTTAAGGAAGTGGCAAACAAAATGCTTAGATTAATAATTGCTCAGTAAATGCAACGTAATATATATAATTAATATATCCTCACTCATTATAGTCATCATAAGAAATATCGATTTTTGTCTTTCTCATTTTAGTGTGACCGTCAATGCGTAAGAATACCAAAAATGCGAAACAGCTGGAACATATACAATTAGGTGGCAACACTGTTACGCCGGTCTCGACCAATCAACGCCAACCACGATGCACACACACAAGCATAGATAGTTTTAGACGAGAATTTTTGCCAGCCGTATTATTTTTGTGAGTGAGCTGCCAATTCATACAAAAGATAACCAGATAATGTTTAATTGAATTAAACACAAGCAGACACAAGAGACGAGACGACTAACCACGTAGCTAACAATCCACACAGACACACTATGCAGCTAATCAAGGGGTTGCTAATTGTGCAGCTGGCCATTTTGATGCTGGATGAGGCGCTGGCGGCGAGAGACTTTTACAAAATACTTAATGTGAAACGCAGCGCGAATACGAATGAGATAAAGAAGGCGTATCGGAGACTCGCCAAGGAGCTGCATCCCGATAAGAACAAAGATGATCCGGAGGCGTCCACGAAATTTCAGGACCTAGGCGCCGCCTACGAGGTGCTCTCGAATGCGGACAAGCGCAAGACCTACGATCGCTGCGGCGAGGAGTGCCTAAAGAAGGAGGGCATGATGGATCACGGCGGCGATCCGTTCTCCAGTTTCTTTGGCGATTTTGGCTTTCACTTTGGCAACGGTGATCCACATCAGCATGATACGCCCCGCGGTGCTGATATTGTGATGAATATGTATGTCTCACTTGAGGAGCTCTATTCGGGCAATTTTGTGGAGATAGTGCGCAATAAGCCGGTAGTGAAGCCCGCCTCCGGCACACGCAAATGCAATTGTCGCCAGGAGATGGTCACCCGTAATCTTGGCCCCGGTCGTTTCCAGATGATCCAGCAAACAGTTTGCGATGAGTGCCCGAATGTGAAGCTCGTTAACGAGGAGCGCACACTGGAGATTGAGGTGGAGCAGGGCATGGTTGATGGCCAGGAGACGCGCTTTGTCGCGGAGGGTGAGCCACATATTGATGGCGAGCCCGGTGATTTACTGGTGCGCGTCCAACAGATGCCACATTCACGTTTCCTGCGCAAGGGCGATGATCTGTATACGAATGTGACGATCAGTCTGCAGGATGCACTCATTGGTTTTACAATGGAGATTAAGCATCTTGATGGACACAATGTGGGCGTGACGCGCGAGAAGATCACCTGGCCGGGTGCACGCATCCGGAAGAAGGGCGAGGGTATGCCGAACTTTGAGAACAACAATCTGACGGGTAATCTCTATATCACATTCGACGTGGAGTTCCCCAAACAGGACCTGACGGAGGAGCACAAAGAAGGTAAGCACCTGAAAGCTTCATCTGTATATCATAAGTACTAATTTTATTCTTTCTTCTCATAGCCCTCAAGAGCATACTGGAGCAGTCGTCCATAAATCGCGTCTACAATGGGCTGTGAATCGTTTGGGCGTCGTTTGCATCAGGGCAGTACTTTAAGTAGTATTTATTTAAGACTTTGTTGCCGGTAAAAAGTTGTGCGCAACAACTTATGTATAGTCTAGATACTGTAAAAATAAATCAATTCGGGATCGTTTCACAAAAGCCACAAAGCGATCGCATCAGTAAAACATGAACAGGAAAACACTAAAATAAATACCTACATTTAATAGCAACTATTTGTTTTAGTCTACGCCGCATAGAAGTATATTTGATTTAAAATCTAAGACATATCTGGTTCTTGAGGAACGATTATACAATTTGTACAAGGACCCACAAATCAGGGTAAAAAAAAAGGAACATTTTGTGTATCGGAAAGAATTGTTTCTTCCGTTGGGTGAAAAAATAATTAGAATGTGACAATGACAATGAATGCAAACAATTAGGTTGTTGTATTAGCTAAATTTCCCTTGAAAGCAAATTGCTGCATACTTTCAGGAGCGCCCAGGTGCACGAAAAAATGTATGAAAAAATGTCCCTTAGCCAGTTGGGAGTCCTGGTAAAAACAAAATGTTTGAATTTGATCGTATTCGTAATAATATGTGGAATTAATCATATATTGCTAATCAATTTTGGATTAAACTTAAGATCAGATAAGTGATCAAGAGAACAGTATCATTGTGATTATTATTATTAATTAATGAGAATCAGTTAAATATAATTAACTTGAAATACCCCATTTAAGCTCACTTTTACAGGGAGTATACAAGACTTAAGCTCAATTTGTGGCAACCCTGCCAAACAGCTGTCAATCGCGGCGCAGGACAACGAAGCGAAAAAGAGCGGAAGAGACTGAGAGCAAGAGAGAGAGAGAGAGTGAGGGAGCGCGTGCCGTGTGGCAAGGCGAGCTCCGTTTGCGGGTTAAAGAGCGTGGACATTTTCAGCAGTGACGACGTCAAGCAAGGGGGCTGCAGCTTTTATTTATAACAAAACGAAAAACGCAAAATAAAATTTAAAAAAAAATTAAACAAATCTTTGGGCAAAAATTAGTGATTTTCTGTTTGTTTTCTGTTGGCGTTTGACTAATTCACAAAGCACCCTTAAACCGTTACAAGGTGGTAACTAACCTCGAAAAAATCCTCAGCTCCGAACGAATCATATTAAAAATTGAAGAGCAACAAAAATTTTGTGCAACAATAAATTGCATAAATAAAATGAATGTCGCCTGATTATCCATCAATTCGAGGTGAGTGTCAAAACGAATCTTAAATACTCTGCCTGCTGTATTGTAAGTAAAATAACGGTTAACCGCCTGCCAGCCACCCTGCTTCTCCAACCATCCAACCACCCCCTTTGGCCACATTCCCTTATTGATTTTCTGCGCTGCCGTTTTTTTTGTGTGTTACTTGAAGTGACCCAAAATTGAAAAGACGCCAGGGGTAGGGACTGACTGCCTTGGAGAGGGTGGAGAGGGGTGCGGCATTGCCTGATGCGGTCAGCTGGTAGCGTGTCTATTGCTTGTAAGTGGACGGCACCCTGTAATTAATATATTTGGGACAGCAGTTGATGGACTGACTACAACTAACACATCCTTCGGCTAATCGGCACTTGTCACATGATTGTATTTTGATATTGTGTTCTTGACTGCATTACAGATTGCACTTTTCCACGCTCCGCTTGATGACATCCAAGCAATTTGTAATCTTCATTTTATTGCTGATACCATGGCCACCCTCAAATGTTATCAAGTTGCTCTGCTCGCGAGATAACAGCCGATTGGTGCGCAAGATAGTACGCTCCAAGTGGACGCCCATATTGGATAAGCATCAGGTAAGCGATATCGTAAGTAAAATAATATATGACCTAAAGGTTTATTCATTCTCTATTACCATGCTAGGTGAAGCTGCCCTTGGAGTGTCCACTGCATCCGCTGCGAGATGTGTTTGCGCCGCGCCAGGATGAGAAGCAGCGGGATCGACCCACGCAGTGGACATGCCGGCGATGTGGCAAGAGCTTCTATCAGGAAAAGTTTCTCGATTTGCACTTTGATACGCGCCACAAGCACATCATCAATGAGGTACAGTATGGGGGTTATTTAATACCTAATTGAGTCACGTCTTGAAGGAGTCCAAAACCAAATCCCCATTCAATTTCTGTTGTGCATACTTAAGTTAAATCAGCTTTCAGTGAATTTTCTATTTTATATTTAATTTACATTCAATATTATATTCCATATCCATATGGAAACCTATCGTTGAATTGCACTATTTTATAAAAAACAATTTAGTTTCTTAAGCAAACATAACCACACTATCAATATAACTGTTTTATAACCTTATAAACTTGTAGCTGCAATATGAACAATCGATAGATAACTACTAGTAGCCTATAAACTTTATGATTGCGAGATAAGATTTTATCGGTGTTATTTAGGATAACTGTTCTAAAATCTATATGCAGTTTTTTATAAGATTAACAAATTTTATTGAAATATTGATTTTAATACTATTTACAGGCGGAGGACTCCGTTTGCCTGGCCGACTTTTGCGACATAATGCGCTGTGAGGTATTCCAAACGGAGGACGCTTCGAGCCTCAAGTTTGGCGATCAGCACATCGTCACCGATATCGAAGTTTGGGGTGATTCATTGGGTCAGAACTCCGCACTGGCCAAAGCGAATGCCGCATACTTGAGTCTAATACCGAGGCAAGATATAGATAGATTCATCAAAGCCAAATATTAAGAGAATACCTGGTTTTTTTTTGCAGAACTTCCACATTGAGTGCCACGCGTGCCGCCAAAGTACAAAATCGTCAATTACTCCAAGAGAAGCCAAGCCAAAGCAAGGAACAGACGCCCACAGAAGCGGGCAACGCAGCAGCTGGCGAGGAAGGTTCAGCATCCAAGCCCAAATCGGCGGGTGAGAAGCTGCTAATGAAGCTCAAGGAGCTGGGACAGGCGCATCTAAAGCGACCCGATGTGCAATCGGAACCGGAGTCGGAATCCAAGCGCAACAACGAAACGGAGGAGGTGGAGCATAGTGGCGATGCGGAGGGCAGCGGCAGTCAGCCGGATGCCGAAAAATCTGCAGATGCTGCTGGCCAGACGAAGGTGCGAGCCAATTGCAAGCCGGAGGAGCTGAGCAAACTGAAAGCGCGCTGTGAGTTCCTACTTAGGAGTTGCATTGGTGGTCTGCTGCTGGTGATGCCGGATCCGGCATTCAAAGAAATGGAGGAGGAGATGAACAAGGCGGTCTGTTGGTACCTAACCTGTGATCGGTACTGGGAGGATGGCCCGCTGGAACCACGTGCCTTTCCCTGGGGTCTCATTGTCATACTGATCTTTGTGCTATCGACTGGGATCTGTTTCTGCTACTACATCATTTGGATACTGTTTGAGTAAGTGTGGCCACTTGTGGCGGCAACTAGCCCCCAGATTGAGATTGAGCAAACCCAAGTCATTTGTTTCAGCTCCGAAGAAACGACAATCAATGCCAATCATTATGCCGGCGCCGGAACCGCAGGCAGCATCTACATGCCAGCGCCACCGCACCACTACCAGCTCGACTATGCCACACAGCAGCAGCTGGACGCCGGCGCGATACCTGCCCAACAACAGCAACAGTTCTACTACCAACAGCAGCAGCAGCAGCAACAACAGCTGCAGCAGGCGGCAGCGGCAGCGGCATCAGCTCGAGATTTGTATCCCGAACAGGTTCAATATCATCGCCACAGTCCGCGACACTACATCGCCGATCAGCATCCAGCGGGGGCGTCGTTGTCGGGAATAACAACAACAGCAGCGGTGCTGGGCACACCCACAATCTCATCCAGCGGCGTCCGGCAAGCGGGAGCGTCCTCATCCAACGCCAACACGCCACTGCATCATCGTCACTCGACGAGCCTGGCCTACCCACAGGACATTTTAGACCGACGCGACTATACAAGTAATGCGGGACGCCCCATTGCCACAAGCGTGGTGAGCAGCAATGTTAGCACTGGTGGTGGTGGTAGTGGTGTGCCTGTTGGTGTTGGTGGTGGTGGTGCTGATCAGCGTCACTATAACACACATCCCCGGCCGCTGGAGACGCGACATCGTCATGTGGGCGCATCGCAGCAATCTTTGCGCGCTTCCAGCTCCACGCACGAGATCGTCCAGAGCGATGCAACTCACGGCCAGAATGAGCACTATATATATGTCACGTATCCGCCGGATCTGAAGAAGCGCTATTTCGACAAGTACGAGTAGCAACAAGTTGCAGTTAGACCAAAGAACAGAGACACAGAGAGGAATGGAGTGAGAGAGCGCATTGTAAGCAAATACTAAATGAGGTCCTTGTTGGAGGAGCAAGCGACTGGAGAGAGAACCCACACCCAGTTGGTTTTTTACTTTAGCCTGCAAATTCTAGATTTGTGAACTGTGCTGTATTTTTGAATTCTACAAAAATAAAAACAACAACAAATGAATAAAATGCAATAATTATTGCTGTACTGTATAAAGAAATCAAGTTTACAATGTTTACCTGCATCCTTTGGGGATTTATTGGTCTAAGTAGAAGTTTTTGGGCGAAAATCCAGTTAATTTATTCTTTTAGTAGTTGTAAATAAGAAGAGAGATTTTTCATTTTGCAATAACATGTACATAAAACATTTATTTCATTCATTTAATATAGTTGTTGCTGTTGGTGTTGGTTCATCCATCTATTGTATTTGTTTTTTTGTTTTTTTTTTTTGTATTTTATGTTTTACTTTCAAAAAGACACTCACATTTACATTTATATTGTATGTATATATATAGTCACAATCTGGACAGATCATATTATACTTAGGGTCTAAAAAAAAGTATAATTGGAAAAAAAAACTTTCAAGATGTACACGACATATAAATAGCTGTAGTTTAAAATGTGTACGTATTTAGGACATAAGTATGTGTGTATTTTGTGTGTGTATGTGTAAAGGACATATAGATGATATATATGCACACATATGTATATATATATTTATGTATGAATATTTATAAGGCTGTTCGCCTAGATCAAATAGTGGTATAATAAATATTATTATGTTTAGTGGGCATTTTGCATTTTGCATTTTCAATTTGAATTGCATTTCAATTTTGCTTTTGTACTAAAATTAAGCGTAGTTACATTAATCTATGGTTTTTTTCATTTGCTTGATACATATTAAATATTGCACACAAATTAGTAGAATTTGATAAAGAAAAACAAACAACAACAACGTGTACCCGAAAGTTTTCCCATGTCTTTTTATTTATTATTATTATTTGCATAATTTGTTTTTTGTTTTCTTTTTATGTATACATATATAATATAATACATTTATAAATAACATTTGTTTAGTGTTTTGGTTTCTTGTCTCTTTCTTTTTTTATTAAATGTTTTGGTCCTTTGGAATGTGTTTTGCTAGTTAAACGATGTTTGCAGTAATTGCAATTTAGCTATATAGGTGGTCGGTTTCATATGATTAAGTCGGATAGTAAAAGCTGTGTCCAACTAACTATTTTATTTATTTATTTTTTTTTTTTTGTTTCCTGGTCTTACATAACCCATAGCATTACCGATTCTAACTGTAAATATGCATTACACAACCGCATACCAAATCAGTATTTAACTACGGTCTGCTGGAGTTTAAAAACGTCAGTTGACTAATGCATATAGTAAGTATAGTATAGTAAATATATATAAAACGATTATCTTAATAAAAAAAAAATAATAAAGGCCATTTAAGCGGTCTACACCAAAGTCTTCCACACGTAAAATATATGCTATTTATTTGTTAAATAATTATGCTATGTTTAACAACTCCCATCTTAACATAAATTGCACTAAAACAAAACAAGTCTTGAACTAACTGAACTAAACTGACAACACTAACAAATCTAAAACTAACAGTTTGTTTTCTATATATGTATTTCTACTTCTTATTATTCCTTTTATATATATATATATATATCTTTTTTTTTGGTCTAAGCTGCATTTTGAAAGGAAGGCAGTTTGCAAGTTCTTAACTTAAACAACG
This sequence comes from Drosophila kambysellisi, assembly GCA_035042185.1. Classification (NCBI taxonomy): domain Eukaryota; kingdom Metazoa; phylum Arthropoda; class Insecta; order Diptera; family Drosophilidae; genus Drosophila; species Drosophila kambysellisi. The sequence continues at coordinate 1,119,944 of JAWNLS010000945.1, read as the reverse complement.
AAACGATTTAAATACAATGATAAACAAGTTAAAATATTGCTAAATACTCTGCATACAAGGTGGAGCGAGGCAATGTGAAAGTGGGCGTGGCAACAAAAATGAAGAGAGTAAACGATACACTGCTATTTCCATATAGTTTTGTTGTTTGTTTTTTAAAAACCAAATGGCCATCAACTTGAAATGAATAGGGCTGTACTTGGTTATAATTACAGAGAAACGTGTTATCAGTACGCACGAATCAAACTAAAGCTATAGTAGCTACAGGGTATATAGTATTAATCTGAATCTATATCTGTATCTGCCGTTTGACCTCTGACGAGCGACAGTCGGCTTTAAATTACCCCCAGTGACTAAAGTGCTGATACACTTAACTGATAAAAAATAAAAAAACAAAAAAAAACAAAAAAAAAAATAGAAAATGAAATAGTTCGCTCCATCTCGCTCACTCTGTCGCACACTAGGGCATACGAATTTATAAGTATATTTAGATAAGTATTTATATGTATATGGCTGTAATGACATACGCGCTCGATTTTAAAAGGCTAATTGCACGCGAGTTGAACAACAACAACAACAACACACATACAAACATAATGCTAATGGATCTACAGATCGCGTATGCGGCAGGTGTGCACGCCCGCCCCCCGGTCGCGCCTCTTTTTGCACGAGATTCGAATTTGAAATGTTTATAATTTAAAAATTAGTTTCAAACACGTTAGTTGCATGTAAAAATATATTGCACGATCAGCTAAAGAATATATCCATTGCATTTGTGTAGAGTTATTTCATTTAAAAAAAAAATTATTTTCTTTTGCTATTTTTTTAATTAGTTTTAAATATTTTTTGTCTTTTTTTTTTTGTATTTTTCACAGAAAACATCAAAACCTACAAAAAATAGCTACTGTATTCGCTAAAAAAAAAATTAGAACGCTTTGGTTATAGAAAAAATGATGATTCTTAAATAAATTTGTATTGCTCAAAATCTCATTAATGATTTTATCTTTATATTGAAGTGATTTGAAACAGTTAATTTAACGGTAATATATAAAAAAATATTACATTTAAAGCGTAGCTCATTATTATTATTATTATTAACCAAAGAGTTCCCATTTTGGCCGATAACAGTATATAAATGTATGTAAATTGATGTATAAATATACATATATATATATATATATATATATTGAAAAATGACAAAATATTTATTCTTACATAATTATATATACATTTATCTAAGTATATATATATAATAAAAGCTGCCAAAAAGTTTGATTTTTACATAAACAAGTCTTTTGAGATTCTCGAAATGTGTGCAGTATGTGTGTGTGTGGGTTTTGTGAATGTGTGGGTGTGTGTGTGTGTGTGTACGGTAATGTGTTATGTGTGTGTGGATAATTTGAATTCAAATTTGTAATCCATTAGGCACGCCAAGTTAATGCTTCACGCTAGAGCGACAAATGCTCCAGGCCCCAAATCCCACCCCCCTTCAGCACTTCCCATTTATACACATGGAAGTGGTGATATCTAATCTTTGGTTAACGCCGTTTGGTCAAGGTCTGAGCTCTCGCGGATTGGGGCAGCCGACGACGCTTGTACTTCTTGAGCACACGCTGGGCATGGTAGAAGCGACTGATGTTATTTTGCACATACTTTCTATGCAGATATTTGAGAAACTCCTTGCGCTCGAAGATCCTGTAATCCTCGGGCACCACCTCCTCGTGATGGATGAGCGGTGTGGTATCGAATTGTGGCTCCGCTTCAGTCAGCAGCTCGATTAGCTGCAGTGTATTCGTCTGCTCTGCAGTTGTTTCCTGTGCCGGCTGCAATTGCCCCGCCTCCGCCTCCTCCTCCTCCTCACCAAGCTGCTCGATCTGCTGTGCCACCTCGTCCTGGTTTTGATCCGCTACCACGCCCAGTATGTTCTCATTCATATCGCACTGCACCACATACAGATCGCTGCTGTTGTTGTCGAAGATTTCGGCTAGATTGATGAGCAGCACATCCTGTCCAGCGGCGGCGGCTGCAACGCCTTCGATAAGCTGCTTGCCGACTTCCGTTTCGTTATCCTCCGCATCGGAGGCGACACCGATCTGCTGATACATCTCCGCCAGCGCCTCCTCGACGCTTAGCTCCCGCGTTGTCGTTGGCGTCGTTGCCGGCGTTTGGTTGTTGTTATCCTGCAGGATGTGTTGAGCCCCTGGGGCACTTATGACTAAGTCGCTAACTTTTAAGGAACTATTTAAGGCAATTTTACTAAGGTCACTTAGCTTTGGTATGTTGCTGGTGGCCACCAGCTGCTCCTGCACATGCTCCTTCTCCTTCTCCTCCTCCTGTTCGCCATCGCTTTCGAGAATTTGCTTGAGCTTGGCTATGTCGTTGTTAGAAATTTCGTCGCTAGTTGGATTAGCGGTCAACGCCTGCGTGGTCTCCTGCATGGGCAGCGCTGGCAGCTGCTGGGAGAGCTCCTTTTCCAGTGCAGCCATCTCATTGAAGTCGCTTTCCTCGCCGGAGCAGCTGCTGCTCGAACTGCTGGCGGTCTGCTTAGGCACGTTGGCATCACGATCTGAACTTGACCTGCTGCTCGAGCTGGTGCTGGAGGAGGATGTTGTTGAGCTGGAGGAGGAGCTGGAGGATGACGATGATGAGGAGCCCAAGCAGATGGCCGTGTTTGGCTTGGGCTGTAGCAGCAGAGCCGTCGACTGATCCTCCATGCTGTGATCCAACCAGCGCTGAATTTCTAGTTGCTTCGACTCATGCACCGAGAGATGCAATTCGTCCTGGGTTTCCTCCTGATCTAGAGCTTTTACATTCTCTAGGGCTTCCATTTGGTACATGGACTTAACTTCTTGAGGAGGTTCCTTGTCCACTTCTTGTTGGATTATCGTCTCCTTGGATCGTATTTCTTCCTGTCCAAAGGTATTCTGTTCCTCTTCTATTAAGAGACTCCCTATTTTTGGGGTTTCCTTTTGCTCTAAGGACTTTACTTTCTGTTGCTCTTCACGTTTTAATTTCTCTTCGGTTTCGGAATGCAGCTTTGCTTTGGGCGATAAGTTTATGTTCTCCACATCATCGAATCCCTTGAAGCTGCCCAGCAGCTCCACGGATTGCACCGTGTGATTGGAGTCACCATTATGTTGCTCCTCCAGACACTCTACGACTGGCAACTCCTGTTCCAGCTGCAGTTGCTGCTCCTTGCTAGTCACACAGTCGACGGTTTCTCTCATGGCAAAGCCGCTTTTGATAACCGTCTCGCGACCCGAGGTTGTCGCCGAACTCCGACTGGAATTGAGAGCGGAGAAACTTAAACCCTTCAGACTGAGTGGATTTTGTGTGGCATATTATTTGGCAGATTGCCGCTTGATCAGCGGCAGGCAACGCTCTCTTTTCAACGAGAGCTGACGTCGCATGAGTTGCGAACGCTTCTCCCGCAACTTGACCAAGGCGTATCTCCTGCGTAGCAGCTTCAATGCACGGAAGTAGAAACGATGCTTGATCTTGGGACTCTCGAACTCGAGTATCTTTAACATTTTAATACGATTGCGCGCCGAAATCTTGCGACTAACTCTCGCCGAGGCTTTGGGTAAGAGTGGCACAGGTGTTTCCACTTCAACTTGAGCTTCGTCTAGAGCTGGTTCGGCAGCGGGTGACAGAGGCTTAAGGACCTCCTCCACGGGGTTAGCTTCTGCTGCATTTTCTACTTCCATATTCGATGTTGGCTCCGTTGTCTTTCGCTTGCGTTTGTAGAACTTGAAGCGCTTCGCATGCTCCCGATACTCACCGTCGCCCGGTGCCGGTACCGCCATTTCCGTATCGCTTTCGCTACCATCGATTTTGTGTATGAAAGTCTCGTATTCCTTCTCGAAAGTCGATTCGTCTGAGTTGCTATTGCTCTGATCAAGCTCAATGCTGGGCGGTCCTGGCAGGCAGCTACTACTGCTCATCTCCAGGGGCAGAGGCAACGACGGTTCGACGGGCAGCACCTCCGATGCAGGCTCACGTAGTATCTCAGCCAAGGCGATACTCTCAACTGGCTGCGTTTCATCACACGACTCAATGCCCGATTTCTTCAGACGCAGTTCATCCAGTTCCTTTTCGACATCGAAGCTGGCAAAGGTATCCTCGACATGCGCCACATTGCCTGCAGCTTGATTCGATTTCTCGTGATGATGATCGATGATAATGTCGGGTAGATTCATTGACTGCAGCTCGCTCAACTGGTGATCGTCAACGGCAGTGGCCACAGGTCCTGTGGGTGCCAGTGTCTCGTACATGAAGCTGGAGGGCGGAGCCACCACATGTGGTACCACCACGGGTGCCACCACAGCTACTGCCGATGATTGCTGTGTTTGCTCCAACTCGAGTCTGTTTGGCGGCTGCTGCTGCTGCTGTCCAGGCAACTCCTCCTCGTCATCATTCCAGCTGGCCAAAAAGTCACGGATATTCGAGCTATTCGAGGTGGGCACCTGCTGCACTTGTTGCAGCTGTTGCTGTTTGTGTGACTGCGTCGCATAATGCTGTCCGGCGCTTGCGTGCAGATCGTAGCCCACATAGTTGTCCACATGTGCTTCGAGATTGCTGAGCGGCGCCGCAACCGATTGCGTCAAATAGCAATTGCTGTTTCCCGGCACCGCTGGCAACTGACGCTTGCGATAGGCGTACGGAGGATCCAGTGGATTGCCGGTCTGGTAGGGCTGCGTTCGATGCGACTGCTGCCCATAGGTGTCCAGGCTGTTGAGATCATTGTAGTAGGCGGTGCTCACATTCGCCTCGAGGCCCATATTCAGGCTCATGTTGAGGCCCAGCTGCGGCACAAAGCGCTGACTGTTGTTGGTGACGGGTGCGACGGTGGCGGGGGCAGCATTTGGTGCAGCAACACCACCCGGTGGCTGACCATAGCCGTAGCTCAGCTGGGCTGGCGAGTCGTAGGCGCTGTAGAGATCAGTCGGATGTTTGAGCTTGTGGGTGACCAATGGGCTGCTGGGATTAACGCCAGAATATTGTGATGGAGGTGGAGGTGCTGCTGCCACTGCTGCTGCTTGCTGTACGGGGTAACCATTGCTGCGCGGATAGTAGCAACTCTGTTGCGGATAGGCCTGCGTACAGCAGCTCTGTCGCGTATTTTGTGGCACATTATCCACAGGATTGGGTACGGGCCACATGGCCCTACCGCCATACGTTTGCGACATATTGGCCTGATACGGATTGCTTGGATAATTAACGGGCGCCGTTGGCGTTCCATACTTGTCGTACTTGTAGTACAGATCGCTGCTGGGCGACGTTCCCGACGTCTGATGATAGGCACTGCTGGAGGCGACGCTGTTGACGACACCCATTGCCGATGGGGCGACACGACAATTGGCGGCGTTGTAGTCAACGCTCCAGTGACAACTGCCGGCGCTGCTCGATTTGCGATACGCCGTCTCCGCATTCAGTTCCGGCGGGCTATAGAGTGGTGCAGGTGCCCCAAAACTCAGGCCACCATTGGGTGGATAGAGCGACATGCCGTACTTGTCATAGTAGGCACCTGCCGACACCTGACCGGGTGAATTAGCCGTTGCTGCTTGAGTGTTGTATACAGCTTGTGGCATACTCGGATAGCGACTGCTTGGCTTGATGGCCGCATAGTTGGGCTCCAGTGGCGACAACTGTTGCAGCTGTATCGTTTGTTGCTGCTGCTGCTGCTGTTGTTGTTGCTGCTGCTGCTGCAACGGTTGCAATTGTTGCAACGCTTGCGTTGACTTTTGTGCCATGCCCAAACCCATTCCCATATATTGATGTTGCTGTTGTTGCTGCTGCTGTTGCAGTTGTGTTTGCTGCTGCTGCTGCTGCTGTTGCACTGGCATTTTGTATTTGTATGCCTCATAGGGATTCGTTTGGCTCATGGACATGGGCATGGACATTGACATGGACATGCTTTGAGGCTGTGCATAAAATGGTGTTGCTGCCGCCTGTGGCTTGCTGCCGTTTATCATATTGCTGCTGCTGTTGCTGCTATTGTATTTGGGCGTTAGCTTCTCGTATCGTGCAGCAGCAGCTGGCGCATTATAATTGTAGGCACTGTAATTGTACGAATCCAAGGATATGCCACTCCCCACACCTCCCCCATAACCATAATTCTGATGGTAAAAATGCGCTTGTTGCTGCTGCTGTTGTTGATGTTGTTGCTGTTGTTGCTGCTGTTGCTGCTGCTGCTGCTGATGTCGGTGCTGTGCATCCAAACTGGTCAAGGCTTCACTGTAGAAGGGCGCCACTGTCGCTATGGTCGCCATTGGCGTTGACGTCGCTTCATAGTGGCCGCCGGAGCCGAGCGGCGTTGTTGGTGTCGTTGTGGCACTGCCGTAGCCGCTGCTCGTGCTGCTGCTGCTCCCGGGCCCAGAATTGCTGCCCACAGCAATGGCCATGGCGGCCGTGTCCATTTTGCCAGCTGCAATGACAAAAAGGCAAAGCAGTTAACTTGATGAAAGCGAGTAATTAAATTCACACAGCGCCCATTAACAAGGATTGCACCAAAGGGGAAGCGGAGAAGTAAAAACCAAAAACAAAAACTTCCTTTTAAATTATGTTGAAATAGTTTACAATTAAAAGAAGCACTTTGCTATGCTTCAAAACTTTATTTAACAACTGACCCATTTATTATTCTCGCTTTCAAAATCACGGCAAGGCTTTAAGTTAAATTAAAAAAAAAAACAGGAAAGAGTTTAACTTAACTTATATAAAAAAGTAAGAGTTTATAAAAAGTTTCATTCCTTGCCGGTAGGGATCTATTACAAATTGCTATCGGTAATCGATTATTATCTATATCGGGTAGAAGGAAGTTTTCGATATTATTTCACATCTTATATTCCAAATTAGCTTTAACTTTTGTAGTATCTGGCATCTGCAGCTATACACAAACAGATAACTAACTAGATTTAATCGACCTGGACTTTGAGGCTAATCAAGAATATATATTTGATGTGTAACATTTTACAGCATTATAGACAAAATGTTGCTAAAGATCTGATTATGATTGTGTTCGGAAGTTGCCTTTTTGCTGTTTTGGATTATAAAATTGTTGTGCTCGCCCATTTAGAGAATGGAACATACTTAATTATGCCATTCTGCAAGGGCATGAAAACAAAAGTTGATGAATTGCTCGGATACATGAAGTACACACAAGTACACACACACACACACTGTTGCCACTGTTGCCCCAACCCCTTCGACACACACACACACACACACGCTCAACACACAGATATTCAACGCAAACACATGTGTGCTGCACTACAGGAAAAGGCAATTATTCCATGGCATTTCAATGAAAAATGGAAAAGTCCCACAACCACCTCACTCCAACAAAAAAATAAAAAAAAGAAGAAAACAGAAAACAGAAAAAACAAAATACAGTTGGTTGTCGCTGACTGCTGGCGGCGAGTTTAATGGTCATAAATGGCGTATTCCACGCGCGCAGGTCCTCATTCAAGTGTATGTCAATGGGGTTGATGTCTAAATGCTGTCCGGCAAATGACCCCTTCCCCCACCCCCTTCACAAACCCCTTCGGGAAACCAATATTAAAGAGAACTCGCGTCAACTTAGTGAAATACGATTGTACATTAAATATTAACGATACCCGTTGAACAGTGGAACAATAATGAACCACAGCGCAAAGGGATCCATTTTTCCGACCGAAACTTAGAAAATCATTTCAGAAAAGTGCTTTAGTATATTCCAAGAATTCAACAATAGCTATTGAGTGTGGGCGTTTTTTGTAAGCAACGCTATCAAAAAAATAGCCAGAGCCAGAGCAAAAACAAAAATAAACATGTTTTTATCTATATCATAAAGATAAAATAATTGGGCCTCAAACAAAATATCGTTTATCGAAAACAGTCCAGTTATATCCACTTGAATAAATTACCCTGAATTTGTCCAATTTCGGCAGTAACCATAATTATTATTATTAAAAGTTCGCAGAGTATTGAACAATTCTAATGTCCCTTTTGAAAGTTGTAAAATCCAAGCAATAATTGCTTGGAAATTCCAATTTTGTTACTTAAATTTGCAACAAAATCACTAGTTTTATTACATAAAAAAATCTATCAATTATTTATTTATGTTATTTCGCCCAGAGTGCAGTTGCCACAGTGGGGACGACGACAATACGTCTGGTTTACACGGTAGGGCGTGACGCCGGACGACGCTCAATGTCAACAGGCGCACAACAAAGTGTGCCACACAACCACAACCACACACGCACACACACACACACCCACACTCACACACACCGGCAATTGCACTTCAAAGGAGAGCTACAATAATTGTGGCGACCCATTAAAACACACAATATATGTACACTGAGAGAAAAAACGATGCAACACAAACTGTTTAATATTCAGATTCGATTTTTCAAGAGTTTTGTTAGTCAATAAAATCAACTCAGCCATTAACTCTACACAAACATGTTGGACACATTTTATTTGCTCAGTGTAATGAAGTGCATTTTCAATAATTTCCACTAACACACAATGCGACGCTGACTGCCACGACGACGACGCTGACCACCTGTGACCAGCAGACGCAGGAAGCAGCGGTCAGCGAAAGCGTAAGTTGCAGCCGCATCTACAGCTGCTGTTGTTGCTGCTGCTTTTGTTGTTGTTGTTGTTGTTGTATGCGTTGTTTTTGTTGGTGTTGTATTTGTGGCACGCATACGCAACGTCCTCCGCCTCTGATGGCAATTCGTATGATAAATACACGACGGCGCACCACTGAAGAACTTGGAATTCATGATGTCAATTCACTTTCGTTTCTGTTGCACGAATACATCGTATTTTTTGCTATGCATAGAAGTTATTGTTGGTTGGTCAACATTCTCATCATTCATGCGCTACTGATGGCACACAGATTGGGTCACCTTCTGGCACTAATCTCTAATCATCTAATGCGGAAAGCACTAAGCCATGCCATATTGATGAGCTCTTAGTCTAATTGAGCGTATCGAATTGACTCATCATCATAATTATTATGAATATCAACAAATGATATCGAGATCGAAATGAAAATGAAAACAAGCTAGTCAACGGTTATCAGAACAACTGCCGAAATTTGAATGCCCTTGCTGAACTCCACAATAAATATATAACATTCGTATCTGTTTTGCCAACTTCTGTTTCTGTTTAACAATTGGACATTGAACCCACTAAGTTTAGGTTCTGACTATTTTGATCACTTAAAAACGAAACTGAAAAAAAAAAACAAAGGGCATACATATTAGATACACTTAGAATTTAACTATAGTAAAAAGATAATTAGAACAGTCTTTGCAAATTAAAAATCACCCTTATGGCAGGTAACAGTAAATTCAAAAAATGAATTGCATCATATTAGGATGTGGTATATAAACTATATATGGGGTGCAGTATTTATATATAGACCCAAACCTCAAGCTCGTGAATTTAGGAGTGACTATCAACAAGTTTGTCACACCCCTTTTTAGGGTATATATGTATGGATGCAAAAGTATGCAGATTCGAAAGCGAAATCGTTTTAAAAAGGTTTCTACAAGCATTAATACAATCGCACACACACACATATGCATATGTATGCATATAAATGTAAGTAGCGCTAACCAGGCCAGATGTTACGTTAGATTGCGTTATTGCGTCTACGACATGTTGAATAAAACAAGAAACTGCACAAGCGAAGCAACAAAATGTATGCACAAATCGAGTTCATATACAGAACCGACTCAATTATGTTGCCATATGTTGATGTCCAAGGCAACAACAGTGAAGCAAAAAAAAAACGCGCGCAACAAAAAACACAAACAAGAGGAAGCGAGACGAGACGCGATTGCACACATACCAGACCGCGTTGGATAGTGTAGTATAGTTATGGGCTGACAATCGGGCAGCTCTCTTGCGTATGCGTAATATTTTAATGCTTATTTATTTTTTTATATATATTTTTTTTTTAATTAAAAAACCCAGAGTAAAAGTAGAAACAAACTTAATTCTATTTCAACTTATTCAATGCGTGAAACTTTTTCATCTGTTGCCGCCGCGCAAATCGGAACGCAACGGAATGTGAATGTTGTTGCTGCTTCGCATGCTGCCGCTGCTGACGTTGACTTTGGCGCTGACGCTTACGTCGACGCGGACAGAACGGAAAGTCCTGTGTTTTAAAGCAGGGCTGTTTGCAAGTAAAACGGGACACATAACACAAACCGTTCACAGCGAATGCCTGTACGTATTCTTGCTCGTGTATGTGTGTGTGTGAGAGAGTGAATGAATGTTTGAGTGAGTGCTTTTTGTTTATTTGTGTGTGTGTGTATGTTGTTGTTGTGCTTGGGAAAACAAGTGGTTGCCGTGGTGAGAAAACGGGGCGCACACAATTTAAGCGCCGGCTAGGATACAAAAAAGGGTTACTGGTGGGTGGTGATTTAGAGAGAGTGGTGGTTGGGTTTATGAGCTGATACCTGACGTCGTCTCTGCGCATTTGACAGCTGCAGCGTCGTCGGAAATGAAGGCGAACACATGAACACATGCACACTTGCAATTTACGTACGCTAAAAAGCAAAAATGACAGTTGCACACTTGCACAGTGGTTCAATAAGCATCGAAAATAAACAAATTTCCCCATAACTAGAACGGTTTGAATATGAATATAAATAAATGGAATGTGAAAATTGACTACACATGAATATGAATATTTGTCAAGCACTTATTTAAATCCTGCCACACTGTGCGTCGGCCCCATTGCAGTGCACGCTCCCATTAACGGACGCTGACGTTGCCTAACGGTTCGATGGCGAAGCGTGACAAACAAGCGACAGGCAGGCGAGCGGCATACGATGGTTAACTGCAACAACAAACAAGCCAAACAAAGACTAACTGACAAACAAAAGCAGCAACAACACACACAAATTGAGAGAAATGTGCTGCAGCCAGAAATGATTTGCGCCGCTGGAGACAGCCAGGTGAAAATAGGACTCACCATCGTAGCCACAAAGCGAATTAAAATTAAATTGAACAACAACGCAGTCGAACCAGCAAACGGCAAACGGCGACAAAACCCAACACACAATAAAAAAACAATGCCAAAAACGGTGCTGCGGTTACGCGGCAATAAGGGGATTGACAAAAACAAAAAGGGGCAAAAACAGCAAAAAAAAAATATTCAAAATAATAGCAACAACGGCAACTATAAAAGCAGCGCAATCAAATGATAATAAAAAAAAAGACGCGATTACACTGACAGCAACAACAATAACAACAACAGCAGTAGCAAAGTTGGCAGCGCCGTCGCACTCTACACAGGCAGAATCACACACACACATGCACAACACACTGTTGTTGATTATGCATGCGTGAGAGAGTCCAGCGTCGTCGCCCAAAGGTGAAACGAGAATGGAGAATGAAGAAGCAGCAGCAACGACAGCTTGACAGCAGCGACGTCGGCGCAGAAGCCACAGAAGAAGCAATAGCAATTCAAATGTAAAACAAATTTCAAAAATCGAACAGCAAAACGAACGAAAACCCAACAACAACAATAAAGCCAGAAAAGACCAAAGCACGAAAGCTCAAGACACAGACACAGTGTGGCAAAGTGGAGGGAGGTGGATGGTAGATGGGAGGTATGGAGAAGCCACGATAAATATTGATTGAAAATCAATAGGTTGTCCTCTCTATAGTCCGTCCGTCCATGCTTTGTCTATTTGTCATTTGTAGCGTGAATTGAAGCCCTATGCGCATTTCCATGCCTACACTCGCAAAAAAAAACTAAGCTTTTGCAAAAACTGCATTTTAAGTAAAATTGCACAAATGGTCTAAATTTGTACAAAAATGTAAAATAAATTTTTGAAAATCTATTTTTTTAAATTAAATTCCAACATTTGAGTAGGTTTAATTAAAGTAACCTGTAATAAAAGTAAAAAATTGTGAAGAATCTTTTTAACAAAATTGTAAGCATTTTATATTATTTAGTGATTTTTTGTTTTGTTTTTTTTTTTGTATATTTTTCTGAGCGTATGTTTGCCCAAGTATTCACTTGTATACAGCTGTATTTTTATAAATACATATGCATATTTACATTTGTATATATGTACATACAAATATACGTGCGTGCTGCTAGCGCTGACAAGCTCAGCTTGATAATTTAAACACGTACACAACCCCAGCCAGGCAGAAGCACACCGACACAACACACACACTGATAAAGCTGTACACATACATATAGAGCAAAACAGACGGAAAAACACAAAAAAGCAATAACAACAACAAAAAATGTCAACACACTTTTGCCGTTGTCATTATTTTTGTTGTTGTCGTCATTGTTCTTGTTGTTGTCTCACTGAGTGTACGAGAATGTGTGTGTGTGTGTGTGCGTGTGGGGCATTTTTGGGCTGTAGGCTGGAACCAACATTGTTGCTGTCGCTATTGGGGCGCAAAAAAAAAATGCCAAAAGAACACAATAAGTAGAGCAGCCCAAGACAGCGTCGACTGCAACTGCGACGGCGACTGCGACGCGGACAGCATAAGCCATACTCATACGGCCAGAGAGAGAGAGAGAGATGGAGGGTAAGCAAGAGAGAGTGAATGTGCAAGATATAGAGTGGGGGAGGTGAGTGTGGGGAGGGCAGCATATGCACTGAAGCAGCAAATAAACCACGTATTCACACACACACACACATACAGAGAAAAGCTCTCGGCATACCCGAAGTTAATATTACAAACATTTACATATATGTACAAACCTCAACAGTTTTTCGACATTTTGTTGCTATTTTCGCTGTCGCTGCCGCAGCTGCTGCTGCTGCCGCTGCTGTTGTTCACTTAAACGTATTCTGCCTGTGCCTCTACTAGTTATTGTTGTGTGTGTTTGTTTTGTATCTGCTGTTTCGTTGATTATTTTGTTGTGCGCCGTTGTGCACTATTACTTGTGATATAATTTAATATTATGCTCTTGTTGCCATTTTTTTTTATTAATGCATTCAATTATCTTTTTTTTGTACGCACACACACACTGTCGCAGTCGACACTCTGCTGCTGCTGCTGCTTGGCACAAATTTTCATTCCCCAAGGTAATGTCACTGATAAAACGCGCACTCTACTTTTATTTTGTTTTTTTTTGTGGTTGTTGTTGTATTTGTTGTTGTTGTATTTTACTGTGTAAAAAGATACGTTTACGAAACAATTTTTCGACGCTTTTTGCACGAATTGAAGTTAGAGATACACAGAAGCACAAAAAAACACAAAATACGACTTTGAATGCAGCCGGCATTGACAGCGTTTCCAATTATAATTGTTGTTTTTGTTGATTGCTGCTGCTGCCGCTGCTGAGTGGTGGGCAGAAGACACTCTGTACAGGTGGCAGAAGCGTGTCGAATTCGAAATAGCGGCGCGTAAATTTTTGTAGAGAACTAAATATAACGTACACAACAAGGGGGAGTGTAATGAGTGGTAGTAATAAGCGTAGTAGTATTAAATATATAAAAGTTAATAACAACGCAAAGAAATAAACATAGACAAATACACGCACGCACACACACACGGACCGCCGTACGGAACGAAAACCCGAACTTCGACGAAATACGGACGTGCGCTCTATCTGAAAGTCGAGTTACGAATGAGCAACGGTAAAAAACACATATATGAATACGGTGAGCCGTGAGCAGAAGCACGCGCCAAAACGAAAGCTAGTAAAAGTTCAGAGCGAACATTATTCTAATTGGCGCTCTCTCTCTCTTCTCTCCTTCTCTATCTCTCTCTCTCTCTTGCTGCATGTGTGTGTAAGAGAGTCTGTTTCATACAGGTGGTTTAGTCAGCGGCAGTCTCTGTTACTTCACTGGCAATGACCAGCGCAGCAGCCGGGGTGCTAATTGAACATGTCGGTTCTTTATTTACAGTTAACGCAAACACAGCAGCGCCGGTCAGCAATTAGCTGGGATTTGTTTGTTTTTCAGTTCTTAATTTGCGCGCCACAAATGACTGACGCATGCAACACTAAATATGTTTGCCTTGCCGGACTGTCAAAAATAGTTCGAGCGTTGCCACTTAACTATTGCGAATGAAATGTTGCTGCAAACGTGCATTTTGGCCACAAATTTAAATGAAACTTTGTAACATAACAATGCACAATATTATTCATGAAGATCCAAAGCTTTCGCCAGAATATCATAGAAGCAATGTGAGAAAAATTAAAATCAATTGCATGTTTTTAAACAGGTTTTCTTTGTTAGTTAGCGATTGCTATGACATTAAACCTCAAAATGCCGTGCCCGGTTTTACTCATAGTCGAATTACACATTTTCCCCAAGTCGATTTTGCGCGCCACAAGTAGCTGATGCTTGCAACACTAAGAAAGTTGGCCTTGCCGGACTGTCAAAAGTTTGACGCATTGCCACTTAACGATTGCAAATATTAATCGATAAACGCATATTGGGAAAAATTTGGAGGAATTGACGGACGTTAATTTAAATAAAACTGCAAACAGTGACAACATTAAAGATGGCTGAAGAAAGGCAAAGCCAGAGTTTTCGGCAAAAAGTCATATCCAATATGTGAATAGTGAATTGAACTTAAATTTCTTAATTTATATTTTTCTTTGTTGTTGCGGCAGCCACGACATGTTGCCCTAAAATGCGGAGCCGAGTAAAAATGCCAGGATAATGGAAAATAATATTTTCCACAAGTCGCGCACCAGTAATGAATATTTGGGACTGGCGGCCAAGCTCTTCATGCACTACAAGGGCATACGGCCTAAATCTGAAGCACATCAGCAACAACATCAGCTATAACAACTGTAACCGCCGCCGCCACCACCCTGTGTCGAATTGGGACAACAGAATTTGATGCAAGACCCGTTGAAACAGCAATATGAGGTTTTCTTTGTTAGTTAGCGACAGCTATGACATTAAACCTCAAAATGCCGAGCCCGGTTTTACTCATAGTTGAATAACACATTTTCTCCAAGTCGATTTTGCCCGCCACAAATAACTGACGCCTGCAACACTAAAAACGTTGGCCATGCCAGACTGTCAAAAGGTTGACGCGTTGCCACTTAACAATTGCAAATATTAATCGATAAGCGTATATTGAGAAAAATTAAGAGGACTTGACGGACGTGAATTTTGGCTATAAATTTAAATAAAACTTGCAAACAGACGACATTAAAGATGGCCGAGGAATGGCAAAGCCAGAGTTTTCGACAGAATGTCATCTCCAAAATGTGAGTAGTTAATTGAACTTAAATTTTCTTGATTTATATTTTTCTTAATGGATTTTCTTTGTTGTTGCGGCAGCCACGACATGTTGCCCCAAAATGCGGAGCCGAGTAAAAATGCCAGCATGATGGAAAATCATATTTTCCGTAAGTCGCGCAACAGGGATGAGTATTTGGGACTGGTGGCCAAGCTCTTCATGCACTACAAGGACACACAGCGTAAATCTCAAGCACAGCAGCAGCAACAACAGCAGCTGCAACAACAGCAACAGCCGCCACCACCCAATGCGGAAATGGGACAACAGAATTTGATGCAAGATCCATTGAATGCACTGCAAAATCTTGCCAGTCAGGGTAATCGAAACCCCCAGCTGATGCCCATGGGCGGCGGTGGTGGGGCGCCCGGACCGAATCAAATGGCCGGTCCCGGCGGACCAGGAACCGCCTCCAATCTACTGCAGTCGCTCAATCAGCAGCGACCCGGCCAGCAGCAAATGCAACCCATGCCGAGTATACGCGGTCAGCTACCCATGGGTGGCGGCGGTGCTGGCGGCCAGCAGCAAATGGTGCAGGTGCAACAGCAAATGGCCGGTGGCAACGGACCCGGCGTTGCGAATGGCATGCAATTGAACGCCATGGGCCCGGCGGTCGCCCAGGCCCAGGGTCAGGGTCAAATTGTCGGCAATTCTGGCGGTATGCCCAATCAAATGGTTGGGCCCGGGCCGAACAGTGGTCCAGCGGGCGGTGCAGCCGGCGGGATGCCCAACCAAATGTCGCCGATGGTGGTGAGTCGAAATGTAGATAAATACTATTCTGATTGATTTAGTGATTGGTTGAGTAAAAGTCTTCAAAATGGGAATATCGACATATAACATATTTATTTACATTTCAGATGGGTATTGGCAATCCGATGATGCGTCTCAATCAGGGCATGCAGGGAATGCCAACGAATATGCAACAGCAGCAGCACAATGTCGTTGGCGGTCCCAGCGGACAGCAGCAGGTGGGCGGTCCGGGTGTCTTGCCGCCCAACGCTGTGCAACAGGGTGGCGCCATGAATCCGATGGGTGGCATGAATGTCAACATGCCACCGAATATGCAGCAAAAGGCAAATATGGCCATGGGACAAACGGGTCAAATGTTTGCCGGGAATCGGGGTGGCGTTGTTGGCGGACAGCAGCAGCCACAGCAACCGTTTATGCGTTCCAGTCCCTCCCCGGCGGATGCTCAACAATTGCAACAGCAGCAACAATTGCAGCAATTGCAACAGCAACAGCAGCAACAACAACAGCAGCAGCAGCAACAACAACAACAACAGCAGCAGCAGCAACAACAACAGCAGCAACAGCAACAACAATTGGTTGGCAATCAAACGCCCACACAGCAGCCACCAACGCCACAGATGCCTACGCCACAGATGATACCCAGTCCGGCACTGGTGCCACAGTCCAGTCCCCAAATGATGATGCAGAACAGCCAACGCAGCATTCGCCAACAATCGCCAAGCGCATCGATCAATACGCCCGGTCAGGTGACTGGCAATAGTCCATTTAATCCGCAAGATGAGGCATTGTACAGAGAGAAGTACAAGCAGCTGACCAAGTACATTGAGCCGCTCAAGCGCATGCTTGGCAAGATCAGCAACGATGGCACCAGTAACTATTCCACAAGCCTAGCCTAAACTGTCTTTAATCTAACGTGTCATTTGCAGATGTTGAGAAAATGACCAAGATGAGCAAACTGCTCGAGATCCTTTGTAATCCGACGCAGCGAGTGCAACTGGACACGCTGCTCAAATGTGAGAAGGCGCTGGAGAAGATGGATCTCGTCTCCTACTCGGGTCAACAGTTTGGTGTATGTCAAAGAGTTATCCATTTATATTCGCTTATTAAAATCGATAAATTCCCTTATAGAAATCATCGAATCCGCTGCTGGAGGTCATCAATACAACGCTGCAGAGTCCATTGGCGAATCACACATTGCATCGCACATTTCGTCCTACTTTGGAGCTGCTCTTTGGCACGGATATCTGTGCGCCGGTGCCCGCCAAGAAGCCACGACTCGGCGACAAGTCGTCGCCATTCGAACAGGATGTGCCGCATGTGCTGCAGGGCGAGATTGCACGCCTCGACACCAAGTTCAAAGTCAAACTGGACACAACGGCCCAGAACAACAACAAGACAATCAGGCTGATCTGTTGCCTGGATGACAAGCGTTTGCCGAGTGTGCCGCCCGTGTGTGTCAGCGTGCCGGATGAGTATCCTTGGCAATCGCCAGACTGTTCGCTCACCGAACAGGAATACTCGGCGACGCCATTCCTACAGACCGTGCAGCAGGCACTCATCGCTCGCATGTCCAAGCTGCCCAAGAACTATTCACTGTCGCATCTGCTGGACACCTGGGAAATGGCAGTGAGGCAGGCCTGCTCGCCCCAATCAAAGCCACGCCCCATCTGTGAGCTGAGCGCGCTCCTAGGTGTTTAATTGAAAATTGTCTCTTTTAAGAAATAAAGCAAGTTTTGTAATCAACAAATCGCTTTGGATTTTCTTTAGCTTTCCTTCTCATTCCCTTCAATCCAAAAACAAAATTTCGACTTAAACCCATAAACAAAATTAATTAGACTTTGGAGTTGTAAATTATTTATATGGAAAATATATTTTCGCATTGGATTTTTGTTGTTTTTCTTTCTTGAGATTTGAACCTTGGGATTGTTTTACCAGGTTTTCCAGGCCTTGTTTTCTTTTTTTGTTTTGTTTTTTTTTTTTTCACATGTAGCAATAAATACAATTGTTTAGAAATAGAAAATTAAGCGAGCGACAATTATTGTACATTGGAAAAGAGTTAAGATAAAGAAAACTTAAATATCACAGATTTTTGTTTGCAGCTAATATACAAGTAGAAGCACTAAAAGCTAAAGAAAAATAGATGTGTGTGTGTGTATGTGTGTGTGTGTGCGGAAAGGAAGTTGAATCCATCTCATAAGCAATGGATTTGCTAACTATATATAAGGATATTGAATATGAATTTGATATATGCACAAAATCAAACATAACGATGACAAGAAGTAGCTCTTAACTAGGCTTAAAGTCTACAGCCAGATTAGTAGCTGATTATATACTGTCTAGATTGAGATTGGGGTAGGATTGCAATTGTTGCATCCTATCGCGTTGCTGCTGTTGTTGCCACAAAGCTGCCGACAAAGCTGCTCTGCAAGCGGAGCAGATCCTGTGCACTGTAAATGTGTAAACTGCTGGCGGCGACGGGACTCGTTGTCCGAACTGGAATTTGTACAGGGCTCGCAGCGGGAGCGATGGCACGCAACTGCAGCGTGGACTCACACGATGAGGATGAGGAGCAGGACGACGATGATGATGATGACGACGATGAAGATGCTTCGATAAAGGCCACATTGCGATTGACGCCGTTCGCCTTGTCCTTGTTGTGACGCTTCACGTGCTTGGAGAGATGATCGCTGCGCATGAATTTCTTGGAGCAGACGCCGCACTGGAACTTCTTTTCGCCGGTGTGGGTGCGCTTGTGCCGCGACAGCTCGTCGGAGCGCGAGAAACGCTTATCGCAATTGTCCCACTTGCAGACAAAGGGACGCTCGCCGGTATGGACACGCTGATGCGCCTTGAGATGGCTGCTCTTGAAATAATTCTTGCCGCACTCGGGGAAACTGCACTCGTAGATGCGATTGCGTGTGGCAGCCGCCTGGGCGGCCGTAATGTTCTTGCTAGGCGTGACAGGTGTAGGTGTAGTTATAGATGAAGATGTAGCTGTAGCTGGAGGAGATTGTGCTTGTGAGTGAGCTTGAGCCTGGGCTGCCACTGTGCTGAGCAGCAGCAATTGTGCATTGGCTGCGCTTGAGGCGATATAGTAGCTCTGGCGGCAGACTGCCGCCGGTGCTTGTTCCGTTTGCGCCTTGGAGCAGGCATCCGCCATGGCAGCTGTTGGAATCTGTTGCTCTGTTGTTGTTGTCGCGGGCAAAATAACTTCGGCTGCCCGCTTGCGATTCATTTTGAATTTTAGATTACGCCACACATTCTCCTCGGGATAATCATCCGTAATGGGTGTGCTCAGTGCACCATTAATGTCGCTGCAAGCCGAATTGGAATTGGTACTGCAGCCATTCTCCACCGTGCCGAGACTATTGACACGCATAATGACGCTGACACGCTGTTGCGCCAGTGCATCCGCCTCCGAATCCTGCTCGTCAACATTTTTATGCAGCTGCTCCTTTAGCTCAGGCGGAGGCGTCAATGTGACAGCCGGCTGTTCCAGGCGCGCCTTTTTGCAGGATGGCCTCACATCGGCGGCATCGTCCTCCGTATCGGAGGGATTGGGTGTGATGATGCCACTCTTTCGACTCTTTTGATTTGCCACCAATTTGAGCTTGGCCTT
Organism: Drosophila kambysellisi; assembly: GCA_035042185.1. Lineage (NCBI taxonomy): Eukaryota > Metazoa > Arthropoda > Insecta > Diptera > Drosophilidae > Drosophila > Drosophila kambysellisi. The sequence continues at coordinate 1,100,338 of JAWNLS010000945.1, read as the reverse complement.
GAGCAGATTCTCATTCACCTGTTGTTTGTCCTTGGCGGCCTGTAGGTAGACAGAGAGAGAGAGAGAGAGCAGTGATTAATAAAAAGAGTTCAATAAACGCGTTCACTTTTTCTGTGTGTTGTGTATTGACCCACAATAACTTTTGTGCAAGTATTAAAAAAAAAACCAACAAAATTCGCTAATTACGTGCGGGCGTCGACGTTGGCGTTTTTTTTTTTACAAGGCCATTCACATTTAACCTTAACCCGTGTCGGCCCCCACACACAATGCAGGGTTAATGCACGTTGCGACGCGTCGTAAATAAGTTTTTTATTTTGTTCTTTGGGCGGCGATTTGTTTTTTATGCCAGTTTCTTGAACTTTTGCAAAACACATTTTTGAACATAAATTTAAAAAAAAATGTTTTACAACACAATATAAAAGCAGAGCCCAAAAGCAGGCAACAACAATTAGTCAACGCTTCAAATAATTTTATGGGCTCGGCACGTGTGTGCGTTTATTCCGTTTGTTTGTTTGCCAGTAAGATAAGCGGGCCAAAGAGAAATAAAAAAAGAAGACATAAATGAGCTGCACCAGTCGACGTTGACGTCGCATAGCGTCGGTGCCCGTCTGGGGCTTGGCTCTGTTTGTTTTTTCTTTTCCCGCCAGTCACTTCTAATTGGCAACTTACCTTCACACACACACACACACACGCACACACACACGCTTAAGCAAAAGTGCTGTGACTACGTCAGCATGGTTGCTCTCTCAAGTGCTCTCTATCGCTCTCTTTGAGACAGGCGCTCTCAGCAACAAAAACAAGACAACGGGCAAATAACTACGACAGCTCCACATTGCTGTGGAGTCCAATGTTCGCCTCTGCTCTATATGTGTGTTTGGCAGTGTGTGTGGCTGTATCACTCGCTGTGCATGCGGTGTTCACGTGAACGCGTGCCCGCTGCGTGATCGCATAGCATTCAATGGGTGCAAGCGAGATACAAAACTTTTGTTTTTAGAAACGCGGCAAGTGTAAGCGAGCGGGCAATATACATAATGTTTTGCCTTGCCCATGCCATGTATTTTTTTTGTTGCGTGATTTGTCAAAAGCGAAGGCGTCGTTTCTACTGTCTGGGGGCAAACGACGGAAAATGCGGGAATTCACTGTGCTAGGCCGCATACATATGTGTGTGAGTACGTGTAGGTTGCAGGGCTGCATTTTTTTGCATTTAATTTTAATTAGTTTGCACTGCATTCAGTGCAATACTCAACACTCATTTATTCGTTCACTTTGTAGGTCAATCTCTTATTGCTCTGTGAGTCACTTTTGAAACTTACATTTTCCATTTTGTTATCCCGCAGCGGGGGCGTTGCAGGCGGCGACGGCAGCAACAACGTATCCATTTCCATTTTTGTATGTATTTTATTACTTAATTTTTTTTTCCTTTTTTTGCTCTTTGCAAAATATTTTTTTTGCACTTTGCACTTGCTTCACTACTTGTGATGTCTTTTTTTGACACCTGCACTGAGGGAGATTGCAGGATTTATAGTTGTTTTTTTTTTATAATTTTATTTGTTCCGTTTTTAGTGGTAGTCTTATCTTGGTCTTTGTTAGCACTTTTGATTTACACAAGATTTATTTTTTGGCTTTTTCTAAAAAAGTTTCTTATTTCGCTTGAAGCGGATGCGAGCGAGCGAACGAACCGTTGCGTTCAGAATTCAACAGACGAATGAACAGCATTCAGACTGTGAGCTTATACCAGACCATCGCAGTCGCAGCGCTCACACACACACACACACACGCACACACATACAGATACTCATATACAGATAGCGCGTGAGAGTGGAGCAGCGCATGCTGTCGACGTAATCACTTGTAAGTAGAAGTTGTCTGTGCGCGGGGGAAAAATCGTCATCAACAACAACGCAGTGCAATGGAACTGAGCGCCTGTAACAGAGTATTTTTTTTATGCGTTCTTGGGTTTTGCCGTCAGGCCGTGGCAACGTGGGCAGCACTGCCTGTGCTCTCGAGTTGGATGGTGGGGTGTGGGGGGAATGGTGATTGACAAAAGGTCAGGTCTGTATACCCACGCAGAGCCAACCAGTAAAAGGAAAATAAAGAAGAAGAGGTAGCGTCACTAATACCAATACAAATGAACACGAACACGTTACGAACGCATGGACGTCATCAGCTGTTTACGTTCTCGCCATTGACGCGATAGGGCGTGGAGAGAGAGAGAGAGAGATGGCAAAAAATACAAAATTCCATTGGGGCTATCTATCTATTCATAGCTGCTGTTCATGCACATGGAGCGTGCACAGCCAAAAGGCAACAACGGACAAAAACACACACACACACATACAAGCAAATATACAGAGGGAGAGAGAGAGAGAGGCACACACAGACACACCCCGCGGAGCCATCGCAACCCAATTGGCGAGGCGGCAAATACTGAAGCTGAAATGTTGAATCTGAGTCTCGAGTCTGACGCATTTGTTGCTGCGGAAGTTCGTGATTAAGCGTTTTGGGCTAAACAAGAAATTGAAAACATAGTATTGTGGCTTTAACTGGTCAGTGGCCAGACGGAGCATTAATAAATTGGCCTCACTGCATATATTTGCATTTACATTAGCCATTTAGTTTATTGCCAACAGGAGGGGCAGCTAATACTTAAAACTCATACAAATGTCTAGACATAGACAGATTTCATTAATGGGCGAAACTCGCTGTGCACACCGTTGCCAGCTGCAATAGAAATTGAGCACAACTTTTTACTTGTGAAATTTGCTCACAATGATGAATTGATGAATTTTTGTCCAGGCTTACTAGATGATTAACCAAAATCAGTTAAGTGTTAGTCACATGCTAAATGTTGATATTTAAGTATGGCAACGCTAACCCGAAGGCCCGTAACAGTTTCACATAAGCAAAAAGGGGCTCGTGCCACTCACTACTCGCAAGCAGCAGTAGCAGAGCGCTAAATGAGCGTAAGACAGAGAGACCAGCGTCAAACAGCTGTGACTATTTGATTGAGGCGGTCTTGCGCAACAACAATAACAGCAACAACAAACTAGCACGCCAACATACACGCGCAAGCGAGTGTGTGTGCGTGTTTCAGTGAATTATCATACTGTGTGTATCACGCGTTGACCTCATGATGTTCACGTGAACATTTGTTGATACTCGTTCGGTTGGTTGCTTCGTTCGAAAGAGGAGAGGGGTGAAATAGAAGGCGACGTGCTTGTTTCTCTATTAGTGATGACAACTCGTGTGTGTGTTGTGTTGAATGTTTGCGGGTGTGGGTGTTTGTTGTTGCTGCTGCGTGATTTTTGTTTGTTAGTCGAAACGGAATTGAAATTCGTGAATGTGTGTATGTATGCATTTTTGTACGGAACTCAAGCAGTGCAATAATATAGTTTCGTGGGCGTGTAAATGGGGGCTGCCTACTCTTCTTCTTCTTAGTTTTGCCTGCTGCAATGAGTGAGTTATTTTTCTGTGTGTATATTTTGAATGCTAAGTGTGAGTAAAACGCAATTGAAGACGAGAGGTGCGACACACCTATTCAAATAGAATACATACAAATGTATATGTGTATGAATGTATGTACATGAAATCATAGATATGGCTGTATGTATGTATGTGTTATTTATTTGTACGTTTCAATTTAATCAGCAATGCGAAGGGCATCTAAAATTAGCAAGAATTCCGGTTCCAGGCAGGCAGCAGTCAGCAGTTCAAGTTCAGTGCGGGAATTTTGTACCCTTTTTGCCTTGACATGCATTTGGCGGCCGCCTACGTTCATCCACAGAGAGAGAAAGAGAGAAAAACAGAGCAAGAAAGAGCACTGCTGGGCCACCCACGTCTGTCACCCACACGCACCTTCTGAATTACACGTAGGTCGCTATTTACGCACTTAGGGTTGCCAGATCTGAATAGGGTGAGAACAAAGAGAGAATCTGTGTGAGAGAGAGAAAGACAGGGTGGCCACTTGTAAGAGAGCGCATTGACGCAACTTGACATTTATTGGTTACGTATATTGTCCCGCAGTGACGTCACACGCTATTCCTCCTGTTGCTTCAAAAAGGTCAACACAGAAGAAGCAGCTACAGCAATGGCAATGACGTCGCAGGGCCATCGGGTCACGGTTCAAGGCCTCAACACATGCAGCATTAATAAGCTTGAACGAGTCGAGCAAGCAAGCGAGCGATTATTTCTGGGTGATTTTTCTTATAGTCTTATGAGTTATGCCCCAAGCTGAGTTGTCTGTATTTTGCTTATTTTTTTTCCACACTCTGGCGTTGCTCGGACGTCAAACACAGGTGAACGTGACGTCAGTCTTCCAAATGGCACATGTACACAACGTGTGTTATGCAAATTGATTGGTGGCCTTTTTGGCAAGCCTATTTGAAGACATTTTCTCGGTTGTCTATAATTTGACTCGGCAACACGGCATACAATTTTCAAAATCTCAATATTAATTTTCATTTTCATTTTTGGCCAAGTCATTCACATTTTACTTTTCTTTAGCAATCTCTTTTCATGAATTTTATTTCTGTTTGTTGCGCAAATCTTTGACTTTTTGTTGATTTTTCTTGGCATGCGAATGGGGAATGGGTAAAAACCCCCGAACTTGTCTTTTGCCGCGTTTCTTTCACACGCGCCACACAATAAGCTCAAAATTTGCCTCCATGACGTCATGGTCGTGTCCAGCAACAGCAGCAACTAACTCGTGACAAATGCATCAAACTCCCTGCTCCGCAAAAACACCTTTGAGTGGTAGATAACAAATGAAATTTCATTTAGCGAAATTATAAATTAAATAAGCGCTACCAATCAATTTGTGTCTCGTCTGAGGTAAACAAATAGTTAGTTGGCCCTGATGCTGCCCCATTTTGTTGATATCATATACTGGATGTATTTACAGCTACTTAAGCTATACAAACCCGATTCAAGAAATTGTATACATATCCGTCCATAGAAGTATTTTTATATATTTATTTATTTATGCAAATTTAAGCGGATAAGAGATCATAAAAGAAGAGATCATAAGATATTATCTTTATTAATTTATTTATAAAGAATATGGATGTAATACATATATGATAAAATAAATAAAGATAATAAGAAACTGAAAAATAACTGCCAAAATACAAATAAATTAATTCATGGTAAAATAAACTAAATAAACAAAATACAAATAGAAAAGCCCTTCAGATCGGACTAACTTTTGCTCACATCTAAATTTAAATAAATAAAAAAAAAAAACAGTCCGATCAGCTGGGAAATGAATATGGGAAAATTCTTTTGCTTGGCGTGCGTTTTGTATAAATTATTGATACATTACTATATATTGGCAGTAAATTTCTGTAGCCACGCCAAAAATGTTTTAATTTCTTAAAACGCATTTACAAAGCAAGTCACATTTGTTGCATACACCAGTTCTAGAATGATTACCCCTGACATAGAATACTTAGTTGTGTGCGTCCAAAAGTTAATTCCTCGTCTAGTTTTGGAGGGGGCGGCCTACGTGCCAATTGACGCGTTGCGTTTAGCCAAGCGAACATTTATTCATTCCTCCATCTCGGGGCTGTAGAGTTCAGAGAGTCTCGAGAACTTTACATTATGTTGGCATCTCGATCTTAATGCACTGTGGATAACCTTCGCCAGAGTTCCCAAGTAGCTATTTACGATAGTCTGCCTCAAGGTTTTCCCCACATGGTGGGGATTATGCCGATGGCGATGGCGATGACGATGATGATCATTATTAGCATTCTGTTTGCCTTGATTCGCTTGGCATTCCCAATTTCTGCTTCTGTTCTCTGTGGATTTCTTTTTAGCATCATTATTATTAGTATTCTGGCTTCGTCGACCTTGGCCCAGTTCCTGTCCCTGCCAAAAAAAAAGAAGAAAAAAAAAAGAATGTTCCATCTGAACTTGAAAGTTGTTGTCCGTGGACAGGATGGGAAAGGTGATGAGTGAAGCGACAACGAATCTGTTGACTGTCCCTGAACCGGTTCAGCGAGCTGAGAACGCCTTTAATGGGGCAATGGCTGAGTTTGATGTCTTTGTATTTTTTTCTTGCCTATGCCGACGGCGTAGTAATCAACAATATATATATATGTGTGCATGTACTGCATACATCTTCATCATCATCATCATCATCATTATCATTAGGCTCATTATCGTCAACGTATTCCGAATCGTGAGTAGTCCACAATGGAAAATATAAAAAAACAACATCATCAATAAAATGGAATAAGTAAAAGTACTTCTGGCCAGAGTGTCTGACTCGCAGTTACCCTGTTATTTCTTGTAGATATCTATAGATATCTTGAATTTCGATTTATTTTGTCAAAATGTGAAAGAGTCTAATATGATTTACATACTTGTTCTATATTAGATATTTTTTTTATTTCCTACACTGCATAGGATCAAAGGGCTGAAAGAAAGACTAGTATAGATATATAGATTCGTTTTTAGTGTGCTTCATCTAAAATACATCCACATTCTTTTTAAGATCGGGGAAAACAGCTGGCACAACTTGATTATACCCATTACTCTCATTTAATAAGTTTACAGGGCATCCAAATATAAATGGTGCAAACATACATAAATCAAGCATAGAGTATAGAGTAGGGAATAGGGGTGTGTGTAGGGGTAAGGCTAGGGGGTAGGTGTTGGGGAAGGGGAGTGGGTAGAGTAATAGAAACGTTTATACACATGATGATGACGAGGTCGCTTATTCTGCGCCTGATTGGCACGTGAACGCAACGTGAACAGAAGAGAGAGAGAGACACAGGGAGAGAGAGAGAGAGTGGAGAGAGAATGACCACAAATAGATTAGTGAGTGGGAGCGAAAGGAAGAAGAAGCGAGGGCAGTTAATTGCGTTATTTACAATTTGCATGACGTGCGGACGGTTTTTGTTTGTTTGTCCGCTGCTTGGTTCTCTGGGAACAGACCAATCCCTAAGTGGGGGCAGCGATAAGCGCCGATGTCCAGCTGCATGCCGCCGCCGTCAGATCATTATACGAATTTGGGGCGTGGCTGGTCCGGCCATCTTATCTCTAGCGGAACGTGAAAATCGTACGCTTATCGGAGCGACGTGTGCCCCCCAAAATCAAATGGATTCGAGTGGTGAGTGGAGAGGAGAGAAGTGGGGCGAGATTGCATTGCTGCTGATAGGACTGCCACCGGTCGGACAGCGTTTGATCAGTGTGTTATGAAAGTAAGGGGGCAGTGGGTAGCTGGCAGAGGTTAGTCGAGGCGAGTGCATGCAGCTGCTGGGTGTAGTCAGTGAATTGTTGGTGAACTCTGCGTGACATTCAATTGATATTTGTTTGTGAATGGGTCTATCTTTAGTTTTTTGCACAGGTGAATGAAAATCAATTTCATCGTATAGAACTATTTTGTACTTTGAAATCGGCCAGGAGAAATAGATTATTTACTGTATTTGAATGGGAATTAACATATAGAAGCGTAGCAGACAAGTGTTGAGCACAATGAAAATAAAGAATTGTTAAATATTTATCATGACAGTTTATAAATTATACTTAGCTAAAATCTGAAAGACATTAATAGGCACTTATTTGCTGTATTTGTCTATATGCGTATTTATTAATGTATTGCGGGGATTTACAAAAAATGGAATAAGAAAATAATAAACATCAAACAATAACCAGTTGCTTTATATTTAAATATTTTTTTCAGGAATTCTATGTTATTGATAGGATTTTCGATGGGAAGTCACTTCAAAATTCCAAGTAGTTGTTGTTAACAAACTTTGTGAGTGTAGTTTGCTTGGAATACATCATGAGAATTGAAAACAGTTGCTCTTCATTCAATAAATTGTAAGAAATTCTAAAATATTGGCTACGATAAAGAAAGTACAGACTAAAAAGTAATGCATCACAGTATTCTTATTTACTTTGTCTGCTTTAAGTTTAGAAAAATTTAATTTATATCTCATTAAAGTAATCAATGAGAAAATATTCATATTTAAATGTAATGAATATTTGCTAATTTAAGAATATTTTCTCAATGATTACTTTAATACGATTTAAATTGAATTGATTGTCAAACTTAAAAAGTTATTGTTTTTTTACTTCCTTCAATCATTGATTCCTTATCGATCACGAACAACTTACTACTATTGACTTTAAATCAAGTTCCCATCATTAATTTGTGTTAGCTTATCTCGAAAGAACTTTATTTCATGAATGCTGCCTCAAAGAAATCATCATCAGTCCATTTGCTAGCCAGCAAACATGAGGTTCAATCGTCCATGCGGCTGGCTGGCTGGTCACTCACACGATGCGTGGATACGAATGTAATCACTTCTAGCTGTTGGCAGCGATAACACAACAATCACACACACACACACACACACACACACATAGACGTGCTGAGTGTTGATCGTCATGCGGCGACATTCTTCACAGACACTAATATATCAACTGAAAAACGTCTACTTAAGGAAAAACACAAGAGAGATAGAGAGAGAGAGAGAGAGCGAAAAAAAAACAGCAAAACTTTTTCAATAACAATACTAAATAAAAATAAAAAAAAAAAATTTAGAGGTGTGTTTTGGGTGGTTCACAAAGTCAATTGTACTGAAAAAAAACCACTGCGCACTTGGGTTGTTTCCATTGTTTGCGTACATGAAGCAGCCGAACAACGAGCCTCCAAGGGTGGCCACTAGCAAAATAACAACAGCAACATCAAAATCAACATCAACATCAACATCAACAGCAACAAAGAAAAGTAAATAAACAACAGTTAATGCCAGGGGCAGCTATCTACCCGGAGACAGCAATGGAAAACAAGACGACGCCCCTTCACAAAACAGTAATTTAAAATGGGACACATTGCTTATACGTCATGTGGTATAAACCCGATATAAAAACCCAGATAACAATTAGTTAATCAACATATGGATAGCTGATTGATTGACGGCATGATGATTGCATACAAAATATTCGCGTGTTGGCTTAAGATAAAAACGTATTCTAGAAATATGGTGGTTGGTTCTTTTCGACTTCCTACTTAAAAAAGTAAAGTGTATTTTAAGCAGATGATGTGGTTGGCTTGTTGTTTATTTTATTTTTAGCCCACACTTTAGAGTCAGTTGACTCATTTCGTGTTATTTCGCAACTAAGTCTTTGAAACTATTAATTTGTTGCTTGTCTTTGTTGCGAAAACTGTTCAGTTTTTGTGGTAAATTGTAGGCAGAATAACGCAAGCCAATTTTATGTTCAACAACAAAAAAGAACGCCCAAATTTGTCGATCTCTAAATTTCACCATATGTTAAACAAAGATCCACCAAATGTTCCTATGAAAGTTATATAATATGGTAGCTTAATTTACTAATGAGTATAATAATATAATTAAAAAAAAAATTTGTTATACAGTTTTTTGACATTTGTATAGTCTGCAGCAAAAGTAAGAAAATATAATTTAAATTTTGCCAAGATAGCTTTCAACTGATGCATAAAGCGTTTTTTATTCAAAAATTAAACTTAAGATCTGGGCGGTATTTAAACTATTTAATTAATAACTTTATTTATGATCAAAACAAAAAGTGCGCTTCTCAAATGTGCAACTTAGACTCACCGATAGTTCAAATTATCGATATTTACTGCAATTACAATGTTGTCTTTACATATGTAAATGTGTAAGACTTAACAGAGTTATGTAAAGTGTAGACAAATTGCCAAAATGTTATGCTGTTATGCAACAGTTACATTTCACCAAACAGCTGTTTTGCAATGAAACAGAAAGAGGATCAAGCAACCATCGCTATATCACATCAGATCAAGAATATATAGAATTTAAGGAATCGATTATGTCTGCTTCAGTAGTTCAAGCCACATCTATAAAATTCTTTATCAAATCTTCAGCTGGTTTTCCAAACAACTCCAATCGCTTATAGTCTGGCCCTGCTGTATTTGGCCAAAGAGTGTGTGATTTAAGCAGATGCCACAAGTTCTGTCTGCAGATCAAAGAAATAAATTATTTGCACATCGTGTGTAGCTTTTTGGCTGTCTTTTGATTGCTTAAAAATAAACAGGTATATTTCGAACTCGAGTTTCGTTTTGTGACAACTGTTTCGGTAAATTCCATTCCATTTTCAAAGTGGGTGCGACGCAAATGTGGCCTTGTCTGAATGACCAGCATAAAAAAACCACATTAAATCAGTCGTATTGAATTTTGTTTAACCAGCAATCAAAATAAAAATAAATACTTTGCATTTATTAATAGTAACAAAACAAGTGCCAAGTCGCGGCTTTAGATTAAAATTCAATTGTTCGGCGAAACTTAGTTGGCAAATTAACACCCCACCCTCTGTTTTAGAATTTGTTGTGCATGAATTAGTGGCGTGCACAGCTCACAGATTCACTTCCACCAGCTGCCCCCCCCCCTCACCTGCCCCCAGATCCTAGCGGATTTCATTCGAGCAACAATTTAGCACATTTTCTTTTACCTGTTTTTGTTGTTGCTGTTGATCGAGGCACAAGCTAAATTTGTTCCCCTATTTATTGTTTTTATTTTTAATGTTCAGCAAACCACAGCGCGTTTCCATAAACAAATAATAACAAGGTACAAATCGCAGCTGGAGTGCATTAGCCGGCAGATACCCTGGAAATAGTAGTAATGTGTGAATATGTTTATTTGGTTATTTAAGCTAATTTCTGATTAACATTTTTGGAATATTTTTGAAATTGTTTAAAACCAATGTTTTTGTTTTGATATGTTTATCTGAATATCTTAACAATTGTGTGCTATTTTGTTATTGAAAATCGATTTGTATCGAAGACAGCTATCGATAAAATCAAATAAATTTGAGCTTATATTCAAAAAATCAGTCGGACAGATAGATCAACTCGTCTATTGATGCGGATCAGGAATATATATAGCTTATGTGTTGTTTCTTTTTCTTACATAACTTCATAATACCCTTTTCCTGTTTTCATTAGCTTCAGGGTATAATTTTATTTACTTCGATTTTATTTATATTTTTTAAGTGATTACAGCATAAACCTTATCCATTTTATGGGTCCAGGGTATATAAATAAAGAAATGATTTCTTCGGTTTTTTTTATGAGCGTGGTATTTTGAAAAGAGTGCTTGGAGTGTGGATTCATTTGGTTTATTACCCACACATGGTAGAGGCAGTGTTTAAGCGAAAGAAAAGGTAACAAAAACAAAAATAAAAAGACACAATAATATAATTAACATATTTTCGCAAATTATGCGTCGTGTGTTGTGCGGTTTTCGGGGCCATAAATTGATCGGATGATGTCCAGTAAGAGAGGGAGCGAGATATGTAGAGAGAGAGAAAGAGAGAGAGAGAGAGAGTTTGAGAGAGGGAGGAAGAGGGAGAGGGAGGGAGAGGGGCAGAGACAGGGTACACTCAAAAGGCAATAACCAGGCTCAATATCATCACCTTAATATGCGTTGCGTGGCGTTGCCATTTGGCAAGGACAACAGTGCGTTGAGGAGGAAGCACAAAGAAAACAACAAGTACCGCCTACAACAACAATGAGTGACAACAAGCAACAAACAACAAACAACAAAAAACAAGCAACCATTTTGCGAGCGTAAAAGGTCAACGCGCAAAAAATATTCAGAAAACGTTGAACCAGGCCCAGACCCTGAACGAGCCGAGAGACGAGACGAGACGATGAGTGTAAAAATGTAAAGCAGGCCGGTCACAATATCAGCAACACCAACAACAACAACAACAACAACAACAGCAATCGCAACAACAACAACAGCAACAACAACAACAGCAACAACAATAATTGCTTTGTATTGATTTGAACTTTGGAATGATGTCATGCATTGAGTGAAGCTCGCAGACAGATCGTGTTACAGATTAAAGACATAACCCACTGAGACGACTCAACTGGAGGTTAACACACTCACACTCACTGTGTGTGTGTGTGTGTGTGTGTGTGTGTGTGTGCGCAGGGTGTGCCACAGTAAAGTGTGTAAGCTGTATAATCAGGTGTTGCTATAAAAGTGATTAATTAACATAGATTACAAATCAATATAATAGCAAATCTTTTAACTGAACTGATCTGTAAATTTAACTGTAAACTGCAATAAAATGTAAACTCTCACAGTACAGATTAGTTTTGTACTCATTTTTATTGCATACACCTAAAAACATATATAGTCTTGATCAGTCGCTATTTATTTATTTATTTGTTTGTCAACTAAAATCAGTCGACACCAAAAATACAAAAATTGTAAAATTGGAATTAAATTAAATTTAAAATAAAATTAAAATTTTAAATAAATTAAAAAATAATAAAATATTTATAAGATATATAAGAATATTTATAAGATATATATCTATAATTAAAGATAGCAGATGGAAAAAAACTGTTAAAATAGGCAAATCTAATTTAATTTCGATTTATATTTAGCCCCTTTCCGTTTTTTTAAGCGTATATTTAAAAATATTGTTAGATAACGAAAAAATAAAACCCCTTTCACTAAACCAATAAATTATGGTTCTCAAGTACCGTTTAAAAAATACAAAAAAAAACCTATAGATTTTTGATAGTAATTTTGTTGTTGTTTTTTTTTTTTTAAACAATTAAAAGCGATTAGTCAACTTGTGAAACCCACGCGCTGCATTGTCAAAAGTTCTCGACAAACCGATGCCCCTCGAGCTGTCTGGACTACATAGATAAGTTGTACTGTGGTTGTTCCTACTATTGCTGTTGTTGTTGTTGTCGTTGTTGTTGTTGTTGTTGGTTGGCTGGTATTCGTTATTAATAGCTGAGCCGATACGAAGTTGACTTTAAAATTGGCTCGTGAGATAAGCGAGCGAAGCGACGAGCGCCGGACTGAGGAAGGAACGCAAACCTAGGCGCCGTCAAACAGGGCCACACGGGGCGAATGCGTGATATACCTAAATATATATACACACACACACACATATATATATATATATACATATATATATATATATATAGATACATGTATATATGAACATTGATCATACGCAGCGTGCGCCAAATGCGAACCTACCGCAATGGCAGCCACAACAACACAACAACACACCACACACAACACACTCACACACACTCACAGCCTCAATTAGCAGCTGAGAGAAAAAACAACAACAACAACAACTAACTCATTGCTATTCTTTTGTTGTTGCTTTATAAATAGCCGCCAAAAGGCTGGCCAAATGGACTCTGAGCCCATTTTTAGGTGGGCGTATCGTTTGCCTTGTAACGGCAATGAGCCAAGAAGCAACAAGAAGCAGCAACAACAACAACAACAACAACAACGACAACAACAACAACAGCAACCGCAGAAGGCGTGTAAAAATAACTGCATCATTTTCTGTTTTTAATTTTCTTTTTTTGATTTTTTTTGCCAACTGTCTTTTTTGGCCAGATTTTATATATTTATATGCACTTTGGCTGCTTATGGGACGCGTCAGTTAAATTTCATCAGCTCTTTTAATTTATGCACCACTTAATGATCATTAATGAGTTTATCACGATGATGATGATGATCAACATCATATAACGGGGCGTAAAACGCAAAAAGCTGTTAAAAATTGTGAACAGCGAGAGTGTTGCCTTAATTCTCGCTCTCCTCTCTCTCGAAAGTTGGTGCGGGGTAGTGGGTGAACTGTGGGGGGGAGGTGGGTGTTGTGCGCAATATCTGTCTGGCAAACAAGGTTAAACGCTGGATGTGTGTGAAAACCAGGGCTGGAACAATAACAGCAACAGCTGCAGATCAACGCACTTCAACCAACAAAAACTTCATGTGAACTTTCCAAGCGAAGGGATTAACGACTGCGCAATACTCTGCTCAATACAGCTGCTCAAAAAGTCGTCCTTGAAGTTGTGAAATGGAAGTGGAAGCTTGGCAATAATACTCAAATTTAATAGTAGGCTTTTATAAACTTGCCTCATAAAATAAAAATATATATATTCCTGATTAGCATCAAATCGATCGAACAGCATTCGTCTGTCTGTATGTCCTGCTGCAAACTTTAATAGCTGTGTTCTCCTGGTCGAGCGCTCTCGATTATTGCCTTCGCATTTGTTTGAGAAACTTTAAGATTTTGAAAATATTATAAATCGATCAGTTTTCGAATAAAATAAAAAATGCTAAAAATAAACATATTAATAACATCAAAAATTTAATGGATCTGGAAGTAAATTTATATAAGTTTCTATATGAGTTTCCATAATTTTGCTCAGAACCAAACTACCCATCAAAACAAAAAGTGCGGCACAGGGTATGGAAATGAGTGACAGGAGCACAAGGTAACTGCACCCTTGGGTCAATGATCAATCGAATCGCGCAAATGTGCGTTGCAATTATTCAGTTATGGCCACGGTAAGCGAGCAGTGGACAACCTCGAGCCGAGGAGCCGATGAGCCGAGGAACCGAGGAACCGTGGAAGTTGCTTGACCTGGAAGTTGTTCAGCGGCTGCACGTTTTGGACGCGAGTGTAATGCACTATTTACAGATACAAACACAGACACAGATGCAGATACAGATACAGATACATAAGCAGATGCAGATACAGATACATAAGCAGATGCAAATACAGATACATAAGCAGTTACAGATACAAATCCAGTGTTTGTCAAACAGATACAGATACAAACTGCATTGGGGCAGCTGCAAGCTCAGCTATAGCTTATGGACACTTGCTGCTATTGGTAGACCTTGAGATTCAGTTACATTATCAGCTGTAGATACTGAACTGTAAATACATTATCAGTTGCAGACACAGATAAAGTAAGCGATTAGATATTTAAAAAATTAAAAAAAAAAAAAATCAAAATTGGTAAATCTAGAAATCAGAAGTTTTTTTCAAAAGTTTAAAACTCTTTTCTTATATCTTTAACATGAAACTGGGATCTGTAAACTATTAAATTTATTAAAATTCATATAAAGAGGATTTTAGAATATTTTAAACAAATCAAAAAATATTTAAACAAAACAACAAGAAATTTAGAATTTTGCAAAATTTTGCAAACAACACCTTTTTTTTTACATTTTCGAGAAATTCATAGCTTTTCTTTGAAATTTGTATTAAACCTATAATTTATATTATACATATCAACATTTATTTTAGTTAATCACTTAATAAATACTTAAAATTGAATTCAACTTTATTTTGTGCAGCTTTTAAAATTTAACAATAATAATATTGAAAACCTGTTAAATTTTTATATACAAATCATCACATTTCTAAAAATAAAATAAAATATAAAAATCTTGAAAAAAATTGTATTTAGAAATCATAAACATTTAAATAAATATTAGTTCTAATGTATATATATATATATATTTATATATCTTAGTGATTATAAAGTGCTTAGCGATGACTTGACTTATAGATACAGATACAATTGTAATAGATACAGAAACATTAGCAGTTTCAGGCCGCTTTCGGATCGTGTGGTATTTATAGGTTTGTTGGGCGAATGTCGAAATGCATTGCCCAAAAAACAAACAAAATATATAAAAAACGAAACAGAACAAACAACATAAAAATTGCCAAAAAGCCAAAAAACCAAAAAGGCAAAAGAAGGAAAAAGGCAGGCGAATGAACGCAACGAAGGCCAACGGGGCGAATACTTCATTAGCCGCTGATGTTCACAAAATGACCGCCAAAAGGGTGTCGCGTGGGGGGGAGGATGAGAGGGGGTTTAGTAAACGGACCCCCCGTTTGGGTTGCTTGAGTTATGTTAACCGCTAATCGGGTGCGCCATATGTTAGCGTGGCTTATTCTGCAACACATTTTCTCCATATTTATTGCCTATGAATAACTTCTCAATTTGCAACGAAAATCCCCCCCCCCCCCCCCACACCCTTGCTAGTCACGCGTTGTGTTAAATGCCGCTTAAGAAGAGGAAGCATTTCATTTCCTGTGCTGTCAGCATTTTTCAAATCTATGAGCGTCCAATGCAAAAAAAGCCAGCGAAAAATTTCCATTAAAATGCAATAGGTGCAAATTAGAAGACAAAAAACCCAAAAAGCAAAGAAATAAAAGCCAAAAAAAAGAACAGCAGCAAATTGGAATAAAATGGGAATAATATGCGCTATTGGTGTGAGTGCCACTCGCCTCCAGATACCCTGGAAAAAATCTTTGAAACAGTTATTAATTTAGCTTTGGAAACTGGAAACTCAAATTTGTAACTGTAACTTCTAATGTTGGCAGCTAGAAATAAATGTAAGTTTCTTTTGTTTGTTAATATTTTGGATTTATTTATTTTAACAGTAAACTGGGTAAACTGGTTTTCTTCTGTTTGTATAAATAAGTTACTCAAAATAGTTGCTAATTAGCAACCACGAGTTTCCAATTTAAATAAGGGGCAATTTTCCAATAGGTAGATTTTCAATAGGCGCCCAAAAGTATGCTTCACTTTTAAGACAACCCGTACGCGTTGCCAACTAACCTAAGTAATCGCATATAGGGATATCGATAGTAACAGAGAGCGATAGTTGTTCAGCGCAGCGAATTCCGGTTGTGTGCGCAGCGAACAGCTGCAGTTGAATTCGCCTCGTTGCGCGAGACACGCGTTGTAAGCCGGCTTTAAAAGTAATATTTGATGTGTTAATTTTGTAACAGTAGTATGCTGACTAAACAAAAATGTGCTGTAACTAATAACTGTTGTAAATTAATAAAATTCAATGCGAACAACAGCAATCATTGAGTGAGTGGCAAGCGTGCAACGATTTTTTTGGCCTTTTGTTTTGATTCTTATCAACAGACGAAACAGACGGCGCAGCGTGCGACGCAATGAAAAATAAAGTAAAAACAAAATGGAAAAGCTGCCACGGAGAGCCAGAGAGTGCGCGCGCAAAGTGAGAGACAGAGAGAGAGCGAGAGAGAGAACGACGACGCCACCGGTTTTATGCTGCTTGCGAGCTTTCGCCAGTTGGCCACAACTGAGGCAGCGCAGCAGCAGCAGCAGCGACAACGACGACGACGCTGGCAGCACTTCAGTTGTGAGCAAGCCTTTGCACTGTTTGGACGTCGTCTGTCCGCCACAAAAGAAACGCATACACGACGCCGACGCAACCACGCGACAACCAAACAAAAATAAACAACAATTGCAATTCTCGAATGCAAAAAAAAAACCCCGATTGGAAGATCGTTGTCAGCTTTACCGATTTGCCCAATCAGTTTCCAATATCAATTTTAAATGCCGCTTAGCGATCGTTGCGCGCCGCTCGTTAAATTAAATTAATTATTCAATAAGCGCTATAAATAATAATTGATATTGATATTTTCTATAACTAAAAAGTGAACGAGTGCACGAGTGTGAGTGTTGTGTGTACGAGTGTGTGTGTGTGTTTTCCAGTGTGTGATTTTGTCCGCCGGTAAATGTTAAGCCCAACACTGGAAAGCAACAAAACGTTAGTTTTGATGTAGACGCAGCTGCTGCTCCTCCTCGGAACAGGAACAGCTCCTCTGCATTAGGGGCACCCAAGCAATTTGCATTTTGGTTTATCCAAACAATGTCACGACGCAAACAGTCGAATCCAAAGCCGTTGAATAAAGGTAAGTTTCAATCACACACCCTCCCCACCCCCTTCTTCTCAAGCACAACCTACACCTGCTTTACAAAATCGCATTGTCAGCTCGTAATGCAATTTTTGGGCTTTTCCATTTGCTCGTCGATTAAAAAAAAAAACCGTGAAAAAACATGTGAACGAACTGTGGGTGGCAGCAGCGTGAGGTATCAGCGGGGCAACGGGGGTAAATCAGTCAACCAAAGCTGCATGGCCAAAAAAAAAAATAAAATAAAAACAATACATTAAATAAATATACAAGAAGCTGGAATGAACGACTAGCAGTTAGCTTGTAGACTGCTAAGAAAGTTTAAAATTATAATTTAGTAAACACAAGTTGTATTTATCAAGATTTTACCTAAACTATTTGTAATACTTATTTATTTATTTAGTTAGCTTTCAGTTACTTCTGTTTGACTAAATACTAAGCTCGTTTTATTTCACAATCTGATTAATCGGAACTCACATCTTTTTAAATGATGTTA
Source organism: Drosophila kambysellisi (assembly GCA_035042185.1). Lineage (NCBI taxonomy): Eukaryota > Metazoa > Arthropoda > Insecta > Diptera > Drosophilidae > Drosophila > Drosophila kambysellisi. Next base: position 1,082,307 of record JAWNLS010000945.1, on the reverse strand, counting down.
TAATAGAGTTGTAAATTAGCGAATGTAAATTTGATTATTAATTGATTGATTATTAATAAAGTTAAAAAATAATAATATTATATATAAGGTGAATTTATTTAAAACAAAATTCGTGCTATCATACAAACATTTTAATATTATTATTAAACAGTCATCATCAGTATCAATAATTATTAAAACAATTTCATTTAAATTATACATTTTAATTTTTTGTGCATGCTTTCAAATGGTGCTGCTAAAAGTAACTTAAATTTAAAACTATTAAACTTTCTTATTATTGACGTCAATGTAAATAAATTGAACTATGAAAATGATTATAATCAAACTTTATGTCTCTATTATTATAAAATAAATAAAATAGAATTAAATGTGTTAACAAATATATTATAATATATATGACAAACATTTGCAGTCTCATAACACCCACCGTTCTTACGACTACAGGGTATACGAATTAAAAAAAAAAACAAACAAAAAAACTATGCGATTGTCAACTTGATTTCAACTTGTTGTTGTCGCAACTTTATTTAAATGAAATTTCTTTGTTAACACAACTCGAGACAATTCGACACGAGAAAGAAAGAGGGGTGTGGAAGGGTAGTGGGTAGGGGGTGTGGGGCAGCTGGGGACACACCTTATTATGGGTGTTAACTAATTACATTTCGTTGTTTTGCCATTTGATATACATATGAAGTACAATCCAATGAATGCATTTTGAAATCGATATCGATAATACGTGCCCCAGCTGTAGCTTCAAGTCTTAACTAATCGCCCCCTTCCACCATCCCCCTTCTCGCTCCTCGGGCTTAAACTCCATTATCGCGAGCACGTTTCTGAGTTCAGGTTGAGTTGGATTTATGTTGTTGTTGTTGCAATGATATCACCTCAGTAGTAAAACTTAAAATGCAGTATGTACACACTGGATAACCGAACCGCAGAAATGCCACTGGATAACAACAAAAGAAATATAATATATATGTGTATGTGTGTGTGTGTGTGTGTGTGTGTGTACACACTGCATAATCGCCAAAGTGAGCGACGTCCACAGTTTCGATAAATTAGCGTTGTTATCTATGCAGCTGTTGTTGTTGTAGTTTTTGTTGTTGCACCTGCGCCGTTTGCTTTCTTCTTGCTAGAGATGGACACGTGTCGCATTTCTTGACATTACTCAAAGGCAAAATTGGTCATAAATTTAGCGACATGTATAAATCGAATTTAATTAACTGATATTTATTAATATTTTCCTTATTAATTAAGTTATTAGTCATCCGTTTTAATAACTGAGCTTATGCTCTATATTTAATTGTATTGTTTTGAAACTATAGTTTTTGTTATATTTTCATTATCTACACTAATAGTGTTTTATTTAAACTATAGTAATTTAATATTTTTGTTGATTTTTATCTCGTAAGCGTAGAATTAAAATTTAAGTCGTGCAGCAGTTAAATTTGATTAATTAACACGATCTTTCGTGTTGAGTCGTGATGCGTTTCGTGTTTTGGAAAAAGAAAGCACGACTCCCTTCCCCCAGCAGCCTATCTATCCAACTCCACTTGCACATTTTTACATGCAAGCCCTTGCAATCTCCTGCTCTCTCGCTCTCTCTCTCCCTCTCCCTGTCTCTTCGCTTTGCATATTTATCTTTAGCACACTTGCAGCGGCTGCTTCTTATTGCTAACTGTTGTTGTTGTTCTTGTTGCTTGCAAACATTTTCTATAGCTTTAAAGCGCGCAGTCGATAAACTTTTATCACAACTGCAGGCAGCAGCCGCAGCCGCAGACGCAGCAGCAGCAGCAGCAGTAAACGAACAGAAAACTGTGCAAAAGTATTGCGTAGTCAGTTTGCTGTTGTTGTTTCGTTTTGCGATACGGCAACGCTGTGCCAAGTTAGGCAATCGTGACTGCTGCTGCTGTCTGTGTGTATGTGTTTGTGTCCCTTTGGGCCACAGGTCGACAACGGCATAGATAAACACTTTGCGTTTTTTTTTTTGCAACCCCCTTCTTATTTTTTATAAATTTTAATTACCTCTTATCACTAATTTTATGTTAATTGCCAGCTGTTGTTCTGTTCTCTGCTCTGTGTTGTATGTTATTATCTGCTCAAAAATAAAACAATCGAAACGAATTTTACATACACTTGACGAACGGTACTTAAAAAAAATATACATACATACACGACCTTTTCTAATTATCCTAAAGAGTAAAGAGTAAAAGACTAGTTTACGTTGAATTTCTCGAATTGAGAAACCGCCGTTACAAAATTTATGACAAACTTAAAATGCATTTTTGTAAGAGTATGGAAAAAGAGGAAGAAGAAGAGTGCGTAACAAAAGACACGACCAGCACAACTTGCTCATCATCATGCGGGTGACAATTCCAAATTCCGAATTTTGCAAGTAGAACTCAAAAGCTCTCTGGTCTCAAAAACTCAACTTGACTCAACGTCGACTTCGACTTTTACTCTTTTGGACTCGGTGACAATCGCTGGGAACGTGTCATGCAGTTGGTTTTAAGTTCGTCGTCGATGATAGCAGCAGAGGCCCCCTTTTACATACATATATGTACATATGTATGTACACATATATACGTATTTGCCATTTGCATTTGCAAATTTGATAAAAAAAAAATGTTTAAAAAGAAGAGAAATTCTAAAGCTCAGGTAGAATCAAGGCCACACTGTGCTGACAACTGCTGCTGTTAAAGACCTCCCCCCACAACCCCCCTTTAAAGTTCCAATTGCGAGCATCATTATGCGAAAGAGTAAGTGAGAGAGAGAGAGGAAGGAGGGAGGGGGGTCGATTGCACTGCATATGAGAGAGCAAATAAGTGCAGATAAGCTCGATACGAGCTTTGGCCATTTTGACATTGTGTTTAATAAGCGCGATAAGCTTCTGTTGTTTTGTATAATGTTCTGTTTTTTTTTTCTGATTTTTTTTTTTTTTTTGTATTTGCATTTACCGATTGTGAAATCGTACCAGGAAATATCAGCAGATAAATAACAATAACAACTAATAGGAACAGCAACAAGAAAAACTTGCATTACAAATTACAGAAAATTGTTGTTTTCATTTCAAGCTCATTTTTATTGTTGTTGTTGTTGCTGCTTTTTGGACAGCGCATTTTCATATCAAGTGCGATAATGGGCAATGAAGGGGAAGGGGAAAGGGGGATGGAGCACTTGGGAACGCTTTTATCTTGAGTCACAGCCCCGTAAACAATTGCGATATTGAGTCGGGCTTATCGAAGTTAACTAACACAAAAAAAAGCAGTCGCTTATAATATGATATTTAGAATACGACAAAAAAAAAATAAAAATAAAACAGGAAAACGCAAAGCATTTTATCATGTTCCACCACGAACATGACATATACACTTACTCATGTATGTATATATATATATATGCAAGTGATTGATGCGTTTAGAGCTGATAATGAGGGCTGATTCCAGTTAAGCGGTAAAGGAAATCTTAATCTTAAGTATTTTTCAAGATATGTTTTTGTTTGGCTGATAGATACTATTTATGAGTGATAATATCTACTAATATAAAAATATTTTTTTTTAATATTTATATGACAAACATTTATACATATAAGTATAGCAGATTCTCAGCTAAATTCTATGATATCATCGATGAGATCAACTTTGATGTGTTTATCTTAAGTATTTATCTGTAGATAAAATCGCATTAATTGGAATTTTGAATTGGATTTTTGCTAAAGTAGTTTTTGTAAAATTCTAACAATTTGAAAAGCTTTTTTTATTAATACACATTTTAATCATTTCTAATCATAGGTAAGAGCAGAAAAATCTATCCATGGTCCGAAATCACAGATTATAGAATTTAAATGCAGTTTTATTCTAGATGCCAAGCAAAGTCTAAAAGATCGGCGGACATTTAACAAATTTGAGAAGCAATATTAAGTCATATGATTTAGAATTTAATCTGTATGACTTATGTGCAATGGAATTTCTGGAGATCCATTGGGCTGCGATCAACTTTCTGAGTCAGCTGATTTTGCTGAGCAATCAACTGGAAGGTTTTATTTTCATTTGGAGTATGTCATGCTGGAATCATTGGTGGGGAGAGGGGGGGAGAGAGATCGGGGAAAGAAGAAAAAAAAAACGTTGTTCTAATCGCTGTATGCAATCGAAATAAACTCGAAATTTGATGCCCAAGTGGCGATAATGTTTTCATAGTCATTTTTGAGAGACAACATAAGAAAAAAAAGCTACAACAACAAAAGCAACAACAGCAGCTCGAACAGCTGTCCGCTGTGTGTAGATAGCTGTGAGTTGTTGTTGTTGTTGTTGTTGTATGATTTGTACAGCTAGCGCTTATCAGCTGATCTGATGGCAAGATTGTCGCGCTTTGCTTCAAAATGAGAATGAACTGAAAACAACGACAGAAATTGTAGCAACAACAACAACAACAGCGACAACTAAAAACTGAATCTGAAAAATACATAAAACAATTTTTGTTGTTGCTTTAGTTGCTGTTTGTTGTTGTTGTTGTTTGTTGTTGTTGTTTGTTGTTGTTGTTGTTGCTGCTCGTCGTTTGGCTGTTTTATAACAATTTCAAAAGATTTTCAACAAGTGATAAAAATGTCAATGTGATTTGGTTTGTCGGATTGTGGCAACAGCGGGGTCTACAGCAACGTAAACTATGCAGCCACCATACGATTATATATGACTACGGATATATATGTATATACAATATATATATACAAACTAGATATGTATATAGTTATATTGTTTGTTTTGAGCTGCGGTTATCGCTCAGCGATCTCTCTCGTTTGCCTCGCTTTGCTGATGATTTTGGCAATTGTCAGTTGAGCTTGGCAGGGATGGACTGCAAGGGAGACGGTGGGGGGGGGGGGGGGCGGCAATTTGATATCATTGCGCACGCCTAATTAATTTTCGTTTGGCGATGCCATCAGCTTTGCTCCATTCCCACCGCTCCGCTCCGCTCCGACCCACATAACAAATCTAAATCAGTAATCATCAGAAGTGCGGGGCCGCCTTTTTGGCCCGATATGAAATAAGAATCGGCTGTCGCCCGGTATTGATAACGACAAATAATAATATATACACATTTCTAAAGAAACTGAGCTATAAATCTTTGTCACTCCAGTCAAGTCACTTCAACGCACCAATCACTATCGCGATAACTATCGCTTAGCGGCGGTGATTTTTCCTCCCTTATCAGATGTCGCTTCAGCACACCAACTATCTGCATTCCTATGTGCGTGTGTGTGTGTGTGTGTGTATGTCATTATGAATATCGCATATCAGAGTGAAAAATCTCATTTCTCATTTTTCTACACATTATCGGCCATCAGTTTCAGTTTTCTTCAACTGTCGGGGCAAGCAGCTGTTGATAATCGTTATCGTTATCGGCGGCGGTCTTTGTGACTTAACATTTATACAGTGATCACTCGGCATTTTCAAATTGGAATCTAAAAATAGTTATAAACTCGAAAGAGTGACTATCTTAAGCATGCAAAAGATTATTTAAAAAAGCAATCGATCTTTCCTATGCGGGCAATATGATATAGTGGTCCGTTGATAATGAATTTTGGTACAATTTTAAGAGTAAGTTTGAATAGGATAAGTGGTTCACGAAAAACAATAACTCATCTTACGATCGATCGTTCGATCAAGTTTTATATGATATAGTAGACCATCTCGATTATTTTTGGTTTATTTGTAAGGACATATTGAAAAACATAATGTGCAAATTTGGTTTGGATATCTTACTAAACACAAAGGGTATCGAGTGACGATTCTTATGGCAGCTATATGTTATAGTGATCCGATCAGGCTGGCCTCTGCATATCTACAAACTAGAGCAAAAAGTCAAATATAATCAAAGCTCCAAAAATTAGTGACTAGTTTGCATAGAAACCGGACATGGCTAAATCTGCGATGCTGATCAAGTATATATATGTGTATATATATTTAATAGACAGATAAGCCATAGAAACTTAAAATCAAAAAAAATAATGCCTACACCAGGTAGACAAATGTTAAATTTAAAATATATTATGATGTTTATTATGTATATATTATTATAAATAAAATAAATACCTATATATATATATACCTACATATATTTATCGAAACAACTGCCTCATCAGATTTGGCGATCTCAAGCGTAAAATTCACCGATAAGCATCAACTATTTTTCTTCCTCTTCCTCATCATCATTATTACTGTTATTAATATCATCTCTCTCGCTCTTTGTGCTTAGTTTCGTTTTCTGCTAATCTTCGATGCTTCTTCTTCATCTTCTTCTTCTTCTTCTGCCTGTGTTGCCTCCACCCTCGTAATTAAGTGCTGCTGCTGATGATGCTGCTGCTGCTGCTGCTGCTGTTGCTGCTGCTGTTGCTGCCTCTGCTGTTGCTGCTGTTGCTGCTGCTGCTGTTGCTGTTGCTGCCTCTGCTGCCTCTGCTGCTGCTGCTGTTGCCTTCATCATCATCAGTTCAATTTCGTTTTGGCCTTTCTTTATCAATCTTTTTCGCGCTTATCTTGAAATAAAGTTCAGCCCAGGTCCTATTATCTATTCCCAGCGATCAGTCAGCCAGTCGCTGCTTAATTGACCACTCGAACCGGACCATACCATACCGCATACATACCCCCCAAAGTTCCTCTCTCCGTTTGCCTTGGCTTGTCTTCTTTCTTCTCTCATCTCCTTCTCATCTCCTCACACATTTCTGATTAAGCTGGAGTGGGGGGGGGGGGCGGGGGCAGTTCGTCAGACCCACCCAACTTGATAATCCCAAGACGCTGGTGGTCGCCATCCTGTTTTGGCAAACGCTTGAGTTTTGCTTTCGCATCCATCAATTATTAATTACAACATTTTCCTCTACTGCTCCTCACTTCCCCTTCCCCTCCCCTCTTCTCTAGCTCTGCTCGTGAGCGATAAATTGATAGCTTTAGTTGGAAGCATTTGCAATGACACAAATGCATCCCAACTCAACCACAGACAAGGTTGCAATTTAATTTCTACTTCAACTCGCTACTCTCTACACTGAAAAAAAGTTATTTTGAAAAATAATAATCATTACACAGATGTTTCTTTATGAATAGGAATTTGATTTATACATTTTCCTAGCATGTCAAAAATGGTTTTCTTTAGACAATTTTGTTATTTCTATTACATGATTTTTTTCAGTGTATTCAACATCGTCTTTGATTACCACTTCAACTTTCTTTTCAACTAGTCTCTGCTCAACTCTTTGACAACTTTTTTGATTAGCTCCTCAAGTCACTCTTCGGTTACTTATTCGATTACTTGTTCGATTACCACCTCTTCGGCTCCCTTGTCCTCTGTGCTGCTTATAACACAATCTTCTAGGTTGGTGAGGCACTTGACTCACAACAGTTCATTCCAATCGCAGTGGAATCGAAATCAAAATCGGGGGCATAGGCACAGTCCAAATGAAAATTTAAGTGCTGCGATTAATTTGGCTTATCAGCTCGACGCTGCCGCAAAGCCCCCCGTAACAAAAAACCGAAACAAGTGCAATTAAAAGATTTTTAAGCAAACATTTGTCATTAGAGATAACGCCTACCGAGGGGGGAGGGTGTCTGCGTAGGGTGGGAGGGGTTGGAGGTACGATGACTACCTACGCATAAACCAAAATTGGGATGTCTCAATTGCAGAAGGAGATGGTCGGGCGGGTAGTGGGGGGAGGAGCTGTTGCTGCTAGCTGCTTGCAGCAGCTGCCTTTAAAAAGCAAACTAATTACACGATAAACGACGCACGACGTTTGTCTCAATGTCTCTATCTCAAAAGCAACAGCAGCAGCAGCAGCAGCAGCAGTCCCTAAGCGACCCCCTCAACCTGCCTGCGCCTCACCTCTGCTCCTCCTCTTCTCCCCTTGCAGACCTAGTCTATTAGCCTGTCTACGCACGGAGCAATCAAACCAAATGAATGGCTGGCAGTTTAAGCGGTGCGTTGGCCAACATCTACACTCAGAAAAATATAATGTGACTAAATTTGACATTTCAAGGGGAAAAACATGCAGTAATCAAGGCTGCAACACACATTGCATATATAAAATATATATAAAAACAATATTTCCAATGTACAAATTGGGTTTTTTTTTGTTAAATATGTTTTTATATGCATATTATATAATATATTCTCTATATTCATGTTAAAAAAAATACTTTCAGTCTATAATAGTAAAAACATTGTTAAAAAGTAAAAATTAAATAGTTTTAATTTCTTATTAAAAAGTGAAAAGTCTCACGTTTTATTTTTAAGTGTAACCAGTTAGCAATGCCCGCGTCAAAGCGCAGCGATGCCAGCGTCGACAGCGACTGCGACGCGTCTCGCAAGCAGCGGCAATCGATTAAAAATCCATAAAAATATATTTCTAGATTTTATGTGCTGATCAGAAACAAAAAAAAAACAACAACAACAACAACAGTACGCAAGGCAAACACCCAAGTCCCCTTACCCCTCCCCCCAACACTCGCTACTTTTCTTGTGTGTGTCTCTGGTGTAATTAAGTCTGCACAGGGACTCTGTGCAGAAGGGAGAGGGGGGGGGGGGTGATGTTGAGGCAAGAGGGTGCAGTGCCGTACAATATGAAATCTATTTATGCCATTAGCTTTGCGTCGATCACACAACCAGATAAGAGGCTCCACCAAAGCTCCAACGGCCATTTTGTTTATCTCTCGCACGACTATTAATTGTGAAGGGGGTATGGAAAAGGGGGTGGGGACAAAAGACAAGTACACAAAAAATTAAATCAAAGATTAAAAACGAATCACTCATGTTCCGCAATGGAAACGAACGAGTTTGCAACACCAAACAGCAATTTGGATGGGGAGGGGAACGGGGGTGCAGTCTTTGCTGTTATGATTCTAATCGCACAATTTGCCAAAAAAAAAAAAAAATAGAAGAAAAAATATAATAATTTTTGCTATAGCGTCATCGCAGCACCAAAAATCTCATTAGCTCAATTTCGAATTATGTTGTTTTTTTTCCCTGGCAGAAATACTCACCGATCTTCAGATTCCGATAACGACCCAATTCGTGTTTGTCAATTTTGACAAACTCAATCATGTGATTTCGTTCCTTCTCCGAAGGTTTTTTTAAGAGCAACTCGTGCGATTCGTTTTTTGGTTTCTGTTTCTGTGTCTGTTTTCGATTTGGAGTTCCAATTCTTGTCGAGCACTTTAAGCGTAATCATTTGAATGGCCAACTTGCAGAGAGAGAGAGGGAAAGAGAGAGTGGAGCGAGAGCGAGAGAGACTGAGTCTGCAGTCGCCTGCGCCGTCGTTGGAGCTTATCTAAATGCCAGCCTCACAGTCTCGTCTTCCATTATGATACACAGATATGCACACGTGGACAGGCCGAGGAGAAGAGCACATATATACATACATATATGTATATATCTGCCGGGCAATCGAATGCGTCGCCAATGCGTCGCCGAGTATTGAGAGAGGAGTCCAAGCTGAAGTCCAAGCTTAACTCTCAAGTGTTGACAAATTAGATGCTCATTCGTTCAGCTAGCCGAAGATCTGATGCACTTTTATAGAGGAAAAGAGGCACCTTCGGATTTGGTGTATCCCTTAATTGTTCATATAGGTAATAATAGACGTCCATGTCTATATCAAAGCAGCTAATCTATGGATTTGGCTTGCAAAGCTATATAAAATCCAATATTTCTGCATTTTTATTAAATTATTTATTTTCCTGCACTTATTTTTGTCTATAACTAGGTGATATGAGCTCCCAGTTAAGCTATCGTAATGAAAATTTATCGATTTTTATCGGAACAGCTCATTATACATTATAGAAAATATATCATTTAATTTTTGCATATAGAATAAATTTGCAGTAAATCTTGAGCGAACCTAATAGAATTATGTTGCTGCAATGACTATCAATCTATATATTTATCTCTCTATCTATATCCATATTTATCTATCTGTCTATCTACTAGATTATCTACCATATCCATTCAACCAAAGTTAGCAGCTGCAATTTAGTTATGTTATCAAAATATAATCATAATGGTTTCGCTCTATCTTCTATAAAATATAATTGTTGTCAAGGAAAAACTTAAATTTTCCTTTGATGCAGAGACTAGCTTAAAGCAAGTTTGGAAATTGAATATCTGCTAGGTGCTTCAGCTATTTATAGGGTATTCCCACAATTCCTTTCCGTTTGGTTAAGTTAACCATAGAGAATCGAAAAATTAACCCACATGCAACAACAACCAACCAACCTTTTACACCAATCCAACCTTTCAACAATTGACACAAGAGGGCACATATCCCCGCTGCTTTGGGGCCGCATTGCAGGGTATTGACTGTGGAAGTGTTGAGGAAGCATAATTTACATGGCAACAGGCGCCATTAAGCGCTGGTCAAGCCTGACTCAACTAAATCGCATGCAACACAACAAAAAAAAAATTAAATAAAACGAAACGAGTTTGCGGCCGTGGCAAATACCTGTTGCAAGTCACAGCGAGGATAGTCGACTGCAACTGCGACTGCTGCTGTGACTGCGACTGCTGCTGCTGCTGCTGCGACTGCTGCTGCTGCCTCTGATGGATGCGTGTTTGTTTACAGCCTCGCTGTTTGTTCAGTTTAGCGTAATTGCCGCCGTCGTTCGTCTTTGTTGTTGTTGTTGTTGTCGTCGTCTTCGTTGTTGCAACTGTGACGCGCGCGTCGCTGCAGGGCGCAAAATTAATGTTAACAACGTGTTCGGCCCTCGACGCAACCTTCCCCCTCCCTCACCCATCCCTTTCACGCTCCTAACTGGCTAAGGATGCCGCGCATGCAATTTGAATGTCAGCCAAGTGGAAAGCGTTTTTTTTTTGCCTCCTTTTTTGTGCGGCTCGTGTCTTAAAACATTTTAATTATGGCCCACAAAATGTGCGCAACTGTCTTGTTGAAAGGTGTGTTCGCTCTGTGTCCACAGAGACAGACAGCGACAGAGAGAGAGAGAGAGCATTGGGCTTTGTCACTTGCCGCCTGCCGCCTGCTGCTTGCCACATGCCGCTTGCTGTTTGCCACTTGAGTGGGCCGCTTCTTTGCGGCCTTAAATGGCATTTAGATAAAGTTGCGTATACGCCACTTCAGCCGCTTATGGCATTGGAATTGATTGTTGTTGCAACGTACATCGATTTATGATGCACGCAGATAGCATCTTTACACTGCTCAAAATAGTAAGCACTTAAAATAGGAAAAATTGATGCAGAAAAGTGTCTTTTGCTTATAAACTTAACAGTGGGAAGGAGAGAATAGAAAAGAACGGATTTCTGATTCTTATGGCAACTTTCTATATTTAAATACACTTTTTTTTTCTGAGTGTATACCACTAGTATATCTCCATTTAAGCAGCTTAACATTGCACTGCATCAAATCTTAAGCATCTGCCGAGCGGCAACTTTTGGTTGCTTGCAGCTGCGTTGCCTCAACTTCTCCACCTCTGCGTCTTCTTCTACTTCGTCGTCTTCTTCTTCTGGCATCTACTCAGCGTCTTGTGGCATGCGTCATTTATTGAGGAATTGATAAGGCTGGCAAATGACTGCGCTGCCGGCTGATGACTGCTGACTGCTGTTATCCGCATCGCGAAATATGAATTTCATTTGACATCAAATTGAGCAAACCGTAAAATATATAAAGACATTTTGTCGCCATCAGTCTTGAGTTCTCTCTCTCTCACTCCCACCCCCGACTCTGCCTCACCACATTCTCTCTTTCTTTTTCCCCATTTCCTTCTTTGTATACTTTTCGCAGGCTAATTGCTTTTTTTTCGACACGCCATCGAAGGATATTGAGATTTTGTAAGGGATTTGGTAAGCTTTAGCTTTATTAATATATATAAGCGGTTAAGCTATATGTGTTGGATAGAAAACTTTAGTATTTATTTATTTATTTATTTATTTATTTATTTATTTATTTATTTATTTATTTATTTATTTATTTATTTATTTATTTATTTATTTATTTATTTATTTGTCAACCAAAGTCAGTCGACAACAAAAATACAAAAATACAAAAATTAAAAATTGGAATTAAATTAAATTTAAAATAAAATTAAAATTTTAAATAAATTAAAAAATAATAAAATATTTATAAGATATATAAGAATGTGTATTTATTATTATTATTTTTTTTTTATTTTTTATTTTAGATTTCTAAGATTTCTGGGGTAGAAAACAAAATGGTCCAACATTTGTTGCAAGAATTGGGGAAAACCCAATAGGGACATAGATGTGATATTACCGATAGATATTCATATCTATGGAAAGATATGAATAAAATTTATATATATTTAAATAAGGACAAATTTATTGTAATGGATTGTTATATTGAGGAATATGGATAAATCTACAGATATGGGCGTATATATAACAAAGAAGTAGATATAGATTGAGTAATATACATATGCACTATAAACCTATACATCTATCTATCTATCTATCTATACTGTTTCCGTTGCGAACTTGGTAGATCCTTGGAATGTAATTGCTTTCCTATATTCCATCACCAGATGATATCTTTATCTGTAGAAATAACAAAATATTCGAATAGAGTAGAGTATTTGGACTGAGCATATTTGTGTCCCTCTCTTTGGTTTCTAGTTGTTATTCGCTTTGCTGATATCAGCAGGCGGCAGCAGCATGAGGCAGCATCTGGCAGCATCTCGGCAGAGCCTTCGCAGTCGCTCATCTTGCCCTCCGCTTATCGTCGCCTATCGCAGCCATCTAGACAAGCTAATAGTACTTTGACTTGGTCTGGGTTTTTGCCAGACCCTGGCATCGTATCATGGCTTGGCCTGCCCTGCTGCTGCTGCTGCTGTTGTTGCTGCTGTTGCTGCTGCTGCTGCTGATATGCCAGCCATTAGTTGGGGGGGTAAAGGAGGGGTGTGTGTTCGGTTCGGTCGAGCCATCCATCTATCGTTTGGCTGGGTCGTCATTGGGTTTGTGGCCTGCCTCGCTTCAGTTTCAGTTTCAGTTTCATCGTCGTCTGCTGTCGCTTTGCTCTTAATTATGTTTGTTGTTGCTTCTGTTGTTGCTGCTGCTGCTGCTGCTGCTGCTGTTGCTGCTGCTGCTGCTGCTGCTGCTGCTGCTGATTCTGCTTCTGCTGCTGCTTGTGTAGCATCCGTTTGTCGATCTCTTGGACTGATAGCATTTATGATTTACGTGGTACATTGCGTGGCATTTGTTTTGTGCTTTACATTCATTTTCATTGCCTGTCATTATTTCGTTTGCTTTCGATTTTGATTTCAGTTTCGGCATCGGGTTTTCGTTGTCATGCCCAGTGTATGTGTCTGCATGTGTGTGTGTGTGTGTGCCTGTGTGTGTGAGTGTGTTTAATGTCTCTGTGCAGATCGAGGTCAGCGATAAGGCCGCAACGTCAACGTCAAAAGCCAAAGGCATTTTTCGATTACAGCGCGAAAAATACAACAAAAGTATAAAAACCATTCTCAAACTTTGAAAAAGTTCCTACACTTAACAAAAAAATGCGCTCGAACTAAATAAAAATTAAATTTATGTTGCAAAGTCCTAGATCAGAGCAATAATTTAATTGAAGAACGCTTTAGAATTATTTAAGATTCTCTTATTTTCTTAAATCAACAACTGTTTTCTGTTCACATCAGCTTGATTAGTTGGAAAAGAAAATTCATATCTTTAAGATTATTGTCACTATTGATCTTAAGTTAATTTTTTTTAAAATTATGTTATCTTCAAAAATCAAAACTTATTTGCAAAAAAACTAAATTTTGTTTTTAAGATATAAACTAGAGCGATGTAGTTTAATTTTAAATAAAAAATGACTTGCTATAAATATTATAACTTTAATTAAATAATTCCTTTTCTTTTTGTTATATGAATATTAATGATCTATTTGAATATAGAAAATGCTTTATCTTTATTTAAGAACATTCAAGAACGAATTCAGATTGAAATTGTATCAAACAAAAAACTTCTTTGCGTGCAACCAACTAGGCGTGTTGCATATGCCCCCCGCATATATCGAAGCTCTCTTTTATTGTCATTATCCGCTTTTCATATCCATTTGCGTGCTGATAAAAAATAAAACAAAAAAATATACAAAAAAATAACTCGCACTTCAAAATGGCCGCATCGATAAGTTGGCGCCGTTTCCATACAGACTCCACACGGGCGCGGCGACAGGTGGGGCAGGCGCCCCAAGCCGAGTTACTTTGCCGATAGCTGAGGCGCCCCAGCCGCGACTGACCGATAGCTGTGTGAAGGAGAAAGAGAGAGGGGGGAAGAGAGAGAGAGAGAGAGAAGGTGAAACTAATTCGACTGCTTATAATTATTTTATAAGTGCAGCGAATGTGGCCTTATCCATGAGCCGGCATGCCAAGCCGCATGATTCACTTGGCGACGCTAATTTTCAATGTCTCGGAGTCATAGCCACAGACTGGAAGTAGAAATGTGCATGTGTGTGTGTGTGCTCGAGTGTATGTCTGTGTGTGTGTGTGTTTGTGTGTGTGGCGATAATTCCATGTAGATTAGCGCTGAGTGCAGCAGTAAGAAGAAGGCGATAAGCGTGCGTTCCAGAGCATCCCAACAGCAAACGAGGCAAGGCTCTGGGACGTGGACCTGGGCGGCCGTCGTCATAATGTAAAGCAAAAAGTCCACGGACAACAACAACAACAACAACAACTGTAACAACAACAACAAAAAGGCCAAGCTGCTATTGACTGGAACTGAGTGAGTGGCTATCTGAAGTTTGTTATCCAAAATGTTGGCCTCCACGTTGTCCCGGACCCAATGCTTGCCTGCAGTAGGAGGGGGTTCCTTTTTTTTTTTTTTTTTTTGTTTTTTGCCTGTTGAGGCGGGAGGGGGAGTTGTGGCAGATTCGCCTGTTGGCAACTGTCGCCTCGCTGCTGTTGTTGTTGTTGCTTTTTTGTTGCAGCTGATTTTGTGGCGCTGATTTTATTTTAAACTTCAATTTCTGTTCGCTTTTCATGCTGTTATCTGTCATGCATATCCATATGTGTACGTGTGTGTGCGAGTGTGTGTGTGTGAGTGAGTGTGTGCAGCACTCAGTAACTGTGGCAAACTGGTGTCCAGCTCTGCTCAGCGTTTGCAAAACAAAATTCGCTCTTATCGCTGCTTTTGGGGGCCACGTAATTCTCAGTATTTGTTGCTGCTGCTGCTGTTGCCGAAGCTGCTGTTGTTTCTTCTGAGGGCAATTTGAATAGTATTTCTTTTTTTTTTCGTATTTGTTTTTTGCGGTTTGCTAGATTCTTCGATTTGTTTATTAGGTAATTTATCGCTCAACCTTTGATCAACAGAAGTCAGTAGAGAGCAACCTACGCAGCCCAAAAGTCAAAATTCACCCAATAAAAAGTTAACAAAAAAAAAAAAGTAGGAAAACTAATGTAAAAACAAGATTTAAGGAAGTGGAATGCATTCTTTCTCTATTTGCTTGAGATTGAGATTGAGACTAATAATGTCCATGAGAGATCTATATACAATTGCTGGAGGATTTCTAAGCATAAGTTTGGTTATTTTGTTGAGTTTTTGCCGAACTTTGTGTGTCTTCAATTTTGACTTTTGAAAGAACTTTTAGATGACTCATTTGGAAAACCAAACATAGACAAAATAGTTTGTTGATTGATAATTGGGAAAGTTAAGGTTTTGGAACAGTTTTTTTTGATGATTATTAATGAATCCTGATTATTAATTAACATACTATAATTTTAACTCTTGACTAATTAATCACTGCGCTTTTCTTTAAGTTACAGTTCTGTTATATTTGGAGCATTTTAATTTTAAATTTCTCTTAATTTTTCTAGCTATGCAACTTCAATTTAACAGATTTTACATATTTATAAATATTTATATATTTATATTATATTTGTTTTTTGTTATATATTTATCTATATCTATATATAAATTAAATTACTATTATTTTTATACCCTTAACCCATTAAAAATGAGTAAAAAGTACCCTTTTTGGTTGTGTGGTTTTGTGCAAATGTATGTAACAGGCAGAAGGAAGCATCTCCGACCCCATAAAGTAAATATATTCTTGATCAGGGTCAACAGCCGAGTCGATATAGCCCTGTCCGTCTGTCTTTCTGTCCATCCGTCCGTCCGTGGGTCCGGTTGTATGAACACGCGGACCTCAAAGAGCTAGCGACTTCAAATTTGGAATATAAGATCTCGTGTACCAGGCGCAGTTCAAGTTTGCTTTATTTTATCGATAACTGCCTCAGTTTCTGAATTATCGATACATTTCGATTTCCGATAGCAATAAATTCCACAATTTAGGAGGCAGAGGCTTCTAATTTATACATTAAGATCGGACAAGAATATATATTCAATTTATTCTCATATTGATCTCATTTCTATCAGAAGCCGCAAGCAACCAACTCGACTACAGCATCATACTTGTTAATACAATGTTTTCTGACTGATTCCTTTCTGAGTTAGTCTAGCTTTCTTTTGCCAGCATCAAACCCTAATCACTTGGGCATTATTTGTATAAAAAAAAAACACATTCCGCTCTGCAGCGAACGAATCTTGAAAATTGATAAGCTGGGAATTTTCTCACTCTCGATTTTGTATTTTTTTTTTGTTTTTTTTTTGTGCCTCTTGCCTCCAAGCAGAAAGAAGAAAAAATTGCGCCCAATGCTAATAACAGCTCTGAGGAGCTGCTGCATCTGTGGCTGTCTTTGGGTTTTGGGTATGGATTTGGATTTGAATTTTGGGCAACGGGTCGCGCGATGGCCATCATCAGCATTGCAGCAGTGCAGCATTGTAGCATATGTTGACGCTTTTGGCCAGTTGCAGTTTGTCGCCTCTTCTTGCCCCACCCCCCCCTCTTTCACGCTCCTGGTGTGGGCGTTCGTGTGAAACTAATGTTGGCTCCCCTCGCTTGTTTATTCGATGGCGATGCCAATGCTCGCATTTAAGCCACAAACGAGCAACAACAATGACAATGACACTGGACGTCTCTCTGTCTGTCTGTCTCTCTGTCTGTTTGTCTGTTCGACTGTTTGTCTGTCTATCTGTCTGGCTGATACGCCTGGTAGATCGTGTTGAACGCAGCTTGTTTAGCATGCCAATTAGGCAACTGCTGCCTCAGCTGCGATCTGCTGTGGTTCACAGCTCAGCAGCTGCCCCTCCTTTTTGCTCTCTCCCCATCTCAAATGCAAAATCAGCTCGTGCAGCAGCAGCAGCAGGAGGCAGCCAGCAAAAGGTGTTAATTTTGTTGGCCAAATAGTTGCGGCCACGTTGTTATTACCACCAGCACCAAAAACAAAAAAAAATTAAAAAAAAGAAAAAATACGTCGAGCGTGCTGGTTCAGCCGGGTCAGCCAGTCAGGGAATGGGCTTCAACTCTGGCAACTTTGGGTCTCTGGGAGTCGCAGACAATTTGTAGATGGATTTTCAAATCGTTGTTGCCGGCACGAATTGAGCACCCACTGGGAGCTGGATGGCTGCCTCGGCCTCGGCCTCGGCTCATGTATTTGTATACGAATTGGGCTCTGATTCGGATTTCAATTCCTTTGACTACTTGGCCTGGCCCAAAGAGCCTGCTCAAATACAGTGTTCGCTCGAAAGTTTTGAAATTTTGAAAATTCTTTAAATTTTGAAATTAATTTTTAAACCGTTTTTATAGATTTTATTAGTTTAGTTTCAAATTAGTTTTTCATTAATTAACTAAAATTTTCGAAAACTAAATCTCAATTAAAAATATCATTATTTTCTTCTTCTTTGTTTTGTATTATTGTCAAACATTATTTAAATTATATTCTCTTATTAAAAAGTCGAGTTTCTTTAAACATTATTTGAAAACCATAAATAAATAATAATAATAAATAATTTTTTGTAATCTGAGAACAACTTTTGCCCCCAAAGCGTTCCTATTCTTCAGCGATCACTGTATTTGTATATTGCCCCAGCGCTGCTGACGCTGCTGCTGCTGCTGCTGCTGCTGCTGCTGCTGCTGGTGCTGCTTATCTGGCAGCTGACTGTGGGGCTGACTGTACTGCATATGGGCGTGGCCTATTTAGCGATTGTGATTATGATATCAGTGGGTCTGAAACCCAAGCGGAACCAAAGCCAAAGCCAAACAGCGAGCAGCTGCCTCCTGTGTGTGCGTGTGTGTGTGTGTGTGTAAAGAGTGTATAGTGTATTGTGTTCTTCCCATTATAACACTTTCACGGCTCGTTGCTTGCCTCATTTTGCAACAGCAGCAGCACATCATCTGCGGCGGCGGCGGCGGTAACATCATCAGTGGAGATCATCAGCAGCTTATAAGCCCAGTCAGCAGCACGAGCAGAAACAACAACAGCAACTGAGCTCTCTCAGCTCCAGCTCCAGTTCCAGTTTCAGCAACTCCTGCTCCATCCTCTCCTCTCCTCTGCTCTCTCTTGCTCCACTTCTGCCCCGGGGGCGTTGCATACTCGCTACGTTTGCATGCCATCGTGATTGGTTTTTACATGTGTGTGTGTGTGTGTGTACTTCTTGGTGTATGTATGAGTGTTGTTGTGTGTGTGTTGGTGTGTGTGTGTGCACGATTCGACACCATCTTTCATTTTAGACTGGAACTTCTTAAGTTCTTCACTTAACTGCTTTGCTAGCTGAGGCATTTTCAATTAATGGCCACACATTCCAGTTAGCTCGCCTCAGTCTTCTTCTACACCTCCAGTTCCTCCTCCTCACCATCCTCCTCCTCCGTTCGTAGTGCTGCACAATTCGCCAATGGCAGACAGGCTCTTAGAGTCAATCTAACTGTTCGTCTACACTGGGCAACAAATCAACGTTCAGTCAATGTGCGAACATCATCATTTTATCGCTATTATATTATCCATCTAGTCCTCTGGGCATTACACGAAGCGGAAGTGAGTCTTTGTTGGGTTTTGCAACACTGATCAAGCTTTTTGCTGTGGGCATCACGGGTTGCTATCGATTCGTTTTATTATTGTGGGCATCGTTAGCTATTTTGTAAAGCACCTAAGAGTTTGTTGGGGAATTGCTTAAGAAAAGTGCAAAATGAATATTTGACTTGAAAGAAAAGCTGAAACGGAGTATTTATCTGGCAAAGTTATTTATTAACCATTTTAGTCTATCAAATGTTATCACAGATATACGAAAAATAGCCACATTTAAAGTAGTGAGGGAATGATATAGTCGTACGAGTTTTTGTTTTGGAGAAACTGAAAACTAACGCCATTAATTATCAAATGTGCTTCACGATGTAGATTTTCTTTCCGCGTTTCTTAATCTTTTTCAATCATAACAGATGATCCACAAAATGTGGAGAACTCTAACATGGTTGTTTATTATTGGATATTGATAAAAAACAGATTTACAGATGACCGTTAAAAATATCTACAAATAAAATGATGGCATTCATTGCTCTTACAGTTTCTAAGTTGCAAACAGACTGAAAGACAGACGGAGGGGCAACCGAGTCGTATTATATATGCTTTATATATACTTTATGTATTCAGAGATGCTTCCTTCTGCCCCTTACATACTTTTCCCAATCTTATTATATTCTTTTAATCAATTTTCATTGGGTTCATAGAGTAAAAAAATCGTAAATAAATGTTGCATATTAAAATCGAAATATCTTTTAAAAAATATAGCAATTAAAATTAAAATGAAATTAAATTAAAATTAAAAATAAATTAATTAAATTAAATTTTGATATACAATAAACTACTTTATACAATAACTACGCTAGCAATAACGATTTCTGCTTTATTTGTTGCATAGTGTTGCATGGAAGATCCCAAAAAGAAGAAGAAGAAAATAATACCAAAACAAATTGTTGCCGCGCATTTTGCTCTGTCTACGCTCTGCCGCATTCGCAGTCAGCGTCGCTGCCTCGAGTGGGCTGCAGTGCGATTTAATGCTGCTGCTGCTGCTGCTGGCTGCCCCATCTGCGCTCCCATCTGCTAGTCAGCCATTTCCTGACCTGCTGCAATCTCTTCTAGCCAAACTTCTTCTTCGTTTTTTTTTTTCGGTTTGTGTTTTCTTCTTGGCTTTTTTTTTGGCCGTGCACTTGGGACACGTTTCGTGATTTATGAGGTGCGAATTGCATTGAAATCAGTTTTGGGGGCCTTCGCCGTCTGCTGCCATATTAAATTGATGCCGATTTTGCGCCACTTCCATTGCCAAGTTTTCCAAAAGCCATAACAACAACAACAACAACAGCAGCAACAGCAACAATAATGGAGATTGTAGTTGCATTTCCCTTGTGCAGGCCAGGCTCTGATTGGATTTGCAGCGTGTTGCAAGTTGTTGTTGCAACTATTGTTGCAGCATTGCATGATAAATAATGTTACCGACAGCAAATAAAAATTGTGTTGCCAACTTTTGGCTTTCAAATTGCAAAACTGCCATTTAGCTGTT
This sequence comes from Drosophila kambysellisi, assembly GCA_035042185.1. NCBI lineage: Eukaryota > Metazoa > Arthropoda > Insecta > Diptera > Drosophilidae > Drosophila > Drosophila kambysellisi. The sequence goes on along the minus strand of JAWNLS010000945.1, from coordinate 1,061,925 downwards.
TACAGCTAATTTCTCACAGTTCGCGCGGCTCAACTGTTAATATTTTAATTAAAATGTCGCGTGCAGCGCGCTCATCAAGTATTTAGTACAGAACCGCCCCCCCCCCCACCCCCACCCCCTTGCAGCTGTAACCATTTCCGATTGCCGTACACTGCTACAATGCTTATCTTATCAGTTGCGCGCCGGCGCTGATATCTCCCATTGATAAGCCAACGAGGCGCTGCGCCAATCGGCTCTCAGCAGCGTCGCCATTTTGTTTTTCACTGTTTTTCCAAGTATTTCGTTGTTGTTGTTGTTGTCGGAGTTGTTTGTTTTTGTTTTTTTGGATGCGGGTTTTGGTTTTGGGCTTCATCGATGCCTTTTCGAATTTCTTCTGGTGGACGTCTCTCTGGAATACATATTATTATATATTATTAATATATAATGCAAAATTTTTTGTATATATATATGTATATATATATTCGCACACTTGCCATATCGCACTTATCGCAGTCCATATAAATTTGTGGGCGGACATAAAAAACCGCTTCAGCGAACTGACCCTCAGATAGCAGCAATTGATAGCGACAATTGAAATTCATTTCGAAACTTTATATGTATATATATTCGCAAAAACAATACTCACAAGAATGCCGACAATTAAAATATTTGGCTAAAATATAGATACCCTGTATTTAAAAATGCACACAAACATCATAAACTTTAAAAACAGAATTGTTAATTAGATGAAAGAAAGTCCAAGCAAATATTTTGCATAAAATATCAGCTCTGATTAAGTTATGGGAGTGGGTTTTTGCACACATCTTTAATTTGATAATGCTTTTAGAAATCTATTGAGTTACGACATAGATCTGCGAATTAAAATTTGAAGATTTAAGTATAGACAGTTTTGGAAATTGTCCATTAAGAAAAAATATTTTATGTTTAAAATGAATAAGGAAATAATATTTAGCATTAACAACGTTTTGCGTATGGGACTTTAATCTGGTTCGTTAATCGAGTGTCCACTGTAGTTTTATATATATATTTTTTTTGATGCAGCTCTGCTTCTTTTTCGATTTGTTTACATTTGAAATTGCAATGGTAACAAATCTATTTGAATCATCAACAAATAAATAGAAGCACTAAAAATCTTAAATACGCTTAAGCGACAAGCAACAAAAATCTATGTATTTTTATAACAAATGGAATCGCGCATAGGAAATCAACAGAGAGAGAAAAAAAATAAGAAAAAAAACAGTGTTGTTAAATGTAAAATGGCGGCGTGCAGCGGAAGCTGACAAAACGCCATTGCGCTGACACTGACTGATGATGGCGATGCAGTTGAGCTTGAACAAAATCATATATATAAACGTTATAAATATATATATATGTATGTATGTGTGTCTATGTGTGTGTGCATAAAAAACGCACAGACAGCTTATGTTAATTTTTCATGTTTGTTGCTATTTTTGTTGTTGTTGTTGTTGTTATCCGGCAGTTTTATAGCGTTGCTATTTGCACAGTTTTTACATGCGGCCCTGCTGACAGCTGAAGGATGGGAGATTGCATCTGGCCACATTCCCCATTTGCCACGCACACATATACACATATCTATAACTATATGTATGTATGTGTGTTTATGTGTGTGTGTGTGTGCGATTTAAATATTCCATTCTCTAAAATCGAATCGATTTCGATTTAAATCGCTCTTAACAACACATTTTGAGTTTTAAGCTTTTAAGTTCCTTATCTGCCGAATTTTGGCGATTTCCATAAATTTCTAATTTTTATTGAAATGCCCATTAAAATAATTTGGTCAAATTTATATATATATGTATATATATATATAGACATATATACACTATAAATATGTAGCTTGTGTTGTTTGCTGCTTCGCAATGATAAAAAGCAACAATGCTTTTGTTGTTGCCACACTGTTAGATTGCTGCAAAGCCAGAATGTCCGATTTTGTTGTTGTTGTTGTTGTTGTTGCTTTTGTTGTTGCTTTTGTTACGTTGCTAATATTCCGTATACGCAGCGTGCGACGCCGCTTTTAAGATTCGCCAACGCGATAAAATTGCTTGCATATCTCTGCGTATAAATATTTTGTCTCTTAATTTATGGCATCTTGAAAACAACCACACACAGCCACACACAGCCACACACACACACACACACACACACACGCACACACATTTAGAGAGCGTAGTGTGCCATAAAGAGCATATGCAGATTGCGGCCTTAAGTGATTTTTATTCGATTCGAGGTGTGATTTAAAATTCATTTCGATTTTTTTGATTTGATCGTTTGTTTTTTTGTTTATATTTTTTTTATTTATTGTTTTTGTTTTTGGACTTCAATTTAAAATTGGCGCATGAAATCATCAAATGACTGCTTTTGTTTGCTTATCTGCTGCTCGCATCTGGCCTGCCTTTGGCTACAGAGCGGTCTCTAAGTGGACCAGTTTGCGATAATCATTATGATTATCATTATGATGTTAATCAAGACATTAAAAATAGATTTTAAGTGCATGATTAGCACGAGCTTAAGCGACTCAAGATTTGGCATTGGAATTACATTTAAAACAGAACTCAAATTTCAAATAATTTTATTTTAATCTAAGGAATTACATTTTGATGTGATCAGCAGAAAATGTATCTCAGAGATGTGCAAGATACTTTTTCAAACTTTATTATTTATTATAAATTAAAATTTTTTTTAAAATTTAATTTAGTTTTGGGAAGATGAAAAAAATATAAATATCCAAAAATATAAACCATATTCTAAATAAATAAAAATAATACTCATAAATCTTGCAATTTTGTTTAACTGCTCGCATAAAGTAGGCCACAATTTGAACAAAATTTTCATGAATTTCTTAACTTAACATATCATATTTCAAGAGCTTAAGAATAGATCAAGCCGATCAAGCGATAATTGGCCAGACGTCAGACTGCAAAAAGCGTCAACTACAAATGCAAATGGGCTAAAACAGGTTTTTGGTGGCATGCAAAAATATGTGCAAGTATTTGCATGCAATGCATGTTTTTATATGTATATGGCTGAAACTTGTCTCAAGGACCAGCTCTGGCTGAGCTGAGCTGAGGAGGCTGGCGAAGACTTCGTCTTGTCTGATCTGGACGCACTTAGTGGCATTATCGTCGCATCGAGTTTGCCGCATCTTTTTTGCCAACCATTTTGAATTTCAGTTGGCCGACTATCGACTTTACTGGCCACCGCCATGGATAGAGATAGAGAGCCAGAGAGAGCGAGAGAGTGAGAGAGTGGGAGAGAGAGAGAGAGGAGAGCGTTGCTCCGATTGGTGGCTCCACTTTGGCCCCCAGTCTCTCCCTCTCTCTCTCTCCCTATCATTCGCTCTCTCTCTCTCTTTCTCTCAGTGTGTGGCGCCGCCCCAATCTGGTTTTACTGCCTACGTTTTGTAGTTCACTTTTTAGTGTTTAGTTTTTCAGTTCTTTCTTAGGAAGCTGTTTGGACAACTTGTGCTTGCATTATCACCTTGCTCTCTCTCTCTCTCTCTCTATCTCTCAGCACGCTCTCTTTTTGTCTCTCTTTTCAATGCTCTATCTAACTCTATTTTTTTCTGTCTCTTTGTTGCAGGTGAGAAACTACTGACCCTTGGTGCATTCTCGAGTCGATTATGCATAGAGTGGACCTTAAAATACTGGATGCATCCAATCAACCGTTGTGGCGGTGACTATTGAAAGCTCCGTTCAATGTGTGGCAGACACTCATATCGCATTCATTCAAATTTAAAACTACAATTTTTAATCGAAATTTTTATTTTATTTCCATTAAAATTTAAAACTACAATTTTTATTTTTTAGATATCTCAACTTTGTTCATTTTGATATATAGGGTTATGTCTAAAAAATATATATTAGAGAGGTAATTAAAAAAATATATTTTGTTCTTTAAGATAAGTTGTTAAACAGTCAACTATAACAACTTTTACATTACATATTTGTATAAATCTGTTATGGAAACAATCTGCTGAAAAATGAGTTTTCATATGCAATTTTTGTTGTAAGTAAAGGATGTCCTGACTAACTGCACCCTTTTTGAGGCTATTCTATTTAGGACACTTTAATTGCAACTATTCTTGCTGCCTGTTTTTTTTTCTTTCTGGCCAACTTCCCATTCATTTCGCATTTGTGCTTTTATTTTTCAATTTCGCAGCATTGCGATTGCTTTTGTTGTTGTTGTTGTATTTGTTGTTGTTGTCTTTGTGGCTGGTGTTGTTGTTGTTGTTGGTTTCCTTTGGCGTGTTGACAACTCGACGACATTCGACAAGGGCCAGACCAACTGTTGCGCCTCGCATTGTTCAACTTTTGTCTGTTTGTCAGTATGTGTATGTGTGTGTGTGTGTGTGTTCTCTGTGGGCGTTGGTCTATAAATGGGGGAGTGGTTGGGGTGCGCCTGCCGATGACGGCTTTTTTGTATGCGCAAATTGAAAACGCTGACAATATTATCGGAATTTTTAAGTTTACACATCAGTGGGTTTAATTGCAGGCAGCAACAGGACGCAAAAAGAGGGTGGCTTCGCAGACTGGGCGCTTGCATTTGTTGCTTGTTGTTGCTGTTGCTGCTGCTGCTGCTGCCACAAATTACACTTTCGCAATCGACGGCAACAATTTCGATTCTAAATTGCAATTTGATCAACAATTCCGCACAATTGTTTTGTGTTTAAATTCAATTTATATAAATTCTATATACATATACTATATATGCAATAGATATCATCTATAATTACAACGAGCGCGCGCGAGCCCAGTTTGCCTTTTGGGCATTGTCCTGCCTACCAACCAAACCATTAATTTGGCAACCCAAAAAACACAAACACAAACCACTCAATCCACCGAACCACCCACTAACTGGGCATATTTTTATCGCTTGGAACATGTGTAATTAGCCAAACGGCGGCCACGTAACGAGCCCCGTTTCGATCTCATTTGCGATTTTGATTTTGATGTTGTGTTTTAGGTCTGCGTGTGTGTGTGTGTGTGTGTGAGACACGAATTGAGACCCAATCTGCGCATCTCATCTGCCGATTAGTTAACTTTTCAAATAACGAGCATATGCGAGACTATAAAAATAAATACACACACACACACACACATACAGATGTAAAGCGCACAACAAATGGCATCATTTGCACAGCTTTGCTTATCTAACGAGGCAGCTATGGCTACAAAATATGCCCAACTATCCAAATTGCACTGAGAGAAAAATAACAACTTTGCCAAACATTAAATTTCCAAAAGTGTTTATATTATTTAACACACTTTAATATTTATAATATATATAACAAAGATCACAACTGTTGTTATAGGTTTCATTTAGAAATGTGTTGAATATATATATCAGCCATTTTTCTCAGTGTTCTTATATGGTTGCATATCCCATTTGCTTGAGCTGTTTGATAATAAGCCAGGAGGCAGCTAGCGTATTATCTGTGAGTTGCAAGCATTTTGCATCCTATTTGCAAGCCCTTTTCCACATCCACACAATCTGCGTTCGAGCAGGAAATCACGTTGCACTCGACTGCCAGCCAAATGTGGCGTATGAGCAATATTACGTATACGTATACGTTACGTATACGCAGTAGTCAACTTTTGGCTCCGATGCGCGTTGCTAAGTTTTTCATCTGTTTTTTTTTTTTGTTGTGGAACAAAACGAAAACGTCTTCTTCTACGTCTACGTCTCTATTGCGATGTGTGTGTGTGTGTGTGTGTCTGTGTGGCTGTGTTCGTTACGTGCCTGTTAATGCAATATTCAAGTGATTGCAGAAGCATCCCCTGCTTCCATAGCTGCTTCTGCTGCTGCTGCTTCTTCTTCTTCAAGTACTTTTACTTACAACTTCTTCAGCTGTCACACGAATGAGCAGCGCGCTTATCTCGTGTGCACTCACTTGCAGCATTTGTGTGTATGTGTGTGTGTGCTTTTGCTAGAGTTTTGTTTCCTCTCCCTCTCAGGGCTCCTCACTTTTTGCAGCAATCTGTGCTTGCTATCAAGATTCGCATTAAAATGTATCATTTTTGCTGCCTTCCTTGTGCGACACTAACTACAACAACAAAAACAACACACTCCTCTCTCTCTCTCTTCCCCCTCACTCGCACTCACACTTGCATTTGCCGGCAGGCAGCAACCTCTAAACTTCGTAATCAACTCGTAATGATGTTGCATATAATAGTTGCCTGCCTTGGCAGTCTGCTCTTTCCTTCTTCTTCCTCTTGCTGTTGTCTGGCAGGATGCAGCAGCAGCAGCAGCAGCAGCATCTTGCTCTTATCGCTAGTTTTACGTTTCATAAAATGTTGCTTCAGCTTTAAATACATATTTATGTATGAATTTAGTTTTTTTTTCTCACATGCTTGTGCTAAGGCTTGATATGCAGTTATTATTAAGTTAACAGCAGCAGTGATTATGCCTAGAGAGTTTTTAAGCTTTCGAACTCTCACTCTCATTTCATTTATCAATTAAAGAGCAGCAGCAACAAGAGGAACAACAGCAATAATCATACGGTGTGAAGTTCACGAAGCTGACACGAAGACAATTGCGCGCGACAGCTTCGCGTGTGAAAGCTCTCGCACGTACGTTACTCAACTCTCTCTCTTTCGCTCTCTCTCTCTGTCTATCCCATCAAACAGGATAGGCGCGCACACACAAAAACACCTCTGCTGTTCTTGTTCCTTTTGTTTGCTGCTTGCAGTGTTTATTTGGGTGGGTGAGCAAAAAAAAAAAAAACCGAAACAGAAAACCTTTGTTGTTGTCGCTGTTTTGTTTTTGTTTTGTTTGCGTCTCGTTCGCTGCTGCTGCTGCCGCTGCCGGTCGCTGTTTACGTTTTGCTTCTTTTGGTTTCTCACTGTGTTCTGTGCGTACGGTCATACGTACGTGCATGTGTGTGTGTGTGTGTGTGTGCTTGCCTGCTTGTTGTTGTTTTTGTTTGTTTGCTAATACACTTTGATGGTGCTACTGCTGCTGCTGCCTGCTGTTGTTGCTGCTGCTGTTTCTCTCGCCGGCTCTGCTCTTCTTTGTATGTGTGCGTGTTTGTTTGTTTGTGTTTATTTGTTCGTGTGTTCTTGTTGTTTGTCTTTGCGGCCGTTTTTATTTTGCGTGCTCCACACTCTATCACACACAGGCACACACTTGCACAAACACACACACACACACACACACACACACACACAAGCTCATTGCCAGGCGCGCCTTCGTCGTCGTCTTTTTATTTGCCTTTTTGGCGCTTTGCTGTTGTTTGCTGTATTTTGCTGTGCGCCTGTTCCATGCCGGTTGCGAATTTCAACAAAAACACAAACAAAACGCGCCAACAACACACACAGACACAGACACACACATACACATACATTCTTTTTATTTTTTGGTAGCGTCTTCGCGTGTCCTTTTCTACTGTTCCTTATCAGCTGTGCCCGCTTGACTGCCTTATCCTTGTGCAGCTTGTTCTTCTTTTCGTTGTTGTTGTTGTCCTGCGCGCAGTTAAATACCGATTTTTCACTAGCGATAAGCAGAATTATTATATTTTAATATTTCTCGCTTAGCACAGCACAAAACTGTTATCCTTGAGCCTTTTTCGCTACCAGCTTGATTTGTTGCTCCCGCTGACTGTGCGCTTTTTTTTTTCTTTCGGTGCCGCAATCTATAATATTTTTTTTTCTTATGCTGGCGCCGAACTTTGCCTTGTGTGGTGGCGTCGCGTCGCGTGTCCCGTTATAGCCGCCACAGTCGTCGTCGTCGTCGTCGTCGGCGCAATCGTAACGGCTAAAAGCAAATTTGTCAATTTTATCGATGGCATCCATCAATGGCTCCAAACTTTCATAGTTCATAAACTAAATTGTAATTAATTATGTGCCGACGAATGCACGCTCTCTCTCCGTCACGCCTTCCCTCCCCCTCTCTCCCCCCCTCTCTCACCCCCTCTCTCTCTCCTTCTCTCTCCCACTCACACTCGCTGGCTTTCTCTGTGTAAATAGCTCGATTTGTCACAAACTCTGGCCACACTCTATGCCCCCCCAGGTGCTGGCCAGGTGCTCAGTGGCTCCGTCTTTGGCTTTTGTCGTCGTTGCCTTTGCTTGGTCAGCGCGCTTTGCATTTTCATAAATCATTTTAATGAAAATTATTTCGTTTTTTGGTTTTTTCGGTCTGGCGACTGATAAGATGAACCCACTGCCTGGGGCACCTGGGGTACCGGGAAGAAGAAGAGGAAGAGAAGAGGGAGAAGGAGGAAGAGAGGGCGACAACGACATCAAGACATCTCATCTAAGTGGCGCTCGAGTGCTGGCGCTTGTCGCTGCAGGCGGCTTCTTTGTTTGATGCAACCAGCTCGCTGTTGTTGCGGCTGTTGCGGTTGTTGATGCAACCCGTCGATGGTGCTGGCGTCTTCATTATCAGCAGCGACGCAGACGGCGACGCGGTTTGATAAAAAACACCCCTGCTGGCATATGTGTGACCTGGCCACAGCCAACCGACTGGCACCGCCAAGTGGCACCATTTATTTGGGGCAGGTGTGGCAAGGCATATGAATATATTAATATATACGGATGTTTATATATTTTGTACAGTGGTCACACGCGAATTGGAACGAGTCGATTTCAGCTGCCAGTTGTCTACTTTATTGTTAAAAGACACTCCTTTGTTTCCGTACTTCGACGCATTCCGGTAGAGGAATCAATATTGTTAACTTTTAACTATTCAGTTAGCAGCGTGTGGCAGCCAGTGTGTGACAGTGTGGCACAGCTGATAAGTGGGTCTAACAATAATTTCAAACATTTCATTCCATAGCAGAGCGCTGTTTCAAACATCTGCGTTTCTCTCTCTCTCTCTCTCTTTCACTCTCTCTCTCTGTCTGTTGTACAACTTGTATTGTTGTTGTTGTTGTTGGTTAACTAACTTTTGCCATCGATTTGTTGCTGCCAAACTTTTGTTTAGGCACCTGCCCAGCAGCGTGCCACGCCCTCTAGAGTGGCCTCCCCTTAACCTCCACCTATGGTTTTGTCTCGCTTTTACGGGTTTTATGCGATCTGCGCGTTGTGATTAATTAAGATTGATTGATAAAGCCCCGTAAATTGTGTGTGTGTATGTTTGTGTGTGAGGTGTGTGTGCGTCTATAAAAACTTTTGCTGCCCTTATTGGCAAATATCCTGCTGGCAGCTACCCGGCTACACACACACACACACATACACACGCACACCCATTTAAGGTAGAAACTCCCGCCAAAACACTAAACCAAAAAAGATGCCCAGGGACGATAACTCGTTTTCTGGCTTTTCCAGAGATCCTTTGCCAGCGATAACTGCCACGCTCTGCACTCGATAGTCGATAGTCGTATATATAGATATATACATATATACCTGTGTGTGTTTGTGTGTGTGGATTTGTGTGTCTGTGCCGGCAGTAATAAACCAGAAGTTTATAACTCTGTTTGCTCATGGCACATGTAGTTATTTAGTCATGAGGCGCCAGTTTGAAGCTCCCCCCCCCCCCCCAAAAAAAAAAGAAACCAAGAGTCTCATCAATATTAAGCGATATTCAATGCCTTGCCTGGGGCCTTGTAATCGAGCAGCCAAACACACACCAGCAACACACACCAGCAACACACACCAAAAATCAAGTCACAAATATATGTGCATAAGTTATGGTAGTCGTAAATGGAATGAAATCGCATAATTCGGCTCACTCAAGTCAGGTCCATTAAGCTTGGGTTTATTGAGAGCGGATGGGTACAAGATGTTTCCACTAGTTATATGCCCAATGACTTCACACCCATCTGAAATACACACATGCTTAGAAAGCTGATTTACATTTTGATAGGAATTTGGAAAAATAAAACCAAGATTACGCTGATAAAAGTTAATATCCAATAAAAATTTTGAAAAGTAAAAGGTATATTTAAAAGATTCGATAAGATTGATTAGATCGATTTAAATTAATTTATTATTGATATTTCTATATTTTATATTTGTATTTATTGACAGGCTAATCTATAATTGTAATTCCTCAGAGAGTATCTTTGATTCGTTCTGCTTGGCTAAGAGACAAGATAAAAGGTGGTGCTGACAGCAAGGACGGTTGGAGGGAGGGGGGATAGTGGCTAGTCTTATCATCAAAGAATCCATCAGTCGAATCGCCAGTTGGCATCTGGCCCAGGCGACGCCAGTGGGGAACATCGATTACACACCCAAAAATAAATCAAAAAAATTATTTTGTAGCTCGCCAACGAAAAAGACAAACACAAAAATTATTTACAAACAAGCTGAAGCATACAGGGGAAGGAGGAGAACTGTCTCAGGGGTGTGCGAATCGTAATAAGTGTTATCAATCAGGGGCAATCATCATTAAAAACTTGAGCGATGCGAAAGCGCAGCGACGCCAAAATAATCGATAACGATTAGTTTGCTCGAGAGCCAATTGGCGTAGGTTTTTCTCTTTTCCTTCGATTATTTTTTCTTGGCAACATCTTCGTTATGTTGTTTAATTAGAGACATGCAACTAAATAGGGGCGAAGGAGAGAGGGATAAAGAGATATTTACACTGAGAAAATAAAATGAGAGAAATATTGTCAAAGGAATTTTTATATTTTAACACTGATACTGTTAAAGCTTGTTAAGTCGATCACAGATTATTTTTATATATTTCTAATCTAATAACTATACTTTTTACAATTGGGCAAATTAGAAAATTTATCAATCTAAGGTTTGTTTTTATTGCACACCATTTTTCAAATCTACTTTAAAAATTAACGTTTTTGGAAACCATTCTTAAAAATCTTTGCACTTGATGCTTTGTACGTGCTTCTATATATTTTTTTCTCAGTGTAATCATTGCTAGTAGCAGCTGTGAGCTAATCAGTCGTGTGTTGCTCATGAATTCAAGCTGGTTGCACGTGCCGCTAAATGTATCTTTTGGCAGCGGTATGCGAAGCTTCATATCAATGACTACAAGAATGAATATATACACACAAATATCTATATGTATATATATACACACACACACTTAGTTGTCGATGATTGCGTAATCTGGGTCAACGAAATACCTTACCAACTGTTACCAACCAGCTAAATGCCACTTGCGGCAGCAACAAGCGTTATTTAAGGGGCGCAGCGTGGTGGGGGCAGGTGCTGTGGTATGCAATGCAAAGCAAAGGCACTGCCTGAGAGTATCCGTATCCGTATCACAGTCTCGCATATATGTTGTATGCGCGTGTGTTCGTGTGTGTGTGTGTGAGTATTTGTGAGATACAAATGTATCTGCGTATCTATAGCTGGCAGCAAGGCAGTCAGGCAGGCAGGCACAACAAGTCGTCATATCCTGCTGCGTTATTCGCTGTGCGCCTGTTACGCAACACACATCGCCACACACACAAACACACACATACACACACACACACACACACTCCCCGAATTGAGTGTGTGCCAAGCCGGAGAGGCAGCAGCACCAGCAGCAACAGGAACTGCAAACTGGGAACATCGCCAACCGCCCCCAAATTTGTATAGTATATACTTCGCTCTCTTTCTCTGACGCTCTCCCTCTCTCTCTCTCTTTCTCTGTGTTGCTCTCTCACCTGCCGCCTTTTGTTCGACGCGCTTTTGTATCGCTCGCGCACGCACACGAGAAGTGTAATTTTCACCCCCCCTTCACCCTCCTCCCTTCGCTCCATATTCCCTCAACTGAAACTAACGCTGTTCGGCTGAGTCCTGCGTCCTATCGTTGTATGTGTGTGTGTTCGTATGTGTGTGTGTGTTCGTGTGTGTATATTTGCTTCGCTTATCGCTTGCCCCGAACTTCGAATGGCTTGGCACATTCCGTAGCGATAAGCAAAGCTACCAGACCCACCAACAACTAGCAACCACCCCCCCAACATTCCCCCCTTGCCAGATAGTGCAACTAGCAACAACAACAACAAATACGAAGAAAGCCAAGTAAACCAAGCTTTAAGTTAGCGAGGATTGAATACGCTTTCAGAGAAATATGAAGAAATATAGTGTCATATAGAATAATAGTAATGAATACCACAACAGAGAGTTATGAATCCATTTTCTATAATATAATTTGATATTAATTATTGAAATAGATATTCAAGCTATTTTGGGAACTTTAAAAAATAACAAAAATATAGAAGTATATAAATTACAAATTATTGAATACATTTCTAGAAAAATAGTGAACAATTCCAATGGTCGATATTATATGTATTCATATTTAATACGGATTTAGCAAAGCTTTTATAAAGTTAAGTAAATTAAATAACAATATTCATATATTAATAATTTATTAAATTAAATGGCAAAACATTGTTAGATTCCGCTTCAACTGAAATTAAAAAGCTCTCCACTAGTCCAACTTTGATCGGATCTCATCCAGCAAAAGTAATATCTACAGAATCTAGATTTATACATAGCAAGCTCCATTTTTGAGAACAACAATCTCCACAATTGATTGAGATTAGTTTAACCCCTGATACTTTATTGATTAGTGAATATATATTTCGTTGTTAAAAATCAAATATGCTTTGGCTAGGGTATACATGTTTTAGGTAGCCCGACCCCGAGCGGGTCCCATCCCTTTATCCCTTTTCCCCAGTCGCTTAATTCAGTTGCCAAAATGTTGTTTATCATGGCCCGAACAGAACCCGGGCGCCATTTTCACTTCAGTTAATTAAGTAAAGGCGCTACATGGCGCGATTTCAGCGTCAAATAGTGGGTGTTATTTGGGCAGGCAACAGGGAGAGGGGGAAGGGGCTGGAGGGAGGGAGGGGGTTCGTGGCAGAGGTTTAATCAATCGCCAGCGCCTGTGCATTGCATAAAAGCTATTCAAAGCTGTGGACAACGTTGACAACGATAGCAACAACAAGAACAACGACAACGAGCGAATCATTTTCATTTAACAATTTTCATTGAATGAAACGCGCATTTTCCAACACTGAAAAGGCTTCATTATGCCGAGAATATATGCTTGCAAAGAATGCGTCGCCCCACAAACTGCTGTCAACTGGCTGTCATTGTTTCTACCGAGTCTACAGCTGTGTGTTTGTGTGTGTGTGTGTGTGTGTGTCGAGTTGGCGATAAGCAACTGCGCCACATCCTGGCAGCAGCAGAAGCACGTTGCCTGCCACAGCCTGGGTGCGCCTCGCTGCCTGATAAGTCCTTGCCAGCGACAGCGGCAAGTGAAAATGTTTTTCGCTCCCCGCTCGCGTCATCAGCGCTCATTGGAAGCAACTGTTACTATATATATATATGTATATCGCCCCAAAAGGATAATAGTGTGGATGGTTTGGTGAGGCATGGGGATGGGGATGGGGCAGTAGGTAGGTACTTTGCAGCACCTGGACAACAGCATGCAGCAATTTTGGTCTGAATTCAGTGAGCTTATCTCGCCAAACAGTCGCTCCTAAAACCCATCGGTAAAGCACCACACCACACCGCACCACACCGCACACCACCCAACCACCCACACATGGACTCACCGGCTGCACCTCCTACTCCTGCACATCCTCCGCGCTGCCCGCTGCCTGCTGCCTGCTGTGCACTCCATTTAAAATCTTTTTGCTTATCGCTGTTCGCTGCTCGCCTGATTGATGGCCATAGATAAGGCCTAGCCCAGCCCAGATGGGTGGTGGTGGGGAAATGTGTTTCCATCTTTTGCTGTTGTTGTGTGGTGTCCTCGTTTTGTGTTGTCCTTGCTGCTGCTGCTGTTGCTGCTGTATGCGCTCCCACCTTTCTCGTACTAGTTCTCTCTTGCTTGCTCTCTCCCACACTCTCTCTCTCTCTCTCTCTTTCTCTCACTCTCTCTCTCTCTCTGTCTCTAGCTCGCTTGGTCTCTCAACAGCTGCATCGACTGCTGCGCTGCTCCATTTGGCATTGTTTGGTCCCATTAGCGCGGTTGTTATCAGCTCCAGCTCCAGCTCCAGCTCCGGCTCCAGCTCCGGCGAGTCGAGTCAAGTTGATTCCTTTTGGCTTTTGATTAACTAGGAGAGAGTCGTATGATTTTGTTATAAAATTTGTTGATTACTCTTTGAGTATAAATAGTTTTCAACAGGAGTGTTTGTTTGCTTGAAAGCAATCTTCGCCAATCTTAGAAATATCGCTTCTTTTATATATATTTTCTAGCATGACATTTGCTTAAGATCGGAGCTCTATATCTAAGAGCTCTCATATAACTTTCTACTTTTCTAGTAAATTTTTAATCATTTTTTCAACATGTTAATAAAAGTTTGGCTAATTATATTAAGAAAAATATCACATTTAACTTTCAACTTCTGCAAGGGTATTTAATCATCGGTCGACAATAGATAACTGTTCTTTCTTGTTCTTTTTGTCTATGTGTGTGTGTGTGTGCAACTTCTGGTGCTTTCCCCACTGCCCGCCCCCCCTCGGCAGCACTGTGGCTCTGTGCTGAATGGCTGAGTGAGAGTTTGCGATAAGAATGTAAAATATAAAATATGGCGCTTGCCTCTGGTCTGCTCTGAGGAATGTCCTTTTTGTGGCTTGGCCTGGATGGCAGTCCTCCTCCCCTCACACTCCTCTCTCTCTCTCTCTCTTTCACTATCTGTATCTTGGTGTTGCTGCTGTGTTGGTATTTTGTCAATTTAATGGCCCCGCGCTCTCACAGAAACGCATTGGTTGTCCTTGCCCCGCCCCACAGCACCAACCCCCCCTCTCTTTTCTCTTTTGCTTTCCCAGTTTTGCTTATCGGCAGCTGCGTCCTGCGTGCTCCTTGCAGTTTGTCATGCAGTCGCTGAGAATTTATCATTGCCCAGTCGCCCAGCAGCAACAGCAATACTCGCAAACAGGATAAAGGATAAGCGATTTATGTGTGTGCGTGTCCGAGTTTGCTTTAATGAACCTGACCAACAAATACACCCGCACACACACACACACACACAGGACTTGCTCTTTGCTGTTGTGTAATTTGTAATTTACCAAAATTGTTATTATCCTTGAAGTCCTTAGTTCGGTCAACTGCTTTTTTATTTGCCCAAAAACCACACCGATAACCATCTTCCTGCTAAGGAGCAAACTTAGAGCTTGATGATGATGATGATGAGCAGCAGCAGCAGGAGCAATAGCAAGGTCAGCTTTTTGGTCATTGGACAGCCTTTTAGGCCAAGTTGTCGACTCATAAATGGTTATGATTTTTATGATGGCAGCACTGACACTTTCTGGGCCATGATTCACGCACATGGTCTGATTGCCATGAATGCCATTTTAAGTATACTCCCCCCCCTCTCGACTGCTGCTTTACACACATCATACACACGCACACACACGCACACACACACATACACACACAAGAAAAGACAGGCAACAATGCGAAACAGCAAAAGGAATGCGCACTGATAAGCAAAGAGCAACGTTTCCGATGTGAAAACCCTCCACACTTCCACTTCCCTCCGTATCGTGGCATGCTCCCTCGTCTTGGCTGTCATCACATGTGCCGCACACAGTCTCAGTCAGAGACGTTAACTGAGACATTGTTATTTGCCCTCACTTGGGGATGTCCCTCTTGTATTGTCTTTGGGTCTACAGCCCCACTTTTGAGACAGTCAACTCAAGCTATCTGCAGTTGAAGTCCTTATGAACTATATCCAGACAATATATCTGTTTAAGTATGCTTAAAAAAAAAACAAGTATTAGTTTAAAATATTTAAAAGTTAGTAGTGATAAACTATACTAAATTTTAATATAGATCAACAAAGTTTTGATTGTGAAAATCGATTTAGTTTTGATATCGATTCGATAACTTTGTTGATCTTGAAATATTATTAGATTAGCTATAAACCTAAAATATGGTAAAGTGTATTTAAAATGCGGTGCAGACAGGATGATATCTGTTTCATGTTCTCGTATTGTCAATTGACATCGTCGGCAGCGGATGGATGATCAAGCGCAGTCAGACAGCGAGACAGTCATCCAAGGAGACAGTCATCATCCATTGAGACAGGGTTAGGCAGTTACTGGGGGGCACCCTGTGTGGCGACGCAGACGACGGCGGCGGCGGCGGCGACTGTGGCCTGAAGCGTGTAAAATATTTTTATTGCACCTTCCTTTTATGAAGGCACTTCCGGCTGCGATAGCGGGGAGTCGACGTTGCGACGTCTCAAACCGTTATCCACTCGAGATCTTGACGCACCGTTGACAGGCAAAAAAAAAAAACAAGTAGTGAAAGAAAAAGATGCAGGAATTGCAATTGTGGGCAGGTCCTTGCCTTGTTACGGCAATTAGCTTTGGTTACCACGTGTGCTCTATCTGCATCTTTGCGTTATTCAGTTACCTATCGCTCTCTCTCTCTGCCTTTCCCTCTCTGTCGCTCTCTTGCGCACTTTCTACCTGCTTATTTGCTCATTTGAACCTGGCGACGACGCATCGGAAGCAAGTCCGAGAAAAAGAAGAAGAAGAAGAATAAACGTTTATTGTTTTACAAGCCACTTTTGAGCTCAATTTGCGTACGGCGACAGCGACGGCGACGGCGACGTCATCTCAATATCGGTTATAGGATCATTGACACTTTGGAAACGTTGCGCCCGTGACTCTGACTACACTAAGAGAAATTGTATGCATTAGAATTGTTGCCAAAGAAAACTCGTCATGTTATTCCCGAGAGCATTTTGCAAATATATGAACTTTTGTCTTGTCTTTTATAATAATTGTCATTAAAAGGTGTATTTTTTAAGAAAATTTCTACTTAAAGAAGAACTTTCTTAATATTAGAAATAATTGGTTTTTTCTGTAATTTAAAAAAAATTTTTCTTAAAATTAGTAACTATTATATTTTTTTATAATTTATAAAGTTAACAAGTGTTATAAGATATATTTTTTATATATCTGGATTTTTGAAGAAGAACTAAGAACTAAGAAATAGTTGGTTTTCTCTGTAATTTAAAAAATATTTTCTTAAAATTAGTAACTATTATTTTTCTTTATAATTTATAAAGTTAGCAAGTGTATTATAAGATATATTTTATATATCTGGATTTTTGAGTGCTGTTTTATAAATTAATTTTGTAGAAATGTATTTTAGATTTTTGAAATTCATGAAATAAGTTGCAAAACAAGTGACAATTGAACTTAGCCATTATTTTCAGTTTTTTGAGGTTTCTCTTAATTTCAGGTAATATTTTTTTCTGAGTGCATAAACTTCTGGGCTCAGAAGTCTAAGTCTGCGTTTCAGTCTGGGTTTCAGTTTTAACATTTTATGACTGCGTTTTTGACTTTCGCTGTTTGTTCGTGAGTTTTAAATGGGTCCCGCTCTCTCTCTCTCTCTCTCTCTCTCGCTTACTCTCCCTCTCACTCGCTGTCTACCTTCCTCTCTTTCTCCAGAGGCTTTGTTGTGTTGCCTTTAACGACGTCAAGTTGACGCCGAACTAATTGATGCGATAACTCGTGTTTATCACTCACTTACGGGCGGGGAGACGGACTGACGGACGGACGGACGGACGGACGGAAGAGGCAGTCGTATTCAAAACAGGCGATGTCGATAACGTACAAAAATATTTCGAAAGCGACGCCGGCGCTGACGTTGACGTCGACAGCGACGGCGTCCCCACAAGGAATGCTTCCATTTTCATTTCCATTTCGATTTTTGTTGTTATCGCACTGTGTGCATTTCTGCTGCTGCTGTTGCTGCCGCTGCCGCTGCTGCTGCTGCTGCGACGGCGGCGCCTTATCCAATATTTTAATCTCGCACTTACCAACAACGGCTGACTGAACTGACACTGAACCGAACCGAGTTGAACCAAACTGAACTGAAATGAGTTGGCATCGTGTTTTATTTTATATTTTTTGTATTCACTTTTTTTTTTTTTTGCTGCAAGGCCAACTGCTCGTCTCGGCCAGGCCGGGCCAGATAGATAACGCTTTACGTTTTACGTTTTACGACATTTACTACGTTTGTTAAACGACGGAGGGGATTCAAAGCGCAACCAGCACCCGACCAAGCACCCGCATAGCGTCGGCTTCCTGATGCATTAAGCATCTTTTATGACCACTTAGAGCACTATGAATGACAGCAACAACAACAACAGAAACACCAACAACAACAACTACAACAACAACAACATTTACAAACGTCAAATTGCAGACAAAATGAGTTCAATAAAATTGGTCATCCCAAAACAGATGAGTCTTCAGTCAGACTGTCTGGTTAACGGTTTTATATAGTATTTAATAACTTTTATCACTTTCAGAACTAACTCTATTATTTTCAAAGACTTGTTCATGACTTTCTGTGCCACAAATCGAACGTTTCACTCAAATTTACAAATCCTCTTTTGGGAACATAACCACTCTCAGCCAGTTTGTTGGATTTTGTCCATAATCCACAGTTTATATTCCGCACCACACTTGACTCCTTAACACAGCTCTTGGGTGACAATTGTCCGGGGGTGGTGCGGGAGGTGGGAAAAGTCAGGAACGCGGCATGAAATTTAAATCATTTTTGATCGATAGCTGGATTAAGGCACTCTGGCAAATGTCTGTGGATGGTGTCTGGTGCCAGTGGTGGCAAAGATAAGCCACTCGAGGGTGGTTGCTTTTCTAAACGGGATTGAGTCACACCTTGTGTTCATGTTAATTGATTTAATTTCGCAACAATGAAGTCATCCAGCTTGTCGTCGCCTCATAAATATGCAGAACGGAACGTTGAAGGTGGGAGTTGAGGGCGCAATTAAAAGCGGGCCAGAAAAACCATAAAAAAACGTCGCAAACCGTCGACTTAACACCTTCCTTTACACTTGGAAAAACTACAACGAAGTGTTACGATAAAGTCTGATGAATTCATGAATTTATAATAGCATTTTTCTCAGAGTGTATAAGTTGCAATCAAGGCTGCCGCACAAGGTTGAGCCGCATTGCCAGAGTCTGATTATATTATATAAGGCTGGCAGATACCCTCTACGTTGATTAAGCTTCGCACATTGATGCAAGTTTCAAGTTACAATTGTGGAAGTTGTGCCACAAAGCAGCCGTAAGAAAACAAAAAGTAAAGAAACAACAACAACAACAGCAACTAAAAGAAAAGAAAACAAAAAAAAAGTTAAATAGATTTATTTCATGATAAATGTGTGCCTGTTGTTGTTTTGTTTCCCTTTTTTTATATGCTTGCCACAGCAACAACAACAACAACAACAAAAACAACAAATGCTGCTTTTTGCTAATCTTAACGACGCATCTGTGAGGCGAACGAAATGAAATAACGCGACTCGGCAGCGTGTGGAAAAACAACAAATGCAACAACAGCCGCAGCCGCAGCCACAACAGCAACAACAACAACAACTGATGAAATAACCCCCAAACTGCGGCAGCAGCAGCAGCGGTCTTATCAGCGCCAGGATCTTATCAGTTGGTTGCATCTGCGCCGACTTCGCTCCGACTGTTGAGCTGTGTACTCCAGAGCTCAGCTCCATGCCTCGTATATCGAGGTCGATTCGGGTCGATGTCAATGTGTGTGTGTTGCTGTGCATGTGTGTGTGTGTGTGTGTTAGTGTGAGAGCGGGTGTGCCTACACTTGTAGATGTGTTGCATGTGTGTGTTTGTGTGTGTGTCTGCTGCGTCATTTGCAATTGCAGCAACAACAACAGCATAATTTGCTTTATTGTTATTTGCAGCATATTTTTATACCCTATATCAATAAACAGCGATAAAAAGTTGATTAAGAAAGTTATGAAAACCATTCCAGAGCTTGTGATACCCTGCTTTAATATAAAGCTTGCATTATGTTCCGGCTTCAAAATATAAAATTTAGGATATTGATTCTGGAAAGTAGCTTATAATAAATATAGCATAAATAAAAATATAGATAAATATCAGTAATGCATATTTTAAAAATCTCAATTTAATATTAAAAATTTTAAAAGTCGATTAAAGTAATTAAACATTATCGATAAATATTAAATAATTATAAATTTATGTAAGTAACCATCATATTTGGCAACAGAGCATCACCAAGTCGAGCACTTTCGACTCTAGCATTCTTACATGTTTTGTTAACAGTTTTCGTGGCTTTGGCTTCATTTATCAGGCAGCGTTGATCTGCCTTTATTTACCTGCCCATACATGCATATTAATGCCAATAAGTGAGCACGTAATAACAATGACACACATAGCTAATCAAAACTCACACACACACGCACACACACACACACACAAAGTAAAAACTGTGCTTAACATAAACATAATTGCAAAACAATTGCCCCAAGTTGAGTGCAACTGCAGCAGTTGCAGCCGACTGCAGTTTGCCACTCCGTTTGTTTGATAGTTCATCACCCCAGAAACAACAACAACAACAACCACAACAATAACAATAACAACCAGCAACAACAACTACAACAATAACAACATTTATCAAAAGCCTTTTGCAGATATTCACGCATGAAGTGCTTATCGCTGCATAAATTCGAAAACACCCACCAAATGTGAAAATGTATTCCAAACAACATGAATAAGTGGAATAGATGTTTACAAAGCCGAACTTGAAATACTCTTACACTGTTACTTCAATAAAGAATTTAGAAAATATTTAATTAGTGTTTGATTTATTTATTTTGATTCTATAAATGTGTGATAAAAAAAACTCTGTTTTTTATGTTTATGAGTTATTGCAATATTTAAATCAAAATTATAGTTATGATTAAGCAACCCACTTTTTTTCTGAGTGTATATGAATGTGCCAATGTGCAAAATGAATCTAAATTTATATGTTTATCGCATCTCAAAGATCGGTAATCTAATGGCTTTCACACTGCTCCACATGCAATTTATGGACTCTGAAAGGGTACAAAAGTGTTTCATCTTTGCTAGGGTCAAGGGGGGGTATTAGGAAGGGGTGAGTCAGCGACGACGGCGGCGGCGGCGGCGGCAAGCGGCACGTTTAATGAATCTAATTAAAAGTCAACAATGGCAAACGAGATAATCGTCGTAAAAGGCAGCAGCGGCAGCAGCAGCAGCAACAACAACACATGGCAAGGCCAGACGGGGTGGCTAGGCAAAGAGGGATGGGGGGTTGATGGTGTTGATGGTTTCAACAACGCTCAACAACGACGCATGCGCAACATGCGAATTCAGTTGCAGTCGCCGTCAACGCAGGCAGCGACGCAGCCAACAGCTGATTGAGTGCAGAGACCAACAGAGAGAGCAAGGCAGAGACAGAGAGAGTTTGTCAGAGTGTGTGTGTGAGAGTGTGTATGAGTGTGTGAGTGTGTATGAGTGTGTGTGTGTGGAGATGTGGGCAAATTGATAAAATCGGGCAAACGTTTTGCATCTGCAAAAGCTGCCAGGCAAATGAAATAAACCAAAACGCCGATAAGAGCAGCAGATACAAAACAGAGAGCGAGACAGACAGAGAGAGAGACAGAGAGAAACAGAGAGAGGGAGAGGGAGAGGAAGATGAGCAGTACAGCAGATGGGGAGCCAGAGCTGAAGGCAACATTAAAATAGATCAACGCTCGCTGATAAACACAATGAAAACTGAAAAGCGATGTGGCTGAGCATGGACCCTGGCACTGGAAAAACAGTGGAAACACTGCACCGGGGAGTGAAGTGGGAAATGGGAAAATGCGATTGCGATTGTGAACTTCAACTTGGGGGCAGGTGTTGGCTGCTGGAGTCGGCTTATGTGCCAGGAAATGAACTCGCTGCGCGTTGGGAGGCCACAACAAAGGGTTGATAACAGCCGGAATAAACGCAAGCATATTGAAAACTGTGGCCATGCGTTTCTGGCAGTGTATACACTTAAATAAAAATTAGTAGTAGAAGCTCGACTTATTTTTTAGAAGAGCAGTTTTAATAATATTTATAATATCTGTTTGCCGTGAAAGGTTTTTCAATTTTTTTTTAGTTAGAAACTCTTAACAATAAAAATTAAATAAATTACTTTATTGATTTTCTAAATTCTGTGGCACAATTTTGTTTAAGTGTATGAGCCCAAAAAAATAACAGATACAGATACACAGATACAATTAAACACAAAACGCTTATCACTAAGCAATAATCAGAATTCCATTAGCCGTACGACGCGATATCGCGCTAAAGCATCAACCAGCACACACACACACACTCACACACACACACACACACAGAGACGAACGTTTGCCTTTGTTGAATGTATCTTTGTAGCTGTATCTGTAAGTGCACAGCGCTCTGAAAATTGCAACTGTATGTGTAGCTGTGTGTGTGTGTGTGTGTGTGTGTTTGTGTATCCGTTTTGCTGCTGGTTGGCTGCCTCGGGCATTGCCGGCTGGCTTCTCCAACTGGTTGGCTTCATTGGTTGGTTGGTTTGGCTGGCTGGCTGGCTGGCTGCTTGCTTCGATGTTATCTAACTGCGCGCCGCGCTGCGCTCTTATCAGTGCTTTATCAGTTTTTGTTTCGAATAATTTCGAGCGACGTTCGCTTGCTGTTGTTGTTGTTGTTGCTGTTGTGGCAAAGGAAGCCCCGAGAGCAGCAGCGAGCAGCAGATATCTTATTTCAGTTGGCAGTCAACCGGCGACCAAAACGTTCCTAGTGTGTGTGTGTGAGAGCGTGTATATATATATGTGTGTGTGTGTGTGTCGTATATACAGATACGAATCCCCGAGACGACTGCGAGTACGGGGCAGGCAAAGGCAGGCAGATAGGGCTGCAGATAGACGCAGCTCTGGCAGACTGGCAAATGAAAGATAAACAACTTTAACCAGAGACGACAGACAGAGAGGCGGACGGAGGGACGGACGGACACATCTCGCAGTCATCATCAACAAACATCAGCTGTGCGACGCTAGCTGCGCCGTTGACTGTGACGCAGCGTCGCTGTCGCTGTCGTCGTCGTCGTCGTCGTCGTCGTCATCATCGTCATTCGGCTCTGCTTGGCCTCGGTATCTCTGTTTTGTATCTCACAGATACACAGACAGAGACAGCGCGCAGCACACACAAAAATTTCATTACTCAGCGCTCAGTTAGCTGTAGAACGCGAAGCGAGCAGCACAACGAAGCTCCGTTCCCGTTCGTCCCGTCAATCAATCAAGCGCGTTCAATCACTCAATCAAAGCGTAAAATCGAGCGAGTGCCGCGCTTTCTTACTGTTTGCGTGTGTGTGTGTGTGTGTGTGTGGCTTAAACAGCAAAACAAATACAGAAAACATGTGCAACATTGTTGAGCAAACGAAAGCTTAAAATCAGAGCTGCCCCCTTTTGGATATAAGTGTATTTAAGTGTTGACTAATAACTGCAGCCATGATCAGCAGTCAAACAACAGCAGCAGCAGCAACAATAAAAGGTGAGAATCCGTGGGTGCAACAAGCAGCTCTCCATCTCTTTCTCTTTCTTGCTCTCTGTCTCTGTCTCTGTTGCTTTACTCCACACGTTGCAAAAGGGTATTTTCATTGTAGCTTCAGACTTGCAGCAACTCAAGCTAAAGAGTATTTCAGCTTTTGCTTATCAGACGACTATCTACGCGGTGTGGCTACACATTCATTCCTTTCCACCACATACGAGGCTCTACTGTGTGTGTGTTTGATATCTACAATCTGGCGAATGAAGGAGAAATATAAAAAAAAAGGCAAAGAGGAATTCTGCGGATTGTTGTTATTATTGTTATTATAATTCCTTGAAGTGAATATCAGCAAAATATAATCAAAACGAGAAAACAACAACAGCAACAACAACAACGAGACTTGGACTTGGACTTGGACATGGTCTTCAGCCTGGGTCTTCAGCGTCTTCTGGCTCTGCTCTCTGACTACCACTGTGGCTACAACAACTACTGGCGTTGAAACGTGCGTTGTAGTGTGTCTTTGTTGTTGTTGTTGTTGTTGCTGCTGTTGTTGCTGTGTGTTGTTGCTGTGTGTTGTTGCTGTGTGTTGTTGCTGTGTGTTGTGCGTACTTAACAGATTCGATTGCGATACGAACAACAACCACAACTACAACCACAACAACAATTGAACAAACATTGTTTTCACTCGAAGCAATTATTGTGTATTATTATGCATTTTGCATTCGATTCGTTTTTTATCTTTCTCAGCTGGCAGCAGTTATCATAGATTTATGCCAAATTCCCGCTAAAAAGCTACGCTTTGCACAGAAATACGGCTAAAGATTATGGCACACAGTTGTTGGCTTGAGCGACAATTATTTTATTTTTATAAAACAATATAAAGATTAAGAGATTTGAATATTTACAAGACGTACTTGATAAATGCAAAGCATTTATTTATGTAATTTAGCAACTATCAGTTAAATTCATAAGACATAATCTGGAATTGTATTTCGCATTTGTTTTAAAATTCAATTAATTGTTTTCAAGAATTTCACTAACTAAATAGTAAATATTGGTTTCATATTCAGTGATACTTTTAAATATATAAATAATGATTTTCTAACTCAACTTGAAAAGATTTCACTATTATTAAATACAAATAAAAATTTTTATAGCTGTTTACTTTTATGAATTCATAAAAAATAGATTCCTTTTAGCTTGCAATTTTTATTTTAATTTTTCTAGAATTATATATATTTATATTCAAATATTCAAATATCATCTCACTTACCCCTCTCATACCATCTTCCTCTTCCTTGCAGGTGATTGTTCCGATACCACAGAAGAGATGACCGTCGACAGCAGAGGTGAGTGAGAGGTCTTGAATTTACTGTTGGCAGTGTTCACTAGCCATGCCACCGCATCCTATTCCCCCTGCCACTGTCGAGTGGCCAAAACTGTTATCAGTTTGCAGGCAGAAGCGAATTTCCCAGAGGCAGACACAAACCCGTTAATGCCAAACATAAATTGCTTGATGTATGCTGCACATTGTGTGTGTGTGCCTTTGTGTGTGTGTGTGTGTGTATCTGTGTGGTTGGGTGGTGTCGAGCACTCGACACTCGAAATGGTCGTCTGCAAGGCAGCTGATATTTTGCCAATAAAAATTTAATCTGCTCTCATATCCAGTGTCAGCGCGAGCCATCCTCCTAATTTAATACCAATTTCTGCGTCTCCTTTTTTTTTGGTTTGGCTTTTTGGTTATCAGCAATGCTGCACGGCCAAAAGCGATGATTGGTCGACCAAACCCAAGTGCCAACATCTACCCGTTTAAGCTGCGACGGCAACTGAGTGCGGTTGCGTTTTTTGATACCTCAACTAAGTGCGAACCCTTTCGACTGGCCAGCGTTGACAACCCTATTTCTCCCTTCGGATTTTTTCATTCTGGCGACAGTAGCGGAAATGATGGAATAACCAAAAGCAACCAGTCAACCTCCCCCTGAGGTTGTGGCTGTCAAGTTTGTGCGTGTTTTGACTTAACTGGCATCATCATTGGCATCAATTTCATATCACTTCATAATGATCAGACACCCATAAACAGCACCCTATGAATACTAACCTCAACCCTTACCCTCAACTAACCTTCGAGCGCATTGAATGTGCAAACTGATGAGGATGATGATAATGATGATGATGATGATGATGATGTTGTGGTATTTGTTGTTGTTGTTGTTGTGTAAATGATGACGTTGTGGTTGTGGCATCAGTTTGTGCCTGGTCAACCTGCGACCTTTTGTTTGGTAGGGGTAGAGTTGAAGGTGGGGTATAATAGGGTGAGATAGGATAGAGTAGAGTAGGAGTTTAGCAGCAGCAGCAGCAGCAGCAGCAGCAGCAGCAGCAGCAGCAGCTCTGCTCCACATTCCACGTCATTTCGCTGCCTTCTCAAGCATTCATCATTAATAATCCCCTTCAGCCGGCAGGCATTGGTATTACCGCCCAGCTCCCCACTTGGTCTTTTTGTGCTGCGTCAGTGAAAGATTTGCAGCAGCTACAAAGCACACACACAGAGACAGAGAGACAGACATACACATAGGGAGACACACAGAGTATGAGAGTGTGGCCCAGTGGGCGTAACAGCTCGCCAAAAGTGGGCGTTTGTCTGCGCTAATCTTTATCTAGCTGTTGACACTCCATGGCAACGCAGCAAACCCAACCAGCAACAACAGCAGAAACAACAACCAATGCTAACAAAAAAGTGTGGCAAAGCGCAGAGTCACATTCCTTTCAGCCTCGTCGCATACTCTCTCTCTCTCTCATTCTCTCCCTCTCTTCTTTATCTCATTCATCCTCTCCTGCCCCTCACATCGTCCAGTGGTCACCCCCTGATAACTGATTTTGCCTTTTGTGTGTTCTACCTCAGTTCCAACCTGTAAAGACACCTGAGAGTCAAATCGGTTGCTCGCTTGCTGTAACGAGTTCAGTATTGTAAAATCCGCAAATAAAGCTATAACTTAACTAATGAATACTTTACAATTTTTTAGAAATATAAGAACGTATGCGTATCGATAATTATTATCGATGTTCCATTTGACAAATCAATTTATCATCCAAAACGCTCATTGTTTTAAAAATTAAGTTTTATTTCTCGGAATCATATCTAGTTATTTTGCAAATAAGATAATATAGATAATACTTCAAGAAAACTAATTTCAGTACCTTCTACGGGAATATAGAATAGAGCTGCAAGGCTTTCAAAACTAATCCATGTAGTGATAGTAGTAACCCTAACTACCTATAAAGTGTTTAAGAGTTTAAAACAGACAAATTAGTTTCCAATTTATCAAGAGGAATTACATGATAATTAGGCAGCTTAAAGCAAAGTATATATATTGACAAAATAATCAATAAAATCAACTAGTTTCATAGAGTATCTGCAAGTCGAGTTCGACAAACGTTCTCCTAGATGTTCCTTGGTGGGTTTCCTGCTGTCCCAACTGGGGAGGCAACCTTGCACTGTTTGTTGTTGCTGGTGTTGCTCTTGATGATGTTGCTCACTTTTGGTGCTCTGCAATTGTTGCTGCTGCTGCTGCTGCTGCTGTTGCTGCTGCTGCTGTTGGTGTTGCTGCTGCTGTTGCTGCTGCTGCTGCTGTTGCTGCTGCTGCTGTGCAATGTACTGTAAGCGCATCTACAAACTATGTATCTTATTCACTCTGGCTAACTCTATACAGCTGTGTGCGTATGTGTGTGTGTGTGTATGTGTGTGTGTGTGTGTGTGTGTGTGTGGTTTTTATCTGCAAAATTCATGAATGCTTCAGCTTATCTGGCAGAATTGCATACTTGCAGTACGCTTGCTGCCTCTGTTGTTGTTGTTGTTGGTGGTGTGGTTTTTTTGGTCGGTTGCTCTTTGGCTGCTGCTGCCTGTCTTCTAATGGCGCTAAGTGAGCTGCCTTCGTGCCCCACCCCCCCGCCCACATTTTGTGCACACATTTTGCACATTGGAGCGCCACTCTCTAATGGCATTTTATCTGAGGCATAATTTTTTATTATTCGTTGTTGTTGTTGCTGTTGCTGTTGTTGTTGTTGCGTTGTTGTCTTCTTTTTGCTGTTTGGCTTAATGACAATCCAAAATACACACAGACAGCGAGTCAAATTGTTAGATAGCTTTTCGGCATGTAATTAATCATTTGACGGCCGAGTTTTTGTTTTGGCCTTTTTTTTGTCTTTTTTCATTTTGTTGTTGCTGTTGCTGTTTGACTATCGCGCTCAAGTTAAAGGCACCAGCAGGAGCAGCAGCGGCAGCAGCAGCAAACTTTGGCATGCGGGACGCATTTGCAGGTTTTGCTGCGGGCTACAAAATAGTCAACAGAAACAACAACAACAGCAAAAACAACAGCAACAACAACAACAGCAACAATCAGCAGGCGCTGCACAAAAAAGTATAAAACGAAACAACAACAATCGAGCAACAAAACAAAAATCCATTACGCGCCCGGCTTATCAGCAACGTCCATCGTCTCCAACAGTAACAACAACAACAACAACAACAATAGCAACACAATCACACCAACAACAACAACAGCATTCCAGCTCACATTACGCATACGCACTGTGACCGCATTGGGAACTGAACTGAACTGAACTGAACGGAACGGAACGGAACGACAACTTTCGCTTGAATTGAACTGAACGATGGCGCCAGCTCATATTTTGTATTTATGATTAAGTGCATAGCTTTTGGGTGTATGTGTGTGTGTGTGTGTGTTGTGTGTGTGTTGCTTGTTATCGCAGCAAACATAGTTATATGTTGCTTGCAATGGGCATTTCAACTTTGGCACCCAACATGCAACGCACTGAAAAGAATATTTATGTGTTTGTACCAATTCTTGGCTAAATATAAAATTAAATAACGGTAAATAACTTAAAAACTAAATTAAACTTTTTTACAATATTGTTTAGTCAACATATTTTAAGATTGGTTTACCATAATGAAAAATCATTGTTTGCTTTATTTCATTTATGCAATCTGATAACATCTTATTTGACCTAGTTTTTGCTTAAGATCAGTTTATAGTATAGTTTATATTTACTGATATAGCTGCCATTTAATGAGGGTATTAAATGTATAGCGGTCCCGAGAGCTAAGCTGGTTCCACGTACGCGTTAACTTATTTTATCTGCACTTTCTTTTACGTTATTTTTTTTAGGTGGGTGGGTCCCATTTTCTTGGCGAGGGTGGCAAATAAACTTTACTTTACATTTTAACAATAAATTACACAACGCTGCCGCCGCCGCACATGTGGCCAAATATTGACACGCACACACACACACACACACACACACAAGCACAAACACACCCATGAAAAAGAGCCACTTGGCCTCGTAATCCTTTTTACTGGCGCGCGAGCATTTATGGAATTTATTCGCTCGGTTTACCAACAAAAAGAAGAAGAGGAAAAAAAACACCTTATCACTGGCCCCAGATCACAGAGCAGTCGAGGCGCTGAGGCAAACAGCCAGCGGCCTAAGTCCTGATGCCGCTGCTCCTACTGCTGCTGCTGCTGCTCCTGGCCGGCTGCTCCTGTCTTGGCCGATGATGAGCTTGGTCATGAGAATAATGATGATGATGGGTTCGACTTGAACTGGTCATAAAATCTCTCTCTATATATGTGTATATGTATGTGTGTATGTGTTTGTGTGAGTGAGTCGCCTGCCTTAGCCTTGTCCTTGCGGTTGCGCAGACAGAGTGTACACTCGAAGAAAAACTCTGTTTCCGATTTAGGTAAATTAGGATACCTTTCGTTCTGTTCGAAAAAATTAAATATAATTTACTTTTTTTGTTTTGTTTATTAATTATTAATATGATTTTTGATGTTTGAGATTAGAACTTAGTTGTGTGTCCAAGATTTTCATCCTTGGTCACATTTTGCGAAGTGCTTCAATCATTTCTCCGAGTTCAGCGTTGACGGGGTGGTTGAGTTGAGGGTGGTGGCATGGGATTTGTGTCGGATTTGATGGAAGGGGTGCAGCTGCCCAAACTGTCTGGCTTCGTGAGTGACTTGGCTCAGTGGTGGCCATAACACCACGCAATCCTTTGGATAAATTTTCTTATCTTTGTCGACCAGACGACGATATTATTTTTAATACAGCAGCCCAAAATCTGTATGTGTGTGTGTGTGTGTGTGTGAGTGTGTAACTCATAAATGTGTGTGCGTGTGTGTGTGTGTGATTTATGTTGTAATTTTTTTATGTGATATGAGTAGCATTATATGTGTAGAATGAGCTTTCATCATTTTTTGGCATGCCTCATCCCCGAAAACCCTAAATGGGGAATAAATAGGAACGACTGTGGCATGGGCAGAAATCCTGTCAGGCTCTATTTGACATTTTGAGTATATATATGTATGTGTAAATATTTAAATGGCTGTCAATTAGCTAGTTAAGAGTCGGAAATGTGGCAACCAGTTTCCCTTTTCCCCAACGCTTCCTTTCACATTTATTTGCTACTCACTGCTGTTTGCCGTGGATCAAATGACCCTCGTCCAAATGACATTTTTTTGCAATAATATTTATTGAAATTGTTGATGTTGATATTTCTTATTGCCACAAGTAGTTGTTAGTTGTTGTTGTTGTTTCTGTTGGCTGATTATAACACAAAATGCAAACAATCATCAAAGCTGAGGTGGGGCAAACAGAAATTATTTGCAATTGAATTCGAAACGGTTTTTGCTCATTGAGTTCAATTGTTGAAACAACTG
Source organism: Drosophila kambysellisi (assembly GCA_035042185.1). Taxonomy (NCBI): domain Eukaryota; kingdom Metazoa; phylum Arthropoda; class Insecta; order Diptera; family Drosophilidae; genus Drosophila; species Drosophila kambysellisi. Next base: position 1,031,942 of record JAWNLS010000945.1, on the reverse strand, counting down.
GAAAAGTGGTTTCTGTGCGTGTGTGCGAGTGTGTGTGTGTGTGTGGGTAAATGTGAGATTAAGTGTTGATTAATGCCAGATGAGACTGCACAAAAATCAGTGGCCAAAGCAAATATTTGATGTAAAATGTAATGGTGAAAAAATTGTTGCTTGCTTGAAAATTTTTTAATACTGCGGACAAATTATATTATATATACATATATTCATATACATATATATAGGTATATATATATATATATATGTATATATAAGCTGATATATAAGCTGATTTGCTTAGCTGTTTTTTTGGCTTTTAGCGAATAGATTTCTAAAACTTTGAAAATTTAAAAATTTAACAAGTAAGATGCTGTAGTCGAGTTGGCTCGACTACGATATACCCTTAACCCAGTTGTTAAATATATTTTAGTTTTATTGGCAAATTTTCTTAAGCTTTGAAAATTTAAAAATTGAAAAATAAAACTAACAGTTAAATTATGAAACTTAAAACACTGTTTACCATTTTCCACTATTAATTATAAATCTATAAAATATTTAATAACGTATCCATAAAGCACAAGATTTGAGAGTTATCCACAATTTATCCAGTGTTGCACTTTATTCATGCGTTCCTCTAAAATGCAATTTGGTCGACCTGTTTATCACCTGTCGCTTTATGCGTCAAAAGAAGGCTTCGTTCCGCCCCTGCTCCCCACTTCTCCGCCATATTTTGCTACTTCTGTTGGCCACGTTAAGTTTTGCATAAAAGGCAACACTTTGAACTCATTACAAGCTGTTAGTGAGCACTTTACACTTCATCATCTGCTGCACAAAAGAGAAGAGGGAACAAAAATCTGCCACCAGGTAGGCTAAACAGACAGACAGACAGACAAACAGACAATATACAAGCCTCCTCTTGACGGCTGCTGTTGCCTCTTCTACTTGCTTTAGACCTTTTCTGCATTATGGCTTATTTCGCTTAGCTTGGCTGTCTTGTCAGTCACTCGGCTTGTCGTTGTTGTTGTTGTTGTGGCTGTTGCGCGTTGTAAACGTTTATTGTGCCACCAAAAGAGCAGCTCAGCGCCTCAATCCATGCCATGCTTCACACACACACACACACACACGCATGCTTTTGGGGGCCTAATTGGTAGGTAATGATGTGTCTGCTGCGCCGCTTTGTTAGTCACTCGAGCGCAGAGTTGCGTGGCCCGTTTTTCCTTATTTTTTATTTTTGAAGCAACTGGAATTGGTAGCTGGGAGTCTCTGGACTTGGCTCTTGGCTCTTGGCTGTTGGCTCTTGGCTCTTGGATTGCTGCCGTTACTGCGTGTCGGCATTTTGCTTTGTACTCTTGTTAACTGCTTGTTGCTCTTGTTGGCGCTGCTGTTGTTGTTGTTTTTGTTGCTGCTGTTGTTGCTGTTGCTGTTGTCGTTGCTTGCGCGCATCTTGTTAGCAACTTGGAAGAGGCGACGCCTGTTTCCTTGCCTCCTTTTCCCTGCCGCTACCAACTCCTTGCTCTCATTCTCATTCTCGGTGTGTGCGGTCCAATTTTTGATACTCTAATCGCGTACTGACAATGAGTCTATTGGTTGTATGCATTTTTTAAAGCGTTAAATTTAAACAGAGTTGAGTATACATAACAATATATTAATAAATTAATATATAAATAAATTAAGATATATCCAGAATATTTTCCAGTCATTTAATTTAAATAATACTTTGCTGGCTAGCTTCTTACAAAATTAGTAATATAACAAAAATGGTCACTTTAAAGACAGGTTTTGTGGTCACCAACTGCATTAATCAGAAATACGCTTTTTCCAGCTATTTTCAGCTGTTTAGTAAACTCTGCACAGAGCATCCCGCAGTCGTTTACACCCGACACCAAAGTGTACCTTGTTTTGGTGTCTGCCTTTTTGCAATTTCTGTGCGCGTTTTTCACACAGCTCGCAGCAATGTTCGCGCCTCTTTAATTTACTGCTAAAAAGATGCCGAAGCGACATAACTGGCCCCCTTCCCCTTCCACTTCCACTCGCCCCCTTCCTTCCCTTTGCTACTCTACCTCCTTGTCGTGGCTGCTTTTGTTGATAAACTCATCAAAGTCATCAAAATGGCCAAAGCAATGAAGTTAACACAATGCGAGACACGATTCCGCAGTTGCAACTACTGCTAACTCGCCCCCCCTCCCCCCCACCACCCTCACTTCGCGTGCTGCCCTTGGCTCTAGTTGGGCGGTCGCTATGTGTGGGGGCGTGTCGCCGCCCTCACGAATTTGGTATAACTGTAAACGAGGGCAGCTGGGTAATCGAGAGAAATTCTGCTTCTTTTTTTTTTTGTTCCATGTTGTCGCCGTCGTCGTCTTCATTGCTGTCGTGTCTATGAGGAGGGGGGTGTTGTTGACAGATGGAGGGGTTGTGCAGGAAAAAGTACACACAATTGAATTGTCAGCAATTGTCAGTTGTTTCGGAGTTGCTGAAATGTAATTGATTGATCTGCCAGAAGCGTGATTTGTTTACAGCAATTGCAAATGTTGTTGCCGTGCTGCAATTGTTTTTGTTGCTACTGCTGCTGCTGCTGCTGCTACTGTTGTGATGCACCCAGCGACATTGCGCTGCGATATTAATCATCAACAAGAGCGGACGTTTATGCAAATGAAAGCCGTGTTTAATAAACGCAAATTATGAGACTGCCAGCAACATGTTGCTGCCGTCGACAACAGCAACATGCAGCAAGAACACTCGCTAGCTGGTTAGCGGGTTGGCTGACTATAGCGATTATAGATAAGCAACATTTAAACTTGCACTTGGGTCAATTTAAATTTGTGCAACAGTTGCAACAGGCACGGAAACAGCAGCAGCAGCAACAGCAACAACAACACACGAGATTGGGGGAGCAACAGCAGCTGAAACTGCAGATCGCAATTGATCAACCGAATTGGAGTATGTGTGTGTGTGTGTCTGTGTGTGTGTGAGTGTGTGTGTTGCTAACCGACGACAACTGTTGCTGGTGCTGCTGCTGATCAAGCGATCAAGCAACAGCAACAATCGACGCTGAGCGTGCTCACACGAAATTTTCAAGTACTGCGACAATTTCTTAACCAAAACCCTACTTCATCCCCCCCTCCCCCTCCCCCCTCTCCCGCTGCATCTCCAATGCCCCAGCTGCCTTATCAGCATGCCGTGCTGCAGTGGCAACAACAACAACAACAACAATAACAACAGCTACAGCAACAACAGCAACACATCTCAACAGTTGCATCAATTGCTCAACATTGAACTCTGTGCACAGCATCCCAGACAAACTGTTTCAGCTGCCCGCACCCCCCATCCCCCCTTTGCAACCGCCTTAGTCCGCATCATTTGCACGTTTTTTAATTAAGACATCAAAAAGAGTTTGAGACTTGCTTGATTTCGAGGAATTGGCCACAGTCCGACCAGTCCCGTGTGTTTGTTTTTAGTGTAGCTTCTACAGATGGCAGATAGAGTACACATGGCTACCCCCTTACGAGCAGTAGTAGTAGTAGTTGTAGTTGTTGTAGTAGTTGTAGTAGTATTCATCGATATTTCCTTCGTATATATGCCCAGTTGTGCCTGTGACATCTACGAGTCGAGTTACGTGCACTAAATTAGTCCCAGACTCGGAACTCTTTAAAGACGACGTCGGAATCTGTATCGCAGTTTAAGTTCAACTCGGAGTCAGACGAGCTGTGTATGATTCTCGTACACAAGTTCAAGGCTAGAATAAGGAGCATATTTGTAAGCTAGAAAATTCTTTTTGCATTCAATCTGCTGTATTTAAATATATTAATATTAATTTATATATATATTTATTTCATTTAATTTATTGTTAGCTTTGAGCTAGCTGAGATCACAAAGAGAGTTTGAGTAATTTAACTTGAAATGACCTTTAAACATTTTTACTTCAATGATGGATAACTTTTGATAGATGCCTGGATACCAAAAAAATATCCACATATAAAATTGGAATACTTCAGTTGCTTTATCTGTATAATTCATAAATATTTTTCTTATTTTTTTTTCTTACACACATTGAATAATAATCAAAGTTATTTTAACAAATTGCGCAAGGAGTATAAAAAAGCGTACAGAAAAAAAGGAGAAACTTTAAATTGCTTATCCTCAAAGGATCAAAGAATTTCGCTGGCACACCGTTTCCCATAGTGTTAAGGAGGTGCTGAAAAAAAGAAAAAGAAAAAAAATTAAATAAAAAATAAGCTCAACGCAAACTGTGAGTAAATCACGAATTGCTGCGAGAGCCCCCCAAGATATGAGAATGTTGATTATTTGCACGGGTTAACGCTCAAGATGCACATAAAGTTGCAGCCAAAAATATAAGTAATAATGGGTTAAGCGACTATAGGATACCCTGTGAAAATAGATGAATTTATATGATAAATATTGAATATTTTTTGAAATGAATTCTGTGAGTTAATAAATTTATTTATTTCTTTTTTTTTTTGAGATTTATCACAAATATGAAGTTTAACTTAAGTTACCCTTTGCATTTGCCCAGGCTACAGGGTATTCAGCATTGAACTTGCAGTCAAAGTGTGAAATGAAATGTTGGCTTCGCAACGTGATTTTATTTTCTTTTTACGCGATTTGGCGAATTGCTGAATTTAGCGCTCTCCGCATTTGTTTTGCTGCCTTTGTTGTTGATTAATAACAATTGATAAGTGGAAGAGACGAAGGAGTTGGAGTTGCATTTGGAGTCGGAGTTGGAGCAGGAGTCGGAGTCGAGTACAAGTGGAGAGTGGTGTGGTGGTGTGGTGTGGAGTCCCCACTGGCTGCTGATGGCGTTGATTGCCACAAGGTGGCAACATTTTCGCGCGAAAATGAAGATTTTCGTTATCAGCTGCTGCCTGCTCAGACTGCCGCTTGGCTCGGCTCGTTTGTTGGCCAACTCTGTTTTTTTTTTAAGCCCGATTGTGCGGACTCACGTTTTTCAATTTGTTTGGCTGTGCAGCCAGCCGCTGGGAAATTTGTTTAATTATAAGTTACTTAAATTTGTTGCCACTTGCAACTTGCAACCCTGCAACTGTGGATGCATGCAAAGCGAGCGGTTCTTAACACGACCCTCCTCCCACTAAAATACGCATACGCCCTCTGCAACCGCAACTTCAGACTGGGACCCGTTTTGTATCGACCAGTCCAGACCAGACCAGACCAGACCAACCGGCGTCGCCTGATCTGTCTAGGCGCGCTGAATACCTGGCTCCGATCAAGATCCTGAACTCAGCCCAAAAAATGAGCTTCGATTCCACTTCTTCAGCTTTTTCTTATACACTGTTTCCGCGTGGAAACTGGTGTTTACTTATTTTATATAATCAAATTACAATTGGAATAAAATCTATGTAAACTGTTTAAAACAAAAAATCAATAATTTTAAATTAATACTTAAATTATCGACTTTAGCTTGTTAAATATAAATTCTATTAAGAAAAGTTTTAAAGTCAATTAAATAAACTAAGCTAAGCTCGCTTTAATTTATGATCTATATCAAGTTCCAAAATGCCATGTTTCTACTATCAATTTGACAGTTTGTTTGACAAGTTTACAAGTAATTTCTGACAGTGTATCGCGTAGTCGCTTATGCTCAACTGCTAGAGGATCGCGTGTTTTATTTTTGGGTTAACTGACCTTCGCCTTTGCCAACGATTAGCGGCGTCGGCGGTCCAGCCTCAGTTGAGGGTCCAGCGACAAATGAACAAAGGGTCGCCTTGCCCCTGCCTCCGTTGACCGCCACCCCTTAATCTGCTCATTGTGGCCCTGGTTTGGGGCACCACCAAATTGCTCGATTGTTTATGGCTGCATAAAACGCCCACCAGCAGCAGCAACAGCAGCAGCAGCAGCAGCGGCAGCAGCAACAACAATGTTGCCCAAGTGAGAAACCAGCCACAATAATCTGCCGGTTGATAAAGTGCAGCGAAAGCCCCCGCTAGTCTCTCCCCCCCTCTCAATCCCCACCCCTTCGTGACCCTCAACTCCTGGCTAGCTGTGTGTGTGTGTCGCGTTATCGGCGACGATCGATCGCAAAAGCTGCGACGGCGAACGGCAACAGCGGCTCAGCTGATTTAACAAATTGATAAACAATTGTTGGCGTTGTGTGTTGGTGTGTTGGTGTTGTGTGTGTGAGTGTATGTCAGTGTATGTGTGTGTGTGTGTAGCCAAGGTGTGTGCGGCGTTACGAAATGGCTAAACAAACGATGCGGCAAGCAGCAACAATAAAATGACGCAGAGCAGAGAGCTAATCCTCAGCAGCCACAGCCACAGCAGCAGCAGCAGCTGTCGCTGCCGGCAGCAACTGCAGCTTTACCATTGTTAGCCAAAACTTTAAACTACACTTAAAAAAAGACTCGGTCTTAAATAGGTGTAAGTGCTCTTAACTTAAATTCTTTATCCAAAATTATCATATTTTATCTGAAGATCGTGAGAACCTGCTAATAACTAAATATCGTAATTCAAGATAAATAATTCAGTTTTCTATTAAAATCGAGATTGCTTAGAATACAATATATAATCTATTGTTTTTCGTGAGTGTATCCGCTTTCTGCCCCACTGAATATCACCAAACTTGGAGAAGCTGAAGCTATAGTTGCTGCTGCTGCTGTTGTTGCTGTTGCTGTTGCCGTTACTGTTGTTGTTGTTGTTGCTGTTGTTGCTGTTGCTGGCGTGTTTTGTCTGCGCCGGGGCAAACACTTTACGTGTGCTGCTTATCGCGCCGCCAATCGATGGCAATAAATATCTTACAAATAAGCAGAATGCGCTGGAATGCACCAAGCATCAGCAGCAGCATCAGCGGCAGCAGCAGCATCAGCGGCAGCAGCAGCAGCCTAAAAGAGCAGCCTTGGAGGAGCACAACTCGCACAGAGATGCTGTCGATTGTTCACGTGCAGCATTGTTTTTGTTTTTTTTTTTTTTGGTTTTCTTTTTTTTTTCCTGTGTGTGAATTCGTGAAAATCGACACTGCAATTAGGGCAACTGGCAACTGGGGGGAGAAGTGGGCGCGGTTAGCGCGTCAGTGCGAACCAAAGCAATCAAAAGACTCAGGCGACGAACTTGCAAACGCAGCAGCAGCAGCAGCAGCAGCGGCAGCAGCAACAACAACAAATTACAGTTGCAGGCGGGCTGCTGCAACAACTTATGCTGACATTTCAATAGCCAACAATTGACAGGTCAACGCGCATTGGCGGCCCGCACGAGAAGACGACGACGACGACGAAGCAGAAGAAGAAGCAGAAACTCTTGGAGCTTATCGGCGCCTTCATATCTATCGCAGCCATGTTCTTGGCCTGTATGCCTCTCCGCTCCGCCGTGCAACGTCTTATCCGCCGCATCGCTGGTCGTTATAATATTTTGTTGCCCAAAAACAAATCAGATGTCAGCATTCTGGCCCCGCTCTAATCATCAAGCCGAATGCAAAAAGCGATCCAATGCTCGAATGCTCCAACAGCTAACTGCTAACTGCTCTTTCTGACCACCATGAGCTTTTCCAACGTCGCCGGCTTTTCCACGTATTCCATGCCAGCGTCGAGATGCGTTCGCTGGATAACCAAACAGCACAAACGGGCCAAAGACTGGCCAAATGGTCGACTCTTTGACTCTTCGACTGGCCCGACAGCCTCGATCTGGGAGCCTTTTGCTCGTTTTCAACGGTGCAGTTTAAGTTGGAGCTGGACTTCGACTTGGACGTGGACAACGTCGCATTGTTTTCACAGCTGCCTGTCGCTTGACTCGCACCGCTGACAATTTGTTCGATAATAATTGCTAACCTTTCTGACCACATTTGACACATACAACATCGGACTTGGCTAACAGCTAGCGGACCAACAAATATAATTTGCCTTAATTAATATAATCTAGACACATTAGATGGAATTGTTTTTATTAATTAATAATAATATTTAAATCTGTTAGTCGGAAAATATAGAAATGTTTGACAAGCAAAAAGTATGACAGCTTTTTGCAGGTGAGACTTGTTTGAAATATTTTTTAAAGTGTTCCACATTTCTAGAAATTCAGTGGAACTTAAATATCTTAGGTAAACTCTCAGAATTATATAAAATCAATCTTAAGAAATACTCCAAAGTCACTAAAAATCTTTTAATTAGTCAATAAACATTTTTATAGAAAACGAATCTTGTAAGATTTGCAACGGATACAAATTTTATTATTACTATAAAATGTAATTATATATAAAATAATAAAAATAATATTATTATTATTATTAGAATAGGGGGTGTGTGCACTGCGACCTGATAGGTCTATTGTGCCCCCTTCTGGGCTTAAAGCTCCTCCATCAACCCAAGCTCTTGCACGAATGCTAGAATCTTTATTGGGTTGAGGGCTACTATATCATTGCTCATCATGACATGCATCCCTAGGATTTTGCTTATCTTCCTTGCTATGGCTACACACTCTGTTAGGATGTGCATTGAAGATTCCTCCTCGCCTTCACAGAACCTGCAGAGTCCGATTATAGATTAATAATAATAATACAAATAATAAATAAACAATATTTATTTATGCTATTTGCAGATTCCAAAGAATTGGCCGCAAACGAGCTGAACGAGGAGAAGCAACTGCAACACCAGCAGCACCAACAACAACAAGAACAGCAACAGCTCGAGGAACAGGCCGAAGACGAGCAGTTGGAGCAACAGTCTAACAACTCTTCCTTGCAACCCGTCGAGACTGACATGGAACAGGAACTGGAGGAGGCACAAGCGGCAGCCCAGGACAATCCGACAACGACAACGCCGCCGCGTAGCCCAACGCCCGAACTGGTGCCCAAGCTGGAGCGTGCTGATACGCCGCCCTCAGTTCCAGTCACGCCCAGTCCACCGCCGCGCACGCCCACACCACCGCCAATTGTGCTGCCCAAGCTGCGACTCAATGCGTTGCTGGCCTCCGATCCGGCATTGAAGCCCGATGCCAAGGAGCTCAATCTGCATGAGTCACGACTGCTGGGTCCACCGCCCAAGCCGGAGCAGCAGCCGAGTCTGCAGCCGGATGTGGAGCCGCTGTTGAAACCGGCGCGATTTATGTGCCTGCCCTGCAGCATCGCTTTCAGTTCACCCTCAACGCTGGAGGCGCATCAGGCCTACTACTGCTCCCATCGCAACAAGGATGCTGAGGAGGAGACAAACGCTGCCGGTGATAAGGTGACATCCAACAGCGGTGGCAACTCCAATGCCAACAGCAGCTCCAGCGGCTCAAGTGCCACCGGCTCCGAGCCACCCAACAAGGTGTCCCGCATTGGCAAACAATATGCGTGCACCCAGTGCTCCTACAGTGCCGACAAGAAGGTCTCCCTCAATCGACACATGCGCATGCATCAAACATCCCCAGCGGCGCCCAGCCTAAACAGCCTCTCCAGCTTGACAGCAAATGGTGTTGTTGCCGCTGCTGCTGCTGCCGCCGCTGCGGCGGCTGCTGCTGCTGCTGCTGGTGCGCAGCTCGAGGAGAGCTCTAGTCAAGTGAGTTGGTTGACGCAATACTGCGACTGCAACAGCCCCACACTCCCAAATAAAATCACAAACTAATTGCATTTTGATCTCACCCCGTAGCAAATCGATCGCTACTGCAGCGACTGTGATATCCGCTTCAACAACATCAAGACCTACCGCGCCCACAAGCAGCACTACTGCAGCTCCCGCCGCAGCGACGGACAACTGACGCCCAAGCCGGAGGCGGGTGGCATCACTGGAACTGTGAGCGTTGGTGGAGCTGCAGCTGGTGGTGGAGGTGGAGCGGCATCTGTTGCTGCTGTTGCTGCCGGCAAGCATAGTCCGCAGACGCGCAACAAGACGCCAACGCCAGCAATGGTTGCTGCTGCCGCCGCCGCGGCTGCGGCTGCTGCTGCCTCGCTGCAGGTGGCACCACCGCAACCCTTCCTAGCGCTGCCAACCAATCCGATTATCATAGTGCCGTGCTCACTAATACGTGCCGCCAGCTTGATACCGGGACCACTGTGAGTACAGCCCAATCTTCAAAGATTGCAACTCTTAAAATTTCACATCTAAATAAAAATATAGAAATCAGAATAAAAATTTAGTTTATAGATACCGTAATCTACTCATTTGTGTTTGTTATTAATGTTTTAATGCCTTCGTCTGTTCCCCTTAGCACCACCTCCACGTCGGGCATTGTGAATCCGGAGTCCACATGCTTCACGCTCGACAATGGCGCTCTGAAGCCTCTGGCCACAGCTCTAAACATAAATACGTTGGGGGGCAGTGCCACGCCTACGCCCATGCCTAGCAGCAATCAGATACCGATACCCGCTTTAGAGCCAGATCGTCCCACTCCTGTGAGCATTTCGAGCAACCTGGAAACGGAACCCAAGAAAAGTCCCCCAGAACCCAAGCGCAAGGAAGCAAGCGGCATTCGGTAAGTAAAAGAAGATTGAAATCAAAAGCAGCAATTAAAAATAAGAACAATTTGGAAATAAGCCAAAAATATTGTTATTGTATTTTTCGAACTTCCATCAGAAGATCATCAACAAATTTTCAATTAAACATCACCTTTTTGCCGCACTTCCAGTGAGACGACGCCCCTGGATTTATCGCTGAGGCGCTCGCCAATCTCGGCGCTGTTGCAGCGCCAGCGTCTTGCGCGCTCTGCCGCTGCGCTGCTGGACGCCGAGGATGCTGCTGGCAAGGATGCGCACTTGGAGAGCATTAGTGGCGGCAGTGTAACACCCGAGCAAATTGTTTGCGCTCCCTCGCTGCCCAGCAGCCCCTCGATGAGTCCCTCACCCAAGCGACGTGCCCTAAGTCCGCGCAGCTCGGGTGCTGGCAGCGCCTCGTCGATGTCACCGCCAGCCCATCATATGCTGGATAATTTGCCGCCGTTGCGTTCCATGCTGCCCTCCGACTTTAATATCTCCGAATCGCTGCTGGCTAAAACGAATCCAGAGCTGGCCCTCAAACTGGCGGCGGCAGCAGCAGCTGCTGTGGCAGGCAGTGGATCCGCGGAGCTGGCCAAACTAGGATTTCCAGGAGGTGGTGCACCACCCAGCAGTGGTGCTGCTGCACCGTCCACTGCACAGAATGCACCGCAGATCTATGTGAAGCAGGGCGTCTCCAAGTGCAAGGACTGCAATATTGTGTTCTGCAAATATGAGAATTACTTGGCGCACAAGCAACATTATTGCTCGGCACGCAACCAGGATACGAGCCTGGATGGAGATGCCTCCAAGAGTGCTGTAACGCCTCCCAGTGGACTATCATCTGTTGGCGGAAATGCTGGCGCCTCCTCTGCAGAAACCACTCCCGTTGCCTATCAGCAACTGATATGCGCCGCCTGCGGCATTAAGTACACCTCGCTGGATAATCTGCGAGCTCATCAGAATTACTATTGTCTGAAAGGAGGCGCTGCGGCTGCTGCCACACCGGCTGAGGCAGCACCAGCACCACAGCTGCCAGTCGCTCATCCCAAGGAGAAGTGCCCGAAATGCAAGACTCATCATGAGCACGGACAGAATTGTCCACCACCTCCGCCATCGGCAACTCCACAACTGCCTGCCCCCTGTTCCACCTCTGCCACGTCGAATAGTGTCAATAAGTGTCCCGTTTGTGGCGTAATTAGTCCCACTGCTGCTCTCGCCCGCAAGCACATGGAGATGCATGGAACGGTGAAGGCTTTTCGCTGCTCCATTTGCCAGTATAAGGGGAACACTCTCCGCGGGATGCGCACCCACATTCGAACCCATTTCGATAAGAAGACCAGCGATGTGAATGAGGAACACTACATGACATGCATCTTTGAGGAGGATGTTGCTGCGGTGGCAGCTGCTGTTGCTGCTCCAACTCAATCCTTGAATCTAGATCTGCCCGCTGTGGCAGCGGCGGCGGCGGCGGCAGCAGCAGCAGCTCAAGAGCAGCTGGAACAGCATCCGGCACAGCTCTTCAATTGCGATCATTGCAATTATGCCTCATCCTACAAGGGCAATGTGGTGAGTTTTACTTGGTGGATGATGTAAGACAATCCAATCTCTAACCAATCTCACTTCTTAGCTGCGTCACATGAAATTACTGCATCCGCATGTGGCCATTAGTTCGCCCTCCATTTCACCCGAGTCACGCGAACACGAAGCCAATCCTCATGCCCTACCCGAAGTAGCGCTGGTTAATGGGGAACGGGAGGCAGCGGCTGTGCCCAGGTAAGCACCAATTAACAACTAACACTTGAATACAGATCTTACATCTATTGTTTTTTTACCTGCCAGCTTCCACATTAAAACAGAGGCATTGGAGCCACCGGTGGCCACATTGAGTCTGGTGCATGAGAACAACAATTCACCCATTGGCACACCACTTACCCACATTAAGGCAGAGCCCATGGAACTTGGGGTAGATGTATCAGTACCGTCGCTACCGCCGCCGATGGCCAACTCCCCGCTTGGGCCGAGCGCAGCGGAGGCAATGAAAAAATACTGTTCCACCTGCGACATATCCTTCAACTATGTAAAAACATTTCTAGCGCACAAGCAATTCTACTGCAAGAGCAAACCACTCCGACCCGAGGCAAATGATAGCCCCAGTCCCACGGTGGGCGGTGGCGTCTCAATGCCGCTGCAGTCGCCCAGCGAGCTGATGTTGCTCCAGAAGAACAAGGAGAATATGCAGGAGGCGGCCATTTGAGAGAGCCAGCTGATGTGGGAGGTGCAACGCAAGCAGCTGGAATGGTACTACAAGTGCTTCTAAAAACCCACCACAGCCACCGATACAGTATCGAAAGTATTTCCGGAGAATCTCCAACAATAAAAACAACAACAACAACCACAACAACAACAGACCCACTTCCAAGCCACAACACACCACACGCCAGGACATTAATAGTTAGCTCCTGTTTTTGAGAGCATCCAGGCAGTCTAGATATATAGATACATAAATACATAACATACCTAGATATATATATCTAAATACATATAGTATGTGTGTACTGTAGAAATCATGACATATAATGCATGCCAAAGCTTACCACTTAGAAGAGAAACTACAATTGAGTGCAAGAAACTACAAGTTTTCAATATCTAGATATAGTATCTCTACCAACTACCAACTATGAAACTTACCGACGTTTTATGTAAACGGTAAATAATCCTAATAGATTCGATAATGCGAATAATAATAATTATTACTGTAATTATTGCCTGTAACGCGTCTAAGCGTTCAAGGATATAACAAATAAAACTGTGTAATTTAAATATATATATATATATATATATGTATATGCTATATACGAATACATATTTATGTATATGTATTTATTAAGAGTGTGCGACAATAAAACTAATTAATTTATTCAAAATAAATGGGAATATGTCTTTTATTACTAGCGAAAGGACATTATAGTTGTTGATCGTTAGATGATCCTCGAGTCCTTGAGTTAGCGGAGTTAGAGCTTACTATATCAAAAAAATATTATTTTTCTAGTCATAACTCTGGCTTATCCTGTTCTGCAAAATCAACAAATTTTCTCTCTCGGTTACTTGAAGAACTATGTTGATGGTCTTTGGCCAGTAGTAGCTCATCCTGCCGCATGCGAGTAAAAGCCAATTTTTAATGACAAACGATGCATCTTCTACGTGATCATTATCTTGCGAAAGGACATTGAAATCGTCCTGTAAATAACCAGGTTATTAAGGATTGTCTGGTTTCGACTAGTTTTGATCAACATTTAATGGCAACATTTTTGCTGCATACTTTTAGGATTGATATACTATAGAAGTAATCTTGTTCTTCCACGTAAGCAGACAAATGACGTCAGCACAGCGATATTGCTTTTGGAACCGATTCAACGTTACTACATTTACCACATTTATATATTTATTGATATACTTATAATTGGAAACTTACAGTGCTCTGAAAAAACAAGAGTAAGAAAATCTACATAATTTAATTGTAATTGTATTGTAATTTATATGTATGCATATTCGTATAATTTATAAATTGGTGCAAACCGAATTGTTAATATTTATCGTTTTACATTTGACATCAACTTATGAATTATCAATATATTCATAATTAAGACGAAGCATTCACGAAAACGCTTTTCGCTCCTAAAAGTTTGTTGTTTTGTTTTGTGTGTGGATGATCACTTCTTCTCTGCCTGTGTGCCCCACCGGCTGTATCGTTTATTATGTGGCTGCTTAATTTGCATTTATGGAGAGTAAGGGTATATTTGTTGCTTGCTAGTTTCTTAGTTCTCTTATTCGGTGGCTGCCATGGCGCGAGCCTGGGCTCGGACGCGCTTCTCGTACTCCAAACGATTCTGACAGTAAATGGTGTAGGCCTCTGCTTGAGCGGGATCCTTGATATTGGGCTCATTAAGCAGATCCTGAATGCCGAGCAGAATCTGTTTGATAGTGATGGCCGGACGCCAATCCTTCTCCTCATCGAGCAACGACAAGCAAACAGTGCCCGATGGATACACATTCGGATGGAATAGCGGCGGTTCAAATTTGCATTTGGGCGGCGACGTTGGATAATCATCCTTGAAGATCATACGGAGCTTGTACAGGCCACCCTCCCAGGGTGTAGTCTTCTTGCCGGGAATCGCGCACTCCCAGATCATTAAATTCAATGTGCCGTCGGGATTTTTGGCCGGTCGTGCAACGAAGCCAAATGGATGATCCTTACGCCAGGCCTTGCGCTCCTCACCCAAACGTGTTATAGCAATGCCGGACATCTTGTGTTTTCCAACTGTTGTTTTCTTTTGCGTGCAGCGTTCTTACCGATTCTCGTTTCTCGCTTTTGTGAAATCGAAATCTATTGCGGTGTCTCCTTTCCGTCTCTGCTTCTACCTACGCTGTACACGCTGCTTCTGCGTCTGCTGTGCATTTGAGAAAAATGTTGTCAGCCACTAACACAAAAGTACCGCAAGCGTATGCATATAAATTGCGAATAAATACCTGTGTATGCTGCCTGGTGCCTTTGACTCCTTAAATAATTCGCAGTTTGATATTTTTTTTTTACTGAACTTGAAAATTTTATGCGCAAAATTAGCGCAATTTGACGGCTTCGGCTTGCATTAGCGACGACAGACGATATCGATAAGTCGATCCGATGAATTTTCAGCAGCAGTGTAACCAAGCTGGCAAAATGGAAAATACCGTAAAATACCAAATTGCACAGCCAACAGTAGCCTTTAAATAATTGTGCAAACTTTCGTATCGCTTTCTTATTCAATTTTAATTTTTGAATATTTTCAGCAGGAATGTTGAGTGAAAGCCAAGCAACTACTCAAATGACAACCAACCAAATACACATATTCTATAATGTTAATTGTTTCATTACTTTGTTTTTCTCACAAACTGTTGGAATATTTCATTTTATTGTTTTTTTTTTCTTAACTTGTAGGTAAATTTGTTACAGTTTATTTGATATTAGGTAAAAAAGATTTTCATTTCCTGTTGTGTTAAATTAAATAATTAATTTTCTACGCGATATCA
Organism: Drosophila kambysellisi; assembly: GCA_035042185.1. Classification (NCBI taxonomy): domain Eukaryota; kingdom Metazoa; phylum Arthropoda; class Insecta; order Diptera; family Drosophilidae; genus Drosophila; species Drosophila kambysellisi. Next base: position 1,016,488 of record JAWNLS010000945.1, on the reverse strand, counting down.
GTGGTGGCTTGCATGTGCCCCGGTTAAGGAACTTATTCCTAACATATCATAATATTAAAAATCGTCTTTTATAGATTTGTATTGCAGGAAGCATAATGAAGCGAAAAATGCGAAATTAAATAAAAACAAAAAACTACAGTTTGTTACTAGCCAATTATAGAAGACATGTACGCGGGAGTTTGCTCGGGAAACTATGGCCTATATATGTAATCCAGGCCATGAATTACTTGGCCTTTTTCGAATCTTTTTTCTTGCTGCTACTGCTGTTACTGCTCTCGTCCTTCTCTTTTTTCTCCTTCTTCTCAGGCTTTTCCTCGGGATGGTCTTCATAGCTGTGGGAAAAAAATATTCAACTTAATGAAGAAAATAAAATTATTTTGAAAAATAGTACTCACGCAAAGAGCACCTTCAGCTCGCCACGGATTAGGGCTACCAAGAGGGGAGTAGCCATGCAGGCGGGCACCAAATAGAGCAGAGCCGGCTGCGCATGCTTGAAGACGTGCATCACAAAGATCGTCGCGAGGAGACCCAGGAAGTAGGCAACCAGTGTAGAATAGAAGTAGATGCGCGTCTTCCTCTTTTTGCTATCGTCGAAGCGCAGGAGAAGGGCAATAAAGATGCCTGGAATAACGATATCGCCCAAGCCCAACATCGCAAAATTGGAAGCATTCAGGCCATTGTCGAGAATGTCCTGGGGAAAGACTAGTTTGATGGGCGCCTCGAAGCTCTTGGCCACCGTGACCATAACATTTGTGCCAAACACCCAAAAGATATCATAGAAGAACAGGCCACTCAGCAGAATCACGCCCGTCACAAAGTTGTTCAAGTGCAGCATCTCCACACCATTGATGGCAAAGGCCAATCCAAACATATTGTTGGCAATCCAATGCTTCTTCAGCAGATACCACACTCCAATTGCAGACGAAATGATCAGACAGACAATGTCATGCGTGGAAAACTTATAGTTGATGATGTCCTCTTTGGTTTTACCCTCACCCTTGGTGAAGTGTATGTGGAATGGTACTTTTGGCACAACCGCCGGCATTAAAGAGTTAATTACGGGACTCAGTAGATGTGCGAGCGCAATTACTCCGAGCACAAAGAAATAGCCGGTGAGCAACAAGTTGATGTGCACCTTCTGGAAGACCTTGAAGAACATGTAAAGGCCAAACAGCGCTGCGGACGCAATGAGCGGGAAATACATGGCATCCTTTTTGGTCATTGTGTCGGCCTTCTCGCCAGTCGACTGTAAAATAAATAAATATATATATATGTGGTTACGACAGCAAAACATGTTATTTTTAAGTGAAAGTGCAAGTGAAAGCAAATAGAGCGAAAAACAATGGGGAGATAGGGCGACCACCCACCTTTTTTATTTTGTGCAGTTTAACGGAACGTATGGATCCGAATATGATGGGCAACATGGCCATGATGACGAGGCTGCCATACGCCACCGCAATGCCTTCTGGAGTCGATGGCTTCTTTTCGCTGGTAATCGAATCATTTTTCGGGCTCCCGGTTTCGTTTTCGAATATGCCCTTAATCGCATCCTTTACACTGCCAATGACTTCCTCGGCCATTTTGATTGTTGATTATTAGTTAACTATTAGTTTACGTGTAATCTTTAATATATAGTTGCGGTTAATGATTTCCGTTGAAAATCGTTTGGCGAGCGTAACAAAACTTTTTTGACACGCAGCCACACAACAACAACAGCAGCAAACTGACGCACACGTCAACGCTAGGGATGGTCGATAACATACTAATTTATCGATGTGGACTGTTATTGATAAGGTATTCCCATATTTAAGTAAAATACAGTGTATATTTTTCCAAAATTACATTATATTCAGGTGTAATTTTTATTACTATTGTTTAATTATTATTATTATAATGCATTTAAAGTGTGCAAAATAGTTATTGCTAAATCTTTTTTTGATTTGAATAACATTACTGTTAAGCTCAAAATGGCACTATTAACACCTCCTTTCACTGTTAACACGAGTGTTAATCCGTTAGCTTCAAAAAATGAACAGAATTTGAACTTTTTACATATGAATTTAAATTTTTAGTTGTTTATGTGGGCGTCTGCGTCATCCACTGTACGTAGTCTTCAAGCGTTATCGTTTATTCACTCGCTCGCCACACAACTGTCGCTTACTTTATCACAGACTGCAGCCATGTGCGAAATCCCTTTTCTGGCTCTCGAGAAGCAGTCGATGCTCAGTCAACATTCAGATTTCGATGGGCGCACATTAAATTAGAATAAGTGTATTTTTATATGTTTTCGAAAAACTCACTAAATATATGCCACTGTGAACTTGAGAAACAACATGTCGTATGCGATAAAACCGCTGATTTCCGGTCGTGGGCTGCCGATCTTGCTGGTGGGCCTGCTACTCATATCCGTGCCAAGCGCCACTTGTAAGCGTTTAAACATAAACATAAATGCTTATATAAACAAATATTTATTTCTTATCTAAAGCAATTCTTTATTATTAAAAATTACACATTTCATCAGCTAACCCGGGCGATGCCGATGGAAGTGATCCGAAGGTGGGCAATGTCAGCGCACTAGATCGGCTTCATTTAAATTTATTCATTAACTATGACTATAACATCCAACCCACTGTGCTGGGCAAACCAACGAACATAAGTCTTGGTATCTCGGTAAACTATTTAGATATCGATGAGCTGAATGGCAAGATCACGTTACATTGCTGGCTGAGCGCCGTAAGTAAAGATGACGTAGGGAAATATCTTACTTCGGCTTGCCGAAGATTACGTACTCTTGCAGATATCACAGGCTTCCTTTATTTGAAAATTAAAATACCCCTCTGCAAGCGTGTGTGTAACAGATAAAAATAAAAATGTTTACTCGGTTGATTTAACAATGACTGTTTCAATTGCAGCGCTGGGCGGATGAGCTTCGCTCGTGGAATCCGCTCGACTACGAGAACATTACCAAGGTGCATGTGCCAGCGCACAGGCTGTGGAAGCCAGAGATAACACTATTTAATGCTGCCGTCGATGACAACAATTATCTTTCGGAAACTCAAGTGATACTCTCCCATGATGGCAAGCTCCTGTGGGTACCTCCTGCTGTTTACACCGCCTACTGTAATCTTGACATGCTCAACTGGCCTTATGATGTGCAGACGTGCAAGCTGAAAATTGGCACCTGGTCACAGAGCAACATTGAGGCGGCATATGATAAGCGCAGGCCGGCACTTGACTATGATGAGATGGTCCAATCCACCGAGTGGGAGATTGTCAGCGGACAGACGCAATTTGTGCGCCAGGATCATTACAATTATGTGGAGTTTACGTTTATGGCTAAGCGACGCTCTTCAATGTACACTGCGGTCATTTATACGCCCGCCTCTTGCATTGTGATCCTGGCACTGTCCACTTTTTGGTTGCCCCCGCAGATGGGCGAGAAGATACTACTCAATGGCATACTCATCCTATTGATTGGCGCCTTTCTTATGTACTTTGCCCAACTACTGCCGGTGCTGGCAGGGAATACGCCACTTGTGGGTAAGATTGTAAAAGATTTTTTATATATAAATTTGAGAGTAGTAGTAACACGTAGACGAAGACATACATATCCAAAAAATATCAGGCAAAATATCGTTAAGAGTTAAAGATCTTAAATATCGTTATCCAACGCAGATCAAATTAAATTACATTTTTCTTTTGAGTAGATCTCGAAGATTTGACGAGCTAGAAAAAAATTGTATTTCGTATTCAGTTTGTCATACAGGACCAATTAAATTTATTAAAATTCTGTAATAACTTCTCATGCTCCTCTTAAATCGAAGACAAAAATCAATTTTTGTTTTGAAATTTGGAATTGATATTTGGAATGATTCATATTTGAATGCTTACCTTACGCTCTGAGCCAAAAATATATTTGGTAAATGCTTATATTTAAATAACGATTTTAAAAGTTTCTAAAAGGTTTTTAAAAAAAAATATTTTAGAGTGTGAATATAATAGAAAGTTTGCTTTAATATCTTCCACTACTTGTGCTTCACAGTGATATTTTATAGCTCCAGCCTTCTTATCCTGAGCTTATCCACCATTTTTGAAGTAGTGGTGCTCTATCTGGCTACGGCTCAGCACAAGCGTCGTGTACCGGACTGTTTGAAGCGATTGTTGCACGGCAAGCTGGGTACCTGGCTGCTACTCTCGCAGTTCACCAGCGAGGCAGAGTCGCAGTCGAGCCAGGGCAATGGCATTGTCAAGGAGATGGACGACCAATTGTATGACGATCCAGTGTATATTACCAATCCGCTGGACATCAATCCCAGCGAAGAGCCCTCGGCACGTGCTCTGCAATTCGATTGGATGCTGCTGGCCACTGCCGTCGATCGCATTTGTTTCATTACCTTCAGCCTGGTGTTCATAGTGCTGTCCATTGTCTATGCCATCTAGGATTGCATATATATGTATATATCCCAACAGTTCATCCATTTGATCGGGGTGTAATACTACTTGTGTATACTTTATAGATAACTTGTATTTCTATTGCAATTACTATGTATGTGTGTGCTTTTTTTTTATGACAATATTCAATGTGGACTTAGAATTAAATAAATATTATTGAGTTGTTTCAATAGTTTTAGCAGCTGTCTCGTGCAGCAGATTTGGCAAGTCGCTGGGAGATTGGAGCTTAGAATTGCCCTGAATCATACTTTTGGAATTCGAATTATACGAGAGCTGTTTATGTTTTCATTTTTGTAAAGTAGCCAGATGTGATTAATCTTCTCACAAGTTAAAACAACATACCCACATAATCTCTGGTGCTAAAATTAACACTCTTTGTGTAAATTAAGTTTTGCCGCACGAAACTGCTGCTTAAACTACTGGAACAACGCTCCTCGTGTGGAGAGCTCTAAAATTAAAATGTAGGCTTAAAAGCGACAGATTACAGACGATGTAACAAATTAGCCCAGGGAAATGAAGTCCCTTCATTTGTATTGCTTCTTGCGATGCTCCTCGCTGCATTGCTCCATGTTTATCACATACGGAAAAATTACTCAATTAACCCAAATGTAGCTAGAATTAAGCGAAATGACCTTTTTACAGTTAAGTCCAGCGCAAAGACCCGGATGGCTGCTGGAGCGAGATGGAGGCAGTAACCGTTGTCTTGTGCGCAGTGGGTGGTCCTTGCGCAAGTCCTGCATACAACCCTACCCTCTCCCCGACCACATTCCACCCCTCTGATGACCGCACTATAAAGTAACCCTAAACAAATTGGGGTTGTCATTTCAATTAAATGCATTGCTGGGCGGGGTACGCAGCTGATAGGTCGAAGTTGAAGCTACGGATGTCCTGGGTGCTTGCTCGGACGACTGACTGGAGCCGGCGGATGTGGCGACTACTGCTGCATAAGGACCTGGCCCCACAAACACCGGCGGCACCTGAGTGCCAGGCGAGGGCATCGAAGATGCCGTCGAGGGTGAGGGAAATTCCAGGCTGGAACAGGTCGAAGTCGGCGACGTTAGCTCCGCTGCGGCGTGTTGATGCAACAGCTGGGCGTGCGTATGATGCGGATGTGGATGCACATGAGGATGCGAATGATGTCCCAAATGATGCTGCAGATGCTGCGGTGGCATCGTATGTGGAACGCCGCCAGCGGCGCCATGATGATGATGCTTGTAGGAACTAATCATGCTGCTGGTTGGATCACAGCCCTGCGCCTGTGCCTGGCAAGCGGCCATCAATCCATGAAAGTCAAACTTGTAGGCATAACGCTTGCCATGCACCTTCGTCATGATGTTCTTGTCGTAGTAGTAGCTGTAAGGATCAAATAAAAAGAACATTGGTTGTAATGAAGAGTTAGTTAGGATAGTCAAAGATTAAAACACTTGGTTGGTGTGGTTGATTATTATTTAAGAATCAAAAAGTTGACCAAAAAGAAAAAGCATTTATATTTTCTAGTTTTGTCAACATTTTTGAAGAAAATCTCATTATTCCACTTATGGTTCTTATGGCAACAATAATAAGATTATATACCAACATTTTCGAAGATAACATCACCACGAGCTTAATTCTCATATGCCGAGGCAGACAGAATAAGTTTATATCGAGCAGTGTCTCCTTCAATGAGACACACAGATTTGAACACAAAATTCACAACACCTTCTCCACCAAATCTCCAACTTGTTTTGAATGAGTCACCAAGCAGGAATTGGCGTTAAGCGTTGTGAATAGTGAATAGTTGTGGCTGTGTTGCGTCGGCAACCAGTTTGGGGCAAATGGGAAATGCTACTCACCGCAGAGCTCTGCTCAGCTTGTCGTAGTTCATGTTTGGCTTTGCCTTGCGCTCGCCCCAACGCTTGGCCACCTCGTCCGGTTCGACGAGCCGGAATTCGCCCGATTGGCCCTCCCAGGTGATTGAGCTTGCGTTCGACGAATCAGCGAGCAGCTCCAACAGAAATTGCCACAACTGTATCTGGCCGCCCGAGCCCTGGGCGACCAATCGGTGCGAGGCAGCATTCAGCAGCTGATATGGATCTAAAAAATAAGAGACAAAAACATACAAATAAAGCAACAGCTACACACGCTAAGTGAGTGAGAGAGAGAGAGAGAGAGATAGCGAGAGAGATACAGGAGACAGATAGCGAGAGAGAGCCGCGCACAACAAGAGCTAACACATTAAATGAGATTTTCTGGTCAATGGCTGCGACGACGATTGGAGCGGGAGGGAGGAGGATGTGGGATGGGACATCTCGCTAACGTGGCTTGCAAGCGAAATGAAAACACATGAGCCGCCGCAATTCAACAGAAATCAACCACACCAGCACATAAATCCTCCAGTTAGCAACGAGACGAGAAACCTATGGCAAAAGTTTCTCGGACTTGATTTTGGGTTATTCCCGCCATAAGACATGTGCTGCCTAGATCGAGTCTGCTGTAGCTGGCTTCAAGGCTGCACAAGGTCGATAAAAATCCCCCTCGCTTAAAATGTTGTCGGCTGCAGTCACGAAAACAGCCTAACCAAAGGTGACTCATGGTCAAGCAGCGCCCAGTGTTATGTGTATCTGTCGGGAGAAGAGAGCGAGAAGACCGCTGATTTAGGAATTGGCTTCGTCTACTTCCATTGAACTGATGTACAGTAGACGGTCGATAAATTAAACGCTTCCGGATGTGACTCAATATCGCGAAATATTCGAAATATTTGCAAGTCATATTTTGCTACACAAAAATAGATATTTAATGATAAAATTAAATTAAATTAAAAAACTAATTTAATTTAAGAAAATGGGTTTAATCACAACACAATTTGATTGCTTAGAACTAAAAAATAAATAAATTCTGCAGAATTCCTATTTATAAAAGTTTCAACTTGCGATCGATTTTTTCGTTTCTATTCTTATGCCATTTTCGGCCTATATTTCGGTCCGGAAATACCAATTGAAAGAGGTGATTATGAAATCTTTTACATATATGTACCATTGAAGATCATGGAGCTGTGCGTGCCGGCAGCATGCCCATTGAGATGGGGGTGCTGATGATGATAGTGATGTACGGCCGTATGATGATGCGGATGCGAATGTGGATGATGTGTTGCCGTCGGTGCTGGCTGCATGCGCAAACCGAAGCGCCGATTAAAGTCCTCCGAGAGGCGCCACATGACGCCCACATCAACGCTGACGCTCATTTTGCAACTTTGGATGCACTAGAAAAACTTTACAAGTACATATTTTCCGAACAGGCGTCTGTTGGAATATCTATGTTTTGATGTATGCACGAAATTTTATTTAATTTTTGTACATGAAAAAATTGTAGCGTTAAATCACGTGATTCCGAATCGTCGATATTATTAATAACTTCATTTTTTCCCATTAGTATTTTTCTACGGAATTGACCTTGTTTCTGCTGCGTAAGTTTGTTTATGCTTTTTTTGGGTTTTATTAAACGAATCACGATAATATGTAGTCGATTTGTTATTTGTAACTTTATTTATCTTTTTTTTTTTAACTTGCCACGGAAAAAAGTATATGCGTAAAATTTCTTAAATAATTCTCTAACAATATTATTTATATTTGAATATAACTTTTCGTGTTACATTATGATTTTCTCAAATTAGGTAAAAATTATAACGGAATATATTTGATTTTCAAGTTGCATTATTTTTTATTTATTTATTTATTTTAACCTAAATATTGAAACGGTGGACAAACAGATTTATTTTTAACTCTATGTTGTTGAGGGTACCAGCGTAAATGTGAACCGTTCCGAGCTAACTCCGTGTGTCAACTAAAACCAAACAGTGCAACGCATCATCAGCTATATATACAAATATATATACCTTGTATGTATTGTTATAATAACACGAGCGAATCCGAGGAGCAGCTCACCTGCGCAGCTGGTGGTAAATAATGCCGTAGCTTCGGCTTCGGTCCGAAAAAGTCGCAAAGTCAGAGATTCACAAAGGGACACGTGCAGCCACTCAACCCTCTGGCACGAGCGGCGAGACGAGGGTTGGGGGCTTTGTGGGTTGTGCCACAGAAATTTCACGCTATAAGCTGCGCCAGAACAACATGTAATCCTCTTTGGCATAAAAAACAAATCAATTAAATTGGCAGACACAGTTGCTCTTTAACATACGCCAGCCGAGAGCGCCAAATCGCAGGAAGGATGCGACGAATTGAATATTTTCCTGTGCCAGCCCCCAACTACCAGCTCCCTCCCTCTGCCAACCGGCACCCAACTCCAAGATGACCACCCGCAGCGCTGTTGTCACTGTGACTCCAGGACTCCCAGGCTGGCGACTTTTGCCTCTGGGCTCTGGCTTTGAGGCCGTGACTTTTCTGACTTGGGATTATTTTGATTTTATTATTAGATGCCACATCCTGTGAGAAATTATCATATTTACATCGTTTATTATTAAGTTCATCACTCGAAAAGTAAACACCACTCCCCCTCCCTTACCAACCACATCCCTAACACACCCACCCTTACTTAATAACTGTCTTGGCAGCCAACAAAAAGTGTTGCATATTTTGCGGGGCGTTTCGCAAAGGCATTTTCCAAGCGATTTACGTTTATGAGTGAAAACTTTGTAAGCCACTCGCTTAGTTAAGAATGCCCCGAGTTGACAGGTACAAGAATATATATAGCATATATTTTTATAGCGGCAAGTATTTATCTATAATTAAAAGCCAGCTGATAAGTGGGAGAAAGTGACTAAGCAACAGTAATCTTTAAGCACTTTAGAGATGGGCATGAGTCGTGTTTGGTTTCGTGACACGAACTTGCAGCACTCTTCGCGATTAACTAGAGTTAAAATGGTTTATTCCATGAATAGATAAATCAAAAAATGACAAAGCATTTAAGTCTATTTTAAGAGCCCCATACTAAAATTCCCCTTCTACTTCCGGTTTGATAGTGCGCAAACACCGCATAAGATTACTAAGTAAAATAAAAATATAAATTGGTTGTTATAAATTTAAGTAATAGAAAGCAATAACTTATACTTTATAGCTAGATAACAATTTATAGAGCTTGGTAGAATACATTATTTTAAATTTAATTATAATTACAGTGTGATCATATAAATTCAACAACTATATATTATTATTCTGGCACTAATTAAACTGAATTATTGAAAAATTAATAATAAATACAATGTATTTACATATGTAAATTTAACCATTATATTTTATTATTTTTGCACTAATTACTTATGTATTTATTGTTTACAGCAAAAATACCGACATTTTTAATTGTTGAGTGTGCGTCCTTGCAATTGAAGGATCTTGTTCAGGTCGAGCTTGAAAAAGGACAAGTAGTCCATCTCTACATAGCAACTGCACACATGCCGGAACCCCTTCCCTATTCCCATTAATTTCATGCCCTTATCAATGGCAGGGAACAAGGCGTGTGGGTGCGTGTGTGTGTGTGTGTGGGGGTGTGAAAAACAATCAATGCAGGACATAACTAACGTTTCTATCAGCACCTCAACATCTTAATCAGTTGCTATTAAGTTGAATCGAATGGTGCTGGGAAAGGATTCAATTGATGCTTGACCACAAAGAAAAGACTCGCACCTCGACCTATGTCCTGGCTCTAAACGTGCCGCTGGGAATACGACGTGCAGCCAATTTACAAGCAGCACCAATCTGGACACATCAGATTTATGTGGGCATAGATAAAACTGAAACCTTTACTCACTTGGCTCGTTGTCATTGAGCATGGGACTCGTTTCGCGTCCTGTGGCATTGTATAGACTTAAGGCGAAATGTTTGGCTAGGAGTATGCCACCACGTCGCGACCCAGCACAGACCCAGAAATCCGAGCGACTCAGTTCGCATAGCTCTTTGCCATCCTTGGGAAATCGTGTGATATCCGGCTCTGGATCGATCTTTAGTATGCGTGTCAGCCATTTCACCCAGCTGGCAATATCATCTGCGCTCCAGGCATGCGGATCCACAGGCACCACAGGCGTCTCCGCACTGCACTCCTCATCGGAGTCGTGGGTGGGTATCGGTGTTGGCGGGGAGGTGGGAGTGGATGCAACCGGCGGTCCCGACGCTGGCAACCATGAGCTCTTGCTTCTGCTTCCACTACTGCGGCAGCTGCTGTCACTGCTGCCGTTACTGCTGCTGCTGCTACTGCTCTCAGATGAGTCAGAGTCGGAGCTGGTTGAATCAGAGTCAGAGGATGTGCTGTTGCTGCGTCTCCGCCGACGACGTCGAGAATGCTTCTCCTTTTTCTCCTCCGGTGCATCCAGCGTCTTTTCTGTTTCATTGGATTCCGTTCTTGTGTTTTGATTGGCGGATTCTCCGATACTTTTTGATCGGTTTGCATCCTGTTGCATGGCATTAAAGCTCAGTACCTGGTTTGACCTTACAACGCACAGGATTTGGTTTTGTGTTTGACTTTGGTTGTGGTTACACAGAATGGCCATGTGGAACTTACACTTGTGGCACACACACACACTATCAGCTGCAGTTGGCACTTTTCCGCGTCATTGTTATTGTTAATATTTGAATGCAGGGAAAACACTTTATTTACGGATATTGGATTTATTTAAATCGTCCGGTGATTTACACAGTATTTTTTTAAATGCATACTTTACACTCCGGTGTCTTGGAAATTTTATTATGCATATTTAATAGTCAATTTTAAAAGAATTATAACGATTCTGGATTTTTTCGATTGTTCACACTCAGATCCGTTTAGGATTCAAAAAGTTGTCGGGTGATTCACACAATTTTGAAATGCTCGCGCACTTTAAAGACCGGTGTTTATGAAAATTGCAATGTTGTTGTATTTAAATATGTAGTTGTCACAGTGGAAAGCTCTGTGGAAAATTCTTAATATTCGATGGAAAAGTGCGAGAACTTAATAACGGTTATTGGCCGGCTAATATACGATACGCGATCATTAATCGCTGCCCGAGCAAAGCCATCCGCACAGGTTCGCTTGTGACCAGTTAATGATCAGCAAATATGAACGACGATAAATTCATGACGAAGTCAATGCGTCAAAGCTTTCGCTCACAACAACAACAACAGCAACGGCGGCGGCAATCTCAAACGCTTGCTCTCCCTCCAGCTCTCTCTCTCTCGCTCTCGCTCACTCGATCAGCGCAACCGGTTTTTGTTTGCGAAATTTTATATGGGATCGGAAAAAGCTTGCGTCTGTGCGACTTCGACCCTCATACGTTCGCTTAGTCGTTCGGTAAACATGACGTAGTTAAGAGACGACTTTGACCGGCTCGGCTGGTGAGTCACCCACCAAGCTGGCGAAGTAATCGCATACAAAGCGTGGAAAACGTGTCATGGAGTTCCCCAGGCACACAGGTTTTTTTTAGAGCCACATAAATAAGGGTATTGCACACTACAATCTATCGGGACTATTCTGGGTATAACATTTTTTTTATTTTATTTTTTTTATAAGAAATTATATATTATAATAACTATATATTCTTATTTTATGGGTATTTCCATTAGATGGTCGACCGGGATCAATGTTTAAACCCAAATCTATTTTTATACATGATTCAAAATTATATTTGAAGGCGTTCATCATAATATTTTTAAAGAAAAGAAGGCGTGTACAAAAAAAACTTATATTTTTTTAAAATCTATTTTTGTTTAATTCACAACATCCACATTATTTTGACTGCATCTGTATTTGTTTCAGTGGACCACATGCAATGCAATAACAACAGCACATGGCTTGTGGTTGACGGGTGTGCGGGGACCGGGGGCTAAGGTCGTTTGGCTGGCTGTTGAATAAGTTCATTCATTCATATATTTGCTCGCTCTCTCGCTCGTTTGGCCCCGTCATCATTCCTAGAAATGAGCAATGAGTCTTCAATACGATCTCTCTCTTTCGCTCGTTCTCTCTGTCTCCCTCTGTCGATCTCTCTGGCGCCAAGTTTGCGGTTCATTTTTGGGCATTACTTTATTGGTCGCCTGCCCGAAGACAACAACTGACGCGTTGCTTGTTTTGTATTGTTGCGGCGGCTGCTGCTGCTTTTCGCCCATTCATGGGAATCGTGCATTACGCGTCCAAAATCCAAAGCATTTGCGAAGCTCTCTACACTCTGAAAAAATAGGGTTTTCTCGCGAACTTTGTTCAAATCTGTGGTTTAATGTAAGAACTTTCAGATTTCTCTGATACGCCTTTAGTTTGTAAGGTCTAGATAAAATCGAATAAAAGACATGCTTATAAAACTGTATTATCTAAATGAAGAGTTAAAGTTCTCAAATTGACAATAGATAAAAATTGATGTATTTTAAGCAATATTCAAGTATTCATTAGATTTTTCGCTGAGTGTACAATTACTATTTGGTATATTGTAGTATTTGAACAGGCGCAACAAATAGACGATTGCTCTATTGAAATTATTCGAATTCAGCCCGCGCTTCCGAGAAACAATTGTGATTTCATAGTTGAGGCCGCATTAAATGCAAGTGATTCATACCTTTCGGCTGCCCCGGTTGCCCGGCCCTTCACTTCGTTCACTCTCAGATAAGTAAGTGTATTTATTTTGGTTTTCTGCGAGGGAGATAAGATTTGATATATCTGATGACCTGTTGTTTTGTTTTGCAGCGAGCTTTTACGCGCTCAACGTAAAATTCATTCATACTCTCGCTGTCTCTTTGTATGTGTGTGTGTGTGTGCGTGTGTGTGCGTGCTTGTTGTGTGTGTTAGTAAAAGCTTTATGTGATCTGACGAAATTCCGGATTGCTCATTCATAACTTGACTATTGATAATTATCGTCATAATATTTATACTAATTATTCTTTCTGTGGGTTTTCTTAGTTTTTTTTTTTGCTTATATCACGCCCATTGAGACACTCAATGTGTAGAGTATATTTGTATACATATATTATTGAATGGATCGGAAAGTTGAGATAGGCATGTTTGCTTTATTCATTGTAAACATTTTTCAACTCAAAAAATGTTTTAGCGTTGTTTATCTTTGTGAAAATTGTTGAAAATCGCAAATATAGTAAATACTAATTGAAAATTAGGTTGAATTCATAATGAAGAACATTTTAACGCTCATAACTTTCACTAGGTGTTCGGAATTGAAACAAATCTAGATTAAAAGGGATTATTTGAGTAGATCATAATATGTGTTGAATATGGGTTGACTAGGTCTACAGATTAAGTTTATTTGAATAAATCATAATATGTGTTGAATATAGGCTGACTAGGTCTACAGATTAAGACAGCTCCTCGCGTTACTCATTGCAATTGCTGAGTGTGGGACCTATAATTAGCGTCAGTTTAATGGAGTTCCTCTCTGATTTCCTCGTCATCAGCTTCGTCATCGCTGGTCGCCGTTGTAGTTGTTGTCATCGTTATAGTTGTGGCTGCCGTTGCCGTTGTGGAGGCGGTTACTTGACGTCCTGAGTTCCAAATTAGATCAAAGTCCAAATCGCATTCCTTGGCTACGCGCTGAACCAAAGCTCTATCCAATAAACCGGAGGCACTCCATGAATTGTCCTTAACGGCCAGTTCCTTGAGTGCACGTCCCGCCTCAGGAAACTGTTTGGCGTAGACCAGGGCACGCACAAGCATGGCCAGAATGTGGGAGTGACGAATGGGCGGCTGCTCGGGTTTAACTGTTGAGGTAATTGGAGTGTAAACAAGGTTTATTAGAACTAAATGCAGGCATTTGACCAAAGACTACGTATGGAATGAGTTTCTTTTATGTCTAAAAATGTTTCACATGAACTTGGAGCAACTTACTCAGCATGGTGCGACAGGAGCCAATAACGGCCTGATTATCACCGGCACGCAGCGCCTGCTGCATCTCCAGGATGCTTCTGACGTCTGCAACTGTTCGCTGCAGATTGTTGTAGGCGTGCTGGGCGTGGCTTAGCTTCTCCAGACACTTGGATGCCTCCTGCATGGCCGTCAGAGCCTTCTCATAGTCCTGATATTCCTCAATCTCGATCTGAGCGCAGATGGCATAAAAATTAGCCAACGAATCATAAGCCTGTCCCTTGCTATAAAAGCTGACGATGTGCTTGAGAATGCCCGGATCACTCTGCCAGTCCAGAGCCTGCAGATAGTTAGCCGCCATGATGTAGATCTCACGCTGTCGCGACATCGAGGCAAAGAAGATGATCTTGTCGGTGTTGCCCGACTTCAGCAGGGATTTCATGGCTCTCACTTTATCACCCGCCTGGGTGAACTTTTTGGTGGCGCTATGATAGTCACCCTGCTGCTGAAGCAGCTCACCCAGCTGGATGAGAATACCAGTGCGTGTGAGCTCTTCAAAGTCCTCCTTGCTAGGCGTTAGCATATCAGCTAGTTCCTCGGTGACAGGTACACCCTTCTCCAGGCAAATGCCCAGTGCGCGCTCCAGATGCTTGGTCTTGGCCAGCAGCTGGACAGCCTTTTGATACTGCTCAATGCTGGCGAAGAAATCAGCACATCGATTAATTAACTCCGCATCTGACTCTGCATTCAGTTCGCTGGCTATAATCTCGAGTATTTCCGGCTGCTGCGACTCAAATGCCATTTCCAACGCCTTGTGGAGCATGCCCGCCCGATGGTATAGCTCTACGGCATACTTAAAGTTACCGCACTCCTCAAAGTAAGCAGCTGCAATCGCTTTGTCCCTGCTTCGAGAGGAACTGGCTACCGTCCAGAGCTCCTCCTGAAAGTCGTTCTCCTTGCAGATGCGTATCGCATTGCTAAAAGTCTGGGCGCGCGTATAGAACATTATCGCCTCCTGGAACTTGCCCACATTCTCGTAGTGTCTGCCGAGATGATAGCAGGCTGCCCGATCTCCAGACTGCCGAGCTATCGCATCTGCTTTCGATATTTTGCCCAGATAACAGAGTATCTTAACCTGTGAGAAGTTTATAAAAATAAATAATTGAATACATCACGTAAACGGATTTAATTCTAAAAAAATTCTTGGGTTGGAGATGTGTCTACATATTCACAACTTCATATTTACCTGCGAGAACCAATCCTCGGCTTTGCTGTAGACTGCCAGAGCTGCATCCATATCCCCAGAGCTCTCCACATACTGGCCCCACCACTTGAGCAGCTTCGGATCGCTGGTCGTTTGTATATAACGTTTCATGGCCATGGGGTTCTCCAGCAATAGTTGTGTGATATTCTGCACCGGATTCTGGGTCTTCTCGTAGAACTCCAGAGCACCCTGGATGTCACCACGATCGCGTAGTGCTTGCGCCTTCTGGTAATAAGTGTGCTTCAGATGTATTCGATCCTCGGATTCCGCTACTATGAGTGCTTCATCCAGTTGTCCGGTGGCTTGGAGTAGCTTGTTGAGGAGATCGAAACGTTTGCAGCGTTTGTACAGCTGTTTGGCTTCCTCGATCATGCCCAACTCGATGGCGAGTACTGCAACTTTGGCCTCCGGTTCGAGATCATCATCTTCCATTGCCTGCCGCAGGGCACGCACCGAACGCGCCTGCTCCAAGTGACCCATACACACCTTGGCCACATCCAGACGACTTGTGTGCACGCACATCTTGGCCAGATTTGTCCAAATAACTTTCGACTGGATTGAGCGGACGCAGCGAAAAGCCAAATCCATTTGACCCTCAGCGACATGCAAACTGAAGTTGAGCACCTGTCTCCTCGTGTTGGCATCACATTGCTGCAGATCTGCGAAATCCTTCAGCGGGTGGTCCTTCACCGTATTCACCTGTAGGCAGACAACGCTGGGCACACACAGATTCAACAGCTGAGCGCCGGCAGAGAGATCCTGAGTTTCCAGCACATTCAGTTTGCCTTCACTTTTCTCCGAATAGAACATGACGAGCACCTGGGATTCCACATAGTGAGTGGGTTGCTGGCGACATGGTTTTTGTGTCAACATAATCATCGATTTAATCTCGACGGCCATCAGCCGTGGCTCCTCCGTGTCCCAGACTATGCGGACAGGCAAACTTGACTTGGCGCCTGCATCTTTCTCCGTTTCCTGTTCGTCCTTGCCCAGCTGATGTGCGAAGAGATTGTTACGCTCAAAGTCCCAGCAGTAGACGGTAGCGCAGGGCGTAAAGCTGCTATTGGCAATGACCAGTGCCAGGTGACTACCCAGACTATTGCACTTGGCCAAAATGAATTCGCCAAAGTCATCGAATATCTCGTGACCCGATTTGCTGGGAAACAATAGCTTGGGATCATGTCGGGTCACATCATAGGCTTTCACATAACCATTCATGGTAAATACGGTCAAATAGCAGGCTGTCAAATCCATTCCAATGATCTTGCCCTCAATATCATTGCCGAGAATGCGGTGCAGAACGACGCCTCCAACGGAATAGATGACAATATCGCTGCTGGTCAAACAGAAGATGTTCTGATTGTGCAGACAGATAGTCAAACACTCGGCCTGAAACGTTTGCATGAGCTTCACATTCAGCGCCGGGGAGCTCTTCACGGAGGCAGTGGAGCCAGCGCCCGATGCCTCTAGTATTTCATCAAACTCATCCAAACTCTTTTCGATCTTCTGCAGGCTGTATGAGGAGATGGAGCGACCATTGCTCACAACCAAGCTGAGTTCGTTGAGAGCCAAGGCTGTTACTGCAAAATCCGCTTGCACCGTGCAATGTCGTCCGCTGCAGTGCGTCAGTTGGACACTCTTGGCGGAGCACTGGAGTGCCCATAAGGTGCGAGTGTGACTCGCCAGTAGTGGCTGTTCCTTGAGCATAAAAACACTCGACAAACAATTGACGAGAATGCAGGGCTTCGTTAGCTCATTGTAGCCCCAGGTGCAGTTCTTGACGGCGCCCTGTCGCGACAGCGTTGATATGTTACCCAACTGCCAGGCATCCTCGGGAGCGCTGACAAAGCAGCTCACCGAACGCTTCCATGTATACAGATTGCCTAGATTCGTTGCAGCGCACAGCGTTTGATTGCTGGTGCTGTAAGCGAGGCAGGTGAAAGATTCACCGGTGGAGAGCTTCGAATATTTGGACATCTTCCTGGGCAAGTTATTAACGTTGCCCTCGCTACTGCTCTCCTGGCTAAAGAAGGCATTATTGTTGGACGAAGAGGTGGCTGTCATTACTAGATTGCTCTGACTAGACGACATCGAGGAGCTCATGCGAGCCAGGCTGTAGCTGGGTAAATTCATCTTAAGCAAATAATTATCACTGCGTTCGATGTCCCAAATGCGCACCGAAAGATCGCCAGTGATGATGGCCAAACTGTTGCCTGCCCAGGCAATGGCACCACTTTTGTTAGTGCCACGCCCACTCAGCTTGACGCGATCCAGCTCTGTCAGAATGCCCGTGGATTCCACAAGGTACAGCGTGATGGTTAAGTCGTCCATCAGACAGATAACTGCATCTCTAAAGAAAATATATATATTTTTATCATGGCTAGATAATTTCCTAATCCACATGTTCCTTACGCTTATTTCCAAGCCTTTCACTTACTTTTTGGGATGCCACAGCATCTGCAGAATGGATGGCTGATGGGGGCCGCTCTTCATCACCTCGGTACAGGTGCCGCCTTGATTTATGTAGTAGGCGACACCGCCCTGCGTGCACGCATAGAAGCAATGATTGTCCCGCACGCCCGCATGGCCACGTGCGGCGGTGCGCGGCCGCCAGTTGGTGAGCGTGTCCAGGGCATTCTCATCTCCAGCTACCGCTGCCTTGGCCAAAGTGGCCATCTCCTCGCGCACCTCGCTCTCAACGGTGCGGCGAAAGCAAATCAGCAGCAGAGCCTCGCGCAGATCATGCGAGAACATGGTCAGAAACTGGTATTGGCCATCACAGCGCCAACCGGTAACCAATCCCATGGCATCCGCTGTGACCATGCGGCCGCCTTGTTCGCTGAACTCCAGGAGCACAATGGGCGCCTTGTGGGGACCACTAACGGTGGCGAACTCACGATGTCCGGCAAACCACACATGTATATCGCCATGCTCCCAACCTGTGGCCAGGAGCGCCTTCTCCGGATGCCAACACAGAGCCGTTGCCTGAGATGTGGCATGAACTGGATATGTGACATCCCGTTGCGGTTCACCCTGCCGTCAAATATTGATAATAAACTCCTATTTCATTTAATTTGGTGCTTGTTAACTTACCGTATCCGCGAAAATGGTGACACTTCCGCCACGTTCGTGACTGTAGGAGGCCACGGCAAAGAGGGGTTCATTTGGATGCCAGCTGCTAATGGTGCTCACCGCATCCGAGTCCAGGAACTCGATTTTTGTATCAAAATAGAGAGTCATCTTTGAGAGTCATGCAATTCAACGCGGCGCAAAAGTTGTTTTCTTTTTCTTTAGCCGCTGACCAAAACAGGCAACGGTTGCCATGACAATTGCTCCTGTTCCTTTGTGCACCTTGCTCAATTTTTCCAGCATTTTCGCAGCCCTGGATTGTATGGCAATTATTTAAACATTCTAGAAATTCTTCAACAGCGATTATTTCACAATTACAAAACTAGTTATCAGATTTACGGTTGGTCGCCCCTTTTCAATTCTACGCACCTGATCACATAAAACCAATTACACTATGCAACCAAAACTTATGTACGACAATATATTAAGTTTAAGTGCTCTGCCAATTTTCCTTTATTATGCAACCTCAATAATAACAATTTCCAAATGCTATCTTGAAAAACTCCGGAATTGTAATGTGCTTAAGCCACAAACTTGTTGGGAAGTGTTGCACTGCAAAGGTCACTATTTACACACACTCACAGATCCACGTACGCCAAAGTAGAGAGCAGAGCCACACGCATATTGGATAAAATTATGTATGTATGTGTGTATATGTATGCGAAATTACCGGCGAACAGAACAACAAATATTTCTCTATTGCGACGCAGTCGAGAAACAAACAGTTACTCATAGTGAGTCGCTGGAATAGCAACACACCACACGAAAATGTCTGAGGAAAACGGAGCTGCAAATGCATTAAAAATTGCCGGTGCCGTCATCTTGCCGAATCTCGGCGGCTTGCTCGGCGGCTACGTGACACGTAAAAATCTTAAGAATTGGTATGCGAATCTAAACTTTCCCACATTCAGGCCGCCCAACTGGGTGTTTGCACCGATGTGGACAACACTGTATTCTGGCATGGGCTACGCATCTTACCTGGTGTGGCGCGATGGAGGCGGCTTCCAGGGTGATGCCCAACTGCCGTTAGTTGCATACGGCACACAGTTGGCACTGAACTGGGCGTGGACACCGATATTCTTTGGCAAACACAACATCAAAGGCGTAAGTTGAGCGGTACAGTCTAGAGAGTGCTATTCCTTATCTCTATATGAATATCACGCACAGGGGCTTATTGAAATTGCTGCGCTGACTGCGGCGGCTGGTGCCTGTGGCGTAATGTTCTACAAAGTCAATAAGACGGCCGGTCTTATGTTTATTCCCTACATGGCCTGGTTGGGATTTGCCACGGCCTTGAACTATGCCATGTGGAGACTTAATCCGGAACCGGAGAAGGCTGAGCGAAAACCCGAGCATGCCAGCTAAGGGTTAATAGTTTTTTTTTGCATTTTTTAATTTGTTTATTTTTCAATAAAAAAATGTAATAGTCACAAAATGAAAACATATCGGCGTATTTGATAAACTGTAAAGTTGCGTGCGCAGCTGAATGTCAATCGTTCTGCTTCTTCTTTCTATGCACCGATCGTTACTATTTGAAAATGCACTGAAACCATTTTAGTTGCCTTGGGGGGCAGGAGCCGCAGCAGCCGCAGCTGGGGGGGTCGTTGGTGTGCCTGCCTTCGGGGAGGCCGCCTTAGGCGAAGCGCCTGCTTTGGGTGATGGCGTCGACTTGGGTGATGCCTGAGAAACAGGTGTATTTGCAGGCGTCTTTGGTTTGCCATCATTCGCTTTTTGCTGTTGTTGTTGTTGTTGCTGTTGAGGATTATTCTTGGGTGGCTGCTGTTTGGGCGGCGATGCCTTTTGGTTGCCTTTGCCCTGCTGTTGTTGCTGCTGCTGGTGCTGCTGGGCGGGTTTTGGGCCTGCAGGCTTGGCAGCCGTCTGCTTTTGCTGCTGCTGCTGCTGGGGTTTGTTGCCGGCTTGCTTCGGAGCTTGTTGTTGTGTCTGGCCAGTCTTATGCTGCTGCTGCTGCTTGGACTTCTGGCCTTGATCTTGTTTTTTTCCATTTCCTGGCTTTTGTGCTGGAGCTGCTGCAGCAGGTGCGGAGGCAGGAGCCGGGTCTGGAGATGGTGTGGCTGCAGCTGGAGCAGAAGCTATGGCTGCCGCAATTGCAGCTGGAGCTGCTGCAGCAAGTGCAGGAGCTTGTGCTGGTGCTGCTGCTGCAGGAGCTGGTGCTGGTGCTGGTGCTGCTACAGCAGGAGCTGGTGCTGGTGCTGCTACAGCAGGAGCTGCAGCAGGCACAGAAACTGCGGCAGCTGGCGTAGGAGCAGAAGCTAGAGCTGTTGCATAAGCTGGTGCTGCTGACGCTGTAGTAGGTTTAGGAGCAGTAGCATCTGCAGCAGGTGCAGGAGCTGCTGCAGCCGGTGCTACAGCTGGTGCTGCTGCAACAGGAGCTGAAGCAGGAGCTGCTGCAGCTGGCGTAGGAGCAGAAGCTGGAGCTGTTGCAGAAGGAGAATCTACTGGTGCTACTGCAGTTGTAGAAAGAGCAGGAGCTGCTGCAACCAGTGCAGAAGCAGAAACTGCGGCATCCGGTGCAGGAGCAGAAACTGCGGCAGCCGGTACAGGAGCAGGAGCTGGTGCCACAGCAGCTAGAGCAGAAGCTATTACTGCTGCAGCCGAAGCTGGAGCTGATACCTCTGCAGCTGGAGCATGAGCTAGAGCATCTGCAGCCGGTGCAGAAGGTGGAGCATCTGCAGTCTGCGCAGGAGCTGCTGCAGCCGGTGCAGGAGCTGCTGCAGCCGGTGCAGGAGCTGCTGCAGCCGGTGCAGGAGCTGCTGCAGCCGGTGCAGGAGCTGCAGCAGACGGTGCAGGAGCTGCTGCAGCCGGTGCAGGAGCTGCAGCAGACGGTGCAGGAGCTGCTGCAGCCGGTGCAGGAGCTGATGCTGCTGCAGCGGGAGCAGGAACTGGAGCTGCTGGAACAGAAGCTGCAGCTGCTGCAGGTTTCTGCTGTTCTTGCTCCACAATCTTAGCCTCCGCTGGCGGCGTCACTTGCTTGGCTGGTGGGGGAGTCACTTGCTTGGGAGATGTCTGTTTAGCCGGCTGTGCTGATGCCTGTGGCGTGCCAGCTTTTTTCTGTCCAGGTTTTTTCTCAGACTGCTGCTTTGATTCTTCTTTGATGACCTGAGTTGCCGGAGCGGCAATTTCTGCAGGCTTTGCCTGTTTCTGCTCCTGCTTCTGCTGTTCTACAATGGGCTTAGCTTCAGCTGGCGAAGTCACTTGCTTTGCTGGTGGTGGCGTCACATGCTTTGGTGTTGCCGACTTGGCTTGCTGTGGAGCGTTCTTTTTTGGGCTAGCTTCCTTTTGCTTCGCTTCTGCTGGTTTCTGCTGAGGCTCCTGTTTGGGAGCAGATGTTTCCGCTTTTACCTCAACTTTAGCTGGAGTTGCAACTGCCGATGGTTTCTGATCGGCAGCTGGAGCAGCAGAAGTTGGGATATCTTTCACTTCGGTAATATTCTCCACTTTTTGCTCTATTTTCTCTGCAACTGGAGCTTGAACTGCTGGCTTTGGTGGCTCAGCGGCGACAATTTGAGCCAATGTTTGAACAGCCGGCGGCGTCTTCACCTGAACAGGAGCAGCGACGGGAGTCGGAGTGGGTGGACTAGGCTGTACTGCTGGCAAGGGCTGAGCATTGGGCTCCATTGGCTTCGACTGCTCTGTTTTGGGTGCCTCTGACTGTTTTTCAGGTTGTTGTTTTTGAGGTTCATCTGTCTTTTGAATATCCACAGCATTTGCTGGTGGTTTTTGCTCCTCCTTAGCTACTTGCTTGGGCTGTGCTTGGGGAGAAACTGCATCGGGTTTGTTTTCATTCGGTTGCTCTTTGGTGGGCTGCGCTTCCGGCTTATTCTTCTTCTCCACTTGCTCTTGTGCCTTTGGATGAGGTTTCTTGTTATCCTGCTTTTCCTTTGGCTTTTCATTATTTGGCTTCTTGTTGGCTTCATTTTGCTTTGGTTCCTGTTGCTGCTGCTGTTGTTTTTTGCCCTCCTGTTTTTGCTTTCCTTGCTGCTGCTGTTGCTGCTGCTGCTTGTTATCCTTATTCTCCTTATTCGATTTCTTGGTATCCTTGGGTTTCTCAGGTGCGGGATTTGCCTGCTGCTCCTGCTGTTTATTATTTTTCTTATCGACAGCTGGAGCCTGCTGCCGCTGCTGCTGCTGTTGCTTGTTGGCCTCCAACTTGGCCACCGCATCGAAATCATCCACCAGCATGGGCACATCATCATCCTCCTCGCCATTATTGGCTGCTGATGGGCCGCCACTTTCAGGGCTCTTCTGATTATTCGACATGGTGTTGGCATACATGCGCAGCTGGACGACTGTCTCCTGGCCGAGCTGAGGCAATATCTCTGGGAGCATCTCGACAATCTTCTTCGTCTCGCCATGACCTGTTACTGCAAATGTATTTGCCGAGAGCGAGGCCTGAGCTTTCGGATTATTAAAATGTATGACTGTTAGATCATCCTTGATAATGTTGACCTCCTCGATGCCGGGTATGGTGCTCACGGAGAGCTTCTTCAGTGAGCTTTGCAGCTTCTTGTCATCGGTTGCGGCCGTCTGGTGCATGACCTTCTTTTTGCGACGGGGCGTTCCCTTGCCACCAATGCGCACCTGCGACTGCAGCCGCTTAAGTTTCTCCACATTCATGTTGGTTATAAGCTATACACTATAGTCGATAAATCGAATAGATATAAATATAAGTAAAAATATGTATTACATAAAATGTGGAAATGTGTGTCGAAGAAGACAATACCTCAGATATTCGCAAAGAGGCGACAAAGACGATGGCGAATACGACGTGCAACTCCAATGGCGAAATGCGAATAAATGCAGCCAGGCAACCGATCCACAAGCAGCCGGACCCCAACACACGTTAGCAGCGCTGCTTTTATTAATAACGCCGAACTGCGCGAATTTCCTCTCGCCAGCTTTATTTTTGTTGTACTAGCAATTTTTTGCATTTATTTTTCGTTTTTGAAATACGCCTCGCGGAAAACGAAACAACATAAAAATGTTGCTGCCGAATCGCGGGTAACTTATAAATAGCCTCGAATCTCTGTGCGAGCCTCCGGCAGCTGGTCCCGCTGCTGTTGATATTTGTTTAGTGTTTCGAGTTCTGTGTTGTCGCAGAGTAGCGAAACTCGGCGTGTGGCTGCGTTATAGTTGTGCCAAACACACACACATATAACAAGTCAAACACACACCACACCGCAATCGAAACACACACAAATCCCAAATCCAAAGCGAGTTTGTGTCCTCATCGGCTGTTGAACTATTGACGACACACTGGACTCTCGCATTTGGCTCTCGAGGCAGTGAGTCAGAAATAGAAATGCAAACCATAAACTTTTTCTGCTGAGAGTGTATAAATGATATATTTATATATATGTATATACTCGGATCGTTTCACAAATAACTTAAGAACATAACAAGATAAATCTTTTTCGATTTCACGAATTTTTTATACCCTATCATATTTATTTCCTGTTTCGTGCACATTGTGGTTATTGTGTTAGGATCATTAATAACATCAAAATTAAAGTAAATGGTAGACTGTTTGAAGTGGACGATTAGTTCACATTCAGATCAGCTCATAACCCATAATGGCTTACACACATTTAATGACCAAACAAAAATACACTCTGCAAGGGTATCAAAAATTCACAATTTCGCACCCACTTTGTTTTGAGATAAATATTATATAGCTGCTTATTTGTATCTTAATTTCATTGCTGCTCAATGATAAATACTTAACAAGAGATGGAATATAGGAGAGAGTGAAATACACTCAGAAGATACTCAAAGTGGCTGCTGATCCTTTGCCATATGAGCTGCAAAATTGTATAACTTCTTAATGTCCGATTTGGCGCATGCATCGTAGATCTGCTGATGCATTTCCTGCTCTCGATGAATAAGCGGCTCAATGGCCGTGAACCTTTCTTGTTCCGCCTCCAGCTCGGCCAGCATGGCCAGATTCTGTGCAGAGCAATGAAAGTGAGTAATGGTTAGACGAAGGTCGGTTTTAAATTAATCCGGACTAACCTGACGGTAGCGCAGCTTAAGTTCTTCCATTTTTGCTGCCTTTGCTTCCTCCTCGGCAGCGGAGAAGTTTTGTTCCAGCTCAAAGTCCTTGATGTTCAGGACATGCGGCGGAACCTCAAAGTAGGTTTTGTCCAACTCATACAAGCGATCTAGTCTAGCCTGAACTGATTTCAGCATAAGATCTATGACTGTGTCCTTTTGCTCATTGAGCAGCAAGGACGTGGCAGGCGTTTCAATCTTCATAATGATCGATTTAACAGCTTTGCCAACGAGCGCTTGCACCAGATTATCACCTTGGGGAAAAAACAATACAATAATTTTAAGCTACGCAGTTCACTTGGTGCAACAATGCATGCAACATACGCTCCGCAGAAATTTGTTCAGGCGTAAAATTGAAGAACTCCAAATTATAGGCGCTTTGATCAAAATTCATTTTGTTTTATCTTTAATTTTTGAGAACAAACAAATATGATGCTAAAATTTGCGCGAATCGCT
This sequence comes from Drosophila kambysellisi, assembly GCA_035042185.1. Lineage (NCBI taxonomy): Eukaryota > Metazoa > Arthropoda > Insecta > Diptera > Drosophilidae > Drosophila > Drosophila kambysellisi. Next base: position 991,365 of record JAWNLS010000945.1, on the reverse strand, counting down.
CAAAAAACATATGAATCGAGCATTGCGATAGTTATCGTGATATCGATATTTGAATGATCTAACAGTGTGACCATATTGGTTGTATTTGAAAAAACGTCACTTGAGATGCATTTGTGCTTTTAAATTGCATTAAATTTAAATAATCATCAATACTTGCTGTAAGTCAGCACAAAATCAGCTCTCTTCTGTTGCAGAAATTTATTTTTGAGTTTTAGCTTGCCTATAATAGCGATAAATTGAAAAACAAGAAAAAATACTTAATTTAATACTAGAATGATTTGTTGCATTGTTGAAGGCAGCAATTGTCCGGCAGATAGACATAACCCCACATGGAATTCTGATTAGAATCTTCGTGTGCATTGTTTGTTGACAATATTCAAACATGAAAGTATTAGAAACATAAATAAGACTTCCCTTATATTAAATCGCTTAATATCAGTACTAGTCTGTGCTCTGACAAAATGCTACTGCAAAAATGTTCAACAAATGGCATTCGGGGCCTTATTTCCCGCGCCTTTGCCACCAAACAACATATTGTTGTGCATCCAGAGATTCGATATGCCCTGGAACACAGGCAGCCTGTGGTGGCGTTGGAATCGACCATTATCACCCATGGCATGCCGATGCCGGAAAATGTGGAAACAGCGCTAAAGGTGGAGCAGGAGGTGCGTCAAAACGGAGCGCTGCCGGCTACAATTGGCATAATTGATGGCTGCATCAAAGTTGGCCTAACACAAGAGGAGTTGCTGACGTTGGCGCAGAAGCCACGCGAGGAGGTCATCAAGTGCTCGCGCCGCGATCTGCCTTATGTGATCGCAACGGGACAAAGTGGTGGGACAACAGTGGCTGCCACCATGATTGCGGCACATCGCGTTGGCATCCCAATCTTTGCTACTGGCGGCGTTGGTGGCGTGCATCGCGAAGGTCACATAACGCTCGATGTCTCTGCGGATCTCGTTGAGCTCGGACGCACACCTGTCGCTGTTATCTGCAGCGGTGTCAAGTCCATATTGGATATACCGCGCACGCTGGAGTATCTGGAGACGCAGGGCGTCTGCGTCGCCAGCTATCAGAGCCCAGGTGGCGTTTTCCCTGACTTCTATACGCGCGATAGTGGCTGCAAGGTGTCCTATAATCTGTCCACGGCTGCTCAAGCCGCAGCGCTTCTCAAATCGTGGAGAGATCTGCAACTGGAGTCCGGAGTGCTCATTGGCGTGCCTATTCCAGTTGAGTATGCCGCCGAAAAGGCAGCCATAGATGCGGCAATTATGGAAGCAAATGTTGCAGCTCAGGCGCAAGGCGTTAGTGGCAAGGAAGTGACTCCTTTCCTGCTGGCACACATCGCACAGTTAACCAAGGGTCGTAGTCTGCAGGCGAACATTGCGCTGATCAGGAATAACGCTGCAGTGGCGGCACAAATTGCCTGCGAGCTTGCAAATAAATCTGTCCAAAAGACATCACCGAACGGCGGCTCATCAAGAAAACCGCTTGTAATAGGCGCTTCCATTCTGGACTTGTCTTTCACAGTAAAAGAGCAGAGGGATATGCAGCTGGATGGTGCAACCTACTCAGCTGTAACTAAACAGGCAGCCGGTGGCGTTGGACGAAACATTGCCGAGGGCATCTATAAGCTCTATGGAGCTGTTAATCTTATATCAGCGGTGGGCAGCGATCAGCTGGGAAATATGCTGCGACAGTTGATGCCGGCGGCACTGCAACGTAGTCTTATTGTGGATGAGGCTCATGCCACATCACTCTGCTCGCTGGTCTTTGACCAGTCCGGAGATTGCAAGCTGATCCTGGGCGACATGGAGGTGCATAATAGCATTACGCCTGAGGTGCTGGCGACAAAATCCGATCTTTTCTCGGATGCACCACTCATCGTGATGGACAGCAATATATCGGAACAGTCAATGGGCTGCACACTGCAGCTGGCACAGAAGTTTCAGGTAAAGCGAACCGAATTCTTGAATAATACAAAGATTAAAGATGACAACAAAAATAAAAATAAATAAACAACCTTCTTCTCAGGTGCCTGTTTTCTTCGAGCCCACGGATATGTTTATAGCCGGCAAACCGTTCAAGCTGAGCCCGGATCTGACGCAAAACATTCGCCTGCTCAAGCCGAACATGCACGAACTGAAGACCATTGTGGAAACCATAACTGGACACCGTGTAGCATGGCAGCCAAATACGAAAGTGGAGCGCTCCCAGCTGCTGGAGCAGGCCAAGCAGCTGTTGCAGCAAATTGAAAAGCATTTCAATTGCATCATTGCCACCTTAGGGGATCATGGTGTGTTGCTCAGCTTTCGCTCCGATGCCGAATGCGATGCGAGCAAGTTGCTCTCACTGACGCCCAGCTGCGAGCACATCACACGCTTCTATGCGGCGACCAAGGTGCACAATATAGTGAATGTATCCGGTGCGGGTGATAGTTTCTGTGCCGGCTTCATTACCGCGCTGTTGAAGGATCACAGATTAGATGAATGCGTCGCCGCTGGTTTTGTTTCAGCGGAGCGAGCCCTACTCTCGGAGTCGGCAGTGCCGGCAACATATTTCCACGATCCACAGACATTCGAGAGCAACTTCAAGCAGACGTTGAAAACGCTGCAGTGCCAAAACATCTAGAGACTGAAACTGAAATCAGACACGACGACCACTTGAACACTCAGGGTTCTCAATTTATTTTTAATATATAAATATATATATATCTGGATTCCTATATGTGTACGAAGAAAGCTTGTCAATGGGCCCATCTGTAAGAGTGGCAATAAATGTGATGTTTGCTATGGTTCCTTTCTATAATTTATATAGTATTTGATTAAACTCACAGTTTTATTACTTTGTCCTTGCCGCCAGAGGCAACGCGTGAACCATCCGGCGCCCAGTCAACGCCAAAGACTTCGTCCGCATGACCAGGCAGCTCCTGTGCCATTTTCTTGGTTTGAACGCTCCAAACTGCAACGTGATTAATTTGAATATTAATAAAGTTAATCCAAATCAGAACAGTTTGAATGAATAAAAAAAAATAAATAAAAACTCACCCTTCAGCGTGGAATCCTTGCTGCCGGAGACAATTAAACGCGAATCCGCTGACCAGGCCAGCGTGTAGACGGCCTGCACATGACCTCGGAATGTGGCTATGAATTTTCCGTCATTAGCACGCCACAGACGCACCGATTTGTCAAAGGATGCGGAGGCGATAAGTTTCACATCCGGCGAGTACTTGACATCGTTCACCACATTCTGGTGGCCAGTCATGCGCTCCACGCATTTGTTCTGGTTGTTGCGCCACAAGTACAAAGTGTTGTCGTCCGAGCACGACACCAGCGATTCCACTTCATCCGGACATACAGCCTGGTAGCGCTTCAGAGCAGCTGCGCGTAGTTCATCAGCTTAAATGGATAAGTGGGAAATAAGGTATTATGATATTTAATAGCTATAATAAGAGCCACACTTACTGCTCATGCTGAGATGCGCCTTGAGACGATCCTTTACTGGCTGAAAAGGTCCTGTGCGCAGCACGTAATCCGTACTCAGCGCAATGCTGTTCACCCAATGAGCATGTCCGGAGTAGGTGCGACACAGGATGCCATCGGCAGCACGCCACATTTTTACAGTGCGATCCTTTGACGAGGTGTAAATCAATCCAGCGCCGCCCCAGCGTACGGCAGTTACGGCATTCGTGTGTCCAGCGATATTGAGCAGACACTGGCCCAGTTTGACATCCCAGATGCGACAATCGCCGTCGCTGCTGGCCGACGCCAATTTGCGGCACTCTGGATTCTGATGATAGGGCTCCCAGCTGAGGGCGTTGATGTGCTTCCTGTGGCCGCTCAAGGTGCGACCGACTTGTTGCCCCGTCTCCGGATTCCAGATAATGATGTTACCCGATTTACAAGCGCTCGCGAGCCGCTGGCCATCCGGCGCCCAGGCGACGCAGAGCACCCACTGCTTGTGGCCGGTGCAGGTGAAATGCGGCGTCTCTGTATTGAGATCCCATAGGCGCACTGTCGTATCCCCACTGCCACTGGCCAAGTGAGCACCGTCCGGACTAAAATGCAGCGACACAATCGCTTCGGCATGTCCCGGCATGGAGCTTGTACATCTGGTCACTGGACGCACTTTGAAAACTGCTTGCGGCTGATAGACGATGTCGATAACATTTTCCGTGTCTACAGTGCTCAGATCGAGTGTATCCTCCAGCGACTTCTTGATCTCATCCTCCCCTACGAAGAACAGATAAGGCGTCGCCTCCTCGTTCTTCAGCAAGGCATTGCAAATGAGGCCCAGCTGCTGTGTGGTAATCCCCGAGGGCAGATCTATCGGTGGACCGGCTTCTTCGCCTGTGTCCGATATTAGGCGGGCTTGCAGCGTATGTGGCACCACAATCACCGCTTCAGGTTTACTTTCCATTTTCTGTTTTTTTGCGAACATTATGCGCGTTGAATAGTCGAAAAAAACACTCACAAATGAAAACAACAAAACAAAACACGTGCGCCACTACTCTGTTAACTGTTAACAGTTTCTCAACTTGTTAAAATTTATTTTTCTGCAATGACCCTCGTTACCAAATTTTCTGTTTTATAAGAATAGGATAAACAATATTAATGTTTATAGTTTGGCTGTTAACAGTTTTTAATTACCTAAATAAAAGAAATATCTTTTTAGCTGAAAAAATCGGGCACCTATTTTAAAATTAACAGCTGTTGTTGTTAATAGAATCGATAACAGAATATTATTGACTGGAAGCCACTTAGGTGTTGTTTAATGCTTATCGGTATTTGTAACCATTTTACAACACTATCGAACAATTTTCGCTTTTTTCATACGTTTTCATGCGTTTGTTGCCATAAAAATTGATAAAAAAGAAAATGGAAAATATACCGCGTACTCATGAAGGTAAGTGAAACATTATTATAAATATGCTGTAGATAAAAATACTTAATATTGGTGTACAGAAAAATTGCCCTTGGAAACGGTAAATTTCCTTGTGGTATGTTGTATGTTTTTTTTTTCGCTCTACAATAAAAATCAATTTTAATGTATTTAATTACATTTTCAGACATTGAGGCGCAAATTTCGGATATACAAGCCAAAAAGACAGAGTTGGCCAAAACAAATGCGGCGGCGGCCGGTGTTGGTCTGCTGGAGAGCGGTGGTTTCTTCGACACCGATCTGTACGACGATGAGGCGGCAACGGGAAAAGGGGCCAAGGGCCGCTACGAGGGCTATAACACATCGATAGCGGCCAATGATGATGAGGGCGACGAGGATGAGGAGGACGATGGCTTTCCCGTGCCACAGAAGCGCACCACATATACGGCACCCATATCCGTGCTGAAGGATGTGACACAGGGCAAGGAGGATGTTGATCCATTGGCGGATCGCCGCCGACCGACAATTGCCGATCGCGAGGATGAGTACAGACAGAAGAGACGTCGCATTATCATCTCACCGGATCGTGCGGATCCCTTTGCGGATGGCGGCAAGACACCGGATGTGGGTTCTCGTACCTACACGGACATTATGCGTGAACAGATGCTTAAGGGCGAGGAGTCGGAGCTGCGTAGACGCATCATGGAGAAGTCCAAGGAGGGCACACTTGTAAAATCTTCAAATGGTGAAAGTGCCGCCTCTAAAGATGGCGGACGGAAGCGTGGTCGCTGGGATCAGACAGTCAGCGATAGTTTCATACCCGCTAAAGTGGCAGCCACGCCCAGCAGCGCAGCAACGCCCACCTGGGAGGACGTGAGTACAAATCTTATATATTATTTATTTAGTCCAAGGGAGAAGAGCAAATCCCGGCAGTCATTGAACAATTTGCAGACAAAACTATCAATTTGTTTTAATTAATTGCAGAAAACACCTGGAGATCATCGATGGGATGAAACACCCGGTCACAAGGGCAGCGAGACGCCTGGCGCAACACCTGGACTGGGCACACGCATCTGGGATGCGACGCCGGCCCACGCTATGACGCCTGGCCATGAGACGCCCGGTCACGAGAAGTCGGCGCGTCGCAATCGCTGGGATGAGACACCAAAGACGGAGCGTGAGACGCCCGGACACAGCGGCTGGGCCGAGACACCCAAGCCGGATCGCACAGGCAGCGGTGCCGGCGAGAGCATCTCAATTGAATCAACGCCGGGCGCGTCCAAGCGACGTTCACGTTGGGACGAGACGCCTTCAAATGCAACGCCTTCGATAACGCCTAGTAATAGCAGCGCAATGACGCCCAGCATGACGCCACATGTGACACCAGGGCATGGAACGCCCATGCTCACACCCGGTGGCAGCACACCTATCGGCGTCAAAGCCATGGCCATGGCAACGCCCACGCCAGGAGCACTCGCCGCGATGACACCCGAGCAACTGCAAGCTTATCGTTGGGAGAAGGAAATCGATGAACGGAACAGACCCTACACTGACGAGGAGCTCGATCAAATGTTTCCGCCTGGTTATAAGATATTACCACCGCCTGCCGGATATGTGCCACTGCGCACGCCTGGACGCAAGCTGATGGCCACGCCCACGCCCATAGCTGGCACACCGGCTGGTTTCTTCATTCAGGTGGAGGATAAGAATGCCAAATTTATGGACAACCAGCCAAAGGGACTGAATCTACCGTTCATGAAGCCAGAAGATGCGCAATATTTCGACAAGCTGCTCGTCGATGTCAACGAGGATGCTCTGTCGCCCGAGGAGCTGAAGGAGCGTAAAATAATGAAGCTACTGCTGACCATCAAGAATGGTTCGCCACCAATGCGTAAATCTGCACTGCGTCAGATGACGGACAAAGCGCGAGAATTTGGAGCTGGACCGCTATTCAATCAGATTCTTCCACTATTGATGTCGCCCACACTGGAGGATCAGGAGCGGCATTTGCTTGTCAAGGTTATCGATCGTGTACTATATAAACTGGATGATCTGGTGCGTCCGTTTGTACACAAAATTCTGGTGGTCATTGAGCCGCTGCTCATTGACGAGGATTACTATGCGCGTATCGAGGGCAGAGAAATTATATCGAATTTGGCCAAAGCTGCTGGCCTGGCTACAATGATATCCACCATGCGCCCGGATATTGACAACATCGATGAGTATGTGAGGAATACAACGGCGCGTGCATTTGCTGTGGTTGCCTCCGCCTTGGGAATACCATCGTTGCTGCCTTTCCTGAAAGCAGTGTGCAAGTCGAAGAAATCGTGGCAGGCCCGGCACACGGGCATTAAGATTGTGCAACAGATTGCTATACTTATGGGTTGCGCCATTCTGCCGCATCTCAAGGCGCTGGTGGAGATCATCGAGCACGGATTGGTGGATGAGCAACAGAAGGTGCGCACCATAACAGCGCTGGCAATTGCAGCGCTTGCCGAGGCAGCAACTCCATATGGCATTGAGTCCTTCGATTCTGTGCTGAAGCCCCTGTGGAAGGGCATAAGGACGCATCGAGGCAAAGGTCTGGCTGCCTTCCTCAAGGCTATTGGTTATCTAATACCCCTGATGGATGCCGAGTATGCCAATTATTATACACGTGAGGTGATGTTAATTCTGATCCGTGAGTTCCAGTCGCCCGACGAGGAGATGAAGAAAATTGTGCTCAAGGTGGTGAAGCAATGTTGCGCCACAGATGGTGTGGAGCCACAGTACATCAAGGAGGAGATTCTGCCGCACTTTTTCAAATTCTTTTGGAATCATCGCATGGCACTGGACAGGCGCAACTATCGCCAGCTGGTCGATACAACCGTGGAGATTGCCAACAAGGTGGGCACCTCGGAGATCATTAATCGTGTCGTCGATGATCTGAAGGATGAGAACGAACAGTATCGTAAGATGGTTATGGAAACAGTGGAGAAGATTATGGGCAATCTTGGCGCAGCGGATATTGATTCACGTCTCGAGGAGCAGCTCATTGATGGCATCCTATATGCCTTTCAGGAGCAGACCACCGAGGATGTGGTCATGCTCAATGGCTTTGGCACCATCGTCAATCAGCTGGGCAAGCGTGTGAAACCGTATTTACCACAGATTTGCGGCACCATTCTGTGGCGACTCAATAACAAATCCGCCAAGGTTCGCCAGCAAGCTGCCGATCTTATCTCACGCATCGCTGTTGTGATGAAGACGTGCCAGGAGGAGAAGCTAATGGGCCATCTGGGCGTAGTGCTCTACGAGTATTTGGGCGAGGAGTACCCCGAGGTACTTGGCAGCATTCTGGGTGCACTCAAGGCTATTGTCAATGTCATTGGCATGACCAAGATGACGCCACCGATCAAGGATCTACTGCCCCGTCTGACGCCTATACTCAAGAACCGGCACGAGAAGGTGCAGGAGAACTGCATCGATTTAGTTGGACGTATTGCCGATCGTGGACCGGAATATGTCTCGGCGAGGGAATGGATGCGCATCTGTTTTGAGTTGCTGGAACTGCTGAAAGCGCACAAGAAGGCGATTCGACGAGCGACGGTGAACACCTTTGGCTACATAGCCAAGGCAATTGGTCCACACGATGTGCTTGCCACGCTGCTGAACAACCTTAAGGTGCAGGAGCGACAGAATCGTGTCTGCACTACGGTGGCCATTGCTATTGTTGCGGAGACCTGTCGTCCCTTCACCGTGCTCCCTGCCCTAATGAATGAGTACCGTGTTCCGGAGCTGAATGTACAGAATGGTGTTCTCAAATCTCTATCCTTTCTCTTCGAGTACATTGGCGAGATGGGCAAGGACTACATTTATGCGGTGTGTCCCCTGCTCGAGGATGCTCTAATGGATCGCGATCTGGTGCATCGCCAGACGGCTTGTTCGGCCATCAAGCACATGTCCCTGGGCGTCTATGGTTTTGGCTGCGAGGATGCACTCACACATCTGCTCAACTATGTGTGGCCGAACATCTTTGAGACATCGCCACATCTGGTGCAGGCTTTCATGGACTCGGTGGACGGACTGCGAGTGTCATTGGGCTCCATAAAAATACTGCAATACACGTTGCAGGGTCTGTTTCATCCGGCGCGCAAGGTGCGCGATGTCTACTGGAAGATCTACAATTCGCTGTATATTGGTGGGCAGGATTCGCTCATCGCTGGCTATCCGCGCATCACCAACGATCCGAAGAACCAGTACGAGCGCTACGAGCTGGACTATATGCTCTAAGCAGGAGCAGCTGGGGCCGGAGGAGCAGCAGCGTCAAATTTACTCTAGTTTGGTTAAGATGAATTACACAAATATAACGCGAATTGTACAAAACGAGTATTTATTCTAAATTTTTATAGTAGTTGCGCAACACAATGGAACTACTGTGGACCAGAGCTGTAATCGTATAATTCATTAACTGCATTTAAATACAATTTTAGTTACCAGCAATTACTGAGCATTTGTAATGGTAATTACAATTTTAAATTACTAGCAACATCAATTACAATTACTTAAGTAAGTTGACTTTAGGCATTTAGTATTGAGCATCGGTATATTGGATGTGTGTAATTAATTACTAGCAATAACAAATATTTGAAGTAATCCAATCCAGTGACCCATCTTTTTGTTGCCAAAAATTTACGATTAATTCAATTTAATTACCATTCCGCATCAATTTTTGTTATTGCCAGCAATTAAAAGGTAATTTAGCTGGAATCCATAATCCATCCATAGTTCATTGACATTTTTAACTACCAATAATTATAATTACGATTAGTACATTTTTTTGCAATTCTTTTTGAGCAATTGTAATGGCAATTAAAGTTTTATTACCAAATAATTGATATAGGATATTGTCTTTTTTATCTTGCGATTAATTTTTTTTTTTTTGTTAATACTTTAGTAGTGGTATTTAATTTTTGGCATAATTTCTAATCAATTGCATCGGTAATTGTACAAAAATTACCGAAAGATTGAGTTTTTATAAAAAAGAAATAATTTTATTGCCAGCAATTTTACAATTACTTCGAGTAATTATGTTTTATTACTGAGTAATTGATATAATGGAAATTGCGAATTTCTTTCCATTCTATGTAATTACAGCTCTGCTGCGGACTAATCTTTTGGCTTAGGCATTAATACAAGTATGTGGGCTTATATGTGTACGTTGGACCATCATTTGGAGAAGTGTTGCCTGCTATCGTCGCAGCATGGACTCGACAATTTCGATGAGGCTCTGCAGTCCGAACATATAATTATGATCCGGTTGCGCATCCTCAGCCGGAAAGATATGCGCAAAATCAATGCAACGCACGCGTACCCATTGACTTGCTGCAGTGGTGGGCAGGACAGGATCCGCCGCAGCCTGATGGTACCCATTGAGCAGCGGCTTGGTCTCCATACTTTGCAGCTGGTCAAAGTCATAACAGATAAGCAGGGAGCTGGCATAGAAGTGGAGGAGACGTTGTCGCTTGAACCAGGAGCGGATGTCACGCAGCTGGCGGAGCACCTCGTGCAGCAGCACTTCGCAGTGTGGCTTGCTGTCGGTGTTGAAAAAGAATGCTAATGCCTTATGAAATCCCACGATATTCAGACTTTTGCCAAAAGCACGACCCTGACGAATGAGTGTAGTCTCCTCCGGCTGATGTTCGTCGCGTCGATAGACCTGGAAGCCGGGCAAACACAAGCCCAGATTTTGTTTACAAATCACATACTTTTGTTCTTCGATTTCGCGCTTCTGTGGCGTTGACAACGGATCCCAGGTGCGCCGTCCGATCTTCACGTCCATGACGCATGGCTTGGCCATGCCGTGAGTCAGATCCTCTAGGTTGATGAACGTGTGCAAGCGCTGATTCACAACCAGTTTCACCTGGCCATAGTAGCGAGGAACGTACGCCGCGAGAGCGGCCAGCAGAGCCGATTTCACTTCACGTTCCCCTCCGTCACCAGTGCCGTTAAGGTTATTGGCAGTAATGATTGGGGGCGTTGCACCCGTAGGTGGCGACGCAGTTGACACCGTCGCCACCGCCGCCGCCAGTGACTCATAGAAGTTTAATTCACGCACACCGCACTCCGGTTTGCCCAGCGGCTTGAAAACGCGGCCTTCGCCAGCCGCTTGGAGCATTCCGACGGCAGTCGCATTTGTCGCCTCAAATGTGTGGCCAGCGACCTGTGTGTCCAGCTGTCGGTAGCCCATCGGTACGACTGGCAATGCTTTAACATTTTCTTGTTCCTTTTTGGCCATGTCTGGACTCGCACTCAAAAATATCAAAGCAGCAACAACCGCAGCAAAAACAGCGCAAAAACAAAAGCAGTGTTGCAAAGCGGCACTCTTTGATAAAAAAAATAGTGGTTTTTAATTAGCACGTTACTCACAAGGGTAAACTTGATTAAGCATATCATAATACGTCTCGCCTATGAACGCAACCAATAAAACGCAGTACTCTAGCTGATATTTACCGATCTTTTTGTTGTTAGCAAAACTATCAGCTCAAATGCACTTCATCCATTCATAAAACCTATTTAATTCATTGTTTACAAATCATAAAAAGCTTACTTGCTCTTTTGATTTATGGCGGCAATTTACAAAGAGCAGTGCTGCAAAGCGACTGACGGCTGATAATACAGGTTTTGTTTAGCATGCAGATCTTAGAAGTTTATTTAAGTTAGCATGAGCACAAAGTTGCTTTGTTTCAAACAGTTATTAAGTAATTCGCTTATTTTATTAAATCCGTCAGCTTATAAAAATAAGTGCTGAGAACGACAGCAACTTGTTGGGCAATAATCGTTATCGCTTATCGTTATCGGCAGATGCAAGTCTGGGAGTGGTTGTCAGTGTCGTTGTTGATATTTTAATTTAGTTTACAAATTTATTTGCAATATTTCTATTGATAATTGCTGACTAACATAGCAGCAGACTTGTGAACAGCTGCATGATGAAATCCTGGCAGATAGCTCTGCTGGCTGTGGCCGCGGTTTATCTGTGCAGCCAAGGTGAGCATTTAGCATTTTTGTAGCCACACCTTAAATGACAACAAATTGAATGACACACACATGTGGAAATTGTAAATGCAATTTCTAGTTGATTTTGTACAGGGACTCGAATGCTATGTTTGCTCCAATCAGACGGGCAACACGGAGAAGTGCCTCAACACCATCAAGACCTGCGAGCCAGCTGAGACTGTGTGCGGCACCGAGATACGCTGGGGCAGCCAGCCATATTTCTCTGAAGGTGCACTCAAGCAATATTATGTCTCCAAACGTTGCATGACCAAGGATCAGTGTCAGTCGAAGCGACGGCGCTATATGCAACTGTATTGCACTCACATCTGGTACGAGGATTGGGCATGCAACGAGTGCTGCCAGGGCGATAGATGCAACTATTTTGTGATCGTAAGTGGGGCGTTGGCAGCTTCTCCGTTGACTCTTAATTAATACAGTAATACCTATTTTCTTTCAGAGCGGTGCGACAACACGAAAGAGCAACTTGCTGACGCTATTAACCACGCTGTTAGTAATTGGCCTAATCAAAAGCCGTGGCTTAACGTCTTGAAACCAAACAACGAATCTCACTTCTGCTTTTTTTTGTCAAAACGTACATATCACATTCCAAGGAAGCTAAGTAATTATATTTGTAATTGTTTCACTTTTGTCCACTAGTTTGTAGTTACCACTGTGTGCAGTCCATTTATGTACAATTGTGTATGTAGTTGAAACCGTCCAAAGTGCCTTAATAAGCAGCACGCTCCCTTTTTCTATATATATTTCTGGCTTTTGTTTAAGGAATAGTTTTTATGTCATATTTAACAAGATATTTTAATATGTGGATTAATTCTTATCTCAAAACTGTAGAGAATACTGAAACATTAGTTAGAATTTAAAGAAAAACTTTCTGTATATTGAATTCTTACAAATCCTTGCAATTTGACACAAAAGCTAAACCATTGAGTTCCGAAACGAGCCTAATAGTTTTAGTAAATCAACTCGAATAATTCAAACTTCCTCGAACATTTTTTAAATATCCTTTTGGGTATTGTATCCTCTGAATAACGATAAACGTAAAAAGCTCAATAAAGCAACATTGGCGTTTTCTATTAGCGCTATATTGTGCAAATTTAATATATATATTATCATTGGGCATTGGAATAGGAATTGGGTTTAGCTAGTTGGTGCAGAAGCAGCCGGCGGTTACGGTTACCGTCTTGAAATTCCACTGCGATGGCTGCGTCACCTCCTCGGGCAGCCAGATACCCGACTTGGGTCCAAGAGTTAATACCTTCACCTTGTACTCAAGTGGCTTGCAGTTGGCGCCTTGCGAGCACTTGGCATCCTGTCGCGATTCACAGACGGCGCTCATCAGGTAGCGGGGAAAGTATGTGCTGCCTAAGTCGATGAGATCATTCTGGAGGAGCAAGAGTAAGGGTGAAAGGAACAAGTATCCCAGTTTCACAAATTAAAATAAATTATAATTTATTTAATACTTGAACTTACCATAACTTTGCAGTCGCATCCCGCTGAGTGGGCATTATTCCGCTTGCTGGTCAGCAGATCCTCGTAGAAGTCGTTGTAATACATAGGTGGCAGCTGATAGGGCGACAGGGCTGCCTCGGTTTGATGGACTGTGGCCGGTGTGCTATGCGCCAGGCCAAACAAGGCATTTAACATCTTGGATGTGCTCTGATTAAGATCAGCATCAACACCGACTGCATCCGGCTGGACTGGGACTGCCGCCTGATCTGTGCACTCGCCGAGAAAGCGACTGCAGCGCTTGGGTAAACTGCGGGCGTTCAGCGGAGCAGCGTTCAGTTCCTCGTAGGAAGCAAAGCGATTCCCGCCGCTGATGCCGCTGACGTCGCACAGGAGCGACAGCGCCAGCGCCGCTAGCATAGAGGCCATCTGAGGAATGAAAAAATATAGGAAATGTAAAAAATGTAAAAATTTCAAAACAGTTTTATATAATTATTATATAATATTGATGAAAGTTTTGGACAGATCCGTCTATATGCTGCAGGATCTAGGAATCAGTTGTCTGCCAGCTCTATAATATGATAATATAAGTTATTTTAAGAACAACATTTTATCTTTGAAAGTTTTGGCACCATTTTATCAAAAAGCTTATTTAAAAATATTTGGTCGGTTTCTTTAAAAATGTCATAAATTTTAATCAGCTTTGGAGCACTTCGGGACTTCTTTCTTATAGTTTATAAGTTTCCAGCGTTGAACCGTGGAATAACTTACCCATGGCATTGCTCGAACCGTGCTGCTGGCGAGTGTGGCTCCAATTGCGACTCAGCTGGCGACAGTGGGGCGCTTTTATAGCCACAGGGCAGAGATGCAGAACAATGGAATAGAATCGCTTCGGATTACCTTTTGTGCTGTATGCCATGTCCATTATGGCACGTCACCTGGACAGTAAGAGCAGCTAACAGCAACAGCAGCAGTTGAAACAGAAGCAGTCACAGCATCCACTGGCAAACAAAAGGCGCTCAACTGTTGACACAATAACAAAGCTCTGTTATGGAGACAGGGGTAGAGATGGGGCTGGGGATGGGGACTCGTTCCTCAAGTGTCAGGGAAGTGAGTGGAGTGTCAATTCCAGGCTATTTATAGACGCAGCCTGAAAACTGACCACTGGCTTTAAGCTCACCCAAAATGTCTTCAAGTGTTTATGCGTGTGCCCAAAAAAAAATCAAAAAATGAAAGAAAGGAAACCCAGTGACCCAGACATTTCCCCCCCTGATGCCAAGAGCTGAGGAGCAGCAACTATGAGCTCATAGGCTGCTAGTCTAAAACTAGCGGTTCAGGTGCATTTTGGCTCTAGCCCAAAGACGCTGGGCGGGGGTGGTTGGGGTGCAAATCATTTGTAAGGCTTCTTGTGACGAAAAAAAAAACAAGTGAGAACGTTTCAGTCAAAAGTAATCGACTTGGTAATACTCTCGATGTCAGTGTAATAACAATTGAAAGCAACGTTTGGTTAGACATTCTCGGGAGAGAAGTTTATTAGTTGTAAATATTTTAATTGTGGCTCTAAAACTGTGGGATATATTAACCTAAGCCAGTGAACGTAGCGAAGATTTTATCGATCAATTGATTAGAAGTATAGATTAGTGATGAAATTATATATTTACCATATTTGATAACTCCAGTTAAGTCACCTCTCAGTCATATATAAAAATTAATTTACTTGGATTTTAATTTTGAGAATAATTTTGACAAGGAATATGGTGCGAAAATATTCATTTTCCAAATATAATAATATAAAAAACTAAAACACTTTATTTATTTTATATAGTCTAAACACTTTGAGCTCTCTACTAATGAAAAATATGATGTTTTATTTTTGGACACACAATAATATAGATAAGTTTTACTCTAAAATCGATTCCTCAAAAACATTCAACCTAAAAAAGTTACATTTAGGGGAGTTGAATTATATTTAGCAAGACCTTATTACCTTCATCTGTAAAATTGAAAAAAATTTGAGTTGGAAAAGAGTTTTACATTTTGTTTCTGGCGCAAATATTTCAATATAAATAATCTCTAGGTTTACAAGGCTCTAAATCTATACACCCTCTTTTCCACTGGGGAGCAGAGTATTTAAAGAAGAACTCGCGCAAACGCCAACGCAATCCTCTGGCACTCAAGTCAGTTGAACGCGCAACGTTGCCCCGCACGGTAGGGGCTTACAGTTTGACAAGCACAAGCACACAGACACACGTGCATGCACCGCTCCAACTGTTAAGCGTGCCCCTCAAACTGTGGCGAGAGTGCGTAAAAGGAGTAACAATAACGAAAAGGACGCTGTTTTCGTGTGAATCTCTGCGCAAGTTAATCAAAAGTTGACTCGCTGGTTGTTGACGGTTGTTATTGTTGCTGGATCTCGTACAGTTATCCGCTTGGACTGTTAAAGCTGTCTTTCGGGGGAGGAAGCCCTAAGAGTGTTTCGACCCGTTGTTGTTGTTGTGGTTGCTGAAAATCGTTAAAAATAGGCAAATGTTTGCGACTATGTCACGAATTGTGTGAACGACTAAAATCCATTCACATACAAAACACATCAATAAACTTTACACACCCATTCACACACACACTCATACACACACACACACACAGCGACGGCTGCACTCAGGATTCGCATGGACAAAGGCACAATGAAGCGCAAGCAGAGAAGATACAGGTTAGCTACAGCAGACTTTGACTATAACGACCATAACAATTTTAACTTTATCATATGAGTATTCTCTGTTATCTGGTAGTTTTGATATTTCATTAAAGCTCTTCACCAGCAAGTATCTTCCCCAAACTCCAAAAATTCTACATTCTACATTCATTAGGGTAAACAGCTTAAAAACAAATTTAATGTTACAGGGTTTCAGAATAACATCTTCACAGTTCAGTTGTAGACCTTACAGGTTATAGTCTAGACAAGTTATATTCCTTTATTCACTGTTTACAAGTCACAGAAGTTTTTATACAGATTACAGATTTATTCATCTCGCATTCATTTGATCACATCTGGAAGATTATCGACGGTTTCACTCACTCTTGTTAAATTGCAGTTTTAGAAGTCACAGCTTGTTTAGTTGGAAACAGTTGCTACTCCCCTACTCAGCTACTAAGTTGATAGTTTCCATGGCATTTACAATTTTCACTTTCACACAGAACCACATTTAATACGCTGCAGCTGCAGGAGCTGGAACGGGCCTTTCAGCGCACCCACTATCCGGATGTGTTCTTTCGCGAGGAGCTGGCGGTGCGCATAGAGCTGACTGAGGCGCGCGTCCAGGTCTGGTTTCAGAATAGACGGGCCAAGTGGCGCAAGCAGGAGAAGATTGGCGGTGTGGACTATAAAGAGGGTTCGGGTCTCGATCTAAATGTGGACTTTGATGATAGCGCCGTGCTGGGACAGCTGGACAGTGCACTGGGTGAGTAGCGATAAGAGAAAAACTTGCCACAAATATCTTGTACAAAACAAGACCGTTTAGACCAATATTAAATTCAAATAAATTATTAATGTTGACTCAAACCAGAGATTTAATTGTGTTTCCCGAATTGCAGCTGGTGGCGGCACACTGCTCCCAGATACTCCGCCGCAGTCTTCGAACTCCCTGGACAATGAGCTGAAGGCGCCTTATGGCACTGGAGGACTTTCGCCATCCCGACTGTCGCCCAACATCTTTCTGAATCTCAATATTGATCACTTGGGATTGGAGCGCGGTGGCAGCGGTCTGTCCATGGAGTGGTCCACTTACCCGCCGTCCACAAGCTCGACACATGCTCCCGAGCTAACAACAACAGCAGCAACAACAACTCAACACCAGCAGCACGAGCAGCAGCAACATTGTCAGTCTCATGCACACCAACAACAACAATTGCAGCTCGATCAGGATCAGGATCAGCATCATCAGCAACAGGTTTGCACGTTGCAGCATCAGGCATTGGCCAGTGCTTTTGGCGCCTCCCTCGATCTGGACATGTCGGATACCTCTGCCTATGATGAGATGAAGTTTCTCAGCGTGGATCAGTTTACGATCGATAGTTTCAAGGCGGACTGCATTCTGAGCATGGAGCACAGCCTGCAACTGGACGATAAGCAGCATCCGCTGTCACATCCCAACAGCTCCGGCGACAACTGCAACACCAGCTCTGCTTATGGGGAACCGGATTCGTCTGCCTTGCATTCGCTCTGCCTGGACGGGATTGGGATTGGTGTTGGTATGAGTCTCAATCCCAGCTTTGGTGGTCTTTCGCTGCTCAGCTCGGAGTCTGCGCCCAAATCGCCGCCTTCATTGCTGGTGCTGGATAAAACGCTGCCATCGCTTAGCATCGGTGTGGATGGGATAAGTGAGCTGGTGGAGCAACTGCATCATCATGTGGGCGTCTAACATCTAACGAGTTATCTTTATTTATCTAGGCGAATTCTAAGCATAGTTAATGTTATACGATTTTAGCTGTATTGTTGCTTCACATGCTCTTTATAATATATCTTCCTAAGGTGCTTATATTATATATGTTTAGTTTATCATGATTTCGGCAGAGAACAACTTTTCTCTAACTTTGTTGGAAGTTTCAATATCTTTCCCAATAATGTCGAAATGCTCAGTTGCTTCCGCTGCTGCATGTTGCAATCCATTGAAGTGATAAATAAGAAACTATAGTCCTTGCCCCTTCTTAATATCGCAACATTGTACCTCCTACCTCTCCCACTTCTCCGTCTTTAAGTTTCAGCAATTCTACCTCCCATTCCTTGAGCTATTATCCTGACTGGTGGCACATGCTTCTAAGGATTCCCAAACACTCGTGTGTTTGGATCCCAACAAAGGACACGCACACTTTACCCACCCAACCCTGAGCCTACCCCATCCCTCACTCTCTAACTCTGGCTCTGTTTGTGGCTGGCAACATTTGGTATTTGTGGCTCGGATTAGAGCCAACTAATTGTATGATTTGAATGGTTTTCGGGTTTTCTCTCATTTTGTTTGTTCGAAAATAACATTTGCTTTTCCAAACAATGGCGGGGTGCGCGGTTTTTGGGGCGCCGCCGGGCAAAGTGCACAGTTGCTCCTACCTACTAAAAATGTTTAGTACAAAGTACACCACCTCCAATGACCGCAACTCCCTCCGGCCTCAGCCTCCCCTCGCTTTCCATTTAGCGTCATTAGCGCAATGGCTGCGAATCCTTGTCATAAGCTGCATTGAAGGCCTAAGCTGGCCAAGCTTCTCTTGGATGCCCCCTGGGCCAGCGACGGCAAATGCGGCACAGTCACAGTTACAGTTACACTTACAGTTACAGTTACAGCAACAGTCGGGGCTTTTAATAAGCGCAACCCTGCCAACGAGACCAGAGTTTAACACTTTCATAAGCTCTTTGTGGATTTGCCTTATCGGTGCGCTTGGAGGCGCCACCATAATGCTCCTACTGCCTGCAGCCTCAGTCATAATCAGGCAGGAATCACCGCACAATGAGCTAATTGCTGATGAGTTAAGAACGCAGCGAGGGGGCAACACACCGCAAGCAGGCCACAGCGCCACAGGATACCACAAGTTGCATCATCCTGCACTCAGAGAAATTATTACAAAAAGTACCCAAAGCAAAAAAAATGATTGAAGAGAAGAATTACTTGTTCTTTTAGGAACTTTATTTAAGATTCAGAAATTCTTACTTCGTTCTCCGAAGGCAATTTCTCAATCAAAGTATTTTACGTATTTTATTTTAAGTCTGATTCACAATGACGAACAAAACTTGGATTTAAGTAGAACTGAAAGCAACGCTTTTTCTTCAAGTGTGCTTTCAAATTGTCATCCAGATTGACTGGTTGCCATTGGATAGTTCGCTCAACAATGCAACGCATCAAAACGCAACTGTCTGCGGGGTTGGATTTTGGTTGGGCTTCAATGGATGGGGATGGGGTTGAAAGTGGGCCCAAGACTGGTCCTGTGGCTGGTCCTTTTGCGTAAGCCTTGCTCAGTGAGGCGTTGATCAACCCCGTGGTCTGTGCCTCAAATCCTGTCAGACATGCACACATGATTTGAAATTAATCGAAAATGTTTCGTGCAAGTTTAAAGGACATGCGAGCAGAGGCAGGAACAGCAGCAGGATTCGAGCACTTGGGGCTGTGTGCACAAGGACCACAAACTTTAATCGATAGTCAAATAAGCGACGACGACAGAACAATGTCTGGAGACCAGTTTAATGTGTGTGTGTGTGTGTGTGTGTCGTACACAAGGATAACAAGGACAATGACGTTAGCAACCTTGCATTGTTTCCTTACACGCTCCCTCTCTTTCACTCTTTCTCTCTGTTTCGTTCTGCTTTTGTGCTGTAATTTCTCTAACGTTTGTTCATATTTTATATTGAATTCGCCTCGGGCCGCATAAACGCAATAATCGAACATTTTATGGATTAAACTCACCTGCTCGCCTGCTAATCTATTAAAAATGTAGCCCCCGGCTAGGAATGTCTGCTCGGTGTGCAACGGACTCTAATTGGTGTTTTTGGCTAACAGCTGAACGGGTCAACGGGTTCATCGGTCATGGCTCAAAACTAGGTAGAATATGGATAAAGTTAAAGCGAATCTTTTCACACATTTCAAACTTAAAGAGTTAAGGTATTGTTGAGATTAGCTTAAAGACAAATTATAACTTGAGCAGCGTTTTGCCACTTCTAATCTGTGATTTCTGCAAATAATATTTATATATTTCTTTTGTTTGGGATTTTAAATACATATCGAAATATATAAAAATAAACACAAAACTTGATATGAAGCCAGTTAAATACTTTAAAATTAGGTCACCAAGCAATAAATATAATTAAATTTATTATTGAAAACTGTTATGTGAAAATATTAAATCATTCCAAATATGGATTGAAAAGAATTTTCCATGTTTTAAATATAGTCACAAAGTATACTATATTTTCAAAGGGAATCAAGGAGCTGCCTTAATGTACTTTGTCAAGAGTATCAAGAGTATTTAAAATAAATTACTTATGACATGATGAAAACAACAAAATGCTGAATGCTGTTCCCTTTATCAAAATGAGTTATTCATTATTGGTTTATTCGTTCTGGAATGAATCATTTGCAGCGAACGAAATCTTACATAATGAAATATTAAAACCAATATGGCGTTTGAGGCGTAAAGGTGTGTGAGTGTGTGTGTGTGTGTGTGTGTGAGTGTGTGTGAGGGCATGGAGGGGGCTTACCCTATCCACACGAAACGTGGAGGTGTTCATGTGAATAAATTGCAATTAACAATATTATTTTTTATTTCAACAAACGAAAAGGCGACGAAAGGACTTCCATATGTGATGTGTACATACATACATACATATTTATAAAAAACGGCATTCATTTAATTAAAGGCAAATTTAATGGGTAAATATTTCATGTGCCACACACACTCACACACACAAATACACACATACGAAAAAATATGACGCTTAAAGGTTTTTATTTTAAAAACAAAAACTTTCGCCATTGTATGCCATGTAAATAGGATGTAAAGGATATGGCAAGGGGGCGAATAGGGGCGGGGGAGAAGGCGCATGTGCAGCCGGACGCGGGACGCTAAAATATATTAAATTTCATGTTGATAAAGCAGGAAAAAAAATCGAGGAAAAGCGAACAAAATAACATGCGAAGCGTGCACTAGAAAAATAACAAAACAAAAAAAAAGAAAATGGAAGAAAATTTGAAAAAAATTACAACAAAACCGGAGTGAAGAAATCAAAATTAATAGAGTGCAAATATTTGTAGATTTTTACACGAACTATTAACAAGGCTCACACAAATAAAAACGCGTCCCAAAATTAGGGTAGACCGGGAAAAACGAAACTCGAGATGTCATCGTCATCGTCGTCGTCGTCGTCAGAAAAACGGAGAATAGAAGAAAATAGAAAAGAGAAAAGCAGACAGCAGACAGCAGACAAGAGAAAAGCAGACACGACCTATGCAAATAGTCGGGGGTAAGTGAGGGACAGAGCATACAAAATGGCGACGGCAAACGAAATCAAAAGATGGTCAGCCAAATGAGGTGGCACAAAAGAGACCGGAGGTGGTGGGGTGGGGCAAAGGGCGGTGGCCGAGAGTCGAGCAAGGAATAAATTTGAATTTTAGCCACCTGGCTGAACTAACTGGCATCAGTTGATGTCAAACTGGCAACTGGTCAAAGGAAAATAACAAGCCAAAGATGTCACAAAAAACAAAAGGAAAAAAAGACACAAAAATTGACAACACGATGTAGCAACAAAAATGGTCAAGATTGAAAACAACAGCAACAAAAATGGTCAAGATTGAAAACAACAGCAACAACAACAACAACAACGATGGCAACAATAACAGCAAACGTTGTTGCGAAAAGTCATTGTTAAAATGGTTATTCAACTGAAAAGTGCAAAATACAAAACAAGTAGAAGAAGAAGCAGAGCTAACTGGCAAAAGCTCTGGGCCAGCAGTGATGCCACTCAAAGCAAAATCAAGTAAACAACTTTGATACAGCAGCTGAAAATAGGCAAAAAAAAAATATATATATATATGTACACATTGAGTGTTTTATTTAAATAATAAAAATAATAACATTTTAAATCAAATAGAGCTAATGATTTTGAGTGCTTTAAATTGGGCAAAATTGTTAATAGAGTTTTAATTCAAATAACTTCCCCAGCTATTTGCATTTGACGCCTGATTATGATAAATAGCTACATTTAGTAAAATCAATCAGCCTTAAACAAACTGCACTCGCAATAAAAATTTAACAAAACAATTAAGTTTCTTCAAAATGCAGCACAAGCGATTTATCTTTATATTCCAATTTATCAGCAGCCATAAATTATATCATCCCAAAAAAAAAACAAATAAAGTTAGCTTTTAAGAAGCCAAAAAACTGTCAGCACTGCTGTCAAGCGGCCTTACAATTAGGATGTGTGTGTGCGAAAGAGAAAGAAGGCACATGATTTGCTTGTCAGCTGATGCAAAAATGCAAATGAAATCGGACAACAGTTAGAATTGAAGATGATGAGACAGCAGAGCTGTCAGCTATGCACAGCTACATATATATATATATATATATATATATATACGTACACCTGATGGTTTGATAAAGCCCCCCCATCTTACCACCCAATCTTGGCAGTGCTTCGAGAGTGCGTTTTAGAAATATGTATCTTTATGTGTCTTTAGCCATAACTGCAGCTATTCATGTGTTTTTGTATCTGTGTATCTATCTGGCAAACTGAGATTGTATCTGTGTATCTATCTGGCAAACTGAGATTGTACTTTTCACTTTAGCGCGTAAATTGGTTTTGTTTGGGTTTTTGGCATAACAAAGGAGTCCGTCCAAGTGCCTCCTTATTTTCCAATTGGCCAGCATTGGTCTGTCAGCCTCTTGTGCTAAACCTTATTTTATATCTTGGCCAGAAGTTTTGGGGCGCTGCCAAAACTGCTCGTATTACGCAACCAGCTCAGGTGTGAACAAATCCCGCAGGGTCTTCGCTGCAAGTCGATAAACTTTGTCCATAATAAAAACATTTTGTGATTTCTTTAGATTTTTTTTGTTTGATTTCTTTTGGCTTGGTTTTTATTATTATAATTGTTTGTTTTGTGTTGATTTTTTGTTTGTGTTTTGTTTTTTCTTTTTCATTTTTGTGTGAATCGTTTAATAATTTAAATTTAACATTACTTTTTAGCATAGTGTTATCGTTATCGGTTTTGGGTTACAATTTTGTTTACACTTACATTTAAATACAGTGCTCGAGTGGAAAATAGAGCTTACAGAAATTAGAATCGCTATTTTTATTTTGAGGAATGATTTTAAATTAAGGCTTTGCAAAATTGATTGTGGAAATTAGAATTATGTGCAATTTAAAATTTTTTGTATTTTTAACTTATTGACTGAGTGTATTTTATGGAGTTGGTTAGAAAATAGTTCTACGAAAATCATTAAACTGAAAGCATGAGATTTAATAAACACAAATATTATATTAAAATCTGAAACAAAAGCTTTCTAAATTCCTAGCGTTCACTGTATGCGTTTGTATTTAATTTTGTCATTTAGACATTGGACACAAAACAACTAGATAAAAATTTACGAGCACACACTCACACACACACACATCCACACACACATACATACATATACATTTAAATGACTGTACATTTTGACTAATCTTCTAAAGCTTCCGCTTTTCGCCACCACTTAAAGTCAACAACTTAAAATAACAACAGTTTATATTTTTATTATTAAATTACCATTACTTATTTATATACAAAACAAAAGGGGGAAGATTGGGATAAAATATATACATTAAGGGGTACATTTTTGTAGTTCTGACTTAAGCCACTTCCAGATCAGAGGATTCGTCTGCATCGGTATAAAGATTTGGATCGCTTTTGATGTGCACCAATTGCGTTGCATAGTCGCATTTGATGCCAGCGTTGCCACCTGACAAGCTGGGCGATGAGCCAGTGTTGTTGTTGTTGCTATTGCTGCCACTGTTGTTGTTGTTGTTGTTATTGGGTGTACTTCCACATTGCTCCTCCTGCAGCTTACGCAGTCGCTCCTGCTCCTCGCGCTTCTGTTTGCGCCACTTGGCCCGCCGATTCTTGAACCACACCTAAATGTAGAAAGCGGATGGAGAGAGAGGGAGAGAGAGAGAGAAGAATGGGTCTTAGTTGGTTGTCTTGGTTACCATTTTTGTCGTAGGGCTTCAAAAACACTTTCATCCGTTTTTCAAATTATATTTCCTATTATTATGGAGCGCGTGCGACTTTTTTCTCTTTTTCCTTAACTGTAAATGTTTTAATGTTTTTTATGGCTGCCCATTTTTCGTTTTATTTTGTTGGTTTATCTGCATTGAGTCAGTTGCCTAACAACCACCCTACCCCGCATCCGCCACTCACACCCTCCTTCCCTTTTTTCTTGTCCCTGGCTTTTCCATTTTCCGCCTAATTAGTTAGCTTATTGTAATTGTAATTAATGTTGAAACAAAAAACAGGGATTTTTTTTCGTGTGTTTGCACTGTTCCTGTATATTTGGGCATTTTTAATTAGGCGCCCATACACAAGCCACACCCACTTTTAGCCGCCTTACACCAACTCAGTAACACATATATATATATATATATATGTAAAGGTCGCCCGGGCCAACCCCGGCCTACTTAGTTAATTAAAACAAAAGCTTGAGTCAAGTGACTTAGGGGTTAATTTGCTCTGGTTAAAGGCGTAACAAAAGCAGGGGTTGGGGAGGTTGACGGGCTTTGGGGGCAACACTGGCCAGTTCCAACCCCTGTCTATGCATCGCGTGTCTCTTGTCATTTTAGCGCAGATGTTGTTGCTGTTGTTGTCTCATTGGCAACGGGGTGGAGCTACAAATATAAACGGGCAACCATCTTTCACCCAATCCCAAAATGCCAAAATGCAACCCCTATTATTATTGTTTGCTAAATAAATACAACTGCGAATAAATGTTGCTATTTTTGTTGTTCAACAATTGCAATTGCAACACAACCCCAAAACAACATTGGAGCGAAAAGTTTAATTACAAAAATTAGCGAAAAAAAAAAATATTCGAAAAAGTTTTTGTGTTGTTGATTTTTTGAACAATTTTGACGAGTTGAGTTTGGATTCCCAGTTTTTTGTTATCATTGCCAAAGTGAAAAGTTTTGGCATGTGGCAGCGCCACGCCCCCAGCTTCCCCAACCACTCTTTGCAAATGGAAAATGTTTATGCAGCAAATCGACTGAATTTGTTGAAATAACACAGTGAGAAAAGAGCAGCTGAGGGCGAATGACATGAACAAACAGTAGTGTTGGTAAGTGCGCTAAACTCATAAGCACGACCAACTGGCAGCTGACCAATGCCGCCCAACCAAACCCACTCCAATCCTCAATCCTCCACTACTCCACAACCTGCTCTATCTGCTTGAGCTCATTTAAGTTTTCTGCATGAATTTGTGCAGCTGTCGAGAGAAGCGGATCGGAAGGATAGGGGAAGGAAGGAGATGGGGAAGTGGAAGGAGAGCGAGGGGAGCGTTGCCTAGCTTATTTACTTAGGACATGAGGAGGCGTCAAAATGGCGGCAGCCCTGGCAACCTTTGAACTCCCTAGCCAGACGTGCCAACTGAAGATGAGTTGGCAACACTGGCTGGCTGGCTGCCTTTGATGTCAGCCAAGCCTCGTTGTAGCTGTCAAAATGCATTTGTCAACACACACAATAAATTTAATTTTCCATCTAATGCATTTTTGATTTCAAATAATTTAATTTAATAAATTGCCTACAGCAAAATGCCTATGTGTGTGTGTGTGTGTGTGTTTGCTTCTGTGTATTTATTTTCATAATTTCATAATTTTATGAGCTTAAGTTATTAAAGCCAAACGCACACATTTCTATCTATACGTATATAAATAATTTGCGGCTATTTTGATGAGTTTTTCAAAATGTGAAAAATGTGAGAAACCTAAAAAATATGACTATTGAATACCCTGTATAAAAATTGTTGCAACAAAAATTCAATTTACCATTACCTATTTACGAGATGAAATCGAATAAATCTTTAATTTGTAAATTCCATGTTTGTGTAAATTTTAAAATTCATATAGAAACACATATTTAGTCGATTTTACAGGATTTATATCCCATTTATGCGGCATTGTGTTAGCCAATCAATTTAGTTGGCTGCTAAATTGTGTCAACATGTTGAGCCACATACTGAAATTGCCTATGCAACAGTTTAAAAGGCATCCATACAAAAAACAGGCTTAAAAAAGCGCGGTTTTTTGTTATCGCTTGCGGCTCGCTGATTAAAGTTTCATATTTTAATTAACCGTTAGCCACTCAGCCAACGCCAAACGCATTGAACTCTAATCCGCGGGTCGGTCGATGGCTAAGGCGGAGGCGGGGTGGGGTTGGGGTTGAAACAGCAGTGAGCAAAAAACCTAATCCCGTAATTTCTACGACCAACATGGAGTAGCTTTAGCTACACATGTGTGTGTGTGTGTGTTTGTGTGTGCGTGTGTGTGTGTGTTTGTGTGTGTGTGTGTCTGTGTGGCACTGCCACCCCGTTTAAAATCTGACTAACGCACAACATTTGCAATAACCCCGGGCGCGTTTTTTGCGTGGCAAAAGTTGCGCCGAAAAATCGCAGTGAAAATTTTCGACAAATTAAATAAACACAAGTGCAAAAAAAGCAGAAGCGGGTGTGTGTGTGTGTGTGTGTGTGTGTGTGTGTGTGTGTGTGTGTGTGTTTGTAGGTGTAGTGCGAGTTTATCCCATGTGTATCAATGAAAATGCCCGGATGCAAATTGAGATTTGCGGTTGCTGCCCAAAAAATGGGTCGCAAAACACAACAAAATGGCTGCCGCTGGAAGCGACAAACTTGGCATGCATGGCCTGCTCGATTGGTCTGGCAGCACTGGCAGGCAGCACTGGCAGGCAGCCAGGCAGGCAGGCGGGCAGCCTGAGCTGCTGCCTTGGTAAATATTGCCACAGATTTTTCAGGCAAAAGCGCATAGTTCGCTGATACGTCAAAATCCGCGAAGCAGTGCCGAAAAAAAGTGGAATGATAGAGGGGGTGGGGCGTAAACTGGAAACGTGCATGAAATCCATTGAACAAACAGACCGACGGCAGTTGATTTTTAATTAACTACAAAAGCGCTTTATGGCCAGCGCCGCTTCGCCAGACAACAGTTGGAGCAGCAGTGGAGTGGGTGTGTGTGCGTGTGTGGAGGGTGGGGGTGGGGGAGCGTTAAACGTGCCATTTTCTGTTATTGTTTGATTTTTGGGGCATCGTAAAATGCTGACCAGTGTTGCTCAGATTACCAAAATGCATCCCAGCGTGAAATGTTGCCATACATGCATAAACATATATATATATGCATATATGTATGCATACATGTGTGTGTGTGTGTGTTTTGTCACACTGACTGGCTGACTGCTATGATAACTTTGCGCTTCGTTAATCGCCGCAGCTGGTTACGTCTAATTTTCATGTTTTTCCGGCTATGCCAAAAATTTACCGACAAAAGCCAAACACAGAAAACCCCCCCACCCCAAAAAAGATTCGACTGCTGCAAAATGTTGGTTGCACTTGATTGGCACACACACACATGTGTGTGTGTGTGTGTGTGTTTCTTTCTCTCTCTCTCGCTCTCTCTTTGTGTGTGTGCCTGAGGCAACTCAAAATGGCAACGCTGCCGTTGCAAGATGCTCTAATTAGTGAAAATTGGCAATGCAAGTCGCTTGGAATGTTCGTCACAAAACAAACCATAGGCAAAGTTGCATGGAGCACCCCGCATCCCCACGCTCCGAAGTCCTCGCCTGTTAACGTTACAAATTGCTCTGTCGCTGTTTCGTGTTGTTGGATTAAAAATCGCGCAGCCGTGAAAATTGCTCGTTACGCATTTCTCACTGGGCTGCCGTTGATGTTGTTGGCCTTTTATAATGACGAGATATGTGTGTAAAAATGCTTTAACATGTGCGCTAATTAAAAGGCGGAAATGCATGACGTCACAATTGCTCACTAATTGCATTTACACTGGGCAGCTCCAATAGTTTTCCAATCAGATCAATCGCTCGCCCTCTTACTTCTCACTTGTAAGTATCGATATTAACGCTGTCTAATTTGACGTGCCAAAGCATCAGCAGAGAGTTGCCGAATTGAGCACAACATGTGCATACATGCATACAAATGTATGCATGTGTGTAAGAGTGTGGGAACTTAAGAGAGCGTCGTTAATTAGGAATTTGCAGTTTTTTTTTTACGGAAGGTTTCAGTTCTCTGGCAGCTGCCAATGAAGTTGGGCGAAGTTTTTTTTTGCGCACGCGTCGTTTTGTGAAAGTACAAATGCATTATTTTCACATATTAATTGTTAATTATTCAGAGATCTTTAGTGAAAAGTAGTAAGTTAAATATATTTAAACAATTTAACTATAAATGACAAACGCGAGCATCAGTCTTTCTCTCTCTTTCTCCTTTTAATTTTGCCATGTTAATCCGTTTTTTTTTTTTGCATGATCGTTTTGTGTGCAAAGCAGGACAAATAACAATTGTGAGAAGCAAACTGTAAATGCGGTAAACTGAGAGACATTTGCAGTGCAAGAGAGAAAAGCGCAATAACTGTAAAAAAAATAGTCAGTCAAGCCTCTGTCTCTTTTCTTTTCACATTGTGATCGCTAAACACCCATTATTAATGCTTGTGCTTGCGACGAGGATGGAGCGACTTACACACTGACGCATATTTGTTTGTACATGGGGAAAAATTCATATTTTCTAAGTTCTTTTGCAAAAATATGTATGTAATTATTGACTTTTGAATATTTTCTTATTTTTCTACTATTAAATGGATATTTCTAAACTACTTAACATTAAAATTAACAAGATTTATTTATTTATCTATTTGTGAAATTTAATATACAAAAATAGTCAATTTCTCTTATTGGCGCATAATTGTTTGGGCAATGGAGATTTTGTATGGGATTTTGTACATTTTTGCCACCAGACTGGGGAAAATATTTTATTAAAAATCATAGTGAAAGGAAATCTAAAAAATTTGGATCAGATCCATTAGAGGATAGCTTAAGGAACATAACGGTGTCATGAAGTCATATTAAATGAACCACCTGCTCAATTTACAGAAGGTTACATGCAATTGGGCAAACAAAAGCTGCTTTTCAGTACTAATTATTGAAACTTTTTATTTTCCTTGCAAATCCATATGTAAATTGCGCAGGGGGCTTATTTAATGTGGTTTCATTGACACTGTTGTATTTCTTAAGCTATCCTCTAATGGATCTGATCCAAATTTTTTAGATTTCCTTTCACTATGATTTTTAATAAAATATTTTCCCCAGTCTGGTGGCAAAAATGTACAAAATCCCATACAAAATCTCCATTGCCCAAACAATTATGCGCCAATAAGAGAAATTGACTATTTTTGTATATTAAATTTCACAAATAGATAAATAAATAAATCTTGTTAATTTTAATGTTAAGTAGTTTAGAAATATCCATTTAATAGTAGAAAAATAAGAAAATATTCAAAAGTCAATAATTACATACATATTTTTGCAAAAGAACTTAGAAAATATGAATTTTTCCCCATGTACAAACAAATATGCGTCAGTGTGTATGTCTGCGTGGCTGAGTGGAAGCTTTTTTGTTAACATTTCAACAATAATGACTGCCACAATCATGTCAGATCATGTCTCAGCTTAGCTGGCAATAATAAAAAAAAAAAATTAAAACCTGACCAAAAATAAAGTAAATTTCAGCGGAAAATAAGAAAAAATAAAACATTTTAACTGTTACTAATCGCTGGGCATGAAAAGCATCCGTGAGCGTGACCTTTTAAAAGCTTAGCGATGTGCACCTGTAACACCCTCCCCCAACTCCATCTACTTCCCCACCTTTCCACATCTGAAGTGGCTTCACCCTCTTTTAGCTCAAGCTTAGCGCGTTTTTGTGTAAATTTATGCAGCTTCGAGGGCAATTTTCGCTCCACACAATATTTGTCTATGGTTACACGCTTCGACAGCCAAAACTGTAAAGCAAACATGAAGCGGACGGCGCTCAACCCGCTACTCCCCCTCAGCTTCCTTGTCCTGGTTTGCCTGGGGCAACAAACGCACTTTGCGCCGCAAAACTCCCGAGAGACTTGTTGCGAGAGTGTGTGTGTGAGAGAGAGAGAGAGAAAGACCCTTAAATGCTGTCGACGACACAAGGCGTAAAATTGCGAAACGAAATTGCGCTCAAGTGTTTGAATAATGGAAAATTATGAAAAATTATAACAACAACAACAACAGTTAAAAGTGGGGAGTGCTGCAAGTGTGTTTGTGGCAAAGCAAAGTGGCAACTTTGTTGGGTGGTTCAGTGGTTCCGGTGGTTTTTGTTTGTCCTGCCGGCGGCCACTTTTTCGATTTGTTGTTGTTGTCTGCCTTTTTTTTTGTGAAATTAACGAAAATCTGCTGATTCCAGCTCATTGCCATTTTAATTTCATTTGATAAAAGGAAAAACCCTTGCTGCTACACATATGTTTATTATTGCTACTGCGAATGCAATAATAATAATTATTATTATAACAATAATAATGGTAATCATAATAATCGCAGTGATTGCCTAATTGCTGTATAGCAGCGCAGGTGGCCCAGATCCCGTCGCACATCAAAAGCAGCGCAGCAGGAAGACCTCCTCCAACACACTCGAAGAAAACCCCTAAACTCTTTTTTGTATTACTATTCACTCATGTCAAGGCGAGGGCGCAAATCCTGCCACGACGATCACAATAGCCTCAAAGATGAGTGAGCACATTCTCCGTGAGACCCTTTTCTGAGAAGCCAACAACAATATTTGATTAGAGAAGATAGAGAGAGAGAGACGGAGATAGAGATAGAGAGAGAGCTAGGGTTGAGTAGTTGAAATTATGCTGAGATGATTACTAATTTCTTGGCGACGACAAAGATAAATATTTGCGCTGCGCTTGAAGAGTTTATTGACTTGGCAGCGACTACAAAACTGGACGGCAATAATGATGCTGTATGCTGAACTACGATGATGATGATGATGATGATGAACGGTGATCATTACGATTGGAATCCGAAATCGAAATCACCTCAATCACTTGAGCTGCGGGATTAGGCGTATTTGACTTGCACGCACCAATGAGAACAAAAAAGGTATATATACAAATAAATAAATAAATAAATACAAAAAACCCTAACAATGACTGAGGAGAGGCTGTGTGGTCAACCCGCTCCTCTCAGCTCTCACCTCTCAGCAGTAGCAGCCAGCTACTGTTTTACTCAGCAGCAACAGCAGCAGCAGCAGAGAGGAGCAAAGATTGGTTGCCTCAACACTCGACTGTCTAAATAAAAATAATAATTGTAAATGATGAAGTCAAAATAAGCAGATCATTTAAATGGCAATGGGAACCCAAACAAACCAACTCTGCATACGATTTGTGAATTGTGATTGTGATTTTGTGATCTGTGATATACCCTGTACTTTGAAGTTAGTCATAAGGGGTATAGTAAAGTTATACTTGTAAAAATATATTGATTAATTTTACTGACTCTCAGAGACTATAAGAGGCTGTGGGCAAACAATTTTAACAAGCCATGAAATGCAGCTAAATTTGATTATAACTTTAGATCTTTCAGATATTACCATTTTCAATAATTTTTCAATATTTTATTTAAGTTAGCTAATAGTGTTTGTAAGATTTCCCAAAGCAAGTTTAAAGATTATCTCTCGCTTTTAATATTATTATTTATTACTTACTATTCTACGATCAAACAATATTAATATTTAAAAGGGTATCCTCTTAGTCGAGCACTCTCTACACACTTGAGCACTCTTGGCTGTTTTGTGATTGCTGCTGTGGCTGTTGTCTTAGGCAAGATTTTTAATAATTATTGCCACTTATGGCATTGCCACAACTATGAAGCCAAAGCGAGAGCAGAGACTCCGAAGAGACTCTCTACTCTCTATATATATGTGTGTGTGTGTGTGAGTCTGTCTATTTGTGTGTGTTTAACTTTGCCGGACGCGGACATGGGCGGAGTGGGCTCAAGTGGGCTCTGAACTGGCACTTGGCAAGCAAATATGCTAAACAGTAGCTGACAGAGGCCTTTAAGACTAAAGTACGGACCCAAGAGCGACAGAAGACAGAGAGAGTGAGAGAGAGAGACACACACACAAACAGAAGAGAGGGGAATGTGTGAGAGAGAGAGGGAGAAGCTCGCTGAAGTTGATTACGCTGCTTAAGTCAATGACGAACGATGACGACGCACAAGATTTTGGATTTGGATTTGGCTTCTTGGCATAATTGTTATTGTTGTTGTTGTTGCTGTTGTTGTCTCTCTGTCAGAGACAAGTTTCAAGTCGCTTTCTTGTATGTTAATTAAGCTCACTCTCCCCCACCCCCCATATACACCCCCTCCTCGCTTAAGCACTGTGATGCTGCAAGTTTTCTGAAGAGTTTTTTTTTTCCAATTTAAATTTTTGAAATGTTTTCAATTTCAATTACAAATTTCCCATAGCAATCAAAGAGCGTTCTTATCAACAGCAGCAGCAGCAGCCTTGACAATATCCTAATCGGCTTAGAAGTGCCCGCGGTTAAATTTGTCGCCCCGTTTGTTGAAGGCGTCAGTTTCGCCCGCGAGCTAATGTCACAGCATCATAATCAGCATCACCAGCAGATTGTTGTTGCCCGTTTAATACTAATCAACTCTCTGTTAGTTGTCTTAAGCTCGATGGCAAACATTTCAACTAACAAGCATAAACAAGCAGCATGCACAACCCTTACCCTAACCCTAACGCTTACCCCTACTCCTATCCACTTACCCTAACCCAAGTGCTGCCACTACTCCGTAACCCATTTGAGTTATGCACACGCAAATGTCAACATTGTCGCACTTGGCATGCTTCCTCTATCTGAAGTGGGTGGGGTTTTCGTTAGGTGATTGGGCTGGGAGCTACACTCAGCTAAATAATGTGCCCTTAAATAGGGAGAAATATTTTTATTGCTGTCTTCTTTGACTCAGCATGTGAAAGTTGGGTTTATTATTTTGATATATCAAGCTGGATCATATCATTTTACATTTTCTGAATAACCCAAATATTTACTTTCTACAAAAGTGAAATAATTATTTACATATTTCTTTAAATTGTATTTCCTCAGAACAAGATTAGTCTAAATTTTTGTAAAGACAGCTTCTAAGAATATCAAAATACAAATTTGCATGTCGAAATTTGGGTTATGAATCCAAAATCGACTTCTCAATAAGCCAAAGATATTTCCGTCAATTCACCAAACTCTATTTAATGTTTTGTCAAGTGTAAGGGGTAGATGGTGGTGGTGGTGGGGGTGGGGGTAGTTGTTTGGGTGGTTTGCTCATTGCCTGTTGGCAGGCTTAAACTTTGACCAGCCGAGCATATTGTCACGGACAACACGACAAAAACAGCTTGCAACGGCAAAAACAACTGGCGACGATAATCCTTATCAAAGACGCTTTGCAAGCGATATCAAAAGCTACCCTCACCCCCGCCAACTCTGCTCTCAACACCCCTTCCCTTCTTTGTTAATATGAACAGGCGTCGACAATCAGCGCCATCAATAAATTGCGCTTACAAATTAAATTGTCAACTTTTTGCTTGTCGTCGCTCTCGAAAATGTTCGTTGTTTGCTCTTTGCGTTTTTGGCCACTAATGGATTTTGAATGTGAACCGAACCAACAACCAAGCAACCCCCTGTGGGGAATCCAAGGCACAGATTTGTTACTGATTTGCCTAATGTGAGTTCCGGTCACGGGTCTCTCCTCTCTGCTCTAGTCTGTTCTGTTCTCGAGGGTTGTAAGCAGCGCCTGGGGTAGGCTTTGTTACCCGGAAAGAGTCCTCGGAGATAGCTACGGCAGCATGAGCCATTTGTGTTTACATTGGCAATGATACGGCCATAACCTCAAACTTGTGGCCCATTACTCAAATTAAGTGAATCATGGCATTGTTTTGCTGTCGAAATGCAGGACGAAAGGACGAGAGCTCGAGGGGGGAAATAAGAATGGAAGCCTCTCAAATGCTAAACGCTGACAACTAAATAAACAGCGAGAAGTTCTCAGAGCGAGAAGGAGGCACAGCCCACAGATTGCTATACAGATGGAAGGCTGCTTGTTGCAGATGGGGGGGATGGGGAGGGTCGGGGGCAGCAGCACTCAATTGGTTTCGCGTCGAGCATTAAAATGAGCGTGAAATTAGCGACTCAATGCCGGGAAAACTGGGGAAAATGTTTTAAAAGTTTGATCGGATTCGCGCTGAAACTTTGTTTGTAATTTAATTGAAATACTTTTCATTTACTGTTGGCCGGCTTACGGCTCATGGAATTGGAAAACTGCGATTCTTGAAATCGGCAAGTTTTCTCAAAAATCGCTTTAACTATATGTTAAATTAACTTTTATAATTGTTTTTATAATTATTAAAATAGTTGAAATTTAAATTAATTCTAATCAATTTTGCAGAACTTGACTTTGATTATCCGCCTTACCGTATTATGAAAATAATCTTGTCTAATCTGTTCCCAAATCTGTTACTTGAATTCTTATAGCTTTTCAAAATAATTTTCGTAACTGTTTAAAAAAAACTTTTAAAACCTCTATTTTGAAATTTTTCCTTGTTTTAAATTTTTCCCATTCTTGAATTGGTTTTACTGAAAGTGAAAACTTACCTCGACGCGCTCCTCCTTGAGATCGACTTTCAGAGCGAGCTGTTCGCGCAGCACCACATCGGGATAGTGGGTCTTATCGAAGGTGGCCTCCAGTTGCTCCAGCTGCTCCTCGGTGAAGATGGTGCGATGGCGACGCTTGCGTTTCGGTGGCGGACCATGCCCCAAATGTCCCAGACCCAAATGATGCTGGGCATGGTGCGACAAATGCGGATGCGAATGCGAGTGCGGATGATGCGGATGATGGCCATGTCCACTCAATCCGGCAGCAGCTGCACCGTGTCCACTAACATGCGCCTGCATCTGGGCAGCGGCAACGTGGGCAACGGCAGCTGCATGCATATAATTCGGATAAAAGTTGGGATACGCCACTAGCAAGAAGAAGAAGAACACGTAGAAAGGAAATAAAATGATTAAATTCATATTGGGCAACAGCAACAAAAAAAAAACAAAAACAAAAACATAAAAACAAAAAACAATTCACGAGGAGCAGGAAAATCCTTAAAAATGCGCATAACCAAACGCTTGCCAATTGCAGTAAACCCCACAAAAAGCGAAGGATGAAAATGAAATCCTTGATGTTTTAATATTCATGCCAAGGAATGAATTTGAATGCGGCGAATATATGAAAATCGGGGAATCTGGGCAATTTTTGGTAGCACCCACAAGAGTTTGCATAAAAATTGCGGCGAGAAAACGGCACGCTCGAATCAACATAAGACCTTCAGCCGGAAGGAAGGACGCAAGGAAGGAAGGAAGGAAGGAATACTCCCCATCAACGGACAGCAGAAGGACTTACAATGCAAATCCTCTCACCGCATGCAGAATATGAAACGGAATGTGGAAATCATCTTTAACGGTTGAATGACTAATTATGAATAATGCCATTCAGGCGTTTGGCCTGATGGTTCAATGCTCTTTGCTCGTTGCTGGAATCCGAATCAAAGGATCCTGCCAATATAACCTTAAGGTGTTTTACAGCTCAGGCCAAAGATGCTTCACTGGACCAGCATCAGCGGATGGGGGCGGCTGTGTTGTTCGACTTATCCCTAAAGCTAAAATGGAACCACATCCAAAATCCAAATTTTTTTTTATATTTTATACATTTGCGTGGCAATATTTTTTAAGCTTGCAAATAAAAAACGAAGCATTTTGTTCTTAAAAAATTCATTGAATAAAAATGATTGTAATAAGAAAGAATCTTAAGCTTGATTAGAGATTGAACCTAAACGAAGACTAAGGATTATAAGACTCAGTTGGAGGAGGTGGAACACAAAACTTAAACTTGATTTTGTGTTAGAAGAATTTTGATATGTAGTATTCCGTATTTTGAATTCTATTGAAAACTATTAAAGGTATTACTTCAAAATTCTAATTTCTGGGTTTCTTAAAAGTTCTATAAACTAAATGATAAATATTTTATGTGATGCACAATTCCATCTTTCTGCATGCTCCCCCCACAAAGATCAGAAACATAAAATCAGTCTGATTCTGTATCTCCACTTACCTAAAAAATCGGATGGGGATGCCGCAAAGCCGCTTGCTGCCGCCGCCGCCAGATGGCCCAGATGCAAGCCGGGATGCTGCAGCATGGCAGGAACACGTTGCGGGCGTATTGGGCTGGCGGCGGCGCTGGAACTGGAGTTGGAGTTGGGGGAGGCAGGTGACTCTGTGCTGCGCTTGACCAGACCCCCCAAAGTCAGGCTGCCATTAAGGCTGGTGCAGTTGTTGTTATTATGGTTGTTGTTGTGGTTGTTGTTATTATTATTATTGCTATTGTTGTTGTGGTTGCTGTTGCTGCTGTGATTGTTGCTGGCGGCTGCTGCAACCGCTGCCGCATTGCGTGAGCCCAAAATGCTGTCGATGGTAAAGAGTGATGCAGCTGCCGCAGATGCTGCAGTTGCTCCACTCACACGCGGTCGCTCCTCATCCAAAATGGTGGCGCCCGACTGGGAGCCATCATCCGAGGAGGGCGTCTGCGATTGCGGTTGTTGATGTTGGTGTTGCTGCTGTTGTTGTTGGAGAACTGATTGAAGACGTTGGCCGAGATAACCACATTGTTGGGAATTGAGCAGCATGGCGGTGGTTAAATGATAGGCGGCGGCATTGTTGCCCGGCGAACGGGAACGTTGAATCTGTCGCGTAGGCTGCTGCTGCTGCTGTTGTTGCTGCTGCTGCTGCTGTTCGCTGAGATCGGTGGCGCCGCAACGCTTGAGAATGTAGCCAGCCGGCGGTGAATTTGTCTCGACCATGTTGTGATTGATGACGCTTGGTGGCGGCGTCGGTGGTGGGGAGCCCGGCGAGGGACTCGGCGTGCTCACAACGGTGATCTTGAACTTGGCCTTGGCAGCGGCGGCGGCGGCGCTGCTGTTGCTGCTGTTGTCGCCGTTCGCTAGCTGCGATGGCGTGCTCCACAATGAGGACAGAATTTTGGCGAATTTTTACACAAGCGGTGACCCCAAGAAAAATGCGGCGGCAATATATTTGCGCGCTAAATCCGTAATTTATAATTTGTAATTTATAATTTGTTATTTGTAATTGTAATTCACACACCAACAACACTCATTAAACGAGACGAGATCAGACGAGACACACGCGACGAAATTGTTGTGCTTTTCCGAAGCGTGCAACTAACTGTAAAATCTGTGTGTATCGAACCCTTCTTGTTCGCTCGAGCTGCGAAACTGTTTTGAATACGTACGCTGGCAGCAGCGACGTTGACGACGACGACGATGATGCGCACGACAAGTTGCTGAAGGCACACACACATGACAAAAGCAAATTCTCTCTCAAACACACACACACACACTCGTCTGGCAGACATTTTCGTGCGCTGACCAATCAGAGTACAGCTTGACTTGTTTCAGTCCACGCCTTTGCACAGCAAACACACACACACACACACTCAAAGAGCGAGAGAGTGAGTGAGAGAGCAGCTGTATTTGCTCTCTTTGTAATGCTTATGTGGTTGTTGTTGCTTTTGCTTTTGTCTTGTTGTTATTTCCGTTTAATAGCGGTGGTGGCTGGCTGCCATGGTGGACGCCCTTTGGCTGCCTAGCTGCTGCTTCTGCTGCTGTGACATCTACATTTACCGTTACCCGTTAGCTGGCCAAAGCAAAAGATGGCGCACTCTGAAAGATAATGCTGCTCAGTTTTGTGTCTCCTCTCTGGTGCTGCTGCTGCGACGTGGGCGTGCTACTCTCTCTCTCTCTCTCTGCTGCTGCGTCGTTTTTTCTTCGTTTTTTTTTTGTCTGCTGACAGTTATTTATACAGATAAAGTCATCACTGACAGCCCCCGCGGCTCGCGTCATTATTGAGTGTGAAGAGATGCGCCATACAAAGGCTGGCTAGCTTGCACTTGTGCATGTAAATGGAAATGATGGGAGAATGTGAAGAGAGAGAATGCGAAATGTTACCGTAGTGGGCAAAATGATGTGCTGAAGTTCGCGCTGCTGAGATTGTAACTTTGGCAGCGCGGTCGCTGCTCTGCTCCGCCGTATCTTAAGAAGATAATGACTAAATTAATGCTTTTATGTTTTTGGCAACACATAAACATCATTATGCGCTCAATCCTCGGGCTCGCTTCTTCAGCAGTTTCTCTCCAAGCTGGATGGGTGGTTGGGTCGATTGGCTAGCAACTCCTTATATACAGGCAAGCTGAATGCGCCGTTAGATGATATGCTTATATTTGATATATGAAGCTCCAGTTTTCTCCCATTTAGTTTATGTTTCTGTCAACTTATTTTTTAATCAAACTCCTAAAAAAAAACTTCCATTAACTACATAACTCAAATTGCTCTTTAATTGGAGCAGAAATTCAAGTTACTTTTTAACTAAAAATCAGAAAAAATTGTTTAATATCTCAACGCGTTTATAAGTCGATTTTCAGAAGAATAATTGAACTTGTGTAGAATTTGTAAAGTCTCTCGAAAGTTTAATTGAGAAATTCTAAGCCAAAGATCGCACAATGTGCACAACTTTATTTATGCACAATTCTCTCATTTGTTTCAAGTGTGTGTGTGTGTGTGTGTGTGTATGTGTGTGTTTGCATATGAAAATATTTTAATCTAAAGTTTCCACATCAAACATGCTCTCAAAGTGCAAAATCCTAGATTTCGCCTCGAGCACAAAACAATGCTGAGGACTAATGATAAATGCAATGGCAGCCAACGGTCGGTCTCCATGTGTGTTCTCCTCTGTCCTGTCGTCCTCTCGTGCTTTCGTCCTGTTGTGGTCATATGTCAACTACATACATAGAGGAGCTTATGTGCTGCTTGCTGCCTGCTCCCTGTTCGTTATGTATCCAACTGATTATAAAGGTTGAAGCACTGCTCCGCTCCTGCCTCTCTTGAAAAAGGATGAAAGGATCTGGGTGACTCTGTGCGACATGTGCTGCGGCTGCTGCTGTTGCTGCTGTTGTTGCTGTCGAATGTTGCCAATGCTTTTAGAAATTATTGAATAATTAAGCAAACCAGCCAGCAGCGGTGTAGCAACTCAGGTTCAAGCTGCACAATCTCTACTGGAGCGTTAATAGTCAGCATCATCAGGGAAGTGAACTCCTCCACTGCATGCTGCTCTCTCTCTCTCTCTCTCTTACTCTCTGTCCTACTATTATTTGTTTTTGCTCTGAACTTCTTACATGTGCACCAAAAACCAGCAACTCCCGACGGGAATATGTCAACACACACAGGCACACACACATATACACACACACACACTCGTTTACGAAAACACATTGTTTCCGTTTGCTGGTCAACATTGGGAGTGCGCCTCGATAAGCTCAAAAGTTTGCAATTTGCCAGAGAAGCAACCAATTCTACAACTTTACTACACATTTTTTAATGTTTTTTTGGATAGGGTGTTGGAAGTAGAGACTTTTTTTTGATTAAGGGAAAGAATTTTTGTCTGTGTAGCTATTAAGCTACTATATTAAATATACTATATAAAATGTTCAATCTTTTTTTCAAACTCACAAGTTGCGAGTTTTATTACATTTTCATATTGTGGAATAGTTTATTTTTTTTTATCAACTTTAAAGGTCATAGAAATGTACTTGTTTTTCTTATTTTCTTGTTTTTTTAATGTTTAAGTAATATTTTATTTTAGATTACTGACCAGTAAATCAATTAACTGGCCAAAAAATAATAATTTAATGACTTGTCTTGTTTTTAATGATTGGGAAACATTTTATTTCGATTTACTTACTCCAAAAAGACTTGTCTTATGGAACATTATTTCAAACATCTGCAAGGGTATTTCCACATCGACATCTCAGCGGGAAATCTTCTTTTTTTTCCAGTTACGCTACTCATGAGATTTTTTCCGCATTTTCCTCGCTGTTTTTTTTCTTTTTTATATCAAATTGAAAGTTTGGTTTCTCGTTGTGGCACTTTTTGTTTTAGTTCGTAGATTGAATTTTAAATAACAAATTAAATTAACTCGTCTAAGTATTGTTGCGAGTCTTTTGGCAACATTTCCGTCCGACTGTTGAATCCCCCCCACAACTATTGTCCTTCTTCCTGGCCACCCCTCCGCTGCTGCTGCTGCTGCGTCCACTTCTCGATAGCGGGGAAAAAGTTCAATTGGCAAAGGACTGTGTAAACACTGTGGAATAAAAGGTTTTTCTACTTTTCCAACGGCACATTCCTTGCTGCTGCTCCTCCCTCCCGCTCCTCTTCTTCTGCTTCTTCTTGGCTCATGATGGATTTTCATTTCGATTTTCATTCGATTCTGATTTCGTTTTCGCAAAAATGGCGCCGGCGGCAAATTTTTTTTTTGTTGCCATTTCGCTTCTTTTTTCTGCTCTTCAGTTTGTGAAATTAGAAAAGTTTTCGCTTCTTTTCCGCTCCTCTCTGTCTCTCTCTCTCTCTCTATCTCTCTCTCTATTGCTGATTGCTTTGCTAGATGAGGCAGGGCAGGGAGAGGAGGGCGGAGGGTGTGCGGCATGCTGTATGAGCTTTGGGTATTTGTCTTGTTAAAAATTTAAGCGAATTTCGAGTGGAAGCCAAAAGCGCTCAAATCAAAATCAGCAACCGAAGCAGCAGAAGCGGCAGAAGCGGCATCAACAGCAGAATCACTTTGCCTCACGCCTGATGCTGACATTGATATGTTAATGAAATCGTCACCATTTATAATCCTCAGCAGCAGCAACCCCGACCGATGCGATCCAATGCTTAATGGCCGATCCGTTGGCTGCATACACTCGAAAAAATATATATGAATGAATTTCCGCCTTAGACAGCTTTTTTAATTTTATGTAAAATGGAAATGTAGCATTATTAAATATTCCTTGAATGAGTCCGTTTATTATTGAAGAAACAACATTAAATTGAGTTCTTCGATGGTTTTGAAAACGTTACCTAAATCTAACTTTTCTGAAAGATATTCCATTATTTGAAGATTATCAAGTATATTTTGTATTTAAAAATTACAAATATTTCTATATAAACTATAGATTAATATTAATAAGATTTTTAATATTTACTGTGAAGAGACTCCTTTAAGAAAGTTTTTTCATTTCAAAATGATTTCGAAGCCATACAAAAATTACCGCATATTTTAGTTTTAGAGCTCACTTTTTTTTTTTAAGTGCAGTCACACCGGTTTCTGGTTTTTATTGTTATTGCTGTGTATAGTCAATTAAATGTTTAATCCAAATATCGTTTTATGCGTCGCAGTTTGTTGCTGCTGACATGGATGGCATCAAGGGATCAGGCCTGGGACTGAGGGATCAGTATCCGGATCAGTTAAATCTTGCGATATGCGTAAGCGTGCAAATTGCTGTGATTACGCATGCGCTGCTGCTCCCTCCAATCCCAAACCCGATCCCGATCCCAGTCCTGATGCTGATGATGATATCATGGGAGGGTAAAAGAGACAGCAACAACTGCTTGACAGGCTACGGGTGAAAGAGAGCGAAACAACAACAAAAGGTGCAATAAAACCGAGCGTGTGCGGCCAAAGTAAAATGGAAAATGGAAACTGGAATTGCACGGAGAATGATGTGAGCTGAGAGCAGAAATGAGCTGCTGCTGCATGAATGAAGGATGAATGAAGCGGGGCGTGAGGCACAAACAAAATGGTTGCTCTCGCAATGCACGAATTTAGTTTGTCAGCCTGTCCGTCTGTCAGATCAGGGCAGCTGCTTCTCGTCTCAAACACACACTCACACACACACACACACACACAACACACACAATTCAGAGCAAACAGCAGGGACCACAATTTGTTAGCCGCCAAAACCTTTGTGTTTTGCGTGTTTTCGGTTTAGTTTCGTATAAACAAATTTAATAAAATAGGCAGATGGAATTAGTAAATATCAAAGATTTGTTGCAGATTTGTTGATCAAATTTAATATTCGAAATTAACATTTGAAAAGGTTTATATTTATAACAGAGCTAAGGATGTCAACCCTGTATCGAAATCAAAACTGAAATTTTAACGGTTAAAATTCAGAAATGGAATTGAAATTCTACTTTTAACTGAACAAACCGATATTATTGTCAAGAACGGAATCGATAATAAATTGAATCAAATCTGAACCAGTAAAACATTCAAATTTTAAATAAATTTTAATCTTAAGCAATCATAGTAAAAATGATTTTTATACCCTTAACCCATTAAAAATGGATAAAAAAGGGTATAATGGTTTTGTGCAAATGTATGTAACAGGCAGAAGGAAGCATCTCCGACCCCATAAAGTATATACATTCTTGATCAGGATCAACAGCCGAGTCGATATAGCGCTGTCCGTCTGTCTGTCCGTCTGTCCGTCCGTCCGTCTGTATGTACACGCGGATCTTAAAGACTATAAAAGCTAGAGACTTCAAATTTGGAAGATCTCGTGTACCAGGCGCAGATCAAGTTTGCTTTATTTTATCGATAACTGCCTCAGTTTCTGAATTATCGATACATTTCGATTTCCGATAGCAAAAAAATTCCACAATTTAAGAGGTGTGAGAAAGAAATGACATGATAATCGATGCTAGCGTCAATATATTTGTGTGTATTCTGCAGAGCCCCGATAACTACTCTTTCGTATACGTGTGTATGTGTGTAGTTATGTATGTATATGCACGTGTTTGTAGCCATCCATTCTGGCATTTGGGCGCAAATCATCTTAAAGGGGAATTTGCCAAGAAAACTAGAATATATTGAACAACTGGGTTAAGGGTATATCGTAGTCGAGTTAACTCGACTACAGCATCTTACTTGTTATGCAAGCTGTGGTTCTGCTATAGACTCCAAATTCTATATTTTTCAGATTTTCGGGCTTATTTAATTTTAATGAAATTTAATTGTACTTCATATGACAAATCCCTAGAATGGTCCCTCTTATGAATGCCATTTATTCAACCAGGTTTAGTTAATGCTTTTAGCCGATATATAATGTTAAATACAGTGAATTATACTTTTGTAGATATTAATATTATTGCGAGGGTTTAAAATGAGCATAAATATTTTTTTAAACTACATGAATAAACATTTAAATATTTGTCAATTGAAATTTGATTATTGTAAATTATAATCTATTAATGGGCATATAAACCACGACAAATCTTGAATGAAAATGGAGTTATCAGCAAATAGAATTGTTGGGGTTAAAACTTGTTGGTACCCAATTTGATGGCTGTCATAATTTTTGTTGATTTGATGCGTAATTAAAAATTAAAATGATGTGATGATGCCTCCAGGCAGGATGTGCTCACAAGGCAACAAATGGCCTGCAAATATTTGCAAAATGGAAAATGGAAATGGAAATGGTGGAAACGTAAAATATATTTCGGCAAGCAGAAAAGCAAAGTGAATAAATCATAAGCTTCCGTAAATTACTTCAACTCAATTAATTAGCCAGTCTTGGCCCGGGACCGGAGCCGCATTGCGTGTGGGCCAAGTTATATTTGGCTTAACTCTTCTTCTTGACAAATCGCACAATCAGAATGGGGAATTTGCCGCACCTTTTGCACAAAAGGCAGTTAAAGCCAAACAAACGAAGGACCCGTTTGCCAAAGATGCCCGCCTGGAAAACGCGAGTCTGAGAAATCAGGAGGCAGTTTCTCTGTTTTTCTCCAACCAAGAGAAAGTGTGTGTGTTTTTGTGTGTGTGTGTGTTTGTTTTTACATTTGTCGGAGCCTACATTTCGCCTACAGCTCACTCTACAGCTCTCTCCCTCTTCCCCTCTCTCTCACTCACACTCTCCCTCTCACTCTTTTTTGGTTTGCTTGTTATCCCGTGTTCTGTTTTGTTGCCTCGTCGCCCGTAAAAAACAATGGCAAAACAATGCCAGCTAACTGAGCCAAAACAATTCTAGCTTCTAGACCTGAACCAACCATTCCATTCTTACCATTTTCACCATTTTCCCCCCAGCAGTTTGCCTCGTTTTTCCATTATATTAACGCGATCGTTTTTCTGGCTGCTTTTTCAATTGACCGTTCAAATCGGAACAAGGCTCAGCCGGGATAAGCCATGTTTGTAGCCCCGCAACACAGTTCTTTAAAACGGTCCTACATGAAATTAATGTGCACTGAGAAAAATAAATTTACTTTTCACAATTTTTGAGTGGTTTCGCTTAGAGGAAATCTTAATAATCTGGGTCATATTAGTTACCGAAAAATTACCCGTTTCGAGAGAATTACCCGTTTAAGATTTTATAAAGTAATATAATTTCCAAGTTTAACTTATATTAAAATCAAGTAGATAATAAATAATATGATATGAAATGATATTATTATTATTACTCTGTTTTTATTTTAAAAGTGAATATAGAAAATATCTGTACTGAAATAAACTTATTTGGAAAATTCAGCGTTTGCTTTTAAAAATGTGTATAATCAGTTTTTTATTTATATATATATTTTTTTGGTTCGCCTCGAGAATAAACTCGAATTTTAATTTCACATCAAAACGTTGCTATCTCAATTTTTCTTACTTATTTACGAATCTGTATTTTTCTGACCAATAATATTTGCTTAGATAGATCTTATATACATTTTTTTTTTATATATTCACATATATTGCTCTTCGCTCTGCTATTCGCTCAGTGTAGGGTTACAAAGGGAGCTCTTTGCTCTCTTTGCTCTCATCACACGCCTCAGCTCCGAACTGGGCTCTGCAGGCACTTTGTGCTGATCGCTGATGCGCATTTGATTGCTGTTGCCCTTGTTGCCATTGTTGTTGTTGTTGTTGTAGTAGTTGTTGTTGTTGTTGGCGATCCTGGACAAAGCGTGCCTAAGTCCTTGGAAAATCGCTTCTAGTTGTTTTTTTTTTGTGCGCTGCGCTGCCTTTTTTGTCGTTCATATTTTTTATTTTCCCAATTTCCTGCAACTAATTGCGAGAA
Organism: Drosophila kambysellisi; assembly: GCA_035042185.1. Lineage (NCBI taxonomy): Eukaryota > Metazoa > Arthropoda > Insecta > Diptera > Drosophilidae > Drosophila > Drosophila kambysellisi. Next base: position 946,417 of record JAWNLS010000945.1, on the reverse strand, counting down.
AAATCGTTAAGACCTGGCAGAGATTAAGATTTGCTTATGTTGTTGCTTGAACCTGGACTTGGAGTTGGAGTAGGAGTTGAACTTGGCCCAGGACTCGAATTGAGCTGCAGCTGGGTCAGCATATAGATATATGTATGTTTATTATGAGCACTTCAATCATTAGAAAAGGGTGTGAAACAGGCGCGTCCACTTGAAAATCTCGTTATCCTGTCATCGCCAGAGTATGGAAAAACAAGTCAGTCATCAAGGGTTGGAGTTGCGGTTGGAATTGGGGATAAGTGGAAGGAGGAGGGATGAGGAAGGTTGGGCTGTGCGCACAGAGCGAGTCATTATCAAGTGCTGCTCCAGCAATTGGCAGCTGCTGGCTTCTTCGCAACGCGTATCGCTTACAAGAGTTGAATGAATGAAAAAAGAGCAAAACAGCAGCCAGCCGCCTACATACAAAAACCACCAAGTGGATCAACAGCAGCACCACCACCACCACCACCACCACCAGCAGCAGCAGCAGCAGCAGCATCAGCGGCATTCCTTTTGTCCCATTGTTGTGCTCGGGGTTTTGGCTTAGGACGAGCGAGCATCGGTTAAAGCACGCATAAACTACTGAAGGCACTCGAGAACGCCTCGACGCGGCAACTCAATTGTTTTGAGATCAATTTGCAACTTAATTGAAATCCATTTAAAGTAATGAGAGTTACTAACTTGCCCACCCGGCCCTTTGCCGCTTGCCCCGAAAAGGGCTAACACTCTACCCTTTCTTATTTTCGCTTTGCTCTGTTCGGACTAGTCCGGTCCAAGCTGCAGCTCATCCAGTGCTCAAGAATTATAATCCCACTAGGTTAACTATAGATGCATATATATGTACATATATATGTATATACATACCTGCTGCGGACTAGATCAATTTGCAAACCTCTTTGAAGGCAAATTGTCACGTTTGCCACGCCCGTTGAAAAGAAAATCCATTCGCTTAGAGGAAAAAAATAAAGTGTACATATATATATTTATATATCTATATATATACATATGTGTATTATATAGAGTGTTGTTGAATATCTAGACTAGCAGTGTTATATAATTGACAATATATACCTCTGATAAATCTAGTCTAATAAATAACTAGAGAGAACGACTCTCTTAAGTACACCAAATTTTATATACCCTTCCAGATCGGAGTCCAACTGCAGACATCCAAATTTTATAATTGAAAAAAAATTTACCCCTTATCAGATTTTAATGACTTATATTTCTAAAAAAAAAGTAGGAACAAAACCAATACAATTTTATGATTATCAAATTAGGTCAAGCTTATTTATATTTAGAAATAACTTCTAAAGACAATAAAAACTTTAGTTTCCATTGCGAGTTTAATTTTACATCGATTTTCTAAAATTCAAGGCGACTTCAAGCGTTTTTCTGAGTGTAGCCTCTGCAAACTTAATATTGCGCATTAGCTGTCGGGTCATTATCTTTCTGTGCCTCCTGCTAAACTCATTCCTGCGGTGATCCTTGTGCTACTGGCAAATTATGCATTGTGCCACGCCCACACGTGATTCTAGGGCATTAAGGGCGCCTGAGCAAGAAAAACAACAGTTTTTGGCAATCACGCAAAAAACAAAACAATGAGAAAAGTGTGTTTTGAGCTGTGAAAATGTATGCGAAAAATATGCAAAATATATGCATAAGATTGCCAAAAATAAAAGAGCAGCAGCAAAAAAAAAAAAAAAAAAATGAAAATGAAAACAAATGTGAGGAGCGGAGAAGTCCATTAAAAAGGGAATAAGTGCGTGTAAATCCTGGCCGCAGGATATTTTTGTCATATATTATCAGCGCATATTACTTCATCGAAAATGAAAAAGCTCTCATCCCCCATTAGAGTAAACACATGTGTGGTATGTGTGTGTGTGTGTGTGTGTCGTGTGTGTGTCGTGTGTGGTATGTGTCTGTGTGTGGAGAGTGCCAAGAGCTGAGCATTGAGTAGCTGAGCAGGATTGAGGATTGCTTTTTAAGGACATGACCACGCGCCCACAACAAATTGAAAGGGACAAGAAGACAGAAAGAGAGAGACGAAGATAGAGAAGAGAGAGAGTGTGTGTGTTAAACTGTGGACCACATATATAAGTTGATCCCTTGTAAATCTCTAAATTGTTTTATGAGCATATTGCAAAAGTAGGTGTAAACCTAATTTTCCTTTATGTGTTCACGACCTGCGCTCCGCGCAAAGCTCAAGCGACCGCAAAAAGGACATTTTGTTGTTCCGGCACAGCAGGATACAGGCCAGCAGGCCAGGATATATCTATTCATAATGTAAAGGTATCTGTACTCAATCGGTCGCTTCCGCCTTTTGTTTGAGCCTCATTTAAATCATACCGCTGGCCAATTTGCATTCGCACCACAACCAAATTGATCCGCCCTAATCTTCACTTGCGTTCAACTCGTCGAAGGATCGATGCGAACGAGTTCGACGAGCACTGGCTCTAGTCAGGATTTAAATTGAAATGAACAACAGCGACAACAACAACAACAACAGCGCAACAATCTCAGTTTGCCACTTGCCGCCCTTTTGCCATGCCTTTCCTTGCCTCGCAAATTGAAGTCAGTCTGTTGTCCGACCAAGAAAAGGGATCAGCTCAACGGGAACTGGAAATTTTTGATTATAAGAAGTACTATTAAATGTATTCTATGGAAATTAAAAACAATCCATGATAAAAGTAATTATTTTGGTTCATTAAAGTATTTGTTTTCTGGCAATCTAAAATATGCTTTAATAGAAGTAATTATAATATAATTATAATATATACTTTAAGTAATTAATTCAATAATTAAGCTGATAGATCTATGATTTTTTATAGAAAACAACAAGCTTGAAAAGTTCTAAAAATTCGAAAATTCTGTAAAGATTTTCAAATTTGCAGAAAATTGGATTATATTTTCTACCCATTAAGCTTCTCAGATATTAACTTAGAAAGGTGCTTAAGTAACTTTGCTATATATTGTCAGATTAACTATAGGTACATAAAACCAATTTTAAATTGGAATTTAAATTTAACGACGCTTATGTGGCGCCATCTATGCTTCATTTTGTTTAGTGAGCTCAATCTACGCAGCTGGCAACGCGGCCTGACACAGCTGTTTTCTGTCGGTTATCTGGCAGCCCAAGACAACATATCGATAATCGATGGGCGTTGACAGACAACAACACAAAAATAAACAAATAATGCAACAAACAAATGAAATCAAAATAAAGTGAATATAGCGGAAGGAAATCAATGGAAAAGGGCAGGCCAAGGAAGCGACGGAAGCAGCGCAAACGCAAACATCAGCGGCTCAAACAGAGTGCAATAAAAGCAGCTACAGCAGCGGCAGCAGCAGCAGCGGGAGTCAACAACAAAATGCCGCCTGCCACCGATGAGATTTGGAGCAGCACCTACAAAAGACTCTTGCAGTGGCATCAGGCACAGGTGCACAGCTTCTGTCGGCAGCAATCAAATGTAGGCAGTTCCACAAGCGAGGAGGAGGAGGATAACGTTAACGACGAAGAGGAGGGGGAGGAGGATGAAAAACTGCAGCCTGATTTGAATGTGGAACTTGATGATGATGATGTGGAACAAGTGGATGCTGATTATTTAGAATTTCTCCAGATTACTCTCAAACATCAAGAGGAGCTCAGGAAATTGCGTGCGGCACAACAAATAACAACAACAACAACAGCAACAGCTGAAAACTGACTGCGAAAATAAAATCCAACGCAAAACCTAGTTTAAGTTTAGCCTTAAGTATATCTAAGACAACAGTGAAACTTCGCTAACTTGAACTGTTGCTTCATTTATGGAAAACAGATTTGTATACAATAACTGCAGATACTTTATAGAGTTCTGCTGTAAAAGAAGAAAACAGTTTTGCATTTTGACATCACTTTTTGAGTAAATGCTGACAACTGACACAAAAAAAAAAAATAAATAAAATAAGAAAGAAAACTAATTGAGAACAGTGGAAGGCTTTCGCAGTGAAGGTGTGGCAAGGTGTGGGGGCGTTGCGTGTGCCACTTAACTGTTAAGATCGCAGAAGGAGCAGCTGCAATCTTTCCCAGAACGGTCATTTTTGGCCAGGCTAATGAAGTTGAGAAGACGCACACTTTAAACTGACCAAGACAAATGCGAAGCAATCTGTTAACACATTTCTTCAGCTTCAAATTAGAGCTGTGGCATCACGGTAGAAAGAGATAGAAAGAGAGAGTGTGGCAACTGGAAGTCATCAGGGCAACTTTGATAAAGAGGAGCAGCAGCAGCAGCACCAGCAGGAAGATCTCTTTCGCTCTCCTTCTCCCTGACTGAGTCATCAGTGGACAATGTATGATTTTTTCCTTTTTTTTTTTGCTTTTTTGGTTGGGCGGGGCAAGGCATTAGTCGGCTTTCGCGCAGCATTTCGACAGCCAACCCTAATTAAGTTGGCCTAAAATACACGGTTTCGTGGTCGCAGCGCAGACAATATCACTTGCCACATGCCGCAGGTGTCGCAACTAGAAAAGCACCATTAAACTTTCTATGAGCATTGCATAGATAAATCAAATCAGTGGGCGGGCAGCAAACGGCAAACTGCAAAACTGCTCCGCTAATAAGACGATAACTTGCCAGTCTAGCAAATAAATAGCCAGTGTCGAAATAGAAAGTTAACTTGAGTTTTCAGAATAAACCGGGAAAGCATTTATGTTCATTATATTATTGAAAATGGCCGCCAAACTGAGGCATCAAAAGTTGCCATCATTTCTGCTGTTGTTGCTGCGCCTGCGACAGCTGTGTGAAGCAGCAGCAGCAGAACTCTAATTAAATGGGTGTAGCTGTTGAATGTTGCTAATAACCAACTGGACAGCAGCACCAGCAACAACAACAGCAACAACAACAACAACAACAGCAGCATGCAACAAGAACATCGACCAGCCAACGATGTGGAAAACAAACAAGCCAAACCCAAAGGGCTGCTCTTCTTGTTTCTTCATCCTGCTCCGCTTCAGTCCACCTGTTGCCGTCTCTTTCATGGCATGTCGCCAGCCCTTTCGGTTGGACACGCTCTGTTAACGGAGCTTATTTTACTTTGATTAATTAACTTGGCTTAATTATGAGTTATGAAATTAAGCAATACTATTTATTTGTTCAAGTCCCATAAAATCCAACTGGAAACGTTTAAAAATTTCACTACTGTTGGCGCTTCGTCAAAACTGAACATCTTTTGAAAAGTTATAGATTTTTGTAAACGGATTTGAAATAATGCTACATTTTAATTGATTTATCGAGACATGTATTTACTTGAAATTCAGGTAGAAATGCTGTCCACACAATTACAATATAGCGTCGGTTCTTTATTTTCTACCACCAGTGCTCTTGGTCATGCTACATTCAAAGTTGGCAACGCAATTGTGGCTCAAAGTCCCTGTAAAAAAGCAAACCCAAAAAATTACATAAATGAATTTTTCACGTTATCCATCACATTTTCCATAACATGGTCAAAACTGAATAGACTTTTAATTCTTATTTTGGCATTTGCATTAAAATTTCCTTATATTTAGAAACTTGATAATCCCTCAAAATTTCCAGTAAAAATATCACAAAATTCGTTATTTAAATATTTTAATCATTAACATTATAAACATTAGATATACTCAAATTATATTAAAAAACTTTTGCTCTTATTATGTTTTTGTGTACTTGCTTTAAATTAATCTAACTCTCTAAAAATGTATTTAAATATTTCGATCTATAAATAATAAGCACAATAAGTTAGTGTGATTTATTGTTTATTATTATTATTATTATTATTATTCTTATTATTATTGTTATTATTATTATTATTATTATAATTATTATTATTATTATTATTATTATTATTGTTATTGTTATTGTTATTATTATTATTATTATTATTATTATTATTATTATTATTATTATTATTATTATGTTTATTATTCTTACTCAAGCATCTATGTTTTATATATTTGTATCTTTTATTTTTTATTTTTTAATTTAGCCAAAATGTGCATCCATCGTTGTGATCCCTGTTTCAGTCACCTGTCCACCTTATTATTATTGTTGTTGTTGCTGTTGTTGTTGGCCAAGAGGGGAAAAAACAATCTGCAAACTGTTTATTTTGTGGTCGCTTTGGCGGCATTGACTGGCTAAAGTAATTTAGCTGACTTTACCCACGACAAAGGCGCTTTTTTCCTTATAAATATATATTTTTTTTTGCTCAGAATCGCTGGAATGTGGGTCCATTAAATTGTAAGCCTAACACAAGATTTGTTGTTCTTGCTGCTATTGTTGTTGTTGTTGTTGTTGCTACTGCTGCTGTTTTGTTTATTTGTCGCACTGCATTTACAATTTAATTGATTTGTAGGCAACAATTTGTCTGGCATCCAAAGATCTGACTCCCTCTCGCTCTCTCTCGCTCTGAGTGTCTCCCTATCGGTCTCGTTGTGTCTCTTTCTAGTTGGCCTCCATTCGAACAGCAGCAGCAGGTTTTCATAAATTATATGCACAACACTCACACACACACACACACACACAACAGACACATCAAGATCTTTAGATCTCCGTTTTCTGTGTCGGGGGTGTTTTCCATATCGCATGCTAAATCAAAAAGACTCCGGCTGCAAATTATGCGACGGAATGTGCAACATGTTGTCGCAACAAATGTTAAACGGATATGTCGAATATTTAATACTCTTATAAGTACATATTTGTCATATACATATAGAAAGCTAAAATATTTCTATATTGTTTTTTATGATAAAGTATATCTATTAAACACAACTTTTTTTTTTTTTTTTTTTTAGTTAATAAAGCTTATCGGAATCCTAATAGAATAGTTTAAATATATATTTTTTAATTTATTGCAAATTATATATATAAAATAAATAATATATTTAGGGATAAGAAACCCATCTACAAAAATAACTCTATGTTTATTCTAATTGATATTCACAAAAGAGCAATTGATTTGATTAATGAATTCATTGAAAGCTCATCAAAATTGTTCATAATTTGTATAAATGCATTAGTTGAGATTATTTATAAAAAGAATTCCCCATCTCAATTCTCTGTTTCCCCACTCTCTCTCTCCATCTCTCGCTCTCTCACTACTCTTCGTTTCTCTATATTTATATTGTATATCAATATTGGTTTCTTTCTTGCTGTCCCTCTCTGGCAATTCGCATCAAATAATTATTATTAACACCAAAAGCGGCAACAAAGTCGCCAACGCAGCTGCCACCTTTGCCACCATCGCCGTCGCCGCCGCCGCCTCCGCCTCCGGGCCAAGCTAAGGCAAGCGGTGGCAAGCTCAGCAATCAATCAAAATGCGCTCCAGATCCGGAGTCGATGCGTAGATTTATATCAGCGCCTTGACGATGTGTCAGCAACTGTTGCTGTTGTTGTTGTTGTTGTTGCTGCTGGTGCTGCTGCTGTTGCACCGATTTGGCTGCACAGGGGATGCTGTTTGGGATTTGCTGACAGCCAAGACGCCGCATAAATGCAAGAGTCAGAGTCAGGAGTCAGAAGTCTAGAGTCAGAGTCAGAGTCAGAGTCACTGCCACTGCCACTGCCGATTATGAGATGATTGCTTAAGATGACAACGAGCAGGCTGAGATAGAAGCGTAGAGGCTGAGAAGCTGGCGATCTTCAGAGTTGAGTCAGTGGCTCTGTAAGCTGTTGGCTGTTAGCTGTGGCCCACTGTGAATGTGAATGGCATCACAAGGAATGGACATACGAATCGAGGCACGAGGAATGCCCCAGCGAGTGGCAGCAATAAAAATGACGTTCCAGATTATTGCGCACAGACAACAACAGCAACAACAGCAACAGCAACAACATCAACTAGCAGCAACAGCAACTAGCAGCCAGTCAGCTAAAAGGACAAGCCGCAGACAATGGGGCACTCAGGAGGGGCACGGGTGTGTATATGGGGGAGGGGGGGGGGGAGTGTGAGGCACACTCACAGACATGAGCAACGACACATGAACGTGTTCTGAAGCTGATGATGCTTACGCGCTTTTCAAGTTCCACACATAGTTGCTGTCATTATTAAAGACATTTTCAACTACATTCTAGTAGGTACTTAATTTCGCTGCTGCAAGAAAGAAAAATAAAAAAAACATATATATATATATATATTTATGCACCAAGGGGAGGGGGAATGCCTACCTCACACGCACTCGAAACTGAGAGAAGCCGTGGCTCAGGCCTCAATTGAGTCTGCATACAGCAAATAGTGAAAGAATTAAGCGAATAAATTTGCTTTAAAATAACTCATTTTTTATGAGGTTGGTCTAAGTATTTAAATAACGATTTAAGCTGTATTTTTTTCTGGTAACAAGTGTACAAAAAAAGAGGAAAGAGGTTTAAACTTTAAGTGGAAATGTACTTAATTTTCAATATATTTTGGTGTTGGCTTAAACATAACTACAGAAACAAATTAATCATCGCCGACTGCCTGAAGTATATATGTATATACTTGATCCGCATCAACAGCATAGTCCTTCCAGCCATAGCAGTCCTTCTGTCTATGTGAATCCAGCTATCTTAGAAACTGTTTTCTATTTTTTCATATATTGACATAATATTGATCAACTGTGATTTTTCATTATGATCGGCTGAGAAGCAAGTATGAATATCGTTGATTTATACTGACCAACTTATGCCCCGATCCAGGCTGGAGGGCTCAGGCTGCACATGCATAGATTGTGAAGACCTTTCAAGTGCATCGGGTTGTAGACAATGCCAAAATCCTTTTGGGCAGCACGGCAACAAAAACGTTGTAAAATGTTGCTGGCTGGGAAAAAAAGCGAAAAAATTGATGAGTTAATTAACGCGCATCGCCAACATTCCGGGCGACTAATAACCAAGTTGTAGATGACCACAACGACGCTGGCGATGCCGATGCCAATGCCAATGCCAATGATGATGATGATGATGTTGCTGTTGCTGTTGCTGTTGATGATGTGGACGACTGCAGCAATTGCCGTATTTATGAGCAATGTTGCAGGCAGTAGCGAGAAAGCAAGCAACGCTGTCGAACTGGCACTTCAAAATGTCAGTTGTTCATCATCAGCGGCAGCAGCAGCAGCAAGAGCAACATCATGATGAGCAACTGTTGCTGATGTGTTGCTGTGGTTGCTGGTAGCCAAAGTATCATGACTGCAATGCGTTCTTTAATTGAGTTTTGCGTTGCATTTTGTGCAACTGCAACTGCAACGGACTGTTTATGGCCATGTTGCTGGCGTGCAAAAGCAGCAACATTGGCGGCAACAGCGGCAGCCAGAGTAGCTGCTGCTGTTGCAACGTGGCATATTATCACACAACCATTAAATATGATGAAGACTGCCGAGACAAGCACTGCACCGGCTCCTCCCCCTCCTTCCACCTTGTTCCACCTAAACCTACATATGTCCATCAGTCGATGCACTTGGAGAAAAAATGAAGAACACTCTACAAAGTCGAATAATCCTAGATCAGAGTATGACATTTTTGAAAAAGCTGTTTTTCCTACCGGCTCTTTAATTTTTGACGTATTACTAAATCTTAGATGAAGAACTTTTATACCTTATTTTAAGTATGATTGTTCGCAGTCTTATTAGCTTGAATTAAGAATTAAATTCTTTGTAGGATTCACATTCACTTTTGCAATCATGATGGAATTATCAGAACTCAATAACAGTTTAGAATGAATTTAAAACATAATATTTGTAGAGAATCTCACTAGAATTTCTTGAATCTATTATTATGTTTTTCTCTGAGTGTAGCTGCTACTGGCTGCTGTTGTCGTCAACTTTACGCATTTATGACGCGTTTTCTCATCGCTGGCGAGCAACATCTAGACAAAAGGCAAACAACCCGCAGGCTCAGCTTCCAGCTTCATCTCCAGCTCCAGCTCTAGCTTCAGTTGCAGCTCCAGCTTCAGTTGCAGCTCCCTGGGGCCATTACGCATACTTTTGTGAGTTTTGGTCTTTCGTAGGAGTTTTCAGTTGGCTCTAGTTGCGAGCTCAGATCATTATCAATGATCTCTGTTGGCCATCGCTGCCATTGCAGCTATTTCTTTTCCTATTGCCGTTGGCATTGGCATTGGCATTCCCACTGCTCCCAGCTGCTTGTCTGTCTGTTTGTCTGTCTGTCTGCCTGTTGACTGACACAATGCCTGGCTGCGGCACAGTGGTACAAAATGCAGCGGTATCATTGACGATGGGCGCGTATTGAGCCATGCGCTGATTGATGGCTTTGTTGTAAATATTTCTGTGTTGTTGCTGCTGATGCTGCTGCTGCTGCTGCTGCTGCTCCTGCTTGTTGTTAGTTTTTGTTGTCGGTTGCTGTTGCTTGCTGCTGCTGCCACGCTGGCAATTTATTGGCTGTTCGTGGAGGCTTTCAACATGGGATGATTAAAAACGCTTTTGTGTAAATTATTAGCTGCAAATTCTCAGTTCAAAGTCATTTGCTGCGCCACCATTTGCGTGTGTTGTTGCTGTTGCTGTTGTCGCTCATAATTCTCGCCTTGAGGTTTGCCACAGGTTTCCTTTCATCGTCATCTCGCCCTCGCCCTCGTCGTCGTCGTCGTCATCGTCGTCTCATCATCAATTGCGTTTCGGTGTGAAAATGATGTATGTTACACTGCGGTTGGTTTCGCATTTCGAGTAGCAACAACTGTTGCTGCTGTTACTGTTGCTGCTGCTGCTGTTGCTGCTGTTGTTGCTGCTGTTGTTGCTGCTGGCTGCAACTACAATCGCCTCGCCTTGCCTCATAATATTGGCGGCGGTTGCTTTGAACGCGTGAACAAAAGCCTAGCCTTAAGTCCTCCTCTTGCCTTCATTTATGCAACATCTAAATTTCCTTAATATTTCCATTTGCTTGTTGATAGAATTTATGCCTGCCCGCGGATTGGATAACAAGCCAGGCTTTGGCTGCTACAATTGCAACTGGCAGCAGTCGCAATAGTTGCTAGTTGAGGCATTCCAAAGGAGCACACAGTAAGAAAATCAAATACAAGTTTAATCAAAATTTTAAATTGAGGAATTTTCGCAGCGAACTTATTTTCCTTGCCAGACGAGCATTTTGCCGCAATTTTGGAGAGCTAAACAACTATAGCTTCAATTGAGTGATATGTACAGGGTTTAAGAATTTTAAATCTTTGCTTAGAGTTAGTTAAATAACAGGTAAAAATAAAACCGAAACAAATTTGTGGTGCTGATTGCAGTTTTCTTTCTGAATTCTAATCGGAACCGTCCGGTTTCAGTTGGATTCCCTGTTAAAATAACATACAATACAAATTATGGAGTTCCACTCTGCCAAACTTATGCAATTGAAAAATATATAATAAGGAATTTCAATATAAAATACTATTGAAATTCAAATAATTTAGTAAGTAAGAGTTATTTAAAGTCCAAATTGTTTACAGTGCAGCAGCAACAGCAACAGCATCAATGACAATGACAGAACAGAGTCTGCAGTCAACGGCAGCATTGCCAATATTTATTGACATTTACCTTTGGCCGGTAACGAAAAAAAGTGCCCTCAGGATGCGGCAGCGACAGCAAACGACAGGCCAGGGCCACAGTTACAGTGCAGCAGCAGCAGCAACAGCAACGGCAGCAGCAGCAGCAGCAACAACAAGAGCAACAGTTGCTGCCGAGACCTGTTTAACTGTCAGTTATCATTCACTCAAATGACAAAAATTGTCAGGCGAATGCGCGCACTGAAACTGAAACTGCAAAAGGAATTCAATGAAATGCTGCTGACTCTTGTTGCTGACTGCTGACTGTTGCCTGTTGCTGCTGGACTGTTGCAGATGCAAATGTTGCTACTGAGTTACGAGCAGCGCTTTTGCGATCGCTTAGAATGAGCAACAACAAAGCGACAGTTGAGAATGGGACAGGATGTGATCTCAAGGTCTATAACATAACTCAGTGCGCACAATTAAAACTGCCAGCAACTGTCAGCAGCAGCAGCAGCAGCAACAGCAACTCTTGCTAACTCACTCACTCGCAATCTCCCTCTCCCTCTCTCTAACTCAGTCACACACTTTCTCACACGCACATATTTTCCTGCAAATTTGAAATGAAATATTTTCGATTCTGCTGTCAACGCTAGTTCTGTTGACAACACATTAGCAACTGTTGCTGCCGCTGCCGATGCTGCTGCTGATGCTGTGGCAGCAACATGCTGTTGCCACTGGACAGCATGCGCCGCACGATTTGCAATTTGCAGCTAATTGAACGCGTGCGCAGTCGCAACTTGTACATCTCTCTCTCTCTCTCTCTCTCTCTCGCTCTCTCCCTGCGGCAGCATTCCTCTCTCTCTCCCTCCCTCCCTCCCCCTCCTTGGCAAACAAGACACATGGAAAAAATAGAAACAAACGCCACGCGTGTAACTTGAAACTGGACTTGAAATTGGTTTTGAATTCAATGAATTTCGACAGCGTCTCAGCGGCGTAGCTGCAACTCCAATTCCAACTCCAACTGGAGAATGGCCAACCAACCCAAGCTGGCAACCAACCAGTTTACAATTGCTATTGCTGTTGCTGCTGTTGCTCTTGCTGCTGCTGCTGTTGCTGCTGTTGGTGGTGGTGACAACGACAACAGCCCGAACAGTGGGAGGCGGTTTGGGGGCACGCCAATATCAATGTGAGAACTAGAACGCCATTAAACAATCACAAGCTGCACGTTCTCGAATAAGTTGTAAAGAGTTGTTGGCCATCTTTATAACAAATTCATAAATTATCCTCTAAACATTTATTTGATTCGTTAGCCACTATTTGAAATCCTTGCTGAGAAACAAGTTTTACTTTAAATGGTTGGATTAAGTGGACAAAACAATTTGAAGTCATCTCTTCCATATGATGTGATATCTAAATTATTTGCATATATTACTAAAAATTAAACTTACTTTGTCGATGCGATTAAGACTATATATGGTATATAAATCAGAATGTCAAATTGAATCGTATTTTGATTTCAATTCCGGCACTTAAAGTGCAAATGTTATGAATCGGTTCCACTTCTTTTCTTGTCACTGGCTCTCAAAAAAAAATGTCGAATTTAGCTTTCGGATCTCCATTTAAATCGGCAAAGTTGGAGATTCAAATATTGATTAAAGCATTGGAGTCGGATGAGTCTATATTTACTATATAAATTATCATACATTTCAAATATCGGAGATTTTTATATATTTAGAATCAGATTGTTGGAATCTTATAAATGAGTTTCTATACAATGGAAGAGTTAACTATACTATTAACGAGTGGACATTTTGCCGATGTGCTGCAACGACAGCAATGGCGGCAACATTGACGTGTGTGGCATGCAACCAAAATTTGCTGGCTCTTGTTTGTTGCTGCAATTGCTATTGCGCTGATGTCAATTGCTGAGACCATCAGCGGCAGCAACATCAGCAACAATGTTACATTGCTGCAATTTAAATAAGTGCCCAACAGCGCCAGCAACTGCAACAGCAACAGCAACTTGCAACAGCAACTTGCAACAATAACAACAAGCGGAGATAATTGTCGCTGATTCTGTTTGTTTTGTTCCGTTTCGTTTAGTTTCTAGCGCTCGTCTTTCATTTTTTTTTGTTGTTCTTTTGGCGATGCCGGCAACACGAAGGTCAGCCGCGGCGGTAGCAATTGTTGCTGCCGTCTCTGATGCTGTTGTTGTTGCCTGAAGCCTTTGGCCAGCCGCTTACAAGCGTTGCAAATTCCGTGAGTCTGTCGCCATAATTGTTGCATTGCAACCCCACCTCCCTCTCTCTCTTTCTCATCCTCTTGCTACGTTTGTCCCTCAACACTTTGAGGGATCAGCAATTGCAGCGGCTGTTTAATGAGTGCAACAGCAACAACAGCAACAACAGCAGCAACTGTGGCATGCGAGGTGTCTAAATTAGCTGGGAACGCGTTTTTCGGCCCGAGAGCCGCAGCCATCAAAAGCGGCATATCATCGCTGTTGCCGTTTGTAATTAGGAGCAGAGCAGAATGTCAAAAAAGAACACTCCAAAAAATATATGATTCAGAAAATGGAAAATTGCCCGTATTTTGTTTGATTTTTTGGATAATATTATTGAGAAAGAAAAGCATTTTTTTTTGTTTTATTATCAATTTGATTTTTAGAAGACAAATTCTCTAGCTTCAGCTGCCCAGTTTTATCTGAAAAGTTATAGCATTTTTTTTTGAGTGCAGCCGCAGCAGCAACAATAATGCTGTTGCTGCTCTTGACCTGGCGGTGGCGTGTGGTGGGAGGGAGGGGTCACCAGATTTGTCAGTCGCATCGGCAAATAATAAAAATCGGTAGCAATTGCAATTGTTGTCGAATGTTTCTGTTGGCTGTTGCTGTCGCAACTGTTGTGGCTGCTGCTGGTGCTGTTGCTGCTGCAGCTGCACAAAGGGATGCGACTCCGGGACTCCCTGTGCTCCTGGTGGCCATGGCAACATGTAGATCACTGATATCGTCTGCACGATTTGCCCAGCCACAAGGCACAACAGGTAGAAAACAGCGCCAGAAGGAGTTGATACTGTTGCTTTTGCCTGTTGTTGTTGTTGTTGGCGGTTGTTGTTGTTGTTGCTGCTGCTGCTGCTGCTGCTGCCTGCTGTTTTGTGTGGACAGCTTTTTGTGCTGCCTGTTGTTGGTTTTTGTTGATCTGGCAACTTCATTACTTGACAGCGCACGACTTTGATATTGAAGCAGCTCAGTTTAAAACTGCAAAAATGCATTTGAAATGACCAACAACAGCAACAAAAACAGCAGCAACATTGTTGTTGCTATTTTTTTTTGTTTTAGGCATATTCTTGTAATCAATTTTACAAGTTTTTATTGATGACAAGCATTGTCGCCGCATGTGGCAAACTGCGTTTGCGTCGCTGTTGTCTCTTGTGTCCTTGAACAACAGCGACCCACTGAACTGTATGCTCTGATCTATGCCCCTCGCTGCCCTGCCTCATTGTGTGTTGGTGTTTGCTGTTTGGCATTTGTGGCAGCTGACACCTAGACACATTTTTGCAGGCTGTGGCACAAATCAAAAGGCAAACATTTTCACTTTCAATTACAGCAATTAAAGCCAGCAATGATAATAACTTATTTAAGACGCAAACTCGGCTGCAGGCCAAAAACTGGACATGCAATGAGGATGCTGCAGCGGCAACTGTTGTTGTTTTTTGCTGCTGGCAAAACTAGTTCAGTTGCAGTTGCACTTGTTGTTGCTGCTGTTGCTGCTGCTGCTGCTACAGTCTGCTCCCCCATTCACCTCCCCGTTGGCAAATTGAATTTTCGAAAACTATGCAACACTCATACGCCCCGTGGGTCCTTGAACCCCGTCGCGCCCTGCATTTGCTGCTGCTGCTGCTGTTGCTGCTGCTGCTGTTGCTGCTGCTGCTGCTGCTGCTGTTGCCGATTGCCGCTCAGCAATTGCAGCATAAACGCTTTTTAATTGAATACGAATTCTGTTGAGCGAGTCTCGCAAGTCAACGCAGGGATTGGGGGGTGTCTCAGTCTGTCCTCGATATGCGATTTGCGATCAATGTTGTTGCTGTCTCCGTCGTTGTCGATGTTGTTGTTGTTGCTGTTGTTGTTGCTGTTGTCGTCGCTCGCTTTTTGAAGTCATCGGCCAGTGGCTCACTTACAACTGGCCGCCGGGCATCCTTTTTGGTTAGCTGCTTGTTGATTTTTTTCTGTCTATAAAGTCTCTTATGTATATAATGTATATGTATATATGTATATGCGATATATATATATTGTTAATTTATAGAATTTTTTTGTGGTTGCTGTTGAAATGCCTGCAACTTGGTCGTTGTCATTAAAACGCGCGATGGGACATCGATTTTTTGTTGTTGTTGTTGTTGATTTTTTGTTCTTTCTGTTGCTGCTGTTTTTTTGTTTTTGTTCTTGTTGTCCATTGGTTGCAGTTGTTGTTGTTGTAATGTTGTTGCTGCTGCAGTTTCTCGTTTTATTGGTGCTGCTCTTCTTTTGCGTTTCCTCTTCTTTGCCTGCCTTGTTGATTTTTGTCGTTTGCCTTTTAAATGAAAATAACAATAAATCAAAGGTTGCTCGCTGTCCAGAATCTTGTGTCTCTCCCCCAAATGCATTACATTTTAAGTACAGTAGACATTCGCAAATTAGAACGTGTCGGTTACGACTGTAATTCTTTCTGAACAACTTTGCCTTAAACAAAAATGTTTTTTTTATACCCTTAACCCATTAAAAATCGGTAAAAAAAAGGTATAATGGTTTTGTGCAAATGTATGTAACAGGCAGAAGGTAGCATCTCCGACCCCATAAAGTATATATATTCTTGACCAGGATCAACAGCCGAGTCGATATAGCCCTGTCCGTCTGCCCGTCTGTCCGTCCGTCTGTCCGTCATTCCGTCTGTCTGTCCGTCCGTCCGTTTGTATGAACACGCGGATCTCAGAGACTATAAGAGCTAGCGACTTCAAATTTGGAATATTAGTTTTCGTGTACCAGGCGCAGATCAAGTTTGCTTTATTTTATCGATAACTGTCTTAGTTTCTGAATTACCGATAGATTTCGATTTCCGACGGCAATAAATTCCACAATTTAAGAGGCAGAGGTTTCTAATTTATACATAACATACATATACATCTTTTTGATTAATTGCCGAAATTTCATTAAGATCGGACAAGAAACACCAACGTTATAGTCGAAAATATATTATCATATTGATCTCATTTCTATCAGAGGCCGCAAGCATTTTCTGTATGCAGATAAATAGGTGAGCGCATGTGTGAGAAAGAGATGGCATGATAATCGACGCTAGCGTCAATATGTCTGTATGTATTATGTACATATATGCCAATAAAACTAAAATATATTTAACAACTGGGTTAAGGGTATATCGTAGTCGAGCCAACTCGACTACAGCATCTTACTTGTTTTTTTTTTGGGTTCTACAGAAAAATCTTCTACGGTTGTAAAGAGAGGTTTAAAAGTTTTGAAACAATCGCTTCTATTTTAGTTTTCAACATTTTTCAACCGTTTTGTCTAAATGACTAAATTGAGCTATGAAATAAAACAGTTATCTATCTTTGAAAGTAATAAATTCAAAAGTGATAAATTGAATTAAAATTCACTTAAAATGTTTCAATGCTAAGGCGGAATATTCACATAAAAGTACTTGAAATTGTTGGTGACAGATGTTAAAGAATTTCTTCTGCACAATATTAAGTATTTTAGACTCAATTGCATTGTTAATTCAGATGCTAATTTGAAGATATATTAAATAGCTCCACTATTTTATAAAATGCTCTTTGCTCTGCTGCAATTTGTTATAGCTTATGACTTTTTAATTGCAGCTCAAATGAGTTGAGTCTAGGCTGTGCCAAAAGGGGAACTGCTTCAGCCATCTGTTGACCACACACAGGTACAACACACACACACACACACACACACACACGCACGCACACACATACACACAGCAACACACGTTACAGTCAGTAACCTACCGCAGCAGCGGCCCCATTTGCAGCAACAAGAAAACTCTCCAAGTAGGAATCGCTGCTCCCGCTGCTGTTGCTGTTGCTGCTGTTGCTGTTGCTGTTGCTGCTGCTGTTGCTGATGAGGCATAACGATTAGCTGAATCCAAACTAAATCTGCGATGAAGCACGAGCCGCCTTTGGAGCTGGATACTGGATGCTCAATTCATATGCTTCATTCAGTTACCGTGTGCTTTCCAATTCAGCTCGGGCGAAAGTGCAGCCCACTGCTGCAGTCACCTGTGCGCCAATCGTTTAACAATGTTGTACTTGCGGGTAGGTGGGCCTCCAACTGCTGCCTTGCTGTAACGGTGCCCAAGAGCATGAGATCCTAGCGCACAGAGGTTAAGCAATAGTTTGCCAGACTACACAGCCCACAGACACAGTCTCAGACAAGAACACACTGAACACACTGAACACTGCGATAGCCCCCACAAATGCAGCTAAGGTTTGTTGTTTCAGTCAAAGTCTTGGATGCCATTGTGGAGGCCTAATTAATTACCACGTCGGAGGCTTTCTCTAATGGCTGCACTGTCTGACGGCAATTGCAACCGTCTGTCGTGCCGATTGTCCCCGTTGTCCTTCTCTAGTATAGATATTCTATTTGTAACTACACAGTGAAAAAATGTGCATACCTTTGCTGATCTACCTCTCTACTAAGATTAGAGAGATGGATTCAAAAATAAATAAATAAAATAAATTCCTTAAGCTTTTTATAAAAAACACTCTCAGAGATCATGGGAAATTTTTATGTACAAATGTTAAATAAATAACACAAGAAATTGAGTTGAATACTAAACTCAAATTTGTAATTGTGTAGTTCTGAAAGATCTGCGAGTGATGAACGACTGTCAAACTAGCAAGTTGGCAAACTGGCAGGCTGGCAGGCTGGCAAACTGGCGACGGATGCTCCCCGTCTGATGAGTCGTCGTCATAATGCAGACGAATGAATGTACTCTAACCCTCGGGGTTGTTGTCTTGTTGAAGGAGACGGGGGATTGCAAGTCACCCCTCTTTTGCATCTCTGATGTCGATGCTTGATGGCTGAATGCCTGGTCAGAGTTTCCTTTGACTGGATGCACTTAATCTCGAGTTAGCAAACAAGAACAGCAACAGCAACAGCAACAAGAACAACAATCGAGATTATATCTCATCAAAGAAGCACGTTTTGGAAATTACCGTACTAAGTGGGCGTCTAACTGTGCCAGTGTGTGTGTCTGTCTGTCTGCCTCTGTCTCTGTCTGTGTGTCTCTGTCTCTGTCTGTGTATGTGTCTGTGTGTGTGCCATGTGCGTTTGCTGCCTGCCCGCCTTATCTATCTCTGCAACCCCTTGTTCCCTCACCTCCCCTACCCTTTTATCTCTATGTCTCAGTCAACAAGCTCCGCAAATTTTCTTCAAATTTTCTACGCTTGCCTTATGCAATTTGTCTACTTTGGGGCATTCTGCGTCTACACTGAACAACACAAATCACAAACCAACATTCAAATAAATTAGAAATGTTGCTAACGGATTTAATCTTCATGTTAATTACTCTATGATTACGTTAATGACGACAGAGATCACACGAAGAACTGTTCCGATATTTGAAAAATACACATTGTAAGTAATTTTTGCATTATAAACTATCGTCTTTAGTCTTATTTGTAAGTTGCAGTGCAGTGTAATTTAGAACAGTTGTAAACTTCAGCTAGACAAACCGCAATTTCAGCCTCATTGCCAAAGTCAAAGTCTTACAGAAAGCTTTGTTTCGCAAATGTGGAAGATTAAATACCCTAGAATCTCGAGAAATTGTTTTTATGTTAGTTCTACGATAATTTAGTAAGATTTGCATAAAATATACTTATTAGAACAAAGGGTCAAATAGGAATTTAAACATACTTTTCAAATCCCATCACTTTATAGCTCTCCTCACATACCAAGAATAAATATACATATAAGTGATATCAAATCATTGATCTCTTCTTCTTTATTATTTCATTCATAATATTTAACCTAAAGAAAACAGCCTCTTTCGTGTCGCTTTCATGCTAGGGTATAAATATATAAATGTGTTATTACAAATATTTTAATGCCATTTAAGTTTAAACATGAAGCAAGTGTATTAACCTCTGGCAGGGAGGGGAGACCACCCCGAAATGGCTGCGACTACCGACCGGGGTCAAATGTGACTACCAATGGGCATTTGCCCATTGACTTGACTTGAAGCTGCAGCTGAAGTTGAAGTTGAAACTGTTGCTGTTGCTGCTGCTGCTGTTGTTGTTGTTGCCGCTGCTGATGCGGCGGCGTTTCGCATTTCGCGCGTTGCATTCTCGTCCATGGCTGCTTCTTCTTCATCTGCTGTGGGGTCAGGTTCAATTTGGAGAGATAGAGAGGGTCGAGGCAATGGAGGCGGAACTGCCTGGCTGTTGTTGTTGTTGTTGGCAACTTGCACCGGCAAACTGGCAACTGGCAAGTGTTGCATGTTATGTTTGGCAGCCCACTGACCAACAGAAAATGTGCAGCTGCAATTGCTCCCCACAGTGCATGGACAATTTCTGGCTAATTTCCCAATCCAAAACCCCACTGCTGCAACCTCCCCTCCTCCCCCCTCTATCCTTCTCTCTCGTTCTCTCTCGCTTGCCGCTTTCACATTTCTAATAATGCAAATCTTAAGCGCAGCATCTGCACAAATGGTAAAGTGCTGCTACATGCAGTGCATAGAAAAAGAGACAGATATAAAGGAAGAGATAGATAGAGAGAGAGAGGGAGATGCAGCACGCTTATCAGAACTACCAAAATAAGGGGCAGGCAGGCAGAGAGAGAGAGAGACGGGGACGAGTAGTTAGAGCGGGTAGCAGACAACGGCACTGGAATCACAGCAGACAGGAAAAAATGTTTGCATTGCTTAAATAAATAAAATGAAGAAATTGTAGAATCACGACGAGGCAGCGACAACAACAACCACCAGCAGCAACAGCATTAGACAGCAGCAACAGTTGCTGCCTGCCATTGGCAATTGCTGCCATATTCTGGTCATATCCATGACTGCTTTGGTTTCATGGCCATGGTTTCATTAGGGCCAAGATTATGCAAACAAAGTCCCAACAATTGCCACTGATGAGGCAGCTGGAAAAGTGCGGTGCACCACCGAGAGTCCCGTTCCGTTGCAACTGTGGCATTTGATTTGTGCCATGAGTGAAATTTATGGGCCATCGTTCGAATACCCAGCAACTGTTAGCAGTCGTTAGTATATTGCTGTGCGATTGGGTGAAACAGGCAAATAGAGACAGCTATTGCATCCTCACAAACCACAAAATCAATTTAGCTTAATTCATTTCCATATAGCGCTAAAAATATTAATAGTTATAAACAATCTTCTTCGGAACTCGAGCAACTCACCCCGCTTCTCATAAACTCAATAGAAATGCTTTGCAACTAATTCTTTAAAGATAATAAATGTGTTATTATTATTATTTTTTTTTCCTGGAATATTTTTATCAGATTTAAAAGCAAAATAATTTATATTATTATCGATAGTCTTAACAATTTCAATTACCTAATTAGATAGCCTGGTTCTATAGTTACAATCTATCTAAATCAATATCTAAAATTGTGTCTTATTACAGGGTATTTGTGCGCTAAGCACTCTTGAAGTGTTGCATTCTTGAGTTGTTTCATAATATGCCGTTAGCAGCAACTGTCTAACGGCAACGTTTGTAATGTGTCCAATTGGTTTGCCAGTTGCCTTATCATTGTTGTAGTTTGGCAGATTAACTAGCTGGCTAAATGCCTACCGCCCAGGGGCGGGCAGACTAGAAAAAGGACGACGGAAGGGGTGGTAAGGGGGGGAATGTAGACTGCAGCAACTGCTCTGCTCCTACCACATTTTTTACTTCACACGGCCAAGAAATGAGCAGCAGCAGCAGCAGCAGGAGGGGCTCAAGTGGCATTGCTGCATTGGATGCATGTTAAATGATCTTATCGCATCGTCTAGCATTTAATACCAAATTTGTTTTATGCAAATGAACCCGAATGCGCAGCCAGCAATTGCAATTGCAACTGCCAACTGCCAACAAGCAACGAACAACGAACGATTGCTGCCTGCAGCTTGCTGCTGCAACAGTTGGTGACAAAGTCACAGCAATATTGCAGGCGTTAGATTTGATGTTGCTGCCACTTTACCGTATTTAATTGATGTTTAACCTTGGCAAGCGATATCCACAACAAAACCAAAAAATAAAGCCAGCCAGCCAGCAATGCCAACATGCAACGCAATGTTGCACCTAGTTCGCCCCCACCTCCTTCACGCCCCTTCTACTGCTGCTGCTGCTGCTGCTGCTGCAGAAGCGAAAAAAAAGGCAACACAGATCGTGTGATTTTGAGCTTGCGATAAGCCGCTGAGCTGCAGTTGCCGAAAATTGCCGGCTTTATTTAATAAATCTTTTTATGAATTCAATTTATTTTTCAATTTTTCAAATGCGGCGGCCAGCCTCAAAGAACGAGACAGTCACACAGACAGAGAGAGTGCACGTGAGAGCGAGAGGGACAGCTAGAGTGGGCAGAGGCAAGATTGCGATGCGGCTTTAGATTTGCTGTTGGGCGATTTAACTAAGGCTGGCGGGGCAGAAGGGGCAGAGGAAGCAGGTGGTTCGCTTGCGTGTTTCATATTTAATCAATTTTTTCCTTGCTGATTTTGTTGTTATTGTTGTTGTTGTTGTAGTTTTGTGCTCGAGTCGCACGGGTTTTTATCTGATTAGGCTTCAATTTCTCAATTTAGTCCATCGATTTGGGTGCGGATTTGGAATTTTTTGATATACATATGTATATATACATATCTATATTTTATTACTATGATACCGAATGTATAATAGTATATTGGGTTTATGCAATGTCCGTCGTGCTGTCTGTCCATCTGACCGTCCGTCCGCCTGTCCTTCTGTATGAACGCAAGTTTCTTCGACACCCTTAGAGATAGAGACTTGAAGCTTGAAACATACTCGTATACTTGAAAGAACCCTCAAAAGTTAAAGTGTTAAGGTTGGAGTCCTACATTGGAGTTGGTTGGAGTTTTGACGAAGTTATGACATTTTGAAGGTTCGACCTATGCCCATATGCCGATATGCCGATATGCCGATTTCCGGACTATAATTTTGACTTATGTTCCGACCCAAAATCACGTTTTCAACTTTAAATGTACGATTGATGTAGAGCCCAAACTATGATTAAAACGCCCTTGCTTTTGGAGATCCGTTGAGTTTTGACGAAGTTATGACATTTTGAAGTTTCGACCTATGCCCATATGCCGATATGCCGATTTCCGGACTATAATTTTGACTTATATTCCGACCCAAAATCACGTTTTTAACTTTAAATGTATGATTGATCTAGAGGCCAAACTATGATTAAAACGACCTGCCTTTTGAAAATGCGTTGAGTTTTGACGAAGTTATGGCATTTTGAAGGTTTGACCTATGCCCATAAGCCGATTTTCAGATTATAATTTTGACTTATGTTCCGGACCAAAATCACGTTTTCAACTTTAAATGTACGATTGATGTAGAGACCAAACTATGATTAAAACGCCCTTGCTTTTGGAGATCCGTTGAGTTTTGACGAAGTTATGACATTTTGAAGTTTCGACCTATGCCCATATGCCGATATGCCGATTTCCGGACTATAATTTTGACTTATATTCCGACCCAAAATCACGTTTTTAACTTGAAATGTACGATTGATCTATATTGATCCAAACTTTGATTACAACGCCCTTGCTTTTGAAAATGCGTTGGTATCATAGTATTTCGCTGTCGGTTACGTACGACTGCAACGTTCTCTGTGGAAATCAGATCTCATTCATGTGTTGTTCTTGTTAACATTGAGCTTTTCGGGTTTCACACTTGCAATGCCAAGAAACTAAAGAAGCCATCGATAAATATCAAAATGTTATAGAATGTTTCAGTTGAGAGTTCGCGACTAGTTATTACAAATACCAAAATGTTATGTTTCCGAGTCCTCTTTAATCTGCCATATCTTTGGAAAACCAAGGAAGCAGAACGAATCGAATTTTGGTCACGGTTCCGGTTATGGTTCTGTATTTTCATCGGTTAATTTCGGTCATGATGAATCATAGTTTGGTTTCGGTTTCGGTAAAATTTATGAATTTCAATCGATGAATCTGGTTTTGGTTAATGGTTACGGTTTACTTTGATTCCATGATCGTTTACCTTATTATTTATCGGACTTGATGTCGAATCCGTTATGTTGCATTATCGTAATCATAAAAGAAACTAGTTTAATATATATATATATCTTTTTTTTCTTATAACTTTGCTGAAGTATATGTGTTCTTTTGTGTGTTCCCATACTTTTGTTGAAACTATTTTTGGTGCTCGCCTAATGAGCGGCAGCAAAGTATCACGCTGTTGTGTTGCTGCTGCTGTGTTGCAGTTGTTGTCCGGTTCTGAAAGTCGTGCAACCAGAAGCGGAAACAAGACAAATCCCAAATATCCAAAAGACAATGCAATCGAAAAACTCGCTGCTTGCTTGCAACTCATGACTTATGTGCTGAGAGAGTTTTCCGCGAAAAGTTTTCTCGCCACACACAAACCAAAACCAAAAACAAAAAAAAAAACACCTTTGGATGCAATGTGTTCCCTCGCCCTCTCCTCCACTGCCAAGTGTTGCTGCTGCAGCATTGATTCAAATGGCAGCGATATTGTCGTCATTCAAGGCCAACAATCTGCCTGGTCTCACAATGAACCTGGTTTTTCGTTTTCGATTTGGACTCTGAATCTTGGCTGTTTGAATGCGACTAAAGCTGTGGCCATAAATTAATCAAGCTCTCAGTCCCTGCCTTTTGGGCCCTTCTCCCTCTCTCTCTCTCTCTCTCTCTCTCTCTCTCTCTCTCTGCGTTTGTCTTTGTCTCTGTCTCGCTCTCTTTGCATTTGACAATTGGATTCTTGTTTGGGGTTCGCTGTCTATTTGCCAAGGCGCACTTTTGCTTTTGGGTGCCCAGCGTGCAACGAGCGTCTCTTCTGTCCATCTTTTGCAAATCGCCGAGATTCGGTTATTGACAGCCGGCGGCGGCAGCTACTCGCTTCGCTTTTGTCTGCCCCAATTGACAGGCCTTGCAACTTGTGCAACTTGCATTTGCAACTTGCAACTGTCGACCGTCGTCCACTCGGTTCATTTGTTCCGTTCGCTCACTCGCTCATTTGATCGTTCGCTCGTTCGCTCCTTCATTCGTTCTCTTCTCGAGCATTTTGTCCGCCGCCTGGGCGTAGATAATTTATGTCCTGGCATTTTTGCATACACTCGTAATCGCAAAGCGCACTTATTTTGTATGCCCTGTTAACTAGGCATACAAAGGGCATCCTCAAGAGGAGACATGTTTGACACCAAGACGAGTCCCTCTCAGAGATTCTCATAGAATATCGATAAATATGAATTTTTGAGCCTGGTTTTCAGAGCTATACAGTTAGAAAATGGAAAGTTAACATTTGGTAAACACCTTTGTGTATATGATAAACAAATGGTTACGAAAATATAAATTTACCACGCTTGATCTTATATCATACCTATCGCTAAAGGTAAACAAATCTATCATAATTTAGTGGATACAGAAATTGGAATAAAATAGACGTAAGAAATATTTGCTAGATTTAAGTACAGGGTAACTTCCGGTTGGAAGTTCTCTACTAGAGCACTCTTACTTATTTTACTTTTACTTTTTCCGTATGTTGCTCCCGTGTTGCTGCTGCTGCTGCTGTTGCAGCTACTGTTGCTGCTGCTGCTGCTGCTGGTTCCCTTTGTGGTTGCATCACTTGAAGTAGCCGCCGTTTACGTCGCGTCCCTTTTTGTTTTAGTTCTTTTGTGAAAAATAACTCCTTTGTCCTGTCAGTCAGTCGAACGGACGATCGCTTTCGGTTGCTGCTGCCCCACCTCGCCCCGCCTCAGTCGCCGTCCTTGGAGTCGCCTCTCTTTTGCTGTTGTTTTGCATACATAAATTCATCTGTGCCAGTTGCACTGGCTCCAGCCGCAGCGACTCTTGCTGCAACTCTCGGTTGCATCGCATTTTTAGCATCTGTCGCTGTTAGGGCTAATGTCAATTGGCCTCGCTACTGCCCAATGCCATAAATACATTTACAAATGGAGAGAGAATGAAAGAGAGAGCAAGATAGATAGCGAGAGAGAGAGAGAGAGGTATAAGGCCAGTAGGCCCTAGGGGCTGATTGCATTGTCTCACATCCTGCAAACTCAGAATCCGCCTTTAATTTAATTAGCAGCTTACTTTCTAATAGCTAGCTATAAAAAAGGTAGATCGACAGGAGAGGTGGGGCCTTTGGCGGGGGAGGGGTTGTTAGTCAAGTAGTAATCATTGCTGACAATCACGAAAAGCCTAAACACCAACAACACCAAGCAACAGCAACTTGTTGCTGCCTGCATTTCAATATCGTGCGCGGTTCGACAACAACAACAACAACAACAACAACAACAGCAACAACAGCAACAACAGCAACAACAGCAACAACAACAACAACTATTCACAGAGCACAAGAAACATTTATACAAATTCAAGTGGAAAACTAACAAAACGCCAATTAATTGCCAAATAGAATGTTTATCTATGAAATCGTATGCGCAACAACAACAACAACAACAACAGCAATAACAGCAACATCAGCAACAGCTTGTTGTGGCAGGCGATAAAGGCGTGAAGGAGTTGCTACAAAAAAAAAAAAAAAAACCAAAGCATTAGTAAAAGTTAAGCATTTGTGACCGTAACACATTTGAGCCAATTGCGATTGCTGCAACTGTTGCTGTTGATTACTTGCAGTTATTTCTCCTTTTTTCCTTTGTGGGGTTTCTTAGGTGAAAAGCAAAACAGTCGACAGTTTAGCCAAATGGCAAAAGTGCGACGGTTGCAGCTGTTAATGCTGATGATAGTCCAGCAGCAGCAGCAACAGCAGCAGCAGCAACAACGAGGCGCTGCCAGCAATGGTGACGATCTAAGCGACCAACGTGCATCGCAAGCGGCATCTTAGATGCTTATACGACTGCACACAAGCCAATATACACACCAATATGCACACACACACATACACACACACACACACACTTACACACATAGAGACAACGTCGTGCAGATTAGATGCCTCTTCATACATATGCAAAAGGCAGGCCAAAAGTCGTGTCGGTTGCTGTTGCTGCTGCCATTGTTGTTCTTTTGGGCTGATTGCTGTTGTTGTTGCTGTGGCTGTTGTTGCTGTTGTTGCTGTTGTTGTTGTGCCTTTTTTGTGGTCTTTTGCCAGAAGAAATGGCTTCGACTTGTGGCTTGCCAAAGATCAAAAGTGAGTGAATCGGGGAGAAAGAGGGAGCGAGAGCGAGGGAGATAGTCATAGATAGGGGAGAGAGAGAGAGAGAGAGGGGGAGGGAGAGAGTGGTGCGACTTAAGTGCAACTTAAATTTTAAATGCCACTTTAATAGCATCATTTGCACGCTGCGAGCTTGTTAAGCAAATTTCTACTTAAGATTGCAAAACATGAACTGAGTTACGGGCAGCGGGTGGTGGGTGGAATGGGGCAGAAGGGAGGAGGTTGTTGCCGCTGCTGCTTTTGTTGTGATTGTTAGTCGCAGTGGCAATTAATACTCATTTAACAACGTTCATGTTAATTAATATTTTTCTTAATACATCACTTTTTACACTCTCCCAATTTGAATTACGGAAGAAACTGTTTTAATCAACCAACCATTCAAAAATATTTTAAAGCTTGTCAAAAACATGCCAATTTCAAGTTGTTTAATTGCGATTTAATAACCAAATAATCCGAAGTATTTCATTAATTGTCAAATTTATTTTGTAATTACATTTCATTGATAGCAATTTTCAAAATTGTTCAGTACAAATTACATGAGCCATTTGCACAAAATACGTATACAAAACTGCATACAAGAAATATATAAATCCCCTTCAGTCCCCCCCTCAACCATTCAATGCGGTTGCATTTTTTTGCAAATTGAACTGCGAATAACATTTGCGATGCTTAATTTTATTTTATATATATATATATATTTTTTTTAATACATTTTTTTGTACTTCTGTGCAATGACTATGAAAATAAATCAAAATCACGCAAATTGCTCAATTAAAATTACTCAACACTTGGCGTCGGCAAGTGTTGCTGCTGCGGCGGCTGCAGTCTGTTGGTGCCGGTTGCGGCTGTTGTTGGCCAACGTTTGTGAAATTAGCATTTGAATAATGAATAACAAACCGAATGTAGCCTGGACTCTAGATTTAAAGCCTGGGCCAACAAACTGCTGTCATGTAAGCGACTAATTAACATGTCAGTCAGTCAGTCAGTCGCTGCAGCAGCAGCTGCAGCAGCAGCAGCAGCAACAACAGTTGATGTTGGGCGCCCTCGCGCCTCCTTAAGTTACCCCCCTCAGCTGAGCAATTTACAGTTACGTGCGCTACGCATTAAAATGCCGCTTGAATGGCAATAGAAATACAAAAAACACACATACGCCAAGCAACCTGCACAGGTTGCTGCTGTTGCTGTTGCTGCTGTTGCTGTTGCTGCTGTTGCTGTTGCTGCTGTTGCTGCGAACTAAACAAATCTCTCACGAGTTTCAAATTTGCCGAGGCAGGCCAACGAGCGAAAATCGACGAAAACGTTTAAAATTTTTGAATTTATTAGCTAAAAATGTGTTGCCTGACAAAGAGAGGGAAAAGAAGGGGCAGATGGAGAGCGGGACGATGAGGAGCATTCAGTCAGTGACTGTAGCTGTTGCCAGTTGCTGCTGGGTCTGGGCCTTTGCCTCTGTTGCTTCCTGTGGCAATCTCTTGGCTGTCGTTGCACGGCGCTAATTATCGCTGCTAATGATGCTTTAAAAGGCAGTCGTTGACTATAGCAGCAGCAGCAAAAGCAACAGCAACAGCAGCAGGAGCAGCAACAGCAACAGCAACAGCAACAACAACAGAAACAACAACAGCCACAGTTGCGCAACTGATGGCTGCGGCCAGTCAATGTTGCTGTTGTTGCTCCTTTCGTTCATCGTATGAGTAATTGACAATTTGCTGAAGTCAGCGTGTCTCCTGTGTCGTCGCCCTCTTCGGTTGCTGCTGCTGCTGCTGCTGTTGCTGTTGCTGTTGGTGCTTTGAGACCCTCGTCGATACGTGACCGTCGACGTTGAAGCGACTCCAAAAGCACAACAACAGTAAAAGCAATACTCGGCGCTTCCTGCAATATTTGTATATGTTTATTGTGTGACTAATGACAGTCAACTTGTCATCTTTTTATCAACATGTGAAGTTAACATTTTTGTTTCCCGTCGCTCGTTTGCAGCCAGTTCGGGTTCTAAGTCTTTCGTTTGTTTTTTTAATAGCACTTCACAGGGTATTATAATATTGTCTTGAGGCTTGTCACGCGTTATATATATATTCTTGATTAGCATCACTAGCCGAGTGCAAAGTATTCACACAACTTTTAAGCTGTCCTGGAACATCTCTGATCTTTTTGCTGCAGGCAGTAAATATAATATATCTTAATATATCACATAGCTTTCATTGAAACAATCAGTTTTTTTTTTTAATTTACAGTTAAATTTAGTTATCGAAAGTTTAACTCTGGTTTGTCAGGGTATCTAATCTTCGACGTGTCTTAGTTGGCCTCTCATTCTTATTGGTATTGTCGTCTTTTTCTGTTGTTGCCGCCTGCCACTTTAATCGGGTCACTTGTGTCAAATTAACGCTTTTAGCGTATGCAACGCAGATAACGAGATAACAATACAAAATCGTACGTACATATATATATATGTGCATATATAAATCGTATTTATATATATATATATACTCCACCCACACAGTCTCTCTGACAGACTTTGGCGACAACAACCAACACAAAGACAAAAACTCGAGGCTGGCGCAAAAAAAAAGAAGAAAACCAAAAAAATCGTTAGTACGAAAACTCAATCAAATGTCGAAACTTGAAAATCGTGATCATGGTCCTGGCTGCTAAATCTCTACCCTCCCCCCCTTTATCCATGTGCCTGTCTATGCCAGGCGTAATGGCCTGTTGCTTTGGGCAATGGCAAACAGCAAGCAGTCAACAGTCTAAAAAAAACAACAAACGGTAGCTGCAAACAAGACAAAAGACAAACTTATCGTTGAATTATCGGCATTTATTTGCATTTTGGAAACCTCTCCCCCCCAAACTGCCATCCCTCTAAACGCTCCGCTTGTTGTTGATGCTACTGTTGCTGCTGCTGGCTACTGCTGCTGCTGCTGCTGCTACTGTTGCTGCTGCCTATGCTTTACCTTTAATTCACTAAAATGTAAAGGCAGCCAGGGAGAGAAGAAGATGGTGTGCTTGTCTCGCAGATACCCTGTAACTGTACTTACCTTTTCTTTAAAACTTCGATCTCCACAAATTTCAGAAACAAAAGGACGACAAATTTTAATTTCATGTATTTGATTTAAAAAAATATCTTTTCTATTTTTACTGCTAAGTGGAATCAAAGTTTCTTTTTGAAATGCTGCCTAGTAAAAAATGAGTAATGGGAATAAAATAAATTTATGATAGACCTATTTTATAAATTCAATTGTAGATGCAAACCAGTCCCAAGTTGCCTTAGCTTTTGGGCCCTGTTTTATAGGGTATTCGAGGAGAGGGAGAAAGGACATATATCGATTCAATGACAATTGTTTCTGTGGGGGGGGCAAGAGTTGAGCGGCAGTGAATACAAAAATCACACATACGCTTCTCCAACAACAATACATGTGTATTTGTTATTGTTGTTGTTGTTGTTGTTGTTGCTGTTGCTGCTATTGCTATTTGGATTTCATGCTTCATGGCTCACTTGGTGAGCGTCTTGCGTTGCATTTTACTGTTAGGGCCGCACAGTACTAAACTATATACATCTGTATATATATAGTGAATTTTATATACATACGATAAAAACGCTGGGCAGTCACACAACAACAAAAAATTAGCATGCGCAAAGGTAGTAGCAACAGTTGTTGCCGCAGCAGCAGCAGCAACGCTTGGAATGTCAACGGCAGCAGTTGCACCAGAGATTTTATTTTTTTTTTTTTTTGCTATTGCGCTTTCCTAAGGATTTTCCTGCTGCTGTTTTGTATCGGGGGAAAAACGTGATCACTTTAACATTTTTGGCTTGTTGCTTGCCGCTGCTGCAACTGTTGCTGATGTCGTTGATTTTGAGTGGTTTTAGCAATTCTAATGCTGCTGTTGCTGCTGTGCCACTGCTGAACTACACTAAACTGAGCTGAGCTGAGCTGAACTCAGCAGCTGCAGCAGCAGCTGAGGTTCTCATATCGATTTGCAGACACATGTGCCAATAGTCGCCAATACCGTACGATGAGCGGTTCTCTGATGGTTACACTTGAATTCGCCAACATTTCTCAATCTCTACAATCTATATATATCTATATACCTATCATCTGTCATCTCTTTTTGTCCGTCCGGAAATGTCTGCACTTTATTTTGGCTATTCACAATGAAATGTTGTCGCTGAAATTAAAAACAATTGCAATGTCAAACAACAGCAACAACCACATGATTACCTCGTTTTTGTGGGCTGTGGCATTACACTGTAAAAAATGCAAAATTCTATGCCCTAATTGTCAAAAGAATGTTTAATATGAACGTTCTTAGGTTCCTTTTTTTTACGCCGAGAATCCCCATCAAACCTAAGTCCACATCGGTCTTAGTACTAAATCATACTATTCGTACTCAATATAATAATTGCATACTTAGTTTAAGTATGACTTGAGTATTCCTTTTGTTTACTTTTTTTACCAATAGTGAGCAATACTTAAAATAAAAAAAAATATCCATATTGAAACATTTTTTATAATTTTAATTAATTGCATTACTTGGCCTTGTGAACCGTAAAATTTAAAAAATTACTTAGCCAAAAAATTAAGTTTACAAGAATATAATTTACTACAGTCCATTTTTTTGGGTGTAGAGTTTCTTGAAGCTTAGTTCTAGCATTGTTCCATTTAAGCAAAAAAGTCAAGTGGGAGCGGAGAGGAGCGGCAAACAGACATCAGCGTCATATTCTCCACCCACATGACAACACACAGCAAAACAACAGAAACACGGAAACCAGCCAAGACCCTAAATATAACAGCAACAACTGTTGATGATGATCATCTTCATCATCTTCATCATCTTCATCGTCTTTCGTCGTTGCGTTCTAATGTCTGTTGGCGGTACGGCAATTAAAAGGCGCGCTCTGCTTGTTGCTGTTGTTGTTGTTGCTGCTGTTGTTGTTGTTGTTGTTGTTGTTGTTGCGGCAGATGAAACATTGAAATCAACGTTGTCCCGGCATCAAGACGCGTCCTCAACCTTAACCACATCTGAGACTTGCGTCTTCGTCTGCATCCATCTAACAATCAGAGAACGAGAATAAGAATGAAAACTGCGCACGATTGCGATTAGGAGCGATGAGTTGAAGACTCGAGAGACGAGTAATGGAGACGGGAAATGGAGACGAGGATCGCGCGCAGAGTGACTATCTAATGACCCGATCTCGCTCTCTCTCTCTCATTCTCTGTGTGTGTGTGTGTGTGTGCAATGTCGATGTCGACAGCGCCACCTACATATGCGAGCTGGAGCAGATCGATGAGGGGATGGAACAGTGGATATTTTGTGACTGACGCCATTGCGTTCATATCTCAGTTGATATTCACGTTGTTACTGTTTCTAATAAGGAATTGAGTTTATATTTATATATATTATATTTTTATATATAATTGCTAACATTTGCCTGTTAAAGTTACCAAATTGTTTGTTTAATGACTGATTGATAATCAACCAAATCAAACCAAACTCCAAGGAAAACTATGGGTTTACCTACCGAGAGAGCTGTTCAATGGAACTTTAAAAACGTTCAAGTGTGGGAAATGGCGAATTCTACAGTTTGCAATTTAATCAGCCTTAAAGTCTATATCTTTATAACTTATACGCAAAACAGTGAAAACATAACTAGAGATTCCAAGAAAATCTTGTAAAACTTTCTCGTTCTTACGCATATTGTGCTTTTGCCAGAGTATCTCGCAGTCATTCTTAATACGTTTTTATTTCATTTTTTACAATCGCATAATTGTGCATAATTTGTGCAGATCAGACACTCAGCCCCGCTGAGCCTAAGCCCTAAACCTTATGGCACACAATTTTTGATTAGCTGCTCTCTGGGATAGGAAAAATGGGGGGGTAAACATTTGCCCCTTGGGGTCTGCTGTGCTGTGATTTCGGCTTGGGCGTTGATTGGCGTCTATTTGCTGTGTAGAATTGTGTTGCGTTGCATTGAATGCTAATTTAGTGCCAAGAAAAATCAAAGCGCCGTTAGAGAACTAGATAGCAGACAATAGCATACGCTCCATTAATAACTGACAGACGCAGGGTGCAGCCAGGAGACGAGACGGGAGGCAGTGGGGGACGAGGACGCAGACGTGGACGTGGACGAGGACGAGAACTGATCGCTGCTGAAAGCCGGCGACAGACAGGCAACAGACAGGTCGAGGAGTGGGCGCATTTGCTCTTGCCTTTTGTTTTGGGGGCGGCGGCAAGCCCTTTTCTTTTTTATTGCCAGCTTGTGGCTTACAACAATAAAGAATGAAACGTTGACACGACAACGTCATAACCTTTGAACGTGAAATCCGATGATGCCACAGCTGCCCAGATGCCAATGCAAATCGCAGAGTGGTGCACTTAGACAAAAAGGTTCCTCACAATCAGAAAATGAAAACCAAAAAATAATTAATAAAAGACGATTCAATTTCAGAAGTACATTCTATTTAAATGGTTTTAAGGTTAACTTATTTTAATTCTCCCATAGAATGGATTTATTTATGTTATTTGTGCATTTTTTTTGCGAGTGTAATTTTGTTGATGATGGCAATGGAGTTGCTGCCCCCACGCACAAGTACATTCAATTAGTCGCTGTCCTCTCACTGGTCCCTTTCCCCTTTCCCTCCCTTCCCTCTCCCTTTGGATTTTCCCAACCTTCACCTCGCACATTTTGATGTGATGTGGCTGAGAGTTATGGCCAACATTGCTGTCGACTGAAAATGTTGACATGCTGTTGACTTATTCACTCGCTCTATCGCTGCATCTTTCACACACTCTAAAAAAAATAAATCTGGTAGCAAAAACAGCACAATAGCAACAGGTGGCAACAAAAACAGCTTCCAATTGCCAAAAACTGTCAGACTGCCAGACTGTCAATTGCCAATTGCCAATTGCCATTGGCCATGTCGAACGTCGCTCATTACATGGCCGTACTCAGGCTGAGATTCGTATGAACTATGCTGGTATATTTTTGTTTATTTTGCTTAATCGTAAAAGAAATCAAAAAAAAAAAAAATGGCGAATAGCACTTATGCATAATTCAGAGACTGAGTATGCTTGACGAGGACACACTCTGTACAAAAAAATTAAATAAATAAGAGAAATCATTCTCAGTTGTTGTTGAATAAAAAGAACAACTCAAATCGCAAGGAATGGAAAGAATTCTCAACCTTCAAGTCTAGTAATTTAACTGTGTAATTAAGTTGAGCATAACCCATTGTAAATTTGTCACGGGGTATACAATATAAACAAAAACTTGCCAACAACTTGGACAACAACTTGGGTCCGGTACACCGATTCCCCTCCACATAAACTACACTTTAGATACGGCTTCAAATCAAATTAAAATATAAACAGTGTGTGTGGCTTGCCCGTATGAGTGTCTGTCTGTCTGTCTGACTATAATTTTTTTTTTATATATACACATATGTCTACGTTTGATTTTCATATCGATTTGCTGCTGGCATTTTCAAGTTTAGTTTTTAGTCTCGTTTAGTTATTTGTCTTAATTGGCTGCCTGATAAGATGTGTTCATGTTGTGTTTGCCCGTTTTGCTCGCACACTCGGCTGATAGCCGCCGCCGTCTATCGTGGTTTGGACTTGGCTTTAACAAACCATTCACCAGGCGCCCAATAAGCTCTCAATGCGATTAGCCAAGGCAGCGCTCGTGGCTAATGAGCCACTTTTCAGCTGTGGCTGCGGTTGCTGTTGCTCCGGTTGCTGTTGCTGTTGCTGCCTCCTGTTGCGCATACGCAGCGTTGTCCCAACGGCATTCGTGCCCCATTCTAGCATTTTGCATAATTCTCTCATTAGTCAGACGCCGTTTTGCTTTTTCGAAAGTCGAAGTTCAAGTTTCAGCCCAATGCGCGGGTGCAGCAAAAGCTCCACTATGAACACGTCACCAACGGGATACAAACACCACCAACAATAACAACAACAACAACTACAACAAATACAACAACTACAAAAACAAACACACTTGGAAACTGGAGCCACAGCTCGACACTGTCCGTCCGATGACATTGGCTTAAAGTGGCAATTTGCAATAAAAATTGATTGTGAAATGCGAGGGGGAAAATTTAAATATGATTTAATATGATAGTTTAATATGAGCATTAATAATAATCATTTAAAATTTTTATAATAAATTAAGTGCGATTAGTGCACCAAAGGCAGGCATTGGTATGATCAGTTAGCAATTGGCAATAAACCATGATTACTGCTTCAACAATCATAGGTAAAAACATCTGTTATTAATGGCAGCTTATTATTAATATTTATTTTTATTTTATTATTTATTAACTATATAATAGTATCTTACATCGATAACAACCTACAGTGAATCGATATCTGCGATATTTGTCTTCAATAACAATTATTTATAAGCATCAATTGAGGAAAAGCATTTATAGCTGATTTGCTTGATAAATCCAACAGTTGTTGGCACTTAAAATCTACTAATTGATACAACAATCAAAAAAGTGATTTATCGATTATCGATTAATCAAATAAATGCAAGCGCCAGTGTCATTGTGGCATTAAACGGCATTGTTAGCAGCCAGTTAAATATGAGATAAGCAACTCGTGTGTGCGCCACATTTTGGCATCAAATTAAGTGGCACAAATCGATCAGCAGCAATTGTAGAACAATGTGTGTGTGTGTGTGTGTGTGACTATGTGTGTGGGCTGCTTGAAAGACAAAGCAAACATAACTTTTAACTGTTGCAATGTGTCAACGCAACTGGCCAAATGCCAACATGGCTGCCAGTTAGAGATCTGTTTTTGTGTGCCTCCCGAAGGGGTGGCCAATACACAGGGGGGGGCTATAACTTGGCTCAGGAATAGCAGGCAGGTAGGTGGTACGGAAAGGGGGGTGAGATGGATAGATTGTTTATTCGCCTGCAGGCGCCAACTCTTGCGCCTTTGTTATGTAAATGCTGCGCGTTCCCGATGCCAAAAATACAAAAATCAACTATAAGAAAAAACTGCAATACACGTATGTGCCTCGCATTTGTAGCAACACTAATGCACCTCCCCCCCCCCCCCCACCAATTCCCTCACACTGCCACAGCACTTGTATTGCAGTATTTACTCGGTATTGGTTTTGGTTTTTTTTATTTTGTTTTTTATTTTATAATTTTTGTTTTTTGGGCCAGTTTCACGATGCGAATGCAAATTTTGTTCACTGCTGCAGTGCCTCAAATATTTTGGCATTTGCGCGCATTCATTTTAATTTTTTCCAATTGCAACGGACGCTTACCGTTTTTTTGGCTGGACGGGGGGATCGGGGCATGGGTTTGATTTTGGCGTTTGGGGTTTGGGGTTTTTCGGTTAGCTGTTTAACCGGTTGCTGTGCTGTGCTGTGTTGTGGCAACGTCTCATAATTTGGTTTTCAGTGTCTTTTTCGCTTTGCCTAATACGTGACTATCATGTCATAATAGCGAATTATTAGAATTTAATGCGCCCCGGCAGACAGCAGGCAACAGGCAGCAGGCAGCAGATGTGGCGACCAAAAGCACCACTAGTGAACCACTGAACCACAGTCCCATATTTATTCAAGCCTAAAAACCAATAAACTGGGTCAACAACAGTTTGCCAGCTTCGTGCAGAGGATGACAAACTGCATCAATGAACGTAACCAGAGACTAACCAGAATTGTTATATAATAATATATGTATTTTCGTTATTATTGATTTGGCAGGATGTGCCTGGGTGGAGGGAGGGAGGTTAGCAACTAAATATGTTAAAAGAACACATTTAAGTCCGATAGTGACATTATATTATTAATCATTTCTATAACAATCGCAAGCTTTCATTAGCAATTTTTCATATCTTCTCTATTGATTTTCTAGATTAATGTAACAAGTTTCTTTATAATTAAATCAATTCATGAAAGTTAACCACAAGTCTGACATCCACTCATAAATTGGCACACGCTCGATTTACTAACAATATTTTTGGCTTTTAGTGTGTAGCAAGAAAAGTGCTCAAAAAAAGTAATTACATTTGAGCAACTGAATTTGAAAATGTTTGATTACACATTCATGAAATTGCCTTGAAGTTTAACTGCAGTTAAGCTTAAACACTGTTTTTAAAGGCCAAAATAACCTTTACAGGTCTTCCAAGCAAATTGCTAGACAATTTAAGTTTCGACACGCCATAAATATCTCCTTGGCTTGCTTTGAAATCTTTGAAGTACTTTGACTTGAGATATGTGTAGATGATTATCTTCATCCTCCAATAATCATTAAGCCTTTAATAAAATACATATGTACATGCATTAAAAATGAATTGGAACAATGTCGTCACTTATTTTTTGAGTAGTCTGCATACTATTTTTTCAAAAATATTATAAGGCAGTAAATTCGATTGTGAAATTGGAAACCAAACTTCAAATACTTAAATTTATAAACTTAGCCACCCCTTAATAGGTAGAGATTTCTTTGTCGACCCATAACTATAATAAGAGTCGAGTATATACTATAAATACATAAATGGTATATCGCAGCAACGCTTTCGCCAGCCAATCGATTTCATATAGCTTGTTATCGATCGATCGCTAAACGGGGCGCAACTGATTAGTGGCATGAATATTCAAATCTCACGCTCAAGATCTGTTGCTGCCGCTGCTGCTGCTCTAATCATGGTGATCATTGTTATTGCGCCAGCTTGGCAGATTATATTTTTGTGGCAACTCCCAGTGCTTCGATGTCGTTTTCCGATTTGAGGACCTCGGTTATGGCATTATGTCTTGATTAAGTATACGCCGCGTGCTTATTGATTTAGTTTCACCGCAAATTGCGCGTTTCACGCTTTAGTCGCTGTCGCTGTGGAAGAGAAGACGTAGGGGGTGGTAGCTGGGTGTCAGTGATTTTCCAAGTGCTCGTTTGGGAAACACCTGCAGCTGCTGTTGGGTCTCTGGTCTCAGATCTCAGGTTACAGCAAAGCCTGCAACTCCATTCGAATTTGCCACGAATGCGACTCGACTGAAGTGACGTTTACATGTTCACACTTTGAGCTCGTGTGCTGTTGCTGTTGTTGTTGTTGTTGTTGTTGTTGCTACTATACCCTGTAATCATTTAAAGACAGCCTTACCACTTGAGAAATATGTTTAGGGATTACGAGGGTGGTTTGATGAGTACCTGACCTACATAAGAAAAACGAAAATTTTTGGAAAAATTATTTTTTATTTTTCAATATAATCCCCTTTCAGCTCTACACATTTATTCCAGCGATGCTCCAACTTTTTTATCCCCTCTAAAAAATATGATTTCTGTAGATCCGAAAAATACGTCTCCGTAGTGGCAATAACCTCCTCGTTCGACCGAAATTTCTGCCCAGCGATTGACTTTTTCAAATTTGGGAACAAGAAAAAGTCGCAAGGGGCCAAATCCGGAGAATAAGGTGGATGGGGCAGCAGTTCGTAGCGTAATTCGACCAATTTGGCCTGGGCGACGCCGGAGGTGTGAGCGGGAGCGTTATCATGGTGGAAGAGCACTTTCTTCTTCACCAAATGGGGCCGTTTCTTCTTCAACTCGGCGTCAAATCTTCCCAATAGTTCGGCATAGTAGAGCCCTGTAATCGTTCTTCCCTTCTCTAGGTAATCTATGAGGATAATACCTTTCGAATCCCAGAAAACCGTGGCCATCTCGTAATTTTTTTTCTTTTTGCCAGCTTGCGACTGTCTACTTCCTCAAAGAAGACCGTCAACCAAAAAAATGCCAGTTCAGTTAATCTGTTCTTTTATTGCATTAGCCTAGTTTACAGGGCATCTGTTAGTCTATCATAATCATTTCAAAGATTATATTATATTGCTTATTTTTTGAGTTTTTATTTTATTTTCTTACACTTCTTTGTTTTTTTTTTTTTCATTTGGCTGCATTTTTGACTGCTCTTGACAACTGCAACAACTTGCAATTGCAGTTGTCTGTCCATATTTGGAGAGGGGTAGGTCGCGGGGTGTATGCCACATGCACTCGCATGTTGTCAACGGGGGCGTCTCTTCTTTTTTTTGTTTTGTTTTTTGGAGCCCATACATATATACAAACTTGTAACGAGCTGACAAACGGGAATCTTTTGGCGAGGCGTTAAATTTCATGTAGGTATTGATTTCCATTTGATTTGTCGACGTGCCTCGACCATCCCCCCTCTACCCACCCCCCTGACACTACGTGAAAACAAACAACTGACAATATTTCACAACATTTCACCTCATTAATCAAACAAAATGCAAAAGGGCACCGAGTCCGAGTCTGAGTCTGAGTCCGAGTTCCAGCTCCAACTGCGTCTTGGGTTCTGATTTTTTTGTTGTTATTTCTTTTGGTTTTGTTCAAAATTTTTTGTGGCATATTTTTGGCAAGTGTCAGAGCGATTTACAGTTACGCTGGCGAAATCTACAATGAGAATCGTTTCGGCGTCCGTTGACTTTTTAATTGATTAAAATGAGTAATCGTTACGATTTGTGTGCGTTGATTGTGCGAATGATTTCCCAACGAAGATCTGATTTCAAAAACTATATATATACATGCAGGGCTGCCAAGAGCTGGAGCTGGAGCTGGAGCTGGGGAGAGGTCACTGTAAATTTACCATTGTTCGGCATCATAATGACAAGTGAACGGGGACCTCTATAGTCCCTATAGAAAGGGGCACAGGAAATGAAATTCGATACTTTCTGTGCCCTGTTGTTGGCTCTCTGTGAACCAAGAAAATAAAAGACAAACAAATACAAACCATGCAGTTCGCAAGTTACCCAAAAGCTGCCCAAATAATAAGCAATAAAAATTCCGCGTGGATTTTTGGCTTATGTGAAGATTTATTGTCGGCTTAGCCGCTTTGATGAGTTTCAGCCCAATTGGATTCAATGCGCTGCCTAATTGTGTCCTTTTGAATGCAACTGTTTCGCATATTTCACAATGCAATAGAATATGCTGGCAACTCTCTCTCTCTCTCTTTCTGTGTTGCTGCCCCTCGGTCCCCTTTGGCGACCTCTAGCCTGTGGCTACACACAGCTCACAGCGCTCCTCCCTCCCTCCCTCCCTCCGCAGTGCATTTTCCGTTGCAGCGCTGACAACTTTTGTACATTTCTTGCTAAATTAACTGAATTTCTGACCCAGCGCAGGACGAGACAACTGCCCAAATCAAACAAAAAGCGAAAGAAAGAAGGAGAAAAAAAGTAAACAGCAAACAGCAGAAGAGTTCCTCCATGCACAACAACAAAGCCGAATCGTTAAGAGTCCAAAGATCGCATAACTCGCACGCTCCCCAACCCCCCGCTCCGCCTGGCAGGCCTGCCAGGCCTGCCTGCCTGCTCGAGACTGCAGTCTCAACTGTAAATTTCCGAAAAGACCAAAAGCCGAAAGTTTACTTCAGCATCGACGCTGCAGCTGCAGCTGCTACGGCGACGGCGACTTGGCGAACGGGGAGTGGGAGAGTATATAGTAGTGTAAAGAGGGGATGAGGAGGGGAGGGGGCAAATATGCGCAAACTGCTTGATGTCCACTTAAAAGTGTCAACGTGAAATTCTTGGCTGCCCAGTGCACAAAAAAGTGAGTGTTGCTTGGTCGTGAGCCGCCGCAGGAGGGTAATGGGAGCAGATGATGGAGAGGATCGGAGCAGAGGTAGTTGTTGTGCTGCGGTCGACTTCTGTTTTTGGGGCTCGCTTAATCAACCAATGCGATCCTGCCAATGATCTACACTGAGGCTAGTAAAATTAACGGGCCAAAAATGAACTACTCTTATTTGATTATAACTAAAGTAGAGCTGAAAAGTAGTTAAACAATTCTTTTAATAAGTATATTTTAATTAAATGTAGTTTATTTTATTCAAACAACTTTAATAAAGCTGCTAATGATCAAGACAAGGTATATCCTTAGTTGCTGTAGGGTATTCACATGTCGACTTTAGATGCTGAGTGATTTGTGCTAAGCACTTTGTTTTTATTGCCTTCCCTTTTGTATACCCTGTAATCATTAACAAAATACTCCAAAGGGCTATAATCGAGTTGTGTAATTGAATGTAAAATTAATAATGTGAGATATCTGCTTATTTAAAGTAAACATCAACATTAAGTATATTGTTTATACTTTGATTGTATTATGTCAAATTCTATCAGATATACAAATTATACTTCTTGTGAAAAGTATAAAATTAAAAGACTTATTTTACATCTTAGCATAGCTTTAAAATGTAGTTCAATTAATTCATGAATTAAACTAAAAACTGAAATATTGAAATAGTTGAAATATTTTTATTTTGTTTTTTGCTTTTGTTTTAAATTGAATATATTTGAACTCAATTATTTTATTTAACAGGATATCTGCAAGTCGCACAGTCTCTTGACTGTTGTTGCATTCTTGCCTGTTCTTTATTATTTTTCGTTTTTTGGGAGGCTTTTGTTATTTTGGCAGTTGAATTGCGCCTTTCGCCAAACCATTCGGCTCATTTATCTGAAACTTTTCTTCTTTCATTTCGGCTGCAGTTTTTTGTCTGGTTTGTGTTTTTTGTTGGTTGTTGCTATTGTTGTTGTTGTTGTTGTTGCTGCTGCTGCTGCTCTCAAAAGTTGCAGCATTTTGATAATTTTGGTTGCTCCTTTTTGCTGTGAGTATGTGTTTGTGTGTGTATGTGTGTGTGTGTTGTGTGCATTGGTGTGTGTGCGCATTGGCATTTTGTTGCTTTGTTTTGTGGGCAACAAAAATATCACACGAGTATAATTGAGTTTGACACAATAAATTGCTCATCGCGGACGAGAACTGGACTCCGATTCTACAGACGCAGGAGGAGAACGAGTCGCCGCGTTGTTGTTATTGCATTTGTTGTTGTTGTTGTTGTTGTTGTTGTTATTGTTGTTGTTGTTGTTGTTATCACTGACCTTTAAAGCCGCTGATTTATAAATTGATTCTGTTTAACTTTGTTGCACAGCGGGTTAGCTCCTTCGGGCTTCTTGTCCTCGGACTGTGGCTTTGGCTTTGGCTCTGGCTCTGGCTCGGACTCTGATTGGGAGTCCGACTCCGACCTGGGCTTGGAATCTGACAACGGCAGCCAGTGCCTCCCATTTGCATTCACTGACAACTGCTGCCTCGTTTCATTTAGCACATTAACACGTTTTTGACTTTGCGTACCGCATTTCTCTTCTCTCTGCACCCTACTTTTATTTCTCTCTCTCGCTGTACACTAAGATTAAATTATGTCAAATAGCTCATCAGCTTATCTTAAAATAGGTTCAATTAGATATAAACGAATATCGCATTTTGGAAAGGGTCCAAAGATTCCATAGATATTGTCGGAACTGCACTGATCTTCAGAAACAATGCATTTTTTGTATCAATGATCATTATTCTTTCTATTCATTTCTGTTTCTCAAGAAGTTCAGAGTTTCTTTTTATCAGGCTGAATATCCTTTTATATTTGTTCGTTCCAGATTAAAATCAAAAAGCAGTTAAATTTTAGAAATCTTAAACCGCCTTTTCAAAATTTAAAATTGTTTAGTGCCAGAACATGTAAATATGCATACGTATTTTTTATGAGTGTATGTTTGCATCTCGCTCACTCTATCTCTTTCTCTCTCTCTCTTTTGTTGAATGTTCCGAAGCGCTGGTTTAATG
Source organism: Drosophila kambysellisi (assembly GCA_035042185.1). Classification (NCBI taxonomy): domain Eukaryota; kingdom Metazoa; phylum Arthropoda; class Insecta; order Diptera; family Drosophilidae; genus Drosophila; species Drosophila kambysellisi. The sequence goes on along the minus strand of JAWNLS010000945.1, from coordinate 903,953 downwards.
AGTACCCATTGCGTTTGACATTGATGACGACGACGGCACGAATATTTCAATTAACTGACAGGCCGCCGAAAATGACTGAGCAACGGCGACTGTGATTGCTCCTCTCTCCGGTCTGCCCGCAGCACTCTCTCCGCCAGTTGCCATAGGGAAAACTGAGCGACTGTCCGACTGTCAGCGGGCATCAAAGACCGACAACAACAGCAACAGCAACAACAACAGCGATTGCTGCCTGTTGATTTTGTTATTTCCGCTGGCGAATGCGCAATGCGATAAAATGCAAATCTCTTTTGATGCTAAAAGGACAACAGCAACAAAAACAACAAGCACAACAACAACAACAACAACAGCAGCAACAACAATTGCAGCAAAAGCAAACAACAAGCAGCTGGCAAAACAATGGCCGCATGTTGCTGCTGATGCCGATGCTGCTGCTGCTGATGTTGTTGGTGGCACATCAACGTCAGCAACATCAGCAGCAACAGCAACAGCAACATCAGCAGCATCACAAAATCGTTCGACTTGTAGTTTTGTGCGAGATGTGGGATGGAAGGAAAGGAGGGAGGGGTGGAAAGGGGAAATCCCGAGCTAATCTTCATCAGCCGACGTTTGTAGTTGGCATTGGATTTTGCGGTTTGTGCGCAAAGTGTAAGCTCACACAAATCCCTAGACACACTTCAACAGGCGAGAGGGGAGGTGGAGGTGGTTTGAGGTGGTGTAGTTCACTTGAAGCAGAAGACGACGAAGGAGAAGAAGATGGTGCTGCTTTATCTGCTCAATAGATGGACATTTGGATAGATTGTTCTTGTTTAGCTTTGACGTGGCTGCCTAACCCGAGTTACCCTGCCACCTACCCCCCGATCACCCCCGCTGCTCACTTTTTGAACTGATATTATGAGATTCGATCATCGCATCTGCAACCGACTGTTCCTTGCTCCTTTTGGGCTGCTTGCTGGTGTGTGTTATGTCCAAATTGTTTGGCCACAGTAGCTGTTGCTGCTGCTGCGCCTGTTGTTGTTGTTGTTGCTATTGTTGCTGTTGCAGCTATTATTATATTTTAATGGGTTCGCCTTTGCGCGGGAATTGAGTTTTGGTATCTGTGGATGGATGGATGGATGGTTGGATGGATGACTGCATGTGGAGGTTCATCCACAATACATCTATTGGCCAAAACATTGCCATTATATGACCAGAACATTGCGCGTGTTTCATTATACGGCTGTGCTCGGATACCCTGTAAATATTATCAAGGGAAAAAGGGAATAATCAAATTCAAGTTGCGTAGAAGACTTTTCCTCATAATTTCCTAATTGAAATCCGTAAATTTCACTTTCAAGCTCTGTAAAATAAAATATATTTGATTATCAGAAAATGTGTTTAGAAAATGCTTTACTGGGTATTTGGCTGTAGTGCACTGTTGACTAGATAACTTGTACTGGTTGTTGCTGCTGCTGCTGCTGCTGTTGCTTGTCAGCCTCTAATGGCTGGCATCGGGATTTGTATTTGTATTGGTATTGGGCATTGGGATTTGTTGAAATACAAGCTCAGCAAAACAGAGCAAACAAACTAGAGCAGAGAGCGGAGTGGAGAAGTGAAGGGGAGCAATGAGTGGCAGAGCAGAGTGCAGACTCCACTCCAGTCGCACAAATCGCAGCAGCAGCAGGAGCAGGAGCAGGAGCAGCAGTCACATCTCTCACATCGCTCATCTTTTGGTGGGGAGAGCGGCGCCAGTTCAACATCACAGACATATCAAATTACATTTGGCGGCGGCGCATCTTTTCTTTTGATGCAATTCAAGGGCTTCGTATCTGCCATATATGTATTTGTATATACACTTCTATGTGTGTGTGTGTGTGTTTGCATCAATAGCGGCGCTTAAGCTGCCTAATATTCCAGTTCGATCCCAGACAGGGCAACTCCTGTGTTAACGGAACCGGAAACGGCCGGTGCAAAACAAAAGACTTAGGCAACGAACTTGTTGCTCGCTATGTTCATTAAAACCAATCTTTTGATGATGCTCTCCGGCTCGAGACTGCGACTGCGACTGCAACTGCTCCAATCATGTCGGTAATTAGCAAAAGTCCGCCCCTCCTTCAGCTACACCCGCTTCTCACTGGTTGGGTTGCTCAGTCAGCACAGTTTTTTGTTGCAGCAATTATTTTCGCATTTGTTGGCAACTTGAGTGCTAATTCGAAGTGAGTTGAGCTGCAAAGGGAATGCAGATGCATGTATGCAGCCATGCATATGTACATATATATATATATATATATGTATATATTTAGAACGAGTTGGGAACGAGCTTATTAGTGCGCGGCACATTGCAATAAATTTTTGGACAATAATCAAGCGTGCGCTACAATAAAAAGCGCACTCTTCGACTTCAAAGGATTTGGCAAAGTGTTAAACTGACATGCGAAACGAAGACGACGACGTAGTCAAAGACGGCCAGGCAAAAAGACTGGCCAAGACTACACAGTCGAGCGCTCGCTGTAAGCCATAATTCTGGACAGGTGCACTCCGAAAAAAAAAACACGCCCAGAATTACAGAAAAGAGGCAGAGAACTTGAGAATGTATTATTATTTTTACTTACGAGTAGTTTTAAAAAAGATAGCTTTTATTTATTTATTTTTAAACAAATTTTCTGCAAAGTAAAAAACAATTTTTTTTTTTTTTTTGAAATATGTAAAGTACATTTTAATATTTTTGACATATACGATTATATTATTTATTATATTCGAAATTCGAGGGCATAGTTTTTCTGAGTGCATTCACATCGGGGTTTTAAGCAAAGTCCAAGCTGCTGGTGAAGATGACGACAACGACGACGTCGGAGGCAGTGCCCGGCCAGTCAGTTTAACGTCAGCAATTGGCAGTGAGAGAGAAAGAGAGAGAGAGAGATAGAGAGGTAGAGGCAGAGGCAGAGGGATAGGGGTGCGTCTTTCTCTCTCGCCCCTCTAAAAACTGACACTTGCTATGAAGACATTAGCTGCTAATGGAATTGTTATTAAGCCTCAAGTCGAAGCGCGCTCTTCATCTTTGGCTTAGTCCGCTCAAGACACAAGCTGATGGCGGCTTTAATATTCTCATCAGCGTTGAAATAAAGTTATTATTGTATTTCAGCATCATTTTGATGCTCCTGTCGTTGGAAATCCTAAAGAATTTGCCAGCAATAACATGTTCAGTTTTGCTTGCCAATGCAATGGCTATGGATTAATCACGATCGTCATCGTAATCATAATCGTTATATTGTGTGCTTGATATATTGACAAATTATAAAGACATTGCTGCTCTGCTGCTCGGCTGCTCTGCTGTTCTGCCTGCCTGGCAATGCTGCATCTGCATTTGAATCCTCTCTCGCATTGCCGTTCTTCTGCGACTGATTGCATCTTATCACGCAGCAGATACCGCTCGCAAATCACTTATTTTGCAATCAGCTGGGCCAAATCACAGCCCAACATTAAAGATCAGGACTAGACCCAGGTCCAGTTTGCAAGTTGAAAGTCCTCAATTAATTGACCAGGCAACAGACTTGGCAAAATAATACGATTGTGACTGTAAGGTACTCTATGAAAGCCTCCCAGCAGTTGGCCAAAGAGTCTTGTTGGGCAAAAATATATGTATAAAGGGTTATCATTTGTCTAAGCCAAAGACAAATGTAATTCTACAGTTTTGACAAAGCTTTAGCGAAGAATGTTAACGAGAATCTTGGGCAATTCATTTTGTCCCTTCAAAAACTCGCAGAATATTTTATTTGATTTCCTAGAAAACCCTTCAAATTGGATATGTATATATGTATATATATTTAGGAGTCTCATTTTGGGATATAGTATGGGCAAGGTATATGCTTCGAATACACTGCTCAGAGTCACCAGTTGTGCGCCAGGCCCTTGGCTGTGGTGTTGCGTGGTTTTGGCGTGGTTGTTGGTGGTGCTTGGTGGTGGCGCTGCCCTGCTTGAAAGCTGTCGAAGTCCCAATTTGACAGCACAAGTGAAAAATGTTCATGCGTCCCTGTAATAGAACAATGTAAGGAACGGCGAATACGTGTACGTGCGCATAGTTAAGACAACCACATAGCAGCCACTCAACCACACTGCCACACAGCCACTTAAATGGCTTTAAAAATAAACTCAACGGGCCTGGTATGTTTTTTGAGTTGTTGCTGTTGTTGTTGTTGCTGTTGTTTTTGTTTTCGGCCTATAACAAATTAAGGCTTTTCACTTTCTGCCGTCGCAACGTTGTCTGTCGAACACACCCCAAAAAAAAAAAAAATAAAAATAAAAAACGAAGAAGTGAAGCGAGTAGAGCAATAAGAAGAAGAATGCTGCATGGCCCAAATGAATACCTAGGCGAGAGCAGCAACCCATAATCATCATCAGATGAGAATTCGTTGTTTTAGTTGAAGCTGTCTTTGATCCTCCAGCTAAACTCTCTGATTCCAGTTGGTGGCTTAGCTCGCTTGTTGTTATTTGTATTGGCTGTAATATGAATTGACGCATCCACTAATAATAACCAACCTCTCTAGAAATAGAACGCAATATGGTGACCAAAAAAAAATAAAAACAAAAAAAAAATTATATATATTTCCAGAAATACCTCTCGTGATCCAAAGCAATTGATAGCGAGAGGCAACAGTCGAAACTGGCAAATTGGAAATACAGTCGAACTTCTCTAAATCGAATAATGAGAAAAAAAAGTAGATTTGAAATTGAAGACAAATTTAAAAATTATAATTTCAAACTAGTTACTCAAATTATGTTCACCGGAAATATCGACTAATCAAATTTTTGATGGAAATACATTTAAATAAACAGGTTATTATTTGTTTACAATTGTTCGATTTAGAGAAGTTTGACTGTAGCACAGCTTGGCCCCAAAGGAGTGAAGAGCACATAATGATAATGACGACAACAACAGTCGAAGGGCTTGAGGGGCTGCAACGGGTGAGCTGAAGTGGTTCAGGCCAGCCTCAAGCCGTAGAGGTGTGCTTTTGGCCAGGAATCACAAACAAATAAATGAGTTCATGCAACGGCTTTGAAATGAAGACAAAGTGGACGTCGCTTGGCTTCTTGTTCAACATGCCCCTTCCCCTTCCCCAATGCCAACTGCCTTTGCTTCTTCCTTACCTGCTACGTCTGCGAAACGTCTAGAATTTGTTTGGCAACCTTCAGCCACAATTGTGGCAACAGCAAGCGCAACAACAACTGTGGTAACAAGGCGTCCACCGCCTATCGTCGACTCAGATTGCAAAGCGCGACAACAAGCGGCAGTTGTGCCGTGTGAGAGAGAGAGACAGCAGAAAGAGAGAGATAGAGAGAGGGAGGGAGGGAGAGAATTTGCTTCTGCGTATGTGGCATGTCAGTTCAAGAGTTCAGCTACGTTTTTGCCACCTATGTACCTTTGAACATGTGAGAGCAGCAGCTATGCAAGACCTTTGCGTTGATCCCACCTTCTCACTCTGACAGGGGCGTGGCTGCCACTTTTGCTTTTGCCCCCACATAATAATAGCATGAAGATTAAATACCCTGTCTGCAATTGTAAATAGTGTAATTATATTTTGCTAGTCTCCCCCTTTAAAGTGGTTTTAGCTGAGCGTTGTCTAAGCGCCTTTCAATACATTTTTTTTTACATAATTATAATATATATTATTATATATTTATATACTTACTTTAGTAGCTCTGAAATCGGCAAATACGTTGCACATTCGGTGACATAAATGCTAATACCGTTTGAAAGGGTATCAAAATGAAATCAACTTCAGCAAAATTAATAATGAAGGCGTTCTTCCCGCCATCCATTTCCATTTTCATTTCCAGTTCTCTTTTTTCCAAATGATAGCCAACCTCGTCGATGGCAGCAACAAACTTGCAGTCCTTTGTGGTTGCAAGTTGGCAGTTTGCTGCTTGGTGGGTTGTTGCCGGCGGCCACCGAAACTTTAATGGAAATTAATCACAACCACAATAGCAATTTGTAACCCATGTTGAATGTGGCAAGATCTCTTAACTTTTATTTTGTTTTAGTATATTTCATATTTATTTTTGATTTCTTTCGCTATTAAAAACTAAAACTTAAGCATACGTCTGGGAATACATAGTATATATATATATATATATATATAAATATATATGTATATATATATTTATAAATTTTTACAGCTTTGCTAGATCGCACAAAACACAAATTACACAAATAGCATCACACAAAAAGTGAAAAATAACTAAACAGCTACAACTTACGGGCTACATAACATATACTTATATCGTATATCATTTATCGTATATATATATATATACATATATATGTGTATATGTATTTGTATGTACTTAAATACGCTTTCGTGCTAAGTATGAAAAAAACATTTACAAGGGCTCTCCAATGATTACTAAAAACAACTTTTTACAAATTCTGTTCCTCGCCTTGGTCCTTCTCTATATATCTCAGTTGATTATTCTCTTTATTTTGATAATGCTTCGATATCATGGGGTTGTGTGGTATGGTATGGTATGGGGATCGGAATGGGAATGGGAACGGGAATGGGAATGGAGGCAGACATGCGAGCGTTTCTTCTTCTTCTGCTGGTTCTTCTTCTTCTTCTACTCCTTATTCTGTTCACTTCGATTCTAAATGGTAATGTTTAATGGTTTAAGTGCACTTGGGTTCGTTTAGTCGCGTTTCCTTTCGTTTCGTCTCGTCTCGTCTCGTTTAAAAACTAGTTTAGACTTCTATGCTTAACTCTACGTATTTACGTACTACACACTACATTTATTACGTACTACGTTAAGGTTAACATTTTTTAGTTCTAAAGAAATGCTTACAACTTATGGCTGGCTTGGTTGTTGTTTTTTCTTCTTCTTCTTCTTCATATTATTTTTGTTTGTATGTCGGCCCTGTTGGCGCTTCCAGGCGGCGGCTTTGGCCAACCAAGCGTATTTTTTCAGAGAGTCTTTGTTGGCTTTGTGGTCGTATACTACTACAATCGTACATAGACTATATATATATAATTATATATATATATATATGTTTATATACATGTGTGCTGAAGTGTGTCTGTATGTGTGTGTGTGTGTGAGATCCCAGCAAACACTTTATGGTGGCATTGGTAGCGGATAAAAGGAATAATTGACTTTTATAGTAGTGCATTTTATTGGATGATTATGAACATGCATGGGAAAAGTTAAAGCAAAGGGTGCTCATAAAAAGGCTTCTCTAAAAAACTAATAAAAAAGGTTGCAAATATGGATGTAGAAAAGTGTTGCTGAGACTTTTGTGGGTAATGATTATAAATGATTGCTTGTGTGTGCAAGGGTGGTTTTTTGTTTTGGTGGTGGGTAGGGTGGTGCAAGTAATACTATTTTGCATGTACGCTGCGCTCCATTCGAATTCAAGTCTCTGGCACTAACTAGATCTAAGTAAGTATTATTATTATTATTATTTTGTTTTAATGCTAAATTGGTGATCACACGAATTGGGGCTTACAGATTAACAGATTCACGCACACTTCACATGCGTGTGCCCACATTCGCTCGCTGTGTGGGCTGGGGGGCGTGGCGGGGCAAGGAGACATGCGACATGTGGGTTGCCGGACCGCCCAGGGGTGAAATCGAAGGCGATCGCGTTGCCAGCGGAGAGAGTGAAGGCGAAAACGATGGCGACATGGCTGAAGAGGTGCTGAAGCCACCGCTCGCTTCATGGCCAATGGGTGAACGTGGCAGGCCTGCCATGCTGAGATGTGGTGGCAAGCGCAAACCACCCGGCAGATTAATCGCTCGTGGCGCCACATTTGTCAGCAGAGGCGGGGGAATATGTGTGGCGGGTTGTGGTGCTGTCTTGAGCACTACGCTGCCCGCACCCGTCGAGGAGTGGGAGGAGTGACCCATGGATTGTTTACTCTTGACACTGCCACTGTGTCCACTGTGCTCCGACATAGTGTCATCCTTCAGTCTTGCAATCTCGGAGAAAACATGCGCCAGCGGCTGATATTGTGGTCCCCAATCGAGCAGATAGTCCCAATTGTAACTGCCCGTCAGCTCCTCCTCGCTGTGCACAATGGAACTGAGTGAACCACCCACATTGCTGCCGCCAACGACAACGGGCACGGGAACTGGGACCTCACCATAACTGGCCATCACACCATGTCCATGGCCATGACCCACTGTACCAATGCTGCCCGCTGTTGTGGCTGCATCATCTGCACTGCTGCCACGCTCGGAACCAGCACCACCGGCCACATCGTTCAGCTTGGCATAGATGAGATTCGTGATATCCGATCGGGCTGTTGCATCCTCATCGAACATGTGCAACGTGGACATTGGCATCGGCATCGCCATTGGCATTGTCATGGGAATGGGCATTGGATGACTGGAGCCAGCCATGCTGCTGGCACCACCGCCTGCACCGCCTCCACTGGGATCGTGATCCACAATGCCCAGTCGCGCTAGATACTCCTGTGTATTCTGCACAGATATATCCGAAATGCGTCCATCGTCGCTTCCAGCGCCAGCTCCGGTGCGATGACTCATCGGTCCTTCGTTGATCATTCGAATCTCCTCGTCCTCGCCATCATCTTCGGCAGAGCCGCGTCCGCTCGAACCCGACTGCTCCGAACCGGATAGCTCTGAGGTCGTCGCTGCACCAGAGCTGCCCGCATGTGGTCCAAATGGTGGTATCTCATCATATTTGGGTGGTGCAAACTGACCCGAGGCAACAGCACCACTTGCACCACCACTCGCAGCACCGCGTATGGGCATTGTATCGAAGGCACTTGGATCCACATAGCTATTGGAGTTGCCTACACCGACCTGCTCGCTGCTGAGATGTGGTTTAACTGCATTTCTTTGTGGTTTCCGGCTGCGCATGTGGATGAACAGGAAGATTCCAGCGGCGGCGCAGAGGATTAGCAGCACTGTGACCAGCACAGCCACAATCCAATCGCTGGGGCCACCCGAAGAGGAGCCACTCGCACCACCCGCTGCATCACCACCAATGGAGGCTAGATTCGTATTGGGATGTGCGAGGGCATCCAAGGCAATCTCAACCACACTCATATTGGTTAAGGAATTGTGTCGTCCCGATGAGGCAGAGATAACCAGGCTGATATCGCGTCCGTTATCGTTATCGATGAGACTGTCATCGAGTTTCCTTTTGACGAGAACTGCACCACTGCTGCGATTGACCTTGAAGTGACTGTGTGGTGCGCTTAATTGATAAACCACCCGACCATCCGCACCGCTATCCGCATCGGTGGCTCGCACCTGACCCACAATGAAGCCCAGCGGCAGTGCAGTTGTCGCTGGCAGCACAAACCGATAGGTGCGCTCCGTGAATTGTGGCGTGAACTCATCCCTTGACTCAATCTCCACACGCAGAGCGACCCGAGCACTCCTTCCGCCCATATCGCTTGCCCTCAACTGGAGATTATAGCGTTGCCGTTGCTCATAGTCGAAGACAGCCGCAGAGCTGACAATGCCACTGATTGCATCCACTCGAAACAGACGCCACGACGAATCATCATCTTCGGCGGCCACCAAGCTGTAGTTCAACTGCCCGAAAGCACCACGATCCAGATCAGTGGCATGAGCACGAAATATGGAACTGCCAACGGGTTCATTCTCGCCCAGAAAGTGCACATATTCCCCCAGCGGAAACTGTGGTGCATTATCGTTCTCATCGTGCAGCGAGAGTTGAAACGGCTGCAAACTGCAGAGTGGGCGTGGCTGATGACTATCACAGGCGCGTATAATTAGTTCGTAGCTCGTTGCACCACTGTCATAATCGAGACGATTGTTCACAAAGAGGACGCCACTAACCAAATCGATGGTAAACATGTGCTCATCATTGCCTGAACTAATGTCGTAGACCACCTCTGAGTTGGGCGTGTTCTCCTGGTCGGCGTCGACAGCAATCAATTGAGCTATGGAATAGCGGAGTGGCGCCAGTTCACTTATCTCTGCTTCATACTTGGCATTGGGGTCAAACACGGGCGCATTATCATTGGCGTCCAGCACACTGACGAATACCGTAATCCCAGCCGTTGAATTGGAGTTGGAATTGTAAATTGGTCCGCCTGGAACATTTCCTTGAGTCAACTGCAATTGCAGCTTGTAGAGATCGTTCCGCTCGCGATCGAGTTGTTTTACCAGCACTATTGCTTTTGTGGTGGGCAGCAGCTCGAAGGCCGCCTCCTCGTTGCCTGTGGCTATGTTAAATGCCAGATCCTTGACATCCTGACCCAGCTGCAGCACCACCGAGCCGAGCGGTGCTGACTCGCTGATTTGGGCACGGTACTGAGTTTGCAGGAACTGTGTACGTCCGGTGGCACTGTCTCCGGGCTGAACGCGCAACAGGGTTCTGCCAGTGAGTTGTGGCTTTCCCGCATCCCTGGCCACAATGTTGACAAAGTAATCTCCGCTGCTGGAGACGGCAGCGGGCAACTGGCTCATATTGACGGACACCACACCCGATGTGGCATGCACACTAAAACCACTGGCGGACGGTTCAATGTGGTAGCTTATTTGTGAATTGCGACCCTCGGCATCAGCATCTGTGGCATTTACTGTCAACAGCTCCACATCCATAGAGGAGCTGTCAACCAGCTCTGAAGTCGCCGGCAGTAGTGCAAAGTAAGCGGGTGGTTTCTGTGCTACAAACTCCGGTGCATTGTCATTCTCATCAGCCACGCGCACCGTTAGTGTGGTGCGTGCCTCATGCGCTGCATCTGACGCAATCACCTCAAGCTGGTACTCCTGCTGCAGTTCATAGTCCAATCGACGCTTCAGCACCAATTTGCCACTATAGCGATCCAGGCCAAAAAGTGCCAGGTTATCCATCTCAACGGGCGAATCGCGACCCAAGCGATAAGTAAGCGTCGGATAGGTGTCCACATCGTTTGCCGACACTGACGCAATCACAGCGCCCAGTTCGGTGGCTATACACATGGAGAGGGAAACATGGGAAGAGTGGGAAGACGAATGGGTTAGTTGACAATATTCCAATTTGATGAAAGGTGTTGTAATTGAAATATTATATTTCATATTTAATCTTAATTAAGTTCTCAAAATTATTTCAATTTAATTTAATTTAACTAAGTTGTGGTCCTATTTTCAAATAAGTTACTTGATTCAAGCAGGACAACTGTATAATACTTAATGTGGCTTCCATTCAAAATATGGATCAAAAATTGTTTATGGTATATCATGAAATATCATATATATTTGATAGTTATGTGAAAACTTACCCTCACTGACGCTGACAACGTTGGTGGGCGGAAACGTTGGCTGATTGTCGTTGACATCCACAATGTGGACGCGTATCGTTGAGGTGCCCGTCATCTGTGGCACACCCTCATCGGTGGCAATGATCTTCAGACTGTAGACATCTCTTATCTCGCGATCCAATACAATATTTGTGCGCACAATGCCACTAAAGGCCGGCTCAATGACGAAGGCATTGTCGTGATTGCCATCAACAATATGATAACGCATCCGGGAATTTGCATTCTCATCCGCATCGAAGGCCTGCACTTGGGCCACAAAGGTGCCCTTGCTATTTCCCTCCCAGGCGGTGGCAACAAATTGGCGCTGTGAAAACTGTGGACTATTATCGTTCTCATCCTCAAGCTCAACGACGAGCTCGGCATAGCTGGACAAAAATGGTGGCTCTGTGGTGCGTGCCACCAGCACGAGACGCAGTTCATGTGGTTGGGTGGCAGCCAACGGGAAGGAAGAGCTCGTCAAAGCTCGCTGACTGCGATTTGTGCTGTTGGAATTCTCAACCTGTTCTTGTTGCTCCTCCTGTTGGTCGGGCATCTCTTCATAGTGCATGGCACGTCCCCGATTTGGCGCCCCCAATGTGGGCGTGGCAAAGCGATCGTAGTCGAGCAGAGCAGGATTTGCCACACGTATCTCACCCGTGCTAGAGTCGAGCATTAAGCTGCCCTCATCATTGCCAGCGCCAAAGGAGAAACTTAGTTTCTGTCTCCTTCCATCGCTTCGCACGGCACCCACTTGGAGAAGTCTTGTGCCCGCTGGTGAATTCTCGCGCAGCTTCAATCTATACGTTTCATTCTGGAAATGCAACAGGGGCGCTGTGGGACTCGCCTCACCCACCAGCAACTCAATGAGACCCACGCTACTCTGCGGTGGATTACCCTTATCCCTTGCAATCACCTCAAGCTGGAGCAGATTTCCCGTCTCGCTGGCCAAACTCTGTGTGGCACTCAAAGCCCCCGTATTGGGATTAATGCGAAATTTACTCCTTATCGCCGCTGATCCCAGTAGACTATCTGCTTTGAGAGCATAGAGCACCTCTCCATTTGAGCCCTGATCCGCATCCTGTGCCTGAACCTTGAGCAGAGTTTGTCCTGGTTGAATGAGTGCCGGCACTTGACCGCTATAGGGATAACGCTCAAAGATCGGCTTGTTGTCGTTTATGTCCAGCACATTGATCTGCACCGCAACGCTGCCGGAACGCACCTCATAACGTCCACAATCGGTGGCAAGCACCATGAAGCTATAGCTCGCCTGCAGCTCCCGATCCAATTTGCTGTTTGGAGAGCACAAAAATAATACGCAAGTCAATTAGTAAGGGACAATAGTGGATGTAAGATAATACAATAGATTTTAGTCGAGAGTTCTCAACTTGGATCATAACCTATAAGCTGCCTTGGATGATACACCGCCTTAAATAACGTCTCACAATCTTGAAGATTTCTTTCTTATTTATCCTAAATGAGTTATCAAAAAAAAAGAAACGCAAGTTAACGTTCCAAATGCTCTTTTAATAGCAGAGATCGGAGATGCGTATATTATTAGCTAATACTGACAAAGATTATACACATCCGCATATTTAATGCCCACTCTTTGCTGTTAAATTTGCACAACTTTCTCACATAATTTTAATGGCTATAAGAATCACTGATTGGGACAGCGAGAGATCAGTTGCTTATCCATAGCGACACTAATTAGAGGTCCCCCCCTGCTGTTAGTGTTGCTGCTCTTATGGCTAAGCGTAATCCTAACCATAATTATCCACACGAAATGATGTGGAATTAATGCTGGAAAAAAAACAACACACTGCGAGTTCCATTTCAGGGGACAAGGAGTTGAGGTGTGTCTGGGTAATTAAGTCATTTGCTTGCCAGCAAATATTGCCTGTTGAAATGATCCACACTTGCGCTTCTCTCTCCATTACGTGGCTAATCCAACGTCCACCCCCCCTCCACCAGCCGCTCCCACTTCAAACCCTTTTGTTGGGCGCTTCTTCGTCGCCTGGCCGGGCAAGTGGCATTCTGGTATGTGGTATCTGCCACAAATAATAAACCAAAATGATTAAAATCCTAGCCACAGTCCGCAGGGTTTGAGCAAGTTTCGCTGCGATTGCATGTCTTCCAATAAAACGAATTTAGCAAATTACGAGCTCATCCAGTTTCAGCTGCAGCTATCCATGTTCAACTCCAGCCTGATTATACTCTAACAATGTGGTATTTAAAATTTCTGTCATGCAATTTGTAATGCTTTGTTTGGCATGACAAGCTGATAAGCGCTTTAAATTGTGTTCCCAGAGAATATGAAAAATGCCTTTGATCCCATTGAAAGATGAGATATTTTAGAAAACAAAAAACATGCGAGTCGATCTTCTATTGTTTAAACTATGAATTTTTACATAATTTGAAATACACTTGAATAGTGTTATTATTATACATATATATTCTTATATTCTTTTGTAAAGTAAGTCTGTATTTGTAAGAGTATTTGAAGTTCGCAATTGTGTAGTAAACTTTTATGCTCTTCTGGTTTTATGAATTGAATCAGTCAAAGTGAAGGAATGGGCTGAGGAAACATTCCGCGTTACGGATTCGTCGTCGTAGTTTTGTTGTTGTCTATTTAAACGGGCAGAAACAACAACACAAAATGCTTTCAAAGGGTCAGTCAGCACTTTTGTGTTGTTGTTGTTGTTCTTGTTGTTGTTGTTGTTGTCATTGTCGGCTGCGCTTGCTGATCAACAGACAGATGGAGAGACAGACAGACAAGCAGCTACAACAAGCGAGCCTAGAGTCTTGTCCAGCTTCGTCAGTTCGTCAGACCAACTAGGAAAAAAACAAAATACCAGCAACAACAACATTTTTTGTTTTAATACCCTTAAAGACGGTATTATGATTTTGTGTTGAAGCTTGTAACCCATTGAAGGAAACATTTGTGATCTCACAAGGCAATCGCCGAATCCGTCGGTTTGAATAAGATAATTCAACTTTCTCAATAAGCGTTTGGTAATGTTACTATAGTTTGGATACAAAATTGTCAACATCGGATAACTATTGCATATAGCAATTATAGTTAGAATCGGTTGGTTTTCAACATTTATAGTGAAATGTAGATGTCGGCAATTTGACTCCGGTAATCCTCGGCGTGCCTAAGATAGCCGTTCCTTGCTGTTGTTGTTGCTGTCCCCCCACCCAATCCAGCCTTTATTTAGCCCAAGTCCAAGTCCAAGTGCAAGAGCACAAGACCGCGAAAGCGATCCAAGACTAACAACAACGTCACGAATTGTCTGTCCCAACGCTGTCCTGTCTGTCCGTCAGTCCAGACTGTTCAGTCTGTCCAGTCCAGTACGTCTGTCCGCACTGTCCAGTCTTGACTGTCGCTCTACAACTCTTCTACCTCGCCATGTGGTGTGGTGCTCTGTTGCACCACTGTTCTCATCGTTGTTGTTTCAAGTTCTGTTTTGGTTCGCTTTGGGTTTGGTTTGGTTTTTTTCCTGCTGTTGTCGCTGTTTGGTTTTGCGGGGATTTCGTTTTTATTGTTTGCCGACAATCAGCGCAAGATAAAAATTGGTACATGACAGCGGATCGCGTTCGTATAAATGGCCCAAACACTGACGCTACTGTCAACTCGAAAGAAGTGCTTCCAGTGATACAAAAAAAAAGAAGTATATTTAAAGGATAAAAAGCTAGAGTCCATTTCTAGTGAGAAGAGCAGAATCTGCACACTCGGAAAAACATTAGGATAAAGTACGAACAATGTCAAATTCCAGCCAAGGTCAAAAATCCTAGAAATCACTTTAAGATTGTTATAAACTATTTAGTTCTGCTCTGAAGCTTATATTAAATTTGCTTGAATTATGTATTGAGTCGTTTGCAATTATTTCAATTATTTTGTAGGAATAATAGCCGTATTTTTTTCAAGTGTAGAACTGGCAGTCCAGGCCGGAACTGAGCGCTGGTAACGCAATTTCTACCACTCCCCTTCTTTAGTATCAGACGGAACAAGCAATTGTTGTCATCATTGATTGTCAATAAGCATAAATTTGCACCAGAGGGGGCCTCCAGACCGTCCGTCTGAAGTCCCGACCCTGGTCAGACCTTATAAGCCAACTCGCAGGAGAAGTAGCAAAAAAGTAGGGCCAATCCTTTTTGTACGTATGCGTATTCAACACACACACACTCATACAGAGATACACTATCCGAATGCTATTTATAGCCATAAGGGGGGGATCGAGGGTTTCTTAGATTGTTGCTGCGTAGGATGTTGTTGTCTTGCCTGCCTGCCTTTCAGCCTGCCTGCCTGGCTTGAACTGCAACTTGTAGTTGACTTCGCAATCGCCGTCGCATTAGTTCTCGGTTGTTATATTGGAGCGAAATTAAGTATTTCAATGTTTCAACTGCTGTGATGTGTCCTTGCGCAGAGATGTGGTTCGCAGATAAGATGATTGCATTGCAATGAACCCAAGGTTAATCGTACCTTAACCCTAATCCTTAATACAATCTACTCCTCTTGCCTTGCGGCGCCATCTAGTGAGGTGTTTGATACTACTCGTGAAGGTTGGTTATTAAATATGAAAATATCGGGAAAAGAATTGCAATTCAGAAATTCAGGGAAACAAAACACACACATTGTGAGGATTCGATAAAAAAAAAAAAAATTAATCATAATCAGAAAATTATTGTTTTCTCGAAAAATCCAAGGACAAATTCCTTGTA
The DNA here is from genome assembly GCA_035042185.1 of Drosophila kambysellisi. NCBI lineage: Eukaryota > Metazoa > Arthropoda > Insecta > Diptera > Drosophilidae > Drosophila > Drosophila kambysellisi. The sequence goes on along the minus strand of JAWNLS010000945.1, from coordinate 887,985 downwards.
TGCAGTTCGCTAGAGTTGATATTTTTATCCCTCAATAAATTTGGCTCAGCTGCAGCTATTTTTTCTGAATTACAAAAACCAACCCAATAAATGTGCCCAAAAAAGTTAAAATTATAAAATTTAGCATTTGCAATTCGTGTCGTTTGGAGTAGTGTTGAAAGCCTTTAGTAATGCAAAATGCAAAGCAGGCCTTGGGGTCACAGAGTTTATTATTTCATCAGCATAGAAATAGAAAATTAAAACTTTACTGCCCAGGTGCACAACACATTTATGATCAAGCTTAATTTTTACCGGCATTAAAAGACAAATTTATGGCACACTAAATGGACCGTAAAATAATATTCTTATATAAATATTTTAAGTGTTGTGCTCAAATGGCACGAGTTAGAAAGTCCAACGGCCAACTTGAATATATATGAGTCTTTAGCTAATCTTTGCACCTATTATGCATAATATAAAAAATAATTGTATTTAATAAATTATTTAAACTACTAAATAAATGCGAGTGTTTGTATGAACTTAGTAAAAACTTACCCGACTGTTGTAATGAGTCCGCTCTTGCTATCGATTGCAAACTGCCATTGCGTCTCATTGGCCAGGGAGTAGACCAATCTCGAGTTAACACCCAGATCTGCATCGCTGGCCTTAATTCGCAGCACACTGCTACCAATGGCCGCATTCTCTGCCACACTGGCCACATACTTAGCCAGCTCGAAGCGCGGCTCATTGTCATTCTGATCCTCGACGAACACACTGATATTGCAATGACCCTGATGGGTGATGGGCTGACCCCGATCCGAGGCCTGCAGCTGCAGCGTGTAGCGAGAGTGTTGCTCCCGATCCAAGGAACGGGCGCTCAACTCCCCAGTGCGAGCATCAATGCTGAACTTGTTTCCCAAATTGCCGCCTGTTTGCCAAAAGATAGAGAGAGAGACAGAGAAGAGGGGGAGAGAGTTGGTTTAGTCTTTCTGTTAGAATAAAAAAGTCACTTTAAGGCCAATTAGATGCAAATCAAAGTAAAATATACAAAGTTCCACAAACCCTGTTTAATCTTATGTTCCCCAGATGAGAATTATTTCACAGTTTTCACTCACCGATTATGCTATAGACGATCTCCGCATTTGGACCCTCGTCGAGGTCACTGGCCACAACCGTGTGAATAATTGCCGTCTCGCTGTTCTCGGGCACGGAGAGACCGTAGCACGAGCCGGGTCGGAATTCGGGGGCATTGTCGTTGACATCACCAATGCTGATGATAAGCGTTGCCACATCGAAATGCTGTCCGCTCATTAGCTCTGCGTTGCTCTCCGAGGAGCGCTGTTTGCGTACCGCAGATGTGGGCGTGGTTGACATGCGGTTCGCATCGCGTACGTAAACGGGCAGAGTGTAACGGGACTGCAGCTCACGATCGAACTGGCCGCGTGTCGTCACAATGCCCCGTTGCCAGTCCACGTGGAAGTGATCGTTGGCAACACCAGCGGGTATCTCGTAGCTCAGATTTGCTGTAGTCGCGAGTGTCGCGAGATTAGAATCGAGATTATAAATTTAAATTAGTGAGAAACTCTAAAGGAATGAGAATTTGCTTTAAGTTTAGCTCTATTCGAAGTTTGCATTAGATAAACCTTAAGAAATTCACTTAAAGTCAGATTTTAATCAATTTTATTTGTCTAAGAACTAATTCAATAACTAAAATTGTGTACATACCATTGTCGGCTCCATGGAAAGCTTTTGCCGCGACCTGCAGCACAAAGCTGCCACTGGGCACATTCTCCAGGATGGTTGCAAGATAGACAGCCTGCAGGAACCGAGGTGGATTGTTGTGGCTGCCCTGCACCATCAGTTGAAGGCTGAGCGTAGTCTGCATGGGATTGGGAACACCATGATCGCTGGCTCGAATGGTGAGCGTGAACCGGCCCGTCTTGTCCAGCTGCTCGAAGGCGGGTGGCAGCGTTTTGGCCAACTCAATGATGCCCGACTGTGGCTTAATGCGAAAGCGACCCTCACCATTGCCGCTAACAATATCAAAGGTGATGCGTCCATTCTCCCCCGCATCTCGATCCACGGCCACAATGTGAGTGACCATTTCACCAATGCGCGTCGCATCGCTGACATAAACGGTGGCTGCACCACCACCACTTGTGCTGGGCACCACAAACTGTGGTGCATTATCATTGGCATCCAGGATGCGCAGGCGCACAGTCACGGAAGTCTGAAGGCGCTCTGTGACATTCGAGGACTGATCGAGAGCCTGAACAATTAACAGATACTCCTTCAACGATTCGTAGTCCAGTGGTGCCTGCAGACTTAGGGATCCTGTCAGGGAGTCCATGGCAAACATTGGCGTTGTCTTCTCCAAAGTCTCATTCAGTTGGGGTGTATAGCGCAGCAATCGATACTGCAGTTCTCCGTTGGTGCCCGAGTCCGCATCGGTGGCCGTAAAGTTGTAGATGATAGAGCCAACCATCAAGGATTCGCTCACTTGGAGCTCAATGGGATCGTGGGGCCAGCTTGGCGCATTATCGTTTACATCGGCAACCTCGATTTTAACCGTTATGGCGCTGCTTTGCGGATTATTGCTGGCCGAGGTATCCAGAGCACGTATCTCCAATCGAAATTCCGACTGCAATTCACGATCCAGCTGGCGGGCCACAACCAAACTGCCTGTATTCCTATCAATATCGAAGGCGCCCTCAATCAGATCCTTTGTCAAAGGATTGAGAGTGTATGTGACGCTCAGCTGATCGGTCAGCTCGTCCAGACTATTACTGCTAACTGACGGCAGATCGGCACGCTCATTGGGACTAATCGAGCCCACCACTTGGCCAACGACAGCATCCTCGCGTACCTGCAAAGCCGTAAATAAGGAGTAAATAAAAATGCAGCCAAGGCAATTATAGATTATATTTTTGCTGTTAGGTATTTAAGCGAAAAGAGGGTTCCTTCGTTCGTTGTTGCCCTGCTGCAGTTGCTGTTGCTGTTGCTGTCTGGCGGTATCTTAATCTCAGCAACAGTGTTGAAAATCCAATCTTAAAGCAATAATTCATACTTCAAGATTACGAAGGCAGAAGCAGAACATTTAAAAATTTCATTTCCAAAAAAAAATACACCAATGTCGTCTCTCTCTCCCCCCTCGCTCTGTCTGTCTCTCTCCCTCTCTCTCTGTATATCTCTCTTTGAGCTGCAGCTTATTCCCAGGCCAAGCAGCACAAATAAAGGCAACGAAGCAAAGTTCTGTTCCTTTGCATTGGCAATGGGCATTAAAAAGAAATTATGCACTCCGACCAAGTTGGCGGCCCCGAAAATCACTGAAGAAAAATGTGAGACCAATTGGTTAGCAAAGGGGTGTGTTGGGGAGGGGCGGGGCGGGCAGCGTCCACTCTGCGCATATAAGAATTTAATATGCAAAACCGCAAAAACCGTTTCGCAGCATAACATAAAAAAAATAAAAATAAAAAATAAACAACCTGAAAGGGCTCAGGTATTTGTGTGTGTATGTGTGTGTGTGTGTGTGCGTGTGTGTGTGTATCTTTTTTCATAATATGAAAAAGAGAAGAATACGAAAAAAAACATTGAAAATATTGTTTGGGTCGCCAAAATGGAGACACAAAAATGACAGTCACGAGATTTATGCCCTGGCCAAGATTACGCAGCAAGGAAGGTACGCAGACTTCACTGAAACTGAAGCTAGTGGTGCTGCTGGTGGTGGTGGTGGTGCTGGTGTTGCTGTTGTTGTTGTTCTTTTTGTTAGTGGTGCTGCCTTTTGGGCTTACTAACGACTACTGCTGCTGCGGCTGCGGTTACGATTGCGCTCAACCACCAAAAAATTATGCACGGGAAGAATTGCTACACAAAATTGGACACTGCCAAAATGGCGCATGATTTGTTGTGTACTTTTCTTTATAGCTGACTGCACTGAGAGAAAAACGTTGATTAAAGGCGTAGCCTGCCTAGCAAATTTTTTTTTTTAAATTCACTACTCATTTAAGTACATATAATTGTTGAGCGTAAATGGAAGGAATACACAAAGTTTTAATCAATACTATTAGTTATGTCTGAAGACATTCGAAATTCGTGTGAGTTTTTTGCAGAGTGTGTGTGGCAAAAAGGATCTCAGTAAAAAATGAAAACTGTCAGCTGCCAGATGGCAGCAGACAGCAGTAGCAGCAGCAGCTTAAAGCTCTTTTTCAGCGCTGTTTTCGTCTTCTGATGAAATTGCTTAATTACAACAACGCATTTTATATGCCCCAAGAGACTAAGAGATTTATTTAGTGAGGGCCCAAAGCCCAAAGCCACACAACGTTCAACTGGCCAACTGGCGAACTGGCGAACAGCGATCTGGGCAGCAGCAACAGTTCAACAATCCAAAACTTCAACAGTCAACTTCATGGTTAACTTCAACTTCAACTTCAACTCGAACTTCAACTGCAACTGCAACTGCAACGCCAACGCATAAGAACAAAGCGAGAAGAATGCAGATGCAGTTGAGAGAAGACAAAGAGCTGAAATCAAAGGCGAAGCCGCTGACTGAAACGCAACGAAATGTGTCAATTTTAATTGTTGCCGAAGCGGATTTAAGGGAACGGCGAGCGGCACTCGGAAGGGGGTGGCAGGGGGCAGGGGGCAGAAGCGGGGCCGAAGCTCACTTGACTGACAGACGCTCCTGAGAGCGAGAGATGCGAGCGATAGAGCGGACAAGATAGAGACAGGGAGAGAGGCAGAGAGAGAGGCAATTAAATGCATGTCAAAGCGTCGCAGTCATCAGAGAAGACGAGTGTCGGAAATGCAACAGCCGAGCAAGTGGTGGTGGTGGTGCTGCTGCTGGTGGGGCAACAACACAAACAAAACAACAACAACAAACAACATCAGAAAAGGAAGGCATGTAGAGTGTTGCAGTGTTGTTGGTGGAAGTGGTGCCTCCTGAAAGCTGAATGGTGAATGGTGGTGCTGGATTGCAGATAGGCATGTGTATGCAATAATGTGTGGGGTATGCAAAACATGTGCGAATCGAACGTGATAAAAATGTTAAAGCGTTCTCAGTGGTGGTTGCTGGTGGTTGCTGCAGTGGCTCTGGCTTCTGCTTCTGCTGCCAAAATCTAAACCAGCCAGAACCACCAAATTGACGAAAGTTGAATGCTCTTGTAACTATGTAATTGGAAAGAAGAACAAATCTCTCTATTTGCCTGATCTTTCTTAGGATATTTAGAAATTAAATTTACTTTATTCCGAATATTTTGAATCTGTAAAGATTTCTCAAGAAGCATGTTCCAATAAAATAACATATATATAATAAATGTCTCTTTAATCATTTAACTAGTTCCGATATACGTAATCCCAACAGGCAAACTAATAATCTACAAAATGTAAGGAAATAAACTTCATTAAACTTTTAGAGCCTTTAGATGCGTGTCCCGAACTTTTCTCAGGGTTAAAGTACCCCCCTGGTTGTATCCCGGGTGCCATTGACTAGACCAAGATTACATATAACTTATGTTCTCTCAGGTGCATCCATAAGTGTTGCAACTTAGACACAAAAATATGATACCCGTTTCAATCGCGCTAAATGAGAAAGGGTATGGTAAACCCAAGGCAGGAAAAGGGGTAAGCGTGGGAAGGAACGGGGAAGGAGGGGAAGGAGGAGGAGCTGCAGTCACAGTTCACCAAGTGACAATTACGCATGCGCCATGACCAACGACAAGGGACGACAAAGATGTTGAAGCTGCTTAACTATGTGAATTGGTTGAATGCAAATCCCAAAAAGATGCTCTACACCCGCAACCACACTGACCACCCTGCGCAGAGTGAGATAGACAGAGATAGAGAGTGAGAGAGAAGAGATAGGGAGAGTGGTTAAGCTGATGTCTGTTTTTTAGCAGGCAACTTTGTGGAATCGTGTTCTTGGCCATTGTCACGTGACGCCCGATGCAACAAATCATCCGCACAAAAGGCACAGGCGACAAAAAACGCGCAGATCACGACTGACAACAACAACAAAAACAAAAACAGCTACAACAAAAATAACAACTTGGAAAAAAAGAAATAGAAGCAAGCCAGCAAAGCAGGAAATAAAGAAACGAACGAACGGACGTCGTGTAAAACTAGAAGCGTCAAATAGACAAAAGTTTTCCTGGAATCAGTCTCAGTGTCTTCGTCTGCTTTGGCTCTCCCCCCCACCCCCCGTTCCCACCACTCTTTTTTTTGGTGGGAGCAAATGACCCGCCCATAAATCTCTCACTCACCCTGAAAACGAGACTGGAACTGGTGAACGTCGGTCGATTGTCATTCAGATCGAGCACCTCGACACGGAGCATGCGCAGCGTCTGCTTGGGCGGATTGCCGCCATCGGTGGCCGCCACAGCCAAACGATAGATGCTCCTCTCCTCGTGGTCAAGCATGACGCGCGTCCGAATGATGCCTGTATTGGCATCGATGCTAAACAAACCGTGCCCATCAGAGTCACGACCCTTTAGCAGCGAATAGTTGATGGACGCATTCTGGCCATGGTCGCGATCGATGGCACGTATGCGCACCACCTCAGTGCCGGGTGGTTGCTCCTCGCGCACGCTCACCACATCCTCCTGCGGATCGGCTATCTCCGGCGCATTGTCATTCACATCTGTCACATGGACACGCACAGGAGCTCGAGCACTGCGCGTCGGTGTGCCCTGATCCCGTGCCTCCACAACCAGATCATACAGTTCACGCAGCTCCCGATCGAGTGGTTCGCGTGTGCTTATCTCGCCTGCAATTAAAGAGGAGAGAAGAGATGGCTTGTTAGTTTATCAGGTGTAATAACTAGGATACGGTGACTTGGACTTAATAACTAATTTGAATCCTGATTTATCAAAACTAATAATACAGAGTCAGATATAAATCATTGGTCCTAGAAACACTGCACCCTTTCGCACCTTTTTTTCAAGCAATAAGATTAAGATATTTATTAACATATGCTCCTAGCGACACACACAAATACAATTCGCTATCCTTCTTGTGAGGCTGAGGGGTTGATTTGAGAGGGGGAGGGAGGGGGGGAGCTAACTATTGTTGATTAGTTTGGAAAATGTGGCTCCCGTAAACTGGGTCGCCGATGATTAATGCCAAAGTGCTTGCCGCTGTGTCAGTTGAGTTGGCTGGTCGCTTTGCTCGGCTAGGTGACTGCAGTGGTGCAGTGGTGCGCTGGTGGTGCCTTTGCCTGTTTGCCATCAAAAAATGGCATGCCTGTGGCGGCGAAAAGAAAATCATGTCAGACAAAAACGAGTTTGTTTCAGACTCAATTGTTGCTGCTGTTGTTGTTGTTGGTGTTGTTGTTGGTGTTGTTGGTGTTGTTATTGTTGGTGCTGGTGCCAGGATTAGCCGCACGCGATTTCCATATTTAATTTAAATGAAGCGAGAGCTCCTTTGGCTGTATGCCGAAGAGGCCCCAAGAACGGACACGCACACCGATACAAACACACACACAGACACACACACATATAGACACAGACACATACACATGCAGTGGCCTGGCAGAATGTCAACCCAATGATATTCCATTGACGGATGAGTTGACAGCGTTAAAACTGTTGTTGCTCGAACACTAATGGTCATGCGCTACTCCTGGCTACAACAGGCTTCCATCTGCACATCTTTACATCTTCACATCTGTATCCACAGATTGGAGTACGCGCCATCTCTATCTCTCTCGTGGCAATCTGGCCATCTAGCTGGCATATCTCGAACAGAAACATTGAAACAAACAGGCGAACTGGTTTCCGCTCTCGTGCACTGTTTGATCTATGGCCAATGTGGCAAGCAGCAGGAGCAGTGCAGAAGCGACAGCCAACTGGAGCAGTAATGAATGACCATGGGTCATGGCTGCCTCGCTGCCTGGCTGCTGGACTTGGACGCCCGACTCCCAACTCCAACACGGACTTTTGGACAACAGCAGCACACAGAGAAAAATGGAACGAATTAAACCAATTTACTCAACAAAAAAAAAAAAAAAACTAATATTAGGAAAGCAACTAACAGTGTCCAATTACTAGAAATGAAAATGATGATAATATGAGTTGAAATCGTGTTATTGATTTCAATAGTAATTTGAGTTTTAGTTCGACTATCAAGATTGTAATTGAAGGCCTTTTTTTCTCACTGTGCACTCGCTAACGGGGCGATCCAGCGAGCGTTGAGTGAGTTGTTCGACTGGCGACACATTTGCTGGGTACCGCGAGACGACACTAATTTATGGCAAGCGGATATTTCGACTCACCTGTGACGGGATGCACCTGAAAGCTGGAATTCGCAGGCAGCAAGCTGTAACGTATGGCCGCATTCTCGCCCAGATCCGCATCGGTGGCACTCACAACGCCCACAACAGCGCCGCGTCTCAGATTTTCCTCAATTTTGAATGCATAACTTTCGCGCAAAAACTTGGGATCATTATCATTGGAGTCCAGGACACGGACGAGCACACGTGCTCGAGCATGTGCCGCTGGAGTGCCATTATCTGTGGCTAAAACCGTGAGCTCATAGCGATCCCTGCTCTCCCGATCCAAGGCAGCACGCAAATATATCCAGCCCGAGTTTGGGAATATGCCAAAATGCTGGGCAAGATCAGTATCCGCTCCTGAAACGCTAGCCAAGCTCTGGCTGGCATTATCCGCTCCAGCATCCACAATGCGGTAGGTGATTCGTGCATTGTTCCCCGTGTCCAGATCACTGGCATTCACCTGGATGATCTGCAAAACAATGATAGAGATTGTGTTAATTTGAGAGTGAGAGAGAGAGAGAGAGGGAGGCAGAGAGATTGAGAGAGAGTGAGGGAGAGGGAGATATACATGGCAAACACGGCTGGCGGTCGTCAATCATCCGCTTTAAGCGGCGGCATTGGAATCTCTGATGCTTGTCTGCGTAAATCTCTAGAGGAATCCCTAGAACTGCGACTGCGGCAACTAGTTTCTTTGTCCGCCTTGTGATGCCAAAAGATATAAAGTGATTTTATGATCAAAACTAGTTCAACGCGCAAGGCGCGAGGCAAAAGCCAAACATGCAACATGCAACAGGCAGCAGGCAGCAGGCAGCAGTTGCTGCCCAGAGACTGCCAGACTGTGGCTGTGGCAACAACAGCAGCAGCAGAAGCCGCAGCATCTTCTCTGGGGTGTTGAGATATTTTAAAAAAGATATTGATGCCCGCCTGACAAAAGCGTGACTTTTACGGGCTGTTAATCAAATTTATGTTGCGCATTTAGTTTGCATTACAAAAATTTATTTTTCAATAAAACCCAGGACGCAATCGGGGCTGTGAAACGTGTGGATGCAACTGCTGGAACTATGCACTCGGAAAAAAAGTGTATATGCTTTGATTTTAATAAATCTTTTAGAGAAGCTGCACAAACATTCAAAATTTATATGCAGGCAATATATTTAACTATAATTTACTAATAATTTAAATTACTTTTAATTTAATAAATTTTTTAAAATTTATTGATTATTCTGCTAAATTTGATATATTTCTTTGTCTTCAGTTATTTTCTAAAGGTTTTGTAATGCATACATTGGTTTTTTGCAAGTGTTTAGCAACAAGTTTGTGTTTGGGGGGAAGTGGGTTCTTGGTTACGTTACCTGGGCATTGATGGATCGAGACTCGGACACATTCACCGCATACTCGTCGCGCTCGAAGACGGGCGGATTGTCGTTGACATCCTGGACATCGACGAGTATGGTGAGATCCGCCGAGAGTGGCGGCAATCCGGCATCGGTGGCCGTCACAATTAACGAGTGACGCTGCGCTGTCTCATAGTCCAGATGTCGTGATAGCACAAGGTGGCCCGAGCGTGCATCGATAGCGAACAGAGAGGAGGCCTGTGCCGCCTGTTTCTGTTTACCCGACTTGGTGGCATTCCCACTGGCCAGGCTATAGGTCACCTGGCCACTGCTGCCCGAATCCTTGTCGTGGGCATGGGCAGCGAAGAGTGGTGTGCCCAGCTCGGCATTTTCTGGCACCGAAATGCGCACCATGCTCGTCTCGAATTCGGGCGCATTATCATTCACATCCTCCACCTCGATGTTCACCTGCGTGTGGCCATAAACGGGCGGCTCCCCGCTGGTCGCTTGGATATTGAGTAATACCTGTGCCTTCGCCTCATGGTCCAGCGGATGGGCAATGCGTATGTTGCCCGAGGCGGGCTCAATGCTAAAGTAGCCATCCGGATCACCCGAGTAGATCGAGTAACGCACCGGACTCCGTTGAGCTGAGATAAAAACATAAAAAAAAAAAAACAGATGAAATAAGAAGACACAAATTGGTGAAAAAGAATGCGGTTGTTTTCATGTGAAGGGAATGGAAATGGGGGAATTGGGAAAGGCTTTGTTAAAAATGTGCCTCATTAAAGGCAATTCAAATGCCAGAGAGTCGAGTCGCAAACAAAAGACGCTCAATGAGTTGGCACAAGGAACAATAGGAACGATGCCCAGGAACGAACCTCCATTCCAGATTGACACATGAGAGAGCTGCAAGAACCGAAGGAATGAAGGAAGTGCACAGCGAAAGCAGCAAATTAAAGCTCAAAATTCATTTTGCATAGCCAGCCAGCCACAAAAAGAGGAAAAATAACCCAACACACAAAAAAATGACTACCAACTTCAACTTGAACAGCAGCTCAAGTCTACCTTACCTCCCTACCTCCCGACCCCTTCCTTCTGTGCCGCTCGTGTCTTGTTGGCCTTTTGTATCGGTGAGCGATGCTGACGAGCACTTCGAATATTCGTTGATGGGTGCAGATTTCTGCCGAAATTTGCGTTTGAAGTGTTTTTGGCTTTGGCATTGTTGTGCCTGCCTCTAGTCCCTACCCCTTCCCCGCCCCCTCGTCCACCCTCTCCAGCTCCTTCTCCACCAGGCCTAACGATTCAGAATGCGATTCTCTGTGGCCCATTTTGTTGCAGGCGCTGCCAGTTTATTTTTTTCTTCTTCTTCATTTTTTGTTTGGTTTGTACAAATTTTATTTTAATTTTCTTTGGCTTGTTAAACGACAGTCGACAGAGTTTTGTGACTTTGGCATGAAATGTGGCAAGCGCTTTGAAAAAAGATATATTTGCCAAGTTAAAAGTTAAAATATCTTTTGTTGTCTTTTACCTAAACTGTTTTCTGTTCTTCTGATGTTCTGAACTGAAACCGACTCGTGCAAGGATTACTTTTGCTTAGTCGGTGTAAAGTAACTAAGTAACTTGGCTAGCTTAAGCGTTAGCAAATTAGTTAACAGTATTTTTAAATCAAACTTGAACTAATGTCTGCCTGTAAGTGTATTAAATCTGCGGTGGGTTTATTTGCTTTTTTGTGAGTCGACCATTTGAGCATTGGCGCATTCAACCGTTGGATCACTCCACAGCTTGTCCATTCGTCCGTCCGTCTGTTTGTCCATCATATGCGCATATATTTTGTATTCCAGCTCACTGAACTAATGAATGCAATCCAATACAAAGACGTCGCGACACTGACCCAAAGCTACATAGTATACATAATTTGACTCCGGATAAGAAAGAGAAACAGAGAGAGAGAGAAAGAGAGAGAGAGAGAAGCCAGAACTCTCCGTGTTTGATATGGGTTATAGGGAGAGAGTAGAGAGTGGACAGCAGGGAGTACTCACCAGTGTCGCTGCTGGTGGCTATCACCGATCCGACGACAGTGCCGCGTGGCACATCCTCCTTGACATAGTAGTTGTAGCGGGCCTTCTCGAAGATCGGTGGACGTTGCATGGCATCGATGATGCTGAGGAAGACGACGGCATCGGTGCTGGTGCGCAGACCGCCGCCATCTGTGGCCGAGATATTGAGCATGTGCATCGGTTGGGTGCGCACGGATAGCATGTCTGGCCGGATGACAAAGATCTCCCCGCTGGCACGATCGATGCGAAAGATGCCCCCCTCATTGCCGGCCACAATGCGATACGAGACTTGACCAAAGCTGCCCGCATCCGGATCAGTGGCAACTACAGCCACAATGGGCATCGGTGTGCTCGAAGCCTGTGCCGGTCCAGATTCACGCAGCGACACATTATATTCACGTGGATAGAACACCGGCCGATTATCATTGACATCCGTCAGTTGTAGCTTAATCATTGCCGTGGTGCTCAATCCGCCACGATCGGTGGCCAGCACCGGAAACTCGTAGCTGTTGCGCCGCTCGTAGTCCAGTTCGCCGGCAATGCAAATCTCGCCGGACGCGGAACGCACCTCGAACTCCGTGAGGTGCTTGAAGCCCTCGCCAAGCGTATAGTTGACCATGGCGTTGACACCACAATCCGGATCACTGGCGGATACCTGAAAGACAGCGAAGCACAATTCGAATTATAAACAAATTATTTATTAGATTTAATGGAAATACAACAGTTAAAAATGTGTAGCCCATTAATGAATAAAAGGGCTATAATGAAGTTAATTATGTATATAGGAAAAGATAAGGCTTATGTGACTGATGTGACTGACAGCAAAAAAGTCGCAGAGTGTTATTTAGTGGTGCTTAATGTGGATTCTCTCGGGTGGTTAAACGGTTGCTCTGCCGATTACAAATGAAGTTGTCAAAATTTTAATTTGATTTAAAAGGCATCCCATTCCCGCCTCCCTCTTGCCACCTCGTGCCTCACCGCGGCCGCTTAACTTAATTTGCAACAGCAATTTGTTCTGGTCATGCTTTGTTTCGTTTGCCGGCCAAAAATCGAGCTGGCCAAGACGGCCCCAGGCCTTGGCGTATTAAGCGTATGTCAACTTAAATTTGGTTTTTATTTTATTTCGCTTTGGCCCTAAAAACGCCCGCAACTGTAAAAGGGTTTTATTTATTTTTTTGTTGTTTTTGTTTTTGTTTTTGTTTCTGTTTTTGAGTTGTTGCACAGGAGCAATGACCTGGTCTTTAATGGTTGCCAATTAGTTGGCATTTGCGTAATCAACATTTACATTTGACTCTCAGGCTGTTGTTGCAGCCCGTTGCACGTTGCACGCTGGCCTGCGCCACCCTAAAAATAGCTCAGCGTGGGGGGAGGAGGCTTATATCAGCAGCAGCGGCCTCATAGGGAAAGGAGCGGAGGGGAGGGGTTGACAGTCAAGAGTCAGTCCTGGCATTTTGACGCCAACGAACAACAACGAGTAAAAAAAAAATCGGCAATTAAAACTGTCATTATTTCACTTTAAATAGTGGAATACCCCAACCCTTTCCAGGTTAAACGGACGCCAACAAGGCAGCAGCTACACTGAGATAAATCGCGTACTACGAATAATTTAGTGCTGATCGAAATGAAGGCTTAAAGTAAACAATTTTCCTCAAATCTTTTCTTAAACATATTTGAATAGACTGACTTCGCTAGTTTGCAGCTTAGGCACAGATAGTTTGACATTTTTTTTTGTCAGTGTACCCCCTCCGCAGTGTCAGTCTTGTGAGTGTGTCTCAGTTGCAGACTCCCAGACTGATATGCATTTAAAGCGAAACGTGTCCACGTCGCGGCGACTCCTCACGTTCAATTTCTGCGCTAATTACACTTTTTGTAAGCCAAAGGCATCGAACTGAATGTTGCTGCTGCTGTTGTTGTTGTTGCTGTTGTTGTTGCTGTTGTTGTTGTTGTTGGTTTTCTGCTGCTGCTGCTACTGCTGGCGAAGATCTGCTTAGATTGCTGCTGCTGCTGTTTGCTGGGCTGCCGTTTGCGACTAAAGACTTTCATTAAGCATAGTTGGCAGCAGTTTAAACTCGTTTAACCCGAGCGAAATTGTCGCCAACGACAGACAGACAGACAGACAGACAGTAAGACAGACAGAGACGATGTCGTCAGAGCCAAGCAGATTGGCAATTTTATCTGTCAACAACATTGTACGGCTGTTGAGAAACAAGGCCCTCGCAGTCTGAACCCCAACTGCAAACAAAAAAAGAAAAAGAAAAACGCCCACACGAATTTTGGACTTTGGGATGAGCAATGCAGCCAACGCCTGATCTGTCCTCAACTCGTGGGACCACAGATAACTGCCAGAAGTAGCTGCTCAAGTCTGGAGTCTTCTGTCTGCAGTCTGTAGTCTGCAGTCTGCAAGAGTAGCTGCTGCTGCTGCTGAAAGGCAAATCAACCCAAAAAATGAACAATTGCCACATTTTAAAAGGGATCAGCTAAAATACTTAACTTGTGCACAAATATGACAAATATTTGTTAAAATAATAACAAACCAAAATGACAACTCTAAAGAGATTTGGCCTTTTGCCAAATGACCAATTTTTGTCGAATTCCTTGCAAGATTCAAAAGTTTCTGGAAAAACTTCGTTTTCATCCAATTGCAAAAATGAGGTTCAGTACCGAATTTTATCAAGATAGCTACACATGGCTAAAAGCAGCCATATATCTGACTATATCTTCTCGGCTCATCTTCATCACTTGATCACCTCACAGATGTCACTTTCAACGCGTTACACATTTCGTAACTGCTCGGCTCAAAGTCAAGTTCGTTGTTGTTGAAGTCATTCGTTTAGCCTGAGAGATATACAGGGATCGGAGTTGTCGTCAAGAATCTCGAGAGCTGAGAGTTATTCATCTTTGTCATCACGCACTTCCTCGCAGCAAACACACTCGAAACACTTGTGTGTGTGCCTGAAGAGGATGCCAGGGGAACAGGGGGTTGTAGTGCAGAGAGAAGCATTCAATAACCAATTATGGCCTAACAAGGCCTCAGTTTCTTCAGACTCGCAACTCGACTCCAATTCAGCAGCAGCAGCAGCAACCGCTGTTGATGTATGCAAATAAGCTGTCAAAAGTAATTTCATTCAATTACCTTATTTATCGTATACGACGAAACAAACCAAAACGAACAGAAATTCTGTCATGGCCAAAAACCGAAGAAGAAAAAAAAAACGTCCAAACACAGCTAACACGAAGCAGCAGGCAACAACAATGCGGTCGAGCCTCAAGATGATTGCAACGCTTCTACTTGGCTAACTGGCTGAGGCTTAAACTGAGGCTGGGGCTGAAACTCAGAGCTGAGACTGGGAGTTGAGAGCTGAGGCTGAGAGCTGAGGCTGAGGCTGAGGCTCAGGCTGAATGTGGCGTGTGAGGCTCGAGGTGCTGAGAAACTATTTGAGAAGCTCTCCCCAGTCAGCCACATCCTGAGCCCGTGATCGTGGCTTGGCTTTGATTAACACCTCGGCCAGGCCAAACGGAGCAATGCTGGAGCAGGGGGCGGGGCAGGGAGGGGCACAAGCGGGGCTAATAGAAGGTGGCCAAATGTCGGTCGTGTCTCTGCCGCGGATTATCACGCAGCCAGCCGCTATTTTTGATAAGAGTCGGACATGTCTGAGGCCCGTGGCTTACTGTACTTGCAACACTACTCTCTACTCCCCAATCTCTTGCCACAAAACTGAGTGGTTGTTGCTGCTGCTGCTGTTGTTGCTGTTGTTGCTGTTGCTGTTGCCTAGGCCTTGCATATTTTTATGCAATTTCCGGCAGATGTGGATGATTTACCTGCCCCATGCGAGTCTCTGTGCCGCAACAGGCAGCCTGATGAGAAATGACTACGTGCCACAGAAATGAGCGTCTAAATGCCAAGTGCACAGATTGGAGAGTGGAGAACGGAGAGAAGCTGATTGCCCAAATACTGTTAAGCTTAGATTTCTATAGTTTTTCGACTTGCTCGTGCTTTTTTCGTGCGTGCTCGTGATGAGCATTTCCACACGAGTTAATCGATCACAACAAAAGTATCTTCAAATTATGAACCCTAAGAATTGATTTTCCACAACAAAAAATCTTTTGTCTTTTGTCTTATTTCGAATAAATGTGAATTAAGCAATTGTGAATGCTTTCAAATATAACTACACAGATAAGAAGAAACAATGTTGTCTATTGTCAGACACAATTTACTTCTTTTGGCAGAGAGTTCAATAAGAAGTCGTGCGTGTTGCGTGCGTTTCGGTAATTTGTGTTTAATGTTCGTGACGCATTGTATTGTTGCCAAAAATCCAAAACTAGCCGATTTCTAAGTCATTTAAGTCGATTTAGCTCAAAGCTGTCTAGAGTCTCGTCTATTCTACTTATGGATCAATCAAGAGTCTCGAGCGGAACTATCAACCAAAGCTGTAACCCAATCTACATTGGCACACATTGCAATTGGGGGCAATGAAAGTGTTTCGCTTGTCAACTGTTGTTCAGTGGTTGTCTGTTTGTGTGGGTGGTTGGTGGTTGGTGGTGGTGCTGTCGTTGTCGTTGTTGTGGTTGTGGTTCAACTTTATGTTGTGTGCAGAAAGCGTGGAATTGTATTGATTTCATTGGGTTGACCAGCAAGCGAATTAGTTATAAAGATATCAGACCCTGTCGCTATCTTCTCAGCGGAACACTGACAGAAATAATGTCCCATTAAGTATTTTAGAAAGTGTCACTTCTACTTATCCATAATATATTTCTTATGGGATTGAAGATAAGGAGAAAGATTTTCTATTTTGTAGAAATTTATTTATATTTGTTTCTAGTTTCTGCCTGGGGTATATTTTTTTATGACTGCACCCCGCACACTGTAGCTCGACCCCCTCTGGTCCAATCCTGTCCACAGTTGGAGGCCTTTTTTTATTTGTTGGGCGTCGTCGTGTGAAGATTTGTTCACTGTTGCATTGATTAGTCACGCGTTTCTCAGCTTAATAACAATTTCCAATTCCAATTTGCACTCTCGCAGTTTGAGTCGCGGTATTTCCGCTATGAAGTATGCGTCTGTTTCTGCTTCTTCTTCTTGCGACTGTTGCTGCTGCTGCTGCTGCTGTAATATCTGCCTCTTCTTCTTCTTCTGGTGCATCGTCGTCTTTGTACATGGCAGCTGATTTATGTTGACGCCTTATCAGCGCCTCTCAATATTTATTGCAATTTTTAGAAATTATTTTTTTCTTTGCTTAAAAATTCATCGCTTTGTTGGCACCCTTTTGGCCAGGCCGCAAGATTTATATGTGAGCAGATGTGAGCATCAGATCATCGCTCTCTGTCTCTCTCTCTCTCTCTGTCTGTCTCTTTCTCTGTCTTTCTCTCTCTCTCAGACACACTCTTTCTCTCTCTTGAGCTGGCAACTATTTGCGATTGCAATTTAAAAAGTTGAACCACATCCAACATTCAACATATTCACATTCACAACGTTGTGTTCTCTTTGTCGCAAACACCGAAAAGCAATTCTAACAGTTTTTCTTTTTTTTTTTTTTCTGTAGCTGCACCACTGCTGCAACACAGCCTCACCACCTTGCTTGCGTTGCCACGCAGCTTGTCGTGTTATTAACAATTTTTAATTTTCCGGTATAGATTTCTGAGGCACAAGTGCGACGATGCGACGTGTCTTGTGAGTTGAAGCCTGAGTCTCCGGTCTCTAGTCTCTAGTCTCTGGTCCATAGGAGCTCCACCTTGTCGCTGGCTGTGTTGTGCTGTGGTGCGCTGTTTTTGTTGTAACTGTGGCTTCAGATGCACAACTCAGTTGGCGGTTCAGCTCAGCTTTGCTCAGCTCAGAGACTGGTTGCATCATCAAAATGCATCTAACAAGGTTGTTAGGTGTTAAATAAGTGTGCTTAAAAATTTATCTTGTACATTTTCCTCCATTTGATTTATGTTTGCTTGCCCCAAACCCCAAAGAGAAGTCAAATAAGCAGGCAAGAAAAAAGGGTGCTGCGGTATATGCAAGGGGGGAGGGGAGGGTGGTAGCGATGCGTCGTTCAGTTTTTAACGTTAGTCAGCTTTTTGCAGCTGTCTGCTCGGTCCATGGACACGTTTCAACTTTGAGCCAATCGCCTTTCGCTCAGCCAAAAAAAAAAAAAAAAAAAAAAAAAACAAACTTTTGCTTTCGCCACAAAACAAAAACTCCAAGCGCAACTCCAACTCCAGCTCCAACTCAAACTCCAGCTCCGAGTGCGAGTCCATTTTGGAGTCATTGGGCGCCCACTGCCATCTATTGATAAATCAAAATTCCAATACATGCGTGCCGACGAGCGGTGCAAGCGGTGCAACATTTGCATTTGGCCGCCAGCTCAACCCAGTCTCTACCTGGAGCTCAGTGCTGATGCTGATGCTGGGACTGAGGCTGAGGCTGAGGCTGGACTTGACTTAGACTGTGACTGCAGCAGCCGCAACAGAAATGGCCAAAAACATGCGAAGCACCAACTGCCAGAGACAGGCAACTACACAGGACAAAAAGTTGGTATCTAACAAACAAGGTTTTCGATCTTCAAATTTCAGTTAAGTCGTTCTTAAGAATAAATATTGATTTGATTAACAAAATCTTATTTGATATAAAAAATGGTCCAGGAATTAAGCTTATTGAAGCTTCCAAATATGGACTAATAAATCCTATATAGAACCTAATCTGGTTTGTATTCTAATTATGAATATGAAAACCAACTTGCATCAATTTTTTTTCTGCTTCTAATACCGCTAGGCTGCAAGTTATTTTTCATCAGTGTACTTATGCAAAAGCTTAGTCAACTGGGTAAAAACCTCAACCTCAGCCACTGCCACTGCCAACAAGCAACAACCAACAACCAACAACAACAACCAACAACCAACAACCAACAACAACAACCACCTCAGTCACAACAAAACTGCGAATGCGTTTCTTATGTTTGCGCATTGGCGAAAAAATGCTTTTTTGCTGTTACTCTTGCAGTTGTTATTGTTGTTGTTGTTGTTTGTTGCATTTGCAGCTGCCACCCGCCGTCGTCTGTCCGTCCGTCCATCCAGAAAACTTGGCTTAGATGATGGATCGTTGCATAAACTCGTGAACGCTGCCAGCTCCACGGAATGTGCACGTCCTCACGTCTCTAAGAAATGTGCGTCGTCGCCAAGGAAAAAAAAGAACACAAGGAAACCAGCGTGGAAGTCAAGGTAGGATCAAAAGTGACTGCGACATAGTTCATGGATTAGAAGCGACGGGACCAGAGTTGGGCAAGTGTCGTGCTTTTTGAGTCTTTCAGAAAAACAACAATCAACACAACTCAATAGGAATTGACACGACTCACAGCGAACAGTTCTCATTGTTAAATATCTTCATGATTGACGGACTAAAAGGACTAAAATGGACATAAGAAGTCTAACACGACTTGGGTAATTTTCGCAATGGTAACTTTGTATTTTTTTTCTTTAAAATTTTAACTTTCTGAATAGCCAAACCGCTTGTTTAATTTCTTGAACTAAAAGAAATGATTGAAAACAAAATGAAAATCATCAATCACTAAAAAAATGTTTTCTCGCAATATTTCTATTCACATTATTAAAAATTACTAGCAAAAAAAAAACAAATGATTTTCTACAAATTCTGTTGTATTGTTTTTCTACATATTTTGTTTTCTAGTTTTCACGCGCTCATCTCTAGAAGCAAGCATAGCGCCAATGGAGCGCTCTTATCGATGGAGAGCCATTCCTCATTAAAGTGCAGTTCCTCTCGCGTTCAGCGCTAATTAAGTTGGATGCATGCTTCACGGAGCACATTGGCTTCGTCCTAGCTGGCGCGATTGTTGTTGGCATCTTGGATTGGCTGGGCAACCTACGCGGGGCATTACTTAATCAAATCAAGAGCGGCAGGAAGTAGTTGATGTCGTCATGCATGAAATCAGCAAATGTTGCAATTGCTGCTGCTGCTGCTGCTGCAGATGATGTTGTTCTTGCAGCCTGATGCGGGTGCAGAGTGGCAAGCAACTCTCTGAGCTAATGGGAGACAAGCATGCAACAAAAACGAAGCACATTCTAAATGGCAGGCAATGTGGAGACGCCACAGAATCATAGAATCACAGCTAAACTCAACTCAGACATGGCGCCCGCTCTGGTGGTGTCAAAGGGGAGCTGGGAGTTTTTGCTAACTGGAGCAGCAATTAATCAAAACAATTTCATATGCAGCTTGGACAACACCAATTAAAGTCATGTGGGAAAACGAGCAAACATGATCGCAGCATTAGTGATGGACAAGTAGATACCCTGTAGACAGCGAAAACGGGTTAGGAAAATTGATATTTGTTCGTTTGGTACTCAATGGAAAGTCTGAAAAATAATTTTATTTTGTTGGTCAATAATTTTATTTTACAAACAATTCCAACATAGGGTATATTTGCAATAAATACATTTCTCATCATCATCTTCATCAAGTATAATTTTATTTGGTTGCCGAGCCAAGCAACTTTCGCATTTGTCACATTGCAATTTGCTTCCGCCCCAAAAATAAGAAAAAAAAACTAACCAACACCAAAACAACAACAAGCAACAAATGCGTTGTCGCTTGCCCCGTTGTTGTGCGGCTTATCGATTGTGCCAACAACAACAACAACAATAACAGCAACAACAAACAGTTAAAAAGTCTGGGAAACTGCGTTCACTGGGCTTTCTGCACATTTCTCTTTCCCCCCTTTCTCTATCTCTCTCTCTCTCTCTCTCTCTCTTTCTCTCTGTCTACCAGACAGCAGCAACAACAACAACAACGTTGTACAATTTTCCTGTTAGCTTTTAATAAAGCACTCTTTTTTTTAATGGCCAGCATTTGTGGTTGGCTGTGTTTTTGGTGGTGCTGGTTGTGTTTTTGATTTTTTTTTTTTTTTTGCCCGTTTTACTTTCGCCTTTTCCACAATCAACAAAAGTCACACCAAAAATTGAAAAACTAGGAAATTGTTCGATGAGTTTCGATGTTGTTGCAGTTGTTGTTGTTGTCTTCGTTGTGGCAACAAAGTGGTCGCACTTTGCCAAAGTCTGTGAAATGACCAAAAACTGTAGTTGCATCTCCATTTGGAACTATGTCGCCAAATCGCTTGCGTTCTCTTTCTCTCTCCCTATGTCTCTCTCTCTCTCTCCCTCTGACTCTCTCTGTCTTCATCTGTCTATCTGCCAATCAGTTTATGTGTGTCTGTCTCCTTCTTTGTCAAACTGGAGCAAGTGGGGGCCACACAGCGTGACGGACGCCAGCGTCTGGCACAGTTAACCGGCATCATCATTCAGTCCACCTAATCCACTCCTATCGAGAGTTTATATCGGGGCCTTTAACTAAAAGGCTAGCGATAAAAATCACAGCGGCCCTTCCACGGCTGCGCGTCGAGTGTTCAGTCTTCAGTCCTCAGTCTTCTGTCTCCAGCCAGTCTTCAGTCTCCTCAGGTCTCAAATCCCAGTTTCAACCACGCATTCAATTTTGTCCGCCCACGAGGTTCCATGTTTCGATCAGCAGTGATCGCTGATCGCTGATCGTTCTCTAGGCCAATAACAATCACAGCCGGAGTTTGTGTTTTGGATTTTTGCATAAATTCTGCTAGCAAAAAAAAAAATAGTGGCACCGCAAGTCCCAATACTCAATACCAGTCCCAGTCCCAATCCCAATCCCAATCCCACTACCGATCGCCCCACTCCGCTGGCAGTTCAAGACCTGGTCGGGTGAGCGCAAAAAATTGCAAATTGAAATTGTGAAGAAGAGCGCATAAATTTATTGAGATTGTGTAAATATTTGCGCAGAATCGAATGGCCGCAAATCAAAAACGTAGACGACGTGTTCCAAGGCTCCCGGAAATTGGATGCCTAGCTCCATAAATCAGGCAAAATAAGCCAAAAATTGCCAAAATAAATTAATTTGAAATGTTGAAATTTCCAAAATATGTAGAAATAGTTAATGTAGATTTGTATACTTTTAAGGAAGGTTCCATGCCAAAATGGTTAGAAAGAAAGTTTTACGGCTTTGCTACCTTCA
Source organism: Drosophila kambysellisi (assembly GCA_035042185.1). Taxonomy (NCBI): domain Eukaryota; kingdom Metazoa; phylum Arthropoda; class Insecta; order Diptera; family Drosophilidae; genus Drosophila; species Drosophila kambysellisi. The sequence continues at coordinate 866,322 of JAWNLS010000945.1, read as the reverse complement.
TATTTCTACCACATTGCCAAAAAATTCAAAATTTGCTCATGAATAACGATTATTAACGTGGCTAAAAGCGCACTCATAAATTAGGCAAATATTTTTGTTTTGCATTTTACTTGATTGTCACTGGTTTTTGGTCACTTTCGATTTTCGATCTGAAGTTGGAGTTTGCAGTTGCAAGTTGCAAGTTGTTGTTGGAGTCGTATTCGGTTTCAGTTTCTAGTTGATAAATGCTTTGCAGTGGCACGTAAAGTGGACAAGTCTGGAGCTGTGGCAAGTGGTTAGCGCTAACGGTACCAATCAGGCAGGCGCCCAGCCATTCAGCCTGGCAGCCTGGCAGCCAAGCAGCCAAGAGACCCAATCCAATCCATAAGTTAATCAAAAGTTCAAGTTTTTATTATTTTTATTTTTTTTTCTTGGCTCGACGCGACTCGTTCGTTGTTTCTGCAAATTTGAATTTGCGTAATTTAAAGCAATTCCTGTTATTTTGGCGACGCACCCACACGGCTCCCCACCGCACTCCGGCAACCGTCGCATAAATCAAACCACAAAGTGGCTGCAGCCGGAAAGCCTGTGGAACGTGGAACGCATGTGGATTGCAAATGGCGAGTTTGTGGTGTGTGTGGAGCGAAACGATTTATGCGATTTTAAATATCGATTTTTGTTGATTTTTTAGTGGTTTTTAGTCTGGCAGGTGGTGGGTCGTTTTTTTTTTTTTTTTGTTGGAGTGGTGCAGTGGTGCGCCTGATTGCCTGGGAGCTAACCAAATTAATTATGAGTATGTGTGGCTGGGAGTTCCGTCCCCCTCGCCACTTAAATTCAATTTTTCAAATTCAATTTTCACTTTTTGTTTTTGCCAGCCAGTGTTGGCCGCAAGTGTTTTTCAATGTTTGGCTTGCAAAAAGATAATTTTAGCCATTTAGCCAGGCCGTGCAATGTGCAAAGCGCACTTACTCACTCTTAAAAGCATTATGCAAACACTCTGCAATTAAGTTGCCACGCAGATAAGTTGCCTTCCGCAGCTGACTCATGTGATTTATCTAAATACCAGACGAGGGGCGGTTTTCTGTATTTTTGTTTTTAGTTTTTTGTGAGGAGTGTTAATTATGCGCTAACAATGACAAATGTCCCCTAAGTCGGCTAATGATTTTGAATAACTGACTGAGTTCAATAACCCATCAACCCAAACAGCATCCCAAAAAGTACCATAGAGTCGCCATTGAGAGGCCATGGAACCGCAGGCATTCCAATGGAACTCTGTGGCTAAAAGAAACCACTGCAGTGAAAAAAACCGCAAATATCAATTTTATTGTCTGGCCAAAGCAATTGTTAACTACGCACGACTGATGAAACCACAACGAAAATAATATAAAAGAACAGGTCTTGTCGCCAAACCGAAGATAACATACCCTCGCAGATCGGTACATCTAAAGATTCAGCCAAGAACTCCAACTGGGAGACTTGACTGTGACTGCGGTTAATGGTAATCAAGTTTAAACATATTCTCCATATGTTCGTAGACGCTTCATTTGGTGCATTACGAATGACATTACAAAATCATTATACCCTCTGTGCAAGTAACACAAGTCCAGGAGCAGTAGAAACCTAATCAAAGTGCGCTTCTCATCTTTCTGATGCGATTTGTTTCGACCACAGGAACAAATGGCAGCGATAATGAAAATGTCAGATCACAGGTTTGCAGGCAGTTGGGAGTTGAGATTAGTCTCCTCGGATTCCACTGGGCAGATCACTTTCACTTTGGACAGAATCATCGTCAGCTTCGATAGACCACTATTAATGACTGCCTTCGCAGCCAGACCAGACTTGGTTGCTCTTTGTTGTTTTGTTGTTGCTGTTGTTGCTGTTGTTGTTGTTGTTGCTGTTGTTGTTGTTGTTGTTGTTGCTGTTGTTGTTGTTGTGGTTGTTGTCTAACTGTCTGCGTAGTTCAACATTTTGTTGCTGTACAATAATTTTTTGGCTGCTGTTGCTGGCAGGCATAAATTGGTTTATATTCATGCAAATATCTGTCTCTCTCTTTCCCTCTCGCGATATCCCTGTCTCACTCTATCTATCTCTAGCTGCGTTGGCGACCCCCTGCCAGTAACAGCAGAAACAGCAAACACTTTACCAGTCTCAGCCTCCACTGGCGATTGCTGCGCCGATTGTCTCTTCTGGCCGAGTGCGCAACATGTATATAAGTACAATATTTTTATACCCTGTACTCCAAGCTGCGGGAAAAGGGTATCATGAAGTAGCACCGAACAATACATTTACCTAGCTAAATAATACGGCTGTGTTTGACTAACAGCCCAGATATTATAAAAGCAAATTTCTATAATAATAATGGAATGTCCCTTTTTGGACTATTACGATAGTAATCGATTTTGTAAAATCGAGTCATTATTGTTATATGTCAATTATGGTATTGATTTCTAATTACCAAATTCAAAGTATTCAAAGATTCTGGTGAAGCTCTTGGTGTTCTATAAGCTTTTTTCTTTATTTATTGTTGAATATCGAGTAACTGTTATCGGTTTATCGATAAATATTAAAAGTATTGTTATAGATAAGCATCGACTCACCAAGAATCAATAACGATTTGTCAATTACAGTCCTTTCAACACCATTTTTATGACTTCCAAATTTGTTATTATGGCAGACTACTTCCAGGGTATCTGGCAGTCAATCATTCATTTACTAACTCATTTGTACTTGTTTTTTTTTATTATTTTTTTGGCGCTGTAGTTGGGTGCCTTCCGTTAGCTTCCAGAGCTGTGACCGAAGCGCTTGTTACAAACGAGTTACAAACACCTGTCATTACTATGGCAAATGGTGGTGCATATTGCTGTCATAGATAGATGTAGGGGAGGGAGACGGGGGCAGGCTAAGCAGCAGCAGCAGCAGCAGCAGCCTGAAGTAGGAGCAATAGACTGGGCCATGTTTGAGTCTGACACTCAGAATTGCATAAGCTCGACGCGTTTCGTTGTCGAGTTGTCTTATTGTTGTTGTTGTTGTTGCTTATGAAAATGATAAGCAGACGCGATTTATGACCAGCAGCATAAAGACAACAACTGCAACAACAATAAAAACAAAAACAATACAAAAACAATCTCCTCAATTGAAAATACAACGCGCGACTTTTTAATTGGGACACGCTCCCATTGCACCACTGAAGTGGTGGGAGTTTAGCCATTAGTGGTGTGTAGCGTGGTGTGCTGTGGTGTGATGTGGTGCATGAGGGCACGCAGAGGTTGCCACGTATTTACAAATTGTGTGAGCTTGAAACAAAAGACTTGGGCAACAAACTAATGAATTTGACCATTTGACCAGTGCGAACAGTGCAATTTGCTTACGCAATAGGCCTCTAAAATAAAAAATAAAAAATAAAAAATGAACCAAAAAACAAGTTGTTCCTAATGACGGAAATCTAATGCCGCAGCTCGAACGCATTATATGGCACTAGCAGGCCGCACCACCGCCATGCCACTCCACTCCACTCTCAAGGCTTATCGCATGCCATTTTAATAAACCATTTTTTCAATTAGCCTCCTCGAGGGAAGCGCTTGCCACAAACAAAAAATTGTAAAAAGCGAGCAAATGCAATGCAAAAATGCGCATAGCTTAGGCCAAAAAGCTAAAGACAGACAGATCTTGAGTCTGGGGCTGGAGTCTGCAGCTGCAAACTGGGGCAAGTGGGCCATCGACGCGGTGGCCTAATGGAATGGCCAACAAGTTGACTTGCCGGACTGTCTCCCCTACCCCTACCCCCTCCACACACCCCCTCCCTCGACTGGTCGCCCGGTTCAACCAGTCTCTCTTCTCTGCATGAGTCGACGAGTCAACGGATCGCGTTGTTAGCCGCGTTATGAAGACGCAGCCAAATAGTTTTTGACAGTTTCCAATTGGCCGCGAAATTCTGTCGCTGCTCACGGTGGCCTGCAGCCTTCTCATAATCATCATCATCATCAGTGGCTTCAGACTGATCATCATCATCGTTGTTACCGTCACAGTCTTAGACACGACTCACAGCATCAAGTTGACAACTTCAGTGAGCGGCTAAAATTGTGCAATGATTGACAGCTTGAATGCGTTGAGTCGCAAAATCAAACAATCGATGCTGGTATCGATAATTTCGATTGTTTGCCTCCAAATCCTCATTATTTATTATTTTACTTTAGATAATACCAATTTGTGGTTACCCAAATAGATACTTTAACTAATGGCAAGGAGACACAAATCTCACATCGTTATGTAAAATAAAATTAAATAAATCAATTTGATAGGAAACAAAGGCATATTTTTTATGGTAAAACAACGTGTTTAAATTTGACAAAATTATGACTTCTACCAGTTAACATCAGGAATTTTAGTTAACCGCACAACTGGACAAATGCAGGATGGAGCATCGGTGCTACTCAACTGATGGACATTAATTGATTATCACAATAATTTGGTATTTGACGCTTGGCGTTTTGGAAAGTTGCACTGGCACTTCTAACTGGACATAAGTGGCACGCATGACTTATTAGGGGTGGTGGCAGGAGAAGGCCAAGGGGTGGCGCCAGGCGGGGTGGTTCAAGTTGGCAATTGTTGTTTGACCGTATTTTTGTTTAACTTTCAATTAAGTATTTATTGTAAAATAATCGACTTTCTATTCAGCAGTTGCTTTTAGCTGCGACAGGGGTAAGCAGTAGTTGGGGGGCTGGGGGGAGGGGCATACAATGCAAATGCACTTTGATTGCTCAACTTTTGGCCAACAAGCCAAAGTAAAAACTCGCAATCTCCCAGAGCAGCGTTTTATTTTTGTGTATTTGTTTGTTTTTGTGCCAATTTTGGTCAGCGATGCGTGACTTTGTCGATGTCGTGTTTTTTTTTATTGTTGTTGTTGTTGTTGTTTTTGTTGCTGTTTGTTTTAGGTCTGTACGGGGTTGGTGTGGGCGGTGTCTAAGGGGGCGAGCTGTTGCTGTTTCTGGCTGGCTGACTGGCTGGCTGCTGCCAGTCAGAGATGCCAAAATGCCAAAAGAGCCACAATGACTATAAAACAAATTTGGTCAAGCCAAAAAGGAAGCCTTTTTTGAAGTGATTTATGCTAATTACGAGCAACAGCAACAGCAACAGCAAAAGCAACAGCAACACTATCAGCAGCAACCCACAAGCGACAGCAGCAACAGTTGCAACAGTCACAGCACAAGTCCGCAACAGCAACAGCAACAGCGACAGCGACAGCAACAGTTGCCACAGTTTACAGGAAAGGGCGTTTAGCCAAACAATTTTCCGACTGTTGCACGTGTGGGAAACTCTGTGAAGCGTATGCTTTAACTCATACAAACTTGCACACACATATTTGTGAGTGTGTGTGTGTGTGTGTGTTTAAATATCGTTCGCGTACGTTCAGTATATATAGAAAAGTAATTTATTTGGTGGCACGCCCACCTCGCAATATAAGAGAAATAATCTTAGTTTTTCTTGGTCTCTACATAGTGGACTCAACTCAAACTCAAACTGAAACTGGCCAGGGTCTGAACTGAACTAAACTGAACTGAACTGAAGTGGCCACAATATATAATTAAAATCAGAAAAAAGGCCAGATGTTACCAACAGCATTCAGCGTTGGTCTCAAAGCAGCAGCAGCAGCACCATCGAAGCGTAAAACAGTCAATGATAGCAGCAGAAGCAGCCCAAGACGAGCTGGCTAAAACGAAAAGGGAATCAACGCAAAGATCGATAGAACAGAATGTGGCAACAATTGCAAGCTGGCAACAAGTAAGAGTGCTTTATTGGAAAGTGCTGCAACTAGGAGATGCCCTGCATGAAAATTAAATATATATGTTAAATATGCTGCCTCGATTATTATTATTATTTTGTAAAAATAAATTTCGGAAATTATTCCACTCTTCCAGCTCTGCATTCAACTTGTCGTACAGATCAAGAATATATATAGGTATTTATCGATGTTGTCTCCTTGTGCCTATTATATACATATTCATAACTTTCCTGTACACAGGGTATACAGAAAACAAAGAACTTAAGCTGAAGAGCTCTCGGAACTCTTCGAAATGTGCGCAATGAGATTGAAAAGGGCACAGATTGGCAGTTATTAGCTTAATGCAAGTGGTGGCTAGAGGAGAGCTGGCTGGGAGGCAGGCCATAGTCAAGCTGTAGCCTGCTATTAAAGCAATAAGTTGGACAACGAAAATTGCACATTGTGAAACAAAATAGTGCTAGGAAAATGAAAAAGGGACTGGGGCTTAAGGAGTGGGGAGCGGAGAGTGACGGAGTGCTTGGAATGCGGATTGATTGGCTCTGAGGCAATGAGGAGTGCGTCACCGCGGCAATCCCGACATGCGTTCGCATGTATGTGTGTAGGTATGAATGTATGTGTGTGTGTGTGTGTATAGCCACGTTAAAACTCAAGAGAGCCGAGAGCCATAAAGCCGAGTTATGTGGTAATGATGGCAACACATGGCCAGAATGCATCGAAGCCACGCATAAAGCATGTGCGGCCACCTTGGGCCAAATTACTGTACTTGCAATTGATGGCCAACAGCCAGCAGCCAACAGCCAGCTCAGTGATGAAGCCCAACGTACGAGGCAAGTGAGACAACAACACTGTTGAATGCAACGCGGAAGGACGGAAGATATATCAATAAACTTTTGATAGGCATACAAAGCAGAAGAAAGTGTTGCCAACAGGTGCAACTGACAACAACAACAACAACAACAACAGCAGGTCTCAAGGGTCTGGCAGATAAACAACTTTAGATACTGTGTATCTAATTGTAATTGTAATGACAGTAAAAAAAAATGTATATAAAAAAATATCATAGATTATCGATACAGTTCAACTATTGACCGAATTTTAGCTATATAACAAATATATATACTGCCTAGTAGAGTATCTTTTTGATAATAAATACTACAGTAAATTCCATAAATATCTACAAAGCTGCATTAAAATGTCTTGTTTCATATATTTAAAATGCTAATTGAGAATCTTATCGCACAAATTTAATATGTTGTTGTTTAACATCAAAGGTCGATTTTTGCTGCTGTACTGCTTGGGTAAACTGAGAAAAATGTTCAGATAAATGGAGTTGGAAAATTGAAATTCGCCAACATGACTAAAGATAATCACCGCCCCAAAATGAAAAGGATTATAATGGAATAGCAAGCTAGCTATAAATATAAGTACGTAATGTACGATCTGGCGAGTAATTGCTGCTGTTGCTGATGCTGACGAACTAAACAACAACTGGTAGATGACTTTTCAAGTGAATAAAACAATAACAACAACAACAACAACAACAACATCTGCAGCAATCATAGTAGGTATAGGTATGGGTATGGGTATGGGTATGGGTATGGGCCAGTGCTTAATGGATATGCGAACCAGATTGCGTTGCGTTCAGTTGCGATAGGTTTGCGAGTGAAGCTGTTCTCGCTTAATAGTCTCAAGTGTTTGATGGTACTTAAAAACTACATTATAAAATAATTACAGCAAGCGACGCCGAAGATTATTGAAGCCGCAGATAAGTGATCTTGTAATCATTCTCTGTGTGAGGACGGAGCGACGGGTGAGCGTATGGAAACAATACGAAATCAAATCGATTAAAATGCTAAAGAAAAACGAAACGCAAGGAAAGGAAACGAAACGAAACGAAATGAAAACGAAAAGTTGGCATTAAAAGCTGATGGCCTGTCTCGCAGACGGAGACGTAGACGGAGACGGAGACGGAGATGCAGACGCAGACGCCGACTTCGGTCTACGGACAACGGACTACGGAGTCCGATGTGCGTGCATTTGCCATTGTCTGCAGGTCCGGGTCGAGAGGGATCCGATGGAAGAGGGCGGAGTGGTAGGGGGGCAAACGGGGATAACCAAAAAGGTAAGGTGTGTATTTGCCATAATTTGCCACAGCGAACACAAGAAAATGGCCGTGTCAAGAGATCAAGAAAGAGTGAGAGAGAGAGAGAGAGGGAGAGAGAGCGAATGAAAATGAGGTGGGGTTGCTGCTGCTGTTTGTGGTGCTGCACATGAATGAAAGCGAGGACAACTCAACTGTCGAAGACCACAACGGAGCACAGCTCTGACAGACAACGGCACGTCATCATCAGCAGCGTCATCAACTTTGATGGGGCACTCAAGTCTCGACGGCAGCCCGAAAATAACATTACATTTTGTTTTGGGTCTGAATAAATATTTCTCTCTGCTGCTGCTGATAGCAATCACAACACCAACACACACACACACACACACACAAATAGCTGCTGGAATGTAGACAGGCGGGGTGTGCTACGCAATTTGGTTTCTTACTGGTAGTTGTGTAAAAAGAGTTGGTGGACGGAGTCGGAGACGGAGACGTAGACGGCGCTCGCATGTGCGCTAAAATTGAACAAAATCATCAAGAGTGATCGACATGTGAGCCAAAGTTAATAACAAAGCCACAACTTGTAGAGCTTGTGGAAACAAAACAACAACAAAAAATACACAAAAAAAAATGACAGGGAAGGGTAGACAGGAAAGGAAAGGGCAACAACTGCAACAGAGGAGGGGAGCAGCTGCTGCTGCTGCTGATGGAGGTGAAACTGAAATACGAAGAGCGAAATGATTTTTAATAAGCGATAAAGCAAAACTGCTTATTGGCTTCTACTCCACCAGCAAAAATGAGCCAGGTGGAGTCGAAGTTGGAGCCACAACAGATCCCAACGTAAAATGTCTGGGGCTGTTTGGGGTTTTGGGCCCCGTGTCTGGGTCTGCAAAATATTTATGCGAGCACATTGTTGTTGTTGTTGTTGTTCTTGAAATTATATTGAAAGCAAATCGAAAAGCCAACAGCAGCAGCATCAGCAGCAGCAGAATAGGGAATAAAAAGGACAGGCGGACGATCATACTCATCATTTTTGAAATTGCTTTCAACACCAGTTGGCTTGGCTGGCTGGCTGTCGATGCAGTCGATGATTCTTGGTCTGCTGTTGTGGTGCGTAAAACCATCAACGGCAACGCTTGCATCAGCGATTGGCAGGCCAAGCGAGGGCAGGCGGTGCAGGTGGTGCACTGAGCGTGGGGTGTAACCCACGGCAGCGTACGCGCACTTCGTTAGCCTCCCAAAAAAAAAAAAAAAACAAAAAACAAAACAAAATATAAAAAAGCAAAAGGAAAAAACCAAAAAATGCCAGCTGTGATAAGCGTTTTGCGTTAATTTGCGCGAATTTTGCTTAATGTGTGAGAGCCAAAAATATATGTATATATGTAAAATGTATATATACATATATATGTGGCAGATCGATTCGACATTCTAGATGGTTTATCGCTAATTGGGGAAAGGCAAAGGCCACTCGACTCTTTAAGTGAATAACAATTAAAAGAGCAGCTGCAATCAAAACAAAAGACTTAAGCAACAAACTTGCAAAGTGCCTTATCGCTGGCAATCCAGCGAGAATCTGTTGGAAATTGATTGACAGCTACGCTAAATCATTTGTGCTGCCAAAGTGTCAGCATTTTGGTCCTTGACCAGAAGAGCACAAGCAAAGCCAGAACAAGAAGAAGAAGAAGATGAACAGCAGCAACAGAATGCAAACGAGTTGAATTTCGACCTGGAGTCCCATACAAAGAGGCACCGACTCAGAGGCCAACCTCAAGCGATCCACATAAATACACACAATTGACAATGATAATCAAATGTTATGCTAAAAATCTGCCATGCCAACCAACAACAACAACAACAACAAATGCAGGCATGCAAAGCCAAGTAGAAGCTGGAGAAGAAGAGGAAGAAGAAGAAGAAGAACTCGCAGACAATGCGTACAAATCGTTGACAAAAATTTATAGTAGCAAAAGAAGCAGCTCTGCCAGCAAAGGAGCGCAACTTGCCCGGTGCGGGTTGGTGGGGGGAGGGGGATATATACAACTAGACAGCAGTCGCAGCTTGTTCTTGTTCTTGTACAAAAGAAAGAACAAGAAAAAGAAAAAGAAGGAGAACAGTTCCAAGTCAAGTTCGCTGCGCATCCTTGCTGCTTGTTTTGCATACCAGACTGCACAGCCCCATCTGCCCCATCATTCCCCCTGCCTGCCTCCTGCAATTGAGTCGAGTCGCAGCCCCGCCGAAATCAGTCAGCCATGTGGCTTCCGACGACGACGACAACGACGACGGCGAAGAAGAAGAAGACAACGATGCTATCCCTACGATAAGAAATTAAATTAACGAGATATGTCAACGATGAATTCATTGCCAAGGCTTAAGCGCAAATGCCGCCATTCTTGAGTTGCCCACCGCAATCCTCCATCCTCCTCCCCCCAAATCTGCTGATACCCCTTTTCTCAATCCGCTCTGGTTATACTCTGTTGTCAGCGCACTGGAGAGCTTATTGGTTTTGCAGTCTTAATGAATTGAACCAATAAATAATCTATAGAGTTAGACTCAGCAGATTTGCATAATTGATTACCAAAAACTTATTCCCACAACAGTTAATTGTTAATGACCAAAAATATAGATTCACAAATCGGAAAATCGTAAATGTAGCGTTCAGATTCATTGCGTTAGATTTGGTTAACTGCTAATAAACTAGACTGCCTAGAGTAGAGTATTTGGAAGTTGGTTACATCCTTTGAGAATGGTTTGCATTTGTGTATGCGGCATTAAGACCTGGCGCAGAGCGATTAGCTTCGCTTTGGCATTGCGTTTAGCCAAAGCGACCCACAATGGACATTCAGTCAGTCACACAGGTAGCACATGAACACACTAACACATACACACACACACACACCAACACACAAGGGCCCGCAAAAAGGGTCCACTGCTTGGGCTGTGTCTGCTTTCAATGTCAATGTCTGCCCCAGGCTGCCATTCTTCAATATAATGACATCACAAAAGCATCAGCTTCAGCAACAGCTTCTCTTTTCAGCAGCCAATAAGCCGACCCATCCAAACCAATACAATCCGATCCGATCCGATCCGATCCTGTGCCAGGTCCACGTCGAGGCTCAGCGCTCAGTCCTTGGCTGCCTTTCTGCCTGCGCAGTCTGTACGATTTTAATCACATTTCTTTTGAATTAGATTCGAATTGTTCAACAAACACACACTGAGACACACTGAGACACACTGAGACACACTGAGACACAGGGAGGGACATAGGGACACAGAGACACAGAGTTGCTTCTGCGCTGCCTTTTCATGAGTCAATCACCAGTCGCGTCTTTTTTGCATATGTAAACCCATCCGCCCCCCCGTTCACCCACGGGCTGAGTTTTCTCAGAACTAACCAAACAAATGTGCATTTTATATATGTATATATATATATATATATATATATATGCTTATTTCGATTCAATTTAAACTACTCCGTTCGATTGCCTTTCGCTTTTCTTGGGCGACGTCGACTGTCAGCGCAGGTGAATTTATGTGCACAAACCTAACTGGACAGTAAATCATCGCTGCCCCGCTGCACCACTGGAGCAGCAGCATCAGCACCACTGCTTGCTCTGATTGTCTGCATGGCTACTCTTCTCCATTCTTTCGCTCTCTCTCTCTCTCTCTCTTTCTCTTTCTTTCTTGTGTTTGAAGAGGAATTTAACTACTGGCCAAGGCGATGGCGACAAAAGCAGCAGGCTGCCCATGTTGCAGTTGCAGTTGCTGTTGCTGTTGCTGTTGCAGTTGCTGTTGCTGTTGCAGTTGCTGTTGCTGTTCTCTTTGCAGATATATTGTAGTTGCTGTTGCTGCGGGCTGGCTCGTTTGCCACTCTCTGGTATTGCTGCTAACTGACAACGAAAATGTTCATATTTAAAATGCAATGTGCCGAAATCAACTCTAACCCCAAGTCCCATTTATGCCACAGCAACAACAGCAACATTAATGTTTATGAAACAGCAACATCTACGGCCAGAGTAACACTCAGCAAAAAAAAAAAAAAAAATGGAATCAATTATTTAAATAATCTAACATATTTTTTTTCTTTAAGAAAATTGCCTGTTATTTCAACATTTTATGAACATTGGCTCACAATATAAAATTTATATTTTTTGTATAATTAAAACTCAATTAAGGGCAAGAGTTTTTATTTGTTGCAAATATTTGAAGTTTGAGATTGTTTTAATTTTTTTTTGTTTCTTTCTGGGTATTTTGTTTCGCTGAGTGTAGATTCACAGCAACTGCTGCAATAGCAACACACTCAAAAAAAAGAGGTTAACATCATTATTTCACCTTCTAATCAAAATCTAGCCATGTTTGTGCACATTATAAAGTCGTGTGAGTGCATGTTGTTGCTAAAGTGTTGTTGTTGTTGTTGTTGCTGCTGCTGCTGCTGCTGCTGCTGTTGTTGTTGTCGTTGTTGCTGTTGCTGTTGCTGTAGCAGGCGGCGCCTTTTGCTTGCTTAAATGTCAAAAAATGTTCACAGCCATAAAGCCTGGCTGGCAGGCAGGCAAGCAGGCTGGCAGCCTGTCCGTCTGTCTGTCTGTCTGTGTATCTGTCTGATATCAGCGCACACTTTAAACGTATTTATTGCCATTTAAACGAATCATGCGCGACTTGACCCAAAGAGACAAAAGCCCAGGCCAAATACGAGCCCTGCTTTAAGGCTGTCCAAACTTTTCAGTTGGCAATTTGTGTCATATACACTCTTGTTGATTGTCCAGAAATGAAGCCATTACTTGGGCCTCGACTTATCGGCTTGGGCTGGCACTTCATTAGCGTGCAATTTAATTTGCACACACACTCGAATCGCAACACACACACACAGAGGTACACACACACACACACACAACAGCAGGAAGTCGGCGTTGCAACGTCTGCCAAAGTTAGCAATGCCCCCGAAGATTTATCAGCAAATGTTTTTGTTGTTTTTGTTGCTAGGGTATATGCATATTTGTCTGTTCGTATGAATACATATGCAGACATACATATATAGGATGGCACTCTACTCTGCCTGCCTGCCTGCCAGCTTGCTTGCCTCAGCTGTATCTGTTAGCCGCGGCTATTTAGGCATTGAGCATGGTCAACAACAGCACAATGTACAGGTTTCTCCCAACTCCGACTCCGACTCCAACTTCAACTTGCCGCATTTGCAGCGACTTGCTTTTTTTCGAGTCTCTTTGGCTTGTGTGTTTGTCTGTTTGCCTTTGGTTATATTTACTAATTGAATCGACACCAAAAATGTAAATGCAACAACAAACAACAACGCGCTGCGGCCCAAACTGACACTGACAACAACAATGGCAGCAGCAGCAGCAGCAGCAGCAGCAGGAGCAACAACTGCAACTGCAACAACAAACAGGCAGCAACAAGCTGCGGCCACTTCCAGTTTCTAGACTTTGCCACGAATCAAGTGAAACAGCCACAGCAGCAGGCAGATGCAGCAACAGCAGCAGCAGAAGTCACAACCGCTGCCACTGCCACTACCCTGCCCCCTGCCCCCTGTCCCGTGTCCCAGCGGCAGCATCTGCCTCGCAAAAGTAAACAATGAGAAAATTTATGTTAGTCAAGTGCGTTTTTCAACGGAAAATGAGCGAAAATATATAAAACTAATGCGCGTAACGAGCGCAACAAAAGCTAAAAAGCTACACTGTAAAAATTGTTGGTATACAAATGCAAAGGTGTTTTATAAAACATTTACAATTTTCCATTTTGATCTAAGGCATTTGTGGACTTTGAAAATAAAATATAGTTTATTTAAAATCAACCAAAATCAAAGCCAAGATTTACTAAAAACTTATAAATTCCATTGAAAATGTATCGATACAAAAAACACATAAGAAATCAGTTAACGGTTTTTCGTAGCTTTATTGAAATTAATTTCCAAATGTTTGCTTAAAATAAGTCGATTATGACATTAAAGTTGAGCTTAATTGAATTTATTTGAATATTCTTTCGAGATCAAAACAAACCAATTAATATGAAAATTTGTCGCATTAATTATGATGAAGACCAACGTAGGCAGTGTTTAGTTTTAGCTTATCTTTCTGTTTACCATTTCCAACACTATTTCTCTTCCCCTCTCTCCCTTTTTGCAGAATTTATTGGACTTTACAATGTTGCGCAAAGTTTTTCACCCAGACTTTGTCACCGGTTCACAATCAGGCGACAACGACAGATGTCTCAACAAGTAGATGAGGCCGCATATCAGCAGCGACAGAATGTAGAATTCAGAATTCAGAATGCAGAACGCAGATTGAGTCAAGCATCTAACTGTACTCAGTTCTGTGCAACACTGTGTCTGTGGCCTTGCAGCCGGCGGCATGCGATGAGCGAGAGACAGAGAAACAAAGACAAAGACAACAACAGCAACTAGATGGAAAACAGCGCACGACACGCAAAACAGGCATCAATCATGCGGCAAACTAACCCGCCATTGAAGCGTGTGCTGATGTCCAACCTAGGGGATTAGGGGCGGAGTGGAGGTGGGGGGGAGATGGTAGCTGTAGCTGTAGCTGTGGGCACTGCGCCATTTACATGAGGCGACACCTTGAACTAGTCGGCCAAGACAAGCGACTGTCTGTCTGCCTGTCTGCCTGTCAGCTGGAACGCTCTTGGCCACAACTTGTCATAGGCAATCATATCTAAGCAGCAGCAGCAGCAGCAGACGGAGAGAGGGAGGGAGGGGTAAAGCGGAGGCAGTTGAGACCGTTTCCCGTTTGATAAGCGGCGCGGAATATTAGCTATCTCCTAATGAGGCTTCCGCTAATTCTGCACTGCTGCTGCTGGTGGGAAGTCGAGTGATTCGCCCAAATGCCCACGCCTCAAAATGCAAACAAAATACAAAGTAGAGGCGCCTCAAGAGTCACGCGAAAATGCAAATCGACGCTTGACAGTACCAGACGACATACCACAACTCCGATGGAGGTTCTGTGTTAGCTGGCCAAAAGTTAACAGCAGCATCGAATCCCTTAAAGCTCTTTTGCCACAGCTGCAGTTGTTCTGCTTGTTGCTGCCGTTGTTTTTGTCCCAAAAAAGGGTAAAATGCCGAAGAGCAGCAGCCACAAAGAAAATCTGCTAGAATTTGCCATTTTGGGCACAAAACATTTAGCCATGTTGCCATGTTCTTCCGTTCTGGCCTGGCCTAGCCTAGCCGCAAGGGGTCGGGGTCGGGGCAACATTTGTTTGTATGTGTGTCTTCAATACACATACACAACCACACAGCGACACATACATATGTGAGTGGAGTACATGTAAACTGTGAACGGTTGTAATTACAAACATGGCCGTCTGCTGCCAAAAACAAAAGACTTAAGACACAAACTTTGACCAAGCATTTCATTTCTTTGTTTTGTATACCCTCACAGAGAGTCCACTGAAATTGAATTCAAGACATTCTCGACCTAATAAAGTATATATGTATATATACTTGATCAGTCGAGTCAATATAGTTTTTGTCTAGATCGGATATCTATATCATAAAGTTGCAACATAGTAAGCTGATTTGATGCATGAAAAGTATATTTGCTAAGATATCTCGAACTTACTTATTATGCAACAATTGGATACTTTTTAAATTCAATTTATACTAGCCGTGGAACTCTGTTCTGTATATATAATATATAATAGCTGATCTTCTTTCCTTTTTGTGTTTGGCAACTCTAGTGCTCGCAAATTGTTGACCAATTTGTGACCCAAAATGGACAAAGAAATATGACAGCAGCCGTAGCAGCACCCACAGTACCAAGCAGCAATCACTTGGCTGCCACACAGCAACAATAACAACAACAACAACAACAACAGCAGCAGCAGCACCATCAACAACAATAAGATCTAAAGGCAAATGACCACTGACTGGCAGCATTTCAGAGTGAATCTCACACAGTCACATCATCATGATCAGCAGCTGCCAAGCAGCCAGGCAGAGGGTCAGCAACAGCAACAGCAACAGCAACTTGCCTGCTGCTGTTTGTCAAAATGGCCAACAGGGAAGAGGCTCTAAGAAGGCGGTACATGTGACTGCCTCTTCTAGAGGCAATCAGTAGCACTCGACTCGACAAAAGCATAATATGAGAATGTAAAGCAGGAAAGACAAAAAAACAACAAAAAAAAAAAACAACATCAAAACAAACAACACGAAAGAGCTAAAGCGAGAGAGAGAGAGAGAATGAGAGAGGGCGCACAGAGAAAATGGCTACCAAATTTAATGCTGCTTCAGCTGTGGCTTTTAGCCAACTGGACTTTAGGGTTCTGCCCCAAATAACATATGCACGTACTATAAATATAACGCCCTCATGCTGCTGCTGCTGTTCCTGTTGTTGTTGTTGTTGCTGTTGTTGTTGTTGTTGTTGTTGCTGTTGTTGTTGTGGTTATACTTTCTTAAGCCTTCGTTTGCGGTCTAAACTCTCACCTTGCAAATTAACTTTAACGCTTCTCTTTTTTATGGGCCAGCAAAGATTGGGCGTGGCCATAATTGTCTTAGACACTAAAAGACTTTGCTGACGTGTTTGGCATATCGGCTTACCTGCAAGATAAAAGAAGCAGAGAAAAGGTTTAATGTTAATGCAAAAATGTTGTTATCTCATAATTTTCTACAACTTCAATTAAGAAGCAACTCAATTAGCCATTTTACTGCACTCGCATAACTAATATAAACATGTTATTAGTCGCAATAACAGCTAAATGAAACCACTGCGGTGGTCCCCTCACTTAATAATGTGCCGAATCTGTGTGAAAGTGGAAATAATTCCTTCACAGTACCCAAAAACTTGAAAAATAAAAATAGAGAGTGAAAAATTAAAGTAAAAGAATTTCTGGAGTGTGTGATTAGAAGATGCCCTGTAGTCAGTTGTCAAAGTATCTATGTTGATTTTTCAAGATCAAGTTTGCTTCATTTTATCGATAACTGCCTCAGTTTCTGAGTTATCGATATATTTCGATTTTCGATAGCAATAAATTCCACAATTTAAGAGGCAGAGGCTTCTAACTTATATATAACATACATATACATATTATTGATCAATTTCATTAAAATCGATCAAGAAACACCCAAAGTTATAGTCGAAAATATATTCTCATATTGATCTCATTTCTATCAGCAGCCCAAAGCATTTTCTGTATACATATAAATAGGCGAGCCCATGTGTGAGAAAGAGATGGCATGATAATCGACGCTAGCGTCAATAAATTTGTGTGTATTCTGCAGAGCCCCGATAAGTACTCTTTCGTGTACGTACATATGTATGTCTGTATGTATGTATGTATATGCTTGTGAGCAAAAATACTCTGTAAAAAATGCACTTGCAGAACTGAACATTTGAGTGCAAATCATTTTAAAGGGGTATATAGTAGTCGAGTCAACTCGACTACAGCATCTTACTTGTTTTTATTCCATTTTACTTATTAGACTTGCAAATGAAAGTTTAGTTTTCCGAATCTTGAGAGATTCACCTTCTGTTCTTTAATAAGTTACGGGGTACAGGGTGAGTAATCAAGCCCATAAAACTGACAGTCGAAAGCAGCGCTTTTTTGAAGATTGATATCTTAGTTTGAAAATATGTTAAGCTATTGCCGCAGCCATTACTTTCGCCTCGTAATCTGTTTTTGTTTTTTTTTTTTGTGGCTAGACTTGGAACGGACGGCAGTTCATCAAGTGACACGCCCACGCCCCCTAATAAATGCCACCATATATGGCCAGATATCTGTGCTGAGGAGTAGCTGTTGCTGTGCGTTGCTTTGTTGCTTTATTGCTTTTGGCTTTGTGTGTGCGCAATTAACGGCAACTCATTTCACTAAACGACAAATGAGTGAGGCGCCCACTCGGCCAACAACGGCAATGATTACTGTAGCCCTGTCGAACTGTCAAATATGTTGACAGCTAAAGTTTACACACGGATGCAACTGGTTGCCAATGAAAGCATCTCTTGAACTGTCTAACAGCTGTGGGAGGCGGGCGTCTCGCAATGGAGAGCAGTTACACACACACACACACACACACACAGAAAGACACAAAGGCGAGTAGTAGCTGCCATCGCAAGTGGCCATAAAAAAGCATGAGCAGCCCATAAAAACGGAAAACTTAAAACTTACAACTTGAAAATATGGTTTGGGCAATGCTCAAAATGCTCGCAGCAAAAAAAGAAAAACAAAAAAAAAAATACATTTGTGTGATTTAGTTTACAAAAAATGAAATAACAACCGGAAAGCACAGTTAGCTTGGGGGCTTACCCAAAGAACAAATACCCTCGTCTGCAAGCGTCACATAAAAACTAAAAACTATTATTAAGAGTTGATCTGAAAAAACTCAAATTTTAGATCAATTCTACAAAATTGTTCTCTAGATATATTCTCCAGGATGTGAACTTGAATTAGATATTTCCAATAGCAAAAGTATCTCAATACACATTTCATAACAAAATGAATATGCTCTCGTTCTGTTAGAGTATCGTGAATGAAATAAAAAACCAAAGCAATAAAATCCCAGTCAGAGAACAGAGCAACAAGAGGCAAAAGACAAAAAAGCACAACGAGAGACACAGAAGACAAAAGACAAAAGACGGAAGACAAAGAGACATAAACGTCCACCCACTTGTTGCTGCTTGGCTGTTAAAGTTTCAGTTACGGCCGAGTTGGAAGTGGCAGTGGCAGTTGCAGTTGCAGTTGCAGTAGCAGCTAACCGCTGGGAATTTGGCTGCATCTTGGTTTACTCACTCACCTTCCCCGCCCCCACCCTCGCTCTCGTCCTCATTCCGTTCTCTATCAAAGCACACCAGCTGAGCTTCGTTGGCCCTTTTTAATTCGTTGCTATCGTTTTTGGCCTGTAAATATTTGGCATTACAGTTTTGTGGCAACGAGTGTACAGCGTAAATGAAGCTGTTGTTGTTGTTGGCCAAATGTTGCCAGGCAGCTCGTTCGACATTTGGCAGCTTGGCTAACGCCCTCGGGGTCCACAGGCAGTGAATGCAATAGCTGCAACAAGAACAGTAACTGAAGTGCCACCAGCTGCAACAGCTACCAACTTCAACTTTAACTCAAACTTTAACTCAAGGCTTTTCTCTGTGGCACATCCAAGTGGTTTTTAGCCTCAGTTTAAGCTGCTGTTGTTTCTTTTTTTTTATTGACCGCTCGTTCACTTTAATTATTTATGTTTAGACACAGACATGTTCGTTTCAACTATGGGCCCCTCCTCCTCTACAGCCTCCCTTCTCCTATTGTCCGCCCACTTTTTAAGCGATGCCTAACGGTTGTTGTTATTTTTTAGTTTCTTTTTTTTTTTTTTTGACAAGCGACACTTTTATGTGTCACTAGGTTGCCAGCCTCACCTCCCTCTGTGCCACAGAATGTGGGCGCA
The DNA here is from genome assembly GCA_035042185.1 of Drosophila kambysellisi. Taxonomy (NCBI): domain Eukaryota; kingdom Metazoa; phylum Arthropoda; class Insecta; order Diptera; family Drosophilidae; genus Drosophila; species Drosophila kambysellisi. Next base: position 847,074 of record JAWNLS010000945.1, on the reverse strand, counting down.
GCGTTTAAGCCACTATTTTTTGGCAATTAAAGCCAGCGTCTGTGGTGAATGCTGATGGCAACGGTAGCGGCTGCCACTGCTCCTCCTGCCCCTGCCCCTGGTCGCTGTTGCTGCTGCATAAATTCTTTTTCTAATTATTACGCCATTTTTTCTTTTTTAGCGGTTTGATGGCGCATTCTTCATCTACTCATTACACGCATATTAAAATTTATTACAAACATTTCGAAAGCAATTTCTCATAGAAAACGAGTAGCTGCAGCCCACAGAATAGCAGCTGCCGCTGTAATTGCTGTTGCCGATGCTCTTCTCTACTTGCTGCACTCGGAAAAAAAACGGTTACCCTTCGATGTTGCAAGCAACCAGCTCAGCTTTTTCAGGTTATTGTGTCAAAATTGCAGGTTTTTTGATCCAAGCTAATTAAAGGATATTTTTGGAATCGATGAATAGGGGATCCATTTTTTTACATTACTAAAACTAGAATACTTTAGTATTTTTTAAGTCTGGGGCATGTTTTTTGCTGAGTGTGCAACTGTTGCTGCTGCTGCTGCTGTTGCTGATGAGTACTCATCGAAAAGCCGCCTTGCTGTTCCCTTTTGGCCAGGCCAGGCCAGCAAGCTGCAGCAAACGATGCTCATTGCTTTTGCAGTAATTAAAGCGATTCAATTTTCTGATTAGTTCGCCGTGGCCATGAAAACATTAAAAGCTGACGATCGAAGCCACAGACAGAGATAGAGACATAGAGACACCAAAACATACAGCGAGCGAGTGGGAAAGAGCTAAGTGGCAACTGCAACTTGGCTGTTTGCCGGCCGGTTAACTTTTTGCAATACCTTCAACCATAAAATGCAAAGATGCAACCACCCATCGATGTGGCAACGACGTGAAGATAGCCGAGCAGCCACTTTTTAGACAGGTGTGTGTGTGTGAGTGTGTGTGAATGTGGAAATGTTGCACTTACGATTATTCACACAATATCTATACGCTTTTTATGCCCTTGCAGAGAGTGTATTTCAAATTTGTCACGAATTGTGCCATGCATATTGGCAGACACTGTAAAATAAATGCATTAATTATTTAAATGCATTCCTAGAACGTTAAGCTGTATATTGTTTTCTGATCTCTTTTGTCATTAAACCCAAACAATTATGTAATCATATTCATCTACAACTATGGCCTCTGTGCCACATTTATTTGTGGCTGTTGCATTTTTGTGCGTTAGCCTCGTTGAATTTTAATTCGCGAAATTGTTTCAAACAACGAGAGACCAAAAATGGCTTTTTTCTTTAGCTTTTTACGCAACAATCGCCTTTTTTAGCTGCAGTTGTTTGGCTTCGTTTTGTTTCGGTTCGGTTCGGACTGGGACTGTTTTGCTGGGGTTTCATGGGGTTTCATTCATGGCATTCATTCAAGATGCAGGTACTCTCATTCAGCTTGAAAACTGTGAAAAACTCAATCAATTGAGCGCATGCCGATGCGTTGCTAAATTGCCTGGCGGATTTTGATTCGAATGTGTGTTTTTTTTTTTTTGTTTGCTTTTTAATGGCAACATTTTCCAGCTACACGAAGATCCAAGCTGTCAACAAGTGCTGTGTCTGCTGGTCTTGGCCAAAAGTTTTCGAGTTGACCGCCTATTTTTGGAACCAATAAATTACACACGGCTTGGAAACGGTTTGGAATTGGTCACTTTAAGCGGGTCCCACAGCTCGACTCGGTTGCATAGTTGCTGCATCGGCTGCTAATGAGCACTTTGGCATTTTGGCCTGGCCAAAAAATATATACGTTGTTTCCTTGTTGTTATTGTTGTTGTTGTTCGTCTATAATAAGCGTTTTTCGTTTACTTGAGCCTTTTTTCTTGTTTTGTTTTCTTTTTTTTTAGATTTTTTTGGCTTTGAGGCAGTGCCTTGAAATTTATTTAGCAGCATTTTGGGCGTTTCGCTGCCGTTCGATTACAACAACAACAACAACAACAACAGCAACAACAACAACAACAACAACAGCAGCAACATCAGCTCATAATTAATTGAAAATAATAAATTTATGACAGATTTTCGACTGACGTTGCCGCCGCCTGTTTCAAATCTGGTGTGTGTGTGTGTGTGTGTGTGCTTGTGTGTGTTTATCGCTGGGCTGGTTAATAGTAACGGTTAATGGTGTAACGCCAGTTAAGAGAGAGAGAGAGAGAGAGAGAGTACAACAAGAACTGCAGGCCTACAACATACAAATAGGCCAACAGAGTTTTTTAATTAAAGCATTTTATACGTTTTGGCCGCCTGGAGCCTGTTCTCTTAGCCATATTTCCAACTATTTGTGGGTGTTGGTCCAAACATGTACGCGTACAAGCATCTAACACACACTCTATTTATGTATATACATATAACTATATATATATTTATGTATAGAAGTTGGCCAACGCACTGCATTGAACCTGGCCCATGATGTGGGCAAAACAAGTGGCCGCTTTGCCAATAGCCAATAGCCATTAGCCACTGGCGGTTACCAAAACGGTATAAGGAAGTGAGCTTGAAGTTTTATTGAGCAAAGCAATTAAAAAACAATTGGCTAACATTAAAAATTTAATAACTGGTTAATTAAAAGATATGAAAATATGATATATTTAAATATTTGTGCATTTGTCGATGCTATGCGAACTTTTTAGTGAGAATCTAAAGACTATAAAAGCTGAACCTAATCAAAAAACATTTTCCACTGACTTAAAGCGAATGAATCGATCCTTCAAATCTAAAAAACTGCATTTTCCCAACAAAAACTCTTCTGTAAACACATCTAATATCGATAAATTAGGTAATAAATGAACAAAAGTCGTGACATATTTGCATCGCTGCTGTTTTTTATCCAATTTTTGTTATATATTATAACGGTATTTTATTTTAGTTCTACAAGAAAACCTTAAGTTTTTGTGTAATTTTGCAGCTAGAGTCATTTTGGGATTCGAGACGCCAGCTCAAACTATGCCTAATGCTCATTTAAATACAAATAATCAACTCTCTGTCTCTCTCACTCTCTCTCTCTTTCTTTCTCTCTCTCTCTCTCTTTCCATCTGCTGTTGGGTTTTCGTTCCATTTAAATTTCCATATTCTGTTTATTAATCACTGGATGACAAGCCGAACGATAAGCCGGACAGAGCATCGCTTCTCGGGGCCTATTTATGGAAAGAGGAGTTCCGAAATTTTTGACTTGGACTTCGACTTGGACTTCGATTGCTGCTCCGGCTGTCCAAATGTTTCTGTTTGGTATTTAGGGCCAATCAATTTGCTGAGCTTCGCTTTTTAGCTGGCCATTTTCACCGATTGCCTCTTTCTCTTGCGCTTTTCTCCCAATTTAATTTCGAATTCCAATTCCAAATCGAATTCGAGTTCCCTATCAACGCAATTAATAGCAGATTATGCAAATCAAATGCGAGATATGTATATGTGAGGTATATGATAATAGGTATATATATATTTATATATACATACGAATACATATGTATGTATATCATATACGTTATGCTGTGTGCCGTTGTGTTGTTTCACTTGCCCCGTTTTGTTTGCGGACTTGTTTACAACTTTGTGTTGCTGCCACATAGAACCAAGAAACATAATTAAATTCTTATGATAGGAAATGGGGAAGGGATAGTCTTAGAATAGGGGACAGGGATAGGGTCCTCTGGAATTTTAGTTAGAGATGATTCTAAGTAAATGAGTGCTAAATTGAAAATTGTCTTGTGTCGATTAGGCGCGTAAATCGATAAGCGCAAAAGCAATTTCCGATTGGGGCTGAGTTATGTGCGGCACGATTTATGGCTAAAAAGGGAGCGCAATTTACAATTTAGCAATTTCAAGCCAACGAGAGAGAGAGAGAGAAAGAGAGATAGAGTGGAAGCTATCCAGATGTGCCCAGTCTGTTGCTGTTGATGCTGATCAGCAATCGGCAACAGCAGCAGCAACACCAACAGCAACACCAACAGCAACAGCAGCTGCTGTCCAAAAAGCAAGCGCGAATAATATAAAATTAATTAAAGATGCTAAAGATAATTGATTAGGCTGAGCGATTAATAATGCTTCGTTTACTAGAAGAGTCTACTACCACTACTCCAGCATATATGTATATATGTTCACATATGTATATATCCCATAAAATGGCGTCAATTGTACAGCAACAAACTATATTTTCAAGCAGTCAATCACTTCACCTCGTTAAGTTTCTCATTAAAATGCAGTTGAGGGAAACTAAGATCTTGATTTCCATATAATTCCATGTCCTATCGGGGTGAAGTAAGCAATGGCATATTTAACAGATCTAAGAATTCTTAACTCTCGCTTGCTTTTTGATTTGAGAAAATATAACATTTTCAAAATGGTTAATTTAAACAATTGCTGATATTTAAAATAGTCAGAAATTCATACTTCAAATCGAATTTACATTTCAGTCAATATATCTACAACCTGAGTAGGATCAAGTTTTAGTTTCGTATCTCAAGTACACAATTCACCTCAACTAGTGAGCACTAGTTGAGCCTGCAGCAAACGATGTGCAACAGGCAACCAGCCAACGGGCAACTGGCAACCTGCAACAGGCAACTGGCAACCTGCAACCTGGCCACTTGCAACTGTTTAACTAAACAGCTTCCTGCAATAATTTGCCGCTGCCTCATAAAAATTTGCAAATTATTTGCCAACTTTTGTTGTGTTCTGCTTAAGGCATACGAAATGTTAACGACTGCGATGCCAGTGGGCAAAGTGAGGGGTTGAGGAGCGGTACAGCGGTGTACAGTCAGCACTCAAGTTATGGTACGCGTTGCAAGCGACTTGTGTGGCTCCTGCTGCTGCTGCAGCGGCTGCTTTCCCATTGCCAATGTTGTTATCTTTTTTACTGCAAATTATTAGTTTTTACCGCTGAAGACAAAAAAAATGCAAAAAAAAACAAAAAAAAATACTACAAATGCAGCAGCGACAGCACAAAAAAAAAAGACAAAAAAAAAAAAAAAAACAGAAGATAATTAAAAGTCTAATTGTATGCGCTACCACCAAGTCGCAAAGCCTTGAGTCGGACTCTAACTTGGACGTACTGGAAGACGACTCGAACTCCGAGTCCAGGTCGTAAACTGTCCAATGAGCTGGAGAAGAGCCCCGTGCTGTGCACAATGTTGTTGCTTGTTGTTGTTGCTGCTGCAGTTGTTGCTGCTGTTGCTGCAGTTGCTGCTGCTGCTGCACATTATTTCTTTCCCCTACAAAGTAAGCAGTTCCCCAAAATAGCTGCAGCCGCCTGGGTGATGTGTGACAGCGTCAACGAATGAATAGTTGCCTTCCCAATTGCATATTTGGCAACTGCACAGAACAAAAACCGCAAACTGTCTGCCAGTCTACGACTGCCCCCCAACTCCTCCCCCTCCCCCATGGCGGCTAGACAGTCTGTCAATCCATGGGCCCAGAGTCGACACCTGAGCTCAGCCATCAGCCCTGGGCAAAAGTCCGCTTTGATCATTTGCATCGAAGCGCGAAATCAATTCGTCTATTTCACACACTCACAACACAACCAATGGGCAAGGGGATGGGAAGAGGGAAGAGGGGTGCACTTTTGTTACTAAGGCGTTTTGTTTTTCACATTACATGCAAGCTCAAAATGTCGATGTCTGTCTGTGGTTAACTAAGCACTTTTGTTACAACATTCCGTCCATCTGTCTGTCTCTCTGTCTGTCTGTCTGCTGCTCTCAAGTCTCGCAGTCTCGCAGTCTACTGCCCCCATTAAAAACGAATTGAGTTGGTAATCTGATGCTGCTGGCTATTTTGGCGGCCATCACGAAAATCCATTCATAAATGGCCGAGTGAAATAAACAAATAATCCCAAAACAAAATGACGCCTTAGGAATGACAGCCAATTCCGACAGTCATAAGCCAAAGCCAAAGTAAAAGCGACAATTAACAAATGGTGCGTCGTAACAAAGATCAGTCATGTAATTATCCTATATATACATATACATATATATATGTGTGTATATATTTGCTATAAACATGTGCATGTGTGAAGGAACAATTAAAGCTACTATGGTTTATCAGAACATCTAGCACCCAGGCAGCCAAAGATTTGATATCTCAACGTTGCCGATTAGCTAATAATGTGTGCCATTCTAAATGGTCACGAATGCGGCATCTAATGGAACAGGCTATTCATTTAAAATGGACAGAAAGTTGTCCAATAAAAGCGCAGGTCAGTCTTCCCCTGACTGACTGACTCTCTCGTAATCTCCGTCAACATCAACAACAGCCCAATCGTATCAGAGACAACTATTACAGCCGAAGGCATCAAAATTATTGTGGCAAGTTCTTGTGTGTGCCAAATGCACTTTCCGTGATAAAACGAATAAAACGAGATCGAGCGAATATCGCTGCATTTAACGAAAGACTGAGGCAACGAACTTGCAACTTACAAAATGGTATTTATTTAGTAATTAGTATTTCCTTGGGCTAAGCGTTGTCATGCAATCTGCCAGAAGATAATCGAGCAACTGATGTCTAGAAAACAGTGCAGTGGAACTTTAACACACAAACACACAAACTGAACACACAACACACAAAAACACACACATCAACACACACACACACACACACACACAGAGAAAGAGAGACGATCAAAACATACACTTGGTAATTTCAGTTATATGGCGACTCTGCCTTTTCGATTGTTGCATGATTATTGCGTTGATGAAACTAATTATATAGTGCATGGAGACGACGATGGCGCCGCGACTCTCAGTGTCCTGCAGTTACCGCTTGCCCCCGCTTGCCACCGCCTGCCCCCGCCTGACCCCGCTTGTCCCCTTGCCCCCCCCCACAGATAGTTGGCTGCCAGCAGCAAAATGAAATATACACGTCAAGCAATTTGATATATGAGTCAAGCGATTGCATAAGCAACGCTCGCTGCGGGATGTGCTTTGGAAGTGCCTCGAAATTCGGTTTGGAAACAATCTGGAATTGTTTTTTGGGATCTGTTGGGGTTCCCGCATTGCCTTATCAATAGTGTCGTGGACAAAGCCACCAGATGATGCAATTCATGTGCATCGCTGATGCCGGCGATAAAATGAAACGGGTCACAACTCTATTGATGGTAATCAATGTCATATTTAATTCATTGTTATGGCCTTCATAAATCTGCGCTACACCAAATGCTAACGGAGACCACTCGACCATGGATGGAGCCAGCCGCCAGGTGGAGAGTGTATTGTGGACTGGGAATAGCTGTTGTGCGTGCGTGTCTATGTCTGTGTGTGTGTAAATGTTATTATGGCTTAATAAAAATGTCAACGCGATCATAAACTAAAGCACAGTCGACATAAGGGCATCGCTGTCTCTGTCGCTGTCTCTGTCGCTGTCTCTGTCGCTGCCTCTGCGACGTCGCTGCCCATTTTAATTGCCGGCATTTTAAGCGCACCTAAGAAGAACATGCTGAATTTCGTTTAGGCGTGGCCAAAACATGGCCTGAAGCAGATCGCATACACGGCTTTCAACCAAGAACAGTTTGGTTTAAGAGGTGATTACAATTTTTCATATCCTATTTGACTGTACGGCTTGTCCTGACTGAGTGACTGACTGACTTGTTGGTGCAAGTAGTTAACTTCATTAATACTGAACCGATTTTCAAATGCAATCATAATTAAAATGGCATTTAAATTAGGAAAATCAATTTGTTTTATAGTTTTTGAAAGCTCTAAATAGGTTTATCACTGCTTAAAAAGAAAAATTAGATATACTAAAAAATATACATATAAGTCGATAATTGAGAGAGATAAAGAACTGTCGAATACAGTTGTTAACGTGGCTAACTGGACGCATTGTTGTGAGGACGTTATGTCTTTGTGTGCCACAAATGTTTTGTGGCAGCAACAACGATAACAAAAATTCTTTCACATCTCACAGCAATTGACGTGTAACACAAAGTGAACATGGCATTATTATGGCTGCCCGAGCTTATAATGACAGCTGATTTCAGATCTCAACTGGGGCAACTACTATGCCTATTGTTTTAGTGCCAATCGCTGCTTCTTTTTCTACTTTTTTTCATCTGCAGTTGTCGTCTCGGCTTTGGCCTCAACAAAAGTTGACATATGTTGACAAATGTTTGACAGACGACAAGCAAAAGTCACATAATACTCACACACGGTTTCAGTTTGCTTATTATAAAAACGCGGCTCACCTACAAAAGAGAAATAGACAGAGAGGGAGACAGAGAGAGAGAGAGAGGGAGAGAAAGAGAGAGAGGATGCATTAGTTGGGTTTATGTAAAGAGTTATTCGCTAAAGTCGTGTGCTAATCGCGTTGGCAACATGGCCCATCGATTTGGCCAGCAACAAACAATGTTGCCAACAAATCAAATGTTGCCATGCAATGCGCCCAACACGAGCAGCAACAAGTAGAACTGGCAACAGCAACAACATTTATGAGACAGCTGTGGCAGCGCCAGCTGAATTCTGCAACTTCCTCTCCAAGCAACCAAGCAACACAAACACACACACACACACACAAACACACACACTCGGATGGCTGCAGCAAATGTGAGAAATGCAACAAAATTAACATCATCAGACAGAAATAATCTATAATGAACATAAATCTCTTTTCCAGCAACAACAACAACAACAACAACAAGAACGACACGCCGCTGCCTCCTTTGAGGAAGTGCAAGTTTACGTTTGGTGTTGAAATGAAATGCTAGAACCAACTGTGGCATCAACTCCAGACCCAACTCCAGCCTCTCCAGCGAGTAAAACTGCGAGTGCGATTTTCATATGTTTTAGTTGCACGTGTCCGTCTCTCTCTCTCTCTCTCTCTCTCTCTACTTGCATCTCATATTTATTTTTCTTGTTACTATTGTTGTTCTAATATGAAAGGAGGCAGTAAGTGAGGATATGAGGAAAATGTATTGATAGAAGCACACGCCTCGCCGTTATAATTGCCACTTCAACTGGCATAATCAGTGGAGACAACAGATTTGTTAATATTTAAATTTTTCCTTCCTTAAAGCAACACAACATTAAATCTATTGACTTTTACTTTTCAACACACTCCCAGCTGCAGCTTATGTAAGATTTGCTGCAGAGTATCTGACAATCGTGTTAATTTTGTGCATCTTCATGTGGCAAAGAGTCGTATATTTAATCGCTGAAAATATTTCAGAAATTTATGCGTTACTGTTAAATGGAGGAAATGTCTGCACACAGACCCCGCAGACAACAAATTATTAGAAATATGCGCGTTTAATAATCAGCAAGACCAACTAAACCAATCAACCAACTAAACTCACCGACTAACCAACCAACTAAGCTAACTAAGTGGAGAAATTGTTCGCATCTCGCATCTTGCAACTTGCAACTTGCAACTTGCGTCGCTCCTCGTGGCTAAAGTTAAAGCTCTGCTCACTCAAAATTTATTAAGTTGTCAACGCAGCCGTGCGGCTCGCAAAAATGTTGGCAATGTCTCTTTGGCAAATGGCAGCGATCACAAATTGTGGCAAGAGAGGGAACCAAGCGGCGAGTGTGTGTATCTTTTATTTTTATTTCATATATATATATATATATATATATATAAAGTAGCTTCTTCTTCTTCTTCTGGTTGTGCTGATCGCGCTGCTGGTGGGCCGCCTGTGCCTCATTCTGTGTCCAGCGAACAGCGAAGTTGTGGCCATTATTTGTGCCGTCTTATTTGGCGTTGACTCCTCATTCTGCCATCACCATTGCCATTATTATTGCCATTGCCGACACATTCATATTTATTTGTATGCGTATTTGTATTTGTCTTTGTGTATTTTGTTTTTTTGTTGTTGTTGTTGTTGTTGTTTTGTCTTTTCCATCGGTGCTTTCATTTGTTGTGAGTTGCGTTTAATGAACTTTAACAAATGTCTGCGCAGCATCAACGATGATTTCTTATACCCTTTAGCCATTAGGCGTGAGTAAAAACAGATACTTTATGAGCAGAAAAAAGTTAATTTCTGAATGACTGTAGAGATTTATGACATTCGTCGCAATTTTTCCTCATAGTCGACTGATAAAAAGAAAAATAAATATTGACTAGAAAGTTGTCCTTTAGTCAATTCAGGATTAGTAATAGCCGCTATAATCAGAAGTCATAGCAAATTATATTTAAATTCCCGTTTTAAATGAGCGAATATATCAAAAGACTTAGGCAACGAACTTGCTGAAATGCTGAGTTATGTACATATTTGCGAATTACACTGCTTTTTAGCCTTAAAATCGAGTACTTGAAAACAAACTTCTGCAGTTTCTATATTCAGCAGCGATGCTTTACAGCATGACCAGAGATGCAGGGTGTTTTCTAGTCAAGCACTCCCGACTACGCCACACTTATGAGCTCTTATTTTTTTAATGGCTGCTTTGTCTCGTTTTCTTTTGTTAATTTTCAGGCAACATTTTTTATGTTTGGTAACTAATTTGCATATTTAATTTGTTAGCCGCCGTTTCTTCTTTTAGGCACCGTCCAGAAGCCATTTCCGATTTCTCATAAGCATAAAATTCATTAATATGTGTCTAAAGAGTCTGCAGCTGCCATTAACAAACACCAACATTTACAGGCACTCGCAAATTATTGTGACGCCCACACACACGCGAGGAAAAAGAAAAGTAACCAACTCGGCAAACAAAATCCATGTGAAGGCAATAATAAAGGAATGCAAAAGATCAATATTTGATTATGCAAAATGTTTAGCTAGTTGCAAGCCACTCCCCATTTACAACACACAACACAGAAAACAACAGCACAACCAGCTGAAAGTCAGCCTCAGCCTCAGCCTCAGCCTCAGCCTTAACCTCAAGAGGGCCAGCAATTTAACACGCACGCATCTTGCCCAACCGAGTGGCATAAACACCCGCCTTCAACTGCCGCTGCTTCTGCTGCACGCTTAATGCGCATCAAGTTGGTTAATTTTAAGCTGATTGCCAACACGAGTGGAGAGCAAAGCAAATAGTTGTGGACGCTATGCCACAATGAATGCAAGCAGGCAGGCAACAAAAAACAAAAGACTTAGGCAACGAACTTGCCCAACGCATTTGAAATTAAATGTTTGCTAATTTGCCCGATTGGTGGCGTGTTCGCTTTCGTTCTGCCAATGCTAGTGTGTCTTAGTAAAGTAACAAACAGATACCCTTGCAGACTGCTTAAGTATTTATATAAAATCTATGAGTAAAACCAAATCGAATGAGTTGCATTTGGAATACTGTGGTGGTAAACAAGAAAGTTTTCAATTCATATTAAATCGTCATCAAGCTAGTTTAAAGCCAAGCTTGCATTGAAACATACACAAGGACATTTCGATAACGACCTTATAGGCTCAACGTTGTCTCCTTTGTACACCTTACGACAAAATTATAATACCCACTACAAGAGTATTAAAAAAAAAAACCAACTGGAAGAACAACAAAAGCTAGCTAATACTCCAGAGAGTTTCCACTTTCAATTTCAGATGCTGCATGCGACTCGTTTTCAGTTGAGTTTTCAGCATACGAAATGCCCCAAAGGCGCTGCCTAAAAATAGTGTTGAGCTTGAGTGCAGAGCCCACTTAAGACATTGTATGCGTCGCCTGGTGGAGTTGAGCCAGAGAGACCCTACTGCAGCTCATCCCCAATCCCCAGACACCACGGGCGAAGTTCGACATCGAACTTGGACAGGGACAGGGACAACTACAACGACGGTCTGCGGCTTTGAGCTTTTTTAATTGTCGACAATGTTTGTTGCAGTTTTTAATGAAATTCATTTGTGCAACGATGTCGATTGCAACAGCAACAGCAGCAGCAGCAGCAGCAACAGCCTTTGTGGCATGGCCCTGAGCCACTGGCTCTCGTTGCCGCGTCTGCGGTTTTTGTTTTTTTGTTGCTTTGTTCTTTGGCTTGTGGCCTTTCGTTCCCTTCATTGGCTGCCCTCCTCCTTCTGTCAGAGCCACATTGCGACTTGTCCTCCAAATAATTCATTAACACTTTGTCTTGTTAACTTTAATTTGATGCTGCTGTTGCTACTTCTGCAATGCCCCCCTTTGTGCCCTGCCTTTGGCACAGTTTCCCTACTCGTTGGCATTTTAAAGTCAAGTTTATTACGTCGCTTGACAAATACTTTACCAGCATATATATATATATCTGAACTTCATTTCGATAATCACCAACTCAGCTAAATTCAGCACAAACTATTTTACCTACAATATTTCCTCATTTTCTTTGCCATTTTTGACTCTACTTCTACTTAGTAAGGGTATAGAGTATAGAAATTTCAATCGTATCACTTTATTTTATTTTATTTTTTTTGAATACAGAATTATTCTAGGGGCCATTTCGTGACCAAAATTACCTCGTTCAGTTTTCACATAGTTATTTCCAGCTATCAATCTTCTACGTCTATTCCTTTCCACCTTCTGCTCCTAATTTATACTCCTCCTACTCACCACAATTTTGGCAGCTTAGTTGTTAGCTGGCCAAAAACAAAAAAAAAGTGCTCTAAGCACCAAAAAGAAAAAAATGTCTTAATCCGCCTTCCATGTGTATAAAATTTCAAACATGCCAACAGCGATCCACTTTCGTGTCCATCAAGAATGAAACCCAGTGACAAGAGACTGCGATTGCCTACGTCTTGCAGTCGCTTCCATAGAAGTAACGAAATATCTCTGCTCCACTCACTCTCTCCTTCTCTCTCTCTCTCTCTCTCTCTGTATATGTATCTCTCTATCCACCTTTCACTCTCTCTCTCTCTCTTTCTCTGTGTGTTAAGCAGTTGGTAATCGGATACTTTTGTTCCCTTTGCTGTTTAATGAGTTGTATGCACAAATTTATGATCCGGTGGGCAGGCGCAGTTCTGTTCAACGGTTTCTGATAAGTATTTCATATATACATGTCTACATATATAAATATCTAAAGATATATATATAGATTTATAACGTATGTCTGGCATCGCATATAGGTACAGTTAGCTAGCTTGTTTGCGGAAAATTGATTGATGACAATTGATTGCCTTCTCAGGGTTTACAATTCGCTCACAGCTCACAAGCTCGACTAACGAGGAGGGATCAGAGACGTCATAAATTTACCAATAAACACACGACCAGCAACAAAAAAGACAGTTTGCAAATAAATTTGTTGCATAAAATAAAGCAACAAAAAAAAACAACAAAAAAATGGCAGCAGAACAAATGCAGCAACAAAAAGAGCTGTAAAGTAAACAGGACAAATGTGCAAGTCGCAAGTCGCAAGCAACAACAACAACAACAACAACAACAATACCAGAAGTGCATAAATAAACGCTTAAAGCCCAAACGGCAACTTCGACACCCTGGCCAAAACAGTTACTTTTTAATCGCCGCCTGTGACTTACAGTTGGGAGTTCAATTTGCCAGCGCGTCTCTTGAATTTAAGGCTCAGTGCACCACAGCAATGCCTCATGCCACATAAACTATAAGAAAAGCAGCTACAAACCGAGCCTGTCTCATACACCCTCCCCACCCCCTTGCTCGCTGCACTGCCAGCCAAATTAAAATGTTCTTTCAACTACGAACTTTCGACAATAAATTGAATTGAACAACAAAAGCAGGCTCCACAACTGCAACCACAGTCAGTCAGGGCCAAGGACTGGCTTGGGGAGATATAGCTGTTTTTTTTTCTTTTTTTTTTTTTTTTGGTTGCTGCTGCCTTTGGGTGTCTCGCATGGCAAATCGCAGAATGTCCGTCTGTCTGTCTGTCTTTGTGTGGAGTGTCAGAAACCAGCGCTGGGCACTGGTCAAAAACATTTGTCATGTCATTTGTGTCGGTGCAGGAAACGACATGCGTGCTAATGTGCAAGCGAGAGGGCAGCAGCGGGCAGCAAAAAGCAGCCAATACCCCAAAAAAAAAAAAAAAAGAATTAAAAAAAGAAAAAAAAAAAAGAAAAACGGATAAGTTTATCGATATCAAAAGATCAGAGGCAAGGAGCGGGGCAAAGCCAAAGCGAAAGCATGAAAGGTGAAGCAATGCGAGCAGGCGAGAAATTTGCCAGGAGGAGTAGCAAACGGTGCCAAGTTGCAAGGAGTTCTTTTTTCAGCTGCAACTATAGCGCTACACTGAGAAAAACAAAAAAAAAAAATCAATAAAATAAATAAACAAAGTAGCATTTAACCACTAATTAAATTTACTTTCTCATTTTACAGGAAAAAATATTAAATAAAATAGGGAAAGATATCCAGGTTCGATTCCCAGAAATAAGTAAGTCCTTTACTGTTATATTATTGCCAATGGTAGCATTTATATAATTTTTATTTTTTTTTTTTTCAAGTTTAGGCTGCAAATTCTGTTTTAATTTTTTTTTTTTTCTTTGGCATATATTTTTTTTATTAGTGTACAGCTGCAGTTTTAGCTTTTGGCTTTCGGTTCTGTTCGGTTCGGTTCGGTTCGGTGTCACAAGTTCGCGCTTCAGCCATACACGCATTTTTTATTATTTGTTGTTGTTGTTCTTATTGAGGTCGCTCAATGTGGAGCTGGTATATACAAACATATGTTGCCGGATCGAACCGCTCCGCACCGAACCGAACTGAACTGAGCTGAACGTGGTAGTTGTGCGTTATCGCTTCACAAATTAACAATCAGCGGCAATAAATGTTTGCGTTTGTTTATGGCGAACCCATTGAATGCTGGCAACTGAGTGGCCCACAGGGCACTGTGTGCGGCGTGAACTTACATACGTGTACATACATACATACATACAATCAGTCGGCTGTTTTATGGAGTAGGAAGTACGCCAGGATGCGTTATCTCTTTGGGTTTGGCGCTTCGGCCATCCTTTTGTGTTAACAAATTCAATTAAGCATTTTAATATCTCTCTGAGCAAGAAAGTAGGTGTTGCCCCTTGGGTGTTGCACCAAAGCGACACTGAATTATTAACTCGATTTAATTTATAAATTCCATTGGACGACAATCTGAAATGAACGAACGACTCCGCCACACAATAATTCAATGCCGAAGCGCAGTTAAGAACTGCTCTTTTAATTAATGCGATAAGCACAGGAAAACTTTCGCGTACCCCCCGAGTACAGAAAGTTGATCTCAAAGTAAACTCTGAATAACTATCAATTTGATTGATTATCGGTTTTAATAACGATATGTCAGACAGCAAAATAAAAGGTATATATGTTTGTAAGTAAACGATCTACCTATATATGAATCTAATGTAGTGTCATGGCTGGTAATAACTTTGAATTCAATCAGATATCTACAAGCATTTACATAATAATATATACCACAAATTTATCGAGAACATTATCGATTAACGATTATCGATTAAGCAAATATGCTTATCGTCGGCAATGTATGTATTAGAAAAAGACTAGTGCAGAAGAACTACTAACAAGTCTTCTGACAGAGTTCAGTCATCTAGTTTCCCATTTTCTTTTGGAAAATATTAAAAGTTATATATTCTTAAGAATTCGAAAGTCGTATGCTGAGTTTGCTTTATTTTTCAGGTTGGTCACCATCCATTCTGGACGAGCATCTTCTGTCCACATACGAAGCGGCTGGTGAGGGGGCTGTTCTATTTGACTGGTTTTTGTTTGGCTCCTGCCCAAGGGCATGCCAAGGAGGTCTCAAGCAATGCCTCGAGAATTGTTTTTTTTTTTTTTTGCTGTTGCAAATTGCCAAGTGCAATTACACGAATTTGGATGCACAGTTATGTTTGGGAGATTCTTTTAACCCAACATATATTTTTTGTTTTGGTTTGCGTGCCGAGTTGCTCCCCTTGTAATTTCTGATTTGGTGCCTTGGCTTTCAATCAGTCATTTGTGTTGTTGTTATGGCCCTTAATTCATAACTGTCCTACCCCTCCCCTCTTCCTACTCTCTGCCCTGCTTGATCTCAGGTTATTGTAGTGGCAGCTCATCAACAATTTACAATGTTGCAGTTTTATTGCCAACGGACGAAGACGGCGGCAACAACCAAAGTATTAAAATGTTTTCCTGATTCTTTTGTCCCGACAAATTCTTCTTATACTTCATTTTTTTCTTTTCTTTCATTTTTTTTTATTTTTTTTGCTTTGGGCTGATTTTTTTTTATATCGTTTGTATACACTTGCAGCACATGCATTCGAATGTGCTCGCAATCGATTGTTGCGAACGATAAAATGCGAAAACGCATTCCGATAGTTTTTGTTTTGGCAGCACGCGCTTTGATTTATGACAGTAGCTCAATTGGTAGCTGAGATTGGCCATAAATACTCAAATCAGCTAATCACTGTTATTTTTCAGCTTTTGAGAGTCAAAGAGTTTTGCATAAGTCACCTAATAATCAGCATAATTCATTATTTACACGCACGTCCACCAAACGCACTGAAACCCAACGCATTTAACCACAGCCACCGAATCTACTCACATAAATACATAGATCGTTAGATCTTTGTCTCGACCGTGTTATTTGATGTTTTTTTTTTTTTTTTTGGCTTGTATCTTCCATCATCGTCAGCGTCGTCAAGTTGGCAAAGTGCCAACAACGGACAAGAGACAACAAACAACAAGCTGTGAACAAAAAGCCTGCCAATGACTGCTTAAAATTCAAGCAGCGCACAGAAAAAAAAAAACACCAGCAAATGCTCGACGCTAAGATACCTTACAATTTATTTAAATATTTACATTTTAGATATCTATATTTGTAATTCAGTTATTTTCACTCAGGAAAATTGTGATAATAATACTGATAAGATCCGCAGTTTTCATGTTGCTGCCGCAACTCAATGCCACCCATTTGTGGCATTTAATTGACTGCAGGGTACAACTAAAGATAAATACTTGTATTTCGTGTATTTATATTTAACTATAAATATGGCTTTTGCTTTTCACATATCATTTTGGCATTAACTTCTTTTCACACACACACACACATGCACACATGCACATTGAGCTGTGGGCACGTTATAAAAATGATTGACAATTTAATTTCCAAGTCCGCTGCGGCTGTGGGGGATTTGTAAAATATTTGGCTTTAATTCGATATTTTGTTTCGTTATTTATTGTTGATGTTGTTGTTGTTGCTTGTTGGCCTATTGAAAATATGCAAATCCGCGCACATGTTAACAGTCGGCAGTCTTTTGGTCTTAGATTTTATTTGTGTTTAAGGAGTGCGCCATCATCTTGGCCACAAAACAATATCAAATCGTTTGTGTATTTTGGCTGTCTTTTTTTGGCCGTTTGATGGACCAACAATGGGACCAGTGTCAAATCAACAAATCACAAAAAAAGAACTACATCTATTAAGCAACCCACACGCTGCGGAATTTAGTCGAAATTGTTCCCCAGATTTCGTTTTGCAGAATTTAGCTGCATGCCGCAGCAAGGCGGAAGCAGCAGCTGCCCGAAATCGCTGAGCAAATCTGGCCAAGCAAACAAATACAAAAAAAAAAAATAAAAAAATAAAAATAAAATAAAATAAAAACAAACAGCTAAAAAGAAAAGGAATCAGTTAAAAAGGGTGCCACGACAAGGAGCAGAAAGCATGACGACAAATAAGCAGGCGTAGATGAGAGAATCACAAGGGATAACGAAGGAGTGGTGAAGAGCGGTGGGGAGCGGTGGGGAGTGGAGGAGGAGACGACAGGAGTGGAGAGCTGTGTGGCAGCTGTGGACAAGATGCACGTATGCAGATTATTAAGGCCATGGCTAAGAAAACTAAAACTGAACTGAAGCTGGCACTGGCACTGGCTGCAGGGATTTTCTGTTGTTTTTGTTTTGGTTTCGGTTTTTTGTTGCTGTTGTTGTTGTTGTTGTTATTGTTATTGGGTTCAAGCTGAGACCGCTGCATGTGGGATTTGGCCAAAAGCTGCCAGTTGTTGCCTGCCTCTTTTTATTTGTCGCTGAAATCTTGTTTGCTTAAAAGTAAAAATAATTAACTAATTAAAATTGTGAGCTCCGCTTGATGCTGTTGTTGTTGTTGTTGTTGTTGCTGTTGCGGCGCTATGCCAAATAAGCTGCAGCCCCATCGCCAACAACAACAACAACAACAGCACACAGACATTAGGGCCAAATAAGCTGCCAACTTGCTGCATTTTTTTGTCGTTGCTTTTGTTGTTGTTGTTGTTGTTGTGTTGGTAAATACTTTGACTCTGACTACGCGGACTTCGACTTCGACTTCAACTGCGACGGCGACGTCGAGCCCGACAACGATATGCAAAAGCTATCAACGCTCCATCTCAGCGAAATAGCCAGCCAAGTTTGTGTCCTCAGTCTTTCGTATTTCCTCTGCTGCTGACGCTGCTGTTTTTTCTTGTTACTCTGATACCGAACGGAAAAAGAGAGTGTATTGATTTTGTGAACACTTGCAACTTGGAATGTGCCCTTGTATATATCTAGGGAAAACATATATATATTCTGATATATATAAAGGTTGTAATTTTTCATTTGCAGATGGTTTGACAACACTTTGCAGCTATTATGATAATGGGTAACAGAGTATTCATTAGTCGCCTAATTCCGACTGTGGGTTGTGTGTTCCTTTTCGGCTTGGCTTGCAAGCTGTTGATATGCTCATTTAGAATCGCACGTTTTTTCAGCAGAAGTTGTTAAGAATAACAACAGACAGCAGCAGCAGAGCAGCAGCAGCAAAGCAGCAGCAGAAGCAGCAACAGCAGGAGCAGCAGTTGGATGAAGAAGTAATAAGAGGAGAAGAGAGATTTGGAAACCTGCGTTGATTGCTACTCCATATGCAAATGCTGTGCCTGCCACACACACACACACACTTACGCACTCACACACACACATACACACCCCATACGCACTGGGTCTGACCTCAAACACTAATTGTAAGAGAGATAGAGTGAGAGAGAGAGAGGGGGGGGGGGGGAGGCAAGAGTCACCATCAATCATCAAACGCACTTTCAGTTTTTTCTTATTTTTCTCTCTTCAAGTTTTTTTATTGCGCTAATGGCGGCTGAGAGACGCCCCGAAAGAAAATCAGCAGCGGCATAAAGTGCTATTGATTTTGAACCCGCGGAGCTAATGGACAACGAGACGAGTTAATTGTTTGAGCTGTGCACACTTGACACCGACTTCAACTCCAACTTCAGCTTACATTCCAGCCTCCCATCTGCAAAAGAAGCTATTTTGGCCAATATAACTGAAACTGACGGGGCGCAGTCAGGCAACAAAAAAAAGAAAAAGAAAAGGTTCTGAGCAGCGCATATTTTTGTGCCTGCTGAGACTGGAGGTTGGAGGACGGAGAGGAGCTGGAGACGGAGATGGAGTGTGGAAAAGAGAGGGGCAAAGAGAGTGGCGACTATGCAAATGCAGTAGCCAATGCCCTCGGGTTGTTGTGATGTGCGCGTGCGCGCCTCTTCCAAGAGTCCCAGGCAGAGACCACAAGTTGGACTCCCAGTCCTAACAGCACTTCTCTCGCTCCGCTCTCCGCAACTCTGCATCTCTTTTTAGCTGTATGTGTTTGTGTGTGTGTGTGCGCTTTAATTGCACGTTTAAAGGCTGCAACAGAAGCGGCATTTACTAAATATGGCCAGAGTCGAGGCAAAACTCGAACTCCAACTCGCGCTGCTGCTGCGCTGCTGCTATCCAAAAAGCGCCGCTTCAACAAAGTTTCAACAAAGTTGAGCGCGTGTCTGCTCGAGAGTCCAGAGAGCTGCGCATCTGGGACTGAGCCTGAGTCGAAGCCTGAGCCTCCGCCTGAACCTCCGCCTGAACCTCAGCCTGAGCCTGTTGTCGCGTTTCGACCGCAAATTGATGCACATTTGATGTGTGATGACGACGTGCACAAGCACAGCAACAACTACAGCAGCAGCAGCAACAACAACAGCAGCAACAGCAGCAACAACAACAACTACAACCACAGCTCGAATCCAAGTCACTGACGCTTACGTTGACGATGACGATGACGCAGTTTTTCGGTTACTGGCAAAATGCAAAAATGCAACGATGAGTGATACACTCAGCAAAACTAATGTGAGACATTCAATTTAGGAACTATTTGCACAGTTCACAAATTATATATTATTATGGGATTTCATCTACAGTAGTAAATAATTATTATTTTTTAATTCGAAATTTAAATAACTTCTTGCAAACTTTAAGGAAATTAAGGATTTAAGGAAATTCTTCCAGGAAAACAAAGCTCTCCTTAAAATAATTCGAGCTGCTTAGGAAATGGTAAATTGTAGAAATTTGAAATTCTAGGCCATTTACGTATATTTTTGTTGAGTGTAGAAAGCCGCTCCTTTTGGGCCTCTTCGGCTGCCTATCAGTTAAGGTTTATTGATGTTTTGATTGTGATCAGCGCTTGTGGCTATTGTGGCCCCGTTACCTTCTTACCTTGTTGCTTTGCTGGCTTGTGGATTGTGGCTTGTGGGTTTCTTCATGGTGTTTGTTATGGCTGCCTCTTCATGTTGCTGTCGTTATTATTATTACTGTTGCTGTTGCTGCTGTTGTTGTTGCTGCTGCTGCTTTTCCCCTAGCAGGAAACGCACTAAAGACAGCTCGATTGTGCGATTATCTGGCGATTTTTAACTTTTGCAAAATTGTGTCAAAAATGATGTTGTTGGTTGTTTGTGTACCCAGAGTGTGACGCTACAAGAGCTCTGGGCTAAGAGCGTTTTTTCGTTTTTTTTTTTTTTTGGGTGGTGGGACATAAAATACAACTTAATTAATAACGTGAGCGTTTGGAAAATATTACAGCTGCAGCAAATGCTGGTAGCACACAAATGGTAGCCACTGCATACATTAGACACAATAAAAATACAAACACAAATGCACACACACACCAGCACACACACATACATACATACATACATACTTATATACACAATGTGTGCTTGTTGCTCGTTGTTGTTTGCTATGATACAAAAGACAAGTACTACAAACTATCGAACCCAAAAACCGGCTATGGCCAGAAGCAACCGCTGCGCCTGCGCCATGATTTTCCAACCATTTTGTCTCACACACACACACACACATGCAAGCACACACCTACAGCTAGAGAGAGAAAAAGAGTAAGAGAGCGAGAGAGAGAGCG
Organism: Drosophila kambysellisi; assembly: GCA_035042185.1. NCBI lineage: Eukaryota > Metazoa > Arthropoda > Insecta > Diptera > Drosophilidae > Drosophila > Drosophila kambysellisi. The sequence continues at coordinate 826,063 of JAWNLS010000945.1, read as the reverse complement.
TAGTTGCTGAATTTCTGAATGGCCAAGCGCTGAATTCGCCGCTGTTTGCCAGCTAAAGACCAAAAACGTGCAGCAACAAGTGAGGTGAATTTTTATAAAGCGTTCTCTCTCTCTATCAGTCTCTCTGTGTTTTTCTCTCTCTCTCTCTCGCAACTCTTTCAGCTGTACGCTGCTCAGGCATTTATGGAATGTGAGCGCACAAAAATGCGTTAAAGGTGTTTATAAAATTAAAATTGTGCAAAACAAGTTGCGTGAGAGAGCGAAAAACAGAATGACAGAGAGAGAGAGAGAGAGAGCGTAGCTGAGAGAGAGAACGAGCAAGAGAGAGGGAGAACTGAAAGAGAGCATGAGATAAATGCAGCTTGATCGCTCCATGTTTAGAAAAAAGTGAATTGATGCAAGAGACAAAGAAAATTGGTGCACAGCGCCGCATACGCTCGCAACGAAGGAGGGCTACGAAGGGGCAGGTGAGAGGATTGCTGGGGGAGGGGGGGGGGACTGGGGGGATTACTAGAACTGTATGTGGACGCAAACCTGCAATAGCAGAGCACACTTGCACCCTCGGCGCAAACCAGTTCAATGGCATTAGAGAGAAGCAACCACATAACTTGCCAAATGGGCAGGCCCAAGTTTCAAATCCCCTCCACTAAACCCACCCCGCTGCGCTGCCCTGGCCGCCCAGCAGCCAATTCCTAAGGTGCTGCCACTTTTGTAATTGTGGGAGCCACCAAAATTAGATTTACGTAGATTAGCCAAACAATGCGAAATTACAACAACTACAGCAATCGCAGCAGCAGCAACGAAAATGCAACTAATTTCAGCGCCGGCTGCTGCAGCGAATAACAACAACAAAAGACAAAACAACTTTAGCTGCCAATCTTGAGTAGAGATTGGGGGAGCATACAGGAGGGAGAGGGGGGTTTCTAGCCAATTGCTAGCACACAGCCGAAGCAACTAGCAGCATCGGCAACAACAACATGTAATTGCATGTAATTTAGTGTGTAAGTGCAGCAACAACAACAACAACAACAACAAGCGAAACAACGACTGCAACAGCAACAAATCTGAGATGACAACAACACGCTGAACAAATTATGTTGTCTTAGAAATCAACTGATGGCTGCTCAACGCGGGGGTGGCTAGGCAGGGGGCAGGGGGTGTCTGGAATGAGGGAAGTAGGAACGCGCCAGTTGGCGCTCCAATTCCGAATCTCGCCTCTAACAACAACAATTCCAGAGTTGGCTCGCTCGCAATTTGCATAATGAGTTTTTAATTTTGTTTTTTGTTTTTTTTTTGTTTCTATTTTTTTTTGTTTTTGTTTGTCTCGTTCGAATATTAAAGCCGCCTGCTTGGTCGCAAGTTCGTTGTCTAAGTCTTTCGTTTCGTGGAGGCCCCCGAATTAAAGTGTAATTTGGTCAGCCATTAGATGGAGCTCCCAGTAATAGTCCATCTCGAGGTCGCAGTCGCAGTCGCTATCGCAGTAGAAGTTGGAGATGGAGTTGAACTCAAAGTTAGGCGGCATTAAATAGCCTCTAATTAAATAGCATTTCCGCTCCCGCTCTTTGAAAATAATACGTATTTGAAGCAATAGGTGTGGCCTAGATGGGAACGGCCAACTCTCGGAATCTCCAGCTAGCAGCTAGGGCTCTGAATTTGGACCAAGTAATATTTGGCATGCGATTTGCGCGTTTAATTTGGCTCAACAAACTTCCATTGCAAGAAACCCGCTCATCAAATTGGAGCTTTAATCGGTGGACACACAATTAGAGTTATAGTTATTATGGACGACAAAATTTCCCAGATTTGTTTATAATGCGATGTGAAAAGGTTAAAAGTTGACATTTTGCAACAATAAATTTCTAAGCCCTAATTATAAACATAATGCGATAGCTTTCGCTGGAAAACTGTAAGAGTGGTGAAATTTTAGTTCTCCGATAACTTTAGGAGATCTCCTTTGGGATATTCTTGAGAGCAAGAAGAGGAGAATACAATCTTCTGCTTGTAGAAGAAGAAGAAGAGGAAGATGTAGCCAAATTAAAGCCTCGCCGCGTCTGCTGCTGTTGTGCTGATGAAGCTGCAATTATCCTCAATGATGATGGCGAATTCCATTCGCAGCTGCGATCGATGGAGCGTCGCGACAAGGATGCCGCCCCGCCTCCCTCTGCACCAGTTACGCCCTGCCACTAACCCCTTCCCTGTGTGACCGCCTTGCGCCCACGTGCAGTGCCAAAAGTCGAGCAAACAATGACGAGCAGCTGGCAAAGTATTTGTTGTTCTCACTCGACGGCGGCGACCTCTGATATTTTTGTGTATTTTATTTATTTATTTTTGTTTCTGTTTTTTTTTGTTGCCAAAAACTGGGCCGATTCGGGGTTTCTTTTAGTTAAATATTTGGCTTTTTGTTTCAAGAATTGTTCAGTTTATTGTTTGCGTTGCGTTTGCGACCCAAGCGACTATCTCATATTAAATGTATATGGCCAAGTTTTGTTTTTATTTTCTTGTTTTTAATTTTCTTCAGTTGTGTGTGCCATAAAAAATGTTTAGTTCGGCGTCTTCGTCTCCGTTTGGACCCTTTCCCTGTTTATTTTTTTATTTTTTTATTATACTCCAAATTCCGATTTGCGTTTTTTTTTCTTTCTTTCTGGAGGTAGCTTGGACTTTTTATTGTCTTCACAACCACTGATTGGCTTCAATATGAAAAAAGAAGTAACCCGAGCACAGCTCTTGTATATATATATATATATATATATTTATATATATATATATGTGTGTGTGTGTGTGAGTGTGTGTACACCGAATTTAGTTTTTTTTTTTCGTTTTTTTTTTGTGACCGCCGCCGCTTTTATGATTATTGAGCGCCGCGCACTTTGTCTACCCTTATAATCCAGCCCTGTATAGTGGAGCATCTATCTCTTTCTCAAAACTTTAGATGTATATCTGAGGCTCAATCAGATTTTGGCTTTTTTTTATTGTTATTATTTTTTGTATTTTTGCGTGAGCCAATTATGCGTTTTGTATTTCTTCGGCTGTCTTGTGTCTGCGTCGTGTGTTTTGTGTTTTGTGTCTTGTGTCTTGTGTCTGTGGTTTATATTTGGCTTCGAGGGCTGCGAGAGACGCAACTGATTTTCTTTCATTGTAATTAAGGAAACGTGACTTTTTTCAGATTTCATCGCAAACAGAATTGGCGTTGTTATTTCCAAATTGTTGTTGCTTTTTTTGTTGGTAGTTGTAGCCTTTAATTTTGTTCATCATTCGCATTTTTCGGTTTCTGTTGTGTTTGATGGGATATGATTTTATTTGATTTGATTTGATTTGCGGAAATGCCTACGAAATCAAGTCTACATTCAGTAATTGCTAGTAAGTAGTTAAACTCAAGTTTTGCGGCTTAACAACAAACTCAGGAAATACACAAAAAAAAAAAATAAAAAAATATATATATGGGAAAAAGATCTTAAAAGGTGACACTACTGAAAACTCTTTAGATAATTAATGAGCAATGTTTATTTTCTTATTTTTTATAGATATGTTACTGGTATTTTTATATATGGTTCTTGTTGGTTTTGCGTTGAGTTGAAACTCGTGTTATTAAATTGCTTGGGAAGTTTTTGAAATCATGGCACAATTTTTAGTTGTCTGTTTGTTGTTGCTTTTGTGTTCATGGGCTGTTTTCTGCCTATTTTGTATTTTGTATTTTGTAGTGAGAGGCGAGAGACAAGAGAGGTCACATTTGATAGTCCGAACAAAATCTTGTCGACGTTTCGACGTCGCGCATGTAGATATATGTATATATGTGTGTGTTAGAGTGTATCTGTGAAAGAAGAAAAAATGGGTGATAGAAAGACTGAGACAGGCTGAGACCGAGACTGAGACTGAGACTGAGGCTGAGACTGAGTTTGAGAGCTGCCGACCAACAACAGCGAACAAAATGCCTTCGTTAAGCGCTAGAAACGATTTTAGGCCCCATTTCGAGTTGTTGTTGCTATTGTTGTTGTTGTTGTTATTGCTGTTGTTTTTGTTGCAGTTGTTTCTTTTTGGTTGCCCATTTGTTTTGTGAGCGGGAAAAAATGTTATAAAAATGTAATTACCCGATGATGAATGGATTAACTACAAAAGAGTGAGAAGCCTGCATTGCTTCGGGTGCGGATGGTAACGGGGCAATCGGTGGCATGGGGGATGCTCGATGGTGTGGATAGGGGGGTGGGGAGGGGCAGAACGTGGTTGGAAACAATTTGGAATTTGACTGCTTACGAAAAACTAAAAACAAAACAAAAAAACAGTTAACAAGGAGGAAGTGGCGCCGACAAAGACATCGAAGTTGATATACTCTTAACTAGAGAGAGTATTTCCTGTAACTGTATTTCTTGCTAATGACTTATCGATAAGTGTTGAGTAATCGAATGGGCTGTTAATAGCTACTAAATAAGCAACTTTAATATTTTATGTGCTCGTTGCAATGTGATTACATTTTTAATATGAGCGGTATTGAAGACAATCGATAATCAGCAGGGTGATCGGCTATCGAGTCTATCCCAACTTTCGACTGATAGTTTTGCTTTTACCCTTTTTATACCCTGATCCCATTAAAAATGGGAAAAAAGGGTATAATGGTTTTGTGCAAATGTATGTAACAGGCAGAAGGAAGCATCTCCGACCCCATAAAGTATATATATTCTTGATCAGGATCAATAGCCGAGTCGATCTAGCCCTGTCCGTCTGTCTGTCCGTCTGTCCGTCTGTCCGTCTGTCCGTCTGTATGAACACGCGGATCTCAGAGACTATAAGAGCTAGAGACTTCAAATTTGGAATATAAGATCTCGTATACCAGGCGCAGATCAAGTTCGCGTTATTTTTTCGATAACTGCCTCAGTTTCTGAATTATCGATACATTTAGATTTCCGATAGCAGTAAATTCCACATATCTCTCACAATTTAATGGATACAGTCACCAATTTTGGTTGGTAGGTTGTTGGCGAGGTCCTTGAAAGATCGGCATGTGCCACGCCCACCTCCGACGCCCCCATCACCCCCGCCCCTAAAATTTTCAAATGGCTATATCTTCCGCAGTTTTTGAGTAGGGAACGTCAAATTTGGTAGGTATATTACTGGTAGTCACCTTTAACAACCGATAACAAATTTGTGGTGCCACGCCCACACCTGCGCCTATAATCGACAATTCCGATTGTAAATCGATAACTCCGTATATCTCCGAACATTTTAAAGATAGAGTAACCAAACTTTAAAGCTAATTTGCTGGTAACCTCCTCCAAAGATTGGCATACCAATTTTTGGACCACGCCCATATCCGCCGCCCCCAGGAACTTCGGCCCTAGAAATTTAAAATGCGCATATCTGCCGTAATTTGCAAGCTAGAGTCGCAAAATTTTGCAGGTATGTTACTGGTAACTCCCCCAAAGATCGAAAAAAAAATTGGATGGCCACGCCCACTCCAACTACCTAAACCGATACACCTGTTGGTGTAAATCGATAAACCCATATATCTCGCGCAATTTGAAAACTTAAGTCACCAAATTTTAAAGGTGTATTGCTAGTAACACCCTTCATAAATGTGGAAAAAAAATTTTGGACCACGCCCACTCCCGCCCACAAAAAACGATAAATGCCTCTATCTCCCGCAATTCAAGAGCTAGAGTTACCAAACTTAGAAGGTATATTACTAATATCGGGCCACGCCCACTCCAGCCCACAAAACCGATAAACCTATAATGCATTTAACGCTGGGTCAGGGTATATGGTAGTCGAGCTCACTCGACTACAGCGTTCTTACTTGTTATACCCTGATCCCATTAAAAATGGGAAAAAAGGGTATAATGGTTTTGTGCAAATGTATGTAACAGGCAGAAGGAAGCATCTCCGACCCCATAAAGTATATATATTCTTGATCAGGATCAATAGCCGAGTCGATCTAGCCCTGTCCGTCTGTCTGTCCGTCTGTCCGTCTGTCCGTCTGTCCGTCTGTATGAACACGCGGATCTCAGAGACTATAAGAGCTAGAGACTTCAAATTTGGAATATAAGATCTCGTATACCAGGCGCAGATCAAGTTCGCGTTATTTTTTCGATAACTGCCTCAGTTTCTGAATTATCGATACATTTAGATTTCTGATAGCAGTAAATTCCACATATCTCTCACAATTTAATGGATACAGTCACCAATTTTGGTTGGTAGGTTGTTGGCGAGGTCCTTGAAAGATCGGCATGTGCCACGCCCACCTCCGACGCCCCCATCACCCCCGCCCCTAAAATTTTCAAATGGCTATATCTTCCGCAGTTTTTGAGTAGGGAACGTCAAATTTGGTAGGTATATTACTGGTAGTCACCTTTAACAACCGATAACAAATTTGTGGTGCCACGCCCACACCTGCGCCTATAATCGACAATTCCGATTGTAAATCGATAACTCCGTATATCTCCGAACATTTTAAAGATAGAGTAACCAAACTTTAAAGCTAATTTGCTGGTAACCTCCTCCAAAGATTGGCATACCAATTTTTGGACCACGCCCATATCCGCCGCCCCCAGGAACTTCGGCCCTAGAAATTTAAAATGCGCATATCTGCCGTAATTTGCAAGCTAGAGTCGCAAAATTTTGCAGGTATGTTACTGGTAACTCCCCCAAAGATCGAAAAAAAAATTGGATGGCCACGCCCACTCCAACTACCTAAACCGATACACCTGTTGGTGTAAATCGATAAACCCATATATCTCGCGCAATTTGAAAACTTAAGTCACCAAATTTTAAAGGTGTATTGCTAGTAACACCCTTCATAAATGTGGAAAAAAAATTTTGGACCACGCCCACTCCCGCCCACAAAAAACGATAAATGCCTCTATCTCCCGCAATTCAAGAGCTAGAGTTACCAAACTTAGAAGGTATATTACTAATATCGGGGCCACGCCCACTCCAGCCCACAAAACCGATAAACCTATAATGCATTTAACGCTGGGTCAGGGTATATGGTAGTCGAGCTCACTCGACTACAGCGTTCTTACTTGTTCTTAACAGATGTTTAATGGGAAGTCCTTTCTCTTATGTTCTTGAGAAATTTTATACCGTAACCAAAATTGTGAATAAACAGCTTGGCCTCCACCGTTAGAAAGAGTATGCGCGTAACAAGCTGTGCACAACTGGGAATGTGTGTGTGCTTGTGTGTGTGTCTAAGAGGCAAGCAGCAAGCGGCAAGTAGCCGAAACGACAGCCGCCTCAATTCCCTACGGATGTCGATGTGTCTTGAGTGATCGGACTGAAAACTTGTTGTTGTTGTTTTTTTTCCGTCTTGGAGACTGACTGGGGGTAATTGATGCATGAGATTAGTTTTGGGTTTTCAAGTACGTTGAATATCCATAAGTGAGGCTCGATTGTGGCTGTGTCTTGGCCAGAGAAAATGGGTCAAACAATAGATGGATGGATAAATGCTCGTATGCTATATATGTATATATAAAGTAGATAAGTAGTCAGTCGCTGGCTAATGACTCACCTTGAGTATACACCTGCCCACCGGCTCGTTCTCGGCAACGGACACATTGTAGAAGCTCTGATCAAAGATCGGCTCGTTATCGTTGACATCGTGTATGGTGACCAGAACGGTGGCCGTTGAACTAAGCGGCGGTTGTCCGCCATCCCTGGCAATAACGGTTAATTGTGGCACCGGCTCCGTTTCGCAATCGATGTGCGACCGCGTCGTTATCAGGCCAGTCTGTGCATCGATTTGGAACCACTGTGCATGCGTATCAGGCGTATCCGCCAGTGCATAGCTCAATGCTGCATTTTTGCCCTCATCGCGATCTCGAGCCTGAACCTGAAGCACCGAGGTGCCCGGATCGGCCACCTCCATGACATTCGCATGATAGACATCCTGCTCGAATTCGGGTGCATTATCATTGACGTCGGTGACCCGTAAGAAGATCGATTTGGATGCGTGCAGTGGTGGGGTGCCCTTGTCCGTGGCAATTACGCTCAGTGTATAATTGGAGGTCGCTTCCCGATCCAATGGCAGATTAACTATAACCAAATATATGCTATTATCGCGGGTGGTCAGCGCAAAATGTCCATCGCCACCGTTCAAAGAGACATTAACATTGGCGTATTCAGTCTTTGAGTCCGGATCGTGCACAGAAATGCGTGCAACAAATTCACCGGGTTGCGCTGATTCCGAAATCTTGGGAGAGGCGTCCTCACTCAAGAATATCACATTTATCGTCGGCTGATTATCATTCACGTCCGTCACGCGTATGGAGACAAATGCAGTCGTCTCCAACGGCTGCTCACCATGATCCTTGGCCACAACAACAAGTTCATGCAGTTCCTTGGTCTCAAAGTCTAACGGTTTATTAATGTAAACGGCTCCTGTGCGCGCATCGATGCGAAACATTTGCTCCTTATCGCTCTGCCTGCGATTAATCGCATATTCCACGAGACCATTCTCATCGGCATCCGTATCCGAGGCATAAACTTGCAACACGCTGCTGCCCACTGTGGCATTCTCTGGCACTGTGGCAAAATAGCGACTCTGATTGAATATGGGCTGGTTGTCATTCACATCCTGTATGGTTATGTTGACCGTCATCAGTCCACGCAGTGGCGGAGTGCCCCCATCGAGTGCCTCTATGAGCAAACTGTATGCCGGCGTTGTCTCCCGATCAAGAAATCCACTAATCTGGAGATCGAGATAGAGCACTCCGTCGCGTTCCCGATGCGAGGAGAGCCGGAAAGCATCGTTCACATTGCCCGAGACAATATTGTAGCGCTGCGTATTGTACGGCTCCAGGTCGAGATCTCGAGCCGGCAACAGAGTACGCTTCACCTCCCGCGGCGTATTCTCCGGGAACTCAATGTGCATCGCTGGCTGTGGAAATGTCGGCGCATTATCGTTCTCATCGCGGACCGTGACAACGACACGGACATTCAAGCCACTGAGGGGTATCGCCACCAGACTGTAGGATGCACGCGTCTCCCTATCCAAGCGGACCTTGGTGCGTATCTCACCCGTGGTGCGATCAATGGCAAGATCGGTCTCAACGCCCGCCTCGGCAACTATAATGTAGGGCGGTCCACTGTCAATGCTATCGAAATCACCGATATACCCAATCTGATGATCAATGGGCACACCCTCGAAAACCTCGAGACGTCGCTCCCGCTCCTTGTCCGATGCCGCGCCCGCCGCTGCCAGGCTGATCAGACTGCAGGAGACTAGGAGGACTAGCAGCCAGGGCAGCTGAGAGGAGCGGCAGCTGTTTAAATTGGACTGGGAATTGGACGGGGAATTGAAATTGGAATTGGCGTTGGCGGGTAATGTTGACCTTGAGCTGTGGTTGTTGTTGTTGTTGGATCGTCTGGAGCGTCGCCGGCATCTGTGAAACATTGTGTAATCTTTTTGGGGCGTCCGGGGCGTGGCCTGCCGCCTGCTTGTTTCACTGCGGTCCTTGTTGCTGTTGTGGTTGCTGTTGTTGTTGTTCACAGAACTCAAACGCGAACTCGAGCTGGCAGTTGTTGTTCTCGAATGCATCGCGTTGGGTTTTTTAAATTATTGTTGTTATTTGTGATTCTCTTTTTTTGGGTTCTCCCTCCTCGTTATTTGTTGCTGTTGCGTGCTAAAAAACCCAACATGTCGTTACTCGTGTATCGTCGACTGCGAATGCCCTACGCTACATCCAGCTGTAGGCGCCATATTCTGCTGCAAGTGAAAAGAGGAGGAAAGGGTCAAAATTAGATTCTGTTACTTTAATTATTTCAAGCTATACATTATACAAATAATTTACTTTCTAATTCCACTTCTAACTTTATTACTCTTTAAAAATATAACAGATTTTGTTTATATGATAAGAAAATAATAGAAAGAAATACTAAAATCGCCTAATAAGTAAAAAGAGTGGCAACCAGCAAAAATTTATATTCCTCATCATTAAAAATCCAACTTAACCTTAAGTGATATTTTGAGGCAATAAAATATAACAAATAAAAAATTTACAAAGACAGAACTGAACTAAATTGAGAGGTTTTCTTTTTTATATATTCTGAAAAAGAAGTTGTTACCACAAAATTAAAATCAAATATCTGTTGGCTAGAACTAACTGCTAGAATTCGAACAGTGTGACAGCTGCTAATATGGACAAATGGCCGACTATAAACGGAACTACAAACGTGACCAAATAATCCGCTGCCCACGCGATTGGAGACACATGTTGTAGATGTTAGCTGAATGTTCATGTTCGTTGCCGATGACGAGGCGGCGGCGAGGAAGTGTGAGGAGATGAGGGGGTGAGAATGCTTGATAGATGGCAACTAATAGACTGATAACTGCACTAACGCGCTTAACAGACTGATGAAGCTCATCACGTTGATGGCCGAGAGCGGCTTACGCATTGTCCAAGCATCCACAAGATACATTTGAAATTCAAACGAGGAAATGCCGAAAGGCCAAGACAGAGAACCAAAGTCGTTGCTGTCGATGTTCTTGAACGAAATGAAGACAAAAGAAGCTCCAACCAGGCAACCAAACAAAACCAAGAAAACTACCTGCGTGCCTGAGAGGTTCAAAGGCTAAAAGGGTCTACTGAGACCCGTGTTCTATGTCTGTCTGCAGACTCTTTGCTCGGCTGAAATATTAATGTTATATACTGAAAAGAGACACACACACATATATGTATATACACACACAAATACACACACACACACAGTGAACATTTAGAAATCGAACAAATCAAATACTGAAATTGTAGTTTTTATTGTGTTGAATTGGACTGGGCATAGTTTGTGATCAGACAGAGAATCGAAGAGAGATAGACTGATTGAGTGATTGAGTGAGAGAGAGTTTCAGCTGCGCAGGGCTGAACGGCAAATTCGTGGTCAACAATTTAGTTAACAAGACCATGACTAACACTTTTCATATTCGGTAAATTCGAGTGACCCCAAACACAAAAATAACCACAACAACTACTCGCTGTTCGACGATTGCTGCAATTTTCAAGATTTTTCCCTCTCGATAAGCAAAAAAAAAAAGGAAAAAAAAAGAAATTGAAAAAAATGGAAAACAGAAATAAAATAAAAGCAGTAAAAATGGCTAAGGGCTCACATTGCTGCACTTGCATATACCCTCTACTTAAGTAATATAAATTTTGTAAAAAACCTGGACAAATGTAAGCTGAGCACATAAAAGTAATTCGTTTATTATTTTTAAATTGCATGATTTGAGTGATATCCCTAGAAATTAAGTCAAAGTCAGTCAGTATATATCTGAGGATATTGTAAAGATTTCGAAATGACCATATATGTATACATTTATGTTTATATTATTCATATACATGCCCCAATAAATAAATATCTACAGGGTATAATTATGATTATTTGTTTGTGTCAGCAACGCAACTGGGGGAAATGACCCATAAAGAAATTTGTTATTTTCACATCGTATACAAAATGGGTTCGTGATGTTCCTCGCAGATAGATCGCTGATCGTATCTTGTTGTTGCCTAAAATAAAAAAAATGCCGGCTCATCGACAGATGAGCACAGGATCAGAATGAAAACAAAGCGCCAACAATTAAAAGTGAATTAATGACTATGTAAGCTACATCTACATTGTGGAACGGCTCAGATAGAATGACAGAGAGACTGTGGGAGAGGGCAACGAAAAGAGATAGATAGACAGAGAGAGAGAGAGAGAGAGAGAGATGGATTCAGTTGTGCAACACTGAACACATTGAGTTCAGGAAGTTGGACTGCGTGTCCATCAGGCCTCTAATAGCTTAACAATGATAGTCAGTACTCTCCTAGAATCGGCGCCATGACATGAGATATAATTTAATAAACCGCAAGAGATGCAGAAAAAAAAAACAAATCAAGGAAGCAAGGCTATCTTAGTTACACCGAAGATTTCATACCCTTGATTATCGTTATAAATTGGCAACCATTTAAATTTTAGTCTGCAGTTTAAAATATTATAATTATTTAGTTTTTCTATTTTACTACCGATTGTGAACTGAATATTCCATATTTCAGTAGCTATATCGGTAAAGAAAGGGTCAAAAATTTGTCTACGCCTCACATTTTACTATCCTTCAGATCGATTGCTTGATTTTAATAGTTATATCTTGTTAGATTATTCAAAATTTCTTAAAAAACATAAAACTACTTCTTCGAACGATTGTTCCTATATAATAAAAAAATAAGAATATATATATTAATATATATATACTTTCTGTTGTCGGAGATATTTCCCTCAATGCCAATTAGACGACTAAATTATGATACCCTCTAGAAGGGTATGAGCAGCAACATTAGACATGAACCTCCGGCTCTGGCTGGGACCCAACTTGACACATGATGGGACCGCCATACGCAAATTACCTCTGGGAGTTTGGCACTTGGATACTTAGCTGCTGCTGCTGTTTGCTGCTTGAGTTGCGGCTACTGCGGAAATGTCAGTTTGATTTGCGCTTGTCAAAAGTTAAGATGAACTTCTAATACCCAAACACATAGGAAAGTGCAACGAGCGAGGCTCCAACTGGAGCCGCTGACTCTTGTTTAGAAGTGTACCTACACTCAGAAAAAATATGTGCACTACCAGCATCATAGAAATAACTAACAATATTACATTTCTTTTGCACAATTTTGCATTCTACATTTTCGTCCATAAAATTTCTTCTTTTTTTCGAGTGTAGTTGCGTGTGTGGTTCCCTGACACCCTGTTGGAGTGCTTGATGCGGATTTTTGCCTGTGCTCCCGGTCTCTCATATCTCTTTCATATTAACAATTATTACTTTTCCTGGGAGTGAATTATGTTGTGTTTTTTTTTTTTTGATTTTTTGTTTTTTAACGATCTTTTGCGCGCTCGTAAAACAACGAACCGGTCCAAGTTGTGCTCGGCTCGGAGTCCGCTGATCACAGAGCTGGGCGTTAATAAAATCTACTTAATGGCAAATAAAAGTTACCACAAATACTATCTGGCCATAGCTCCATCCGCGTGGTATATACTACTGCGATGTAGAATGTATTCCATACAAAACAATAACGAAAAGCGCATAAAGTTTACGGCTCAACTAATTAACTACGAAAAACGAGGAAAACGAGGACCGAGGAAAACGCCGACTCCAGATTCCCTTGACTCTCGACTCTGGAGACTGGACACTCATCTCAGTTTGCCTTGCTATCAAATACATAAAACATCAACAAGTAGACGCTGATCGCTCAGGCGAGCAATTGGAGCAGAAAAGGAGCTGAGCTCTCAGTAGAAGCGCCTGTTTATCGCCGGACAGGAAAAGATACGGCCAATGTTTAACATGATGTGCCCTACACGTGTGGGATGTTCCTATAGTTTATTTTATTTATTTTTGAAGGTCGATGCAAAAATACTCAAATAGGCTACAGGAAATATGTAGACTTACATCATTAATCCCAGACTTGGAATATTTTTACTTCACAACATTTTGCTAGAGTATTAAAAAAATAACTACATTAAATTATAGTTTATTGGTAAGGTAACGAGCCAGAAAATCAACATGTTGTACAATTATTATTGCTCTCGTTGTTGTTGTTGTTGTCGTTGTTGCTGTGGTGTGTTCATGATTTAACTTCAAATTATGCAAAATCGTTGTCTAAAACCGGCGGCTAAGTAGGTGGTAAGTAGCGCTTTAGAGCGTGTTTAACTAAATGTTAAGTAATTTATGAAATGTGAGAGATGAAGCCTGCTACTCGAGATGTGGGGGAACTGAACAGAAAAGAACAGATCAGAACAGGACAGATCGGAGCAAAGCAGAGATGAGCAGAGCAGGGGGTACAGTGAGTTGTGGGCAGCGGCTATAAGTTATTTCTAATGGCTTTCTAATTGCCTTACACGAGGTGTGGAGACAGAGCTCGAGCTGTGGACTTGTGGCAGCTATAAGCAATAACAGTTTAATTGTCTGCATATTAATTGGGCTAATTAAAATGCAAATCTGCACCTTGTTGTGTGTCTGCGACAGAGCTGAATCAAGCGGACCGAGTCTGGCCAGTTGGAACTGGGAAAGCGTGAAGTTCGCATGCGATTTTCTGCTGGAAAAAGTGCGAAAATGCAAGTGAACGCCAACGCTAACACACAACAACAACAACAACAACAATAACAGTAACAATAACAATAAAACACCTCTGCCTGACCAGCAGAGCACGAAACTGTTTTCCATTTTCATTTCGATTTTCACTTTAGGTTTTCGCTTTCGAGCGCAAGTTGTTTGTAAATTGTTAATAGTAAATAGTAAGTAATGGTTGTCTTGTTTTTAAGTATGCCTAAATCATTAGTGATTTATTATACTTATCATTTGATTTATTGCCGATACTTATCTAGGCGGCAATAAATAATGAAAGAGTTATTTGATCATTACTTTTGTTCATTTGGCATTGCTTTTAGAAACTGATTGCAGTATTTCTTTAAACAGTCGAAGATATCAAGTCTATTAATTGTCATTTAATATAATGTTCGATAAATGTTGATTAATATAATCAATAATTAGTATCTCAACTGAGAGTTGTTAGCCAAGCAAAGAAGACGTACAAGTTTCCCCTAATAAATTCTAGATTCACGCCAAAAATGCAGGAATTTGTCAATTCAGTTCCCAGAGTTTTCCGAACAGGTTGGTCGACTTGATCTATTTGACTCACATCATAATTAAGTGTCATTGATTAGCGGCATTTATTATATTATTTATCATATCTTATCGGGAACACAGCGTCCGTCAAGAACGTCACGTCAATTGCAGTAATTGCCAAAGTGTAAGAAAAATATGAAATAAATCTCACACAGATTGCAAACTCGAAGAAGAACTCGAATTCGAACTCGAACTCGAATGCGAACCGAAACTGAACCTGAACCTGATACTGATACTGTGAACTGGATACAGAATCCGAATGGGTTGTCATTGCTGCGTCTCTTCTAATCTTGAGTGGTGCTGCGGCGGCTGCTGCTGCTGCGGCTGCTGCTGGTGGTGCACCTGCTCCACAGTCTGAGGTTTGGTGTGTTTCCATTGCTGCGGTTTATGATGCTGCGCCCCTTTCGCGTTTTGTTTATATGGGATATTAATAGATTTGCGCGAAGCGGAAGCTTCCATAGATGAATGCAAAAAAATGTTGTCTTGCAGCCAAAAGCATTTAGCAATTATTGTCATGGTCTATGTGTATGTGTGTGTGTGTGTGTGTGTGTGTGTGTCTTTGTGTGTATGTTTTGGCCATTGTTTGGCATGATTTTTATGACCCGCTGCCGGTCATAAAACTGCGAAAATCTGTTAACTGATGATTAGTCCAAACGAGAAGCTAATCCCGACAAGCGTTCGTTAACCCGAGCTACGCCGCCAGCTGCCATAAAAAAAAAAACCAATACGAATATTTTTCCAATCGAAATGTTTAAAATTTGTAACGTTTCGTTATATATCTATTACAGTCAGAAGTGTGCTGGGATCTCTATTAAACCCCCCATTAAAACAATCAAATGTTGCTTGATCGAGACTTGATCGATGACAAATGTAAGAGTCGAAAAACTTTGCATCGCCATCGAAGACACCAAATATACTTGTTATATAAGGTTTACGATCACTGTTCTTGTTCTTTTTGTTGTTGTTGTTGTTGTTATTATGGCCCTGGCCTAATCTAGACTTAATTTGATATCTCTCTTTCCCAGTCTTTTCAGCGTGCAATATATACATACATACACACAGATATTTATTATATGTAAGGGGCTGCACATGTGATCATAAAACTAAATTCCAAACTGTGAGCTTCATCATAAAGAACTAGGAAATCTCGACTAAGAGATATCTTCTACCAGTTTTATTTAATTTATGTTATTTATAGTTAACTTGAGTTCGTTAGGTAGCACATCATATAAGAACGCACTGTGCTTGAGACTCTCTCTAATAAAGCCCTTAGTTCAGTTGTTTCGTGTTCCCGATTATTTATATCTTTTTGAAAATAAACATTAATTTGTGCAGGTTTTTTTTTATTTTTTATTTTTTGCGCCCTGCACTTGAATGTGATTATTTATTTCTTGATTGTCGAAAATAACCCAGGTTTTTTTTTTTGCTAGTTCGTTGCGTACATCTTTGATTATGATTATGACATTAGAAGCAAAAAAGAAGATTGCTATCTTTTTCTATCTTTTAAATGTGCACAATTTTATGATACCAATTTCATTTAATCCATTCTGCTGGTGATGTGCACATTTGCAGTGACTATCAATTAGAGCTGCACTGAAATGAAGATTGAGTTTTATTATTTTAATGCGAGTAGAAAATACCTACATATATATCATATGAATATGTACATATGTATGTATGTGTATATTCGTAGTTAGTCTGGAGGAGCTGACACCTGGCAGCAGCACAATTCACAATTCGCAATTCGCATAACCATAATCCCCCCAACCCCTCTCTGATCTACTCGACGTGGATTGTGGTTGATTGTGGATGAAGACACTTGCACAAAACGATGAACATATTCTAAAGTTAATCACAGGCTAGCACATTCGTATGTCGGCGATGCCAACTCGCGTGAGGCACAAGGAAGAAATTAGCGCCAGCGCTGCTAAAGGCAGCGGCCAGCTTAGCGGGTGTTTCTTAATACCTGCTTGGAGGAGCAGGTGCCAGCCAGCCAGCCAGCCAGTCAGCCAGTCAGCTAGCCAACCAGTCAGCCCGTCAGTCAGTCAGTCATTCAGTCAGTCAGTTCCTCATCTGTGGAACATAGAAAATAAAGAACCGGGAGTGTTGTGTGGGGACAAGTGTGTGCCTTTTTCAACAAAGCAACGTAATTTTCTTTGGCATGGCGCACGAAGCACGAAGTGTGTGTGGTCCACTGGCAAAAAGAAGGGCAGCTGATGCCACTTGTGCGTCTCTGTGTGTGTCTGTGTGTGTGTGTGTGTGTGTGCAGAAAACGATTAAAGCGTAACTTTAGTTTGTGTATATTGCTAATCATTGCTGCAATTAGACGTGAGCAGCAAACGGCACGAACGACTTTAGCAATTTAAAGCGCATTAAATTGCGTTTTGTAAGTTTGTTGCCTAAGTCTTTCGTCTTGTCGCTGCTGCTGCTGTTGCTGCTGCTGCCGCTGCTGCGGCGCCGCATACATCACACAAGAAAAACACCCTCACCTGGCGACAGCCAGACGCACCAGTGCATAAAGATTAAAGGAAAATGCAGCCATTAGGTTTTCTGCTGATAGGGCATAAATAATATGCAGAGCAGTCGACTGAAGTATTTTTCTTGTTTTTTTTTTTTTT
Source organism: Drosophila kambysellisi (assembly GCA_035042185.1). NCBI lineage: Eukaryota > Metazoa > Arthropoda > Insecta > Diptera > Drosophilidae > Drosophila > Drosophila kambysellisi. The sequence goes on along the minus strand of JAWNLS010000945.1, from coordinate 808,810 downwards.
TGTATGAAATGAAAATGGGAAATGAAAATTATATTTTGTTTGCTTTTGCTTTTGCTTTGGCCGCCGCTTGCCGGGTGCCGCTATGTTGCCTTTGGTCGTTTGCCGACAGTGTGTGTGTGTTTGTGTGTGTGTGTGTGTGTGTTTGTATTGGAAGGAAGTGTAAATTGAGGGTCATAAAAAGAAGTCGCTCTTAACAGCAGCAATTGACCCATTGTTGGCCCAAATGTTTTTCCTAGTCATTTTCAGCTTGTATCTCTCTCGCCTAATGTCAAGCTATTTTGGCTTTTAGCAGCAACTTGAAAATTGGTTTATAAGTGCCTACACACACCTCACACTAACACACAACACACGCACACACACAAACACACAACACACGCACACACACAAACACACGCACACACACACACAAACACACGCACACAACTGCCTGGCAGCTTATATTAATTTCATGTAATTTTAAAAAGAAAATTTAATGCACTTTTTAATGGACATTAACGTTAAGAAATCCGAGCACGACAGCAGCACAAACACTTCCTGAGTCTTTTTTCTTTTCTTTATTTTTTTTATTTTATTTTTTATGACGCCTCAAAAACTCTATATACCATAAAGTGAACCACAAAAAGAAGGAAAGAAAACAACAAAAAACAGAAATGCCTTCAGGCAAACTGTGAGTTTTTCCAGGTATTTTGCGCGTTTGGCGACAGTTTTGCGCAGTCAACTCACGTATCGCCCGATAGATAACGATAAGTCACAGTTCGAAGAGATTAAGTACCGATATTTGTTACCTGTGTGTGTGTGTTAGTGCGTGTGTAAAACAGGTAGAAATACTTCAATTCAAATTCAATAGCCCAAAAAATCTCTCGCATCGAATGTGTTTGTGTTTTTCACATTTTCCCAACAAAGCCGTTTGCCGAAGGCGAATGATGAAAAGACGAGCAGTAGGTAAACGTACAACAAGAACAAGAAGAAGAGTGTGTGTGCGTGTGTGTATGTGTGTGTGTGAGTGCGTGTGTAAGTGTGTGTGTGTGAGTGTGTTTTTTCTGCCTTTTCATTTTGTGTACATTATCTACGGCCATTTGGGCTCTCTTCTGTCCATTTAACGAATCAAATTCGATTACCAATTTGACTATTTCAAGTTGTTTTCACTGCTGCCGCGTTTGTTGTTGTTGTTGTTGTTGTTTGGTTTGTTGGTTGTTGCTACCTTTTACCTTATTGTACAGCTAATTGGGCTGCGCAACTTTCGCGTTTTAGCCAGGCCACTACAAAACGCACATTGAATAAACATTCATGCTCAACTTTGAGTACCTTTGAGTGCTTTTTCGCTGTTTTCTCAACTTTTCCTTCTTAACAAAAATAAACAAATTCGCTTTAGCAATTTTTGGGTATCTTGACACACTTTCTGAGATGTGTTGGTCTAGTTATTAATTATTATTATTATGTGCAACCCAGTTTGTTGGCTTATTACAAGGCGCTACTGTTCTTATTTATTATTTATCCGTATTATTTGTATTTTTGTATTTTTGCTTACATTTTGTGGCTAAATGCTGTCAATATTTTTCACCAAAGGCGCAAACAACAAAACTTGCTGCCTGCCACTGCCACCAAATGCGATGTTGAGTCGATTTGTTGTTGTTGTTGTTGTTGTAGCTGCTGCTGCTGCTGGCCACACGGCCAAAGCGAGCCAAAAGAACTAGTTTGACTTGTTGAACAATATTTCTTTTCGCCTTTTTCTGGTTTATTTCTTATATTTTTGTTGTTGCTGTATTTTTTTTTTTCTTTTGATTATATATTTTTGGTGTGTGTATTTTGTTGTTGTCGTTGTAGGGTGGACACACATACACACACACAAACACACGCGCTGACACTCGCACACATACACAAACACACACCGGGCTACAGACAGAGAGCGAGAGAGACAGACAGATATTGGGAAATTCTTGCAATTTAATTAAAATGCAAATATTGCGATATTCTTGAAAATCGTCATCGATTGACTTTTCGATTGACACTCTTCGCAGTTGTCTCAAACTCAGTCAAACTTGGACTTGAACTCAGATTCCGTTTCTTATAAATATATATTTATATATTTTTTACATTTTTGCTGCACGGCGAAGCGACGAAAAGCGCTACGACGACGGCGACGACGGCGACGACGACGGCGATGGCGACGGCAACGGCGATGAAGATCGCAACGAGCGCGACGAAAAAACGAGGCGACAACGAGAACGGCAAGGGACGCAGAACGCAGAGGGGAGAGTGCAGAGTGGGGCAAGAGACGAGAGACGCCTTCTGCTTTTTGTTGTTGTTGTTTAGAATTTTTCTTTATCTTGTATTTTCTTTTTGTGATTTTGTTGAATGCAGCAATTGTTGTTTACTTGCAGATTCAACAAAATTGTGTTGCACTTGTCTACACTTTAGCACTTGTTATCGATAACGTCGTTATCGATTTCTGATTGGAATTCTTTGATTCTGTTGTTGTTGTTGTTGCGACGCGACGACGGCGACAACAGCGACAAGAGTTGCGTTTAATCCGCTCGCTGCTAGTGCTCAATGTTTCGGCGACGAAAACAAACGACAGACTGAATTCGAGACTCCAAACGAGGCGCTCTCCAAAGCAGCAACAGCAGCAGCAGCAGCAAGCAGCGTCCAAGAGATGCCGCAAATGCCGCCAAACTCACCTGTGTGTGGTCAAGTGCATGTGGCAAGCTGTGGTGAGCTGCCGCCTGAGAGAGAGAGACAGCCAGAGCGAGCTATGCGTGTTTGCTGGTGTGTGTTGGTGTTGTTGTGTGTGGTGTGTGTGGTGTGTGGTGTGTTGGCGTGCAAGAAACTCAACAAAAGTGGTTTGGTCGGTTTCTTTGCCAGAGAGTGATAGAGAGAGAGAGAGAGAGAGAGAGACACTTACAGAGGGAGACAGAGAGCGCCCTCAGCATCTCTCAGCACGCGGTCTTCTTGGCCTGCATCATATGCCAATTGCATATGAATGCCAAAACGTAGACACTCAACTTCCCAAAAAGCAAGACAAGAATTTTAAAAAGTCCACTCCTCTCCCCACTTCTTCCTTCAGTGGACACCGATGACAGGTCCACAATTAGCCTCAAAAAGAGATTTACCAAGAGAGAGAGGAAGAGTGGGAGAGAGCGCAGCCATCTGCTGAGAGCACCCACACGCAATTGCGATAATCGTGCTCTCCTTCACTCTCTCGCTCTCTTTGGCTCTCTCAATAAAAGCATAAAAGTCTAGTCCAGCAATGCACCCAACGCCTCGCCAAGTGTGTGCTGCCCACAAAAAAACACACACACACACACAAGCACACACAGGCATGTAAATTAGCTACACACACACACACACACACACAAACTAAAAGAGCGAGATCGTTGGAGCATAAACCGGTTTGTTGTGCGCTCTCCGACAAATGCTCACCTGTATACAAGTTCACTCAATGTTGCTGTTGTTGTTGTTGCTGTTGCTGTTGTTGTTGGGTTATGTTTGCCGCCGAGTGGTGCAGTGGTGAAGTGGTGAAGTGGTTGTGTGGAGTGCGCTTTGGCGTTGAGTGTTTGGTATGCTGAGCATACCTCAACAGACCCTCCTGCTTATGCCCCACCCTACCTTGTCCCCTCAGTTGCCACGATGCTTCTGTTATTGTTTGTGGCTGCTACCAAAATTGGGAGCTGCTGCAGCAACAGCAACAACAGCAACAACAGCAACAACAACAACAATGCTGCGCATTAACAGTCACATTGTGTGTCTTACGCAACATGTGCGAATTTGGCGCCCCCCAAAAATAAAATAATGCAGCAACATTAGCAGTATTTGTGTGTGTGTGTGTGTATTGTGTGTGTTTGCCTACAGTTAGCTAGCGAGAAGCGACCCAACCCAACCCATCCCATCCCAGCTCAGCTACAAAGACCCAACTAACCAACTCTGCAAACTCTGGTTACTTTGGCCAAAAGGACCACCATAGATCCCATAGTGTAGATTCCGATTCCGCAGAATTCTCAAGCATTCGCCAATTCTGCAATTTGTCTGGGAATCGTACACGAAATGTGCGTGCCATCGTCAGTTGTTGTTGTTGTTGTTGTTGCTCTGTTGTTATTATACGCTCTTCCCCAAAAGGGGTATATATGGGGTATATTGGGTTACTTGCTTGCCCCATTGCGAATATTGGAATAGAGTTTTTTATCACACACAACTTTTTAGTTCCAGGCGTTTGTGAACAAAAGTGTTGAATGTAGTCATGATTAATGAAGATGACATCAAAAATATTTTTATCCAACCCCCTCTCTCTTATTCTGCTAGAACAACAATATAAATAACTCAGCTAATGGATCATCGGATTTATAACTCGATATTATAGCTCAAATGCTTACTGGAATAGGCATATAGTCTTTTATATTTAAAAGTGATCTTCTTGAAGGATTAGATCAACAAAAAAATATATATTTATTATAATTAATATAATAAATATTATTATATATATATATAATATATTTAAAACTGAAAAATATTTAATATTAAAAAAAAATTATAATAATAACTCTGTAAACTCCAAACTTAGATCCAACAAAAAATATATATTATTATAATTAATATAATAAATATTACTATATATATTTAGAAACTATTCAAAACTGAAAAATATTTAATATTAAAAAAAAAATTATAATAAGAACTCTGTAAACTCTAAGTTAAAGTCACATCATTTTTACTGTTTTAACTGAATTGTTTGTGTTTGTGCTGTGATTTTATTTTGGCTGTTTACAGTGTAACTTTTAGTCGTGCCTAACTTCAATGAATATTATGTGTTAGGATTTTATTTTATTTGCTTAGGTGGAATGCACCTTGGTGGCACAGGCTCTCAACTCTCAACTGAAAAATTTGTTAGTCGGCGTCGTTAGCGCGATTTGAGGTCGAGCATTTAAGCATTTGGACGGCCATTTGTGTTCTGTGCCGCATGTCAAAACTCTAAATGACGTCGCTTAGCTGTCAGCTTGCATTTGCACTTTGAAATGAATGAGTCGCACACAAAGCCAGGGCAACAACAACAACAGCTGCAACAACAACAGCAACAACAACAACAACGAGTGCGACACTTTGACAGCCACTTGAAAAGCACAGCGCAACATTCAGATTTATATGTACAAGTGTGTGTATATAGCATATATGCGACTTGTATATCTCAATGTGTGCCGACTGATCGGCGATCATTAATCGAAGCCACCACCACCCACACACTGAGTGTCAAAGCCAGAGCCCCCACTGCGGTGGAGTACACTCAGAAAAAAAGATGCCAACTAAAATATCAATTTATAACTGCAAGCTATATTTTTCAAATTTAATTAACTTCAGCATATTTTATTTTAACGAAATGTAAAACAATAAAATTAGTTTCCGGCTTTCAAAGAATTTTTCCAAGTGTACCGCAGCGTGCGGTGGGTGAAGGTGGATAAGCAAATCAGGTAATGGTAATGGCAATGGACACAATTGTGCTGCAAAATTGAGATGGATTTATGTTTGGCTTTTGAATGCAGTCAACATCAGCAGCAGCAGCAGCAGCAGCAGCAGCATGCAGCATGAAGCATGCAGCATGCAGCATGCAGCTGCTATCTATCTATCTACAATATTTGGCAGCGCATCCAGATCTGGAGTCTCTGCTGTCGTCGGTCATGTGACGACATTTGAAATCTTGGCGTTTAGCAAAATGAACATACAACGAGGCGAATCGAATAGAATCCGGGTTCCTGGTTCTTGGCCAACATCATGCACGCGCTGTTATGGGCCCACACAAAACGAAGAATCGCATATACGTAAAACGTAACGAATCCGATGCGGAATCCATCATGCAACTAATATGCAAAACTAACGTATATCAGCAAAAAAAAAAAGCAGAATACAGCTAAACAGCTCACAAGAGAGCGATGGGGACGGGGGAGGGGAAGCAGTAAGGTGGGGTCTTTGCGCCGTTGTTGTTCAAGTTTGCTTGTGGTGGTTGATGCCACCAGCCGGGCCATTTATTCGCCTCGAAAATCAATAGCTGGCCGTCTCTCTCTCCGTCTCCGTCTCTGTCGCCGTCTCCGTCTCTGTCGCCGTCTCTGTCGCCGTCGCGATCGTCGCTTCGGTCGCATCCTTGGAATCATCATCGTCATCAACAACTGCAAACAACATTCGCCTGTCAGCGGCAACATCATAAATTGTTGTTCTGCCACATGTTGCTGTTGCCAGTGTTGCACTGCAAACAAGGCTCCTTCCTCTGCGACAGCGGCTGCTGCTGCCGCTGCTGCTGCTGTTGCTCCGTTCGCATACATTCTGTGTTTCTTTCGTTTGTTATACCCTGTATTTCATGCCACAAAATGGATGTGGCTCATCGAATGAAACCTCTTCTATTTTATAGCTCTAATATATTCAACTATCCTAATTTTAATCACTTATGGGCTTTTAAAAGGTTGCACACTTGAAATATTAATTATTAATTTGAGTTGATTTCTTGGTAAATATAATTTAATTATATATTTCTAATATCCGGTTTACAGCTAGTTAATTAATTTAGTTATGCATAAAAAATATATTAAATTATTTAAAATGTTTCTTAAATATGATAATTAAATAAAATCAGTCATAAGTCAGCCCGCACCATAAATGAACTTTGTGTTGCTTATTTAGGAGCAAAAAAAAACTCTGAAATAAGCCATAGAAATTTGCATAAGCTGAGAGTATATTTTATTCAGGGTATATGTTAGTCGATCATTCGCGACTGGAGGCACATTCCAAACTTTGTTGATGATGTTGTTTGTTATGAGACAGTGGGCATTCTAATTCTCTCAATTCGTTTGTAAATTTATCCCCCCATTTGCATGAATATAGATGCATCGATCTTAGCCAATAAACACAGGGTATCTATTTAATGAGTAGCAGTAGCAAAGGGCAAAAAAAAGGAGCTGCCTGAGAGTTATCTAATGGGTAACCATTCGCAGATAAAAAACTCTAACAACGATGAGACGAAGAGAAAGTTGCAAATTTACAGGGTATACGGATATCGTTGTACCCATACTAGACGTAGTTTACAGCACATGGGTTTTGCTGTTATTGTTTTTGTTGTATTGTTGATTTCTTGTGGCTGATAATAGGTTTTATTTATTTGCGTATTTGTTCAATTCCTCTGCTCAGCTTTTGTCCGTCTGCCGTCCCCTTTGCTGTCTTCTATCTCCTGTCTCCTGGCTGCATACAAAGTCATCTAATCCTTTGTTATGACCTATGCAAATGCTGCTCCTTGACGCTGTCAGGTAACCCATCACCATCCCCATCATCATCATCATCATCATCATCATCATCATCATCGTCATCTACCTACTCATCAGTCCTATTGCCAATCGCCCCCGCTGTATGATGTCTGGAGAATTGGCCAGGCTAGTTATTGACATAAATATCGCTATTTTATTTCGGTAGCCCGGCAATCGACCTCGGCCATATGTCGGCAACATTCATTAATCTATAAATTATGCGAATTTTTAATGAGCGCACATTTTGTTCGATTTTTCATCCGCTTCCCGCTCCCTGCTCCCTGAACTTGTTTGTTCTGCCTGCCTGGCTGTGCCTACTGTTTTAGTTTTAATTGAAAAGCGCTTTCGTTATAAACTTAAGCTTGGAATGGCCTCTCGACTGGAAGTTGACTTGGAGACGCGAGTCTCTGGCTTGGTATTTAGTATTTAGTCGCTTTGATAAGACGGCGTTCCAATTACATGAGTTTAGCTTGCTCCATTTGGCCACTTTGGCTACTCTGGCCACTTGGGTGGGTTCCCAGCAGCCAGCGACCAGTCCGCTAATGAAGCTGGGATCCCATACATAAATACTAGCTTAATATATAGATATTTATTTCAACAAGAAATGAATTCTAATCTTTTTCTGTATAACTTTTGTGGTCCCAATTTCTTTTGATCTTTGCCCAAATACCCGAAAATGTTGTCGCTGGTTTTTATTTATATTTTTTTTGGGCTGTGTCGGTCAATAAAAGCGCCATAAACTACTAATTGACTCCAGCTGGGGATTAATTCTAGCGGTGAATTTATGTTATACAACACAGCAAATTAAATATTTACTTGGTTTTATGCGAAATTTATTGAAATCTCTGCCTCACAATGAATTATGTGGAAGTTGTAAAAAGAGCGATAACTACTCTATTGAACCCATCTAACCCTGATCGATTCTTGTGTTGTCCTCTTCTTGACTTCTTCCCTCTCGTCTCATTTGCTCATCCAAATCAAACAAATTATGCATAAATTCACGGCATTTTGTGAGCTGTTAATTTAAGGTTCGCCTGAAATCGGAGACTCGACGACGACTTACGACTCAATTTCATTTCAGGAAGGTTCAACGAACTGTGAAGGTACTAAAGATACCACCCAAAACATGTCCAATTCCTATTTCTCATATTCTTTTCGACTCGCACTCTTCCATTGCAGTCGCAAAAATACTTCGAGCTAGGCATTAAATCTAATTAAATCTATATTACTTCTTGGAAAAATGCTATTCCTTTAAATCGATATTTGTTTTCATATTTTCTATATATTTTCTGGACTAGTTTCGTCAAAACTAAAGCGATTTTCCAAAACCAGCACTTTTTTTTTGCTATTAGCAATCTGTGAAAACTTTTACAGCCATAACTTTCTCAAATGTGATTCGGTTCTCAAAAGCCTAGAATGGTTAATAATGACTCGATCTGGAATAAAACACATTTTAAAATTTGGTAACACAATTTTTGCTCGAAATTCATTTAAAGATAAAAGTTTGCAACTTTCTATTGGGATAACTTTGACAAAACTAAGCCGATTTATATCGGCAAGCATTATCTTGATGCTGATGTTTTGACACCTAAATTAATACTGCATTTAAATTTTACAAATTTGAAATTCATGTAAAAATTACCCTCCTTTGAGGCTAAACAAATCGATAACACCTATATATATAAATATATATATATCTATATATATATATATATATATATAAATATAAAATAACCAAACTTGAAAAGTATTTTGCAGCTAATCACATTCAGAGATAAGCTAATTAACTTATTCGCCAAGCTCACTTCTCAATCTACAAATGCTGATAACCTATATCTTAACCACCAATACCAATTTATCATAATTAATCTACAAGCGGAACGTTTTTTCTCTCTAGTTAAGCATTCTAAATTTCTTTGAGTGTATCTCAAACGGTGGCTCTGTGACTCTTGTGACTTTGCAATGCAAATTTTGTGGTTGCAACCTGCGTGTGTTTGCGCATTATCCTTATAGGTGCGCAGATCTTGAATCTTGGAACTTGTGGGCTTTGGCCTCATATGCATATGACACTCATACACCCATACACACATACACACACATACACACACACACACACACTTACATATTTGTACTCCACCCTGACGAGTCATCAATAGTCAATAGTCAACGGCGGCTCGAGCACAGGCATCAATCTATGCTGTGTCTTCCCTCTGTGTGTCTGCATCCAGGTCCGGGCTTCATCATCATGGGGCAAACAAGCAGCATGTTCCATGTTCTTCTGCCCATTGCTCAGAGTTGGTTTGTTGTCGCTGTCGTTTTGGTTTTTTGCTTTTATTTTTAGTTTTTTCAGTTTTTTGCGATTTCTTCCTTCTTTTGTTGTTGCTGTGTTGTCGCCATTACGAGTCTCAGGGTCTATCTGATGTTTGCTATCTTTGCTCCTGCTGTGCCTTCCGCTTAAGTCTCAATGTCGTTGTCGTCGCCAGAGCCAGAGCTAGAGCTGGAGCTGGAGCTACAGCTAGAGCTAGAGCTGGAGCTGGAGCTGGAGCTATAGCTGGAGGCTAGGATCTGGGGCCTGGGCTGCTGCTGCTGGCAACCGTGGCACGCATGTTGTAAACTGATTTCCCATATTTACTGACAACTAGACAAATTTCAGGCATAAGTCATGCCTCGTCTCAGAGCCTGGACTAACATTTCCCTCTATCTCTCTCTCTCTCTCTTTTCTTTCTCTGTGTATGTGTGTGTGTGTATTTTTTCTTTTTTTATTTCCCCACCATTTGCATAAGTTCGCGCATTATGTCCAAAAGTCGCATTTGTTCTTGGCATTCTCGCATTGCAACCACTTCGTCTTCATCTAGCAACAGTTGCTGCTGCCACTGCTGCCGCTGCTGCCGCTGCTGCTGCTGCTGCTGCTGCTCCTGCAGTAGCTCAGCTCGAGTCGGCATAAATTATAGTTGCGCATTAAACAACAGTTTGTTAAACATTCCACAAAATTGCGCTTGTCTGCAATTTGTTGCTGGCTCATTTAGTGAAAGAGAGAGTTGCACTTTGGCTAACCAACTCTAATCAACTGCGGCTTGGCCAATGTTGATAGCCAGCCAGATCGGATCACGGATTTCACTTGGCCAAGCAGCTCTCATTTGTTTGGCCCATTCCACTTGTGCCATTTCTCATCATTTAGGCATTTTCTTTGGCTTTTGCGAATAGAGTGTATTATGAATTTGTCACGACATGTGTAACAGATTATAGGCGGCATTTGGTAGACTTAAATTATATGTAGATTATAATTAATCAGTGCGAGTTGAGCTGGCTTCTTGTCTGAGAGTGTGGCTATCTTAGACTTGAGCTAATCCAATGAAATGATTGCCGAGGGCAGTCTGAAAAATGGAAATATAATCGGATCATAAAACTCCAAAGCTCTTTAAACTTTTAAGTTTGTCATAAAATTGTTTAACAATTCTATGCTTTATTAAACTATAATTTAAACATTAACGATCTATAAATTAATTTTCATTTGCCATTTACTGATAACAAAGTGTATTAAATCTTCGTGTCATTGCGTCGAAACGCGTTTTCAGCCATTAAATTTCCATTTTTCCATTTGATTAGAGTTTTGATTAATAGCGACTACAGCGCAGCCAACAACTTCATTAGGCAGCCACCAAATGATATCTCGGGCGCATTTCCCCCCCTCCAAACTCTTATATTCTAATCAGCGGGTTGCCTGCCCCAGCCCCCCTTTTGCCCCACTGGCTTTTCAGAGCCAACAAGTTTGGCTAATTAAGCTACACAATGTCATTGTGTGTTTTGGTCTGTTTGGTTCACGACCATCTTGTGGAGTGCTCCGAATGTTTGTGACGATGCTGCTTCTTGTTGCTGCTCGCATATTAAATTTCATTGATGATCTATGTATGCCTAGAGTTGCATTTAATTTTTCATCGCCACGGGAGATTTTCACACATTTACTGACATCATCAGCAGCAGCAGCAGCAGCAGCAGCAGCGAATGGGACTCCGTGACTCTCTATCCCTCTCCACTCTTCCCCTCCCTGCACTGCTCTGTCTGCTTTCTGTGTATCTGTGTCTCACATGGCGTATGATTAATGGGATAGCATTTAATTGAGTTATTGTTGCTGGCTGTTGGTGGCGCATTAACCCAGCGACCTTGTCGCCAAGATCTCCGATAATACACAAATGAAGGACATTCAGAGGATTCCAAAGATATAATGACACTTCCACGGACTTGATATCGATATTTATGCTCATCCACGTAAGATTTCAGAAAGTTTCGCGCAGTTTTCCCTCATTAGCCACCAGCTTAGATTATTTTATATATTTATATATATTTATATTTGACAGAGAATGTAGAATATATATATTTCACAAGTTTCAAATTGCTTTGAACACAAAATGCCAACGCGTTATTTCACATGGAATTCTTTTTGCAAAAAAATTGGAAGCTAGCTCTCCAGCTGCTTTTTGGTCAGTGGCCCCTTAGCAAAATAAAAAAAAGAAGAAGCGAACTTATAACCCAGCTTTGCGTTGGCATTTATCAGGTTTGCAGCAGCAGCAAGGCGAAGAGTTCTACATAAATTTTAATCAAATTAAAGGAAGCCACGCACTGTGCAAGGCGCAAATAAATTGAAACTCTCGACTGCGGCTCAAGCTGAACCTGCAAGCTCAATGCCCAAGTGCGCATAAGTAAGGATTACGTTGGGGCACCAAACGAATGGAGCAGAGCTGTTGCTGTTGCTGCTTGGGATAAATCCGCGTCTGGTTGCTGCTGCTGCGGCTGCCAACAATGGCGCATAATTTTCAGTTTTGACCTCTCAATTCGCCGTCGAGGGACCCTGCGAAAATCCAAGCAACTAAAGCGGGACACTGTTCGCTAGGGATGCGGGTGGGGGTTGGGAATGGGTGCAAGGGTATCGGGACTTGACTATACATTATGGTTACCATGTTGCAATGGCAAACTCGTAAACTGGCAAAATGCTTGCGAAGAATCGAGGCACTCGCGTTCTTCGCTCGTTGCTCGTTGCTCTTTCGTCAATTCAAATTAATCAGAATTAGGCAATTACAGAAATTACAAAAATTACAACGTAATTTCGCTGAACCTCTTCACTTTAAAAGCTTTTGAAAAATTGCGCATTGCGTATTGAGAGCAAGCCAACTACTTCCCCAGTCCCCAGTCCCCAGTCCGCAGCTCGTTTGTACCTTTGAAATGTGTGGAAGGCACTGCCTTGTTATACCCTGTAACCAATAAATAGATTGCAATGGGGCATAATTAGTCTTGGCAGGCAGAAGGGATTAGGTTTCCACTTGTTATAAAGTCGTAATGATGGGATGAGGCAACTAGAGACGATACATTCATCTCACAGCATGTGAAAACCAGAGTTCAAACGTGACCTAATCAAATCAAGCTAACTTTTAATTATTTCGAATTACTCAACAAAAAGTAAATACAAATTTCATTAATTAATTTACAAAAGACAACGAACTTGGCAAATTAAATGGTTGAAATTTTGAATTTTTAAACGAAAGACAAACTGAGAAAGGAAAGCTAACTACAGGGTATCAATTTGACGAGCACTTCGTCTTTGTCTTTGTTTTTTTTTTATTTATTTTTTTTTTGTAGTTGTTGTTGCTGCTCGTCTGGCATTTTTTAGCAAGTCAATTGCAAGCAAAGAGTTTCAAGAGTTGGTTTTTTGACTGTGTCCGTTGAGTGTGAGTCGAAAGTGTGTGCGAAAATAATTTTTTACTGCAAATTCAATTTTCGGCAACGTCAGCAGTTGGCAACTGCCGCTAATTGGTTACGTCAGGCCATAAAAATGCATAACCATTTGGCAATTTTTCATGCTTTTTGTGCCACTGTGCAACAACGGCGGCATCGGCCATTGGCCATTGGGTATTGTGGCCCTTGTGGACTTGCCCCTTTCTGTTTGATGTAGCTATTAAGCCTGTCCGTGTCCCTGTCACTGTCACTTTGCATACAGAGTCGTTAACATTCCACCCTTTTTAAAACAAGAATGAAGACTCCATTCTAAATTGCCTAAGAATAGCATTTAAATAGACTGCAAATGCTGCTCGACTAGTTGATATCCTGCATTCAGGTGGAAAATGTCTTAGAATTGCCAGAAATTGCATTGTGAGATTGATCAACTTTCTAAATACCGAATTAAAATATTATAAATAATAAATATGGATGCCATTAAAATTTATCGATAATTTTGCGACTTAATTGAATTAAAGTTAAATTTCGGCTAATTTATTTGATATGCTCTTTATTTCTAATATATCGATATATTATCATGAAGTTATAGACTTAAATCGAGTCAAAAAAGACTTGTATAAATTTATCGATAATGAATTCCTTTTTATAATACGCGCTTAATCGATTGCCTTCGACAAAATCAAGCTTTTCAAATGCAACAAACACTTTTGAAATCAAGTAAGATGCTGAAGTCGAGTTAACTCGACTACGCTATACCCTTAACCCAATTGTTAAATATATTCTAGTTTTCTGGCAAATTTCCATTTAAGATGATTTTCACTCAAATGACCGAACTGAATGGCTACAAACACGTGCAAATACTTACATGCATACACACATACACATGTACACGAGAGAGGGCTCTGCAGAATACAGACAAATATATTGACGCTAGCATCGATTATCATGTCATCTCTTTCTCACATATGTGCGACTATTTCTATGTATACAGAAAATGCTTGCGGCTGCTGATAGAAATGAGATCAATATAAGAATATATTTTCGACTATAACTTTGGTGTTTCTTATCCGATCTTAATGAAATTTCGGCAATTGATCAATAATATGTATATGTATGTGGAATTTATTGCTATAGAAAATCGAAATGTATCGATAATTCAGAAACTGAGGCAGTTATCGATAAAAATAAAGCAAACTTAATCTGCACCTGGTACACGACAGCTTATATTCCAAATTTGAATTCTCTAGCTCTTATAGTCTCTGAGATACGCGTGTTCATACAGACGGACAGACGGAAGGACGGACGGATAGACGGACAGGGCTATATCGACTCTGCTGTTGATCCTGATCAAGAATATATATACTTTATAGGGTCGGAGAAGCTTCCTTCTGCCTGTTACACACATTTGCACAAAACCATTATACTCTTTTTTACCCATTTTTAATGGGTTAACGGTATAATAATGGTATATTATGCTCAGTGTAAAATTGCATAAAGCTGTTAGCAGATAGCTGTCAAAAGCAGCTTGTTATGGCACTCATTTTTTCTGATGACAAATAAGTGAACAACTCAATCTGAAAGTTGTGTTTCGACAGGCAACAACAAGGCTACCGTTTCCATTTTTTTGGAGCTATCAGCGCGCTATCAGCTGCTCAATGCGCTTCATTTAGCGTATCAGCAAATCTCTAAATTGCCACAAATTAACAGATAATTCGACGCAACAAGAGGCAACAGGAGGCAGCAAGAGGCAGCAAGAGGCAGCAAGAGGCAACCGAGGCAAACGACAAGAGCGCGCAGTCGCTAAACAGATTCCGTTTGACTCTGGCGCGCAAAGGCGACGCTAATAGATACTTTGCGTGCACACACTAACGGATAGCGTGTAGGTGAGGAGTGTGTGGCTGGAGGGGGGCATATGTGTGGAGAGAGGCACTCCAATGCCACAAGTGGCAACTGGCAACTGGCCAAAGTCAGCGAGCTGTGTGTTGCACAATACCCAAATCCAATTTTCGAATTCCCACATGCGTTCATTATCGGTCTGGACGCAGACTTAAACACACACACACACACACACACACATGCACACACATACACACTGAGAGAAACTGAAATAAACACACACACACATACATGCACACATGCAGACTCCTGAGTGCCGTGGCGGGTGCACGCGTGCGCATAACTCATTTCGCACTTTGTCCATTTCATAAGACCAATTAAAGCGCCTCGCTTCGAGCCGAGCCGAGTCGAGTCCAGTCGAGGCGAGGCGACTCCACTCCAACAGCGGCAGCCGAGTAGCAGCTCAGCAGTCTCAGTTGGAGACGGGGGGCACCGTGGGGCGCCTCTCTTTTGGCTGCGACAATTTTCCATGGATTCATTCGCTGGCTGGCTGCCAAGCGACGCGTCGGATTAAGTGGGAAATTTGACAAATGCGCTGAGATTGGCTTCCAGCTCCAAACTGGATGATAATCACCTGTGCCAGCCACCCGCCTCTCCCCACCTCCCACCCCGTCTGTCCGCGTACCAAGTCAGCATGTCCGAGATCCCAGCAACATTTGCGGAAACATACAAATTTGCGCATTTGTCCAAAGCAGCGTGAACATTTGCACAATCAGCAAGGCACTGAGGCAGTCAACCCGAAAACCAATGATTCGCATCATCTTCAACTGCAAACTGCAGTGAACAGTGGCGTCGTCATAAAGGGAGGGGTATTCCTGTAGGAGATTGCTCCTCCACTCATGTGTTTGTTGTGTTGTGAATGTGAAAAGTGGCAGTGTAGGAAATAAGAGTAAGAAATAATATTACAATTATATTTAAAAATTTTAACTATTGTTTATTTAAATAAAAATCAAGTAAAAAATGTTATGAAAAATCTAGAATTTTAGAACTAGGAAAATACACTACATTTTTGACATTATCTATCCTCTGTAGAATATAAAGCAATACAACTTAAATCTTCATTCCTCAACGCTTGCTCAATTATTCTCCAAACAAATAATCGAACAAAATAAACAGAGGAAAAACTAAAAGAAAAAGTCGATCCCCACACTTTCTACGCCACTGGGTGCAACTGCTGCTCCCAAAGGGGAGCCCTTATAATAAAAATACTACGGAATACTCAAACCGACTGGCTTTTAATGCGCTCATTTCGTTTTCAATGCGGTTCGACCACGAAATTATGTCAATAACTGAGGTCATATGCATAAATTCTGGTCAGGGGCCGACGTCGTGTCTCGACTGCCACGCAGACCCACAGACCCATAGAGACTCGGAGCAAGCTGGGCAGCATATTTAACTGCATACTAAATGCGAGGAGGAGCAGCTACATCAGCAGAGGCAGCAGAGGCAGCAACAGCAGCATCTGTAGTAGTAGTTTACCCTTTGCAGGCTTTACTGCTCTTCAGTTAAGTGCTGTCCCAGCTGGTGCTTTTCATTAAGAATTAAGTCAAGCGGACAGCGACTTGTTTGGCAAGTGCACGTGGCTCGTGTTTGTTGTCGACACTGCTTTGCCGCCGCACCACTGCACCACCGCATTGCCTAGGCTAGAGACAGCGAGGCAGAGCCACCAACTACATGCCACATTCATAATAGGTGCACTCATAAAAATCATATGTTATTGATTTCCAATTTTATAGAATAATAAAAAAAAAATTACTTTTTAATTAGCGAAATTATTTTTTTTTATCCTATTAATAAATTTCTTTGGGAATTAAAATTTTCAAATCGTTATCATATCTACTTTTTGGTAATAAATATATTGAATATTTTTATGATTGTTTATGAGCTTATAATAATATATTTTGAAAACAATTAAAAAATAAATTTCCTATTGCAACCTTTATTTTTCGAGTGTAGAAGCTGGACGCCTCCGCCTCCGTGCAACGTTTCGTTACGTTTCATTTGTGCGGCATGCCAATAAAACGATATTTTATTGCTTTTTGGCGGCTCATCATGGCTAAAATGGCAATTGGAATAGCGAATGGAGCAGAGACAAGCCTGAGAATGGAGCATGATGAATGGGGCAATGGGGAATGTGGCAAGAGGCCATTGCAAATTGCCCAGCACTTGAAAAGTCGTGCGTAGAGAAGTTTCCTCACTTTGTTACGCATTCATTGACCCCAAAAAAAAAAGAACACAAAAAAAGAGAACAGATTAAATGCTCCAGTTAAGCCCGTTAGTTACTTAATATATGGAAGAATATGATTGACAGCCTTGGGGCTGCAGCTCGGCAGTAGCTGTGGGAGGAGCTGTCGGCTGACTCGTTGGGAGGAAATTGCTCACAAATCAGGACTTGCAGGTTCTGACCTAGTAATTGGCTTGTGAGTATGCTGCACCACTGAGCATCATTGCACCACCCCGCGCACCGTCAGTACGTAACGGGCACAGGCCGGTCGTTGGTTGGTTAGAAACTAGCCCAAAACACGATTAACCCACATCTTGGTCGACGCGATCATAAATTATTATGCTGCCGAGAAGGCAGCCGGCTTCAGAAGGCATGTCGCGCACATTTTTTTTTTTTTTATTATTTTTTTTTTTTGGCCATTTGGCCGAGCTTGCAACTCCAACTGCAACTGTTGCTGCCGCTGCTGCTGGTGCTGCTTCTGCTAGCCACGAGCTCTGTTTCTTTTTTTGGTTACAAGCTGCCTCGGCACGAACATGACTTTCTAGCGGATATTTCTTTGCATGCGACTGGCGCGCTTTTGTTGTCGCTCTTCATACTCCTGCTCCTCCTGATGCTGCTCCTCCTCCTCCTCCTGTTTGGGGTTGAGTGGAGAATATACCTGGGCCACATACCATGCTGTTTTTTATATACCGAAACACTCTACCCATTGCCACAAATGGCTTAACAAGGGTATAATAAAGTTAGAAATCACTCTAACAATATAGTCTGTCTCTACTGATCAATCTCAGTACTTCTGCCAGCGAGTCACTATTTGAAACTCTAGTTTATCGAACATTAACATTTTCTTATTAAAAAATCGAAAAAATATATATTTTTTCAACTGTCTCCAAAATAGCATCATCAATAGTGAGAGTTATTGATATGCAATTCGATCTGTTATTATTTTCTATCGCTTTAACAGATATCGATAAAAATCGTTTTCTAACTAAAAATTCCAAGAGGAAGAGTGTCTACAAGTCTAATGCAAATATCGTGTAGTTATTATGTGTAGATGACTTTCCCTATTTTCCCTTATCCTATTATTTCGTAGAGCACTAAAGTAGATGCATCTTTTGTTTTTTTTGATCGACTCGCAGTTCTGGCTACAGGGTATCTTTGGGTCTGGCACAGTCTCGCCTAGAGTAGATGTTGTTGCAGCTTGGTGCTTCCTGCGTTCTCTACATTTAATTATTTTGTTTAAAAATTTCTGACAACGCGACGCGCATGCAGATTTACTGGCTGGCAGCTGGCAGCTAGGGGCTCAGAGCGTGGTGCATGGAGCACATGGAGCATGGAGCAGTGAGCAGTGAGCATGGAGCATGGAGCATGGAGGAGCTGGCAGCTTCTGCCCGACTCTTAGACTGACAGCAGCGGCCAGCGGCAATAACATATGTGTGAATGTATGCAAAGGGGGCGCGAGACGTGACTCTCATGTGGCAATAGTCACAAAAAAAAAAAAAAAAATCAGGAAAAAAATGTGGAAAATAAAATAAGTTTTTTGCCATTCAATTTGAGTTGCGGCTTGTCGGAGATTGGATGGCACCGCTGTCTGATGGCCTCCCTGGCACCCTCGTTAGCTTGTTGCTGTTGTTGTTAGCCCAATGTGTATCTAGATGAAGGCGCGACAATTGGCATGCATTAAGTTGTTGCAGCAACATCAGCAACAGCAACAGCAGCCACTTTGTGGCAGCGTGTGAAGTGCAGCATTGGATTAATTTAAGTGCAAGATTTGACAATGCGACAATGTGAATGCAGTTGGTAACCATTCAAAATAGTTGACCATTCACGTTGCATATGCAACAAAGTTGCATTTATTGTTATGTGTGCTTGTGCAACTTGGAATTACTAAGAGCTCTAAGCAATTACAAGAACGGGGTTAAGGTTAGACCTATAAATTATATTAAGTTGAATTGAGTGTTAGGAATAATGCGATTTGTATTTACGTCTCTAAAAAATCCATTAAATTGAAATGCTTCAGTTTTAGACGTAGAATATGCAAAGTGCCTCAAACATTCAAATCGGTTTAGATTTGAACACATTTATTGCAACTCATAGTCTTGTTATGACATGGCAAATGTCTAGACAGCTTTAAATTGTTTCTGCGATTCATCCTTGCAGTTAATTTAGTTAGTTGACATGTGAATTTGATTTATGCACACACTGTTTGAAGTTATGCAAAATATTCGATTGAAGGAGGTAGGCCCGATGTTGAAAAATAAAATAAAAATTGAAAAATTAAAAAATAAAAAATACAACAACCACAAACGCTGACAATTTTAATTGTTAGTCAGCGGAGTATTTGGCGCTTTGTCTCGGTGGTGTGCCGCTTGAGTTGAGCAAATGCAGAAACAAATTGAATTCGACGCATTCCACGGTTAATCAAGTGGACCGCCAGCTCAGCTCAGCTCGGCGCGGCTCAGCTCAGTTCAGTTTAGTTGAGCTCTAAGTGGACAAGTGGCAACTGCCGTCTGCACTGGAATTTTAATTGCAACGAAATCGAAATCGCAGCCAAAAGCCACATACGAGCTGGTATCGCAAACGCCACAGCCACAGCCCCTGCCTCAGTCACTGCCTCAGTCCCAGTCCCAGCCCCAGCAGCGTGCACCTGTCGATGCGGCGTGCAACAAATGCCACCGGTTACTTTGGCTGCGGTGCTGCCTCGAGGTGGCTGGCTTTAGGTGGCTTACTTTCTGTTTGCGGGCCAAAGTTAAAACGAGTCAAAAAGTTAATTACGAGCTCACTATATTTTGCACTTTTGACACCGCACGTGACGTGACAATATGAGAGAAGCTACACTGAAAAAAAATGAACATAATAGGCCTTGCCCAAAGTGTGACCAAGCGTGGCTTAAATAGATCCGGTAAAGGCTTGTTCCGTTAGATAGATTTTTAATTTTCGTGTCAAGTTTAACAAATATTTTTTTAGAGTGTAAGTAAAATCTGAAGAATGAAGAATAACAAACTTAGTCCTGACTATTTTTTGTTGGTGTAGCTGCTGAGTTTGAGTTTGAGTTTGAGCTGCTCATGGGAACTGAGTTGAGCTTGGGCTGTTTTTTGCTGCACTAGAATGTTTACCATGCTGTTAGCCAAATGGGCAATTGAACTGCCTGTTGCTCCTCCTGGGCTCATTAAAACTTTCTTCGACTACTCATCAGTGAACTGTGCTCTGTACACTGTAATCATATTTGGCGCTCCACTACGTCATTCGTTTAATGACAGCTTCGCTTTCAGCTCTCTAACCAAATAGGAAAATTGGGAAATCATCGTCTACCGCCCAGCGGTCAGTGGGTTAATTGTGCACAGAAATCACTCGATGCCAAAAAATGCTAGATTTAAGCTCTGCTGCCAAAGATACTAGATTTTGGTATTTGCGGGGCGCCCAATTAATCATGCCCTCTGACTTTCAGCGCAGACTCACAGAAGTTGGCGAATAACAAAAAAAAAAAAAACTGATAAAAAACGAAGCGAAAGTTAAATTTGTAGATTCTTGTGCCTCGAGCTCAGCCAGAGGCCCCGCGGGTGGCCAACACTTTCACGACACAGATTTGCTCCATCAGTTCATCTTCAATCTTAATTTTCGTCTTCATCTCCATCTTCAACTCTATCTTCATCTTTGTCTACAGCATGCAAATCCAGTCAGCATCAATCAACAAACTAACAAACAAACAACCACAAAATACAAAGACAGTTCGACCTTTTGTGCAGATGCAGATGGAGATGCAGTTGCGTTTCCAGACCAAATCCGAGCTTGCAGCTGACATTCAAGCTGGCTACTGTGCAACGCGCTCAGCCTGGCAATCAGCACGTCAAACGTGCACAAGTCACTAGTACACTCAGAAAAACTAATGCAAAGAAAACTAACACTATTTATTTAGAAAAACGTTGGCCAAAAGTAAACCTATTTTTGAGACGATTCAAATTTTTTGTTTTTTTTTATTTCATATTCCTCGTATTCCAATTTCTGTGTTATCTTTTGTTTCGCAAGTACACTTAAAAAAAAGATGGCTTAGCAAACTAGTACAATTTATTTAGTACAACTTGGTTTAAGAGAAAAACTTTTTGTAAACTAAATCAAATTAAACTTTTATTTTTTTCAAATAAACATTTTTTTTTTCAGTGTAGAAACACACTGAATTTTTTAACCCTCCCTCGTCCGCCACACAATGGAAACACAGTTAGAAACTCCGTTTGCTATTTGGCTTGCAGCGTAATGTGTGAAAACTTGAGCAGCACCAAAAACACCAGCAGCAGCAGCAGCAGCAGAAACAGAAGCCAAAGCAGAAGCAAAACGGTTTTGACAGCTGCCTGCCCCAATAGAAGGGGGCGGGGCGTGGGGCAGAGCGGAGAATTCTGCTAGATATTGCATTTATCAGCTGCACGCTAATTTATGCTCGCAAATAACGAACAGGGAATGGGAATGGGAATGGGAATGAGGATGGGGCATAGAGATGAGTGAGCCGAAGCGGCGCCACAAAATCACACTCAAACAGAGTGCAAATTGCTCAAAGTAACAATTTCTTGGAAAATATTGTGTACAGAGAGAGATGCAGCAGAGGTGCCCTGACCTTGAAAGAGCGAAAGAGTGAAAGCTGCTGCCACTAGACAAAGGCAAATTTAAAAAATATTACCTGTGAAATTAATTAGTTGGCAACACATCCGTTAAGCACTTGAACAAATACAAATCAATCAAATAAACTGCTTAATTAGGTTTAGGGTCTTGCATTAGTGACGAAACTAACGGCAAGAAATCCACTAAATCCAGAAAACCCTCTCGCTTCTGTCGGAGCACTGACCATAATCCTAAGTTATAATAAGTAATAAATGTTCCCAAAGTAATTCGTAACTTAGTAATACAATATGTGGGAACAAAGCTGTAGCTGATTTGTTGCATTATATATACAAATATCTACATTTAGAATATATGTACTATTTTTCGATATTGGGGATACAGCAGCATTTTAATACATATATATTGATAGAAAGAGTCGTATAGTACTCAGTTAGGATTCCACACGCAAGGTAAGCGAGCCTGTAAAGTGAATAAAAAAGATGATTCTTTTTGAATTGTAGAATAAAGCAGATTATAGAGTTTTTGCTTTACCGGTCAGGATTATGAATAATTAATAATTCTGGTATGGATTCGAAGCAAAGTATAGATACATATGTATATAGACTACAAAGAGTATTCGTAAGGGGATCTTTTCGCTAATTGGATAATTACTCATTATTATAGCCACTCTCACAAGTTGCGAATTTTTCTTGATGCATTCTAATCCTTCTTGTGCTGTGTCAGGCGCTCTTACTACCCCTATCTGTATCTGATAATTATAACTTTAAGTCTGTTAAATTTAAAGATGTGGTTAAGTTATTGAGCAACAGCCCCGATTGTTGTACTTTTGAGTTGCCTGCAACAAAGAGTAACTTTTTTCAGCTCCAAAGCTGAACGCATCGCTGCAAATGCAAATGTGGTTGCAACTAACGGTTATTTCACTTTCGCTCGGGTCTTGAGTCTAATCTTAGCATAATACATTCTCCCCCTCATTCCGTTCACACTTTCGATTTTTAATATCGACCCGAAAATTGAAACGGGATGCAAATGGCAGAGGCAAAGACAACGACGCACAGTGTCATCATCTCATCTTTTTCTGCTCAAAAATTAAATCTGCTATAATAATAGAGATGTCATTGAAATTCTTGAAAAGTAAAATAACAGTAAATAAATAAATAAATATATATACTTTATAAACGTATATACTTTAGAACAAGAGCAGTTTTAACTTTTAGGAAATTATAAAAATACTATAACATTAATTAAATATGGAAATAGAAAATATTATTTTCAAAGAAATAAAAAAGAAAATGTTTTTTTAAATTTATTTCTTCTTTTAAAAAATATTCAAGTTTTTGACATATCTGAGCGTTTTTTTTTTTAGACAGTACTCGGCGTGGCAGCGCCATTGTGCGACTGCTGTTTTAACCTGGACCTAAGTCTCTGAGCCTTTGCCTTCGCCTGCGCCTGCGCCCCCAGCGACGTTGCGATCATTTGCATAAAACAAACAAACAATTTTTCGCGTGCAGCAAAATAAAAATAAAAAATGTTGTGAGTGTGTGAATTGCGAGAATAAATGTGAATGTGGCCCGCAGCAGCGAATGCAAAACGATTCGATACACACGAGCTGCGCAGTCGGCCCACGCTGTTGCACCTTTGGGTGGGAGCAACCCAGAGAAAGATAAAGAGAGAGAGGGAGATACAAAGGGAGAGAAAGAGACAGAGCATGTGTGTAAAAAGAGCGATGGGCTAAGGAGCAGCAGCAGCAGCAAAAAAATAAGCGTCACATCAAAAATGCATCAATAAATATACATATGTATAAACACACACACACATACACACACACGTATATATATAAATGTTGCCAATTTGCAAAGACAAAATGGAGGCAAGCAAGGGCGGCAGGTGCGCGGCTTGTCTTAAAGCGTTGAAAAGGAAATTTTTCATGTGGCCAACAAATGAACGGGAATAGGAATGGGAATGGGAATGGAGTTGTTGGCCCCAACCCGAAAACAGACGACGGAAAAGGCAAATAAAAAGGCTATCGCTATCGCTGCTAGCCAATCTGCATGTGCGCCTTGTGTGTGTGTGTGTGTGTGTGTGTGTGTGTGTGTGTGTGTGTTGGTGTGTGACCAGGCGATGCTGCCCCTGCCCCTGCTGCTGCTGCTGCTGCGGACAATGACAACAATGAACAAATCATGAGCACTTTGCATTTGCCAACAATTCCGTTCCCCCCTCGCCAACCGACTGCCTCCCGCCTTTTACATGCCACACAAACGGCTAAGCCGCATAGAGTTGGAAGCGTGCCACAATTTGCTAAAGGCACGAGCACGAATTCAAATCTGGCTGTATTTGATAAGTACAATAATTTGTAATCCTTGAGCCTTGTTAAAATTAATATAATTGGCAAACATCACAAGAGCTTTGACAAACCATCAAATTTTAGCTAATAATGATAAAACTTAAATTATAAGTGAACTGATTTATATTGAAATCTTGCTTTGACCTACAGATTCTTTCAGCAGGTAAATCATATAAAACTTTTTTAAGAAAAATTCCTTTTGATTTTGAATGGAAAACAGATTACGTGTTTTATAAGCCTAATTTAATAAGCGGATCGTAATAAATCTAAATTGGTTGCAATAATAATGAGAATTATATTGTGTAATTATACCTAATTTAAGAAAATTAATAGTTTTAAAATTCAAAAAGTGATATTTTTATGGATTACTACAAATCCAAAATAGGTTTCTAAGTGCATTCTTTTTTTAAGGTTTCTGGCTTTCTGCTGGATGAACACAATAAAAACTTCATCAGCGTATAGTGCATATTCCAAATTAAATTAAATTAAAATAAACATTGAGCAACCATAGTTTTTGAGATCACCGATATTATAAATATGGATATGGACATGGCTAAAACTACGCGGCTGATGATTCTAACCAAGAAAATATACTTTAAGCGGCCGCAGATGAATAAAGTTGTGCAAAAGTATGCAACAGGCAGAAGGAAGCATCTCCTCCAATCTGATAAAGTATTTTGGACAAATTTTATTAGGGTCAAGAAATAGAGAGTTTACAAAAAAGTAATTGAATTGAATTCGATTATTATCGATTAATGTTTGGTATAAATTAGTTGCACGAAATACTTGAAGCACAACTCTTAGCAGAGCACGCGTTCATCTGCGGCAAAGTGTGCGCTGTGTACGCATACTTTTGTGAGTGAGTGTGCGAGTGAGTGTATGAGTGTTTCAGTGTGAGTGTTTGCTTGCTACAAATGGCATTTTTAGCTTTTGACATTTCACGCGTGCAGCGAGTCGCTAGTCGCTAGTTGCAAGTCGCTAGTCGTTAGTCGCTTGTTACTTTGTCGTCACACACGTCGTATGCGTGATGTGATAATTTTTGGCACGGCGTGACCCGTTGCCGACGACAGCCGCAACAACATATAGAGGGGTTGGGGGGGGAGGCAAGCAAACTAGTCGGCACTTGAAAGCGGAGGCGATGACTGCCCCCATAATGCCATACATCTGATTTTGTTGCTAATTCACGACAATTTGCGTTGATCGGTGATTGCAGGATGCAAAACTGCAAACTGCAAGCTGCAAGTTTGTGGAATTCCCGTTGAGTGTTCCCGGTTGCAGGTTCCATTTCTTAGCGGCGCTGGTGGCAGCTCAATGTGCCTCTTTAGGCCGCAAATGCATTTTTAATTACATTGGCTATTTGCGCGTTGCCAACTACCGCATGGAGCGGGCGGATGGGGAAGGGGGGAGAAGGTGTAATGCAGCAGTTGCTAACAATGGGCGGTGGATACACTCGCAGAAATCAAATTAAAAATGGTTCAAATCAGGAAACAAATTTTAAAATCCAATAAAAAAATTTACAATACCTTGACATTTATTTGGAAAATAAAACATCTGTTAATTGTTTGTCTTGGATAATTGAAATTGTTACAAGTGTCAAAATCTTGAAAACCTTACTAAATACTTAAAAAAAAATTGCTAGTTCAGATAGATATCTTAGGGAATGAAAAAAATATATTTTTGTAAAAGTTTAGAGGAACTTTGTTTATAATCTTACAAAGTAATTTCTACATTCATATTTTTAATATATTTATTTTTTATGTACTTGTATATTTATTTAATATTCGGGTTTTGCTTTTCCTTTGAATGATTTATTATTGGCATTAGAATTTGCATACTCATTTTTTTATGAGTGTAAAACTGCAACAAAATACCGCTTGACTTGGTGGCCTGGGAAGCGACTACGGTCATTTGGCCACTGATTGTTGTATTTGGCTCGATTAGTGTAATACATAGTTGCAGCTCAGGCTCAGGATCCGGCTCAAGCTCAGATTCCACGGGCAAATAGCAAATGGCCGCATCGAATGGTGACCACATATCGATTTCAGACTCTAGCATTTAACATCTCCCAGAGAGATGGGCGCCTTCAGCTCTCGTCCAGATCGCAGTTCATCCTCAGGCAGCAGGCAGCATGCAGCATGCAGCAGGCAGCATGCAGCATGCGGCAGGCAGAAGAAGCGCGTAAATTTTCATGTCGCTTCTTGATTTGCAAGCATTTAACAAAATCAAAACAATTTTAATGCGCAGACGCAGCCGTTAATTAAAATTGCAACGAGCTGTTGCTCATTTGTTTAACCCATCAAACAGGGTGTCTACTTATGCAACTAGTTGTGTCCGCTTGAAATATATAAGATCTGCTTGAATCTGGATATATTTCGATTTAATTTAAATTTTAGTATGTTTAATAAGTTGTTTTTATTTAAGGGAAACGAGGCAACTAACTGAAGGATATACTTGAGAGTTGTTCTCTTTAAGATTATTTAACATAATTATAGTTTACCTACGTTTTCTATATGTAATGGTATTCTTTAATTCGACTTAAATGTTTCATTAGATTCATATTGACCCATTTCTTTAGTCTGTTTCCAGTTGCTGTTGATGAAATTAATCCTCGCTTCGATTCCCAATTTTGTTTTGAGTCTCGTGATAAATTAAAAATTAAAAATAAATTTCGAAAAGCTTTCTTTTGACCACTTTCAGTTCTGCCAAATATATTATTGGGTTTGTGGATATTACGTCAAGACAGGGTACTACCAAGTCAAGCACCCTTCACTGGAGCATTCATTTGATGTAGTCGCTGTTTTTGTTGTCGTAAAGGTAAATGTAGCTGTTATTGCTAGCTTGGCTATTTTGGGCAGCTCGAAGGACGCAGAGTGGTGTGTGGGGAGTAGGGGGCATTTAGCAGGCAGGCAGGCAGGCAGGTAGCAGCCACCCGACACTTGTCAGCTCCACTTGGAGCGCCACCAACAATTCAAGACAAGCCGACTGGCGAATCTCTCGTTTGCTTCCCAAGTCATTTTGCCTCCGCTTTAGCCTTTTACCAAATCAAATTAATTTTAATGCCGTCGGCAGCTTTGGCGCACATTAATTACCAAGCGAGTAAAGTATCTTCTGCTGCATGTGGATATGGCTGAAGGCAAGGCATATAACCATCGGGTGGCGCATCTACAACTGCATCGCCATCAGCATCAGCCATCTGCATCTGCATCAGCATCTGCATCTGCATCTGCATCTGCATTTGTATCTGCATCTGTATCTCAAGCGCAACACAAGCAGCGACTGGTTTATAATTCAATAAAATTTGATTAGGCATTAATTTGGCTGCATCGCAAAAACTAATTAATGAGCACTCGAATGCCTCAATATGCTCGACGACCTCTGGCATCGAATTGCGCTTCCGTATAAGTCACCACATGTGTCTGTGCTGTGCTGTGCTGTGCTGCAGTGCATCCAATTTGAAACGGATTCACCTTTCTGCTCACTTAATGCTTGCCATATTTGGTTTGGTTAGCTGACTGGGCTCTAATGCCAACTCTTAGACTAAAACATATATTAATGCTGCGTCAAATGGGCGTTACAGCGGGGCTGGGCAATGGGCGTGCCACACACACACACACACACACACACACTACACAACAATAACTAATAACAACTTGCAACTACAAACTCGACTTGTCGATACGCTTTAGCTGCTTTATTAGTTGATGTAAGATATGTAGTTCTCACTACTTGAACTAGTCAAGTCTTAAATCAGTTCTGATATCTACTTAAAATTAAACCTACAACTCGACTTGTAGATACTCTGCAAGTGGCTTTATTAAATACTCATTTCAAGTACGCTTGTTTATAAATCGATTTTGAAATGCATTTAAAATAAAACCAAGTCAAGAAAGTGCGACTGTGAGATATGCCTTGAGAATATATGCCTTGATGTAAGATATTTAATTCTCAATTCAAGTACTCAAGTATTTTATTTAACACTGATTTTGCTTAAAAATATTACTTTACTAGATTGAAGAAAAAAAATCATGTTCAAATTTATGTTCAAGATGCTTTTACACGTTTTTGCAAGTACTAAGCTGCTTGTAAAGAATGTTATCAGCAATTTTGTTAATCGGTCGATTTTCGATTTTTACCTATTTGTAAAGTTTTTATACCCCCCTTTTATTATAGCAATTTTTTAATAGTTGCAGGGTATAATAACAACAACAACAACAACAACAAGAACAATGTGGAAGTACAGTACGACCTAGTGCCTGGCTCTGCAGCATAATAGGCCAATTATTACTGCAATTTGCATTAGAACAACATATACACACACACACACACATACACACACACACACAGAGAAAGAAAGACACACATCTACATCTAAGCGATGAGCTTTAGCTGCTGCTGTTGCACATTCGCATTATGAGAAGGAAGCCGAAGACGTCCGCGTTGAAATTCTTTAGCTCTGCGGCAGAGTTTGGTTGTTGGTTGTTGGTTGTTATTATGAAACCGTTTAGAGAACGTGTTTGTGAACACCACAGTAATTTGGTTAGATTACCAAGGCGACGGCAAGCGTATGACGATGACGACGACGACGATGACGATGACGCTGATGCAGGCGTTGACTAGAACTATAAGCATACACTGCCAAAAAAAAATGAGAAAGAAAATTTGGATTGCCTTTGACTGTAAATAGTACAGAACTGAATATTAAACAAAATCGTTGTACTTTACTCGATATGACCAAAATTGAAACTTAGATTTTTCTGATCGAATTAAGAACCGTTTAATTGCAAACTTTCTTCAAGAAAAATCTGGATATTTGACGAATGCGACATGTGTAAAAATTGAGTGTAGAATTTTTGACATTGTTTTTTTTAAGCCAATTCTCTTGCAGTGCAGGGAGGCTGGGGGAATTGAAGATTGGGGCTGCTGTTGCGGACATTGCTGAGCAAATTGGCAGCCAAACGCGGCTCACAACGAATGTGGGCCAATCTATCACTGAAAGAGCAGCAGCAGCAAATGCTGCAGCTCAGTTTAGCTCAGCTCAGCTCAGCTCTGCTCGATCTCGAACTGAAGTTGAAGTTGAAAAATCTCTTTCAAGTCACACCATGAAGTAAATCGCGTTCCCGTACCCGTTCCTCTTCCCGTTCCCGCTCCCCGTTCCCGTTCCCGCTTCCCGATCCCGTTCCCGCTCCCGTTCCCGCTCCCATTTTGGCCCGGTACCGCGACGAGTCGAGTCTTAGGCGTGTGAATAGAAACGTTAGCGCTGGCACGTTCTGGAGGCCCCCAGACTGCTGATAAAAGTTGATTGCAAATTTATAGAGGAGCTGTGTGCGAGCACAGATTGACCATAAACTGTCCGTGTCCATGTAACTGTTACTGCTCTTTCTTCTTCTTGTTTTTGTTGTTGTTGTTGTTGCTGTTCTCCACGAGCTGCAACAACTTAAGCGTCTAGTTTGATTAGTACTGCAATCTATCTATATATCTATCCATCTATCTATCAAGACACTATCAGTACAATATGTGTTTCTATCTATATATCTCAATACTAGCAGAATAAACAAGCTTTAGTAGGCTACTAATTGCTACGTAATTATAAAAACAATTTAATAGATAAATTAAGCATGCAAATTTAAATGTTGAATTGTTCAAGTCAAACCATTATTAAAATATATATTGTTTATGCAAATCGGTCTCGTTTTAATAAAACTGTGGTAAAGGCAATTTTAAACATGAATTTTTTCTTTTTTAATAGAATTTGAACATTTATTTCAACTGTAAATCATGTTTTCAAATTAAAATATAAAAAATTGGTTCAGTTTTGACAAAGCTATTGCAAAGTCGCTAGCTTATTTTATTCTGGATAATTATGCTTAAAAATGCATTGCTTTTAAAAATCGATTTGACAATGCAAATGACAAAGTTGTTGCAATGAAAAATTGGAATTAAATCAGGCGTAAAATTCGTAAATATTGAAACCGATCGATAAGAGCGATCAATTATGGAGTCTTTTGCCACACTATCTATCTGCCATCTGTCCGGGGCAATCGTCATCCGTCTGTTTTCGAGATAAGGTAGCTGTCAAGTGTCAACACGAAAACAACTTCCGCAAACGCTCAATCACATGGGAGAGGGATCAGCTTCCACGGGCCAATTCAGTTTCCACTTGGTCAACAGTTTTAGCATTCGCCACGAAAGTGAAATCGTTGAATTCAAGATTTTTTTTTCATTCTTTTTTTTCTTCTTCTTCTTCTTCTTAGCTATGAGTTCTCTTCTAATTGAATTAATTATCAGCAGTTATGCAAATGTTGGCAACTGGTTGTGGCACATGCACATTTTACGATTGCAATTCGCTTTAGATGGTTACTTACGCTTAACACATTCGAGCCAAGTGTCAACACAAATACAAATATCGTGAGTTTAAGCCAGTCACATACATGTACATATGTACATATATATTTTTCACATACGTTGCTGGTCCCATTATTCTTTAAACTGCGCCGCAAGCAGCCGCAATCTGACTGATCTCGATCTGCAGCTCTTACGACCAAATATACACTATACACAGCGGGACCTTTGACTTCGTCACGATTAACAGAATTCGTTCCATGTTTATTTATTATTAGCATTCACTTCGATGCTTGCAGAGCTGTGTGAATAAATATTCGTTGAAGCAAATGATATCAAACTACATTCGTAGTGAGTATACAAAATGTAGACATTAATTCTTAATATAAATAAGTGGCTGGATGATTATTTGTAGGCTGTGAAAAAAGGAATTTTAATATGAAATGATGAATAGATGATGAATGAATATGAATATGATAATATGAATATTTTATCGAATTTAACTGTTTCTGTCGCTAGCTCAACTTGCTTTAAAACTGTATCGTGGATATCGAGATATTGTTTTGTGCAAGAGTATTTCAGCTGCGATATAGTTTTGAAATGGACTTTGCATTTATGCAGCAGTTGTGCTGTTTGTTTGCACTCGTATTTCATTTTAACAGCAGCAGCGACGACGACGACGACGACGACGACGACAGCGAGAAGGCAACGCCAACACACTCCAGAGCTGCTGCCAAGTAGACCTTCAGACGCCAAACACTCCAACGCCGGCGAACAGAAAACAGCCAACAGCCAACAGCCAACGCGACAAGAGCAGTCACCCAGTCAGCCCAGTCAGCCAGTCAGACACAGTGGGACAGGTGGACAGCTGGACAGCTGTGACAGTGGGACAAATAGACAGCCAGACAGCTGGTGGGGCCAGAGAGACGACAGTTGGGCTTGCAATTGCGCACTTTTGAGTGCGACTACAATTTTGATACGAAACAACACCACAACACAACACACCACACACAGCACCACACAACAACAACAACAACATAGAGCCAGCACCACCACACACAGCGACTGCTCAGTCTTTCATCTTTATAACGAGAACTAATGCATATTGCCATTTTTGTGGACTGCTCAAAATTTAATACCCTGGCAGACATTTCAATCAGCCAAATTCATTGGAAGCAAGCGGATCTAAGCTGAAACTCTGTCGAATATTCGTTCAGTGTAATAACCGTTAGTCAAAGTGAATATATATACACTAAGTTCATACATTTAAACATTTCGAATTTGTTTCCTTGTTTAAACTTTATAGCACTTTAAATTTGTTGCTAGACACTCGGCGATTGGGGCTGCAAGCCACTGTATATTGTCCCTAATATCAGTCAGTAATATCAACAAATTTTTAATGTTTAGTATATTTTGGCTATGATTAAACTCGTTTAAGGCTTTTACACAATAAAAAAAAAACTCGCTTATGTCTAGTTTGGCCAAGTTATTTTTAATCAAAAAATTAATATTAGAATTGAGTAATAATATGATTGTCTAAGACCGCTCCCTTCTGCCTTGTGCTGACCACGGGGGTCTCTACTGAATGGTCTTGTGAATGGAAACTTTTTTCTACAACTCAATTTAAAATTAAGTATTGTAATTTCGATAAATTTGCATAAGCTTCACATGCCAAAAGCCTTGCAAAACACGTGCTTACTGGTATTAAATATGCGTAGAAGCAAAAGTTGTATATATATCTAATGATCTCTCCCATTTTCATAATACGTTGCGTATGTCACAACAAAATGCAAATACCCCTTGTGCAAAAATATAGCCGACATATGTTTTGCAGCACATTTGTTTATTCAGTGCTTGATTCATTCACCTGCGATCGCAGTTGGCCTCAAGTGCTTTTCAGGCCGGCAACGAGTCTATGAGTTGCTCTGGGTCGACATGAATACACTTGTATGTATGTATATATATATATATATATATGTGTGTGTGTGTGTATTGTGAATTGTGGATTGACACCTGACATATCTTACAAAGAGCTGCACACACATCCAGCTGATAGTCGCCTTATCTCTGCTTGGTTCGAGCTGCGACTCGTCGTTTGCTCCATTTGCATTCAAGTATTTTTTTTTATAGTAAATACAACTTGGGGTCTATATAATTATATAAGGCCCGATTTGGTTTGCTGGTGCAAAAACCACTTGAAGCGTTTTGCCGTGCAGGCGTTGAATTATGAATAATGAATAAACTTGATAGATGATTCATACACTCGTACACTCATTCGCTCAGATCAATAGATCGTTCGATTGAACGATTTATGGCCATGTTGATAGGCAAATATCCGTTTTAGCGTTGCAACTAATCAAAATGTCGAAATCAAACCCTTTGTGCTGATTGCTATTACTGCGTAATAAATGTATCGATAAATCAACCGATTCGATAAAGTAAATACATGTACAATCTAAATGGTGTAAATCTATATTATATTATATTTTAATCGACCGGTACAAAAAATGACGTAACTTGATTTTTTAGCATATTAGAGAGCAAACTTACCTGGGTGGAAATGGAAAATGCAGATCTTAAAATTAATTGTGACAGCTCAATAGTAATAATACTATTAGCTGATAGGTAAAGTATTAAAGGTTAAGTCCGCAGCACATGTAAAGCCGGATAAAATGTATAATAATAATTATCCATATATAATCAGATATCAAGGTTCTCCGATGTTGGAATGCACATTATATAATATGTATTACATATATTACAGCTGAAAGCAAACGAATCGAATAATATAGATCGAATAATGTAAATAAATTGATCGAATAAATCAGATATTGATATATTTTGATAACTTGTTTTTTTTGTTGTTATTGTATTCTGCTTTATGCGTACAAATTGAATGTTGGATATATGGTGTTTTTTAGTAAGTATATGTTTCAGTAATCACACTAAGTCTACTATCAGTCTACGTATGCATTGGGGATATATATATATATATTTATATGTGTGTGTATATGTATTAATAATCATAATTGGTAAAACAAAATACATAAATCGAAACTAAATCTAGAGCTAGGTCAACTTCGTTTTACAACCTGCGCATTTGCACTTACAATTGTTTTGTATTCAGAGAGATAAAGAAAAACAATAACTATAGAGGTATATATATATATATGGGGAAAGTGTTATAAATCATAAGTAATTATTATAAATTTTTCGTCAATGACACAATCACAAAAATAGGTCACCTAGCCGACCATCCGACACTCTTACAAAATAATACCCATTGACATTATGCATATATTGTAGTTTAAAACACATCACAAAAATGTTTTGTTCATATAATATAATATTTTGTTGCTACTAGTTGATATATGTGTATATATATTTTTGTTTTTTTCTTCTTCTTCTTTCTTTATTTTGTTTTATGCCTATTAATTGATCCATTTATATATGTATGTATATATGAATCTTGCAAGTGGCTTGTATATCTACTTTGATAATCATCGATCTGAATCGTGTGTATATTTGCTAATTGCTGTCTAATTAGTTGATATATTGACATATTTTTGGTCAGACCATCATGGAAAACAGCGCTCAAAATACAAAAAACTTCGAATATAAGTAAGTATACAAGTGCATACACACACACACATATATATGTGTGTGTATATTTAGAATAAGTTTGGGGTGGGCTCAACTCATATACCAATTAATTTTTGGACAGTCTCTTAAACAGTTGGATTCACAATATTATTTGTCTTGCTTTGTATCTTCATCAAAAATCAAAAAAAGTTTATCAAAAGGTGTTGTTGTTATTGTTGTTGTTGTTGTTGTAGTTGTTGTTGGGGGAACACTGTGGTCTATTGGTGGTAGTCTACGTGCTAGAGATAATCCTTTAACATCCATTGCATCCTTTCTCTCTCTTTGTCGTCCCTTAGACGCGACGATTGCTTTGCTCCTGCTGCAGATTCACATTGTTCATCACAGCACTCATGTCCACGACGACAGCATCTGACATCTGGCATTTTCCGGGCGATTCCAGTTCGGTTTGTCCCTCCAGGAGGCCACTATGATGGCCATTCGGTGTGCTGACGGCCAGGTCCTAAATTAAATTATATAGATGGAAGCACATCTAAAAACTGAGAGCTGAGAGCACTCAAGGTCTTACATGATAAGTAACAGCAGCGGCATCCAGAGCCATTAGCTCCTTACGTGACAGCTCCTCGACGACGGCGGCGGCATAGCAATCTCCGAGCATATTGTTGGTGGTACGAATGCGATCACTTTAAATCAGAATTTATAAAGTCAAGGCCATAGTTGGGTGGATCCCCTCCCTGCAGTACTTACACAAACCAATCGACGGCAAAAAGGAGGGTCACATCCTGCACAGGCGCATCGATGGCGGTGAGGACGACAAGGAGCAGCACCAGTGCAGCACTCGGCACACTGGCCGAGCTCATTGAGGCAGCCGTGGAGGTGAGCAACACGGTCAAAAGTTCACCAAAGCCGAGAACCATGCCGCTCATCTGGGCAACGAAAATGGAGGCGACGGCAATGAAGAGGGCGGTGCCATCCATGTTGATGTTGCAGCCAATCGGTAGGACGAAGCGTGTGATGCGAGAATCGACGCGCAGCTTCTCGTTCATGCAACGGAATGTTAGCGGCAAGGCGGCAGCGCTGCATACGTTGCAACATCAATTTACGATTGCGGATTCGAATTCGATTTGGTGAGTTTATTGTTGTTATTGTTGGTTGGTTGGTTGTGTTGTGGTGAGTTTGGTGAATTTTCAAATCAAAAGTTTGGTTTTTTTTTTTGCATAAAAAAACGAATAGGAAATCAAACGATTTGGGAACCAAAAAGAAGGAAAAATACTTGTAGCATGTTAAACGTTCGCATTATCAACCAGAGAGAGAGAGAGAGAGAGAAACAGTGGGACTTTCATATATCTCTCTCAACAGAGAGATAAACAGAGAAAGAGAGCAAAGAGAGAGAGAGAGAATAGATTTTGTTAATGGCTTACGTTGATGCGGTGGCAAATGCGGTTAGCATAGCCTCAATGAGGCCCTTGTAGAACTTGAAGGGATTGCGGCGCACGAATACAAAGTAGATGAACTGCATAACAACGAACTGGTAGATAATCACACCGATCGCCACCGTGATGATGAACCAAACGAGCTGCGCCATCACCAGACTCAGATTATCAACACTTAGTATTTTGCCAGCAATCACCGAACTGATGCCCACCGGTGTTAGCCACATAACGCATGTGACCATTTTCATGATCACCTCGAAGACGGCCGCAAAGAAGTCCACCACCACCTGTCCCTTCTGACCGATTGTGCCCAGCACGGTGCCAAATACGAGACAAAAGAACACAATTCCGAGCGTATTCGTTCCACTTCGATACTGAATATCCCGCACCAGCACCACCTGCTCCTCCTCTTCCAGTGCCTGCAACTGTCGCTGAGCCTCCATACCGTTAGTCAACACTGTTGTCGTATCGTTGCCCGTCTCATTGGAGCTGTGCAGCATGCTCGGCTTGGGCAGGTAAACGGTGTGCGCCTGCTGAATTGATGCCTGGAACAGGTTGTCCGGAAACACATTTCTGCAAAGCAGTTCGCATTAGTACAGAATGCAAGCAGTTCACAGTTAATATTTTAAATGTAAGGCGAGTGCTAAGCAGTGCACAGCACGCATTTAAGCAGTACGCCAGAGGCAAAGCAGTTTTAGACTGCTTTTGACAAGCAGTGCAATTTCGCGCGATTCGCACGCGTTTTCTGTATTGATTTATTTGAAATTTGGAACTGACCTGCCCAAATCCAAAAGGCTGTCGAGTAACTTGACTGCCCGCCTATCCGACGTACGATCATCGGCATTGTGCAAATCCGGATTGCCAGGATGAATGAGCAGGACCAGAGCAATGCCCAGCGCGGCATTGAACAACGATGTCGATGCAAAGTAAACCAACGTTCTCAGCGCAATTTTGCCATTCATTTTCGCATTTAAGCTGGCGGAGCCGGCAATCAGGCTGGAAATCACAAGCGGCAGAATCATCAGTTTCAGCACACGCATGAACAACTCGCCCGGATACGAGATCAGCATGATGGAGTCCTCATGCAAGTGCAGCGGTCGCAAGGAGAGGCCTGCAAAAAAAAAACAACCTGTATGAAACAAGAAGGACACTACCGACTGCGCAATACTCTGCTTCCAGTTGTAAGCTAGTCTTCAGAAAAAATATTTGTTTAACTGAATTTTCCTATTATGAAATCATAACTTTTTCATATAAGCTATAAATGCTAGATATAGATCATTTTAAACATCAGTGTAAAGAAGGTAGCATAATACATTAAATAAATAATAAATTTAAACTAATATTTCCCCGGATTTTATTTAAAATACATTTAATATAATCTATCTTCTATATGTGTATGTGAATATCGCTATAGTTATAGAGTATTATAAGCAATAAAGCATATATAAATATTAACCAATAAACTCTTTTATACCTGTTAGGAACAGTGTATAGAAAAGTGCAGCCCCTATTTCAAGGTCACCACTCACCTAGAATAACGCCGAGCAGGACGCCCGAAAGGGTGACGAGTAGCATCAGATTGTCGCTTAGCCACTTGCGATAGCCGATCAGCTCGATGGGGGCATCGCTGCGTTCCGTTGTCTTCGGCGGCAGCTCGGTGCCGTGCACGGCGGCCGTCATGTTCGGTGGACCCATTTTGGCGAAGAGGTAATCTGAAAATTTCTCCGACTTTTCCATGGTATGCCACAAAACAAAACACACACACACACACAAACGACACCACAACAGTCCAAAGTTGAAATGGATGTGCAGCTGAATAGCAACAAATACCAACGAGCAACAGACGCCAATTATGTGAGCGAGACAGCTAGAGTAATGTGTGATAGAGACAGCAACAGCAGCGGCACCGGCAGAGGGATGGATGGGCGGCGGTGGGAGCGTTTTTGGGAGATAGCTTCTTTTTTTTTGTGTATTTTAGTTGTTTATCGAGAGCGTATTAATCGTTGTTAAATTATTGATTTTTTAAGTACTTCACATTGAACTTGAGTATGTTAATTAGGTAAGCCATTTGCTTGGATTGCCTCCTTCTACCGATGTGGCGTTGTTTTCTTGAGCGTTAATATGCGCTGCGTTTTACTGTTAGCGTCGTCTCGGACAGCGCCTAACCACAAATCTAGCTCGTTGAATGGCTCCGTTGTTGTGGCTTTTAGTGCAGCTGCCTCGCTTAGAATTTGGACGAACTGCGTCCTGGTGTCCGGTAGTCCTTTCACAAAATTAATCGATATTACAGGCAGGCACTCGGATGAAGCTCCTCTATGCGAAATCTGTGTCACTTGCTCGCTCCTTGAACGGGGGATTCACTCACAATGCTGACACCTTTGCGGGGCGGGGGGGCTTTTCGGTCGAGTTGGTTGGCCTCACTTTCTTTAACCTTTTCTTTAAAGTTGATTGCACTTTTTCCTTTTTTTTTTGCTTTCGTTTTCACTATTGCAATTTTTCTCTGCGTGTCTCCTCTTGTCTGCCCGCAATTCTTTTTCTCTTTTTTTTTCCTTTTCTGTTCGCTTTCCGTTTCCGTTTTCCGTTTGCACGTTGTGTCGACTTCAAACCTGCTCTGGTGAATGCGCGTCTCTTTCGACAGTCGCGTGCTTTTATCCTTTGCCCACGGAGAGCGAAGTTTTGCCATAATAACTCACTACTTGGCTTTCTCATGAGAGAGTGTGAACGACTCTCGCACACGTTTTTATGGCGTCAGCTCACAAAAAAGCCGGCAGCCACAAATTGGGACAGCACAGCTGAGGGAGCGAGGCAATGTGCTTTTGAATGGGGGTTCCGGAAAGGCGAGGAGACATCACGCATTTGCAGCTCGTTTATTTGACGTTCACCAATCATTATCATGAAGCGGAAAATTCCAAGCTAGAATTGATTAGCTAGCGAGCCGATGACGTCGGTGGATATACCCCTTGGATTTCCGACCACAACACATGGATTCGATTGCTACTCTTTTGAAAGTACAGTTGTCAAGTAATCAGGAACTTTCTTAGGGATAGCTACTCCCAACTCAAACCGGCTAATCGATTTTTAATGGATTTCTGCGGGTGATTTTTATTGCTATATCACGAATTGTGGAAGACATTTTTATGTAATTATTAATCGCTATAGGGAATTAATTGAAAATGGTTTTCCTATATAATTATCGATTCAATTTTGAAAAACTCTTTAGCTTGAGCGTGTAAAAGTTTATCGATTAGTTTTGGTTAGCAAATTCAAGAAAAAGTGGTAAATAATAAGATGAATATTTTATATACCTATCAAAAAAGCAATTGTTGGGTAATTTGATAAAAATCAACTAAAAAACCCCACTCAACTAATGAGAAAATGTTGGTCCTGATTAATTATCTACAGCGGACACATGTCTGTCAGAGTATTTGAGCTTCGTCCCGAACAACAGAAAAAGAAATTTCATCTTATTAATAGATGGAAAAGAGACCAACCATTTGTGGGTGCAGTGGAGCGTGGAATACTGTTTGTCTGTCTGTTTATTGTATGTGCTTGGTGCCAAGTGGCAAGTTGAGGAGCATTCGTTAGGCGGGATGTGTTGCGTTAAAGGTCAACTGCAAATCGATCCTGTCATTTTGTAAATCATGTATTCTGTCATCTCTCCCTGCTCTCCTGGGCAGACGTCCAACAGCATAGGGCTAAAACTATACTATATTATGTGTGGATTGCTGGTCGCATCGATCCGTTTGAATTTGGTTGTTCGCCCAGCAACTGAGGACTGTGCCAAACTGCACTGACGAAAGTCTGTTCTCCCCATTATTTTTTTTCTCGAATATAATTAAGATAATTATTGCGCGATTTGTTTAGCTGCAAACACATTTACAGATCTACAACTAAATACGTATTCGTTGCTTGTCTGCTTTCTGCTTTGAGTTAACATCTTGCCAAGTGTCAGAAACGATTTATGAGTGCATCTATATCTATTTATGGTGTGCCACGAACTTGAACTTGAACCTGACATTGGCTGCCTCTCGATTTTAGCGCCATGCAGCTTTTTGGGGGAACAATTTTCTCTACTTAAATCCATTTGCTAATCGAGTATAGCACTTAACGATCACAGTTGAGTTGCCAAACAGTTGTATTAAGTTGTTGCTCATTACAGATACATATGTATATATATACCTACATACATATATATTTTTTATTTTGAGTATTGACGCTTGACACGATATGCCTTTAAAGGTCATTAGGGATAGGGATTGGGATTAGAGTGAATGAGACTGTTGCACTGTCGGTGTGAGCTGGCGTGTCCTTTAATGATTACTTTCAAGTTGTTGCCACAATTGCTGCTGCTCATTGTGTGGTTGGTGTTAATGCCAGTAACACTTATCTCCAGCTCCCTTTTTGATCGACAACACTAGTTAACCAATTTTGAGCTCGATTAATAACGAATATTTGGAATATTAGCATAACAGCTTTTAAGTTAGTTTTGAATGCTTTTGAAATAATTTACAATATTTTTAATATTTTGTAAATATTTTGCAAAAACTGCTGAAGTTTTTTTTTATTATTTACTTTGAATGACAATTTGTCAAACTAAGATATTTGAACATTTTTAGATAATCTTTAAAAATTTTTAAATATTTCTTAGAATTTTCAAGACATTTTTCTGTGTGCAAATCTTCAACTTTAAATTGATACAGTGGATTCTCTTTTAGTAAATAATTTTTCTTAAGATCCTATCTCGGATTATTAAAACAATATTAAGACTGTTATTTAGCACAAGAAATAACTTGAAGCTGCTTCAAATCAAAACTGTTAACTAGTGTAAAATGTAATGGGCTTTTAATAACAATATTTGTGCCACAAATTGGCACTGTTCGTTGCTTCTGTTGGCTTTGTTGGTTTAGCTGACATCGTGTGGTTAAAGCTATACTTACCTCTAATGATAAGCCACAAGTTACCCAGGTTTATGCTGGTTATCAACACTCTTTGCACTTGGCAC
This sequence comes from Drosophila kambysellisi, assembly GCA_035042185.1. Lineage (NCBI taxonomy): Eukaryota > Metazoa > Arthropoda > Insecta > Diptera > Drosophilidae > Drosophila > Drosophila kambysellisi. Next base: position 768,366 of record JAWNLS010000945.1, on the reverse strand, counting down.
TTGAACTGTCGACCCTCGACTGCTTTTGACTTTATTGATTGGCTTCTAACTTTCAACTTTTATGGCTACTGACTTTAACTTTATTAACTTGCACTTTTACAACACTTTTGTAACTTGTCCGTGGCCACGGGCCGTATGCTTAACGCAGTCACTTGGTGAAACTTTCGCAGCAATTTGAGCTGCTGTTGCATCAACAGTTGGAGAATGCGTTGCACAGCTGTAGCCGTTGTAGTGGTTTGCCTTCAACCTGTCGGACGAGTGGTGTTTTGTGTATTAGTATGGGTGTTGACAAGGTCAATTTACTATAAAGCGAACCGCCCTATTTTTTATTTCTATTTTTTTTTTCGCAAATTCAATTATGTCAAGTAGAAGACGAGGGGTGGTTTCTTCCCTGTAACCAGAGCAAAGCAATCACGATGCAACAACCGCAGCAAGCAACAACAAGAAGAGCTTAAGTTGTTCTTGCCACCTTTTGCTCTGTGTACCGGCCAGAAAAAGGGGTATTAACGGTTACGTATGGTATACAGTGTAAGCTCCCCTAAGAGCCACAATTTGTACTACTGAAAATACTAAATAAAAGTGCAACCAGCAACAAAGTTGCCTTTTTGTCGAAACATCGCGAAACATTTCGAATAGAATAAGTAGTCTGTTAACATCAATTACCATTAATCATTGACACACTTAACAAAAATGTAAAAGGCTCATAAAATCTGTATTTATAATTAATAAATATTTTCTCGAAATTATTTTCGTCTTTTTCTATAAATATATATTAAAATATAATTAGATTTTTAGATTAATTTATTTCTTTGAGCATAATTTGAAGGGGACATTCACTGTAAAATTTGTAGAAGTGTATTGGAAACTTCCGGCCGCATACCTCGTTAAGCTGAACACGGAAAACGCGCCCGCTTCGTTTTGCTGAAGCCGCACGAGCACCACACGAAACCACACGGAACCACTCGAGACGCAAACGTTTTATAAACTGCCGTCAAGAATTGCGCAGGGATCGCGTTTTAACCAGACGATCGTTAATATATATTCATTAGTATAGATACACACACATATAGATAAATCGGTCTGCATATATATATATTTATATATATATTTATATATATATGCAATCAGTTGCCAAATAATTTCTACTGCGATTTGTTTCTCTGTTTCTCTGTTTCGGAGACGCGTCAGTTGGGCTCGGCAATTGAATGAGAAGTGAGCAAAAACACATTTCTTTTGGGCAGCTGCACAAATTGAACAAGAAATAGGCACACGGTAAAAAGAAAAGTCTTCTACATTTCTGTGGCTTTGTTTTGGCCAAACACACACACCGTCAAGAAATTACATACGTAGTCACTATTAGCCGCCCTGTGGTAGGGTAATTTAAGGCTGTAACGAAAAGTGTAGCGCACCGAGAGAGTGACATTTCCGACAACATATAGAGTATATATCTATTAAAAGTTGATATAGCCATATCTGATCTCTTTGCCTGCTTGTATGTGAAGCTATGTGAACTGATTTTTCGGTGAGGTAGGTTCAGTTAGTTGAGCTAAAACTATGGAACTTTGTAAGAAGTTGACTTTTAATCAGCTTAGTATATTAAATTATTTAGTTAGTTATAAAGCAGCTTAAATAAATACAATATACTTATATTTTAATGAATTATTTTAATTACATCAAAAGAATCTTTTGCCTAATATTCGTTTAGATAATATTAATAGTTTGTTTCACTAAGAATGATTTACCTAGCACACTTCAGTTTCTTTATGATTATTTGAAGAGTATAGGCTCTTCGACTAGTCGCCAATTTCTTCGATTTATTTGAAAATTGTCATAAGAGTTAAGGCTTGACAACATCGCTAATACGAGAGGGCGACGTGGTGCAGAATGGGTAATAATGTGCACGCGAACCGCGTCAAAGAGTTTATGCAAATTGCCGATTGCACCCCGTCCCGCCCCCTTCGATCGCCCTTAAACGACATATATACGCCTATAGCTAACTGGCACATGACCAGCCCAGACACCCATAAAATCCAACGACAATTGTTTAATGCACTTTGACACACTTTAAGATTAAAGAGAATCGCCTTAAAAACCAACTGGCGACAAATGAACAGCAGCAGACATAGTGACGATCGAGAACTGTACCGAGAGCATATCATATATGTTTACTATATACTATATATAAGTACATAAACACGAGATCGTATGACGCTATCATCTTCAATAGCTGTAATTTAAGCAAAACTGAATGTGATTTGTTTTTTCCCTAGCGCTCATCGAGGCGGTCTCAAGTGGAAAATTGTGACCGAAAGGTGTGAGAAAAATTACGATAAATTGGCAATGGCAGACATTACGCATACGCCCCCCCTTCCACCCACCCTCACCGCCAAAACAGACAAAACAAACAAACTAATTGGCTCTATAAAACAAATGCTCAGTGCCGGAAAAAAGGAGAAAAAGGCTGTTTGAAGGCGCCTGCATTAAACAATAAAATTCTTATTTATTTTAAGTATTTTTTTTTTTTAAGAATAGTTTTTAAAATTGAGAATAAAATCTATTGTAATTTAAGTTTAACTATTTTCAATCATATTATTTACATATACATAAGGATAGCAAGTATTTCTCTGTGAAGTCAGAATGTTAAAAATATATTTAAATAAATATCTTCAGTAACAGTTTGTTGTTTAGAAACTGTTCAATTTTAATCGACAAGATGTTCCGACATATTTTCAGGCTATTTTCATAATCATAATAGAGTATCTTATAGTCGACATGGTAAGACTGCATTTGTCTAAGTTGTTTGCATTTGTCATTATAATTATTGCGTACATATTATAGTGAGGTATATTCGAGCAAACGGCGGCCCACAGACAACAAGCCCACCCCGGATAGCACCTGTCCCGATGGATTATAAAAATAAATCGGCCAGCTCACAGAGAGCGAGATAGAAAGAGAAAGGGAGAGGGAAATAGGAGCTGCATTAGGTAATTTGCATAAGTTATGAGCAAGCAAAGGCAAATTGCGTGATGGCACCAAAAATTAGTCAGTAAATCATTCAGTCAGGCGAACAGAAAGTCAGGCAGTCATTTAGTCATTTGGTCAGCCTATCCAGTAAACAAGTTAAGCATTTTCAAAGGTTGTCTCACTTATGTAAGACCGAAATGCCGTCGAAAGCCAATTAGGGGTCAGGTCTAAAAATTGCACTCTTAAACGCAGCGGGGCAAAGTCACGCGCAGCTGGCGCATCCTCAACATGGGAGGGGTTCAGCGAGAGAGGATGGAGCAGGCGTAGGGACAGGGGAGGCGGGGAAGCGATGGGTGTATTCGGTCTGCACCTGACCCACTCAGCGCGCGTTGTTGGCCACAATACACAGCAACATTTTTGCCGTTTAAGAGACGAACAGTACAATGACACCGAGCAGCTGTCTTTGTTTACGACCCATCTCGCTCTAGCACTGAGACGGAAAATCCGAATGCTCCCATTCAGTTTTCAGTTTTCAGTTTCAGCTGCGTTTTGTTTACGGTGCATCCCTTTCGCACACAATAGTCGACCCTTTCGCTCTAGCCGAAGAGCGCTCATGCGCACTTGCAGGACTCTTTGATTATGGCAGTTGGCCAAAAGCTGAGCTGTCTATTTATGGCTGGCACTTATCTCAGTTATGGCATTTCAAATTATAAACTGAGGTGACTGTCTTAGCTGTGGCCAAAAAGCTTTTGTTGTCACAGGGTGACTCATCAAATTACTTGACAATAAGTATGCTAAAAGTTATACAACTTTTGAATTTGTGTGTTCAACTACATAAATAAACTAATAGTCGCTATTATTAAATATTAAAAATCGGAATTAAATTAAATTTAAAATAAAATTTAAATTTTAAATAAATTAAAAAATAATAAAATATTTATAAGATATATAAGAATGTATATTTATGAGCATTATTTTTTTTTTATTCTAGATTTCCAACCAAATTTATTCTAATTAGGATTAAGTATTCAATCTTCAATTTAAATTCAATTTTTTTTTTAAGTTTTCCGTTTTGTTCTACTCAGCAAATAACTTTTAAAGCTATAGAAAATTTCGAGTTATGAAAAAATGGAATTGGAGTTGAGGAAACCAAAGTGTACAAAACTTTTCCAACATTCCTCACCCAGCTTGGCTGAAGTAATGATGATTTTGTGGACTCGGAGGTATTTGAGTTAGAGTAGTTTGATAATATACTCCCCTCACCTTCCCACATGGAGTCTTGCAAACAACGAAACTCCTTTCCTACATTTTATAAGACTGTCGGTTTTAAAATGCTGTTTTTGTCACAGGGTGACTCTTGCCAGCCTTTCAACAGCTGTGCTTTGTTTACAACCGGTTAGTAAGGCGCGAGAGAGGCGGAGAGAGATAGTGTGAGAGAGAGAGAGAGCCAAATTGAATGCTTTAAATTGAATGCAGACCGACTTTCAATGGATGCTGCTGGGCTATAAAAGCCAGCAGCTGAACGGCAAACAGGAGCAGTGCGCGCTTTAACGGCAAATCAACAGCTCCTCCAGCAGCACTCTCAAAAATTGTACTAAATAACTAAAAAAAAAAAATCACTATCAACTCTGTAATTGAATCAAGTGCTAGAGTGCGTAACCGAATTATAGTCGAAATCAAAACCAAAATCAAAAACTATAGCTCAACACACAAGCGTCAATCAATGCGGCAATCGAGTTAAAACTGCAACAGTTCTTTTTCCCTGCCGCTCCCTCTATCCATCCAATCAAATTCAATTTGTTGCCCAACCTTCAGCGATTCTCATATATTTCAATGGAGGCCCAAACGCAGTAGAAAAGAGTTTAACTGAACCCAACCAAAAAAATTCCAAGAATTAAATTTTATGAAGCATTTTATGCAATTAGCAAGAAAGGCGCAGAAAACAAAAATCAGAATAACAACAAATTTACAAAGTTTCCACGCTTTCTTCACCTCACACGCTTTTCTTATGTTAATTAATATTAAAACACTTAAAAGTTTTCATTTTTAAAGCTTGTAAAGAGGATATTTTAAATTTGTTAAGAAGTGTTTGTCGAATTGAGAAAAAAGTTTATACAAATTCAAAAAAAAGCAAACATTCATGACTGCACTAAAGAACACTCCTCTTTCAGTAAATGATATTCCGTACAGACATTTCTTTATATATATATATATATATATATTTATATGTATATATAAGTCTAAACTAAGTTAGCAATTCACAGTTGCTCTATTTTTGTAAAAACTTTTAGATTATATAAAAATCTGACTTAACGCATTATGTAGATCAATATAAAGATAAATTGTTTTTGGAAATAATCAAAATTACACATATATTTTTTATTGTTAATTGTTTTTTATGTTTAAAATGATGGACTTTTATTAAAGAGCTGAATTTTTTCTTAAAGGGTATTTAAACTTCATCGAACAGAAAACATTTTTCTTGCCTCTCATTTCTTTTTGTAACAACAACTTTTGCCTGTGGTGTAGACATTTTGAGCTGGCTGTCGAAGCAGCCACAGAGACTCCCATTAAGAGCAGACACACACGAACACACACCCACACACCCACACACATACACACACTAATACAAACCCGCACACTCACTGGCACACCATTAAGCTTGCACTGTAAATGGGCCGAAAAAGTTTTATAAAATTTGTATTTAAATATGTGCAACACCTGAAAATTGAATATTTTCATTAAAAGTTAAAAGCTTCACGTCGTTGGCAGCAGTGTCTGCCAAGTGAGCCGCAAAATATCCGCACACACACACACACACAGATACAAACGAACACACACACATACAAACAGACAGACTTGAAGCACGCTAAAAACCAATAAATAAACTTTGAAAGTGCCGGAAAATGTATTTGAAGAGACAGCGATACATCTACTGAGCCTGCTTTACCACTTCTATCGCCTCCTGGACTACTACTCCCCAAGGAACTAAACTAATTTACAGAGGCTTCAGTAGCAGATCCGTGACTTGGACAAGGACAGTAAACGCACGTGTTGCTTTCAGTGTTTGTAGTAGTTGCCATCATAATCAGGCCGTGTTCATCATCGCTGAAGCGCCGGAACGTCACTAATATGCGTGGCTCTAAAACCAACTGACTTCCCCTCCTCGCCAGCCTCCAGCCTCCCTGGGACGGTCCCAACTCATTGTATACGCCTGTTTTGCTTTGTTAAAAGGATTTTCACGGATTTCCGTTGTAATTTGAAAAGTTTTTTCTCTGCTCAACTTTTTTCATTTACAAAACACGGTGAGGCTTTGGATTAGTGGGCGAGGAGCTCTGTGGTGCGTGGGCGTGGGCGGGGGCGGGGGCGTGGCGTGGCGTGGTGTTGGCTTGTTAGTTTTTAAGTAGCTGCCAAAAACAGACCGTTGACCCATCCAACAAACAGGTGTTAATTGTTAATTGTTTTCAAGCCAATTTGCCAGAGATAAATGAATTTACTGCAAGGAACAAAAAGAAAAATAAAATTACAGTGAAATTATAATTAAACTGCTCCCAAAGCGGCGCTTGATTAAGATTTAGGTGTGTCTGTTGAAATTCTGCTTCTGGCTTCTGGCCTCCGTCAGCCAAGTCAAGTTTTCACGTTGCCAGCTTCAAAGTTGAAAAGGTTTTCATGCGACCGCCATAAAAAAGTGCACAGAAAGGAAAATATGAAAAAGAATTTGGTTATATGAAAACAACATTTTTAATTTAAACTACTCATTATAAATTCAAAATTGCATTTCTTTTTTAAATATTCTTTGCTATTCAAAAAAATTCCGTGCAATTTTATGAATTTGTGTTTCGTTGAAATTTATTTTTTTTTGCTGTGTAAACCACTGTAGCGCCGACGAAATAAAAACCAAAAGCTACTTCGACGCCGGGGTACACTTGGGCACAATAAAGTTGTCGACACCGACTGGCAAAAACTAACACAGACCACCAGTACTCAGCCTCCTACACACATACATACATAAATACACACACACACACACACACACACATGTCTGGTTAGCCAACTGCTTTTGACGGCCTTCAAAAAGGCCAGCAGGTGTGAAAAGTGCGTACATCAATGGCAACAATCAGCTTTAGCAAAAGACTATCTCTCTTTCTCACTATCTATCTCTCTCTCTCTCTCTCTCACTATCTACCTCTCTCTCTCTCTCTCTCTTGTTGTTTGTGTGTGTGCTCTGGAGATAATTGAATTCCTAATTTTAAGTGCTGCGCTGTTAGCGAGCATACACCACATACACACAGCATGATCACACACGCAAACACACACACACACACACACTGAGACTGTAGCTAAACAAGTCACAAAAGTGCAAATTTGCCCCACAGAATATGCAGTACTAAATTACGCATACGCCACGTGCCACGACAAACAAAACGTGCAAATTGCTCGGCTCTCTCTCTGTCTGAGTGTGTGTGTGTGTGTTTGTGTGTGTGTGTGTGTTTGTGTGTGCTTTCAGCAATTCCAAAAAGTTGGCAGCAGCAGTCAGCAGTCAGTTACGGTAACCGTTACCACCTGCCAATTCGCCAAGTGTCCACAAACAAAAGAAAACTCTAAACAAAACAAAACAAAATCAAATGAAAACAAGCGCTAAACTAACTAGTTTCAAGCTGCCGAAGATGAAATACCCTAGAGATAAATTAATTAGGAATAAAGTCAATTTGATAATAAATAAATATCAACTGAAAATTCGACATCCTCTTGACAAACTTGGAAACACCCCCATTTATTTATAATCTAATAAATATTTAAACATTCCATCATAATGCACATAACCTCAATTTAATATATATGAGCAGACACATACTATATATTCTTAGGAGGGTGAAGAAAACTACACACTTTGTCGTTAAGTAAGGAAGTATTTGACAAACAAGATTTGTGATTTTGTGTTAGCTTCTAGATAGGAGAACAACTGACATCTGGCAACTCAATTTAGCTGATCGATTGCTCGGCAAACACTCGACAAACGACAATCGACAATCGACAAACAACAAACAACAATCGATTGCAATTCAAACAGCAAATTGAAATCGAATTTTTGTGTATTTTGTGTTTGTTGTGCGTTGCCAAGTCAATGACAGATTTATGTGACTTTAACTGGCAATAGACAAACTTCGCGTGGAATTCGTAAAAAACACAAGTTGAGCGCCTCATTTCAAATGCAAATGAGGTGTGGGACTTTAGCCTGACCATCTGGCAAATTAGTTTAGCTCGGGTAACGGCTATAAACAAGCCTTATTTATATTAGGCCCATAAAGCAGATGCTCTGCGGGTTGCCCATCTCTCTCCCATCTCATCCCTCTCTATGAGACTGTCATATCTGTCTTCATATAATTTGTGGCACTTCGCAATTCTGCGTAATCCGCTTTATTTTGTGGGACGCTTTTACACTTTTCTCGTTTTCTCGCCACTCGAGACACTTTTGCACTTTTGCCCAACGAAATGAAAATTCACAAACAATGAGTGAAATGCAGACGCTGTTTGGGCACTAGAAGGGATGTGCTTGTGGAGGGGGGAGGAAAGGATGTGTTCTGTGGGTTGGCACAACGTTAACTTCTTAAGTGCAGCACAACTTTTTGACACTTGAAATTGAGTTTTGTGGTGTAATTGCATTTTATTTGAGCTCCAAGTTGGCGAATGCAAAAACAAAAGCCTAAATTCCATGCCCATTGTTGAACTCTAAAACTCGATATATATATATATATATATATATATATATATATAGATTCCCAGATGCGCAACGACTGCTATAGCACTGGTTCTTGTTGCTATTCATGCAACGAGCTGCTGCACTGTACACAAAATAGTTTCCTAAGCGTTCTTGTTTATCCAATATCATGAGAATATTATGAAATGATCTAATATCAAGAAAATATTCAAAATATTTTATCTAAGCATTTACCTCGTTTTGTATTTAATTGACTTGAAGGCAAGTCTTAAATTAACCCTTTCTCTCAATCATTAAAATTGAAAAATTTCTTACAGTGTGCATCTGCTCTGCGGTTCTGTTGCACCCAATTTGCTTGGTGTGGATGGGTTAGGGGTTTGGTCCGAGACTGAAACTGAAAGTCAAGTGACGATAATCGCAAGTTGTTTCCTTTGCCATAAGGAAACGACTTTACGGCTTTGCTAGTAATCTCCCTGCCCCACTCTTACTCACTCCCTCACTCTATCTTCCATCTCTCTCATGTTGCCTCGAGTTCGTATTTCTCCGCCACGGCAAGGAGCGTGTGCCTCGTTTTGGGGCTAAGTGCATTGCCAAATGGATTGCCAACAGTGGGTGTAAACTTTATTTGCAAATTGTGTGTGTAAATTGCAGTTTGTTTGTTGTTTGCTGTTGACTCCGCTTTCAGAGTGCAGTTCATTGAAAACAAATCAATTTGCAGGTGAATCAAGCGGGGTGCAAATAAAAATGACTCTTCTTTGAAATCTGACTCACATTGAAAGGCTCAACAATTTGTGGACCGGTGTTGATCAAGGTTTGACATCTTGTATAAAATGTATGGTATCAATATATTTTCTCGAAACTCAGAGGATCTTAAGGGTCAAGACTTTTTTAAAAGTAATCACATTTTCAGAAACCCGAGGACCAAAACTACATTTAGAGTTGGAAACTACATTCATAGTTGGCTCGAAATTTATTGCCTCAAAAAACTGCTTTCAAGAACGGATCAACTCGATATTCTTTAAAAAAATATATATGATTAAAAAAAGGTTTACTTTGCTACCACAGAGTAACATCAGCAAAAACTGTGTGAAATTCAATTTCTCCCGGGCTCTTGGTCCAAATTAATTGCAACTATTGTCCTGACTAAAGAATACAACCATTTCAACTTCATCATTATGTTTGACATGAATGCAATTACTTGTCAGTTTTCAGACACAAAAGCACAAAAAAAAAAGAAAACAGCAAGTTAACATCTAAAGAAAGTTGAACTGCATCAGCCCTTACCCTTGACAGGAGTATTGAATAAATGTTAAAATGAAATTCAGAGTCGCCTCCAGCTGCAGCTATAATTACGAGCGGACTGCCTGTCATCTCGACCAATTGTGCCAGCTTCAATTGCAGGCTTCGCATCGTCTGAGAATTGACAGCCAGCCATTGTCCTGTTGGTCCTTGTTGTACTCTCTGCCCATTGCTAACCCAGAGTACTGCCTGACTACGGATACTACGGGTAAAATAAATGAATTTTTCATTAAGACACAGTTGAAAATAATTTAGTTTCATGTCCTGCATTCATTTGCATAATTTAAAGTTAAAACTTGTTTATCACGATTTTAAAATTTCCCAGCTGCACCAGCTTGTTGCGTGTTCCCTCTTCTTCCTAGCCACTTCCCTCCCTTAGTGTTAGCTGTTGCTTTTCATGAATGAATTTCGGCGCCTTTTTTCAGCGCCTGCGCATTGCTATCCGATGAGAGCGCACAGGAAGCCGGTTGAAATTGAAGCATCAACAGTTGAAACGCAGCCTCCTTCAATCTGAGCAAGCCTCAATTCAATCTGAGTTTTATCAGAAAAGCAGCGCGCATTCAATTGCAGACAACAGTTGCGGTTTGGAGCTCAACGCGTGCACTTCGTCCGGGTGAACGAATCCCACCACGTGAACGGCAGAAGTGCGGTTTTGTGACGTGTTGTCCGCCCCGCTCTACCCGCTCTCCCCGCCCCAACCGTTCAGGCACTCTTAACGAGAACAAAGAAAACAACTAACGCGCTCAACCAATTAGCCAATTTTTAAAGTAATTAATTATATTTGTGGGCGAATTCAGTGAAATTACAAAATATATGAGAAAATGTGGCGTATACGTAATATTGTGTTGCTGCTAATTAAATACACACAGAAAGCAAAGCAAATATAAATAAAATAAATAAGAGGTATTATTATAACGTATTTATAAAAATACATATAACTAAAAAAAAGTGCCAATACTAATTATGTTTAACTTCAAGTACAATCTAATAGTTACTAATTAAAGATTAACAAACTTAAATTACTACGAGGAATAAAAATCAAATAAAATAAATAATAATAAAAATACCCAAGAGAAAATAAATAAATACAAATATGAATTAAACAAAATTAAAATGCCATCAAACGTAACATAATAAATACATTTATTTTTCAAATTAAATCCAATTAAAAGATCAGAATATATTCAATATAGTTAACTCCAAATTTTGCCCAATGCGAATCGATGTGCAATAATAAATCAATTAATTTTGCATTTTTAATTTTTGGGGAACTTAAAGCGTTTAATTTAATTGAATCTTAATCTCCTTAAGCTGAACACACAGGATCTGCTCTTCACGTGCTTAACCATTCCGCAGATTGAATTAAGAACTTCCAACTCCGTTTTATTTTCGTTAAATTGTTAAACGAACTGTGGAAATGATGAAATATGTGGCTATGATTTTGGGGTTTATGGTAATTATTTCCGAGTCTGGGAACATTAACCTTATGAAGTCGAGTAAGACAATCTGAACCGTCAATTGTTCCCAAAATGAAGATACGACTTAGTGAAGCAAATAAATAGAACTCACTTTGTAAAAGTGCAAACAAATCTGCAGATTAACTAAAAAATGAATAAAGTGTTGTTTTTTATTAATAATTAATTTAAAGGACTAAACAACTGTCTCTCAGTACGCATAAAATCTAAATTTAATTATCTTAAAGCTTTCACATCTGTTTGTGGCTTAAAGACTTGCAAAGGTGGTTAAATATGAAGCCGGCAAAAATATGATAAGCATTTAACCACAAAGGGTCTGCCAAGAACAAATGCTCACTTCACAAGCCCAAAACAAAAAGATACGAAATATGTGCAATAAATGTATTTAAATGTTCATATTTAGTATACAAGATGTTCTTTACTTGTGATATTATTTTAACTATGGTTATCGCAGTGGAAATCCGGCTGCTGTGCTGCTATTGTGTGTGCCTGAGAGTGAGAGAGATAGAGAGTATGTGTGTGTTTGTGTGTTTTTGGCCAAGTAAAAAGAAACATCAGTTATGCAGCAGATACACGGGTATAAGATTGCACTGGGGCATCTCCAATATCGAGGCAATACCTCCAAGCCACAAACACTCTGTCAAACACACTCGCACACACACTCGCACACACACATGAGTGGAGCTGGGGGAAAAATATAATCACAATTACAAATGCAGGCAGCATTTTGCATAATTTATGTCAAGCACAACAACAATAGCACCAACAAAGGCAAAAGCCTGCGGGGCGTGGTTGGCTTTTAACTCACACACGCTCGCCTGACCATAAATAAGTGCAGGTTTAAATACCACGGCAACACAATTGTGAAATATGGCAGAATAATAGAAAGAGCAGAAAGCATAAAATATAAATGTAAAATGTATGAAATGTAACTACAAGTAGCCCGCTGACTTGCAACATGCACCACCAAGCGGGTGGTGGCGGTGGCGGTGACGGTGGTGCTGCTAGTGTGAGATGTTTGGGGTGAGTTGAGTGGCTCGTCGCATGCACAGTGGGGCAAATGTCAAGTTTGTTAAGCGTTAGTGTGCGTTATGGCTTCAAGTCGCTGCCGAAGGCTTTAAATGTTACCGACTCATTTGGTGGCAGCAACCACTTCACTCTTCTGCATATCATCTTAACCCTCCTCAACCCGCCCAAACCACTGTGCGTCGTCTGGCAAATGAAGAACTCAACATGCAATGCGAAACGTAACGAAACGAAAACAAAAGCCAAGAACAAAATGGGCCAAAAAGTTATTTTAAGGACACGGCAAAAAAAACCAAAAAAAAAAAAAAACAAACAAAAAAAAGCGTGCGCTTTTCTCATTTGTAGAAGAAAAACTAAACAAAACGAAAGAAAATGAAACGCAAGAAAGCGACGAGTTACATATACGCAAGTGTGTGTGTGTGTGTGTTTGTGCGAGTGTGTGTGTTTGTGTGTGTATGTTTATGCGTGTGTTTTTAGTAATCTCGAAACAATTATGCATACGTGCATACACAGAAATCTGTGGCGCGTGATGCTCAAAAGTAGCCCAAAAGCCTCGAAATGAAAGCGCAAAATGTTTTTGCCATTAGCATAAAAAATAATGGTAACGGGCAACGGCCAAAACTGGCAATGGGCAAAAGGCAATTGGATAAATGAGCAAAAGCTACCACATCGACACAGCATCAACCAGGCACCAAAAAAAAAAACAAACAAGCAGCAATCTTAATAGACGAAAATTGTAATACACTAGCAGACATATTAACTACCTTAACCAGAATGTACCGACTTTGTTCGTGTCGTTGTCTTTATTGGCTACTCCCATATAAACTTTCATTCTTACCTGAAATATTCAGGTAAAACAAGGCTATCAGCTGTAAGCAGTTTTTGTTAACACGAGCAAAGCGTTTGCATAGCTAATTGAACCACAGCTGCCACAACAGAGTGCTCCTGCAGAGTCCAGGAATTGTAATCGAGGAACCAACCACGCGTCACTCTGTTCCAGTTGCCATAGAGAGAGAAGGTAGCACATTCTCTGTGGCAAGGATTATGCACTGGTGGCTCACTTGAATGCCTCGCGCGCAACTAACGGTGCTGCCACAAAGGAAGCGAAACTCAAAGGATAACAGGCCACAAACCGCATGCCACCCTGAGATAGTCAAGCTGCGGATTTGCAGACGATTTTCAAACAAAATTGCTTTCAATTTGCGCTGCGAATGAACATAATTGGAAATTGTTAAAGTTTTAAAGGCATTGGAAACCATTACGTATTCATCGAGGTGCTTTATTAATTGAATCACGGATTAAGATGTTTGATGGGAAAACTTGAGCATTTTCTAATATTTAATTTATGGCCACAACAGTTTATAATTGTTGAATGCCTTAAACTCTTGCTAAAATGTTGAAATTTATTCAAATTATTTGCTTAATTTAATTTGCCACTTTTTGTTCATATGGTATCTATGTAAAAGTTGTAGTTAATACAAGAGTTTTTCCACGATCTTTGAAAATGCTTTGCTGAGAGCTAAGTTTACACAGGTACAAATAGATATTTCTGAATATATCCATGTAAGCATATACCTCAAACTTTTTATCTTCTTATTATACTATCCTTCCTTACAATGTGTTACATATTGCGTGAAAAAGTATGTATACCCTAACAAAGTTATAACAAAACAACCCAAAACAATCTGAACAAAAGTCTATGGCTTTGGCATTTCATGATAGCCTTGATAGCAACGTATGTGTGTGTGTGTGTGGTTTTATTGCTATATCTATGTGTGTGTGTGTGTGTGTGTGAATGGGATGTGAGTCTGGTGCAGCCATTTTCATTTCATCGAAGACTTAATCCTTTCTCAACTGCCAACTGCCAATGGACGGAAGTGAACTGGACAACTGGCGATTGGCAGTTGGCTGCTGGCTGCTGGCTGCTGGCGCTTATTGTTTCGATTGTTTTTTCTACATTTGCAAGTTACTGTGGGGTGGCTGCACTGACAGAAAAACCGCGGTCGAACATCAAACTAATCTATAAATGTTTCTTGAATGAGAAAATGTACAAATGCTGAAGACAAGTAAAAAAAAGTGAAAGTAATTAGTGGAATTTTTTTCAAGTTTTGTTAGGCCAAAATAATTGCAATAAATACAAGACAATAGATGGTAAAAAACACATTACAATTCAATACTTTACAGTATAAAACAAATATAAATACAAATATATTCAAAAGATAGTAAAAAAATGCAACAAAATTCAAAGTTAAGCAGCTCAAAAAAAATACATTCAAGCACTTCAAGTTATTAAATAATCTGAGAAAAAAAACTAAAACAAAATTCTCGATTCAAGTATTTGTGTGCGTGAATCAAGTTTAAAACAGTTTTGATTTTATTTTTCCCAGTGTGAATGCATATTTTTATGAGGCATTGCCTCACAGCGTGTGCCCCGTGCGAGCACAGATAATGGCAGCTCGGCAAAATGGCCAGGGAAACAAAATGAGACCAAAAGTGAGGCCAATAAAAAGGCGATAAAATTGACGCCAGCACGAGAAGCACAACAAAAACAACAAAAAACAGCACAGGAATAAAAGAGCAATAGATACAAATACAAATACGAATACAGAGATACAAATACAAAATATATAAACACGCTTGCCGAGCGTTGTTTATTGCCTCGCACATCCGCGTGAGAGATAGCAAATTCAAATGCGTTGCTGATTAATGGCCTGAACGAGGAAAGTGGCCATTGCCCATTTTGGCCCATTTTTGCCGACGGAATGCGCATAATTCACGTTAGCGTAACGAGTTATCGCCAGCGGCGGCGGCTGCTGATGCTGGCCACGCTCCTCTCGCTGAGCCTGGCTGCCTGTGGTACAACAGCCGTCGCAGCGATGGAGTTCTCGGTCGAGCAGCAGCTGGATCCAAGGACGGCAGTAACAACAGCTGAGGCAATTAGGCATGTTGTTGTCACCACAACAGTCGACAGTCAACCAACAACAACTACAACAACCACAACAACAACAACAACAACATATCGCAAACGTCCAGCGCTCGGTGACAATTGGAAGGGGGCCAGGACGAAAGTGAAGCGACGACAGCGACTTAATTCATCGAGTAATTTACCCACCATCAATGCCGGCAGCGGCACAAATTTGAGCAGCTGGCAACAGCAGCGCTATTTAAAGGTAAACCAGGTCTTTGAAAGCGAACGTCGAATGTCCCATGCCGAAATCCAGCACAATCACGGCAAAATCGTTCTGCTCGGACTCTTTGAGTTGTCGACAAAACGCGGCCCACGGCCGGACGGACTCAGCGAACTGGGCGCCGCAACAATGGCCGTGGAGCACATTAACCGCAAACGCCTGCTGCCCGGCTACACCCTCGAGCTGGTCACCAACGATACGCAGGTGAGCAACACCAGCACCTCCTCCTTCTCCTTCCTCTTCCCCCCACTCATTAGGAAATTGAAATTTCATTGAGAGCAAGCGTAGCGAGCTTGCAACATTAAAACTTAATAAGGCAACAAATCTGCAAGCGCAGCAGCAAAGTGGGTTTTGGTTGGGTGGCAGCTGTTGCACAGTACAAAGTTTTTGAATTTCAATTTAATTTATTAAGTAATATATCTACAAATGTAATTCTAGCAAATTTAATACTTACAAAAAATACTTTATTTGGAATTAAATACAAATCGCAATTAATTTACATCAATTAGACTTACAGAATTAGAATCCAACTTTAGTTTAACTTTAGTTTACCAAAAAGAAGTCTGTATTTCAGGGGGAGATTAGTTAAGCGCTGTAATTTAATTCTCCCGACTGCCTCAACAATAATTCTAACATACTTCAAAGTTGTTTAGTTCCTTACGGTTCTTAAATTATTAATTAAAAAAATCTCATTTGCAGTTTGCCTTTGATACCCATTTTGTGCCCAAGAGCCAACTTATATTTTAATTCCAAATTTCGGTTTTATACATTTTTCGTTTTTGTTCGTTGAATTGCTGTATATAAAAAACGCAGAGGTATTAAATAAAAGCCAATGTTTTTTACTGTGTAAAAATAAATTTGTCATCAAGGATTTTTTTTATTGCGAGTCGCAGCAGTCGGAACGATAAGGTTGTGGTGATTGCAGTGGTGTCAGGGCTGAGTTGGGTGGTGTTTGATTTGATGGCACTTGGAGACGCAAAAGCGGAGACTCGCAGTCCCTTGAATCTCCTCATATCCGACGATGGCATCTGCTGCTATCAAAACTCTAAAGTCGACATTTTAAAAATGTTTATTGCGCCATCTCGACGCGCGCTGTTTTTTTTATTTTTTATGACGCAACCTCTGCTCACCAAAACTCACCTCTGTCTCCATCTTTGCTGCTGCAGTGTGATCCTGGCGTGGGTGTGGATCGTTTTTTCCATGCCATCTACACACAGCCCTCAACACGCATGATGATGCTGCTGGGCTCCGCCTGCTCGGAGGTAACCGAAAGTCTGGCCAAGGTGGTGCCCTACTGGAACATTGTGCAGGTGAGTCCAACTCAATCAGGATGTGGTGCTCTTTGTCTTTGGTGGCTTTGGTAGGGGATTCCTGATTAAAATATGCAAATATGCTACGGCCATTACTCAAAAATTTAATCAACTCACGTGCCGAAAGGAAACTCACTCGATTAGCATAAATACCACGGAGCTTACTCAAAAGGCAGCCAATAAACATTTCCGCGCTCAACTAAACAGCCTCCTACAAATTACACTAGGCAACAACGATTTACATACAGAAGAGCAAATATCATCATCTATTTTTTATGAAAATTATTAGAGTCGTAAGTAAAAATTCGTATGCAAAAATTATGAATGCAAACAAGCTGAGGATTTTGTATAATAAATATTCCTACGTATTCCTAAATGACAATTCCTTGATGAAAATTTCTCATGACAACCATAATTCTCTAGTGTAGAACTTAAATAAAATAAATTCATTGCCTAATTTTGTAGGCCAGTGTTATTAGACAAGGAATGCGTAAATATGCTTGTAAGCTTGTAAGAGGGGTCTCAGGTCGTGTTGAATTGCTGGATTGGGGGGGGGGGGGGGGGGGGAGACACAACATAAATTCACTTAGAGGCGCGTTTCATGCAAATGTCGAATTGTGCGGCCTTTGAAGTTCAGCTTATGTGTGTTCCTCGAGTCGCGTATGTGTGGCAACTAAATGGGCCGAAACTTTGAAAGCACACACCCACGCGTGGCATTAAACTTTGACTGTCAGAGAAGATGGGAAATTGCTAACTGCCAACTGGTAACTGGTAACTGCTGACTGCTGACTGTTGCTGATTGCAGGTCTCCTTTGGTTCAACATCACCGGCGCTGAGCGACAGACGCGAATTTCCCTATTTCTATCGCACCGTTGCTCCCGACTCCTCCCATAACCCGGCTCGGATTGCGTTCATTCGCCGCTTTGGCTGGGGCACTGTCACAACATTCTCACAGAACGAGGAGGTGCATTCGCTGGCGGTTAACAATCTGGTCACCGAGTTGGAGGCGGCAAACATATCCTGCGCAGCGACAATCACATTTGCTGCAACGGATTTCAAAGAGCAGCTGCTCCTACTCCGGGTAAGTGGAAGCGATTGCTTTGCCGTTGCACTTGATAGATGTGCTCAAATGTTTGCCTTAGGAGACGGACACACGCATCATCATCGGCAGCTTCTCGCAGGAGTTGGCACCGCAGATCCTCTGCGAAGCCTACAGGCTGCGTATGTTTGGAGCGGACTACGCCTGGATATTGCACGAGAGCATGGGTGCACCCTGGTGGACCGACCAGCAGACTCCCTGCACCAAGCACGAACTCCAGCTGGCCGTCGAGAATCTCATCGTTGTCTCCACGCACAACAGCATTGTTGGCAACAATGTTAGCTACAGCGGACTGGTAAGCAAACCCCAATAAACCACTTTTATTGCCCCCGAATAGAGTTGGTCACGTGTCGTGTTTAGGTTTTACTTTAACTAAAAAGTTGTGCAACTCGTTCAGAATAAAAAAAGGACATGTCAACCATAAAAGGACTCAACAGAAATAAATAAAACGCTATATTACATGAATATCTGCGTTTAAATGCTATCAATAGCAACACATAACATAAAATGTTGCACAAAAACAGTTTCCACGCTTTTTTGCAACATTTAGTTGTGCAACATCATGTATGTAAATGAGTGTTTTTGTTGAGCAGCTTAATTACAAGTTAAAATCATATTTATTTAACTATTCACCAATTATAAAATTTCGCCACTAAATCACTCTGAGGCATTAATTATGGATTAATTATGCAGAATTAAATTCACATACAAAAGGTGACTGAAATGAATACTAAATGAGAAACTAGTTCTTATTTTATTTTTTATCAACCAACAAAAAAATTAATTAATAAAAAGTATTGTATATTTTGAAAATAAACAGTAGCTATTAATTAATTTGACCTATAAAATATGCAAGAAAAAATAATTATAAAATAAAAACTAATACAACCAATGGGACAGCTCCAAGAAAAAAAAATAAAACTCCGACACGTGCTCATCTTTAATCCTAGACACCCCCATTCCCGCAAATAAAATGGTACATTTGATTCGAGGCAGCTCGAGGAAACGATTGCGGGGATTATCTCGGTAGGCGTGGCAGCATGATAAAAATGTTTAGTATCGTTTTAGTGCCGGTCATGAAATCGGTGGCCCATAATGAGCTGAGGCAATCTCATTATGAGGAGTGGGGGGAATTGGTTGTATAAGTGATGAGCGGTCTATTTAATCGCTGCCATTTTTATTCTCTTCCTTTCTTGTTTTTTCTGATTCATTCTATTTCTTGCAGAACAATCACATGTTTAATTCGCAGCTGCGCAAACAATTTGAACAGTTCCACTATCATGATGCGGCCCTGGAGCCTGACAGAGGCAGTGGCACAAGTGGCAGCAGCAGCAGCAGTCGGAACCACAAGCGTACACCACAATCGGATTTGCGGGGCCGCAAGAGACGTGGCATTAACAGCAGCCACCATCTGCCGGATGCCATATCCCGTTATGCGCCGCAAACCTACGATGCCGTTTGGGCCATTGCATTAGCATTGCGCGCTGCGGAGGAGCATTGGCGCCAGAATGCAGCACATTCCAAGTTGGACGGCTTTGATTACACGCGCAGCGACATGGCATGGGAGTTCCTCCAGCAGCTGGGCAAGCTACACTTCCTAGGCGTATCGGTAAGAAAGATCCAAGTAGATAAACAACAAAAATATATTGGTTTTCATTTATCGCAATTGGCGGACTACAGTTTAAGTTATAACAATCGGATTCGCTTTAAGCCAACTAAATTAATATTTAATTCATTGTGAAATTCATCTCAGCCAATTTATTCACATGTTTATTTGGCATTACACATATGACATTGTGTGTATTGCAGTGCTAATTCAATATTTATATATCCGACTTTTCTATGAATCTTTTTATTGCATTTTATGGCTTATATAAATTGCAAAAAAAAAAGAATGTAGAATTTTTAAACTGTGGATAAAAATTGTTTGTTAAATTAATTGCATAAAAGCATAAATTGTTCAGAAAGAGTTCACAAATACAAATACATAATTAACAAGAGAGAACGTTTCAGTCGGACATAACCGATAGCGAAATACTATGATACCATAATTTGTGTGCAGCCAAGAAATACTGTTCAAGTTTGCCTTTCAGATTGAGGTAGATATTAGGTCGCATAAGTTCTTGATTTTGGGTCGGAACATAAGTCAAAATTATAGTCCGAAAATCGGCATATCGGCATATGGGCATAGGTCGAACCTTCAAAATGTCATAACTTCGTCAAAACTCAACGAATTTTGAAAAGGAAAGTCGCTTTAATCATAGTTTGGCCTCTAGATCAATCGTACATTTAAAGTTGAAAACGTGATTTTGCGTCGGAACATAAGTCAAAATTATAGTCCGAAAATCCACATATCGGCATATGGGCATAGGTCGAACCTTCAAAATGCCATAACTTTGTCAAAACTCAACGAATTTTCAAAAGGAAGGTCGCTTTAATCATAGTTTGGCCTCTAGATCAATCGTACATTTAAAGTTGAAAACGTGATTTTGGGTCGGAACATAAGTCAAAATTATAGTCCGAAAATCCACATATCGGCATATGGTCACAAAATGCCATAACATTATACCTTCGGTATCATAGTATACAAAAAAAAACAAAATTTTCTGTTGTTTATTTAAAGAGTTTTTTTTGTTTAGCTTAACCCAAAAACAGAAATTAAATAAACGGAAATGGTAAGAAAGAGAAAGCAGATGGGCTGCATTTAAAATTTAACGAGAGAGAGGGAGAAAGCAAAACTAAAAAAAATTAAGACATTTAATATTTGTGTTGGTGTTTATTGTTGATGTTGTAATAACAATGAAAATTGTGCAAACGCGTTTAAAAAGGGCACCATCCCATTAAAGAGGGACAGAGAAAGGGGGAGAAGAAAAGCTTGTCAATTGCCTGACCTCATTTATTTATTTATTTTTCTGGTGGTTAGTCAAACAAAAAACATAAAAGACTAAAATAAAGCAAACGACAAAAATATATAATATTATTATTTGCTTTACAAAAAAAAAAAATAGAAAACGATAAAAAATAATCATATTTGTCCAATTTGTTTTCAAATTAAATTTAATACGCAAATAAAATGTTGCTTTCACAATTACTATTTGCTCGCCACAGGGACCCGTCTCCTTTAGCGGTCCGGATCGCGTGGGCACCACCGCATTCTATCAGATACAGCGGGGCCTGCTGGAGCCGATTGCTCTCTACTATCCCGCCACGGATGCCCTGGACTTTCGATGTCCCCGCTGTCGTCCGGTCAAGTGGCACAGTGGGCAGGTGCCCATCGCAAAGCGGGTTTTTAAGTTGCGCGTGGCGACAATTGCACCAATGGCATTCTACACTATTGCAACACTGTCGAGCGTGGGAATTGCATTGGCCATTGCATTTCTCGCCTTCAATCTGCACTTTCGCAAGCTCAAGTAAGTCCAAATCACGAGTGCCAAGTGTTTGTCCCAGATCTTTGCTTACTGTGCACTTTTCGACTTGACATCTCTTCGTCCACAGAGCAATTAAACTTTCTAGCCCGAAGCTGAGCAACATTACCGCTGTGGGTTGCATCTTCGTTTATGCCACCGTCATCCTACTGGGCCTGGACCACTCGACGCTGCCGTCGGCGGCCGATTCCTTTGCCACAGTTTGCACGGTAAGTCATCCCCAAGTGCCTGCCCCTCAGCAGCCAAACAGTCATCCAGCTGGCTCTGTATTCAGAGCCATTGTTTGAGTTTCGGTTATGCAAGCACTGCCTCCCTGCCTCGCTCCTGCCACCGAGTGGAACTTAGTTGAAATGCTGGGGTGAATTCTCCTCATCAAATATGACTTACAGTTTCAGTCAGCACAAGTTTCGAGTCGCGCTCATGTGTGTTTGTTATACCCAGCAAACCCATTAAAAATGACTTAAATTTAGGGTATATTAAAGTTGGGATAAAGTCAAAAATCTCATTAAATTCTCATCTAAGATTGGATGTCCAAATCAGCATCATTTATTTTACTGTTGAAACATTTTTTCATTTATATAATTTCCACAATTAATTTAAACCAGTTTTTGCTTGACTCCAGGGTATCTTACAGTCGAGAGATCTTGTGTTATGCCAACTTGCTTGTTTTATTTATGAAAGTTTGTTGGATTGACGTGTTGTTGTATTGTTGAATTATACAAGTTTGCCAGCTAAAAATAGCTGCAATATTAAAGCCAAATCTTTTGCCAAGCTTAATAAATCTTGAAACTTGAGTGAGAACGCTTGCTTTTGAGATAGATGAACTGAGACCAGGTCTAATTTGCTGCCCTTGTCATCGACATTTTTTTTTTATTTATTTTTTTTTTTTTCATTTTCTTTGTTTTCCTTTCTTTTTTTTGCACGAGAGCCTACCGCCAAAAATGCGACTCGAGGGAAATTCACAGCCCGCTGTTTTGGCCATGTTCGTTTTGCTGTTGTTCGCAGCATGTAATGTTTGACTTGGGTCTGTATTATAGGGTATAGGTATAGGGAAGAGAGTATGGATAACAACAGCAAACACATGACACAAAACATGGCAAATTCACAACTTTTGTGATATTCTTTATTTTGCATAAATTTGAGAGGCACAACAACAACAACAACAGCAACGTCTCCTTGGAGTCCTGCTGCTGTTGTTGAGTTAGCTTGTTACGTTGGCCATTGATGACTTGTTTAGGTATACATAATGCAAACACACAACATGACACTGTCTAATGGCAATCACTCTAACTCTGACTCTGACTCTGACCCTTACTCCCACTCCGCATCTCTTGTCCCTTAGGCACGGGTGTATTTGCTGTCGGCTGGCTTCTCGTTGGCCTTTGGCTCCATGTTTGCCAAGACGTATCGGGTGCACCGCATCTTTACACGCACTGGCAGCGTATTCAAAGACAAAATGCTGCAGGACATTCAGCTAATTCTGCTCGTCGGCGGCCTGTTGCTTGTCGACGCCCTCCTCGTCACATTGTGGGTCGTCGCCGACCCAATGGAACGGCATTTGCATAATTTGACACTCGAAATCAGCTCCATTGATCGGAGCGTTGTCTACCAGCCGCAGGTGAGTTTAAGGATCCCCAACACAGCCTCTCTTGACACGCAATAAAAATAAAAACAAAATATGAACTAGAATTTGAAAGCCAAATATCATTTACATAATAAATTTCTAAACAATTGAGAGATAATCTTAGGATTATTATTTATGTTAATATACATATGTAATATTTTATATAATCAGTTGGATTTCTTTAAACTATCCCTTTTCAATTTGTAAGTGCCTAAAATTTTCTTTTCATTTAAACCGGATTTTGATTTATATATTGTGAATAAATAAAATATTTATAGAGTTTATAAATGTTTTTATTTTACAAATTCACTTGCTGTCAATGTGGCTGCCTCTCAATTCTAGTTCATATCCTTTTCCAAGCCTTCCCACCGTGTTTGGTATCAATTGACTAGTTCTGGTCTGGTAAATTGACTCCGACATATGTGTCTTTCTATGCTGCCCCACCTCATCCCCGTTGGCATTTTCTGTTTATCGACAGGTCGAAGTTTGTCGCTCGCAGCACACACAAACCTGGCTAAGTGTCCTGTATGCCTACAAGGGTCTGCTGCTCGTCGTTGGAGTTTACATGGCCTGGGAGACGCGTCACGTGAAGATAGCCGCCTTGAACGACTCCCAGTACATTGGAGTCTCTGTGTATAGTGTGGTCATTACCAGTGCCATTGTTGTGGTCCTCGCTAATCTAATCTCGGAACGGGTCACGCTGGCATTCATCACCATAACAGCACTAATACTGACCTCCACGACAGCCACATTGTGTCTGCTCTTCATACCCAAGCTGCACGACATCTGGGCACGCAGTAAGTAAGATGTGGAGTCGACAATGATCTGTATATATAATTGATTTGTTAGGTTTGAGTTATCTGCGAGATTCGAGGAAAGATTAAGCATAATTATAATCATAAAAGATTAGATATTGAGTTCATATGTATGCTTTATAGATTAGAAATATTATTCGCACCTTTACTATATATTTGTAAGGTTGATTGAGCTCTGCCACCTCACAGACAACATTTCTTTTTTGTCATCCCCCCATCAACTAGACGACATTATTGATCCTGTTATACACAGCATGGGCCTCAAAATGGAGTGCAACACGCGACGCTTTGTCATCGATGATCGTCGGGAGCTGCAGTATCGCGTTGAGGTGCAGAATCGCGTATACAAGAAGGAGATACAGGCACTCGATGCTGAGATACGCAAACTGGAGCGGATGCTCGAATCTGGGATGGGCACCGGCTCGACTACAACCTCCTCATCCACTTCGCTGCTGGGCGGACACAATCATCTGAAGCCAGAGCTAACGGTTACAACCGGGATCTCACAGCCAGTGTTGCCATCGAATAAGTCTCGGACTCCTAGCATCTCGGGAATACTGCCCAATCTGCTGTTGTCCGTTCTGCCGCCAGTGATTCCACGGGCCAGTTGGCCCTCAGCGGAATATATGCAGATTCCGATGCGACGTTCGGTGACATTCGCTTCACAGCCGCAGCTGGAGGAGGCTTGTCTGCCGGCACAAGATCTGTTCAATCTTCGTCTAGCCCATCAGCAGGCAACTGAAGCGAAGACGGGTCTAATAAATCGTTTGCGTGGCATCTTCTCACGCACGGCGAGCAGCAACAAGGGCTCCACAGCCAGTTTGGCAGATCAAAAGGGTCTCAAGGCAGCGTTCAAATCGCACATGGGTCTCTTTACACGGCTGATACCCTCCTCGCAGACGGCCTCCTGCAATGCCATCTACAGCAATCCGAGTCCTCAGCCCGAGGGCAGTAGTCTGGCCATTGAGAATGGCGCTCATCACAAGCCCATTCATCGGGGATCGCTTACAAAAAGCGGCACGCATCTGGATCGCTTGACCAAGGATCCCAATTTTCTGCCCATACCCACCATATGCAGCGAGAAATTCGATCAGGAGGCGCAAACGGGCAAGTATGTGAAGCTGCCCGAGACCAAGGTGAACTTTCAGCTGCCCAGCAGCAGACGACCCTCAGCGGTGCAGCCAGCACCGCCCAGCCTGAGAGAGCGTGTGCGTGGCTCACCACGATTTCCACATCGCATCCTGCCACCCACTTGCAGTCTCAGTGCTCTCGCCGAATCGGAGGATCGTGTGGGCTCCGAGGTGTCGACCTTAGCGGGCAGTTGCAAGTCCATACCGCGCATATCACTGCAGCAGGCGACAAGTGGCGGCACCTGGAAGTCCATGGAGACTGCGGCCAAGTCGCGAATCTCACTCGACTCCCAGGAGGAGCAGCTGAACGGCGATATAGCAATAGTGGCGCCAACAAATGGTCTTGATTAATTTTTGCTGAAGTGCTGAACACTTTCGACACCATAAAATACACACACACACTGAAATACTACGCTTATGCTTTAGCATGAACTAATTAAATATTCAAATAGTAAATTGAAAAAATAAACTATTTTTTTCATATTTTCAATTAAAAATTAAATTATAATTAGAATATTTACATTTTTTTTTTGCATTCAAAGTTTAAGCAACAGCTTAACTAGAAATTGAGAAAACGAGCCTTAAAAATGTATATTTTTTTTTTAAATTAAAATAGTTAAATTTTACTAAAAATTTATATTTTTGTTTAAATTAAAATAGTTAAATTTTACAACTTTTTGCTCAGTTTTGTTTGGAAGCATAATTAATGTAACGTGTCAAATAGAAACCTACAATATCAATCAGTAGCAAAACTTACAAATTGACGATAAATTCAGCGAATAATTCTTTGTAAGCTGTGCATAAGCGTAGTATTCAAGTCGACACCCACCCCAACGACATTTTCCGCCCAATCCTTGTCAATTAGATGTGAACACCAAGCAATTATTTTCAACACGCGTCCAACGTCCCTTTTGCGCCAGCCATGGGAAAGGAGAGGCGCGTGTGCAACTGACCAATCATCGGCTTAAAGCAATCAAACGCATTAGGATAAGTTACGATACGCGTTAATCCTAACTCAAGTAGCTAGTCACGAACCATCATTCCATAAATTCCAATTCCTCCCCGCCCCCCCACCTCCCTTTTGCGCATTTCCTAAAAGCCCATAATGTGATTCGACCCAAGCTCATTCTAGAATTTTTCTCTTCATAGGCTAAGTAGAGGATTTTGCTGCATTAGTTGCACAAATTGTTAATAACTAAAATTTTCCCATTTCCATTTTGAGTTTCTCTTCTTCATTTGTGCCAAAAAACACTTTAACGATATCCCAATGAGCAATACTATAGTATCTAGGCTTAGTCAAAAATAATCTATGATTAATTAATTGCCAATGTAACGGGATTCGAATCCCTTTAGCCAAAAAAAAAAAAAAAAAAAAGACGAAAAAATCACACAATTTAACGACTTGTCTACGCGTCTTAACAGAAACTAAATTTCGTTGTAGCTGTAGTTTGTAGTTGTAATTTGTTAGCCAGCTCAAAAAGAAAACCTAGCATAAGTAACTAAGTTTTAGCATTGTAATCTCAACCCAAAAACCAAAAAAAAAAACCCTGATAAACTCCATATTTCCATTATCAATGCTATGCGGCATATAAGGTCAATAAACAAGAGAAGCAGACCAGCCCTGTCAAAAAAAAAAAAAATAATGATTAATTAATTAACTTGTTTTATTGGGGTGGGCTGGGTGAATAGACCGAATGGAAACAAAGAGAAATGACTTTCTATAAAGCCGAGAAAGAAGTGGGAAAACAATGCCAAATGCCGATTAGTGATGACAACTATTGGAATGCTGAAAAAAGCTAGTTTTAAAAAGTAAATTAGACAAAGTTTTGACAGATTCGACAGCCTAGTTTTGCGAATGAGCTATTTTAATTAATATCTGCCAACTGAGCATTATTAAGCTTTTAAAATATTATCGTGGCTAAAATACTCTACCCAACTTAACCGAGTCAGGCAAAAGATTGCCACATCTTTGAATCAGCTCAAATCCATTTTGCATGTGGCATCTTCTCAAGTTTCATTTATCGCAGAACTTTGTCAAAGCTCAATCAATATTTTATCCCAAAGCCATTTTGGCAAAAGTTTTTCAAGTAGATTAATTTCGAACATAAAACATTTGAACATTTGCTATTTTTAGTTTCTCTCGAAATCATAAATAAAATTTTATTGTTATAGTTTCGATATCCCAAGAAATGACTACTCAAAGGCATTCAACAGCGTAATCGGAAAATTGTATTAAAATTTATTTACTCAAATTCCTTTCCTGAATTGTGAAATAATGTTGATTCAAAATGTCAGTCGTTAAGCATTTCAGCACAATTCTGTTCAATTTTGGTCAGAAAGGAAAATAGCGATTTTCGCAGCACTTATTTCCAGAATGCCGTGACAGCATCAACGGCACAAAGTAGACACAAAGAGCCAAAACTAATAGAGTTCGGTGATTAAGTTGACTTTGCAATTTGTTACTATAAATAAATAAATAAATAAATAAATAAAATCGCATCAGCGAAATACCAGAACGACGCACACAGGCCAAAAAA
Organism: Drosophila kambysellisi; assembly: GCA_035042185.1. Taxonomy (NCBI): domain Eukaryota; kingdom Metazoa; phylum Arthropoda; class Insecta; order Diptera; family Drosophilidae; genus Drosophila; species Drosophila kambysellisi. The sequence goes on along the minus strand of JAWNLS010000945.1, from coordinate 740,755 downwards.
CAACAACAACGGAAACTGTCCAGGAACTGTGCTGACCAGGTCGAGACCTGCTGCTGCTGAGCTTGAACAGAGCTTGAACTCGGGATCGTGTGAATTTATCTTTATGCTCGTAAAAACAAAAACAAGAACAAAAACAAAAACAAAAAAAACGCACACAAATAAAGCCACATGAAACAAAATCGTCCAAATAAACAGCGACAACTGCGACGATGGAGGCGATGCTGAGAATGGCGTTGACGGTAGCATTCCCAGCATCCGTGCCAGGGAATGAATGTTACCCGACATTTTTCATTGCTCCATTTCGCTTTTGGCTTGGTTGTGCCGCATGAAGATTTATCTCGCCGGCACGTCGCTCCCAGCCCGCACTTCATTTACCGTCTGTTTCCTATGCCGCACATTGTGCATACGTCGCGTGTGCCGCATCAATAAAACTCAGCAGTTTGGGAAGTCTTACATTTGGTTTATTACGAAATGTCCGGGGAGTGAGTGTGGCAAGTGTGGCGAGTGTGGAGCACCCTGCTGGCAGCATCCGGATACCTTGCCCCCTGTCACATTGAGAACAATAGCCAAGAAGTGTTTATTTATTATGTGTGTGTGTGTCGGTCGTATTTTCCATCTTTCCCACTTTTTCCCTTGCACTACACTCGCAGAAAAATATGCCAAGAATTTAGGCACTTAAAAGACCAAAAACAACTTGACTTATTTTGGACAAGCGAATTATCAAAAACAATATTTCATTTATTAGAAAAACTATTGCCTCAATTTAGGATTATTCGATGTCAAACAATAAAAATTGTCTTTTCAAATTTCAAATCTCAGGTTAAAAATTGCATTAATGAAAAGAATATATTATTATTCTACATCTTTAATTATCATGAACAGTTTACAGTTTTACTTATAAAAAAAAAAAAATGTTTCTGGTTTCATGTCGACTGTTTTTTTTAGTGTAGCAGCTGGCGACGAAAACAAGTGGCGCAAATATTCATTTTAATCAAGCTAATTAATATGGTCCAGTTATGCAGAAAAAAGGAAAAACCCAAAATACAAATGAATAAAAATGTCGCCTTATAAACGAGCCCGTGACAAATGAGCGAGACACGCCCCTTTCCGACCCGCCCCGAAGCCGCAACGCCTCATCCGAGAACTGGCCACAATTGGTGTTTGTTGAGGTGGATGTTCTGGTTGCTTATAACTTATTGTACTGGCGATTCCCGAGTACAGCTCATTAATGTTAAAGCCTCTCCACAAACTCGACGCACTTAATTAACAGCTTCTTGGATGCTACTTGTAAATATACCCTCACCCTCGTACTGTCTCTCTCTGTGTCTCTGTTTCTGCTTCTCTGGAGGATTACTTCATATGCTTTACATTATTTGTGAGATTATCGAAAGACGCTCAATAAATTAAAGCTGTATACAATGCCCTGGGGCAGTTGCTCCCAACTCCCAGTTCCCAGTTCTCAGTCTCATCCAGGTAAGAGTGAGTGGCAAACATATCTTCTTCTTCACTTTATTTACATACCATTGGCATAAACTGGTCGAGTTTATTTCGTGTTTCCATCTCATTCCCAGCACAACAACACACACATAAAGCGGCACTAAGTTATTTTCAATCAATAAAAATAACATAAACAACAAGTATATAAAGTATAAAGTTTGTCTAACACTTGCCGAATAATGAATACCCTAGCAAACATTCGCCTAATTTATGAGTTTTTCCTAATCTTCAGAAAGAACAAAACTCAATCTCCACAGATTTTTCTTATGATAAGGCAGCTATATAGTTAGATTAAAACCAAGCCTCATGTATCCCATTAAATATATTATGTATTGTTGAGAAATGTTTGAGGTCAAAGCATATATCTGTCAGATTGCGGAACCAGGTTCTTTTGTCTTGAATTTCACTTTCAAATTAGTTCTCAGAAGAACTTTCTCCCTTAGCCAGAGCTATTGACGTCAAAGATGGTGTTACACTTCTTCTAACAAAATTAAAATACTTATACTCGACAAGAGCACAAAAAGGTTGTAAAAAATACACTCAAGTGCTTTTCACACACATCCACCCACACACACACCCACACACACACACACACACACACACACACACACACACCCACACACACACACACCCACACACACACACACCCACACCCACACACACCCACATACTATGCTGCTTGAGGAGCAACAATTTCGCATTGCCTTTTGCTTTTGGCCACCCACAGCGAGGCGGCTGTGGCTGTGGCAGCAAGCAAAAAAAAAAAAAAAAAAATGAAAAGTACTCTGCTCCCAATTTGCCAATAAATTTGGCTGCCATTGCATTGCCCGTAATTCAAAAGAAGAGAGTTCAACCAGAAGAACCGAAAGAAAAAGGAAAAACAAATGAAAGCAGCAAAAGAAAAGAAACCAACGACGACAAATGGTCTAAATTTGGAAATTTGTGAAATGTCAAATGCAAAAATGTTTTGCTACAAAAGTTGTACATCGGCAAATGACAATGTATATATGTTCATATATTTGGTTTTCAAAAACTGCCGCCCCAGTGTCACACCACCTACGCCCCCGCATCCCCTTTGTCTAATCAGGTGTGAAAATCATGCAACGCATTTCGCACTTGAACAATTTTCGGTACACATTTGCAGACAATTTGCACTTATAATTGGGAAGTGCCCCTAAAAGGTATCCACAATTATCATTGCAACACATATAATTTAAAGCTGTGCTAATTGCTTATCAGACAACAGGCGCAACATGCCAACAGAATGGGGCAAGCACAGGGAGGTGGTTAAAGACACGAAACTCGCTCAATTCAATAGAGGATGATAAGCGGAAAACGGATTTCTAAACGAATGATTCCATGATTGACATTTCAAGTGCCAAATTCAAGTCTGTAGCGGGAGCAAATGAGACAGCGACTGCGACAGTGATTGCGATTGCGATTATCACTGTGACAGTGACTGTGACTGCGACTCTGTCTCAGACAGTGCCACTTGCTCGGCATATTCAAATGTTGCACATCCAACAAGCTTGTCAATTTCACTTTATTTTGTTGAAAACAAAAATCGTGAAGTTTTCTGTAAAAAAAAGAAATAGAAATACGAAAGTCGAAAGTCGACAAACCGATCTGAAACTCAAATAATAAACTTTAAACTTCCAATGTTAGCCAGTTAAATATTGTAAAAAACAAACAATATCCTTAAAAAAAAAACAAATAAATAACTTAATCCCATATGTATATTTGTATTAACTCAAAATACACAACAGTTAAATCTCTTATCAAGCTTCAATTCAAATAAAAATCGACCGATTCTGTTTATGTTCGTCATAAAAGCGACATTGTTTGTTCCTCAAAAGTTGGCAACACTGTTCAAAAATGCACACAGAAACAATCAGCATATGTGCGTGGAGGATTTGGGGAACATGTGCTTGAATGGCGCACCGGCATCCTTACAGGTTATTACATAGATGATGAGTGCTGCACATGGGAAAGGGGCATAAGGGGAAGCGGGGAAGGTACGCACGGAAGAGCCAAAAGCAGAGACAAGTTGATAATTTTATAGCCAGCAGGTGAATGAAAGGAGTTGAGCGGGTTGCAAATTGTTGCGACAACTGAACAAGACAACAACAGGGGATTGGGCTTTTGGGGGTGTTCTTAAGGGGTTGGCTTGAGAATTGAGGGGGTGGGCTTTAGGATTTTCATGGAGCGAACAGATGCACTCACATTTTCAGATGCGTAAAAATACCATGGGAAATTACGCGAGTGGAATACCGAGTCGAGTACTGAGAGACTGAAATACACCTACACACACACACACACACACACACATGAGGATTGCTGTTGGCATACTGCTGAGAGCAGGAAACGAGTCATATTCGGCTAAAGTCAGCCCAACTAGCAACGGAAACGGAAGTAGCGACAGTCGCGTATGCGACAGATGCGTGGCGAAAACTGAGAATCAGAATGAGAAAGTCACTGAGAGTCTCTAGGAAATGATTGCCACAAAGCGGTAAGCAAGTGACCGAGTAGCATGACTGCAAAATACCCTGTAATACCTCACTTGTAGTAAAGCTTTTAAAAGTAACTTAACCTGTAAGAGGATTTAAGAAATATATATACATAAGTATGTATACAAATATATAGGTATTGGTATAGGTATATAGGTATCGCAATATCACAAAATCCAAAGTGACTATGACAGAGCTTAAATAACTTCATGGGTATATATACATATATATATATACTCCCTTCTTATCGACATGCACAGGGTATACCAATAAACAGAATACGAAAATACGCAAGCAACATTGCAGCCTGTCAGACAAATGATTAATTTCGACAAGCTGCCACAAGCTATTGAAGAATTAGGTGATGGGTGTAGAGGGGGAAGAAGGGAGGGAAGGGGCGTGCATTACAGTGCTTCACTGTAACAACGTCTCGGAGGTACGTGCCTCCGTCTAGGCTTATTGACTATGTGTAAACTGAATGCAAAGTTGCGACATCGTGCGTTGATTTTGTGCTTCAAAAATAAATGAACCGCAAAAATAACACAAAACTGCAAACATCGCAAGGATAAAAGGATACAAGGATGTACAGCCAGCAGCAGTAACAGTAACAGCAACAGCAACAACAACACACACATATGCATCCTTGCGGATGTGGTTGCATCCCAGTGTTGATTGGCAGCTGCGCTTGTAATTGTTGTCAATGCATTTTTGTGTATACCCTGTAATGTTTTACAGGGGAAGGCTATTTCAAATCTTGCTTCAATACTACTACTTCGATGTCTGAGAAAATTCACTGAAACATAACAACGGAAAATTTGTCTGGTGCACATCAAGTTTTCCTGAATTGGCAAAACTTTTCTACTTTTCTTTTATATTTATTTAGAATACTAAATACAATAACACGATTTATAACATATACAAATTGTACCTATAATAAATCTTAGTCAGCGGCACTGTAAATATTTTACAAATCCAAAACATCTTGCAACAGGATGTACCGTTAGTTGCGCATTCTGATCTGCAACATCTTCCTGCTGTTTAATGGACTTGCTTCAGTTTTGTCACAAATGCTACAAATGAATTGACAAACACACAACGCGCCAATTACCGACGCACAAATTTCCAGCAGGTAAATTTTCTTACCTAGGCTGGCAGCTGGACGAAACCAAGCCGCCTACTCTAACCACACCCCCCTTTTTGTCAGTGTATTTGATTTGCGGTTGTGCATCCATTGCACTGCGAACCAAGCAAACGAGCCGTGCGGTCATTAGATGCTGTCTGTGTTTGTCCAACTGTACAGCACAATTGTCATTGTTCACACAGCACAGACCCAGACTCAGAACCAGACCCACATCCAGATCCAGACCCTTAACCAAACCCATCCCCATTCCAGCTTGGCACGCATTAATATTGACTCAGCTTGAATCGGTTGCTGAATGGGCATTAAATTCTGCTCGATTACCTCAAGTATTGGCCGGCAGCAATATCATTAATTTGCAGGCGCTGAAATTTTAATTAGAGCCATTTGCGAACCTGATGCTGACGGACAGCATGACGGACGGACTGACAGACTGACGGACGGACGGACTGACTGACAGACAGGAAAGTTGTTGGCGTGCGTGACAAACGCAGTGGAAAAAGTTTCGCTGGCTGCGGTTCATTTAACTTTTCAGTTAACTTAAGTAACCTGTACGCCAAACACAACTCGACACTCGCACACACACACACACACATTCACAGTGTGTGCCTGCAGTTTTACAACTTTTGCTTGATAAATATTTTCATTGACGGAAAAGCAGGCGTTGAGCGAGAAAGTTGCATGAAATTCAATATTCCAAAAGTCATGTGCAACATGCATAAACATTTAAGCCCAGTTGAGCGAATATAAATACCGTATTTGAAATTTCATACGATTTTATGATATTTTAAATAATTAACCCAATTTATTATTTAGATAAATATATGTATATTTTTATTATCTTAATTGATTGGAAATTAAAGCTAGCTTTAGGCCTTGGCTTAAATAGTAATATGCTGACATATTGTAAATCCTTTACTCATTTTTGCCTTATGGGATTAAACAAACACAATTATTGCAATTGCAAAATAAAATATAAATGGATTTTGAAATTGCTTAAGCTGACTTAACTTGAATTTGATACACATAAACATATAGCATTCTATGGAAAACCCCACTACTGCCATTGTTCCTTAGAGGGTATTTAAAACAGTCTTTTAATTAGAAGCAGCTCCACGTTAGCTGGCTGTCTGCCTGGTTGTCTCTCTGCCTGTCTGTCTGTCAGTCTGTCAGTCTGCCTGTCTGTCTGGCTGGCACAAAACTTTTTTTTGGCTGGTGCACACGACGTTTGCGTAATGTGGCAAGGAACGCAACTTTTAATCAAAAACTTGTGCGGCGCTGCTTTTGGCAATTATGCGACAAGAAGTTGCTGGCAGCTGTGCAAAGTGTGCAACGCATCCACCAGTGTCATAAAGTTCACCTCTAATTAAGTGACTTTAAACTGACTGTATGTATAAGAGATGAGGCAAATGCAACATTAATGCAAACGCTGAGCGAATGAAATGAAAATAAGACGCGTGCTCCGGGTTTCCACGCGACGAGGACACAAAAACTCGGAGCTAATAGCTCCCCTTTAGTTCCACAGTTAAGTTGGTCTCGTTGCCACGTAGGCAACATAAAAAGTTTTTTTTTTTCGTTTCCGTTTTTTTTTTGGCAACAGCGCTCTGCCGTGATTATTATGAAGGGTCGAAGGTCGCCACGAGTGTCAGGAACTGGAAGCTGAAAATGGAGCTGGAGACATGCCAGAATAATGCTCGTAATTTCATTAAAATTTTATTAGCTCAATATGAGTGCGAGTCGTTACAAATGTGTGTGTGTGTGTGTGTGTGTGTGTGTGTGTGTGTAGGTGTGTGCGATGCTCATATTTAGATATGATTTGAGCAGCTGCGCAAATGAAATTATCACCTATGTGCATTATGTACACAAAACCCCACCTCAACATTTTTGGAGAACAGCCGCATTTTAAAGCATTTGCCGCAATGATTGCAAATTAAATTTTTAAAGTGCAATCCATGCCTAAGGAAAGCTGTCAAAGTGATATGGAAAATATATGGAAATTAACAATAAAGTTGTAAATTGTGATTAAATCATGATTGCTCATTTATGAACATCATCGAATCCACTTTCATTTCATTTGCACTGTGTTTACAATCAGATATAAAACTTAATTTACACTAGTCGTATTTTCATTGAATTTATTTGTTATAGATATTTTAAATAGATATCTGCAATTGAATATATTTTTCTTAAATTTATTCGAATTGTATAAATATTTTTAGCGTTTTCATTATTAAATGAGATTTTTCAATACCAAATTTAACAAAAAAAAAAAGCGGCAACAGAAAAAATTAAACAATTGATATTCATAACATTGTTTTTTCGCTAAAGCAATTAAATGATGTTTCCCATGTTTGTTTATACCCTATCGAAATAATTAAATAAATATAATTTTAATTACGTTTACTCTCTTTAATCAGCAGAAATTAAGTCTTCGTGAACCATTATATAAAAAATATTATAATCAAATATAGAACGAAACAACTTTTTATAGATGAACAGAGTATTTTGTAGTTGATTGTTTGTTTATTGGAAAATTCAGACTCCATTTATTTTTGCAAATTAAATCAACAACTCATGTTTGTGGTTCCGGTTTTAAAGTGATTTTAAGTCGACTTTATACTTATCAACATTACAAATCAAACAAGTTTAATGGCTATAATACATTTTTTGCATAAGTGTATGTGTGTGTGTGTTGGTGTGTGTGAGTCTGCGTAATTGTGGTTGTGTGTGTGTAATAGGTATATTTGAAAGTCCATTAAAGAACCTTCGCTTGTGGCACTCACAGTTCCTTTGGACGAAAAGGCTTTTAATTTACATTTTGCTATTAATTTTAGCCCCAAAGGTTGCATACCCCAAACCGAGCACCAGAAGCAAGAAAGGAAGGTGGTGAGTGGAGAGTTGAGGGGAGAGAGAGAAGAGAGGAGTCGACTACCATATCAGTGTTGTATCACACACAAAGCCGCAAAGCTGAACATGAGCTTTGCTTAATCCGGGCTGTTAAAGCAGTTGCCACACACACACACACACACACCAACAGACAGACATAAGCCCGTAGACCTTGTCACTAATACAGGTGCACAGAGTGGCAGCAAAATTGAACATATGCAGGCGCTACCTTTATGTTTTCTTGATTGAGTTTCACCTTTTGCATATGAAATTCAATTTAATCAGTTCGCCAGGTCATAGGAAGCCATTCTCTCAATGTATGAGATACACACTCGCACACACACACACACACACACACACACACACACAAACACACATAATAGCACACATACAGTGGAGCCAATAATAATGAAGTCCTTTTGTTATGCCAACATTTTCAACAAATAGGCTATTTTCATTGCGTATACGCAATGTTGTACGACATTTCTTGTCGTTAGTTGGTCGACACTCGGCCCATTTGCCGACCTCAATAATGTTTTCACTTGGAAATCAATAAATACAAATAGCAAATATGTACATTTATATATACAGTGGCTCACATAGGATTCTGCCCAGTGCCTAGAAAAAAATTTAAAGTGCTATAAAGTTTAAACAAGGAAACAAATTCAAAATGTTTAAATGCCAATTTGTTTAATGTTGTATCACATTTGAAAAACAAACTTTAGTTCTTATTAAAATATTAATTAATTAATTAAAATTAGTTAATATCTGAAAACATAACCAAAATTTACGTCACAAACATTTTGCCCAGTCTTAAGAAAAGTTTAATATTTGGCGTATAAAAGTTTGAATAAGGATTTTAATACTTAGTATGATATCCTTTAGCCTTAATAACTTCCCTTAACCTATTATTCATAGAAGATACCAGCTTCCGGGTAGTTTCTGGACTGATCCTGCTCCACTCCTCCTGCAGAGCATTTTGGGGATCCTGTTTGCAGGATATGTTGTGTTCCCGGATGTTATTTTCCAGCAGAGCCCACAAATTTTCAATAACATTTAAATCTGGAGACTGGGCCGCTGGAATCATCACGTGGGGGCAGTTCAATCTAAGCCAGGACTGTACTATTCCGTCCTTATGCTTGGGCTCGTTGTCCTGGTAGATCCGGAAAGTACGAGGGATTCCAGCTTCTCGGCACTTTGGAGTAAATTTTCCTTTAGTATATCAAAGTACACATTCTTGTCCATTGTTGTTTCAAAAATCACAAAATTTCCGGCACCGGCTGCCGAGATAGATGCCCATACCAGGGCACTTCCTCCGCAGTGCTTGACTGTTGCCTTTAAGTTTTTGGGACTCAGCTCAGTATTGGAGTGTCGCCACACATAATTCCGTACGTCCGAGCCAAAAATGTTTATTTTGTGCTTAAATTCAAATATGACTGTGTTCCAGAACTCCAAATCCTTGTCCAAGTGGATTTTGGCGAACGTCATCCTATACCCTGTATTTTTTGCTTATATAAATTGCTCTTTCCGTGATGCTCGGGCCTTAAAGTCATGGTTGCGCAGAACTTGGAGCACAGCTCCCATACTGAACTTTTTCCTTATTTCATCCTGCACCTGTTGAGTCAGTTTTTGAGCCGATAGCTTAAGATTTCCCCTTGAAATCTTGATGATCCTTAGCTCGTCCTGCTCGGTGAAAATCGGGTTTGGTGCAATTCCGCCCTTGTCCTCTGTCCAATTTTCGTCGACGAAACTCCAAATGATGTGGAATACAGTTGACTTGGCTAGATTGACCATTTCAGCTATTTGGCGATGTGAATATCCGATTTTTAAGTGTTCCAGGATGAGTTTCCTTTGTTCAATGGTAGTCAGTTTGCCCATGGTCCTTGTTGGTTTGTTGCACTCGAGATGCAGGATATAACTAAACTGACTATGAAGGATTGGTCTATTTATACCGAAAAAAATCAACTTTAGGTCAAAAAATCCGGGTTTTATGGCACCCAGGTGTCCATAAAGTACCTGGGCAGAAAGTTTGTGACCTATAATTTAGGTACTTTTTTACATAACCCGACCTAGTGGGTGGAGAAATCCCAATTTTTTAGGATCATATATTAATTTTTGTGGTTAATATATGTACCTGTCATGGGTCTTTGGAATTTTTGAAAAATATTACATAATTACTTTATGGCAGGCAATTAAAATTGGTGCTAGGCACTGGGCAGAATCCTATGTGAGCCACTGTATGTATGTGTGTACATATATGGCTCTGTGAGGCAGACAACAACAACAGCCAAATGTAAACAGCGAAAGCAAACCGAAGCAGCGCCTCAGCACTCGATGGCCATAAACGAGCAAATTGTATGCAAATAAAAAGCAAGCGAATGCCGCAAGTTACATGCCGCATGCCCCACACCGCACTCTGCGTCACTCCTCACCTAGGGCACTTCTTCACCTACACTCTAAAAAAAAAATTGCACTTCATTGGAGAAAATCGTCTTAAGAGTCTTGAAAGTGTTGCTAAATGTTCGTAATAAATTGCTAACAAATAAATTGTTTATGAAAAATATTTCAAATATTTCAAATCCATTTTACTGTTTTTAGTAACTTTCTTGAAATATGAAATTTGTTCTCAATGCATTTTTTTCTCCCATGAGTGGGGCAGTGTTATATAACAACAGCTGAAGAAAAATAGATACGCTGATGCTGCAGTAGCTCAATCCCCAAATAAAACATTTTCAAATTGGCAACACATATTTGATTGACTTTGTTATTCGCTGTTTTATGTTTTAATTGTCATCTAGCTGGTATCTTCAAGAAGATGGTGTTACCAATATCTGAGTATGTCAAAGAAAAGGTTATTTTCTTTCGTAGGAGATAAAAAAGAAACATTTTTGTTGAAATATTAGTTCCAATTTAGGGATAGAATATATTTTAGATAAAATATATGAAAGCGACTAAAAACAATACATTATGAATCTGATAAATCGTTATATAAAGCGGTCTGGCTAGACTCTCAGATGCCATCATACCCATTTACAATGTGTACAGTGTATTTTGGGCGCGAACAAAAACTGAGCGTGTGACGACCACACAACTTTTTATTAACTCTTTGACTGTCTGACCGCAGCTGTGGCAGCTTCCCAGCAGCAGACCCCAAGCCCCAAGCCGCCTTGCCTCAGGCCACAACCCACACGCCACCCACAAGAAATGGCAAGTTTTTCCTGTTCTTTGTCTTAGCCAGTCACAATGGGGAAAAAGTTCGAGACGTGCAACTTGTTGTCTCGTCTCGGAAAGTTTGCTTGGTCATTTCTCATTTCTCTCTTCGTGTTGTTGTTGTTGATTTGTTGTTTTTTTTCTTCTCATTTCTCATGTTGCATGCAAATCATCATCAGCTAAGATGGCAAATGTAGGAAATGAGTTTATTTTTTCCTTGTTTTGTTTAGCTTACTGTTTTTGTTTTTCTTTGAATTTTTTCCTCATTTGTTGGCCTCTTAAATGTTTGGACAATCAACAAGAAATTGCTTCATTTCTATTGATTTAGCCCAAGATGGGGGCTTGGTTGATGCTGATGGTCTTTCAATCTCTTCGGGGCAGACATATGTTACACACTTGCCCCAACTTTTGGGCTTGCTTAGAACACACACACACTCCCAAACACACACACACATTCAGCTCATACATTCAGATCACATGAAGCATATGTCGTTATTGTTTCGTTAGTTGACATGATGTGAGCTGCTTTCCAGCTTATAATTGGTGACTCTCTCCGTCTCCTCCTCTCCTCATCACTCCACTCCTCTCCACTCCTCTCCTTACCACTTCGTTGCCAGAAAACTGACTGTCGCACAATTTAATCGCATTTGGCTCATTTAGCGGCAAATTGAATTTGCCACAGCGCATCAAATGCCGGGCGATGCCAGTGAACAGCCCCACGAAAATGAGAAATTCAATTAAAATCAAATTTTGACTGCCATCTCCACAAAAACACACACATACAGAATGTACAATATTTTTATATATATATTCCCCATGTTTTCACCGGTAAAAAGAGTATTATTAAGTTGTGCAAATGTTTGTTATAGGTAGAAGAAAAATCGACAAAACATGTTCTACAGATTAAATCATGAAGACATTGTGGAAAGCAGTTTTTTTTTAACAAATTTCGATTTACCAATTAAAAAATGATATTTATTATAAAAATTATAAAAATTGTATGCTTGCAAATTTTCTTTGAGCCAACAAATAAAATCATATATTCAACTTTAAATGTATTAAAATATTCCAGATAAATTATAATTATAAATATTTGTGTATTATTATTTTATTAAACAAATATTTGAAATTATTAAAGTAATTGGAATAAGTCATCTAATAGTCGAACAGTGTTTTTAAATTTAGCAGCTTTGAGCACATTTTCATCATAAAACTGGCAGGCCTCTTTAATTCGAATTGCCGCAAAGCAGACAAACAGACAAACAGACAAATCAACAAAGATGGCGCCCCCATCCCAAAAAAAAAAAGGAAAAGAAATAAAGCAAATTTAATTGAGCCGAGCGACAAGACGAGCTCCAGCTGTAGATGGACCAAAGGAAGTGTCTGTCCTCCCGCCACGTCCCAAATTCCCGCAGCGAGTGGTAACTTTTATCAAGGACATGAGATAATCCTGTTTCGCTGACGCTTCTATACAATTTTTCGCATCATATTTCGTCATGGCGCAATGTCCCCCAATCTCAACACCAAAACCAACACCAAATCCAAAACCAACACCAAATCCCACGACCAAAGTCCAATCAACCCAAAATGCTGATTAGTTCTTTGCGTTTCGTCATTCGTTCGTTGGTCAGTCCTCAAGCGATAATTAGACGTTTACGAAATGTTGCAAGTTGCTGTTCTAACCACTGGCCAAAAGATGATTTATGATGTGTGTGCTGCAAGAGTTCAGAGTCACTCAATTTGTGTTAGACACAAAGGCGGTTCCAAGCTCGAATCTTGAAGCTCCTAGCCCGCAGTCCAACTATGAGTAATGTGAACTGAATGTGGCCCAAAGCCTTTAATTATGCCAAATGCCTCTATCGCTATCTCACTTACTCTGTGTATATCTTTCTCGTTCTCTCTGCTAAGCGTAGCTTGACTACACTTGAAGATGGGCAATGGGATTTTTCATTAATAAATTATTGTATCTAAGAAAAATTTACAAATTCTATTCAATAAGGATTTCCAAGAATATATTTTGTATGAAAGAAAACAGACTTTTTGATTTTAACATGGGACATGAACATAAAATGACTTAAGATATCACTGAAATATAGATACAGATAGATAAAATATATCTGCTTAATTGTAAACATTGAGACATTATCCTAACTTTCAAATAATATTATTTTATAATTTTTGTATTTTCATTTTTGTATTGTACCGGAAATTTATCCTAATTCACTGCTTTAAGTCGTCCGACTTGCTGAGCTCCAATTTTGTGCAGTGAGTTGCTTTTGCGTTGGATGGTTAAAGTCACTGTGTGCCACAAAGTATGCAACACTTGTTGTAGCAGCTTCTTTATGTTAAGCCACTCGAGCGCGAATCCCAAAACCCCCCCTCACAAATGAGTGTCCCCCGCACGTTCGCTCCGCTTATGTTTTACAAACTGCACCCCATTTGATACAGCAACAGCAGAAGTAGCACCAGCAGCAGCAGCATCTGGCAATGTATTCGCAATTGTAACTTGCCTCATGCAACTTCCACTAAATTTGTGACAAACGGGCAGCTGTTGAGTTAAGTGCAGTCTCAAATGGCTAAAACATGAGGATAAGAGGAGCGGGTCCAAAGACAAATGCACATGAAATGCAAGGAAAGCCAGACACTAACACACACACACACACTCAAACACACACACACACACACATACACACACATTTGTGTTGCTCATCATCGTCAGCAGTTTCGATGACTGTGGCTAAAAAGACCCAAAAACGCCAGCAGAGACGTAGGCAGAGGGGGGGACAGAAGGGGCTGAGCGCAACACAAGAAAAATAGTCTTTATTAATTACACAATAGCAGCCCCGAAATTGCTTTTGGCAGCAATCTGGAGTAATCAATACTACATTCATTCGAGTGAAATGAGCTTTTCTCAAGTTTACCTTAAATAGGGTTGAGAAATAAATAAAAATAAAGTTTATAGACTTAAAAGCGTCTTTCGATGTTCCAACAACAATTTAAAGTATCACATTTATCTATATCTATCTATATTCTCTTTATATCTTCCAACTGATTATTTTTATTGGTATTGCATAATCTACGATTATTAAATATTAAATCTTGGAATTATACAAATTAAAAGTTGCTTAAAATTCTTTTAAATTTAAATCAGAATATTTGTCGGCCTACTAAATTCTGTAAAAACTAGCAATTTTAAGCATTTATATATATTCCTTATATGTATATATTCAATATCTGGCAAATTATAATGTTGTACTTCGAAGTGGATACCTTGCAGCAAGTTCCTTGCTCCACCCCCCTTGCTGCTAGCTACGCTTCAAGACTACGGCCATGGGGACAGAGGAGTCTGCTAAATGTTCAATTGATTTGCATGCACTGCCAGACAACTCTGCTCTGCTTCCGCTTCCTCTGTTGGTTCTTCTTCTTTAGCAGCTGCTGCTGATGCTACTAGCTCCTGCTGCTAGCTAGTTGCTAGCAGCTCTTGGCCTGGCTATTAAGCTGGTTTGGCGAGTGAGAAAACAGCTCGCTGGGGAATTGTAAATCACGTCGAGCGCAAAGCGCAAATTGGTTAGAGGAACATACATAACACAATCACACACACACACACACACACACACACAGATATGCACATATGTGAGTGTATCTCTGTGTGTGTGTGTGTGTGTGATTCGTTTGTGCTGGTTAAACTCGCGCTTTACAAACATGAAAGCTGCGCTCCTGCAGCAAATACTAAAGCAGCAGATGTAATCTGTTCAAAAGCGGGGCAAAATCAGGGTAGATGTTGGGCATGGGGAGGGGGAGGGGGAGGTGGATTGGGAGGTGGATTGGGAGGTGGAGTGGGTTGTCTGACAGTTTGCCTGTCAGAGAGCGGAGCAAGTGGCAGTAAAATCATATTACCCTTATATATATATATGGAATATACGAATTAGTTGGCCATCTCGAGCAGGAACGCTTTGCTCAACAGGAAGCGAGGATGTGAGGATGCCAGCATGAAAGGATGCTGCAAACTGCTCGCACACACACAAGCACACACACACACACACTAGACGCTTGCTGCTCATCTTCAGGAGAGCTGCATAAATTGGAAATAAAAAAACGGCACACATTTCACATTGAAGCGCCTGCCAGCTTGGCCTCAACTGAACATCCCGCCAAGCAGCAGGCAGCAGCAGGCAGCAGCAACAACAACAACAACAACAGCAACCACAACGAAGACAAAATCAGCAGCAGCAGCAACGGCAGCAACGGCAGCAGCAGCAGCAAAAAACAACGTCAAATAACTGTCAAGTGAAATGCAGCGCAAGCGATCGAAACAGTTGAGTGTTTTGTAAAAAAAAAAAATAATCATAACACTTATAAGCGAGTGTGATGGACTAGAAGATGCCCTGTACATACGATTAAGGCAATGCCGCATTTTGTTTTTCACAGAATTCACTTTAAATCGCAATTTAATGTAATTTCAATTTAAGCTGTCACACAAATCTCTCTTAGATAAGATAAATATCAATTTAATGTACACCTAAATACACATCCTCTCTTGTCTGTAATAGCTTGAAAATAAATATATTAAAAAATGACCTTTTCCCAAATAAGCCAAAAGATTGTATGCAAATGAATAAACTTGTTTACCTTGGCTTACATTTGTCAACAGGATGAAAGATAATAAATGTGCCGAAGGAAGCTCGGAAAATGCTGTAAACAAGTTGGTCAAAAGTGGGTGTAAGCTTAAATTCTACAAATTTTTCTACCAAGCCACTTTGAAATTATTAGTACTGATACCTGATATATAACAAATACCAATTGATTATATTCATCACAACCATATTTGAATATGATTAATTGATCTAAAAAAACATTGATTTCCATAAAAAAATACTCCGCACCTAGGCAATAACTCAACTGTCTTAGCAAACTAGCAAACTATTTTCCATTTATCTAGCAACTGTGCACAACTTTATAACATCCATTATTTTTTATTTTTTTGGTATTTTTATGGCAACAGGGTATGATAATCATAAATATTGCCGGCTGTTCAAGCCTGTTGTGCCCATTATGCTGACAGCAGTGAATGCAGCAAGCTGCTATTAAGTATATGCCACATCGGCTGACAAAAGCTAAGCCCCTCGCACCAAGAAGAAACGACACGGCAAAAAAAAAAAAGGCATTTGCTGCAACCTCGACATAATATTTACAAGGCACTACATTCTATGGTCTATGGGAATATTCCAAAAAGCAACGTTTCGCCGTAAAAATGATTTCACGCCAGCGAAACAAGGTTAAAAAGGTGTTACGAGCCAAAGCATTTAAAGCGCTTTGGGCTCTTTCAACTTTCAACAGCAAAAGTTTCGTGTGCGCCACCAAACTTAACAACACTCCCCACCCCCCCCCCCCCCACCACCCTCCTCCATCCCTCATCCACTCTATACATTTTCACCACTCGCAGCTATTTGAATCGGTGACACCTTTTTGGCCCTTCGCAAATTTCGAAATTAAAAGTTAAATGCGCAAAGTCAATAAAAGCATGATACTTAAAGTAAATATAAAGATAGCTAAAAATTAAAATGACAATGCAAATGATAAAAAAAAAAAAAATAAAAACCATTGAATATTTTTTGTAGGGCAGTGTTGCCAATTTTGCCTTAAAAATGAGTTTGATCTGGCCTTTATAAAAGTTTAGTTAATATGAACTAAAACAATACTAATGTTGATAATCATATAAGCATTTTTACTAGTTACCAATTTTATATCACAATTGAATACTAAAAAAAAAATTTTACTTTGAATTTATGAACTCATCTATGTGAATTGGTCAAACAATATTTACAAGTGAATATTTTGGCGATACAAAAGCCTACTTAATCTGGGTTTATACAGATAGAATATCATATCATAACATATGTATATCATAGAGTATAGAGCTTTTTGTTTTGGCATCTGTTCAAAAAAAGCTAGCTCAAGAGCAGTCAACACTGCTTGGCGCTTTTATGCACCGAAAATCTTTTAATGCTGAACGTATTTGCATGCCACCAACTGCAGCAGGAGTGGCAGTAGCAAGGACAATGGCGACACTTCATTTATGTCTTTTGTGCGCCCAATGCGACGCCAACTGTTTGTCCAGAGATAAAAAATTAAAAAGAAAACTAAAGACCTATTCCTAAAAATGGCGAAATGCAAAAGGGTGAGATAAACCTAAGCCAGAGTAAGGAGCAGGAAGCAGGAGTTGAAGGAGCAGCGGGTGAATCGCACTCTAGTGGCCAACAGGCAACAGTAGCAGTGGCCGTGGCAGTTGCAGAAACAGCTTACTAATAAAATGCAGTTTGCTTTTTATCTTTGCCAACTGACTGACTGCGTTTGCTTTGCTAATTGATGCACTCGCCTTTGTGTGTCCAAGGAATTATAGGAATAAAAATTAAAAGGAAGACGGTGGCGTCTAAGGAAATTACAGAGCGTCAATAAACGGAGAGATGGTTACCCAGCAAATGGACTGTCCCCGGAGCCTGCCACTTAGCAATGCGACAGATTTAAATGCCAATCGAGTGAGGCAACAAACAACAACAACAAACAGCAAATAGCAGCTGGAAGCCAATTTAATCAAATCATCCTTTTAAAGTGAATATCGAATAGGCATTGCAATGTTGAAAGCAAAATTGAAAAAAAAAATAAAATCAATAGGAAAAAATATGTAAAGCGTTTTTTAATTAAATTTGAAGATCTTTGCCAGCGGCTTTGCAGAGGCTAAAATTATTATGTGTTCGAATGAGCGAATAAGAGTCCATTGGAGCGTGGATTATTGCAGGCGAAATTGTTAAAATCATTAAATGGTAAACTGTAGATAAAAACACCAACGGGCTCAAATCATTCGCTGACTGAAATTCAAATACCCTTCGAAAATGTGGGCATAAATTGAATAACATTATCTGAAAGCTGCTTTTTGAATTTTTCAATTTCCACACATTTTTATTAAGGATTTCCGCTTTATTTAAAATCGGGCAAAGGTATAGATTTTTTAATATTTGGCGACCACTTTTTTTAATTTAAATATTTTTTAAATATAAATACTTATTATTAATTATATAGAAATACTGATTGTATCAGATCAATTTTGAGGATGATCTAGTAATCGTATTTGGTCACTTTGAAAAACATTTCAACAAGATATCTTAACTAAAATCACACTTTCTAGAGGTAAAATAAATAAGAGCTTGACTGCTAAATGCTGAAATCCCATTAAGATTATATAGAGGGATTATGTAAAGGTTTCTTCACTTGGTAATTGGAAATGCCACCCGCCAGGATGTGCAAGAAAAAATAAAACGTGATTTGGTTTGGCATTTTAATTGCGATTGCGGCTCTCATTAAAGCGCTCCAATCTACGGATTGCAAATTAAATTTTCATTTGCATATGCCGCCTCCTCCTCCTCCTCCTCCCCCTTAGCGATATCGTATCGCATCGCATCTATTCCATTCGATTGCCCGCATAGGCGGCTGATGACCCGCATTTGTCAAATAAGGAAATTAGTTTTATAAATTCTCGCTCCGAATAAATAAATAAATCCGCTCCAGCATTGTGAATATTCGACTAGATGCGGTCATTTCTGGACTTGGCTGCGAGTGTTGGTGTTGCTGCTACTGCGGTTGCTGCAAAATATACACACAATACACACTCTTACACACACACACACAAATTGGTTCTTGCTTTTAACACTAATTAGTCAATTAATGTATGTGCAATTTGCCAATTTGTCGATATCCCAATTAAAGTTAGTGCCCAGTTAGCCAATATGCTGGCCTTGGCCAATACGGCGAACCCAGAGCCGAGTATGATTAATATTTAATTGCATTATGCTTTTGCATGTAAAATGTAGCAACTAGAGTGCTCTGATCTCTGTGTGAATGTGTGTATGTGTGAATTGTAATCTAAATGGCCAAACGAAATTAAATTATAATATATATATGTATATAAATATGTATATTTGTATGCATTTACATACATATTTCACATTGGCAGCACATGAAGTGCATCCGGTATATTGTTCCACTCGGGTGCATCTGCAACAGCAGCAACTGCAACAGCAACAGCAAAAAGCAAACCCCAAAGACCACATGATTGGAATCAATAATGTCGCAATATCATGATTGCACTTCTGAGTGGATGCTCAATTTGTATTCAAGTTTGGTTTCTTTGCCAGTTTATCTAACTGGCAGATAAACAGCTAATAATCACATTACACAACAGCAAATGTTGCCAAATTGAAAATTGTGATAAGGTTTTCTGGGCCAAGTGACAATTTACTTACCCTCTTTGCTTCAAGGGATTAATTGCCGGATTTGCAATGCTTCGTTCCAAATCAATAACACTAATATTAATATAAAACAAATGCTTATTTCGTATTAAATTTAATCTCTTCTGCCGCGGGCAGCACATAAGATTTTGATTACCATATCATATAGTTATGTGCTCCCATTGGAAAACCCCCCAAAATTTAGTTACTGTGTGCAGGAAACATCAAAAATATATCGTACTTTTTCCCACATATTCACAGGGGTATACATACAAAATTTTGTAGTTTTTCTTTATTAAAACAGCAGATATGTGAATGCTCTTACAGAGGGTAGTATAGATTTATTTGTGAAGCTTATAACACATTCGTCTCCATAAGGTATGCTTGATCCAGCATCATTAGCCAAGCCAATACATGTATGAGACAGTGAATATATAAAAATCAAATAAATATAAATATAATTATAGTGGAGCCAATATATAAATATAGTTTAACTATAGCTTTTTGAGAAACTGTAGACTAAAAATAAGATGGACGTTTTCCTCAAATAAAAACTAGCCGACCGATTTAAAATTTCACAAGAAATCATCAACATCGGACTACTATAATGAAGTTAGATGCCACCACGTGGCCTCTGATCGTAAGGGTATTTAAATATCGTCGTGACTTAGGTAGCCGCTAATCCTTGTTTTGGCAGAGTTTTATTATTCATAGTTGCAACTCTATTTTTTCAGTTGCAAATAAAACTCATTGCCAACTGTTGTTCTGGTTTTGTCTGTGTTTTGTCGGAAAATGTTCATAAATTAGTTTTTATACTTTATGTTTGTGTGTTTAAAAAAAACAACGTAAATTTCGGACATCTTTAAAGCTGTACATATTTAATTAACATCTCCAAACCTCCAAGCACAGCTAAGCGCATATGTACATCAATACCAAGTAGTAAACAACTAAGCTATAATATTAACTGAATAATATTTAAAATTGTGAATGCATTTCACAGATGCTGACGTATTTCAGCGTTTCCTTGAATTTATTGCATCCGCTTTCCTTGGCATATTCAAAAGTAATAATCATAACTTACAGTAACTTATTCGTAGTTAATAAAACTGATTGAAAAATGCTGAAGATGTAAATCTGTAATGCTGTGATTTATAGAACTTGAATCAAATAAAAGTTATATTCAATTACACATATAGAGATAGAGGAGCACGACGAGCTTCACTGGGAGCTAATCGGAAATCCAACGCTTGCCTTGTACATATTAATAAAAGTTTTTCCTATCTGCCTCCGGAAAAATTGAATGCGGAACACATTTGCCGGGCGGCAGAGGATTTCATGGCGATTGCTGAAAAGGCACAGTTGCATAATGCACTATTGCGACAGCAGTTATGGGAGAGGGGGTGGCTGCATGACAGAAAGGAGCAAAGCGGAAATCGAAATGTAATTTGTTAGCTGCACAACACGATGATCAGCTCTAGTTGACAGCTTGCGGCAGTGGCAAGCTGGGCGATGTGACAGAAACTGTGAGAGTGCAACAGCGATGGCAATGTTGACTGGTTGCTTGGCTGCTTGCCCCCATCTCGCGCATATCTGTGTGTGGTGTGTGGCAAGCAGACAGTGAATGTGGCACGTACAAAGACTGAAGCTGAAGCTAACTCGCCCAATGCCAACGGCAGGCACAGTGCTCAAAATATAGCCAGAGGCAGAGCAAATCCACAATCAAACTGCTGGCAGCTTGTATAGTGCGCTATTAGTGTGGAAAGCGTGACACGAATATGCACGAGTAAGCACGATATTCAAAATTTAGCTAATTAGAATTCAAACACACAATTCAAACGAACTTCAAGACAATTCACACAAGACTATCTGTTCGAATAACATAAAAATATATTTTAATAGGCCTTATTAAGTAATAAACAATTAGCTTAAGGCTTTCTAAAATACAGCTTTTGACTTGTTTCCAATCTTACATTATATGTTACAATTATGACTATTAACATCAATTTAAATACATAAAAAAAAACTAATCCCATAAGCGACCATCTCTAATTTCAAGCGGGCTTAGCTTTAAATTACGGTCAAGAGTTTTTGTTTGTTTTAAATTTGTACACATCTTCCGGCCAAAAGTTAGCTGAAATTATGTCACACAAAATGTGATGTGAATGCCAAGAAAGATAACAAAAAACAAGCTAAACACTTTATTTATTTGCTGCTTCTCAAAGTTTTCGCATTAAAGCGCAAGCAGAGTTGCCAAACTATTGCAATGAAAATTGCCCAGCAAGCAGCAGAGCAACAAGAAATGCAATGCAAACAACAGAAAGAGAGAGAGAGAGAGAGGAAGAGAGAGCAAGGGAGGGACAGACTTCCACTCGTCCGGTTCAAAGTGTGAAATACTCTGTTGTTAGAGACAAATCCGAGATTGTAAAAGATTAGACAAGGGCAAACAGAGATTAAAGATGTTTAAATAAATTCAGAAAGCATTTTTAAATTAAATCCATTAAAATCTTTTAATTTAAACAATTTATATACATTATTTACATATTTTTTATCTTTTTAAAATGGTTGTTTATCTTTCTCATATTAATCAGGGGACCTTTTACAATTTTCAATTTTATACATTTTATTTTCTTTTTAAAAATATATTAATTTTGTAATAATAATCTCTGTTGAATCTGAGGCATTTCAAATCTTATCAACTCTACACAAATTGCAAATAGAGTATTACAATAGCCAAAAAGTAGGCAACAGTTGGCCAGGTGCCCTATAAATTAAATGCCGCCTTTGAAGTAAAAGTCAGGGATTATAGAAAAGTCTATTTTAAACACATTGAAAATGTTGCTGACTCTGCAAAATGTGTGTTTGTGTGTGTGTGTGTGTGTGTATGTGTGTGCAGAGTGTGTGCTGAGTGTGTGGTGCTTGTTGAAATGCTGCCAAAAGCAGGCACCGTCTGGACTCCTCGCCATCTGCTGAGGGTGTCTCAGTAGACGCTGCCTTAGATCTTGGAAAGGTCTCAAATTCGCTTAGATTGACTTTGGCCTTGAATAACTCAGGCAGAAATGGATCAAAAGTCAGTCACAAACAAACACAGAAGATTGAAGGGCGTCGCGGAAGACGAAACTACATTCATTGGACTGGGACCGGGACTGGGACTGGAGTCGGATTAGGAGCAGGGGTCGGCGTTGGGTCAGTCACTGGTAGCATATTTTTATTGGTCATTAGTGCGAGCCTCTATCGAGCATTCGTAAGCATTTACACATCGTTAAACTTTCATTTCCGGCAAATTAAGCGCATTCTATGTACCTTCTGTCCCTTACACACATACACTCGAGTACACACAAATAGAAGAGGGACAAACATAGTGTTGTCAATTTCGCTTTTCTTTCAGCTCTCGCTGTTGTTACTAACAACATTTTAAGACAGCAAACATATTTATTTAATTTATATGTGACCTTAAGTGTTGAGAAGTAGTTCTTTAAAAGAAATTAAAATGATTTATTTATTATTTTATTATTATTTCTATTATATTTGTAATAGTTTAAATCAATTTGTAAATATTTAAGATGCTGAATTAATAAAGAAAGTATTTGGAATCACAAAAATTGGTTCAGTTACAGAAAGGGTTATTCTAGTTTATGCTTGGGAAAATTATATATGAAAATTCTGCTCATAATATTCTTCTTCTAGCTATTCCTGCACTGTCTCAATTAACAGTATTTAGAACTAGCTGTTTTCTTGACAGCACTGATAGGGACAGCAATGGCTTAACAATATTTCCGCCATTGTCCTTACTCTGAGCTGTTCTTTGTCAGCAAAACGTTAGCAGAGCTGGAGGATGGGTTCACCTTTCAGGGAAGGGCGACAAATGACCACAACAAACCGAGCAAGGACGAGCATTGGAGGGCAGAGGCTCGTGCTGTGCTCCTGGGCTATATTTAATGGGCAAGCCAAGCAAATAGAGGCACGCCCCAAAGGCAGCATTCGCACTTTTGTTTACTTTTCAATCAAAAGTCAATAGCAGAAGGTGACCATATAAAAGGCCCCAAACAGCTTGAAGGCATCGGTTATTCCTGTGAAAGACCATTGTCGGGTCGTGTTGTGTGTGCCATGTCGTTCTGGGCGGTTAGTCGCGGCCTAACGCCGCCGGGCAAAGTGGCGCCCATGTTAAATCCGAATCAACGCCAATTTCTTGAGGATGAAATCCGCTATCGTGAGAAACTCAAGATGCAGGAGGATGGCATGTCCACTGCTTACGTACGCAAACCGGATACAGTCGATGATCCGGACGAGCTGGACAAACACGACTCGTTCTATCAGACGACGAAGAGTCTATTGGTGCTGTTTCAGATCATGGGCGTTATGCCCATTCATAGAAATCCGCCGGATAAGAATCTGCAGCGCACTGGCTACTCCTGGACCTCCAAGCAGGTCATGTGGGCCATATTCATCTTCAGCTGCCAGACAACAATTGTGGTGATGGTGTTGCGGGAGCGCGTGAAGAAGTTCATCACCAGTCCGGATAAGCGTTTCGATGAGGCCATTTATAATGTGATCTTTATCAGCATATTGTTTACCAACTTCTTGTTGCCCGTCGCCAGTTGGCGGCATGGTCACCAGGTGGCAATCTTCAAGAACATGTGGACCAATTATCAATACAAATTCTTCAAAACAACCGGATCGCCTATCGTATTTCCCAATCTCTTACCGTTAACCTATGCCCTGTGTGTGTTCTCCTGGCTGTTGAGCATTGCCATCAATCTGTCCCAGTATTTCCTGCAACCCGATTTTCGTTTGTGGTATACTTTTGCCTATTATCCGATTATAGCCATGTTGAATTGCTTTTGCAGTTTGTGGTACATCAATTGCAATGCATTTGGCACTGCGAGTGGTGCTTTGTCCGATGCGTTGCAGGAAACCATCAAAGGTGAAAAGCCCGCCCAGAAACTGACGGAGTACAGGCATCTGTGGGTGGACTTGAGTCACATGATGCAACAACTGGGACGGGCCTACTCCAACATGTATGGCATGTATTGTTTGGTCATCTTCTTTACAAGCATCATTGCAACATATGGCAGCATTAGTGAGATCATCGATCATGGGGCCACATACAAAGAGGTCGGACTCTTTGTCATCGTCTTTTATTGCATGAGTCTACTGTACATCATCTGCAATGAGGCGCATTATGCATCCCAAAAGGTCGGTCTCGATTTTCAGACCAAGCTGCTCAACATTAATCTCACCTCTGTTGACACGGCCACGCAGAAGGAAGTGGATATGTTGCTATTGGCAATTAACAAGAATCCACCCATCATGAATCTCGATGGATATGCGAACATCAATCGTGAACTCATCACCACAAACATCTCGTTTATGGCCACATATTTGGTGGTGCTGCTCCAGTTTAAGATCACCGAACAGCGTCGATCAAACACCAACACTTGAATTTATCGATTTATCAACTATTATTTTATTTAACTATTTTCTTCGTCTACTTTGGGAATTACCCAAGTTTCCTTTTACTTAAGAAGAAAATTTTATTGCCTCCAAATATCTTTATCAACATAAAACTTAAACAACTTGTTCTAATCGGGATTAAATTATTAACAAAGTTTATTTGAAATTTAAATTTGAAGCTTATCGCTTATATGCCAGATATCTCATATTGCAGACCAATTTAAATACAATTTAGATAGTATTTTGATTAGTATTAATTGAATATGCAAATATGTATTAAATTAATAACATTCTTCATAAGAAAACTTAATATTTAACCAATCCCAACTAACAGTCCCAAAAGATAAGATATATAATAAAACAAATAGAACAAAATTGTATTGAAGTATGGTTATTCATAGGAAAAATCCCGAACCTTGACAACTCTATAATAACATTTTAAATATACTAAATTTTACAGTTATGTTTATAAATAAATAAAGTTAACAAAGCAGGCAATTGAAATTTAATTTCCAAAATTTCTTGTTTATTTAAAATTTTTTCTCCTCCTTTATGGATCAAAAGCAATGTGCCAAAGACGTGGAAGAGACTACAGTGGCAACACCTACTTGGGCATCCATCTGGGCATTGAGCGTCTGGAGGCGGTGCTACTGAATGCCAAGCTGCAGGTCACCTACACTGCTGTGATACGCTATGATGTGGATCTGCCCGAATACGGGACAAGATTTGGTGTTAACTTCAACGCACACTCCAATAAATTCCAAATAAATGCTGTAATGTATATCAAAGCGCTGGACATGCTCCTCAATTGTCTGGCGTCACAAGGAGCCGATTTGCATTCGGTGGCAGCAATTGGTGGTGCAGCACATCATTATGGCGCCATCTATTGGTCGCTAGCGGGCTTTCGTTCACTCTGCGGCCTGAATCCATTGATGCGTCTCCACGAACAGCTAACTGAGAAATCGTTTGCGATTCGCAGTTTCTTCTATATGAATGATGGGCTCAATATGCAGAGTAACGATATGGAGGAACAACTGGGTGGTGCCGAGCAGATCTCAATGATAACGGGATCGAAGAGCTTTGTGCAAACCACAGCATCTGAAATACGCAAGGTATTTCAGGATTATCCATTCGAATATGGGAATACTATGCGCATTTCGTTGATGGGCAGTTTCCTTGTGTCACTCTTCGTTGGCAACATTGCCTCAATTGAGTATTCCGATGCTTCACGCATAAACCTATTGAATATTGCCGAGAAAGACTGGTCACCGGAGTGTTTGAATGCCTGTGCGCCCTGCTTAAGATTGCGTCTAATGAAGGCCATAGCCACCAACCGACTGCAGGGTCGCATTGCGGATTACTTTGTCAACCGGTGGAACTTTAGGAGTGATTGCATGATTGCCACAGCAACTGGCAGCAGTGCCTCAGTGTTGGCCAGCCTCAAGTTGGAAAGCTGCTTTCTGTTTATGTCACTGTCCGACCGGGATGAGATTGTCATGAGGTTTACTCAACGTCCGCAATTGACAAAGGGTAGCGTCATGTGCCATCCCACGTTGCCCGACGAATTTATGGGTCTGATTCGCTTTCGCAATGGTGGACAGGTGCGTGACAGGATTTGTCAAGAGGTGGCGAACGGAGACTGGCTGGCGTTTAATGAAATGTTAAAGGCCACGCCCATGGGCAATGATAACCACATTGCGGCGCATTTCGATGAGCAGGATTATATACTTAAGATCCACGGCACCCTACGTTGGGATAAATACAATGATGAGCTAATCGAAGAGCAGCAGGGCATTCAGCGTTTTCCTGATCCCAAACTGGAGGCTCGTGCTCTTATCGAGGGTCAGCTAATGTATTATCTTGCTATGGCAGCCAAATCGGGTTTTATCTTGGGTCCAGATACCAAAGTCCTTGTCTCAGGCAACTACTGCAATAGTGAGAGCATTCTACAAATTGTTGCCGATATTTTCAATGCACCTGTGTACATAATGAATGGTCCTGCGGCACATGTCCTGGGTGCCGCTTACCGTGCCCGTTACGCTTTCTACGAGTATCGTGAGAAGAACTGTAGTTGCGGTCATGGCAAAAACACGCGACTCAGTTACTCAGAATTTAAACAGCAAATACCCGATAATCTTAGCTTGGTTGCCGAACCAACTGCAGGCTGTGCTGCCATCTATGATCCTTTAATGAGACGGTTTATGAGAATGTGTAGTCAACTTGAGACTGAGAAAAAACCAAACTAAAAGCTAACCCAATAAAACCTAATAATATTTCTATTTATTGTCAAGTGTCAAATCACGACAATTAGTTCAAATGTACCAAAACTAAATGTAATACAAGAATCCTATGTAATTTCCTAATTATTGCAATTAGTCTAAAGTCAATTAAGGCAAAGTTGTTCAACAATAACAAAAAAGGTTAAGACTAGGACTAAAAGTCCGCATCCCAGCCAGAAAGCTCGTCCGGCGGCTCATTGGGATCGCAGGGGAATCGATCAAAGTAGCGCACATCTGTGGGATGAGCGATGGGACGCACAAATGGAGGAATCAGCAGCTGACTGGCGAGGCCATCCCAATCGAAGCCCAGAAACCATCTGTGGTAGTTTGAATGAATTGACTGTTTAAGTGGCAGTCTAATAATATACCCTCATTGATAACACTCACTTGTGCTTCTTGATGTCCTGAATGCCTCCAGTTTGATAGCCCAATCGTTCCGAGGGCACGTCCCGACAGAGCCGCTTGATTAGATGCACGGCCGAGCGTGAGATGTGTTTGGGAAATGTGATAATATCGATGCCTCTCAAAATCAGATTATACGTCTGCATTGGATCCGGTGCGCTAAACGGTGGCCTAAGCAGAGAAGAGAGAAATACCCCTATTAATTTGCCGTATTCTCAAGAAGGAGATCATGTTATTTCCCTGAGTGAAATCAAGACTTACGCGCCATTAAGCAGTTCGTGTATGAGTATGCCCAGAGCCCAATAATCAACGGCTCGATCGTGTCCTTTGTTGAGTATAATTTCGGGTGCCACATATTCGGGTGTGCCGCAAAATGTCCACGTTTTGACGCTGCTGCCAACGTGCTTGGCAAAGCCAAAGTCCACCAACTTGACATATCCACGCTCGTCCAGCATCAGATTCTCCGGCTTGAGGTCTCTGTAGAGGATGCCGCGTGCGTGGAGATATTCAAAGGCCTGCAGAACACACCCAATGATGAACTGAGCAGCATTATCCTCAAAGGAGCCCCGATCACGCAACATTGTCCAGATCTCGCCGCCCATGCAAGCCTCTAGCAGCATATAGACATACTTCTCGTCCCGGAATGTGCGATAGAGGCGACAGATGAATGGGGACTTGGAGCTGAGCATTATGCTGCGTTCGCTGTAGATGTGATCCTCCTGCTTGGTGTCCACAATGTGCCGCTTCTTCAGGCACTTGAGCGCAAAGATGTCCTCGCGTCCTTGGTGATGCGCCTTGACCAGCTCGACGCGACCGAAGCCACCGATGCCCAAAGTGCTCACAACCTCCAGATCTGTGAGCTGCAAATCGGGATATTCCATTTGTGCCAGCGCCCCAAACGATTCGTCGGCTTGGGCCTGTGCCTGTTTCATGGCCAGCATGCGGCTCTCATCGCCGTAATCCTTCTCTTTGAGTTCACACAAATCGCCAATGAGACGCTTGAACGAATCCCGATCCAAGCTGAGGCACTCCACGCCCGGTGCCAGAGCAATTATATTCGCCGTACGCTTATCCTCATTGATGAGCGCCTGTTCGCCAAAGTAATCGCCACGCGTTAGCGTTCTCAGCTCCGTCTCCTCCAGAGCGGATGGGCTTAGCTTCTGAGTCACCCTCACATTGCCCTGCGAGATGAGAAAGAAGCTGTCTCCAGCGGTGCCCTGACGTATGATGTATGTGCCGGCCGCATAGAACTCCAGCTCCAGCACATCGGCAATCTTGGCCAGCAGTTGTTCGCTCAGATTACGCAACAGTGGCACAGATTTCAAAAAGCTTACACTATTCTCGATGCGCTGCAGGCCAGTCCGCATCATAATCTGCTGGAAGACGCGACGATCGAGCACCCAAACACGCGCCGCACTCACCACCCGTATGGAAGCTGTCCTGGTGCAATTGTAGAGTATCGCCAGCTCACCGAATGCCTTACCGGGTCCCATTTTATCGAGCACCTTCCCGTTCTGCATCACCGCTAATTCACCGGCAGCGGACACGTACAAATGGGCGCCCACTTCCCCCTCCCGTATAACAAATTCGCCCGCCTCGATGCTCTTCGAGTACATGGAGTCCACCAGTTCGCGCACCTGCGATGCATCGATATTCTTGAGGAAATCATTGTCCATAATGGCATCCTTGATCTGTTGCTTGGCACTAAATAACAATGAGGTAGACAAACGAGCAAAGTTAGCCAAAAAATAATTGAAGATGTTAAAAATAATGCGTATTTTAATATTAAGCACATTTATAAAAGTCAAGAGACTTTAACAAAGTCTGCTCTTATTGAAATTAAGAAAATTTACAGAACATAATCAGAGTTAATACAGAAAAAAATCCACAGAGTATTAAAACCCTCAATAAGTAATGAGTTGAGATTGGACTTTGTTAAATTTGTAATGCCTCTAAAAGCTAAATTTTTAAATTTTTTTTATTCCTCAGTAAATCAAACATGCATTAATTAAAAAAAAAATCTCATGACAAAAATTTACATATTTGAAACCAATGAAATCAACTTTAAAATGAAATTAGGTTGGCAGAAATTTCTGATTAAACAACAGAGAGGGTTTCAAGTAGGTGTCCTGTTTTCTTGACTCATTTTGTAGCAGACAAAAGTTGACATCTCACCTGAAATCCTTGTCATATTTGGGAATGGATGCACTGTAGGATTTTTGATTGGACTTCAGCGAGCTCTCCGCGGAGACGCCCTGCTTCTTCATGGCCGGCAACAGGGGCTTGGGGCGCGTCTCCATTGGAAACTCTGTTTTCATTTCATTCTCTGTTTTCATCTCCGACTCCGGTGTTGGCGTTTCCAGATTGACATCCTGGCTGGCTGCCATAACCAAGCCACAGGAGCTGCACACCTGCTGCTCATGCTGTTGTCGACTGCTGCTCACCTCCACGCACTGTTCGGGTTGGGTGTAGAGTCCCGTTTGTTGGTTGGTTGCTGCTGTTGATGCCACATTGTTGTTGGTGTTGGCCGTTTGCTGCAACACGCTCTGCGACAATTGAAAGGCGACGATTAATCAATTCGCAGCCAATTAAGTGCCCCAATCAGCGGCATACGCATCTGATGCAATAACACCCAATTTAATTGATGATGGCGACCCCAACGCTTCCACCCTTTGGGAAGAAGCCAACGCTCTCAACACATTGAAGTTCTTGCAACAATTATGAATATATATGTATCTATGGAGTGGACACAATTAAATACCCTAGCATAACGCAGACTATTTGCTCATATTTTAAATATATTTTAAAAATAGAATACGATAATTTGTTTAATATTTCTAAGAAAACAAAACGACATTTCACATATTCGTTTTAGGGTTTTTTCAATGTCTCCTAGAAATATTGACTCACTGGGTATAAAAAGTAGGGAGGGGTGCGACCTTCAACTGGAAGTGGGTCAACCATTGTCATCTTATCTCAGTCAACGCGTAAGCACCATGCAAAAACTGACCCCAAAAGCGAAAGCGGCATAAAGATAAAACTATGCAAACTGAATACAACTCATGCCACAATATGTGGCCAATAACACTAGATAAGCCAAAAGTCGCGACTTACGTTTGGGGATCACTGTTCGTCTGTTGCCATTTCCTGGGTCACAACACAAAAAAAATCAGGTTTGTGTTACAAAATTATGTGCATAAAAATTAGCAATTCAAAAATATGTCTGCGAACCGAAATCGGTGAAAAAGGTTGCATAGGGTTTATCTGTTGAAGTAATTGCAATAGAAAGACTACTGAATTCACAATAGATAGAAGTTGTATTTATGTATTTATGCCATTATTTATATTTTATAGATTTTATTAACAGGCAATACTATTCTGTCTGTTTTTAATGAGTAACTCCAAGTTGGTCATGTCCAAAGCACTCCAATTAGCTTTTTTTATTGCTTTCTATTTGTGTTAATTTTGTTTTTTTTTTTCTTTTTTTTTGTGCCGCTTGCTTTATACAGTTCTGGAGCGCGCGTGCTGGCGTCTGTTGGCATTATGGAATTATGGAATATTGGTGGGTATTTATTTTCATGAAGCACAACAAAAGAGGGAGGAGGAACGAGTGGACAAAGAGACAGACCCTCAACGTCCAGCTGAAGTGGCAGCGGCAGACGCAGTCAGAGCTGATCCAGCAATTAGCGACGCACAGCTGCAATACGAGCGTATCTCTGCCCGGCAATCTATACCTGTATCTGTATCTGAATCTTTTTCAGTATTTGTATCTGTATCTGTATCTGAATCTGTTCTCTCTGCTAAGCTGGCAACTTTTGCTCTTTTACACAACGGCGCTATGAAAATCTCACGAAGAAGTGCTAATCGCTTAGCTCAACAAAAACGCTTTACAATTTAAATACTTATGCACACACAGATACACACACACACACACACACACACAAAACCGAACACACGCCGCCACGAAGAGCAATGCCAAATGCTGCTCAAGTACGAAATTAACAAGACTATTTTGGCAGTATGAAATATTAAATACCCTTGCAAAGGAAATGTAATATTTAATTGTATTTTTTACTTTCATATATATTATATTTATATATACATATATATATTTGCATAGCTGACATTTTAGACAAGCTCAGAAATTTTGAGGAAAGTAGCTAAACAGTGATGAGTTCATTCAGAAGCGTGTTTGAAGATAACCAAATTTGAATAGGCCAAAATTAAAGCAGACACGTGAGCAGCCCAGACAATAACCGAATGTTGGCCACAAAGATTGTGCTGAATATCAACTGACTATCGCATGGGACAAGGGTATCTGGAGATAGTATCTAATGTTTGTCCGTTGACTATTCTATAGTATCTGGTATCTAAAGCTTAACGGCTGCTGCTGCTGCTTTGCTCGAGATAACAACGTGCGACGCAATTGATACGATTGTGAGCGTATTTTCAGATACTTTTCTGTATCTCAACAAATTAGTGGAAACACAAAATAACACATGGTAAACACATTGTTACTGCTGCTGCTACTGCTATTGTTGTTGCATATAGTAGTACTGTGCCGCTATCTGCGGCGCGACAATAGCAAACAAACAAAGCACACAACAAACAAAACAAACATAACGATGCACAATGTCAAGGGACAACTGCCCCTGGTTGATGACTCAATACTGAATTACTTATTTCCCCTTGTTTCCTAACTAGCACTTTCTTTTTATTTCTCAGTGGTTTCGAGTAGTTTTTTGCCTTTTGCTTTTATCTATTTTTCAAATCTGTTGCATATTTAAAGTTATTGCAAAGCTCCCTCTTTTTTTTTAATAATTCCTATCTAGCTTCCTTGTGGCTTTCGAGTATTACTTTAGTGTGTTTGTGTCCTTCAGCTTACATATTTTATGATTTTCAATTTGCATTACTTATTTATCACCTCTATTATAGTTCCCTATTAGGTTTCCTAGCTTAAAGATTTTAAGTTGTTGTACTTTTTTTTCTTTGCCTTATTATTTCAAATTAGTTGCCTTAATTACAAATTAATTTTAGTTCTAGCCCAATATTCCCTATTTACCCCTCATTGCATTCTTTCTCACCTTCAGCTTGTGTATTTCGCGATGAAGTTTAATTATCTCACTGTCCCGTTCCCGGAGCAGCTCCTTCAATGTGATCACCTCGTTATTCAAGCTAGTGAGAATCGCTGCGCGGTCTCTTTCCTCCCTTTCCTGTTCCATGTCGGGGTGACCTTCAATATATCGTATTCCAATTAACTGGAGTATATCCCATTCAGGCAGCCATTAACGAGTTTTTTTTTTCTTTCTTTCTTTTAGGTGTCCGCTTCGTATTGCTTTGCAACAGCGCGTTTCGACAACGACTGATTTCATTAGCCGATCGACGGGGCGTATGTGTGATTTGCAAAAGAGAACCCAACACACAAAGATAGACAGAGAGAGAGAGAGAGTGTGTGTGACTGTGTGTGTGTGTGTGCTGTCAAAGAGCGCGCCAAAAGAGAATATGCAAAACGTGCGACAGCAAACAGAGATCAGAGCCGACGCTATCAGCTGGAGATAGTTAAAGGCCGATAACGAAAGGGGTGGGACAAGTCCAATTCAATTTGGCCACTAATAAAATGACAATAATAAATGAAATATATCAAAGTGCTCGACTAGCAAATACCCTGTGTGCAGAACTGGTTCTGTTTAAATATATTGATTTATTTACGAATATAAAATAAATATTAAAATAACTTATGTAAAATTAGTATTCAAAATAAATATTTATCTTCATATAATAATCATGCTTATAATGCAACAAATTCGATTGTCAATCGATAAAAATCGATAAAAAAAAAAATAAATGTTCAAACAGTATTATAACTTTACTATTATTATATAAACTTAAAGATTGACTTAATATATGGTCACAACGTCATCAAACCACCCTTTCGTATTGCAATGGTTATTTGGCACAGGGTATCACAACAATCGTCAAAATAACAACAAGCGAGTTATAAGCAAATTGCAGAAGCAACACAGAAGCCGCTTTTGTGCTTTTGCATTAAAACAAAACTCAAAGACAAAAGACGAGCGTAATTTGATGATGACAGCTTCGCTGGGTAAATGGTTGGGGTACTGATGGGAATAGGGATTGGGATAGGGATAGGGATAGGGTAGGAATATGGCAAAAACAACGGCAGAAAGCGTAAAAATACGAAATGAAAATGAAAATGAAAATGGCAGTGCAGATGTGAAAATGAAAGCTAAACGAAGCGCGGTCGAAACGAAACAGTCTGAAATAAAATTGCTTTACAGCCATAATAGAATTATAGTGCCCACTATGAAGCGGCAACGCAGACAACGTCGACGACCGCAACATGGTAGCTGCTGTGTGGGTGGATTGGGGAGCGGTAGATAGGGGGAGGTAAGGGGCAGCAGTTTTGCTAAAAGCAAATGAAATAAAACGCCAGCAAGGCAAACGGCAACGGCAAGGACACTGATTTGCTGGCGGGCAATGGCAGCAAACCGGAGCAACGCTTCATCCGCTTGGCGGTTGGCCCACATTTAATGTGGCCATATCTGCGGGTAACACAGCCAACCGGGTTGAATGGAAGGAGGAGGCACGCCGAAGCTGAGGCAGAAGCAGACAGTGATGTATGTGGCCGTGAGTGCGTGCCAGGAAGAAAAATACTACTGCGATTTGTGAGTACGTGACAACATCGAAAAATCTGTAGACAGGCAAAGGATTAGCCAAAGAAAACACGGCGTATGTGTAATGATGCAGCAAATGATCTATTAAAGCCACAGAGGGGGGGCCGAGAGACAGACACAAACACTCAAAGAAAATATCTACGTAGTCATAGGTCGAAAAAATAGTGTGTGGTTCGAGATGGCGATATAAGAATCCCACTTAGTCGGTATGCAGCAGAGAGAGAAAAGTATTCAATTAATGATTTAAATCTTAACCCAACGTTTTAATATTTTACTTTTATGAAATAAATAAATAAATAAAAAACAAGATAGAACGTTGCAGTCGGACGCAACCGACAGCGAAATACTATTATACCATTACATAAATTAATGTAATTCTTATAAATATAATATATTTCTTAATTTTGTATAAAATATTAAATCTAGTAGCTCGATTCAATTCAATTGTTGTTCAATTCGGTTATGTACCATTCAATTAAATTGAATCGAACTACTAGATTTAATATTTTATACAAAATTGAGAAATTTTATAAAAAAAGAGGTGGCACAATTTGACGCGCTCGATTAAGAGTGACCAAATTGCAAGATAAGCAGCATTGCGCCAAAATTAACAGCATACGTTAAGTATTCTGTTAAGTAAATTGCGGGAGATACAGGCATTTATCGTTTTTTGTGGGCGGGAGTGGGCGTGGTCCAAAATTTTTTTTCCACATTTATGAAGGTTGTTACTAGCAATATACCTTTAAAATTTGGTGACTTAAGTTTTCAAATTGCGTGAGATATATAGGTTTATAGATTTACACCAACAGGTGTATCGGTTTAGGGAGGTGGAGTGGGCGTGGCCATCCAATTTTCTTATCGATCCTAGGGGGTGTTACCAGTAACATACCTGCAAAATTTTGCGACTCTAGCTTGCAAATTACGGCAGATATGCGCATTTTAAATTTTTAGGGACGAAGTTCCTGGGGGCGGCGGATGTGGGCGTGGTCCAAAAATTGGTATGCCAGTCTTTGGAGGAGGTTACCAGTAAATTACCTTTCAAGTTTGGTTACTCTATCTTTAAAATGTTCGGAGATATACGGAATTACCGATTAATAATCGGAATTGTCGATTATAGGCGCAGGTGAGGGCGTGGCACCACAAATTTGTTATCGGTTCTTAAAGGCGACTACCAGTAATATACCTACCAAATTTGACGTTCCCTACTCAAAAACTGCGGAAGATATAGCCATTTAAAAATTTTAGGGGCGGGGGTGATGGGGGCGTCGGAGGTGGGCGTGGCACATGCCAATCTTTCAAGGACCTCGCCAACAACCTACCAACCAAAATTGGTGACTGTAGCCATTAAATTGTAAGAGATATGTGGATTTATCGATTTGATAAAATCGATTATCGCGGTTTTCTAGCTCCCTGGTGGACGTAGGTCCAAACCCAAGACACTTTAACTTTTGAGGGTACTTTCCAATATACGTTCCAAGTTTCAAGTCTCTATCTCTAAGGGTGTCGGAGGAACGCGCGTTCATACAGACGGACAGACGGACAGACGGACAGACGGACAGACGGACAGACAGCATGACGGACATTGCACAAAACCAATATACTATTATTACCATTCTGGTATAATAGTATAAACACAAGGAAGCATTCTCCTTTAAAGGTTAAGGTTACAAATTTCTAGCTTTTTTTTAAATTATAAAATCTTAATTTATACATATGTATAATAGACTGGCCTTAAGCAATGGCTCAATTTCATAAATCATTTACTACACTTGAAAGGAAATAAGCCAGAAGTTTAAGAAGCGTTATCTAGTTCTTAATTACATGTCACTCTCTTTTTTTGCGAGTGTAGAAGTGCGAGCGCAAAAATATGGTATTTCGTAATTTAATAGAGCTCCGACTTGAAAGACTCCTCAAGCCAAAAAGAAAGAAACTTTGACACTTGGGCGCCCAAAAGCTGCGATAATTATCTACAGCAAAAGTGTAACGAATAATTCTCCTCACTCCCATCCAAAAGGGGAGGTGGGTTGTTTTTGTGCGACGGGAACTAATTGCCCCAGGGACATGTCGCATTACTTTAAACGTCAATCTGCAGAGCGACTAATTAATGAACGCTAATTTGAACTATGCTCCGAGCTGAGAGGTGGGCAGCATTTAGCTGAGCTTTGAGCCGTTATCATAAAAAGTCTGTGGCACATTAAGTGCAGGATGCTGTAATGCAAGGATTAGCTGGGGCAGACCAGGACAGCACCAGCACCAGCACTAGCACCAGCACCGGATAAGTGTACATAGAGATAATTGTGTGACTTTTTGGCAGTGAGTAGTTGGTTCTTTGCCGGGCGAGTCGAGGTTAATCGTTTGTTTTGCATACACATTGACCTCATCAGTTCTCATAGTTGGTATGCAAAGCTATTTATACAAATTAAGGCAAAGTGTCCTTTTAGTCTAATTTTTGGCTACGATTTTGGTTAGTGCAATTTTCATTTAGCATTGAATATATTGTGTATATAATGAGTTCAACACGTATGTTGGTTACGTAAATTACGTTTTCGATGTTGTCAGGTGGTAATTGATTGATAGTCAAGTCATTCACTAATTATGTATATATTAATATAATACAGAAAAAAGCAGGTATTTTGCTTATTTTAGGAATGACTCTAGACTACAGTTGTAGTCGTGATTTTGGTCCGATATTCATGTTAAAATTATGTCCCCAAAAAGGAATTGTATGGTTAAAACATTACCTTATCAAATGTGATTTACAAAACAGGGTTTTTTATTCATAGTAATCTGCCAAAACTGTAGCGATATTCAGGGCACTTTTTAACATGATTTTACCAACAGATTAGGGTTTTTTCAATTTTCAATTTGGAAACAGAATTCCTTATCAAATGTATACCCTAAAAAATGACGCGTAGGAACGGTTCAACATTTTTCCAATTAATTTTTGGTCAAAAATGTTGCTGAAATTCGGCTGAAATTAATCATCATATATTTGTGTACAACTCGCCAGAGTAGTCTAATTGTCGATTTATCTTCGTTAGCCGTCCTGGCTGACTACTCACTCCAAACCAAAAGTACGCTCTGACACGCTCAACTCATGTTAGCTCAGACAAACTTCGCCAGCCGTTATATACATAGATAAATCTCACGTATAAAAACCACACTACACTGCACAAAAAAAAGTGTTAAGAGCAAAGTGGATAACCTCAATTACAAAGTCAAATCCTGGTCAAGGCAATCAGTCCTAACGGGCTAACAGGATTTGCTGCCCGTATTTACATAATAAATATGGCATGTCAGTGACAAGTCGAGAAACAAGCGGAGGTAGAAAAGCTCCGATTTCCCCTTCCCCTCCCATATCCAACCGTATACATATATCTATCTGTAGACATGGCTATAGCCATATCCATTTGCGCTTTGCATTCCTGACACTGGCATATGCCAGAAATGTCAACTAGTCGTTGGAAGGGTGCAGACGAATCGGGGCGGAAGATAAGTGTGATAAGTGCCACATACACACACACAAACACACACACACACACACACAGAGACACACACTCAGACACACACACATGCATATACCTAAAGACAATAGAGGAAAAATGCCAAAGGGAATGCGAATACGTGCATAAAAGGTGGCAAATCAACTGACAATCTATGGTTATGAGCGTATAACTTACGTTATCCCATCATATGACACGCCCCCAAACCCAACCCACCCCCTCACATTTCCGCCCCATCCACCTTTCAATACGTTATGCATATCATATGTAAATGAG
The DNA here is from genome assembly GCA_035042185.1 of Drosophila kambysellisi. NCBI lineage: Eukaryota > Metazoa > Arthropoda > Insecta > Diptera > Drosophilidae > Drosophila > Drosophila kambysellisi. The sequence continues at coordinate 702,629 of JAWNLS010000945.1, read as the reverse complement.
AGCTTAAGCAGGCTTTGACAAATTTCAAGAGGCAGCAAACTTGTATTCTCAACACAGTTGTAGATGCAAATAGAATCAGTACAAAAATATACAATATACAAATGATATATATATATATATAAATATATATATTGTAAGCAAGCAATAAGTAGACAGAGATAACAGAAAGCAAGCCAATAAGACAAAAAGGCTTGAGGATTTCACAAGTTTCAGAATCAGAAAATCCACGCAAAAACCCCATTTACAAAGGTGAGCAAAAACAGTTTTCGCAACTGCACTAAGAAAATCATTTTTAAATAAAAGCAATGAAAAAATGCCAAATAGAAAATACATATTTAAGAAAAGTATAAATACGTAAAATAGTTACTGCGAATTTTAATCCAAAAGCAATTGTTTTAATAGATAGATCAAGTAGTATAAGCGTATAATATAATGTATATTTTTCACAGTGCCCCGACCTGAGCATTTAGTCCTGCGGGCGTTAACCTGTAAAAGGATGAAACTGGACAACCAGACCAGTATAAGTCCATCTTACCCGTATGACATTCGTGTAGTTATTCAATTAAAATCCCCAACGCACTTCAATCCACTGCCGCAAAAGTTCTCACGCATTGTTCGTGGCTCAGTTGAGGCCGGCAAAAGTGCACGCCTGGGATTAAACCCGGACAGACAGACAGACAGACAGATATACTGGCAGAAGCCGGGCCAAATAACCTGGCCTCCAATCCGGCCTCAATCCATGACATTATTTGCCAACCGCCCTCCGGCTCAATTTCACCTGCCATCAGCTCATTCATTTTGGGGCTTTTGTTGTTTTATGCTCGGAACTCGTATCTCTTTTATTGCCTCCTGTCGCCGCCTTTGTTGCCCATACACTTTCCCCCAAATGGAGCCAACAAACTTTCCCAATGAGCCAACGTCGATAGTATTGGCCATAAGTGTATTCGCCCAAAGTGGCTCATACGATTCGTATTCGAAATGTGCATCGAATTTTACGAGTTGCCATCGACACAAATCAGAGAGCAGATTTATAGCAATGAACAACTTGATATATACTATATGCGATACAATTATCTTAGTGTTCAAGGCAACTTTATGTTAGTGTTTAAATACCCTGGAATTGCTTTATTATAATGTTCATTTTGGCTAAGACACTTCATCAGCATGACTAGTTAGGGAGCTATAAATAACAGTATCAATTCGTCTATATGTCAACTAAGATCGCAATTAATTACAACTAGTTTACCTATTAATTGTTAATAAAATATGTATTATAACAACTTTAGAATACCATACAAATATAAACCAAACTGGCAAAAATCCAATATTTCTATATTTCTTTATTAAAGCTGCCTTCAATTAATTTGATTATCATATTACTATTATTACTATAAATATCATTATTTTTATTATCATTACTATTATTAATAATATTATTTCTCATTATTATCATTTTTCTATATCTATTAATTGAATATAATTTAAAGAGTATTTCATCTTCGGCAAACCGCAAAAATCGAATTCCTTAATTTTTTTTGTTTTTGTTTTTTGGTTTCACTTGCTCTGTTTTTTGTGCTTTGTGTGGTGCAAGATAAATAGTAACAGGCTTTTCTTTGGTAACCCTGACTCTGGCATTTTTCACCTGATCCAGCCCAATCTCAATGGCCATAAACCCAACTGGTATTAACAGCACATGCATCATGTGCTGAGCTTTCCTGGCCAGTTGAATAATTCAATGGACAGCACTTGAATGTGCTGGCTAATTCTCGTGATTTCAGCTTTCCTCATAATGCTAACTAACACATTCTCATTCCCATTCCCCTACTCCGCAACAATAGCCAAGGACATCAGTTGAACTGGGGCAAAGGAAAACGAAGACGTTGGTTATGGAGTGCCCAGAAGATTTGGCCATGGACAGGACGATGAGGTAAGTTGAAAAGTCTTTGAACACTTTTCTATCGATATTCCATGGCTCACGGCTATTTTTTGCACATTGAATGAAACACGAAAATATTAATAATTACCAACACTGGATTCAATTTCACACTAATTAACTTTCAATTTCCAGTACAAACAACAAAAAGCAAACATTATGTTTCGCAAAATACTCAACATAGGCATTTTAGTGTAAATATATATATATTCAAGTTTTTCTTGATGCAAGCTGAAAATTTAAGGGTTACAACAAAACGTTCTTGAAATAAGAATTTTTCTGGGTCAACGTTTCTACTTGAGTACAAAACTCTGCTACATTTTTAAAATGTACTTTTCAAAAGTTCCCAAATTGCAGTTGGCTTATTTTGACAAAAAAAAAGTTGCAAAGAAATTTGGATTTGGATTTCTGCTTTTTGTAACGGCCGTGAAGAACAAACTAACTGGCTGACTGGCTGGCTAAATGACTGAGTGACTGACTGACTGAGTGACTGACTGATGTGAGTGTGGTTGATGCCGAGGGATGTGCGTGTTTTTGAAGTTTTGCAAATTGCCAAGGCGCACACGAACCCATACATATGAATATGGTATGTGGGCCATTGGACAATGATAGATTAGCCATGTGTATGTGTGTGTGTGTGTGTGAGAGAGTTGAAACTATTCTCATTTTACTCTGTCCCTCTCTCACACTCCCTTACTCTTTCTTGCTCTGTGGGTGGAGGCACTCACAGTCTCTGCGGCAAACTTCAATTGGCAGAAATTTCTTGCAACAAAATTAAACTGTAATTGAAAAAGTCAATTAAAAAGTTTCACATTTTGCCGCTCAATGAGCACAGTCAGCCAAAGGGAGACAGAAATAGTTAGACAGAGAGAGAGAGAGAGAGAAAGGAAAGCCAGACTTAGGAAATTCCCATCATTGCTTTGTAGACTTCGCACTTGGTCGTTTTCTTATTCCTGCAATTTGGGAGCAGCGATTTTAATTGCCGCGAAACTTGGCAAGTTGTCTTTTAGTTATCAAAAGCGTTAACTTTAACCAGTTACGAACAACTTTTTAAACATTTATGAATAAATTTGATTTACAAGCAATCTAAAAAGGAAAACATTGCTCACAGGAAAAGGACTAACAGTATCCAAAAGTAATTGATTAGTATAATATAATTAAATTATATTTAGACAACTATTTTAGTAATCTATATAATCATCGATTTATTTATTTTCGATATTTAATTAATCAATAAAAACTGTTTTTCACTCTTATGCAGCTTAACAGACTATGAGACCTTCTATAAGATCTCATTAGGATCGCGAGAGCAAACTCAGAATACTTTGCCGATATGCGTAACAAAATTGGAGGAGTTGCAGAATATCTGTCGAGTGTGCGGCTGTCAAAATGATGACACCTTCATTGACTTGGACACGGATCAGGATTTTGAATTTGAGCCCTCGATAACCAGCTACCGTGTGCTCTTTCAGCGCACCTCGCTGCAGTTTGTAAGTGCTGCAATTCTCTTATTTTAAAATATATAAAATTATGTATTATTTATTAGCAATTTAATACCATGCCCGATATGCCGTCATGCATTTGTGGAACGTGCTGCTACAAAGTGAAGATATTTTATCTAATGACCCGTCAGTTTGTGATCAGTCAGCAATCGATGCGAACGACAATCACAGAATGGTATCGCCAGAAGTATGACATTGAGCCACCCGAGCAACTCGAGGATCGCAATCAGCTGATGAAACAGTTGGCACTCGCAGAGGCTAACCAAGCCAAGCGGCAGCCAATGAACAAACTAATCAAACCTGTCAAGGACTTCATCAAAGAAGCTGTTTTCGAGCAGCGGCCCAAAATAAATCGTTCGATTTCCGTTGACAAAGGTTTGAATGCGAATGACCAGAATCCAAATGCGCAGATTAAAGTTTTGGCCATGAATCAACGTGTCAGTAACAATGGCCATCAGACATCGCGTTCGGTGGCCAACCTCAAATATGACGCCAATAAATGTGCAACTTCAGCGAGGATGCCAACTTGTGAACAGAAGCAAGTCGTGCGAAGTGCTTCAACACAACGTACACTGTGCATCACAGTGCGTAAGACGAGTGCAGCTAAGGAATGCTATGTAACGCCTAGGATAAGAAACAATTCCAAAGATGTTGTAAATCCTCGCGAGAGAGACACAAAAATTCGAGATCAGACAAGTGGAGACAAGATTGCCCCGAAGCGCATTGTGCCCCCATCCAAGGCACAGCAGCAGAAAGCGCAGAAGGAACCCATCAAAAAATGGCGATAAGCGAATCCACAAATCCCCAAAACGATAGTTTCCCTATAAGGCAATTAGTTCTTGAATTTAGTATTTAGTTTCAGAGGAAGTCCAAATTTTTGTTTGCCATTCTTGATACTATAAAACACAAAATTAAAAAATAAATTGCAAATCTCGCCCAAACAGTCTAACAGCCTTTCTGAGATTGACCAGTTGTTGAGGAAAATTCATGTTTTTAATGGAGAAAATAATTTGTTTCGTAAGACTTTCCACATGTCTTTGACTTACCACATTTCATTGGGTTGAGCGTACAAAAACTTAAGTCTTCTGTGTAACAAATACGAAACCGAATTCGTTGCAGAAAATAACAAGAAGTTTCTCTGACAGATGAAAGTCCAAACTAAGATGGATTCATTGCCACACTGGCCGCTGGCATACCCCAAATCCCTGCCACTATCCTCTTGATTCTCCCCTCCCCCCATTCCTAGTACTGTTTTTGCAACATACCGTATTTAAAAATGCAACAAGCGAACGCAACTCAATGGAAATGTGTGTTTTTCTCCATTTTTTTTGTTTGTTCATTTTTTTTTTCTTTTTTGGTTTCAGCATTGAAATTGAGGGCATAAAATCGATGGAAACAAACAAAAATGTGGAGAGGAAAAAGGGAATTTCAAAAAATTCACAGCACTCTGTGGGTCAAAAGAGTGTTGGCATATTGAAGGAAAAGGACGTCCAGTGGGTGTGTAGGGTGGGTGTGGAGGGTTGTTATGTGTGGGAAGGTCATGACGGTTGTACATATAACGCCAGCCAAAAATGCCAAACAAATTGATTGGAATCGAAAACGAAACGTAAACGAAAACGATTCATATGATTGACTGGCTGACTGATGGACGACGTGCCATATGATGGTAGGAGAAACGATTCGGAGGGTGGAGAGATGGAGATGGATAGAGCGGATGCCATCTGATATTTGGGCATTGATTGCATGCTCTTAAGCGCAGCACCTGCCAAACATTCACTGTACAGTAGTACAACATCACAACGAACAAACGAAAAGTCGAACAAATTGTTGTACCACATTTAATTTGTTTAAGTTAATGCTATAGTCGAGGAGTGAGAGAGAGATGGAGAGAGTCAGATAGACTAACATATATCCTGGAACTACATCTCAGATGCCCAAAAAATCCCGACACATTTTTATCGTATTTTAATAGAGTAAAAAGATTTAAAAAAAAAAAATTGGATGGCCTGAAAATGCATTTGACCTAAATATGAGATTCGAAACTTTACATATCAAAGCACTATCAAAATTCATATAGTTAAATTTTAGACGAATTTTTTAGTTGAAAATCGAAGAGCTCAATCTCGTTATGGTAGTTGAAAATATAAATATAAATATGTACATATATAGTCTTTAACATCAAAATTTTTAACAGTCATATTTGAGGAAAACTTTAATATGTGCGCCGGGTATAAAAATATGAACATAAAAAAACATTCATCAAAATGAATGCAATTACGCAACGAATTGAATACTAAAAATTTGTTGTAATTGTTGTGGTTGTTGTTATTGTTGTTGTTGCCTTTGATGGCTGTGTTGCTGGCAGTGAGAACGAGCAAAAATATTTGAATTATTTGCTTACCATTGCCCAGAGCTAAAGGCTGGCCAAAAGCGCTCTATGCGTCGTTGGCCATTCAAAATCGAGAGAATTGAATTGCATCGAATCGAATTAAACTGAATAGCATTCAAATTGTGAGTCTCATCATCGCACAATGGAGACGCACAGACAGACACAATGCGCTCAGCTCAGCTCTCCGAGTGAAACGAACTCGATGTGTTTATTCACTGCATTTCCTGTTGATTTTCAACAAATGCGAACACCATATTCACTGAGCTATAGTCAAACGGTTTGCCCCCTCCCCCTCTGCCACTGGCACTGCCACTGCCACTGCAGCCATCTACAGTTTGCTGTCCTAACTGTATCCCGTTGGCGCTAGCTATAAAGGAAACAGGAAGCGCATTTGCAGCACCCGCCGGCAACAGTTCCCAGAACTTGGCCATTGATTTCTGTCACTTATTGTTTGCAGTAGCTCCTGCAAATATCCTCGTTTACAGTTACCATTCATATTGTGTGTAAGTACACCAAATCCCCTCCTCCAACCCTCCCCACCATGCAACAACAAAAATGTACTTTAAGGTTTAATCGTTTTTGGTTGGCAGTCTCAAGTTTTCAACCATTTAGATTCTGCTCCACTGCACTAAGCTCCCCCACAAACTCCAACCCATTACACATTCATCCACCTTGGCGCACAATTGAATGTCCTTCCTTAACCCACCTTTATATTACACGTACACCACCCCCACACAATTATTTGGGATAGTAAGCTGGTATTTATAAAATATACTTAAGTTTCTTGGGTAAGGAAGGAATTGCCAAGAATTTTCAGTACTTTTAAATATTACCAATAACTTATTTTAATAATTTTTTTCTAAAGATTATTAAAGTCAGATTTATGTCTACAAAGTAATGTAATTATGTATTTTGTTACATTACTTTATTCTACATCACTTTTACATCCAACTTAAGGTTTCCATGATATTTTGAAGCTTTTAATATAACTAAAACTGATTGTTACATTAACGAATTTCAATAGCTTATTATTCACATCCGTCAGATAGAAATACATATGTATATGTATCTAAGATTATGAAAACAACAAATAAAATGATCAGTTTAGAATTTTGACAATAAGTGGATTGTTCAAATATTTATTTCTTATAATGGAATATTTGCCTACCTCAAGCGATAGAGCATCTTTAATTCGTACATAAATTCGTGTCGTATTCGATACCATTTCGGAGCGATTTTTGTATTCATTCTATTATTTATATTTATGTTTCTTTTTCGTTTTTCTTTTTTTCAGTTTTCAATTTTTAAGCTGCAGAAAGCGCCTTGTGGCTATCGTGAAAAGCCACCACAACCAACCACCCAAACATTTTTTGTATTGTTGTATTGTTGCGCTGCAGCTGAAGGACTTGTCCCGCTGTCCCGCCGTCCAACGTTGCCACGACTACTGCACATTGAGTGCGTCAGGGGCAGGTTCAAAAATGAAGAGAGAAAACGTATGTATGTAAATAACAAAAAAAAAAAAAAAAACTAAAAATGTTTTATGCATGAGCGAACCACAACAAAGCGCGTAAATGTCATTTCCTTTTCACTAAAAGGATACTTTCAAATTGAAATTGTGGTATTTTTCGAACACACACACACACACACAAACACACGAACACTTGTGCCACGTACTGCCTGCAACGCCTGCCATTGCCTTTGTGGCCTGGTGTTGCAGTTTTACTACTGTTTTGCTGCTGAAAGGTTTACACCCCACTCCGCACACCTCCAACTCCACATCCACACACGCACCCCTGTGAAACTGTGGGGTAGAATGTCTCAATAAGGGCAATTGGCAATAGCGTTGTTGGCCATGGCTGGTTGCACAAAAGCAAACTGCATACTTTGCGGCTAATTACGCTCGACAAAAAGGGGCCAGGACGAGGAACGAAAGGCTGTGAGTGGTGCAAAATGCACAGTAAATAAATGGAAATCAATTTAGATTTCTTTTGTAGTAATTTGAAGCTACATTTTCACATTGTTGAAAATATATTAACTTAAAAATATATTATTAAATTATTCAGCTGACAAAACAGAACTTTGCTTTTCATTCTTTCATTTATCACTCAATTCGGCGCAAACACTTTAAGGATATTTTTCTCAGTGCTTGCACTGCTCGATATACAAGGATGCTCGATGCTCGGTGCGTTGGAATACATAAGCCAAGGACTGAAGAAGTCGAAGAACTAAGATGTTGTCTGACAGCCAGGGGAATGGGAAATGGGCACTGGCCATCAAGAAGCGAGCAGGCAGCGGATAGCATTGGGCACTTCAACCCTGGCAATGTATAATTTATTTAAAACTTTGTCCTGAACAGTTGCAGTTGCGAATTGGACGCATTGTCAACTTGCAACTGCTGAAATATTCATGCGTATGTAGAGTGTGGCAGCAACACGAACAATTATGCAAAGAATTGCAACAAGAATGCACCAAACCACAAGAGGCACAATGCCAAAAAAGGCGCCAAATTGTGCAAATAAAAGCAATTGGAATCAAATGAAAAGCAACCCGCATTGCATTGTTTGCATTTATCACTATTAGCATTGTGAAGCGAGAGAGAGACGGATTGAGAGTGAGAGTGAGACAGATGGTGAGGAGAGTGTAGATTAAACCACACAAATTGGCCGAAACCGCGCTGTGCGTACAAACAAATCAACGGCAAAGCGCCCAAAATGCAAAAATCCCGAACCCAAAAACCTGAAACACGAATCTAAAATCCAAGACCGCCTTTAGGACCACACCGAGATCCGAATCCGGAGCTGGACCCGAATCCGCATTCGCATCCTCAGCCGGTTGGCCAACATTTGCCACAGGCTGTGCGATGGAAAAGTTTTACACAGCTGAACCACTCAAATGAGCGCTCAAAGTTTGTTTTATTTGCCACCGACGACAGGGGCAATGACTGTGGCAGTGGCTGTGGCAGTGGCAGTGGCAATGGCAGTGGCAACAGCAAAGTTCAATTACGGTCAGCAAATTGTTTTGCAATTTGAAAACACATTTTCATAGTTTTTACGCTGACAGCTTCAGAAAGTAGACAGCAGCTTTGCCCACTCATTGTATTTATGGGGCAATAATATGGTGCCACGGGGGCCCGGTGGCACGCTGCTGCTAATGTGGATTAAAGTCTCCTTAGATATTCAGTATTTTATTTTTATTTTCCAACTAAAATATTTATGTTGCGCAGAGAGTTTCGGTCTTTAATAATATAAAACATTATTCATGATTTTGAATTTTGGTAAACAAATTTATTTTTCGAGATGGATTTATACATTTTTTTGATTCAATCAGAATTGAAAAATGTTAGTTGAATAAATAAAATATTTATTTAATAAACACTGCATAGCTAGTTTTGTTTTCTGAAACTAGAAAATTCCATTTAACTATTTTTATTTCAGGTAGTTAAATTAGAACTTTGAAGCATGCACCTTCTACAGCTGGGCAAAGAGCTATGCATTTTCTATATCAAAGAGAGGGAGGGAGGCACAACACATTAACTTATGCCGTCTCTTTTTCTGGCTCTGCTTCTTTCTAATCTGAGGCAGAGAAAGTGTAAATTTAGCCCATTGTGCCACAAGCTCTAAAGGAAGAGCCGCAAAGTATGCAATGAGCAAGGAGCACGCACTGGATTTTAATCACGATTTGCGCATATTGCGGAAAATTGAATTTTCAAGTAACCAAAAAGTTTGCTCTGCCTCATTATTTGTTCAGCTTTGTGGTTTATATAGGTGTGCGTGTGTGTGTGTGTGTGTGTGTGTGTCTATGGCATTATATTGACAGATTCAGTTGCTACACGGTGTGTGATGTGTTTACATTGTCCGTCTCGTCCCAATCTCAAATTGTGCAGCTATTTGCTTCGACTTAATTGAGGCATTGCCAGCACATGGAAGAAGCAGAGAATTAGAAGCAGTGGCAGGAACAGGGGCAGGCTGCTCCTCGCAAACGCTTACATCACTAAGTCCTGGCGTGCTGCACAACAATAATCTCTTGACTGTCAGAAGCGCACAAACATCAGCAGCAGCAGCAGCAGCAACAACAGCAACAGCAGCAACAACAGCAGCATCATCAGCAGCAACAGCAGCAGCAGCAGCAACAGCAGCATCATCAGCAAGAATATCTCTACTGGAGTTGCCTCATTTCTTCGGCTGCTGCCCCTGCCACATGCCATCACAGCAAGCTTCTAAGTAGCAGCAGTCACGAAACGAAATACAGCTGATGGTTGCTTCTGACGTTGCAGTTGATGTGGCTACTGTTGCAAGCGTCATTAAATTTGAGCAACAATTTAATTTCATTTTCAATTCATGAGCTGCAACGTCGTCGCTTTAAGTTTCTGGTTTTTTTAATTTTTAAGTGCAAAAGCATGTTTAAAGAAGGCAACATTAAAAAAACATGAGTGGATCACCAGCTAACCCTGGTTAATTGGTCACCGATTCCAGGTTACCTAATTGCTGAAGCTAAGGAATGTGGCACAATTAGTGTCTTATGGTCAACTGCAGCTCTGAATTTTTTGCCTTTTAAATCTACAATCTGAATATTGTCTAAAATCTGGATTCATTCCACAATAATACACTAGCCGATTCTCAGTCTTTTCAAACATACTTTTTGCTTTGAGGGAAAATATGATAATATTTCTGAATATGATAATAAATAAAGCTTTTGTTAAGTAATCAACAATCTGCTCTTCTTAACCTGTTTCGACTATTTCATAAAGTTCCCATTTGAAAAAATTATCTGGTATAGGAATTAAAGAAACTGACTTCATTTTGGTCATGATGCAAATTTAATTTGGGCACAGACTAAATCGTGCCACGTGCTGTAATATGTGCCACCCACAGTCTGCTCGCAATTTAAAATATTATTTCCACTAAGCCTATACCATTAACACACACACACACACACATATATATATATATATATATATATATATATATAAACCAAAACTGAATATCAAAGGCTCTGTTTGCTGCTGCACAATGGAGCGTATGTTCGACATTTTCAATTGGTGAACACATAAAACGCACCTTTTTTAATTTAATATTCATAAGCGGCAGTTAATGAAAAACGCTTGTAGTCAGTATTAGCCCAGTTTACTCGGTCGACGCCAATATCCGTGCAGCAATATTAAAGCAACTCCACCTCCCCCGTCCACATTTCATCCGGTGGCGTAACAAACACTCCGAAATGCGCATTGCCTTAATAAAATGTCAAATATGTTTGGCGCAATTTAACCGCAACACAATCTCCTCGAGCTACAGGCTATAGGCTCCAGCTACATCTATAGCGCGGCTCGAGGGCGCTTAAGGACACTTAGGGATGCTATTCAATGACGAGCATGCGGATGAAGTGTAAGCACACAGGACACAGCCGGAGGATGAGGGCCAATTTCGATGTCGTGCGGCAGGTAAAATGGCAACAGGACCTACACAGAGAAACAGAGAGAGATAGTGAAAAAAGGGGGAGAGAGAAAGATAGATGCAGAGAGAGGAAAAGATTCCAAGCTTAAGTTACACTTACATGTTTTGGAGGGGCACACACGTCACTTCAACGTACACTCGGAAAAGTTAAGTATTACATAAGAATATCAAATTTTCAAGTATTTTTAAAGCTGTGTGTATATTTGGCATATTCTGAGCACTTTTTGCCATTAAATATTATTCAAAATTTTACAAAATATCACTTAAGTGATTGCTTTCACATATATTTTTATATATTCTTTAAGCATATTAAAAGATAGTTACTCAAACCACATCGGTCAAGTTGGCAAGTACGGTCTGATTGGCAGCCCAAATATAAAATAATTAATTTAAAATAAAAATAAATAAAATAATCATTTATATAAATAATAATAAATAATTGCTGGACTGACAATTGGCCAAAGGCGAAGAAACTCAAATAGATAGAAAACTAATTAATTTGAAACTTTAAGAGCAACCTTTTGAGCTGGCAATCATAGCCTGATGCAAAGTTAAAGTTAAGTTAAGTTGAACAATCTATTTTAAAAGCAAGAAATTAATTTAAATTAAACATCAACTACAGATGCAGGGCAAATCGCCAACTGGCAACTGACTGACTTAACTCCTTTTAAATATGGCTCATCTCCCTTTAAGGCTTTAATTGAATTTCAACTCAATTTCAACTTTTCATATTTGTTCTGAGTAACATTAACAGGATTAGAGACTTTTCTTTAATGTATACAAAATACAAAGTATTTTCTGATGTCCAAATTTGACTGTCAGATTAAAGAGCACATTCTACAGACGTGTCCACGTTTCCGAAAATAATATTTGCTGTTGTCCGCTTCTTCTAGTCTCCATAGAAGCTACTGATTCAGCTGCAGCTAAGTCATGAACGGAACCACATTATCTTTATTCACCGTGAAATCAATTCACAGCTAAGTCTTCACAGAAATTCATCATTCTCAGGCACCTGCCGCCACCTTCTTATAGTAATCATCACACAACGGGACAATCTCGATCCCATTGGGATTAGTGCCTGGCCACTCGCTGAGAGACACAATAATAATAATGTCAATCGAAAATTGCGAAAAGTTGATGAGGGTGTTGAAATTGAGTGGAACAAAGCTTAAAACCAGCAACGAGCAGCTGCTCAGCAACACAAAAATAAGCAAGAAAGCCAAAAATAGGCTAAAAGTCGCGTAGATAAAGTTAGTTTGTTTTTGTATTCTTCTTTACGTCATATTGAACAAGTAAGATGCTGTATTCGAGTTAACTCGACTACGATATACCCTTAACCCAGTTGTTAAATATATTCTAGTTTTCTTGGCAAATTTCCCTTCAAGATGATTTGCACTCAAATGCCCGAACTGAATGGCTACAAACACGTGCACACTATAACTTTGGTGTTTCTTATCCGATCTTAATGAAATTTCGGCAATTGATCAATAATATGCATATGCATAGTCATTTATTAATTAGAAGCCTCTGCCTCTTAAATTGTGGAATTTATTGCAATCGGAAATCGAAATGTATCGATAATTCAGAAACTGAAGCAGTTATCGATAAAATAAAACAAACTTGATCTGCGTTTGGTACACGAGATCTTATATTCCAAATTTGAAGTCTCTAGCTCTTATAGTCTGAGATCCGCATGTTTATACAGACGGACGGGCGGACAGACAGACGGACAGGGCTATATCAACTCGGATGTTGATCCTGATCAAGAATATATATAGTTTATGGAGTCGGAGATTCCTTCTTCTGCCTGTTACATACATTTGCACAAAACCATTATACCCATTTTACCCATTTTTAATGGGTTAAGGGTATAAAATTGCTCTCCAAAAAATCTCGACTCGAATATGTCCTGAGCCCAGACTTTGAATAAATTATGTTTTTCTTACAAATTTCTAGATTTATTGCCAAATTTCCATTGCAAACTGAAATGTAATCAGAAAAGTTATGCAAGCAAATTTAGTCAATATTCTGTATTCCTTATTTATTTTTTTGAGTGTATGCGCCGTTTGCCGCGACTTGCTATTGTTGCTGGTGTTCTGATTAACATACAACGAGCTGCGGCAAGCTTAAAGAGCAAAGCTGAAGGCAGACCGCAAAAGCAAGTTGCAATTGAAACTATTGATTTTGCTAAATATATTTCACCCACTAGCACAATCCTTTGCAAATCGAAGGTCACTGACAAAAGACGTTGCATGCCACGCACACTCTCTCAAAGACACACACACACACACACATGCGTGCATAAGGTCGAAGTGTGTGTGTGTGTGTGTGTGTGTGTGTGTGTGTGTGTGGAAATGTGAAATTGACATTGCATGCCACTTGAGGAGCGAAAGGACTAACATGCCCTGACAGCCGGACAGTTAGTCAGCCCAGTCAGTGAGGCAGTCAGCCAGGAAGCAGTCAATAAAAGTCCACTTGAATTTCAGCTGACATCTCAATTATTTTTGCTCTTATGCTTTGCCTTTGTTTTTACCTTTTAAAATCGAAAATCAGAGATGACCGCGTGTCGTGAAAAAATAATCATTTTCAAAAATATGCACAAAACAATAATTATAAGAGTATTTAAAATAAGAAGAAATAGTTTTTTAAAAAAAAATCTTTTAAGATTCAAATTTTAAATCGTTTTTGTAGAATTCAAATTCCAAATATTTAATAAATCAACAACGCAATGACACAAAATTTTTGTGCTCTTATCTGAAATGTTAAAAAACTTGAAATCAGCTTTATTAAAAAAATTCTAAGGAATAAATTACTTAAATCAGTTTTGACAAAGGTATTTTGTGGAGACTAACAAACTGCATCGAATTTCACTGCTGGGACGTAATCTAATTATTTATTTATAATTTTTTTGGGTTAATCGATTGGTTTTAAAGTATTGGTTTTAGAGAAATTGTCCCGTTACCAGTTTTATTTTTTTGTCAAACCCAAAATGGGGCAAAGCAAGCACTGTGCCATCTCTAAGACATGCACAGCAAGAAAGAGAGCGTGAAAGCTAGAGAAGGAGGAGGGTAAGGGGGTTGGAACCTCATCCATCCTCTTGAGCCACCTGAAGGATCAAGAGTGACGGTCTTAGCGACTTTGGCAGCTGCTGACATTGTGCGTGGCAAAAATCATTTTTTAAATTACATTCCACAAATCCCGTAAAGCATTAAATATTTAATTACATTTCGGATGCAGCTTAAAGATGAATGTGAGCAGGAGGAGGAAACGCAGGCAGTGGTTCGGAAGTGCTGTTAACTAATTATAAGCGACACCTCCGAATGCAGGTGCTTTTGAAATGGGTGAATGCCAAAGGGAATGCAAAATTTGCAAACCACACCAATCAAGATGTGATTAAACGCACAAAACAAGAAAAACATTGATGAATCCCGATGGGAGTTTAGCAATTAACCCGACGGCAAATGGCGGTAAACTTAAGGAAACTGATTTGGAAACTGATGGGAAACTGACGGCAAATAGCATTTGGCAAGCATTTTGCATTTGAAGTTTTTTCTTCGTATTTTTTTATTATTTTTTTTTGTTTGTATCAAAACGAAACAAACTCATTTGACCAACTTAAGTTGATTACGCCCGCAGAGAGATGCTGCGGCAGGCCGTGAAAAGGGAAGGACCAAGTGCCAAGGAATAGGATGCGGCATCCACCAGTAACAACAATAACAAACAATTCATTTTGTAAGTAGAGTTGTGCCGCGTGGATTTCGCGCAGGCTATAAGAAAATCCGGCCCCGCGAAAATGTGTGATGGAAATGGAGACATTTCAAATGGGCGACAGAGACAAAAGTAAGGGAATTCTGTCAAGCTGGCATAATCTGCGCTCAGCGCCCGTTTGCTTATTTGCATAAAATAATTGAAAGGCGAAATTTAAAAGAATCAACAAAGGCGAAACCGACTAAGTGAAGAGGCGGTGAAAAAACAAGAAATGCCACGAAACTGAATGCGAAACACATCCAAATCCAGAACCAAACCGAACCAGACCCGAGCACCACTTCAAAAAAAAAAGTTAAGAAAAACAAGCGGAGAAAAACCAGCAAGAAGAAAGACTGTGAAATAACAACGGTCAAGTGAGGACCGTGCAAAGTGCACTAATTACTTGTGCAGTGTCCCCTGTGCAGGAGGAACCCCAAAAACAAAACTAAGAACCAGCTGAATAGCAACCTTTCTATGGCTACACAGCTCAAAATTTGAGTTGAGTAAGATCCAATGTCGTTTACTTATTTAATGCTAATGGGTTTCTTTGAGTTTTATACAAGTATAATTATAATCTTGAAGAGGGAAGGTCCTTGAAGTAGACAGGATTCAGTCTGTCAATCAGCATGTATTTTTATATGCCTACTATTCCTTAAGTTTTAAGACAGTTTTGATGAAATTATATGAACAACTTTTTTGTTTACCAAAATATCTAAGGGAAACTCTAAAGTTATGTGTTTTGTTTTGCCTTCAACATAATCATAAAGTACGTATTTAATTGCTTACGCTTTCAAACTTAAAACTTAATAAGAAAAGCACCAAAAATTAAAGAATAAATTCAATTTCAAAACCTCCACTAATTTAATTTCTTTTTTAATAATTTAAAGAAAAAAATATTAAGTATGTTCAAGAAATCTTTTCCAATCTGCTCTAATTGGTTTTCGTTTTCTTTATTTCCAAAATATATTATACCAATTAAAAAATGTAGATTTCATCAGCATCTTAATTTCGTATTTAAATTGAAATAAATATTTCGCTCAGTGCAGCTTCCAATCATGATTATGATGATGGGTAGCCTCGAGGGTGCCATTTGGCAATTTAATTGCTGCGCCCAAACGACATTCACAGCTATAGCCATAGCCATGGCCCGATGTAATAGTATAACTGTCGGCTGATTGACTAATTGGCCATGGCTTTTGAATTCCAACAACACTTTTTACTCTTGTTGTGTGTGTGGGTGTGTGTGAGTGTGTGTGTGAGTGTGAGTGTGTGTGTGTGTGTGGGTGTGTGTGAGTGTGTGTGATATGTGTCGTTGGCAATTAAACGATTTGTGCTGGTGCCTTCATCCTTCACGGGGCAATTAATAAACGACAGCAATTCAATTAAACGGAATTAAATCTGGCCAATATCTGGAACTGGCCATTAAAACGTATCTGTCTGTCTATCCACCAGGTGAATGAACATTTCTCCTGTCCCTAAATCGACTCGTCGTCGTCGTCGTCGAAATCGTTGACTGTCCCTCAATTATCCTCAGCGTTAACAAAAACAACAAGCAAACAGTCAACAGTCAACATTCACTGATCAAATAGTCAATAGTAAATGCTGCAATGGACATCTTCCGATTTTATATATATATATATATGTATACATAAGAGTATACATTGGGGGAGAAGGTATGACACAGTGCAATCACATCACGTCAATAAAAACTCAGCACTTAACCGTCACAATTAATTGACACACTTCGAGCAACAGACGTATTTTAATGGCCAGTACACTCGCAAAAAATATGAATCCCTAGAAATTGTGTTTTATTTCTTAGCAAATAATTTCTAACCATTATCTCTTTTTTTATTCCTCTTTGAAACTCATTGAAATGACAATCATTTTTTAAATTTGCAGAAACTTTTTTGTATAACTAAGAAACATGTAAATTAGATGTTTTAAAGAAATTTTTATTTGTATGCAAGGTGTAGTCAGTATCCGCGTCAGATATGGTGTTGAAATTGTAGTGAAAATCGATAACAATAGATAATTAAGAATCGATAACACTGATTATTAAAATTTACAAATAAGTTCACACTCTGAAAAATAAAACGATAAATTTTGTTAAATTGTGTGGAATTTTTCTGCAGTGTACGAAAGACACCGTGAATTCTATAGCTGTATATAATTCTATAAATACGCTTTAAGATTAACACCTACCACATTACAAAAAAACACACTCGCTGACGCTCTTCACTTGCCAATTGTCGTTTTCATCAACTTAATTGAAATCAACTTCGAACAAACATTTAAAAGCAGTGAATAGAAGGTGGGTGCGTCAAGCGGGGTGCGGGAATGTGAACAGGGAACCACGTGTTGCAAGCGCGGCTGTGCTGTTCACCCAGTTTCCAGGAACAGACTTTGCATAATTTCTTTTATTTAAAGAACACGAGCGCACACTGCCAACAACTGAGCCACGACTTAAACGTCACGTTCTCAGACTACGTCGCCTCTGCAACCACCGCCCCCACCCCCCACCTTCCCGTCCACCCTCATCACAAAAAAAAAGCAAGAGGGAAATGTGAAAACAGGTAACGCATCAGATTTTAATTATGCAAAGAGCCTCACGCTGAAAGGCGCTGATTGATTACCGACTCGCGGCTCAACGCCCCAAATTAAGAATGGAAGCTGTGAATCTGTGGAGCTGAAACAATTGACAAAAAGTGAATCAATTTGTGCACAAAAATAATCGATAGTTAAAGCTGTGGTTTATAAAAAAGACAAAATTGGTTTGCAAAGCTTGTTGCCTCAAGTGACCCTAGAGGGATTATAAAACAAAGCTTTAACATGAAACCGATTGCGAGTATTTTGTTAACAGTTTTAAAGTAGCTGATAACAGGTGATAAAAAATAATTAATTTTTAAAATTTAGTGATTAATCATCAGCTAGGCTGAGTGATGCTATGCGAGAAGCGTATTCCGTACTACAAGACATGCAATAAAATGATAGAGTAATAGAAAAATAAAATTAATTATTTAATCATAAAATTTAAACATGAAAATTAAAATAATGTAAATCAAGAAGCAAGAATATTGAAGAAAGTTTCTCAGAAATCAACCCCCAAAAAATGTAGTAACTTTAGCGATAGAAATGTGGTAGATAAATGATTTTATTGACTTACACTTATCGTTGTTATCGATATCCCAGCTCTGTCGATTATTAGTCGTTCGTTTTACATTTTTTATACTCGATTCAGTTTTGAGTTATTTTGAAAGTCGAATATCTGTTTCATATCTGCCACGAAGGAAACTTGATGCCGGTCTCCACAAGACGTTGCATGCTCGAAAAACTTGCCACCATCGAGCAAGCAATACCGGAACTGTGTCCTGCAGCTATTTGTGTGCATTCCTTCCTTACATTTGCTGCACTATGCAAACGTGGCAAACGACGTCTGCATGGGTTGCACACCCCACAGCATACAGTTATGAATAATGCCAGTGCCGTGACTTCATGTCGCCTGCATTTCCCCATCCTTCCTCGATTCCATTCCACAGTTCCACATCCGACTTTTCTTGTGCTTCTCTACTGTCTCCGGCCAGACTCATTGGCGCTATCGATGTGGCCGCACTTTTTATTAAATGACAACAATGTCCATTAAACTTATTGGGCCACAAACTTCGTTAGCTGCAGTCTATCCCCCTCGTCCCCCTCGCCCACAGCAGCACAAACACCTTCCGGTTGTGTGGGTCGCCTTTTGGAATATTACAATTATTATTGTTGTTGTTGCATCTGTTTTTCTTGGTGTTGTTTTTGTTGTTGTTGTTGTATGTGCATACTTTCGTTAATGGCTGTTACTTTGTGGAAAACACTTTAATGTCATCCCTTCGAAGCTTTTACGCAACAGCAAAATGAAATAACAAACTACTATCTTAGCCACATCGAAGATTCTGTACTCTTGCTGGCCGAGAAAGACATGCCGAAATCTAAATTTAAAATTACATAACTTAACCCAGGTAAGGCCAAGACTATAAAATCTGTATGTTTTTGGTTAAATTGTAAATACAGCTTTTTGAATGTGGTTAATTTTGTGGCCAGGAATGGATTAAAAATCGAATCGTTTGTTCCGATATTGATTGATATGTGAAGCATAACAATACAAATATTGAGTGGGTTTGGCTCGGAAATTTTGATATTTTAATGCAAGAACTCATCTTTCAAATAATCGTTCCAATGGCAGCTACATGATATACTGATCAGATCAAAATAATAAGACAAATTTCAACAAATTACAACTGAGGATAACAAACACAAAAAAAGACTCATCAGTTGATACTGATCAAGAATATATATAGATTTCATGGGTTCGGGGATGTTCCATTCTTTACGTTTCGAACTTAACTACAAAATTACAATACCTTTTGAAGGGACAGATTTTCATCTCATTACATCAACTTGTTGTAAGCGCACCTTATTTTTTGTCAAAAAATGCACTTCAATTTAATTTAAATAAAAAAGTCCGAATAAACTTTTTGAGGAGCGATATTCCTTTACGACCTGCGCTGAACGCATTTCGAAGCTGGTTTAACTTTTTGACTGGCAGCTGCCATTGATATTTGAAATGTTTGTGAAATAATCTGTCAGTTTGGATTTTCACTGTTCCCCTCTTCCTCTCTTTCTCTCTATCTCTCTCTATATCTCTAATCGAAATTGCATGCTCCCCAAACTGCCGGAAGCTTGCTTCGATCAAGGATACGACAGGACGCGTTCTAACAAGTTTCAAATTTCCTGCCACAGACTTACTGTTGGGGAGAATAGGGGAGGTGAAGGGATGGGATGCGGGCTGGTCAGACTTTTGGACCGGCCTAGACTCGCGAACCCTGACTCCATAAAGTCCGCTCACATCGCTGCACATTTTATTTCCGGCAAATTAGGTTCAGACCGAGAGCGAGACTGTGCCTTGGACCCTGGACTTCATCTCATCAAATCCATTTTCCTTCTTAGCAGCAGCAGCTTTTCGTTAGCGTTGACATTGCGCATACGCCCCCTGCTCCAATAGCCAATACAAAACAGCTCCCAGCAGACCGTCATCAATACAAAAACATGAAAATGATAACAGACAATTTATTGAAGCGCAGTTGGATGTCAGTTCAATCACACCCACCACAAAATCCGCACACACACACACACACACACACGCACACACATTACTCCCAAATGAGTGGGCAGTTCTTGTCTTGACCGCACAAAGATAGGCTATAAACCACAAAGCCGTATAACAGTGGCACAAATTAGATCTGCAAGGGAAAAATATATATAAAAAAATATTAACTTAAGAAAATTGCGGACCAGTAAAAAACCTACCGAAAATCTGCTCTTAAATTGTAGAAAATGCAAGCCAAAATTTGATGTTAAGAAATTCTGTAATGCTTAAGAAAATCGAAAATAGTGGAAGTTTTATCCATTATAAGTCCGTAGAAAAGGTTCAAACTTTGACCATTGTTACCGTGATACACACAATTTAGTTCAGTTAAGGGAATCACACTAGAAAAATAAATATCTTAAGCTCATGATTATTTTGATTTGTCGATGCCTATTTAATATATGTGGTAAATATATATATATATATATATGTTTATTTAAGTATTGCATAAAGTGCAAAGAATTGTTCGCCGGTTTCTATTCATCTACGTGCGGATGTTTATTTATTACTCGCTATTTATCGATTGTGTTATGTTGTCGAAATAAGCGTAGATGCCAATGTCAGTGAATTTATTATCGACATGCAGACTGATTTGACAGAAAAAACAAGTAAGATGCTGTAATCGAGTTGGCTCGACTACGATATACCCTTAAACCAGTTGTTAAATATATTTTAGTTTTATTGGCAAATTTCCCTTTTAATTGATTTGCACTTAAATGTCCGAACTGGCTGGCTACAAACACGTTCATATACATACATACAGACATAGTAGTTATCGGGGATCTGTTGAATACCCACAAATATATTGACGCTAGCGTCGATTATCATGCCATCTCTTTCTCACACATGCGCTCGCCTATTTATATGTATACAGAAAATACTTGCGGCTGCTGACAGAAATGAGATCAATATGAGAATATATTTTCGACTTTAACTTTGGTGATTCTTGTCCGATCTTAATGAAATTTCGGCAATTGATCAATAATATGTATGTGCATATTATGTATAAATTAGAAGCCTCTACCTCTTAAATTGAATTGAATTTATAGCTATCGGAAATCGAAATGAATCGATAATTCAGAAACTGAGGCAGCTATCGATAAAATAAAGCAAACTTGATCTGCGCCTGGTACATGTGATCTTTTATTCCAAATATAGCTCTTATAGTCTCTGAGATCCGCGTGTTCATACAGACGGACAGACAGACGGACAGAAGGACGGACGGCCAGACGGACAGGGTTATATCGACTCGGCTGTTGATCCTGATCAAGAATATATTTACTTTATGGGATGCTTCCTTCTGCCCGTTACATATATGTGCACAAAACCATTATACCCTTTTTACCCATTTTGAATGGGTTAAGGGTATAATAAAGAAACTCACACATGAATCTGAGAAATACCCAGTGACAAATATTCAAGCGTTGACAAATCTGCACACGCCTTTTTTTGTTGAATTCAAAGCTATTTTGCATGTTTTTTGACTTTCACACAGGATTCTTTAGGCATTTTTTTTGTTGTTTGTTGTGCTGTTATTTTTTTTAGCTGGCAGCCAGGTGCAAAACCATTTCGTAAGCAGCCTCCGTTTCCCATGGACACCTCCCGCTTCAAATGCCACCCCCTTCATCCAAATCCACGCAGCTTAGCAGGCCGTGTCAATGGCGCTGTGCGTGCAAATTTGTTGCTTGCCAGGCTTAGGGGCAGGCGGCGGAACAGGTGGAAACCACTGACAGGCGGCGGAAGTGAACGGAAGGGGGCAGCTGCAGAGGGTTTGTAGACGAAGATAAATCCAGATACAGTTAGAAAAAACAAAAAACTAGAAATGCTTAAGTCAAAAGCTCGTCCAAAAGAGATTCTCTGACCTGACTATGTTGACAGGGCTTTCAATCGAAATCAAATATATATATACATATATACTCTACCTGTTACATTGTCTTGCACAACTTTCTTATACCCTTATTAGCCATTTTCATTGGCTTTACAAATAATAATAAATATATCTTTTCTTTATTTATGTCTCACTTTTTAGCTCTTTTTCTTCTGAGCACGTTTCACTTTCATTATTACTAACCCAACATTAAGCAAATAAATCAAAAAAATAAGCCCAAAAGCGTTCAAATTTCGCCAAGTGTAGACGCCACAGACACATAGACAACACATACATCATTGGTGCTGCCACCTGTGCAGCTGTGCCTCCTTTGGGTCGCTTTGGCATTAGGACACAGTGTTAAACAGACATTTTTATTTACGTTGATGGCCATAAACATTTGAATTACAATATAATATTTAAGCACCGAGCCCCAAGTCAGCCACTAACTCTGACTGGTTGAACGATTTATGGTTTCTGCAAATCTACACCGCTCACTTAATGCACTTTAATTTATTAAGCTGTCAATCTACAAACACACACGCACATATGTATGTATATATATGTACATATGTACATATACAGACTTGTCTGTGAATAGCGTTAGCAACTGTGAGTGCAGCTCGTTCAGCAACCACTTAAACGTTGTTAATTAACAACTGATGCCAACTACTTATATATGTACGTACATATGTATGTATGTATGTATTTATGTATATGGCAGATATGCGCATTTTAAATTAATAGGGACGAAGCTCCTGGGGGCGGCGGATGTGGGCGTGGTCCAAAAATTTATATGACAATCCTTGGAGGAGGTTACCAGCATATTACCTTCCAAGTTTGGTTACTCTATCTTTAAAATTTTCGAAGATATACGGAGTTATCGATTTACAATCGGAATTGTCGATTATAGCGTTAGCAACTGTGAGTGCAGCTCGTTCAGCAACCACTTAAACGTTGTTAATTAACAACTGATGCCAACTACTTATATACATACATACATACATATGTATGTATTTATGTATATACGGTTTCCTGTTGAGGTTGCATTATTGTTCATCAGTCACTAGGACAGTCTGTCTGCCTGTCTGTCTGTCTGTTGCACACAGCAGCAAGCATTTAATGCGTGTAAGCAACATACTCAAAATCGTGTTGCCTGCGAGGCAAGCAGTGAGTCCGCATGCCACTCAAAATGTGGATGTACAGATACAATTGCACAGATACATTTACAGCGAGTGCCCAGATTAGCAGTTAATTTTTAAAGAGCTTTGTGTCCTATTAAAACAGTTCACATTTCTTAAAATATGTCAAATATAAATTTAAACGAGAGAAATTAAATTAAAAATAAGAATTAAAGAATATAATAAATAAAATACATTTTTAAGTTAATGTATATTAATGTATTAAAAATGTAAAATTTAAAGATTCTGTAAATCCAGATAAAATCGTATCAGACCAAGAATGTTTAAGTTAGTTGCCAGTAATAATAAATAAAAAAAACTTTAATAAAAGAGAAAGGGAGGTACAAAGAGTAAGGCATAAAATATAGAAAATATGAACACATACATTATTAAAAGTACAAAATAAGAATACCATACAAATTAATGTTGTTAATTGCTAAATATTTATTACAGTCAGATAACTGCAACCTGAAGCAGCTTGTTAAAGATTTTTCAGTTAAGACTTTGCTATAATATTCTGAACACATCTCCACATCTTATAGACTTTAAAAAGTGAAGGAATACTTAATTCTGTTAATTGGGGCATATTTGTTAGTGGTTATTACTTTGAGATAAGTACATATAATTAATAGTTACAGGGTGTGAGGTGTAAGTGTATTAGTGAAACGCAGACAGGCAAATTAATCACAAACACCCACACACACACACACACACACACAGACGGGGTCGCTATTATCTATTTTAATATGAGCAACAGATTAAAACCTAATTTAAGTTGAAACGGTCAAGTTGGTTTCCACTTAAAATTTAATTAATATGCTGAGCTCCCTTAAAAACCTCAACACAAGGGCTAAAACTAAAACACCAAAACGGGTTGCCTGCCGTTCCCGTTTGTTGCTCTTAAGTTTTTAAGCCAATGTAAACACATGGCTTTCAACACACACACACACACACACACACACACACGCACACACACCCACGAAGAAATTGTATCAACGGCAGCAGCAGATTTTATCTTTTGTATGTGGCATAATAGATATAAAGCCTTACAAATCTTAGCTAATAAAATAATTTGAAATCAAAAAGATGCTCAGCTCAGATAATTGATTTTTAGACACACTTCTAACCTAATTAAAGAGTAACATGGGGAAAACATAGTTAAATTATATATAAGTACTTATAAGAAAGTTATGCTAACCCGAAATTCATCTGATTTCATCCGGTTAAACACACCTATTGTGGGCTTATCAAAGATGTGTTGAAAAAGTATTACATGCAAGAACACATCTATGATATAGTCGTCTGATCAAGACAGACAAAGTTGCAAAAGCTATCAGACTATTTACGAAAAAAAAAACCAAGAAATTATAAAACCCTTTGTAAGGACAATCGACTAAAACCTAAGGTAAAAATATTAAAGTCGAGATAGCTCAACTTTGTTGAGCAATTTTCAGCGGAATTTTTAAACATGATCTTTATAATTTCAAAATATTTAAATACTCGATTAGTAAGAAAAATCTTTCATTTCTGTCAGAATTTGCCTAAGTCAAATTACTGATCAAGACTTTATATATACCTTATGTTAGTATCTGCCTGTTACACTTACTTTTGCACAAACTCACTAAACCCTTTCAATGGGTTTAGGGTATGCAAAAAAAATAGCACATAAAATCTGCATAGCATTATATAATTATGCGCCCACACACACAACGCTAAGTTGAGCATTATGTCTAATGCACACTTTAAAGTGTTGTGCAACACTTGAGCGACACACACACACACACACACACACACTCACACAAGCAACACTTGAGGGGGGCTGTAATTTGACGTCGAGAAGTATGCAACGGAAATTGTTAAATGCATTTCACGCATTGCGCTTGACGCTGTCGCCACATACCACAAATGCCACACACACACACACACTCACACACTCCCTAAACCTCCCCACCCTCTCCCTTGCTTTGCCTCTTGGTTGCATGTCTGCGAGTGTTGTCAAGTGTTGTGACTGCGGCCGTTGCCATTAGTGGGCTGACAATGGGCGTGGTGCCACACAACGCCCGTCTGAGTGTGGTCGATTTTTAGGCATTTAGCCATAGAAACCACCCCACCCCCCTCCACCACAAGCACACACACTCACCCTTCAACTCCGCCGCCAATGTTAATCTGCACACGACATATTTGGCTAAAATTTGCAGCTATGCAAATTTCAATTAAACAAGCAGCCTTAAAATAGAGATTTTCGTGTCTTTTGTTCGGTAATTTTCATCAAATGACTTTTACACGCTGATCCCCTCGAATGCAAATATTTTGACAACATTTTGATGGCTGCCACTGCCACTGCCACTGCCACAGCCAGCGGCACAGAGCCGACACCAGTCGCATTATGCGCTCACGTCCTGTCAGCTGTGATTTATTCGATTGGTATTCGCTGTTGGGTTGAGGTTTGACTATGTGTGTGTGTGAGTGTGTGTGTGAGAGGGTGTGTGAGTGTGCGGTCACAGCTATGTGGCCACAGACAATTTGTGGTGTATGCGGAATATGTGGCGTATGTGCGAAATGTATTTAGAAACTCATTTTTTCGTGAATGTAACAATCGCATCCATCCATATTTGCGGTGACAGGGATCAACATAATTCTAACTTGTTGCACCAAGAGTTGGTTGCGAGAATTCAACTTTTGTTCATTAAAAGCTCATTACACAAATGTGAATTGATGAACAAACTAAACAAGAAAATATATAAACACAGATATACACTGAGCAAACAACAGCATAAATAGTGATAGCAAATTGCTTGTATTATAATAAATATTAAATATCTTTACATCGAAAGTTTAATTTACCTTACCTTAACACAACTTAACTTAACTTAATTTCTTTCGGTCACAAAGCGTTATACTTCAAATTAAGAGTTAATTAAAAGTTTCTCTTTTATTTTCTGCAGTTGCAATTCAACTGGAAACCAAAAATGCAACAAAAATGGCACTTGCAACATAAACATTGATCAATGGATTTGTTTGCCTTGCCTCAATTTTAGTTTTGTTGCTGCTCTTTATTGTCAAACAGTGACTTCTTTTATAATAAATCCGATTAAAGAGAGGAAATATACAAACAAATAAAGCAATGTTTTAGTTTATAGACACTTAAAATCAATTTGATGCAGTTCGATTTTATTTCAATCAAAATCTTTGTCTTTAAATTGAATTTCAATTAAATTGTCTTGCAATTTGTTTGGATTATAAATGAAAACATTTTAAATTTGCATTGCTTTAGAATTCAGTCAAAAGTCGAATTTTTCTCTTATTTTATCAAAATCTTATTCTTTTTTTTGTAATCTGGAAGGTAAAATTACAAAAAACGAAAAAAATTTAATAAAATAAGGGTAAAATTCGACTTTTGACTGAATTCTTAAGCAATAAAAATAAAATAAAATAAGAGACAAATTTTAAAAGTGTTTTTCTGTGAAGAATAAAAAAGTCGATTGTAATTTATCAGCTCTCCATTGAAGATGTTAACTGAAAATAAAACTTTGAAAATAAGTTTAATGCAGGCATTTTTCAAGAACGTACTGAACTTTTCTAAACTCTCCATTTGCTTTCAAGCGATTGCATAAATTAAATAAAGGTGTCTCTGGTCTTTTTAATTTGACAACGTTTCTATTTGATTTTTACTAAAAAATATTATAGATAGTTTTATTCACTCAGTGTAATGTTGCATGCAAGCGTCCTTGACGCATATGTTGGATGGATATGGACTTACAACACTTTTACCATTGGAATTGCAAATTTTTGTCAGCCAACTTGAGCAAGAGACACACATGGCAAAAACACACAAACACAGTAGGGAAGCCAGAACAGAGGGAGGGGTAAGGGTCTACTTAGATCAAAAAGGTAGTGAGCCCAAGCGCAGCTGGATGTTTAGCATATTTAAGCCCAAAAACTAAAAAGAGCCAGAATTAAAATTCAGCATAAATGAAAAAGGAAGCAAAACGGAATAAATTAAGTTGAAAACACTTTTATATTGGGGGAACACCCCTATATATATTTAAATATATATTTGGATATAGATATTAATATGTGCATGTTGAATTTGAAGTTGACCCTCGAACAGAATTGTTGATTTTTTATTGCACGTAAAGTAAAGTCATAAAGTCATCATTACACGCTCGCCCACAAGCAATGATAAGATGAGGGGGGAGCAGTAAAACAAGGGGTGCAGCAAGGTGACAGTTCAAGGGGCCAAAGGACATCAGTCTGCAGTCAGTCGCTGTCATTGTCAGAATTCAAAAGGACAAAGTTTAGTGGCCGCGATAAAAATACGAAAATGTGCACAAATTACTTAAAACATATTAAAAAGTGTGTTTCTCTTGCTCCCCCTATCCCCATCACAATTCCCCGCCTTTGTAGAACTCAACAATTTGTGCAAAACGTTGCCAAAATTAAAAACAATATGGAAGTATACCACACAGAGAATTCCGTTTTGTGGCATCCTTCTGGGAATTCCATATTCTTTTAAGTGGCGTTTTGTCGCTGCAATTGTGCAAACTTCATACCAACTTTTAACTTAACTTTAACGAAAAGAAAGAAGTAAAGATACTGATAAATGCAGTCGAAATTTATATTGTACACAATGACAAAGCTTTTTCGTAATGAAATATTGAAATTTATTTCAAAATTTTTGCCCCAACTGTATTTTCTGTAAACCAAATTTGTTTTATTGTTTTGCGTTTGTGAGCGTATATGAGTTTTTATGTATATCATTTTATATTGTGCTTATATATTGTCATGTTATGTTTAAAGCAGCACATAAATACACAAGAAATAAAATTTAATTTTCTTTTTTTAACGCGCGCAACGATTGTATCGATACATATTTGTGCTCTATCGATGCCTATGGGCAGTACTTTTCCAGCGGCACTCTCCAACACTGAATTGGTCGGTTACATGATCCGCTCAAAACAAAAACAGCTGATTGCGGCGTGCAATGTGAACAAGAATAACAAATAAAATGTTGCAGAATTTATCCTTGCTGGTGCGAATACAGGCACGCCGGCAATACGCTAAGGCCGCCACACAAACCAAATCAAAGGTCAAAGAACAAAATAGCAGTAAACCGTTAATTAACTGCCGTCGAACACAATTCAACTTACTGCAACATGAACGAGCAGATGCAAAATTTGGAACAGTTCCACTCTGCTCCAAAGGCTGGTTGCATAATAAATCCAAAGGCGATCACTTTATTCTCAATCCCACCGTAAGTCAGGAACAACTGGAAGCGGAGCTGCAAAGCCTGCAACAATTCCTGGCCACTGGACAAATTCAGCTACATCCCCAGCTACTGGAGAATCTACAGAATGAGCTAAAGATCACACAGCTAACGGCGATTCAGGCACAGGCGATGCCCATTGTGAATGGCCGCTTCCATACTCTTATAGCTGCAGAGACGGGCTGTGGCAAAACATTAGCCTATCTGCTGCCAGTGCTAAATGCAACACTCAACAATCAGAGTCCAGAGATGAAGAAGCGGCAATTTAATACGCCCAGTGTGCTTATACTGACGCCAGGACGTGAACTGGCCACACAAATCTCGCAAGTGGCGTCCAAGCTGTGCGTCGGCACGAACTTGAAGGTTAAAGCCCTACTGGGTGGGAAAACCAAACAGTTGATGTTAAATCCAGAATTCGAGGAGGTGGATATATTAGTGGCTACTCTTGGCGCAATTAGCAAACTGGTCACCACGGGCATCTATCATATGGGTCAGGTGCGTCATGTTGTGCTAGATGAGGCGGACACCTTGCTGGACGACTCCTTTACCGACAAGCTCACCTATTTCCTGCGAAGATTTCCCGTAAGTAAATTTAGCATAAATCAAGCAGCAATCGAATGAATCTCTTCCCCTTCTGCAACAGTTTCACAGAAATCATGTACAGGATGCTCACACCATGGGCACCCAGTTGCTGCTTGCTTCTGCCACAATGCCAACGAATACCAGGGAAATTCTGCAACGCGTCATCGATGTGGAAACCATACGCGAGGTGCTCAGTCCGCATCTGCATCATCTGATGCCGCATGTGACGCAAAAGTTTCTGCGCATATCCAAGGCGGATCGACCGGGCAACCTGTTGGTCCTGGCCAAGCAAGAGATGGCCAAGCGACGTCCTCTGATTGTGTTCAGCAATAAGTCGGCGACCAGCGATTATGTTTCGATTTTCCTGAACAATAGCGGCATCAATTGCATCAATCTGAATGGAGATATGCTGATGAAGATTCGTTTAGGTCGCTTCGAGGAGTTCCAGCGTGGCATGTGCAATGTCCTCTCCACCACGGATGTGGGCAGTCGTGGACTGGACACAACGCGAGCGCGTCACGTGCTCAACTTTGATTTCCCGCTGCATGTCTCCGACTACATTCATCGCTGCGGTCGCATCGGACGCGTTGGCAGCGTGGAAAAGTCCCTGGTCACGAACTTTATATCATCCCGCCGTGAGATTGATGTGGTGCAACGCATTGAGCATGCGGCACGCAC
Source organism: Drosophila kambysellisi (assembly GCA_035042185.1). NCBI lineage: Eukaryota > Metazoa > Arthropoda > Insecta > Diptera > Drosophilidae > Drosophila > Drosophila kambysellisi. Next base: position 672,849 of record JAWNLS010000945.1, on the reverse strand, counting down.
TGGCGGCCTTTTGCCCGATGTCAATGCGAACATCAAGAACATTATCAACAAACGCATCATGGCCGAGATGAAGGAAGCGAAAATCCCGTTGCCGCAGGAAGAAGCCTTTTAACCGTTTTGTAAAAATAGTATTTGATTTGTTAAAGACTTTCCAACATATTTTATATATGCATACAGTCTTCATCAGTCGATAAGATATATACCAACAGACTAAATACTAATCTTAGTTCTTTATCCGACATTTCTTAAATCCACCCCCCAAGGAAACCTTTATGTTATTCTTCCACTTTTATTTGCAGCCGCTTAAATTCATATGCGCAGAAAGTGGTAGCCACTGTTGGCCACCACACGCTTCACATTGGTAAGCGGCTTGAAGAGCTTACGCTTGGCAATGAGTATATCGGAGTGCATGATGTCACTGCCGCCGTTGGTCGATGGTGAATCCATAAATTGCATGGCTGCCACGCCCTTTGGCTTGAGCAGCACCGGACGGCAGCCGGCGAATTTAAAGCGTATGGTGCCGGCGCAATTGATGCGGAGATTCGGCTGCACCAGTTCGGGAAATGCATCGCAGATGGTTGGCTTCGGTCGGAGCGCCTTGCTGGGATCATCGCCATGGCACATCGCCGCCGCCAAGGTGCTCCACTCCAAGCGACGCACGCCCGGCTGTGCTTCAAGTCTGTAAGCCGGTTGCCTCGCTTGCAAATAACATTTCGAATTCAGTTTCGCATACGTATCTAAAAGCAAGCAAAATATTAGCAATTTATTAACAAAGTGGTTTGGGTTTACTCACTGGCAAAGTGCACCAGGAAGGGCTGTAATGTGCCCGCTCCACAACCGAATTCAAGCCACTCGTACAAGTGGATATCGTTGCGTCCATTTAGGAATGTGGCAGCTGGCGCCAAATCCCGCCAGAGACTCTCGGGTATCTCATTAACATTCAGCTTGTAAATGTAGGGTATAAATTCACGGAAAGCATATTCGCCCAGCGCAATGAGACCGCGTAGGGCGCGACTGATGTACTTAAAATCTGCAAGTTATGATATATATTGGCAAGATTTCCAATTTAATTTAGGGTAGATAGACTTGTCTGGTTTTGAAGAGATTGAGCACAATTTAATTATTTCCTATATCACACTCACCCCGCTCGCTGCACACGTCGCGTCCCTCAAAGAATCGCGCCAAGCGCCTCTTAATCAAAAATAAACACTCGGCGTGCAAATAGCCACTCTGCTCGGCCAATTGGCCAATGGTCTCGCACAGCTCGTCCACGCAGCTGTTGCCGACGGGACTGGCAAAGTAGTTGGACAGATGCTGGGGCTCATGAGGTTCCGTGTCATCCGTGTTATCATCGTCCTGCTGTAGCTTGTAAATGGTCTGCTCCTGCGAATCGCTGGTGAAAATTATTTGGGGAATATTATGCTGAACAGGCTGTTGTTGCTGCTGAGAGTCAATCGCCATGGCTTGGCTGGAATACTGTTGTTGCTCACTTTGGACATCGCTGCCCAATCCTGGCTCCTGTCCCAGCTCCATTTGAACAGGAGTCTGCTGTGAACGCGGCCTGCCATCGGCTACCTTGATGGTCTCAAACGGTGCCATCAACTGGCTAATGAGCACCTCAGCCAGATTGAAGTACTCTGGCCGACAGTGGATATGATTTGCATGGCCATTGTAATTGCAGGCGCGTAACAGACGCCAGCAGCGTTGACTCACATGATCCTGTTGCCGAAATGCGAGCAACTGCAGCATTTTGCTAAGTATGACGCGATAGCAAGCACCCATCAGAGGTGTCTCGAACGCCTGCGAAATGGCAGCCTTACGAGCCCGATCGTCACCAAAAATAGCAGCTAAAATATAAAGAATATTAAGAACTATGGGATTAGCAGCAATTCCAAACACTTACCCGTTACCAGGCTCTGCACAAATAGCTTTAGTTGGTCTGTGTTCTTATCCTCCACAGGACAGAAGCAATCAAAGTCCACATTATTTGGCATCGTGAGCGAAATATCGGTTTGATACTCGTCGCGCAGTTCAAATATTTTATCTGAATGAAAGAAATAGCTGCCATCGTAGTCAATGCAATCCCAATCGCTGTCCATGGCACCCAGCATGGGCGGCACATCCGCATCATTGAGCACCTCGTTGACCAGATCATAGGTAACGATGCCGCCAGAGTGACGTGAATAAACCTTTACATTCTATGGAATTAAGGTATATCTAATCAAATTCTCAAGAGATTTAGCAGAATGAATATATATACATTGATCAGCTCCCAGACTTTGTAGGATGCATCCTCCGCCAGGCGTGCGCAGACATCCTGCGACAATTCAACATTGGTTTGATCATGTTGCTCCCAGAAAATCTTTATGCTGCGCGCATCAAAGCCCGCATAGCTCTTCTGATTACTCTACAATATAAAGTCTGTTAGTGTGCAGATATGCTGGGCACAGATATAGATAGGTATTCACTTACCGGTTTGTTGCCCATGTCTACACCACCTGCAGCCCCAACTCCGGCACCGGCAAAGGAAGCATCGAAGAGATTGTAATTGCTTAATGTGGTCGTTGGCGTGGTCGGCGTTGTGGCCATATTCACCAGTGTGGGCGTCGCTGGCACACTGCCCATTGGAACACTCATACTTGGGGAAGCAATTGAATTTTTATTGCCTGCGTCCATTTTTGTGTTCTTCGAACGAGATTTTGTCGACTTTTTAGTGATTTTGCCCAGCGACGACTTGCTCGGCTCCTCTGAAGAGCCACCACCGGTCGCTTTCATACTGTTCTATTTTTACGGCCAACTTTATATGTATTAATAATTAAAAAAAAAAAAAAAATGCAGCTAGGCGACGCTTTATGCGAAATTTTAGTAAACAAATTTGCCGAACAGCTGATTATTGCAAACGAAAGATCGACAAGGTATCGATACTTTACTGCCAATACTATCTGCATTACCGGCGATAGTTTGTGGTGGAATCGATAAAAACTACACAAGATACTCATTCAATTGTTCCTCCCAAAAATATTTGTGTTAGCAAACAACAAAATTGGAGCAAGATAAAAATTAACTGAGCGCCATGGCAGAGGCTGCAAGCGTGCGCCAAAATCTACAAAATGTGCCATCGATATTCGAAATATCGGCTGCTGAGACGCTTGACAATCTTATTTATCCTGCATTGAGCAAAGTATTTGAATATTTTGGACTGCGATTGGACTTTAAGCTTTGGGGCAATCTACGTGTTCGGGAAGAATTCTCACCGCTTATAACATGGATTCTGCAGTATTTATATCTCCGCAAGAGGGCCTCTTCTTTCGGCGAAAGTTTCTATGGACTGCAGCGCACAGCGACCGCAACTGGGGAGCTTTTAACGCGCCAACAGCAATTCACTTCGGCCACCTTGCTGACCATCTTGCCCTATGTTGAACGCAAGCTGAGATCGAGGAGTGCTCGGCACGAGGATACCTACGCCTGGGAGTCGCATCTGATTAGTCTGTTTCATGCCTACAATGCCTCCAGGGCTGTACACACATTCCTCTACCTCGTAAAATATGCATCGAGCCATTCGCCCCTGTTTCGTGCCCTGCGCCTTACCCTCCGATATCCCAGTGAACCGCCCAAGGAGGACAAATGGACTTATGTATTCCTTAAGGGGCTCGAGGTGCTGGCCTTCTTTCTGCAGTTCATACAGTGGTGGTATTCGAATGATCAGCGTAAGAAAATGGGCGGTACTCTCCAGAATCCTGAAGCCATGCAGCAGCCTGAGCTGACCAAGGAACTGAGGGACACACTGCCCAAGACGGGTGAATGCCCGGTTTGTCTGCTCAAGCTGCAAACGCCGACAGCTTGTGCTGTTTCGGGCTACGTTTACTGCTGGAAATGCATTGTGACACATCTAAAGGAGAAAGGAACGTGTCCAGTAACCAGCTATCCCATTACCATTGATGACCTGGTGCGAATTTATGAATCATAGATTTTTTTTATTTATATAGTCCCACTGTATTCCACTGTTTGTATTTGTTTTTAGTTTGTTATAAAGCATTTTGTATGAAACTTATTCTGAGGAGAACAGTTTCAATTAGATGTCTGTTAAATAGTATCCAAGCTGTGCCTGCCGACCAAGATAAACTGGGTAAAAGTCCAGACTAGAAGTGCATAGAAAACCCATAATCGACAAGTTCAAAATGTATTCACAAAGCGAGAACAACGAATAGACTGAAAATAATAAATCAAAGATGTTAATATCACGGAGAATTATCCAGATGACTACTCACCCAATGGTATACATAATTGGTTGTGCAGCATATATAGGGGCCACATGACCAACTGGATGCCGAGGCTCGTATGGAACAATTTGCGCTTCAGCAGCAATGATAGCTTCTCGTGCGGTTCCATGGGTTCGCGACAACATCGCTGGTGGCATAGCAACGATGTGCCCATATAGCCAAAACCGGAGATCATTACGGATAACGCAATTAGCACATGAATCGCTGCTGGGCCAGATATGTGACCCAGTTGTGCCAGTGGAAAACAGCTGAGACTGTTCTGGATAAGTAGGCCAACTGTCAGGTGACCCAACAATCTTGCAGATCGCGGCAATCTGCGCTTAAAGTATCTGCTGTAGAGCCAGACGACTAGCAGGCGAAATGGCAGATGTACCCATGTGTTGAGCACCCAGAAGGATTGCTCCGCACGGATCACTGCAGACAGAGATGGCACTATATTCAGCACATTGCAGTGGGTAAACGTTGAGCCCTCCAAATCAGTGATCATTGTCTTGATGATTGAGTAGACCATGCAAATTGGGGGATGCACAAATCCAATTAACAAGAGTTTCGCTATGGAAATTCTTAGGCGCAATGTGCAAGTTTGCCTCAAATCGTTGGCAGCTATGGGCAACAGTTTTCCTTCGTCAGACATTTCTTTTTGTATATTTAAATGTATATTTCGATTTCCAATCGTTCTGGCTTCCCAACTACATTCTAATATGAATACAATAAAAACAGAGTAGTGCTTAGTCGGATTAAATCGACTGCTACATTTACTATTTGCTTAAGTGACAATTATTTTTTGGTTTAAAAAATTAAGTAAACTTTTGAGCTTAAGCTAATACCGCATATGTACAGAATATACGCCGGAATCGTGACGTTGAACATGGACGTAGAGAATCTATTCAGGCAAGCTACAAATTCGTTAAATAGAGACCATTCCTGGCATCGCAGACAACGGACAATGCATAAAAGTCCCAGTATGCCGTCATATGGAAGCCCATATTCGTAAGCACCACAATATACTCGAACAGAGCAAAGAATGTGTAGACTGTGGATCGAAGGATGCATGGATTAATGGAGTATATATAATGGATATGATATTTATTTTTACTTACCACCCGCCTCGCAGCGAGCATTGTGCCGCATAAAGCAATAGCCGGCTAGAGCGAAGGCGATCACATTAATTAGAAAGAGATTGCGCTTGTAGCGCAACGATTTCTCCTCGTGTGGCAGCAGGACCACTTTCCTGGCACTCCTGTTCAACAGGTAGGAGATTAGCATGTAGCACTCGCTGCATGCGATAAAAACCACAAATGAATTCCGATGTATCTCATAGTTATCCGCCGATGTCCACAGCGACAGACAGAATAGCGCGAAATCTTCGATAACATTCAGGGTGCAGGCGATAATGCCAAACATGCGACGATTACGTCGAATGTGCTCCCTGTAATAGCCCAAATACATCTTGGCCACTGTCAGGCGCAGTGGCAAATGCAAAAAGATGGCCAATCGCCAGACTGTTTTCTGCGGCTCATAATTGCCAATTGCCGCCGACACCGAGGGCAAATAGTTGGCCACGTCGCAATGTGTAAACGTAGAGCGCACAAAATCATGAAGCAGCGACCAAACCACACAGAAACAGAATGCGCCCAGCGGTAAACTGAGCGTAATAGCCGAGAGCCTGGCAAAGGGAAGGCGAAAAAAGACCTTTTTCGGATCGTTGAGACGCTCGTATGTCGGCAGCATGTCAACGACCTGGCGGATCTATGGTTTTTTTTTTATTTGGCGGGCGTGGCGTTCTCACATAATTTTGCACGCATTAACAGTTATTTAACCTTTTAGCCAGATATTCATGTTGCTTGCAGACGGCGGCGCGTAAACAAATGGTAATGGCTGGTACGCTGGCATGATAAATTCTCCACCCACAATTCTCCCGCACACTGTATAAAAGTATATTGCGATTCATATTTTAATCAAATCTGAATGGTATTTTATTTTAAGTTAATTTTATATTAAATATAATAATTGATTTACCTAAGTTTAAGCTTAGGTTCTATGCTATTCATACTTGATGTGATCTACGTATACAATATACATGGTTAAGTTTTATTAATTTATTAATAGCTATATATTCGAACTATCTATAAAATGTTACTTGTGAATATTTTGCTGTATATAAAAGCTTAATACACCAATTAACATTTTGTTAACACAAATTCAATAACACGTTGGATGCAGGTAGCAAAATCCAAAAAACCCAATAAACAGCATACTGGCTTTTTTGTGAAAGCATCGATAACTAGAGCGCAATGCAACGTCAATATCGATAAACTGGCGTGTGTTATGCCAAAAAAAAACAGATCCCAAACAACGCGCTCCATTTATATTTATACTGTTAATGCGAAAAGTGCCCTAAACGAGATGGAGCTTCTTTTGGCCAACGTGAACAGCCTGCAGTTCAAGGCGGAACGCGACCTGATCGAGCAGGTGGGCGCCATTCCGCTGCCGTTCTATGGCATGGATAAATCCATCGCTGCCGTCTGCAATTTCATTACAAAAAGCGGCCAGGAATGCGACAAGGGAAGCGCCTGTCCATTTCGACATATACGCGGAGATCGCACCATCGTCTGCAAGCACTGGCTGCGCGGTCTGTGCAAGAAGGGGGATCAGTGCGAGTTTCTGCACGAATACGATATGACCAAGATGCCGGAATGCTATTTCTACTCCCGGTTCAATGCCTGCCACAACAAGGAGTGTCCATTTCTGCACATCGATCCGCAGAGCAAAGTGAAGGATTGTCCGTGGTATAAGCGTGGATTCTGTCGCCACGGCCCCCACTGCCGGCATCAGCATCTGCGACGTGTCCTCTGCATGAACTATCTGGCCGGCTTCTGTCCGGATGGGCCCAATTGCAAGCATATGCATCCCCGATTTGAGCTGCCGCCGCTCGCCGATCTGAGCAAGGATCAGCTGCACAAGAAACTGCCTACCTGCCATTATTGTGGCGAATTGGGACACAAGGCGAACTCTTGCAAGCAATATGTGGGCAGCATAGAGCATCGAAATAATATCAACGCCATGGATCACAGTGGCGACAATAATGATGATGGTGGTGGTGGAGCCGGTGGTGTTGGTGGCATTGTTCCTAATCATCCGCCACCGGCATTTATAAAAGTGCCAACGCCGCTGGAGGAGATCACCTGCTACAAGTGTGGACACAAGGGACATTATGCCAACAAGTGCCCGAAGGGCCATTTGGCCTTCCTATCGAATCAACATAGTCATAAATAATGCTTAAGTCCCCGATAGTCCCTATATTGACAAACACACACCTTTTGTACATCTAAGTATTCAGTTAGTAGCACTGATTAAAACTCCATCAAACCATCAAGCATTGTCATGCATTCTATACATGCGATAGTTCGTAACAGTCATATATATCGATATTTTGATATTCAATTGTTTCGATTTGGATTTTATAAATCACAACTGATTGCAGCCTGATTTTTTAATTAACAGTAACTTTTAAATTTGAGCGATTAATCGACTTGGACCGTTTGATAATTATTTTTTATTAATAACTGCAACAGTTGATATATTGATATTTTGGATTCAAAACAATTGTGAAAACAAAAAAGCATTTGATTTAATCATAATATGGGTTTGATTGAAATTTAATAAATTTTATGAAGGTTATTCAAAAATTTTGGTAGAAGTTTGGAAGTTCGAAAATTAAACATGTTTCTTATTTATAAGTAATAAGTATTTTATAAATTATCTGCGTCTTTCACTGTGCCGATAACACGCAACTCGATAGCGCTGATGCAGGCTGGTGGAAATGTATCGTTTTGCTTGCTACGTAGTTCGCTGCGCACACAAAACAAAGTGAAAAGTATAATTGAAGAGTAAACATCGCAGAGAGTGGAGATTTTTACACAACTTCTGGGACTTTTCGGTCAACTGGATTTGATAATTGAAAGCTAAATTTCAATCAAAATTATTGCCACTAGCGCTGTTTGTGGTTCACAAAACTGAAAACCATACAATTGATAAACGCCAAAATGACGATTCTGGGTAAATTAACGGGTGAAAAGAAGGACCTGGAGAAGGTGCCGCTGCCCGTGCACCTCAATGATGAATCCATGATGCATCACGGCTCATTAATCAGTGTAAGTGTTTCGTTTTATTTTTTCTAGCATAAGCGACAGCCAATTTTTCCTTCTCATTTTTTTTTTTTGCGCAATCGTGTGTGCCCTTGTCAGCCAGCCCTATTTCCTGTGTCCTTCGTGCCAATTCAGCAGCTACAAGTTTCGTTTTCATTCGCCTTCGCGTGTTCCTCTGTGTGTGTGTGTGTGTGTGGGCGTCACTTACTGTGTGATTTTCTATGTACATGCATAAGTATGTATGCGTATGTGTGAGCTCTCAGCAGCATGCATATCTATCGATTTTTCCATGCTGGAATTCCCAGTGTGTCCTTGCACTCTTTCTCCTTCACACGTTTTGAGGCCGCGCAGCATTTGGCATTGCCCGACTTCGTTTCTTTCCCCTTATGCCCTATTCCCATTTTTTTTATTTTTTATGTGTGTGTGTGTGGGGATTAATCTTTATTGTCTTTTACATTTGTGCTTCAATACGAATGATTCCACCACAAGTTTTTCCAGTACTCATTTACTCATATGCCTATGCACATACATGTATGTATGTATGTACGTGTGTGTGTGCGTGCATATAAATGCATTTACTGTTTTTGTGTTGTATTTCGCTTTGTTTGCTATTTTCTCCAATTGCGCTGCTGCTGTCGCAGCACAAAAGCTAGAAAATTCTGCACTTTGCTCATTAGCGATAAGTCCACATATGCACAATATACATACATACATGTATTTGTACATATGTACATACATACATACAGTGTCTCTCAACTGGTTTTGAACAGTGTCTAGAAAAAATTTCAATTGCCTGCCATAAACTAATTATTCATTATTTTTCAAAAATTCCAAAAACCCATGGCAGGTAGATATATTAACCACCAAAATGAATATATGACCCTAAAAACCTGGGATTTTCCCACCCGTTAGGTCGGGTTATGTAAAAAGTACCGCAATTTATGGTCTTAGGCTTATTGAACAGTTACTTTATGGACACCTGCGTGCCATAAAACCCGGATTTTTTTTACCTAAAATTGATTATTTTCGGTAAGAATAGACCAATCCTTCATAGTCAGTTTAGTTATATTCTGTATCTCGAGTGGAACAAGCCTACAAGGACAATGGGCAAACGGACTACCATTGAGCAAAGGAAACTCATCCTGGAACACTTAAAAATCGGATATTCATATCGCCAAATAGCTAAAATGGTCAATCTAAACACCTCAACTGCATTTTACATCATTTGGAGATTCGTGGACGAAAATTGGACAGAGGACAAGGGCGGAATTGCACCAAACCCGATTTTCACCGAGCAGGACGAGCCAAGGATCATCAAGATTTCAAGGGGAAATCTTAAGCTATCGGCTCAAAAACTGACTCAATAGATGCAGGATGAAATAAGGAAAAAGTTCAGTATGGGAACTGTGCTCCAAGTTCTGCGCAACCATGACTTTAAGGCCCAAGTACCACGGAAAGAGCAATTTATAAAGCAAAAAATACAGGGTAAAGGATGACGTTCGCCAAAATCCACTTGGGCAAGGATTTGGAGTTATGGAACACAGTCATATTTGAATATGAGTCCAAATTCAACATTTTTTGCCAGGACGGATGGAATTATATGTGGCGACAACCCAATACTGAGCTGAGTCCCAAAAACTTAAGGGCAATAGTCAAGCATGGCGGAGGAAGTGTCATGGTTTGGGCCTGTATCTCGGCAGCCGGTGGCGGAAATTTTGTGATTATTGAAACAACAATGGATAGGAATGTGTACTTCGTTATGCTAACGGAAAATTTACTCCAAAGTGCCGAGAAGCTGGAATCCCACGTAGTTTCTGGATCTACCAGGACAACGACCCCAAGCATAAGGCCGGAATAGTACAGTCCTGGCTTATCTGGAACTGCCCCCACGTGATGATTCCACCGGCCCAGTCTCCAGACTTAAATGTTATTGAGAATTTGTGGGCTCTGCTGGAAAATAACATCCGGAAGCACAACATATCCAGCAAACAGGATCTCCAAAATGCTCTGCTGGAGGAGTGGAGCAAGATCAGCCCAGAAACTACCCGGAAGCTGGTATCTTCCATGAAAAATAGGTTAAGCCAAGTTGTTAAGGCTAAAGGATATCATACTAAGTATTAACATCCTTATTTAAGTTTTTATACGCCAAATATGTAACTTTTTTTAAGACTGTTCAAAAAGGTTTAGACATGAATTTTGGTTATGTATCAGTTTTTGACTAATTTTAAATAATTAATTAAAATTTTAATAAGAACTAAAGATTCTTTTTGAAATGTGATATAACATTAAACAAATTGGCATTTAAACATTTTGAATTTGTTTCCTTGTTTAAACTTTATAGCACTTTAAATTTTTTGCTAGACACCGTTCAAAACCAGTTGTGAGGCACTGTATATATATTCATATGGATATATGTATGTAAATATATGTATATATTGTATTTTACGCTTAAAGTTAAATTTTTGTTAAGTCTGTATTTTTTATATATAGTACGAATGTATGTATTTAATGCAAAAAGTTTACGCAATGCTTTTGTTTATTTACAATATTCATATCGACACTGATAAGCGAAGTTTGCGGCTGGTAAAATAACAATTAGTGACATGTGGAATTTACCATTTAACACATATTAGTCCCTTGACAATTAGAACACTTCGGCGATTAGAGTTTCTGATACCCCTATAATTTTTATCAAATTTCTCATTTTATACAACCAGTACATTTATGAATTGAATTTAAAATATTTAACTTAATTCCAATTTTAACGTAATCAAATTCTTAGTATTGCGATAAATTCGATAATCATTTAAATAAATTGTGTTACAGTTTATTCGACCAAAATAAGAACTTTATATCTTAGTCGTCAAAAGTATTTAAAATAAGAATTATAACTTTAGAAACAAACAGTACAATAAATAGTAATATTAATTTTTTTTTGTAAATAAAATATATAAAAGTAACAAAAAAAAACTGTTATATTGTACAAAGTTGGTATTATCAAATTCGTTTTGTATTTGAATGTAATTAAAAAGAGAAAATAAAAAAGCTTATTGTATTGATTTTAAGTTATTCGCATTGATTAATGTTTTAATGATTAATTAATAATTATTTATCAATTGCTTTATTTGAACACAGCCTAAAATAGCGTACAGCGATGCGGACACAGAGTCGATGGTGTTCAATCGGCCGCAGTACAACTGTCTGAAATCGTTTCTTCTGTTCCTGATCGCTGTGATCGTGATGCTGATGGGTGTCCTTGGTGGCTGGACACTGTACCGTCTCTATGCACCGAATCATGCTAGTATGCGTTATCATGCACTATGCGATATACCCTATGCCGAGGACTCGATGGAGCTGCCACGTTTCTATCAAAGCAATGAAGACGCATTCACCCTCAACTGGAAGTCGCTGATGCCGCAGCTGAGTGCCTCAAGTGTTGGCAGCAGAAACAGTGCTGCCTTCAATGTTGAGGAGCTGGTCAACGATAACTTCTTCCGCGAGGAGATCGAACTGGATAGCAGTGATGATGATGGCTATGCCAAGATCGATGTACCCGACTTTAAGGATGGTCGCCAAGGTCGCTTCATGCATGACTTCAAGGAGAACCAGTCGGCCATCATTGACACGACCACCAATCGGTGCTTCATAATGCCACTGGATCGGGACACCACCCTGCCACCAAGCAGCTTTGTTGATCTGATGAAGAAAATGGGCTCGGGCTACTACAACATTGATACGGAGCATGTGCGACGCAATATGCGGGTGATTACGCCCCGCATCACGGATCTGTCGCTGATCTCCGAGCGTATTGCCAATGAGTGCTACGACATGAAGGTCTACATGATGGAGAAGTTTGTTTCGGGAGGTGAGCATCGAATTAATGAAGAATATATATTGTTTCTGTCATTAAATGTCAATTTCTAATCAATGGAGGAGCTATGATTATAATGCTTTTTGCATAGTTGTTACTTTTTACTCACCATGCTCATAAGGAATATATTTTTGATCAGTATCAAAAGCCAATTAAATTTAGACATGTCCGTCTGTAAGAAAAATTCGATCTCTCCAAAATCCGAATTTATTTCTAACTAAACTAACTAAAATTTCTAACATATATATTTCTAATTGGCACAATATTGATGTATGTACATATGTACTTAAATATACAAAAGCAAGCATATTATGTAAACTAACATTCATATATCATATGCCACAAACGCTCACTCACACCTTTGACCTTTCAAATAACACATTGATTAATTGACAATTGAATGCAAAATAACAGAGCACTATATATGTCGTGTAGCCACCAGAGGAGGGAGGAGCTATGATTCTCAATTCTAAGCTTAAACTTAATTTCTATTCTAATGTTTGTTTCTTTTGTACTTTCATTTTGCAGTGGCCAAGCGCTCGGCTGATCCTCTACCCGAGGCCGGCAAGTATGCCGGTTTCATGGGCAAGGGCGTGATTGAGTATGATCTGTCCAACATAGCCGAGGTGGAGGCATACGAGGCGAACGAATCCCAGTCGCAGCAACAGAAGCAATTAGCTTGAGCTCTGGTTGGTCGTGCGCAACAAATATTTTAAATCAATAACATACAAAAGACATACAAAAAAAAAAAAAAAAAAACAAGAAAAAAAAAGAAAATAGTATTGATTTCAGTCAGCGAAAACGTGTGTGTATTTAACGAAGATCTTCTGTGGGGCGAACAGCTCCGTTTTTGTAGTCTGTAGTTTCGAAAAAAAAAAACAAAAAAAAAATTTTAAAAAATCATAAGACAGAATTATACATCATAATATTGGACAAGCGGTTCGACGAGATATAATCGTTGAGCTGAGTTTAAGAAAATAGCGAATCATATATAAAATAATAGACCCTATTAAGAAATGTACCTAGAAAGCAATTTAAATGCGATTGACGAAATTTGTGACAAATACAGAAAAACCAAAAGGGTGTGGACAATTTGTGGATTGAATTGTAGATGTGTCCCAGGCGGGGCAGGTTGAAAAAAAACATTATTAAAAGTCGCGGTTTTAGAATTGCTACTGCAGAACTTTCTATTGTATATTCAAATAAGGATAGCTAAGCCCCAATAAAGAAAACCAAAAACAATGAAAAGAAAAGAAAAGATAAACCCAACCACTTGATACATATAAATACACACTGCATTCAATTCCAAATACATATTTTATATTATATATACTCTTTAACTCTATATCTATAAATGCGTACGTGAGCTAACAATTATTTATATAGAACAAAAAATCGAGAAATTGTAAACCAAAAATTAAAAAAAAAACGTCGCTATTTACATTTGCAATGAAGAAAAGAAAATGAGAGAAGAAAAAAAAAACAAACAACAAAATACTACATTATCAGACAACAACAACAAGAAAACCAAATTAATCTAAATGTTCTTTAATCGATTTAAATGTATTAAAACGCGAATTTGTGATCTTTAAACAAGCATCTGTTTGATTATTTTTATTACTGCAATGATCGCTCGTATATTAGAACTTGCCGAAAATATCGAAATGTACAGAAGCTACAACTTTTACTTTTAAGGACCATATATGTTTTTCTTTATTTATGTTTTCCCCATCTGTTTTCAACACTTGCTCTACATAAATTATTACATTTAAAATATATATCTTAAAAACATTAATTTTTGCTTAAGATCATTTATATCAATTAACTCAAATTACGGCTCTGGGAGCGTTTTAATTTTCGAGCGATTATTGTACATTATATTCTATATATGTGGTTTGCACAAGGCTATCGTGTGATCCACTCCAAAGGCCACCTTTGTCACCTTGCCATTGATGGCCGCCTTGAAGGGAAAGAATTGATCCTTTTTGTGGCCCAAGCCGAGGTGGCCAAAGCGATTCTTGCCCCACATAAACAAATCACCATCGGAATTCACAGCACCCATGTGAAAGACACCGCATCCAATGGAAACCACCGTCGTTGCATTACTGAAATCATTGCGTCCAAACAACGGTGGGAGGAGATGCTGTGGCTTCGACGACTGCTCTACAGTTGGTCCAAAACCCAAGATGCCATAGCCCCAGGTGTAGACGAGACCCTGATCATTGAGTGCCATGCAAAAGGAGCCGCCGGCAGCCACATCCTTCACTTTGCCAATGCCCTTGGTGAGCGTGAGAGCTCTTGGTGTGCAGATCTGTGTTTCGGCATCAACCGAATCATCTAGCTGACCATACTCCGAGTTGCCCCAGCCAAAGACATCGCCCTTCTCGTTCAGCGCTAGCACACAGTCCGAGGAGCAGGCTACGCGCACAATGCGCTCCTTTTCAATGTCGCCCGCAATCAGCGTGATCAGTCCAGCTGTATGATAGTTTCCCTGTCCCGTCTGCCCATCGGCGCCCCAGCCGCAGCTGTAGACTCGCCCCAACTTGGTGAGGAACAAGCTGTGATCCTGGCCGCACTCAACGGCAACAATTTCATCCTCTTGCCCGCAAATGTCTGCCTGGGGTATTCGATTTATTAGGGCACTTGCACTATAAAGCTCATCCTCGATGATGGAGCGTCCACACTGGCCATACGAATTGTTGCCCATTGTGAAGACGGTGCCATTTTGTGTGACCACAACGAGATGGGCTCGACCCGATGACATACTCCGCACCTGCATATCCTCATCCGTTTCGCCCTGCTCCCTGGGCAGTTTTATGGCTGTGGGATAAATTATGACATCCAGATTGGCGGGATCCTTGCTATTGCCCTTGACCTGAAAGCCCAGTTGTGAGTCTGTGTTAAGACCACTGCCAAACAGCGTCTCGCCATCTGAGCGCTTTACGGCGTATGCTGTAAATCCGTATCCGGCTGTCACGTCCGTTATTTCGTTGTTGTTGGAGAACTGCAGCCGTGTCGGATGATGAACCATTTCTGTGTAGCGCTCCTGCGCCTTTTTCACATTCGTCTGCAGGCCGAGGGCACCAGTCTCCTGGAAGCCCCACACATAGACCCGATTTGCATGCGTACCCGAAATCTTTGTCTCATAATCTAAAAGAAAATATGTTATTTATTTAATACCTCAATTAAATCTGATTATCGGTTTTACTTTTGACTTTTTTCGGGTCCTGTGCCAGGACGCTACGCTTTGCTTTTGCTGTGTACTGACGGACCAGACGAGGTGTCACCGCTTTCAAGCTATGTAACATATTTAAACTTAACTTGTAAGCGGTACTTTAAATTAATCACTTTATTCACATTGCAAAGGTTATGAACGAAAACGAACCACTTATCGATATATTTCAAAGACACTGAACTGTAAGTCTTATATTTTTTCGAAGGAATAATTTACCGGTCCCGCAATCCATAGCTCATCTTTATTTCTCACAATACAATTTATCTAGTGACTTGTTTTCTATAATTTTTAATTTATTTTGTTAAAATTTACCATCATAATAATATAGCCTGAAAATTATATTTTTCATATTCAGTTGCATTATATTGCGATATTTACGATATTGTTTTATATATTTCAAACACCGTCACTAGTATATCGATGCCACAGCTGTTTGAAATAAGTACTCGATGCGACAAAAATTGCAAATATCGATGTGGGCGACAAAGTAAAACTATCGAAATTGTAGAGAGCGACGAAGAGGTTGCTCCGGTAAAATTGCTAAGAAAAGTGATAATCAAACGCGGATTATTGCTTAAAAAGTTATTAAATGCATTAATAAAATGCAAAAAAGTTCGCTGGCGTCCTAAGTTACAAACGAAAAGTGTCAAAAGTGAAAAATAAAAGTTTGAGCCGACTGATTTTCAACTGGCCAGCATAATATATACACACACACACTAACAGATGTACACATAATGTACATTTAAAGTATAAGTATTATTATTATTATTGTTGTGAGAGTGTGTAACGAGTGTGGTACATATTTGGCTAGCAAACGCCTAAAAACATTTGGCAAAAAATCTTGTTCGCAGTAAAAGTGAAGAAAGTGCATTTTTTATATGGTCGCTGCTGCTGCACAAAGGGCTGGGGCCGTTGGCTGCTGCTAGGAGTTGCCCTCGTCGTCGTCGTCGTCGTCGTCATCATTGCCGTCGTCGTCGTTGCCGTCGCCAAAAACTTTCGTCTCCGGTAGGTACACACAAAATGTACGGCTGCTCCTGTTTAGCTCCTGTTATGTTTCTCGCTCTCTCTCTCTTTTTCTCTCACTCTCTGTGTGTTTCTATCTATTACTCGCGCTCTCACTGCATCATCATTCTCGCTCTCTCATTTGTTATTTTTGGTTTTTAGTCAGTTGCGTTGCTGCTGCTCTCTCTCATCTTAGCATTTGCATATTTATCGATTAACGAGAGAACTGTTCAATTGCCTTGCACCACCGGCCCATAACGGTACTTTTCCAGGATAACACACTTGTTATGAAGGTGTTTGTGCCGCTCTCTGCTCTCTTTGTCGCTTTCTCTCTGCCTCGCTCAGTTAGACGTGCCTAGCAAAAGCCACCCCCTTTTTGTGGTCTCTCTTTAGGCGAACTCCTTTTTATTTTATTTGTGCAACGTGTATTCGTGTTTTACACTCGGATTTCTTTTGGAGATTTTTTTTTTTTTTTTTTGGTAACCATGCAGCAGCAGACCGCCCCTGGCCATATATATGTGTCAGTCAGTCTGTGCTGCTTTTCCCACCTTTCCACTCTGAACACCCATCCACATCCCCTAACCGTTCAAACAACCACCGCCCCGAACATCCTCTTGTTTTAAGTATGCGCAGTTCGCTTGGGGGCGCAGTTCACAACCCACGACCCAAAATCCACATGTCACAGGTTTCTGTCTCTCTCTTTCTTCACATTCAGCATCAGTTCAGTTCTGCATTCAGCTCTAAATTCAAACTTAAGCAACAGCAAAAACAACAACAGCTGCGCAAAAAATACAGTAATCTATCGATAAATGGCATCCATTCTTATTAGAATTCCTTCAGCATGATTGTTTTGATTTTTGAGCACATTTTCTACCATATTTTATTATATGATTAGAAAAATAAAATATAAGAAAATGCAAGCTATTTATTCATTTATCAATTTTAAATAAAATGAAAAATATAACCTGCGAGTTATTTGTTAGTCGCCGCGCGTTCCTTGCATCGAGCAACTACTGTAACTAAATCAACTCGAACTGCAACTGAATTGAGTTCCGTTCTCACTCCCTGCACACATAATATATGAGCACACACACACACACACACACATACACATGCATATACAAATACATATGTTTATAGATATGCCCCCGACTCGCTTGTGGCTGCTGCCCTTTTGGCTGCCGATAACACAGCGCCCCATTTCTCCACTCCCCCTACTCATACTCCTCTTCATCGCCAGCTTGTTGTTGTTTTTTGTGCTCCATTTTCCGTGATTTAAGAGCCTGTATCATGTCTGTTGTCTGTGTGTCGCCCACAAATAGATTTGGAATAATAATGTTAACAATTTCGAGCATTGCTTTTCGGTTTGAAGAATTAGTAACTCAATAATTTGTAGGGCCACTTTTGAGTGTTTCTTGATATGGTCGTTGCGTCTTCAGGCCGTTGAATGGAACGAGAGCATTTCCCTTCCGTTGCCGTTGCCGAAACAACTTTCCGCCTCATAAATCGCCGTTGAGCACGTGCTCAACTCTTTTAATTTTCACTTTGACGAACTGTCGCCGCACAAAGCCAAAAGCCAAAAATCCCAAATACAAAGCCACCTTGTCGGGCAACAAATGCGACAAAATACGAATATCAAAGAAGCAACAGCAGCAGCTACTTACTTACTTACTCTGTCTGTCCGTCTGTCTGTCCGTGTGTTTGTCTCTCTGTCTAGGCAATAGTTCAATGGCCATAAACAGAAACCATCCAAGCATTTCAATGCCTCAGCCTTGCCTGGCAGCAACTCCAGCTGGTGGCAAATCGCTTAGCGTTTTCTCATGTAACTCTTCGCTGTACACTGTACAAAATTAACATAAACTCAAACATAATCTTGCATTTTGATTTGTTTTTCTCATGTTTTCGTTAACTGCAACAACTGGCAGTCACTTTATCTACATTACAAATATTTACAATGCAAATAGCAGATAGATAATGGTTACAGCTTAAACAAAACGAAATGTTTACTAACACAAAATGAGCTGTCAATTCACAGTTTAAGATCGATAGTGGTTTCAGTTGACTTCCCTCGAAGTTGTAAACGTAGTCAGTCATTTTGGATGTAGAGCATTTGAAGTGAATTCCCTCGATTACTCAATGAAATTCCACTGAAATAGATTTGTATAACTTTCTGCTCAGCATTTACAAAATTGTGCTGTCATTTCATTTGATTGCAGACAATAAACAATCGATCGAATCATTGATTTACTAAACAATTTCAACACATTTTCAATACGCTTTGCCCCCTTCTCGGGAAAACAACAACATGTCTACTAATTGATGTAGCGTTGACACAATTCTGCGAAATATTAGTCTAATGCAAATCACATGCAGAGGGGCACTTTAATTTATCAATGAACTGTACCAAGAACCTGTGTAAAGGGGTTGAAGATGGTTAGCAAAATTGTTGTTTATATTATTAAATATTTTGAATATTCAAAGAAGCATATTTAACCGATTGACAGGATAGTTTGACAGGAACTCGATTCCTTTAGTATGTAAATCAGAATGCAGTTTTAATAATTATTTAGATAATTTCAATAGCTAAATAGTAGTATATTTTATAAATTCTTTTTAATGTGCCATTGTCTGTTTTTGATGTATAAATCCAAAGCTTCATTAATCTCTAGAATAAAGTCTTCATAATTTATTGATATAAAATCCCATATAAAATGTATGTGAACTTTTAGCTGTCGAAGCGAACCTTATCTTCTCTTTGATAACAACGTTATTGCACTTAAATCCGTGGTTATTTTATGCTGGCAAGAGTTTAGCAATGACTACGCTTATCCAATTGTCGAAATTGTCAAGTGATTCTAAGGTTTGTCATTAGGAACACTCAGCTTTCACTCGAGGCCACACACAGTGAGTGACAAACGAAACGAACCGAAAAAAGCCCCAATTAGACGGAAACGCTGCAAGCGACACGGAAGCAAGAATCTTTTGTTTTTGTAAAAAAAAAAAAAATATAGAAGAAAAATAATAAAAAGAAAAAACAAAAAATGCTTTCGCCTTCACACACCGCACACATTTTCTATAATTTCCCACGAAACACACGAAATTCACTCTTATCGCTGGTGACAGCATTTTATAAATATAGTCTAAAAATGAAATGCTTTATGTGCAGTCGTTTTTGGCCAAAACGCTAATTAAGCTATAGAATCCGGCGTCTCATTTGCGACGACCTTCAACTCTCAACACATATGTATATTGACGCATATTTTGTTGGCCAACTGTCAGCCTAGAGGCAAAAGTGAAATCACCAAACACTTTTCGGCCCTCATAATTATTGATCTTCCATATTTTGCGTGTGTGTGGCCTTTGGCCAATGTTTGGCATTGACTTTGGCTATGGCCATGCTCTGGCCAACAACCTCAATAGTCTCAGCGACAAACTGTCATTATCCCTTGTCTTGCCACATGGCTCTTACGTAAACTGCCGCATGCCCCTCTTTCTCATGCAGATATTCTTGTTGCTATATTTTTTTTTCTTCTTCTTTTCTTTGCTCAGCTTAGTTGATTTGTCTCTTTTGTTAAGTACGCTAAACCCAATTTGGATTCCGATTTCAATTCCAATTCCAATCCCAATACCTGTTTGTGACTCATCGACCGCTTGGCGGTTTGGGGCCAGCCCCATTGCTTAGGCTTAAATCTCAGTTGTGTTTGACAGTAAATGGCGAGCTGTTTTTTATTGGTATTTTTTTTTTTCCATCTCTGTTATCGTTATTGTGGTTGCACCACCGCTGGACGGACGGCGGAGTGACCCACCAGCTGAACAACTACACGACAGACGCATTGCCAAGTCAATTGAAAATTCATCAATTAAAACCAAGTGGCTTTTATGTCTCCAGCGTGTTTTTATACTCTTTTTGTCACGAGCTGATAGCGTATATATATAATATTGGTCAACACAACTGATCTGAGTCATTATTGTCTTGTTTGTCTGCATATAGCTGTAGAATAATCGACTCAAAATTTATGCCTTATGTGTACAGGGTGTCAAACCGGAAACGGAAGCGTAACGTTATCGAAAGTGCACTTTCATATTTACGAATTACAATTCTGATTTTCATTTAAATTCTATGTATTTAATGCAATTCATCAATTTTTGCTGATAAACTCTTGTTTCTACTACTACTTTTTATTTGTTGTTGTTCTAAATATTATATATAGGGTATTTAATCAGCGTCAGCCCGCATTTAAAAATTCTTGGTATATTTTTTTATTTATTGAATTCAATTACGACTTTTCAAATCAGAGTGTTGCCCCATTTGCGTTGGGGGCAACTTTCACTTGCCTCCAACTCTCGCGTGGCCAGCTGCCTGCCTGGCTGCCCAGTTGCAGTTGCCCAAAGATACATACATATATCCATTTTCATCATCATCATCATCATCATCAATCATTATCATCCCTTACACACACTTTCATCAGCTCTCTTTCATATCCCTGCTCGAAGGCCCGTTTTATTCCTTTTCTATATATGTAACTGTATATTTAACTTGTTTATGCTAATTGTTATTTTATTTATAAATATATACATATATTTACATATATATTTAATGTATAATTAAGCCATAGATTTTAAATGCTTTCGCGCAAATGCTTTTTTGAATGAGACATAGACACACTCACACACACACACACACACACATACATTTGCACACACACACACACACAGAGCTTTAATTTCCATCTTGTTTACAATTGTTTCTTCTTCTTCGTATTTTTTACGTTTTCTCTTTCACATCTTTGTTTATTTTTGCATTTTCGCCGCATTCGTAACGTTTAATTTGCCGCCCACCGCACAACAACAACAACAACTATCGACAACAACAAAAACAACAGCAGAAATATGCGTTGGCTTGAGGAGGAGGCAACATGCAGCACCAGCACCAACAACACCAACAACAGCAACACACTGCGTAACACGAACAACAACAACAACAGCAACACACTACGTAACACGAACAACAACAACTACAATTACTCACCATAATAACAAACAACAATTATCATCAGACAAACAACAACAACAACAACATAATCATCATCATCATTATCATCTCTGCTTAAGAGTTGTTGTTGCTTTTGCTGTTTAACTGCAACACTACCACCACTTACCACTGCCACCCCGTCTACGTTGTTGTTGTCACTTGTTGCCAAACGAAAAAAAGAAAAAACAAAACAAAATTTGTCTCCGAAGCAGCCAGCCCCATTGCACCCAAGGAGCGCGCTGCTCAGGCCATAGAGGCGCCACCCCGCCAACCCAGTGGAATGTTGGAATATCCACAGCGATTTGCGCGCAACATCCCCAATTCCTCTGGCAACGCAGCAACAGCTACGAGCTCGCCGCAGTATCCACCGCAGCTGCCGCAGCATCAAAACTATCCGAGTTGTGCCTCGCCGGTGCATCATCAGCGACACTCTTCGCTCCAGCAACAACAGCAACAGCAACTGCAACTGCAACAACAACTGCAGCAGCAACAGCAGCAATCGCTGCAGCATCATCGCACACTGTCGACAGCCTCCAGCTGCAGTGCCCAGCAGCACAAAAGTGTGACCTTCGGCCAGCCAGCGAACAGCGGCTGCCCGGCGCCGATCATTGACTACAGCAACGGCGGCAGCAGCAGCGGCAACTCCAGTTGCAGCGCCGGCACGGCCAACAACGCTGGACAACAATCAATGGCGGGCAACATGAAGCACGGTAAGTTCCAAAAAATCCTCTTGCAGCATTCCGTTGCAAGTAAAGAAATAAATGTACACAAATATTCTATAGTCGATTCAAATTTTCCATAACTAAAAAAATGTATTGAAATTTGTATTCTCGATAAATAAAAAAATGTTTTAAAAATTAAAATAGCAAATTTAGATGCCGAGCACGACTTGATAATTAGTTATTAATAATTACTTATTAACTCTGTCGTAATCAAAAGATTTATAATTATTCTTTTTAATTTGCCTTTATTCAATCGAATTATCATAAATATTTATAGCTTAACTAATTGGCAGTGATGTTTATGACAAATTGGAAATGGCCAACTAGGATCATCTATAAATATTTCTATATTTTGCATGACTTTGCTGATCACTAAACGCACTCCAATTAATATATTGCAGGCAAATCTCAGGAAGACGTTTGCTACGTGGTAGCCAAATATGATTATGCTGCCCAGGGTGCACAGGAGCTGGATCTGCGCAAGAATGAGCGGTATCTGCTGCTGGATGACTCCAAGCACTGGTGGCGCGTACAAAACAGTCGCAATCAGTCCGGCTATGTGCCCAGCAATTATGTGAAGAAGGAGAAGCCATCGCTCTTCGACAGGTGCGTTTCATCATCATCATCATCCCCCCCTCCGGTTGCAGTCGCTCAACCCCCGCTGCATCATTGCATTCAATTCCGAACAACCAACCAACCAACCAACCAAACAACGAGCAAACTCCACCAAAGTGTTGTATATACTTACTATTGCTACATAGTTATTGAAACTCACTAAAAATTCAAGTATTCTTTTTATTCTGATTTCAGCAGAAATAAGAAACCAAAAAAAAAAAAAAAACCGAAAAACAAAACAAGTTTGTTTCCTTTTCCTATTTTATGCTTTCTACTCTCTCTCTCTCATATTATGTATTGTAAATTAATTTTCCAACTGCTTTTCGGCTTTCGTATTGTAATTACTAATTTGAACTTTTGCTTTACGTTGTATTTTTGAGATTATTATTTTTTTCTGTGTAGTATGTCTTCAAAATACATTGCCCTGCACAATACCCAAAAACCCAAGACACGAATGAAAACAACCCCAACCACCCATCCAACTGGTTCAACTAGTTGCCCCTCCACTGAACACCAAAATTAGGTTCAAGTCTTGAAAAAACCCCCTCTCTGAAAACCTATTGTTAAATCTGTTAAGGATTTGAAGTTTTATGCGTTGCTTATGCGATTCAAAATATATGAACTAATCCCAATGTTTGTTTGGCTCTATTGTAGCATCAAGAAGAAGGTGAAAAAGGGTTCCGGCTCGAAGACGCTGCCCAATTGTTCGCCCTCGCGCCAAATCGAGAGTCCAACCATGTCACGTCGCTTGCCCCCGGATCCGGCCGAGGCCATTGGCACCGCCATTGTCAAGTACAACTATCAGGCACAGCAGCCGGATGAACTATCGCTCACCAAAGGCACACGCATCCTCATACTGGAGAAGTCAAATGATGGGTGGTGGCGTGGCCAGAGTGGCAACTCGGTCGGCTGGTTTCCCAGCAACTACACAACCGAAGATTGTGATAACGATGGTGAGATCCATACCTATGCCATGGCGGAGAATGTGCTGGACATTGTGGTATGTGCAATTGAAATCATTCCCCTTTCGAGGAGTTTCTTTTAATTATTACTTTAAAATCTCTCAGGTGGCGCTCTACAGCTTCACATCGAACAATGATCAGGAGCTCTCGTTTGAGAAGGGCGATCGTCTCGAGATCGTTGATCGGCCCGCTTCCGATCCCGATTGGTATAAGGCACGCAATAATCAAGGACAAATTGGTTTAGTTCCACGCAATTATCTACAAGAGTTGAACGACTACTTGGCCACACCCTATCGCAATACAAGCGGCAATGCTGGCAACGGCAACACCGCCGCCAGCAGCAACGGCGCCAACAATGCCAGCGGCAACGGTGCCGGTGGTGATTCCATGGAGCGTCGCAATGACTGCAACAACAAACCATCAACTCAACCAGCTCAGCCCATCGAGCGTCCGAATTTGGCGGGCAAATCGTGGTACTATGGCGCCATTACACGCAGCCAATGCGATACGGTGCTTAATGGCCATGGACACGACGGTGACTTCCTCATTAGAGACAGCGAGACTAATGTGAGTTGAGATTCTTGATGTAACTGCTAAATGTCAATGGGTTATTAATTTGATTGTTTTCCTTATTGCCACACACAGATGGGTGATTACTCGGTTTCCTTGAAGGCGCCCGGTCGCAACAAGCACTTCCGTGTGCATGTGGAGCAGAATATGTACTGCATTGGACAGCGCAAGTTTCATTCGCTGGATCAGCTGGTTGAACACTACCAAAGAGCGCCCATCTATACAAACAAGCAGGGCGAGAAGCTGTATCTGGTGCGACCGCTGCCCAAGGCCAATGGCACGTAAACAAAAAAAAAACAAACAAAAAACGGGATGGGATTGGATGAGGCCCATCATCTCTTATATATTACTCGTAATATACATAAATACCATATACAACACATACAGAACTTCAATGATATAGAGAACATACGTAAATACGTAACTAAACATGGCTAAAAAAAAAGAATGCAACGCGTTGTCCACAAAAATCTTTCAGTTCTTTGCTTCGCAAGAGAGTATGTATGTATATATAAATCGGTTATTTGTGTCCCGATTCATGATCATGTGCGTTTTTTGGTCAAGTGTAATAGACAAACAGACTTTTTGTACTTTTATAAAATTATGAAAACAAACAACACAAAAAATTAATAATTAACGTTTAATTAATGCTTAATTCGGCTAGCTTCGATCGCGTACTAATTTCAATATTCTTTTCGATTTCTCAATTCGCTTCCTTTTGTAAACAATTCTATCACTCAATTCTAGATGTCAACATGCATTATACGATTTACATACTCTACAATATGTATAAATACATAATATATGAGATATTTAAAAAACACTGTAGCCAAGTATTGTGTACACAGCAAAGCGCTTTTAAAAACAAACACTTAAGATAGCCTATACGTGTGTGTGTATGTGTTCGACTGGGTGTCTGTGTTTGTATGAGTGTATGTGTGTGTGTGTGTGTGTGTGTGCGTGCGGGAGAGTGCACATAAAGCCAATTTGTCTATTAACCATGCGCGTGTGTGTATTGCAATTGCTTTATAGGCTTTTGCCCAGAATCTATTTAATACCACAGTCATATAACCAATACGTTTATCGAGTATGTAAATATCTAAGCGGAACGCTTACGAAACAGCTTACGACGAACAAGAGAAAACAGGCAGAGAACCAAAATTGCACAAGCTTAAAGAAATGTGGAAAAACAAACGGAAAAGCGAAGCAAAAAACTAAATAATTTGTTAATTAGCAGAACACAGAGATAGTGAGATAGAGAGATACAGAGATACAGAGAGAGAGAGAGAGGGAGAGAGAGGAGAACCTGTTTCCTCTGCCTCTTCTACATCACACCCACACAAGTCATTTTTGTTATTACAATTTTAAATTATCATCTTACCATATAATCTTACGGAATACCAATAATAATAATATCTAAACAATCTGTTCTAGCCGCATAATTATAAACATAATCATCATCGTACGAAAAACAAACACATACTTAAGTGGAGATCCCCCTCCCACTGCCCCTCCCCCTATTAAACATAAATAAATACAAAATATGATACGCATATAAGCCATGCTGTACAGTTGATGATGCAATGCCTAACCTAAGCACACTTTCACATATGCATACGTACTTTATATATATATATATTTAAATTTATACTTTACTATTACAAATTATTATTATTATTATTATTGTAATTATTACTATATATTTATGAAGTAGTAGGCAGCGATTCCAGCTTTAATTTTGTTTTTAGTTATTACATTTTGTTCGCCGTGTTTTTCTTTATATTATTATTGATTTGTTTTTGATTTAGCTTAAGTAATTAGTGAGGAACGTAGTGAGAGTTATCAATCTAATGGGAGAAGGGACGATTAGAGCTTGAATGCTTTAATTTGGGGCGCTTAGAGAGACTTGACCAGAGAGTTGGGTCATGGCAGGTTTAACCGTAGGGTTTAAATGACTTTCGACTTTATTTCATATGCGAATTTTTAAATATATATATATATATATATATATAAATATATACATATTAATATATAAAGATTAAATAATTTATAGTAATTTCAAACAATTGCTAAACACAACTAGTACTAAAACGAAAGAGAACAAACTAGAAATTATACCGAAACGGAAATGAATAAAAATACATCAAATAAATTATAAATCAATTGTGTCTTTCCTTTATTACTACTCCTACTTACGTCATCCCAGCTGTCAGACCAGATCACTGTCTACTCTCACGGTTGACAGCAAACTTAAGTGATCCAAAGTCCTGGGATGTATGGCTCCTGGATGACCCCATTAAAAATACTTTTCGCATCGATCACTTTGCGAGTCAAATTTTTTCAATTGGTAGGGTTCTCAGGTGCTCCCATATTCCTTGAATATATATCCATATACCAGTTATAGCTATATACCTAGCTCAGTTATTTCCTTAAGGATCTTAAAAGGAATGAATTCATTTTAAACAGCACTATCGAAAAAAAATAGCTTATAACTCGGCCATATCCTTCCTGATACAGGTAAGTTCTATGTCAAAATTTGTATTTTGACCAGGTCTTCCATCTCGCCAAAGGACATCCAAATTGTCCTTGTACCTTCCGAGCTCAACTCGAATTGGAATGGTTGCCGGAATGCCCCCAAAATTATGTACAGTTTTTTTGCCTGAAGCCAATTTAGCCAATACATCAACCATTTAGCAGCAAACTGCCAAGAAAACGATTTAAATTAACATTTACAAAAAGAAACGAAAATATTTTGAAAGTTGTTTTTATTTGTAACTTGTATTGCTAAAAAAATATGATATATATATATATCACATTTCCAACTTACTTATAAATATTATGGGTTCTCCAAAGAGAGTTCCAAGGATAGCTAAAAATAATTTGATAATAATAACATTAATAAACACAAAAGAAATGCATGTTTTGTTCATAGTTTTTATTGAAATTTGTAATTTTAAATAATTGTTTTAAGGCTTCGAGATAATGTTTGACATACGTTAAGGCTAAATATGGAAAAATTCATCTTGCTTCTTATTTGGACTTGTGTTGGCATTAAACAATTCCGAATGAATACTAATACCGTTTTTTTTAGTTTTTTTTTTTATTAATGAAGCTACATATGAACGTGGCGCCATTTTCTTAGGTTTAAGTATATAGATTTATATGTTTATATATATATTATCATCGCAATTAACAAACTTTAACTTTGTGTTGAGCAAACTATCCGTTCTAAGTGTGTGTTGGTTGGTTGTGATTGGTTGGTTTGTTTATTTATCATAGTTGAATAACAAGTATTAAAACAAGAAGCATTTAATTTAGGTACAAAAGCATATATGTATATGTGTTTATATAATATATATTTATTATGTATGTTAGCATTATTTTATTAATGATAGTTTAGTTTAATGAACATTTTTCATAATCTTATTAAGGCCACACAATCAATAACTGACAAGAGTTTCGTACACCGAAACAAGCGCGCAAATACGTTAAAACCCCAAAAGAAAAACAGGAAGAGAGAGGGATACAGAGAGAGGGAGAGATAGAGAAGAAAGCTACACGGATGCGATGATAAGGCAAAAAGAATAAAAAGTTTTCTCACCTAAACATTTATAAAAAGGAGAAAACACAAAACGAAATACAAATTAAACCGCAACTTAACATGGGCTAATTAGGGTTTACTACCATTAGAACTTAGAATTATTGTTTTAGTGTTCTTTTTTTAGTTATAAATATATATATAAATATAATAGATATATATATATATATATACATACATATATATATATATATCATACTGCATAAGTTTATGCATGTAGTTTAAGTTTAAGCTAAACACACGACAAACTGTGGCGCACGTTGAGAAAGTTTAAGTTTAGTAAAAAGTCGATAGATGCTAAAGGCAACGGCAAATACAAAACTTTAGATACACCCGATTAGTTATGTAGAGTTAGAGCTTTGTAAAAGAATATAATATGTATATGTATATATTGTACGATCATCGGTTTGCAAAATAATTCGCAAATGCGAATTCTACTTTCAGCATGGTACATACATATATATATGCACATATGTATATGTATTGTATGTCTATGTATTTAGTATGTTACATATATGTATATCATAGTTTATAGCTATTGTTCGTAAAATGGACTAATTTCGGTTCACTTTTTGTTCAGCGGCTTTTTATCGTTCTGCTTCTGCTTTTTTATATTTCTCTGCTTTATCTGCTTTCTCTTTCTCTTTCTGCTCTGCTTTATCAACGCCTCAGCCAAATTGTGTGCTCCTTCTGCTGCAGCTGCAGCTGCTCCTTCGGCTGTTTCTGTTTCTGTTGCTGTTGGTCCTGCGGTCTGCTCGAGTCTGAATCTCATAAAAACGGATTATTGGTATTCATAGCTCCGCTGGCCTGAAAAAATACAAATAAAAATGTTAATGCAAAAACTTATTTTGGCAATGCGTCAAAAGGAAAATTTGAAAATGTGCAGCAAACAAAATAACGAATTGACGTGTCCATTAATTACATAGATAGACAGACAGATGCAGACAGGATTTATAATGATCTAAATTGTCCGTCTCGAAGACTATAACATTTTAAATATTTGAAGTTTGAATACGGGTTCTTAAATACAGAGCAAGATTTATTAAATTAATATGCTATATTTAACTTGCTTAATAAGACTTTTATGGGTGAATCCTTTACATACATATTAAATGTTATAAACATTTTAAACAGATTGCAAAAAAAATATATATATAAACAGAAGTGGAGCTAATTACACAGGGTATCAGCTAGTCGAGCAGTACCGCACTTACCGCAAATGGATTGTTGAAACAGCCGGATATGCCACCGGCCATGACAGGCGCTGGTTGCATGCTGCCAAAGCCGCAACCGTTGGGCAGTCCTTGGGTCAAGGCATAGCCATTGTTATTGAAATTGTAGAAGCTTGGGGCTTGTGGCTGCAACAGCTGTTGTGCAACTCCAGCTGCCTGCTGCGGACTGCAGCCGTAGCCATTTGGTATCAGCGTCAACTGGCCGTAGAGATTCTGCTGCTGCTGCTGCTGATGTTGCTGTTGCTGGAGCTGCTGCTGTGCCTGGAATGGATTCACCGCATGGTTGTTGCCGTTGACAAGCAGCGTTTGCTGGCTCTTGAAAGGATTGGCATTCTTGTTATTGTTGCTGTTGTTGTGATTGTTGTTGCTGCTGATGTTGCTGCTGTTGTTGTTACTGCTGGCGACGGCTGTGTTTGAAATGTAATTTAGTTTTTTAGTTTGCTTGCTGATTAATTTATGACAGCTCACCCGTGCCAAAGGCGTCCAAAGGCGTGTTGTTGGCATTTGTCGGCGTTGGCGCTTCAGTGGCAGCTGCCTCGCTGGCCTTCAGTTCGCGCAGCTGCTCATCGAGGTCCTTGAGCGCCGCGTAGCGGTCCTCGCTGGGTGCACTGATGCCCACTTTCGCTGTTCGCTTCTGCAGCTGCTGCTGCTGCTGGTGCTGCCCAAGCTGACTGCTCTGCAGCGAAGCACCTGCAACAAACAAGATTAAATAAAAAATGTATAAAAAGTTGACATCGCCTTGAAACAACTTAATCTACCAAATGAACCAAGCAAAAACAACAAAAACAACAACAAAAAAACTCATTACAACAATTAACAAAACGAAAACAAGTCAGAAAGCAAGGCAAAAGGAACTCAACGGGAAAGATAACTTATAATCGGTCAAATGCCGAAGATTATATACCCTTGCAGAAAGCAATTAGTTTAGATTAAACTGGGAACTTTAAAACAAGTGTTCCAAATCAGTGATCTATATTAAATATAATTTGAAGCTATTGAGTTTAATTGAGATCTCTTTAAAGTAAAAAACTGTGCGTTGCAGGAGAACTGATCTTTTCATCCATAGTAGGAAAGAATCTGGCCAAGCACAAAGAGTTTGGCTTTCAAATTGAGGCACAAACAACAGACAGGCAAATATTGATATTCATATTCATATTCATATTCATATTCATATTCAAATTCATATTCATATTCATATTCATTCAAATGCAAAGCAGAATTAACATTTGACCATTTCAACCGAAACTTGGTCACCAAATATTTGCTGACTCAACTGGATGACCATCTGCAGGGGTATAATGTGTACACAAAGTGGCACAGAACTTACTCCACGTAAAGAATGGATTGTAATAGGCATTTAAAATTAACGAATTCGTGTTGCACACTGAATACTCTGCCGCAACAGTGGCAGCAGCAGCATCTGTTGTTTTGGTTGTGTCTTCCAGCTGGCTGCAATCTTCTGTGGAACTTGAGTCATTCAATAGGTAGGGCAGAAAGGGATTCGTTGCTGTGCTGGTGCTTAATGCCTCAAAGGAGTCTTCGTCGCCGCAGGAGCAACAGCATTTGGACGAGTTAAGAGAGCTGGCTGAGCTTTTATAGATGGACTTCTCTAATGGTTCACTTGGTTTCAGTTGTTCTTGTTGCTGTTGTTGTTGTTCTTGTTGTTGCTCTGGCTCCTTTGACCAGAAATCGTCGCTCCAGAGCGTGGAGTAGGCATTCATTTCGGCACACGGCTCCGGCTTCTTTTGTGGCTGTGTTTTCTGTGCCTCCGTTTGCAGCAGCTCAAATTCACTATCAAAAGGATCAGAATAGTTTGGTGTACTCCAATCGCTCCAATCTGGCAGCGATGCCTGGAAAAAGCTTGTCGCTGGAGCAACTTTTATTTTCGAGTTTCAGAATTTGACACGAGAGCAGAAATGTGGAGAGAAAGAGAGAGAGAGAGAGAGAAACAGAGTGAGAGAGATTAACAAAACAAATGTTCATTCTCATTCTCAGTTTTGGGATGTGCTCCATTCAAATCTCTTCAAGACATACGTGTGGAAACGTTCTACGCAAAATTTGCCAAGCGATATTGAAAGCGAAAAGCAGCCAGCAAAAAATAACATGAGCTTCTTGCTGATGCGAGCAGCTGCAGCAGCAGGTGGTGAAAAATCAGTTCTTGTGGAATATGTTTCAGAGTGTGCGAAAAGATTGTAAGACAAAAAAAAAATACAAAAAAACTAAAGATGAAAACTTAATAGAAAAAGCGAAAATTCGACTTGATCCGATGCTTGAATACCCTTGCAGAAATAATCTTTAACCTATATATTGTAATACAATCTGAATAGTTTTAAAATGTGTACAAACATAGAAAAGCTGTGGATCATGATCATATCAGAACTATGATATCCCTAAAAAAAAATGATGCAAGGGTATCTAAAAATTTAAAGGAGGAGCTGTTCAACTTACCACCTGCATTATAAATGGGCGCATGCTCGAAATCCGCAAAGTTCTCCGTTCCGTTGCCATTGAGCAGATGATGTTGTTGCTGTTGTTGTTGCTGCTGCTGCTGCTGCTGAAGATGCGCCGCTCGGATGGGCTGCACTTTGGCATAGCCATTGGTGGAGCTAACCGAACTGGCCGAGGAGACAGCCGGTGAGGCCGCGGAACGCGCTGCGGTTGCATCAAATATATTCGCCGTACCAAAATCGGCAACAAAATCGGTCTCGCCGGCAAATCCATTGCTGGCACAGCTGCTCGTATCCGAGAGAGCACCCGTCGATGTGGAGCCGGCACTGTTGAGGCTAGTCAGACCCAGGCCAAGATTGAAGGCATCATGATTGCCATTCTGCTGCGGCAAATGATGATGATGATGCTGCGGCCGACTGATGGCCGCCGAGGAGACGGTGGATCCGTTGCCTGTCTTCGACAAACCATTGGCAGCGGTGCGCTGAGCGGCGGGCGGAGTCAAATGAATGCTGGCATAACCATTACTCGAGATGCTCGAATTGTTATTATTATTGTTGTTGCTGTTGCTGTTGCTGCTGTGATAACCGTTGCTGGACGTCTTCAGATTGAGCGACTTGAGCGGACTGCCTGGCTCCAGATAGTAACGCTTGCGTTCGTACTTATCAATCATCAATTCACGCTGATCCTGTTGCTGGGCGGCGGCACGTTTGGGATCCCACAAGCCCAGCCACGTCTTGGCGCATAGCTCGTTCCCGTGCGCCTTGAGGATGTCGAGCTCGTCCTGTGTGAATGTCGCCATTGATATGGATTTCACGCGATGCGGCGGCGTCAGGCCTCGTCTGCAAGAGAAGAGCAGAATGGGAATGTCAATTTACAATCAATTTTGTCAACTAAATTTTGTGGGTCTTTTGTATAATTTGAGGAGGAGAACTTTTGCAGGAAAGGTTTTGAAACACTAGAAATGTTTTGAAGTTTTTCCTCTATTTGACAAAACTAATTTAGAAACCAATTTATTCATGCTTCACGTAGATGATTTATTTGACATATCTTTTAAATGAAGCTTCACTTTGGAAAGTCTAGAGAATGATATGATTAATTACTCAAAGTGTCTGTAATGAAATTTATTAATTGGTCAAGTTTGAGTGAATTTCCGGCATGGAAATATGGGTGGAAAAACAAGTGTTACTCATATTTGTGAATGACCCGCTAAATGGGCGTTCAATTTCAGTTAATTGCACAAATTAATTATGCCGGCCTTCGGGTTGAGTGTTGCAATTAGAGCAAGTGTGGCATGCTACGAGTGCTTGGCAGAAGAAGAAGGAGAAAGAGAAGAAGAAGAAGTGGCTGTGGCAGTATTGCAAAGAAGGAAAACAACATGAAAAATGAAAACAGCCATAAATGAAACTCACTCAAAGCGAAAACCGAACCGGCAAACACAGCTCAGCACAGCTCAGCTCAGCACAGCACAGCACACAAATTTGCCTCAGCTAATTTCAGTTTTTCACGAATTTTCCCAAACGAAATGGGCACAAACAGCAATAGCAATAACAATATACATGTATGTATGTACATGTGTGTATGTATGAAAGTATGTACAAGTATTTATGTACATATAGTGAAGAAACTGGACGTTTCACATGAACGCTTCAGTGGCTCACCGAGCCAATTCGTTATGGTGAACGAAACGAGACGGTAGGTGGACAGATAGTGGGCCACAGAAACAGAGATAGAGATAGATAGAGAGAGAGACAGAGAGAGAGAGAGTGAAAAGCGAGAGCTTTGATCGCTTCGATCGCATAGTTCTGGGAGCAACTGTTCTCTTCCTCTTCTTCTGCGTCACGCCTATGATTTTTAAACAAAACAAGCCCAAGATTATTTATTGTAACAAATTTATTTGAAATTTTCACTCGAAATTCACTTAAAAAGCATGCATCAAAAAATTCTCATTTAAAATATATCCAAAAGTGAAGACGTTGCCCCTTTTTATACCCTTAACCCATTCAAAATGGGTAAAAAAGGGTATAATGGTTTTGTGCAAATGTATGTAACAGAAAGTATATATATTTTTGATCAGGATCAACAGCCGAGTCGATATTGCCCTGTCCGTCTGTCCGTCCGTCTGTATGAACACGCGGATCTCAGAGCCTAAAAGAGATAGCGAAATATAAGAATATAAGATCTCGTGTACCAGGCGCAGATCAAGTTTGCTTTATTTTATCGATAACTGCCTCAGTTTCTGAATTATCGATACATTTCGATTTCCGATAGCAATAAATTCCACAATTTAAGAGGCAGAAACACCAAAGTTATAGTCGAAAATATATTCTCATATTGATATCATTTCTAGCAGCAGCGACAAGCATTTTCTGTATACATATAAATGGCGAGCGCATGTGTGAGAAAGAGATGGTATGAAGATCGACGCTAGCGTCAATATATTTGTGTGTATTCTGCAGAGCCCCGATAAGTACTGTTTCGTGTACGTATGTATGTCTGTATGTATGTATGTGTATGCTTGTGAGCAAAAATACTCTGTAAGAAATGCACTTGCAGAACTGAACATTAGAGTGCAAATCATTTTAAAGGGAAATTTGCCAATAAAACTAGAATATATTTAACAACTGGGCTAAGGGTATATCGTAGTCGACCCAACTCGACTACAGCATCTTACTTGTTTGGTCATGGTTTGATCTTAAGAAAATTATTGTATTTAAATTAGGGAACATAAATCAGGTAAAACATGAATAACAATAGAGCACAAGCACAACTGATAGGGTGATCCCAAGATCTACGATATAACACACGACGTAGCATTTAACTTTATTGAAACATTTTAAATAATCTTAGAACTATCTGAAATTATTCTTATCCCACTTAGGACATTATCGAGGTAGCAGCTGCAGCTGCAGCTGTAAATGACTCATTATCACTACATTTACTTCAGAGAACTCTTATCGCAGTTGGTTTTATAACGGTCGCTAATCTATGTAAAGTTGCTACCCCCCTCTGTGCACGCCCTTGAGTGTATTTTAGACCACCGTCATATCGATCCACACACCACTTGGGTAACTACAATTTCCATTTGCTTACAAGCAGCAAATACTGTTTTTTTTTTTTTTTTTGCTGCAGCTCTCAGCTGTTGTCATTTAGCCTTTGGGGCAATGTCTTGTCACCCCCTCGGACTGGATGGTGTGTCTCTAATGCACTTTGCAACTGAATTGCCATTTCTGCCAGAGTGTTTTTCTACAAATTGCAGCTGGGAGCAGAGCAGCAGCAGCTGTGGCAACTGTAGCAACTAGGGAGCAAAAAAAAATTGTGATTCAATTAAAAGCAGCACACTTTGTGATGGGAACAAACTCGATTTTCGCCAGTGTCGAGTGTCTAGTGTCGTCTCACTGGGCGCAATTAGCGATGGCCTTAAGTCGATTGGTGGCAAATGCAGACACTATTCAATAATAATGCTTAAGGCAGGCATTTCCTTCCGCCAGCCAGCTGGCAATTGATTTGACGAAGCTGCGGAAATAATTAAATCGGAGACCAAAACTTATGGGGGGAACTGTAAATAAAACCCTGGGTCTGGTACTCATCTGGTGTCCAAGTGGCTTTTAGTTAGGCTGAGGCACGCACACGCAATTCGTTAGCTGCAAGTGCCAAGTGCCACAAATGACTGCCGCAAAATGTGGCCACAACTATTTTTGTAACCCGAGTGAAAAGTGAAAGTTGTTACCCACCCATCATACCAGCACACTTACACACACACACACACACACACACATATGCACACGCGGTCCAGGTCCAATGTGCCACGCCCACCGTTTACAGAAAAAGGCATTTGAATTGCTTTGGGTCGACGACAACATCAACAGCCACAACTACATCTCAGCCACATCAGTTGGGTACAAAGTGAATGCCAAAATTGTTGTATACCCTTGGAGAGATGCATGATAGCTATGTCGTGTCTCGAAGCATAGGTACCCTAATAGATATAGAGCACAAATATATCTACTTGATTAGTTGTCTTATTATATGCTATATTGCTGAATTCACAAAATGTTATTAATACAATTTAGATATAATCAAACTTTCTGTAAGGGTATCCAATATTCGGCATGCTTAAAATAATAAGTCGACTCTCGTTTCTTAGAGGTGCAAAAGGCGTTGCCGCATAAAGTGGTGTGAATTTGTGTGCCAAAGCCAGAAGGTGA
The DNA here is from genome assembly GCA_035042185.1 of Drosophila kambysellisi. NCBI lineage: Eukaryota > Metazoa > Arthropoda > Insecta > Diptera > Drosophilidae > Drosophila > Drosophila kambysellisi. The sequence continues at coordinate 636,929 of JAWNLS010000945.1, read as the reverse complement.
CATTTGTCAGCATATAAACTATATAATTCATATTGAAGATCAACAATACATCTAAAAAGATTTCTATATATATTTTCTTACAGTGTAAGCAAGGTGTAAAGTGAACATTGTAAATTTGTTAAAAACCTGCCGCCTTCGTTTTTATTGATACTCAACGTACAAAGTTGGCAATGCCATAAACCCAGTACTAAATGCAGCTAATAACTGTTTAATGTTGCACAAACAAAAATAAAAAAGCAGCCAGAACTATTTTTATAAAAAATTATTTACAGTTTTTGCTTATGGCCAAACAACAAGCAGATTGTGTAAAGTTCATTTTTTAATGGTTTTTGTGATCTTTGCAAAGTGCAAAGATTGCTTGTACAAAATACATTTTGGCTAATGGCTTATGCAGAGTATCTTTAAGCCAAATATTTTCCTATCTAATATTCTTTACTTGTTTTTCTTAATATTGTTAATTGAAAGAGAAGACGCGTTCGGGTTGAGTTGCGGCACAGTTGAAAGCTAAGGCAAACACACAGGCCTAGAGTGGTACACACACTTAATGTGTGTGTGCACAACCACGCTAATTGAAACACACACACTCAAAGTGGGAGAGGAGAGGAGTGGGAAGAATGGAGCAGAGCAGAGCAGTGCCAAGTCATGGCTCGAAAAGTGTGTCATCTGGCAGGCCAATACTCTAAAGCAGAGACCCACTGCAATTGCAACAGCTGTGGTTCAATGCACAACACAACAGAAAACAACAGAAAATGCTGCGAAAGCTACAAACTGAATTCACAATTCACAGTACACAATCCACATTCACAATCTACGACATCCGAGTGTTGTTTTTGTATTTCTGGAAAAGCACCGGACGGACGGACGGACGGAAGGAGGGGTGGGCGAGTGAGTTTAAGAGTAAGCGTCAAACAGCTGTCCGGGTTTTCCAAATCAGCTCCACATCTATCGTGCTAGGCACAAGTGGATACAAAATTAAAACAAATACACACACACACACACACACACACGAACATTGGGATAAAGCTTAGTTTAGTTTCATGTACATATGTATTGTATTTCATTTTTAGTTTTTTTTTCTATTTTTTTCGCCACTTCGCCACAAAGTGCAAAACTTGTTTTTTGCGCACTCAACGTTAAAAAAAAGGCACAAACAAAAACAAAAACAAAAACAAAAACAAAACAAGTCGCTGCGTTGCGGCAAATAAAAGTAACAACAAATTGTAGAGAAATATTATGCACAGTGAACAGATACAGCTACCGATGTCTATATCTGTATATAGATACACGCTTAGATACATGTACACACATTTAGATACATTTTCACTAATCTACGAGAACAATACTTGAAGAAACACAAAAGGGAAGAGGCTTTGGTTTATAGAAGATTAAATACGCTTTTCATTGTGAAAATGGGGGAAAAATAGTATAATAAAGGAAGAATGCAGATCCGAACCTATATTGCATATATATATACATTTACTACCTAGTCATAAATAATAAGAGCCTTAGACTTCAAATTTGGCAAATAAATTTTCAAATATCAAATGTAAATCAAGTTTATTTCACTTTCAACGCTTTCAGAATATCGATAAAAATCTATTTCCGATTTCAATTATTTATATGCTGAATATTTAAAACCTAAACGACTAATTGCACGAGTCGTGATTCAATCTCAACTAAGGTATACAACTTTCATTGGATATTGTTATGAGCTCATCCCCGAGTGAGGGTATGTCTAGCGGAGGGGCATGATGTATTTAAGACCTACCACATGACGATTAGCGCTGATGTAGCCAGAGTCAAGAAATTGCACAAGGGCAACCAAACAGCGAACAGTTTAAATTATTAAAAAAAAAAAACCAACAAAAAACAATAGCAAAAAGTGAGCGCACCTAACAACAACAACAACAACAACAACAACAAGTACACAGAAAAAAGGGAGTGAGGGGAACATTTGGCATTTTTGAACTTTTGCTGCGACTTCAGTTCATCAGAAACATTTAAGAATTTATTTCTGTGCCACAAACAAATGAACAAAAAAGAAAAAAACACAAACAAAAATTCCAATGACTCATTTGGAGCGGCAGACGGAAGGCGCTCCGACAGCTGATAAGAAAAATAAAACAAAGAGTATGCGCTAAAAAATGGCAATTAGTCAATTTTCAAACAACGCAATTATGAAGAAACCCTTTAAATTCCCCATTGGCTTCGTTAAGTAAATACTCCGAAGCTAATTTCGATTTGAAACCCTGAAACCATAACAAATAAGGGGTTCCAAAATGGTGTTGCAGACTTGCAACTTTGTATATATGTGCACAACACGCACATCCAGTGTATATCGATAACTGGTCCCGATAAGCACATATTGATACAAATCGATAGGAATTAGAAATACATTTATATAGACATAGGTTTTTTACTGATCAACTGTAATGAAATCCATTTAAGATCGAAAAAACTTGAAACACTTTAAACAAGCTCCAATCTGAAGCATTTTCTGGGTATAGGGTATCTCCTAGTCGGTTCAGATTATCTACGAGTTGAGCTATCTCATACTTGTTATATACATGCATATATTTCATTTTAAAGCTTACTTCCATTGAAATTGGTAAGTTCCGCGAAATCTAATCAGCACACGAACCAAATTTTTTAACGCTAAACGGGATACGCCTCAGCATTTTATATAGTATATGGGGTTGAATGGTCTATATAGCAGACATATCAGTTGATGACGACAAGTTCACAGTCCAGCATCAAGTCTGTTACAAATTTGCGTACCATTCACCAAAATGTGTGTAGTTTAATCGCCATTGACAACAAAATGACGAAAGTGCCTCGTTTACTTATCTATCAATTGTTGTTCGGTAGTTAAATACTATCAATTTATTACCATTAGTTATAAATAACAGCAAAACTTAATGTTGACTTAAATGCCACAAAAGACTTAAGGTCACAGTAAACAAATGAAAAGAAGAAGAAAAACGCAACTAATTGTATTATATTGGATATTTAAACTGAACACTAAAAGCGATTGTGTTTACCTTTCAGATTGAAGGTTGTTTAAATATGTACAAGTATTTCATTGACTTTAACAACTTATTGCTGAGCTGAGCTGTTGAGTTGACAAACTGAACGGTTACTTCACTCACAGTTATGGATATATATGGATAAATAAATTGACTGGTTTATATACACGTATATATACGACGTTGTGGCCTGTGGCAAGCACCGAGCTTAACTGGAGAAAACGGATGAAAATGCGTTGAACTTATTCACATTGCAATGGCAAACATTGGCGCGATAAGTGGATGTCAAGGGGCGTCTCATCTATATATATATATATATATATATATATATGTGGCAACAATTCGCTGAATTGACAGTTATTTGCGGAAGTCCATTTAATACGCAATTGGCAACTGCCAATGCGATTGCCCTGAAGATAGGTCCGGGCGTAACGCCCTTTTCAGCGGTCATTCAATATTCGATTTATAAATCAGGCGACTAAACAAAAAAAAAAAAGAATATATTATTTAAATTATAAATAAATACATCATTTGTGGTTAATTGGCAAACAAAGAACCGGTCAAAATCGAGAAAAGCTTATCAGCTCAACTGGGTCAAAAATATATACACAAATACGTAGAATTCAGTTCTTAAATTAAACTTTCTTCGTTGAAAAAACATTAAACACGAATAATGATAAGAAATTATATTTGTTGTTATTTTTAGAAATTCTTTTCTGAAATATTCCTTCTTAGGTGCATACTTTTTTTTCTGAGTGTTGTGAACATGACACAAACAAAGGCGCTGAGGAAAACACTAACAAAAATCAACATTCAAAGATGAAAGCCACAAACAGCTGCTGCTGCTGCTGCGTTGATTGCCACTGTTTCGGGCTGTCTCCTCGGGATTGATGAATTGATGCGGCCTCCAAAGTAATAAAAACATTGTAAAGTTGAAGTTCAATAACAGCAGCAGCAGCAGCAGCACGGCTGAGCGAGTGAATCATTAGTTTCTCTCTGTCTATCGCGCCACCAGTCGCGACATAATTTTCCAGAAAGTGTCACAAATAGCATTGTTGCAACACACACATGGCGAAGGGGTGCGGATGGGGAGACCGCGGAGGGCATCTCATCTCGCAGGGCTAAAAATATCAACGAGTTTCAGTTTCAACCGCAGTCAAGTGCCTCACAAGGCAAACATGGAACCCTGACGAATAATGATGAACAAGCGTGAAGAGCTTTGAAAAGCTTTGGAATTGCGAATGTGCGATCCCAAGTGCGATATGGGCGATATATGCGACATGTGCGATATACAGTGTCTCTCGATGGGTTTTGAACGGTGTCTAGAAAAAATTTCAATTGCCTGCCATAAACTAATTATTCATTATTTTTCAAAAATTTCAAAAACCCATGGCAGGTAGATATATTAACCACCAAAATGAATATATGACCCTACAAAACTGGGATTTTCCCACCCGTTAGGTCGGGTTATGTAAAAAGTACCGCAATTTATGGTCTTAGGCTTATTGAACAGTTACTTTATGGACACCTGCGTGCCATAAAACCCGGATTTTTTTTACCTAAAATTGAATATTTTCGGTATAAATAGACCAATCCTCAGTAGGCAGTTTAGTTTTTTCCTGCATTTCGGGTGCTACGAGCCAACAAGGACTATGGGCAAACGGACTACCATTGAGCAAAGGAAACTCATCCTGGAACACTTAAAAATCGGATATTCATATTGCCAAATAGATAAAATGGTCAATCTAAACACCTCAACTGTATTCTGTATCATTTGGAGTTTCGTCGACGAAAATTGGACAGAGGACAAGGGCGGAATTGCACCAAACCCGATTTTCACCGAGCAGGACGAGCTAAGGATCATCAAGATTTCAAGGGGAAATCTTAAGCTATCGGCTCAAAAACTGATTCAATAGGTGCAGGATGAAATAAGGAAAAAGTTCAGTGTGGGAACTGTGCTCCAAGTTCTACGCAACCATGACTTGAAGGCCCAAGTACCACGGAAAGAGCAATTTTTATAAGCAAAAAATACAGGGTATAGGATGACGTTCGCTAAAATCCACTTGGGCAAGGATTTGGAGTTCTGGAACACAGTCATATTTGAATATGAGTACAAATTCAACATTTTTTGCCAGGTCGGATGGAATTATATGTGGCGACACTCCAATACTGAGCTGAGTCCCAAAAACTTAAGGGCAATAGTCAAGCATGGCGGAGGAAGTGTCATCGTTTGGGCCTGTATCTCGGCAGCTGGTGGCGGAAATTTTGTGATTATTGAAACAACAATGGATAGGAATGTGTACTTCGTTATGCTAAAGGAAAATTTACTCCAAAGTGCCGAGAAGCTGGAATCCGACGTAGTTTCTGGATCTACCAGGACAACGACCCCAAGCATAAGCCCGGAATAGTACAGTCCTGGCTTATCTGGAACTGCCCCCACGTGATGATTCCACCGGCCCAGTCTCCAGACTTAAATGTTATTGAGAATTTGTGGGCTCTGCTGGAAAATAACATCCGGAAGCACAACATATCCAGCAAACAGGATTCCAAAATGCTCTGCTGGAGGAGTGGAGCAGGATCAGTCCAAAAACTACCCGGAAGCTGATATCTTCCATGAAAAATAGGTTAAGCGAAGTTGTTAAGGCTAAAGGATATCATACTAAGTATTAACATCCTTATTTAAGCTCTTATACGCCAAATATGTAACTTTTTTTAAGACTGTTCAAAAAGCTTTAGACATGAATTGTGGTTATGTATCAGTTTTTGACTAATTTTAATTAATTAATTAATATTTTAATAAGAACTAAAGTTTCTTTTTGAAATGTGGTATAACATTAAACAAATTGGCATTTAAACATTTTGAATTTGTTTCCTTGTTTAAACTTTATAGCACTTTAAATTTTTTGCTAGACACCGTTCAAAACCAGTTGAGAGACACTGTATGTGTCACTTATATATATATACAGTGTCTGGGAGCTTATTTGGGACAGTGTCTAGCTAAAATTTTAATTGCCTGCCATAAACTCATTATTCAATATTTTTTAAAAATTCCAAAGACCCATGGCAGGTACATTCATTAACCACCAAAATGAATATATGACCCTTATAAACTGTGGTTTTTCCACCTGATAGGTAGGGTTATGTAAAAAAGTACCTGTTTTAATGACAGGAGCTTATTTGGGACAGTTACGTTATGGACACCTGGGTGCCATAAAACCCTGATTTTTTACCTAAAGTTGAATATTTTCAGTATAAATAGACCAATCCTTCTAAGTCAGTTTAGTTATAATCTGCATTTCGGGTGCAATAAGTCAACAAGGACTATGGGCAAAAGGACTACCATTGATCAACGGAAAATCATCCTGGAAGACTTAAAAATCCGATACTCATATCGCCAAATAGCTAAAATGATCAATCTAAACACCTCAACTGTATTCTACATCATTTGGAGTTTAGTCGACGAAAATTGGATGGAGGACGAGGGCGGAATGGCACCAAACCCGATTTTCACCGAGCAGGACGAGCCGAGGATCATCAGGAAACCACGGGAAAATCTTAAACTATCGGCTCAAAAACTGACTCAATAGGTGCAGGATGAAATAAGGAAAAAGTTCAGTATGGGAAATGAGCTCCAAGTTCTGCGCAACCATGACTTAAGTGCCTGACAACAACGGAAAAAGAAATTTGTAAAAGCAAAAATATAGGGTCTAGGATGACGTTCGTCAAAATCCTCTTGGGCAAGGATTTGGAATTCTGGAACTCAGTTATATTTGAATTTGAGTACAAATTAAAGATTTTGGGCTCGGACGGACGGAATAATGTGTGGCGACACTCCAATACTGAGCTGAGTCCCAAAAACATAAAGGCAACAGTCAAGCACTGCGGAGGAAGTGTCCTGGTATGGGCATCTATCTCGGCAGCCCGCGACTGAAATTTTGTGATTATTTAAACAATAATGGACAGGAATGTGTACTTCAATATACTAAAGGAAAATTTACTCCAAAGTGCCGAGAAACTGGGAATCCCACGTACTTTCCGGTTCTACCAGGACAACGACCCCAAGCATAAGTCCGGAATAGTACAGTCCTGGCTTAGATCGAACTGCCCCCACATGATAATTCCACCGGCCCAGTCTCCGGATTTAAATATTATTGAAAATTTTTGGGCTCAGTTGGAAAATAACATCCGGAATCACAACATATCCAGCAAACAAGATCTCAAAAATGCTCTGCTGGAGGAGTGGAGCAGGATCAGTCCAGAAACTACCTGGAAGCTGGTATCTTCCATGAATAATAGGTTAAACGAAGTTGTTATGGCTAAATGATATCATACTAAATATTAACATCCTTATTTAAGCTTTTATTCGCCAAATATTTAACTTTTCTTAAGACTGTCCCAAATAAGCTCCTATACGTATTTTGGATATGTTTTCAGTTTTTGACTAATTTTAATTAATTAATTAATATTTTCATAAAAACTAAAGTTTGTTTTTCACATATGATATAACATTAAACAAATCGGCATTTAAACATTTTGAATTTGTTTCCATTTTTAAACTTTATAGCACTTTAATTTTTATACCCTGATCCCATTAAAAATGGGAAAAAAGGGTATAATGGTTTTGTGCAAATGTATGTAACAGGCAGAAGGAAGCATCTCCGACCCCATAAAGTATATATATTCTTGATCAGGATCAATAGCCGAGTCGATCTAGCCCTGTCCGTCTGTCTGTCCGTCTGTCCGTCTGTCCGTCTGTATGAACACGCGGATCTCAGAGACTATAAGAGCTAGAGACTTCAAATTTGGAATATAAGATCTCGTATACCAGGCGCAGATCAAGTTCGCGTTATTTTTTCGATAACTGCCTCAGTTTCTGAATTATCGATACATTTAGATTTCCGATAGCAGTAAATTCCACATATCTCTCACAATTTAATGGATACAGTCACCAATTTTGGTTGGTAGGTTGTTGGCGAGGTCCTTGAAAGATCGGCATGTGCCACGCCCACCTCCGACGCCCCCATCACCCCCGCCCCTAAAATTTTCAAATGGCTATATCTTCCGCAGTTTTTGAGTAGGGAACGTCAAATTTGGTAGGTATATTACTGGTAGTCACCTTTAACAACCGATAACAAATTTGTGGTGCCACGCCCACACCTGCGCCTATAATCGACAATTCCGATTGTAAATCGATAACTCCGTATATCTCCGAACATTTTAAAGATAGAGTAACCAAACTTTAAAGCTAATTTGCTGGTAACCTCCTCCAAAGATTGGCATACCAATTTTTGGACCACGCCCATATCCGCCGCCCCCAGGAACTTCGGCCCTAGAAATTTAAAATGCGCATATCTGCCGTAATTTGCAAGCTAGAGTCGCAAAATTTTGCAGGTATGTTACTGGTAACTCCCCCAAAGATCGAAAAAAAAATTGGATGGCCACGCCCACTCCAACTACCTAAACCGATACACCTGTTGGTGTAAATCGATAAACCCATATATCTCGCGCAATTTGAAAACTTAAGTCACCAAATTTTAAAGGTGTATTGCTAGTAACACCCTTCATAAATGTGGAAAAAAAATTTTGGACCACGCCCACTCCCGCCCACAAAAAACGATAAATGCCTCTATCTCCCGCAATTCAAGAGCTAGAGTTACCAAACTTAGAAGGTATATTACTAATATCGGGCCACGCCCACTCCAGCCCACAAAACCGATAAACCTATAATGCATTTAACGCTGGGTCAGGGTATATGGTAGTCGAGCTCACTCGACTACAGCGTTCTTACTTGTTTTGCTAGGCACTGTCCCAAATAAGCTCCCAGACACTGTATATATGTTTATTCCATGTGTTCACTTGTGTCTAATGTGTGTAATAGTCTTTATGATTGCTATGTAAATCGTAAATCATCAGTTGCAATTACGGATAACTTTGGAATGGCATCTATTTCGTTGCTTATACCCTGTAAACACTAAAGATTTGCGGTGTCATCAACTTAAATACATAGCATTTATAATTAAGATTTAAGTCGCGTGATTTTTTGTGGCTATACCCTGTACACATTTACGACCAACAAGGTATGTTCGACTAAACAAAAACTTCGTAAATAAATGGGGATTATTTGAGCGAACTGCCACAGTTTAGTTGTAGTCGCTCATAGCCTGCAAACCTATTCTGGAAAGGGTATTTTTTTGTGCTCTCTTTTTGCAAATATTGTATAGAATATTACGTTATAAACTTGCAACAAAAAATGGTTAGTTCATGGAGCTGAGACGCTTTGCTTGTTATGAGTTTACAACAGGGCATCTTTTAGTTGTGTATTGCCTACTTGTTGTTACAACAACGACCTCGACTATACTCTAGCGAATCGTAGAAAGTGCGGCTTTGCTTTGTCTATGTGGATGAGCCGTAGAGTGCATCCCACGGACTTTTGACTCTCTCTCTCTCTGCAGAGGCTGGCAGGCTAAATAGCTTATATAACAGCTTGTGGCACGTAACTGGCCTGCATTAAAATGGCAATGGAAAATGGAACAGTACGTGTACAGTACGGCTAGTTGCACACATACACACACACACACACACATATATACAAACAACACACAGCTGCCAGAGATGCAAAACGCTAACAAGTCAATTACATTTCAGGGCCCATTCGGAAGGTAGACAAAAACCGAGCACCGGAAATATTCGCTACACTTCAAAGTGGCAAAGCAAAACAGTTTGATTGATTCATAAACATAAACAGACCAACGTAAACCATCACAGATATGATATGCATATTGTTTTAATTCAGTTTAGGCTGAGATGTTCGCCAGAAATCGCTGATCCACCAGACTCTCCGCTTTCAACGTGCCACATTTTTGGTGCGCTTCGCTTTTTTTTTTAGCAGACACAGCAATTTTCATCTAAACTCATTTTGAATGCAGTGTTGCCAAGTCAAAGTTGGCATTTAGAATAGCGGCAAAAGTTTGGTAAAAGCGAGCAGCGGCAACTTTGGCTTCTTTTAAAGTTTTTGCGTCTTGTTAAATCCCTCGAAAACTAGCTGCCAGCACTGTTTGCATGCAACGTGCTGCGCCTGCTGCGTTGTCGGGAAGGGAGCAAAGCAAAGCAAAGCAAATCCTGCTGCCAATTAGACTACACTAACTGGTCAGAGGGAGTCCCACGCGGCAGTCGGCCCAGTCGGACACATCAATATCAATGTCCGCCATCTGCACAGGGTAAACGAGAGAGGGAGGGGGAATGGGAATAGGAGAATTGTAGGCAATTTTGGCGCAGAGGCGTGCGTTGCCGTTGTCATTGCCGACATCGTTGAAGGCCCTCTGTCAATGTTTGTCGCACAAAATAAATTAAACTTGGCACTGGCTGGAGTATGAGGCTGAGGAACTGGATGAAAAGTGGGCGGATTTGTTGGTGCTACTGGGGCTTGTGGCTTTTGCTTTGGATGGATGCTCTTTAGTAGTGAGTGGCGTGGCGGCCCACTGACTCGACTGTGACTCGATGAATATTTTAATAATGCGCCCGCCGCCTGCAAATTGCTGAAAGAGCCTTGAGCTCCGTTTGATGCCGACATCAGAAATGGCCTGCAAAATGTGGGTGGCTGATGGAGGGAGGCGGATGGGGCAAGCAGAAATGCGAACTTTATATTTGCGTGGGCCACGCAGCACTAGAAAAGCGTAGTTGGCTTATGGCTTTGCGATTTTAAAAACCAAAGTTCGCCCTTGCTTTAGCCCAGATTTATCTATAAACTCTGAAGCTTTGCATATATATTATTTAGAAATGATTAAACGAGAAAGTTCATAAAAATTTGCATTTCTAATTGTGAAAAATATGTTTCTCCAAATTATAAAATATTTCGGAAAAGCGTAAATAATTAGATAATTGTGGAATGGTTGATTAAGTTCAAACGTTTCAGATCTCAACGAATTAAGTACATAAGCTATAAATTTATGTGAGACAATAAAAATGATTTCTTCTTTCTAGGGCATATTTTCTTTAGAGTGTACTCTTAACGCTTCACCACACATTGGCCAAAATGTGATGATGTTGCCACCCACTCGCGGCCTAATTGCGCACACACAAATCTAACAAAGTCAATATGTATGCGTCTGTGTATAAATATATATGTATGTATATGTATCTTTTTTTCGACGCAACGCAATAAATCTGTATGGCGTAGGCGCCACTAGCCGATCCTGTTGCGGGCTGATTGCCAGCTCCATGGGGAGCCAGCTCTTGTAAGCGCATAAAAACACCCACCCATAAATACACACATACACACGTATATATATATGTATGCGCATTCCAGGGATCAATTTTAATTGGAAGTCGGCATCATTTTTCCAGCTGTGGAACGGCGCCTGCCACCCGCCCACTGCATGCATGTGTTTATTATGAGTAGCTGCAATTTGAATTGCCAGATCGCTTGCTAATCTGAGTAAAAATTGCGCATATTTCCGTACTCTGAAATTGTTGCAAATTATTGAACAGTTTTGTGCCATAAGTACATGCATATAATATATATATAATGTATATATGTATATTCCATTATTTATAGAATATATGTGTGTATAAATCTCAATTTCAAGGCAAGCGCGCACAAAAACCAAACAAACGCAATGAGAAAACGAATGAAATGAATAAAACAAACGGCGATTACAACAGCGACACCTTCTTTTTGTGCATTTTGCCCCAATACCAAAGTCGAGAATAGACAACAACAAAAAACTGCGCAATTATTGCCAATCAGATAGAGAGAGAGAGATAGAGAGGGAGAAAGAGCAGCAGGTGACGGTGGGTTAGAAGGGGACAAGAGGAGAACAGTTTAAGGTTTGTTATTTGTTATTGTTAAATTCTACTCGTTATGCGATTCACATTTGCCAAATGTTAATGAAATGTTAGCTTCGCTATTCAACTTAATGACACATTTGTAAATGTATGCATGTACGAGGATGTATGCATGTGTGTGTGTGTAGACAGGTAAGTGAATTATCGGTCAGACTGGATTCTGACAATAAGAGCCTGACAAATGCGGAAAACAAAAGAAAAAGCAAAACGAGCAGCTAGAAGTGTTGTATGTGTGTGTGTGTGTAAAAGTATCTGAGAATTGTGCACATAAATAGACTTACATATATGTATATATATAAATACATATGTATGTATATATATTTTTAAAGAGATGTATATATACATATTATAAATATATATTTGTGATTCTGAGTGCGCTTCGTATTCCCCACATATAAATATGTAAATATCTAGACTAGAGATGAAACAAATATGAGACTACAAATTGTAAGCACGATAGACATAAAATATGATCACCTCTCAGGATCCTTATTTAGTTTCTTAATATTGAAAATTTCTGAACACTCCTCAAAAGTTTCTATTGATTTCACATATTCTAAAGAAAAGACAACGGCGCATTAAAAACAATTTGTTTCTGGAGAGATATTTTGGAATTGATTACTCAGCAAAAAGTGAATTTTGTTTACCATTTAAGCTCAAATTTCAAATTTGTGAAATATAAAATATTAAATTTGATATAAGAATAATATAACATAAGCAAATTTTACACACTTAGCGTGTAAGTACAGGGTATGTTAAGTGCGTGGCACGAAAGAAAACATAATACTAGCCCACCTCTAATAAAGACAAATGTATACAAGTATTTAATTGCCATTCAGCGTCGCTTTTTCGTTTATTGTTATTTTTATAATGTGTTTTTGTTGATTCCTTTGCTGTTTGTTGTTTTGGTTTTTGTGTTTCAGTCGTGGCGAAAGAAAGAAAAGCCAAAAAGGGCCCACACAGCTGACAACGTTTGGTGAAAGTCTGCCCCTTACAGACGCCCCCCCCCCCCCCCCCCTTCTGACCACCCTCTCTGTACAAACGACCCCTTAAGCCACACAGCTGGGACGTGTTTATGTTGTTTCATAATCGAAAAATTTACATATCTACAATTTGACCACAAGACGTGCAGCTGATTATTGTGCTTACATACGTATATTTACATATATATAAATGTATATAGTATGTATGTATATTTATACAAATATTTTTGAATGATTGTTGCACATGTGTATGTGAAGATGTAAATGCACGTTGGCGGTTAAATGTCTACGTAACAGAATCGTGATTCTGCTAACTAACAGAAACAGTGTGCAGAATGCTTTTGAGTTACATTTTTAACTTCCCGTGGGAAATATTATTTAAATACATTTTATGCATAAGATGCTTTTATGCTATTTTATCTTCAAATGTAAACTTACTGTTAGACCTCATAAGTATTTATTAATTATTCATTTTTGTTTAATAGCAATAACCTCCTGTTGCATAAGTATTTATTAATTATTCATTTTTGTTTAATAGCAATAACCTCCTGTTTTGCTTTACCTTTATTTAGTGTTATTTTTTTTTATTGTTTTAATTATTATTTGTTAATCTTAAAAATTGTGATTTTTTTGTTAATAATTCCATTTAAGTAATCATTATATTTCATTACAAAAAGGTGTGCTAGTACGTTGACTTCTGTGCGCCAGTGTATGCTGTTTGTCAGCTGGTCGACTGCAGACTTGTGGTGGGCAAATGCCGTTACTGTTGCTGGCAGAGCAGATGACGCACCTGAGAAAGTAGACCAGTTGCGACAAACGACTGCCAGCGGAGGTCAGTGCAAGAGACAGAGATATATATACAGATACAAGATACGAGTGTTTGACAGACAGTCTGTTGTTGGTTGTCGTTTGTCTGTCATTCTGCACTTATTATTGTGTGTGTTAGTGTGTGTGTGCATATGCTGTTAAAGGGCCTTATCTAATCAACAAGTTTCTTGGCTGCCCACCAGATGGCGCGACTGCTGTTCGATTGAGGTGCAACAATTTGTCTGCAATTGCCATTGCCACAGTAACTGCAACAACAACAAGAACATCAACAACAGCGACAGCAACTGTCCCAAAAATACTTCAGTTTGCGGCGAAAAAAAAGAAGCGGTTTGACAGGTTTTACGCCTTTATAGCCAGGCTGACGGGGCCGGCCGGTATGCAGCAGCTAAGCCGTTCCTGCGTTGCGACGAGAGAGACAGAGTATGGGCGTGGAGAAGGGGAGGTAAGGGGGTTGCTTGGCTGGGCGTTTTTGGGAGGGGCAGGAAACATTGTAGCATTGAACATGCACAACAATTTTGTGTTGGACTTTGACTTGTTTGTTTGACTTCTCTGGATACACGGCAACAAAACAAAATAAATACAAGCATGTATTAAAATTAATGAATAGTAGATATTTCTTGAAAGAATAAAGGAAAAACTATATTGTACTTAGTTTAAAAATACCAGCTAAAATTTTCCAGAGCCGAATAATTGTTGCAGCTTAATTTTTTTATTGTGTTTCAGACAATGTAGTTACAAATATAATGGTATTTTTCTTATTTTATTTTTTTTTTGCTGTGTAGTGCAATTTAAGTGGAGTTCGTCGTTGTGTCTGCTGTTGGTTGTTGGCTGTTGTTGTCATGCCAAAAGGGCCTCGCTGAGGCATTTATGCGGCTTTACATTTGCATAGTCGTAATACTTATTTATTTCGCCCAGCTGCTGGCAGGCAACTGGCAACTGGAGACTGCCGAATGAGTCATGCAACTGTGTGCAGCAATGCAGCAGGGGAGCATTGGCCCAATGCTGCTGCATTCAATAAAATTTACATATGCTGTTTGCTTGCATGCAAAACAAAAAGAAATAGAAATAAAAAAATAGAATGCCAAAGCGACTGCCAGAAAACGTTGGTCACATGCAAAAAAAAACAAACAAACCAAACAGAAAAAAAATAGGTAATTTATGTTATCGTTGATCGATAGGCAATGAGAGCGCCCGCATGTTGACCAATTGAATCAAATGTTAACAAGCTGGCAACGTTCTCACAGCAACAGAATCTAGGGCGCAATCTATGTGTGTGTGTGTGTGTGTGTGTGTTGTTTGTGTGCTTGTGTGAAATGTGCATCACAGCTGTAGCCCTGTTGGCGGAAGCATGCAGATTGAAAGTAATCAAATAAATGTACCGAGGTGGAGAGACAAATAGAGAGTGAGAGAGAGAGAGAGAGGGAGGAAGGGAGAGGGAGGGAAGGGGGCGTGAGAGCGAAAGTGCGTAAATCAAGTGGAAAAACAAACGAGAAACGAAAACAAGCACACACACACACACAGAAAGGTGGCAACTCCACGGGACTGACAAGGAGATGACCTCAATTTACATTTAATCGCGCAAAGTGTTCCATTCAGCGCATAAATCGCAGCCAATTTGGCAATTATTTGCCATTTAGTGCCAAGGACAACTACAACTACAGAAAACAGACGTCTTCTTCTTATTTTTTGAATTGCTTTGCATGCCTGTCCAAAATAGAAACGACAAAATAATTTCGTTTTCGATTTCAAGCCCAAAAGTGACGGCCACCAATTGAAAGTTTGACTGCGATTTGCATTTCCAAATTGGTGTTTCTCAACACATCAAATCAGAGAAATGAAATCGCTTTCGCTTTCGCTGCACGCCCGCATGCTACCCCCTCCCTTCTCCTCACCATCGTTCCCCTGACAGGTCTTAATCGTTGGTGAGGTTTGGGGTCGGTCAATGCTTTCGAACTCAAATTATCGGACACTCAACTGCGCTTAAAGATTGCAGATTGCTTATCGTTGGGTGCAGTCCACATTCGTTTCCATCATTAAGTGCTATTAGCGAGCAGAGGTTCAATTAAAAATCACAATTACAAGAGCAGGTCACTTAAATTTATGCATACACTCTGCAGAGAGTAACGACTGAGTAGTAGCGAGTATAGCAACAAGTGATCAGTAACTAGTGCATAGCAACGTCAAAGTAACGTGTGTAAACTAAGGATATTCACTTGTAAAGCACTAAGACCAGCTAGTAACGAATATATGATCACTCTACTCATTTCAGCGAAAATAATGAAAGGTTTAGCTCGATGAAATAAGTAACGAGTAGAGCATTTCTTAGTCGCATCCGAAGAAGGTACGCTGACGAAGATGAGACTGCTACTCGTCGTTAATCTTAGTTAACAAGACTATACCGGCTACTCATGCTTACAATTGAAAAAGTAACGAGTAGCGATTAGTTTGTTCCCAGGTATTTCAACCTAAATCGAACAACGAACAGCGATTGCTGACTCAAGGAGCTGTTGCAGCAAAGGAGGGTAATTTTTAAAGCAGGTAGTAAAGAGTAGTGAGTAATGAATAGTAGGCAGTTACAGTTACTTACAGTACGCCCGAACAGCGTGTGCAGACAAATGAGCCGATTGTCATGTTGACGTACGTGGGCCCCTTTTGACTGCAATCGAAGCATTGTCGATTTCCAGCACCGCTGTTCACCAGTTCCCGCAGCGCCAGCAGGTATTTGTCATCCTGTTTTTTGCGCACGGCCATATTGTGGTAGTTGTTGCTGTTTCGCTTGTTGTTATTGTTTGCTTTGTTTCCTGCTTCCGGCTGCGTGACTGTGTCTGAGTCGGAGCTGGTCTCACTGTCCCGCCGGCACCCGTTGCAGTCGTCCTCCAGCCACTCCGTGTCCGGCGATTGATGATAGATGTCAGCGGCGTGGGGGGCAGTACTGCTGCTGCTGCTGTAAACGTATGCGAACTGAATTTTGCCTGCTTCTCTACACACACACACACCAACACAAACCGAAAAATATAATAGCTGTTATGCGAGTGTTTGTTTGTTTGTTTTTTTTTTACGCAACGCTTGACCTTTCTTCAGCTGAGCGAAAATGACTTCAAAACAAATGCTGCTGCTGCCGATGCCGATGCTGCCCTTTATGTATGTGTGTGCGTGCGTGTGTGAGTAAGTAATAATTTAGACAGCAGACATATTTTTTTGCTCGATTATTATTGTTTACGTTTTTACACACTGCACTCTTTTCTATTCTTTTCTGCTTTTTTTCGTTTGATTTTTTTTACGTTAATTGAATTTTATTTACTGCTGCTGCGCTCAATTTACCCACAAACACTGAGAATCAATCACACACGCTGCGCCTCTCGTCTTGGTTTCACTTATTTGCTGGCTGTTATTAACAGAATTAAGCACACAACGAAAAATTCTCTTTTAATAACAAACTGTAGCAAGAGACGCCCGTCCGAACAACAACCAAACGTCGCAAACTTGAAAATGGAACTGACTAACAGCGTTGTGTGACCACATTGGCTTAGCCAGCAAATGCTGCGTTGCGTTAGGGTGACCATGCGTGCCAATAAAGTTAAACACGAGTGGGCAGCGCTACGATTTAAATTTTTAACTAAAAGTTGTACAATATTTATTTGTATTCAATAATTGTTTACAAGTACTGCTACTACTCCTCTAGCGGTTTCCGCGCATTGCCTTTGTTTGCAAATTTGCGTTTCTTGAATACAGCGGGCGCACTGCTGCCGCCAGCTGCTTCATCCAAGCCTGTTATTGTTTTTTCCTTGAAGCGTTTTACAGGTGGTTCGGATTCGTAAACAGAGGTGACAACAGGAGCTGGGACACAATAATCAGTGTTGGGTAATTCCCAATCAATAGCAGCTGGTGGAGGTCTGTAAATAAATATTTGGAATTAAATAAATATTAAATTAAGAGATTGACTAGAAATAATCGTAATTTTGCAATAGTTGCATTCAACTACCTAGTTTCCACCACCTTCCATTGGCCAATCTCCTGTGTGGCCGCTTCCTCCTCGGTCTTGAATCCCTGTCTCTTTTCCTCCTTCAGCTTCTTCTCCTTGGCATTCTCCGGTTTGCGATAGATTCGAGCGTGTTTCTCCCGATTGAATCGCGCAACTTCCTCGTCCGCATTGGCCCGAAAGCGCAACGCCTCTTCAGCCTGCGTAAGTTCCTGCTGATCGATGGCCAACTGATTGATGCGCTCGTATTCCACATAAGAGAGGAAACCCTCTTTGGGTGGAGTCCAAACGGATTCGTTTGTCTTTACATTCCAGTAATAAGTGTGTCCCTCATCCGATTTGCCCTCTACCCACAGCGAGGCATCTGGCACCGTTTCCGTTTGCACTTTGACCACATTTACCCGCCGGTTATCCCCTTGCTCATCCTCCTCGTCATCGGAATCGCCTACCAAGCGCATGGGATCAATTTGTCGTTGTCTACCAGGTACACCGGATCTACCGCCACTTGTAGATGCAGCAGTGGCAGCTGTTGTTGCACTGAGAACTGTGTTAATGGAACGGGCTGTCATATCGCCATGATAGCCATGGATATCTTGGGCATAGGATTTCATTGCTGCCGCCTCCATTTTCCGGATTTCGTTGTCCATCTTCTGTTTCTCGCGCTCAGCCTTGTCGCTGTTGCGACTGATCTCTGTGATGCGCTTGGACACATTCAGCTTGTGTTTTTTACCACTCTCATGGAATGCAATGCTCTAAAAATATCAGAGTTAATCAATTCCAATGTTTCTAAATCTTATTTTGTTGACTTACCGCTTTGTTGTCGCTCAGCCAGCATTTGCAGAAGTCGCAGTATTTGCGTTCATTCGATTTCCAGTACTCCGTCCTGTAAAGCCAAATGTTGTAAATAAATCATAATAAATATATGTTATTTACTTACATTTCCGCAAAATTTTGTATATTTGCCTCTGTTTTCTAAATTTGTTTTGGCCAGAACTCAGTGCTGTGAAATGCATTTTAGTACTTAATATTGTTATTGCTCATTTTGGTCATGTTAGCTGAAACCGTGAACATATGTTAAGTTAAAGTTCGCCGTTCAGTGCTGCTAACATATTGCAAACTGTAAAGTTGACAGTGCTGTTATTGTGAAAGGTATGAAAAAAGCCGTCGGAGCAGGCGTTAGTAGAAAATATTTATTGTTTACGAACGCTCGCTGTCCGCTAAGAGACCATACAGCAGGCATGGCACAGGCCCGAGTCGCAACAACAACCATGTCTCTGCAAGACGCAACAACGGCAAAGACAACAAGTGAGGGAATTGGATAATTGGTCGAACTTTTCGTTCCATACGATTTCACCAGGCTTATAAAACAGCTGTTTGATTAGTTAATCAAAAACCTGTTCATCTATTCATCATATTTGCTGCTGTCAAAATTGTTAACTTATACGAAACTTTCTTTTGATGACATTTCTAGATGGTGGATCCAATATCGCAACGCTGGGTGAAGACAGCTGGGAGGAATTTTCCATAGAGGTGCCATGGGGCACAGTGGAAGGTGATTTTTTTTTAATAAATCCGCTAAACTATTTTCCACTCCCAAAAGCTGTGTCATCATAAGTCAGCACTGATTATCGTGCAGACTGATCGCATGTTTTACACTTGTAGCAACAATATACTATGCAATATGAACGAACAACTTGTTAAATTTGCAATGCTAAACGACCAATAGTCAATGCACAAAATTGTGTTATAAATGCTCATGATTTTATATAATATACTTATATAGGTAGTTATGTTAATCGGTTGTCGACCAAAGGTCGACTCAAATATGCCATATTTGACCCGTTTTAGTGCCGTGTGAATAGAGATTTAGACAGAAAGAATAATAGAAGAAAGAAACAGAGGCAGAATGGACTACTATTGGACTAGACAAACAACAAAAAACGTGATTCGAGCCCGGGACTGA
Organism: Drosophila kambysellisi; assembly: GCA_035042185.1. Classification (NCBI taxonomy): domain Eukaryota; kingdom Metazoa; phylum Arthropoda; class Insecta; order Diptera; family Drosophilidae; genus Drosophila; species Drosophila kambysellisi. Next base: position 617,306 of record JAWNLS010000945.1, on the reverse strand, counting down.
TTGATGTAAGCGATGCAAAGACTCAACGCTTACGACCATCAAGCCGGCATAATATATATATATATACATATTATCTCTCTATGTGCATAATTAATAATCGCTTCGTATTCCAGGTAAATGGTGGGGATCACGGAATCGACAGCCAATTCTGGCATTGCATGGCTGGCAGGATAATTGCGGCACCTTTGACCGGCTATGTCCGCTGCTGCCCGCTGACTGTTCCGTGCTGGCCATCGATCTGCCCGGTCATGGACACTCCTCGCACTATCCGCAGGGCATGCAGTATTTCATATTTTGGGATGGGATAGCTTTGATTCGGCGCATTGTGCGCAAATACAATTGGAAGGATGTGACCCTCTTGGGTCACTCGCTGGGCGGTGCGTTGACCTTCATGTATGCTGCCAGTTTTCCGGATGAGGTGTACAAGTTGATCAACATCGATATTGCCGGACCCACTGTGCGAGGCGTTAAGCGGATGGTGGAAAGCACAGGCAAGGCGCTGGACAAATTCCTTGACTATGAACTGCTGCCGGCGAGCAAACAACGCTGCTACGCGTACGAAGAAATGATCAAGTTGGTGCTGGACGCCTACGGTGGCTCCGTGGATGAGGACTCTGTGAAGATTCTAATGAAGCGCGGCATTAAACCGAATCAATCGGGATTCCTTTTTGCACGCGATCTGCGTCTTAAAGTGAGCCAGATGGGTCTATTTACGGCGGAGCAGACGCTCGCGTATGCCCGGCAAATACGCTGCAAGGTGCTCAACATTCGGGGCATACCCGGCATGGAATTCGAATCGGTTAATTTCTATGCAGAGGTCATCGACACGCTTAAGGAGTGCGCTGAGCATGTCGTCTATGTGGAAGTGCCTGGCACACATCATCTGCACCTAGTCACACCGGAGCGCGTGGCGCCCCATGTTATCCAATTTCTTGTAAATAAGTAGTTATAATAATACAGAACCCGTTTCCAATTCAGTCAACATTTGTCTTACGTTACGTATTTCCATTTACGTTACGTTATATCGGGGTGGTAACGGTTCGTTACTAAGTAGGAGGCTTGATACTGTAGTAAATATATAGTATATTTTTACGCATTCACCAGTATTACAAAATTCATCGTTTTTCTTGGGAACGTGTTTTTTATAGCACTGGTAGCGCATTTTACCGTTGCCTAGCAGCAGTTTATTTTGGCGTCATTTGTCAGTCAATGCGGAAAAAAATGGATTTAATACAGGAGATAAATGAAAAATATCAAGCACTTGAGGCGGAAATTGATAAAAAGCTGGAAAAGGTGTAAGTCAAGTGTATTTACTTTTGTAAACATCTCAAGTGATGAAGTGTGATTTTTCAAGTTTGCAGCGATGACGCAGATAATGGTGCTGTGCTTACAAAGCAAAAATAAGTGTAGCATACGCTGCGGCATGAAAAATAATACGTATGGGCGGCTTTAATTTTTTTATTGAGGTATATGTATCTATTTTGTTATTCTTATAAGTATTTATTATTACCTTGAGTACAATAGAATATGGGCAAAAAATTGGTTAAGCGCGCTTTTTGCAGTTGCACTTTACTGTCGGCAGATGTCGCTTGCTTGTTTGAAAACACAAGAAATTTATCTACTTTGTTATTTGTAATAATTATGTCAGGAATAAATATAACTTGTAAATATATTTACATAATTTTTTTATTTTATTTTTATATTCATATTTTTCTTTGTTTCTAACAATAATTAAAAATGCTTATTATGCTTTAAGGCATGCTGAAGAGTTAAAATTAGAGCGGCAAAATGAGAAACTGTCTGAAAAATCAACAGCTGCTCCATCGCCAAAAGTATTATCCTACGAGGAGGCGCTTCAAAGAAATGCAAACACCTTGAAAGTAAGTTAGTACAGTAGAAGTAATTAATTAAATGGAACTAACTAATTTCAATACTTAACAGTCTCTGGAAATAGCCAAGGCTCGCTTACGATCACGTTCCACCTACTCCCCCGTAGAGAAGTTGTTGCAGCGAGCTCTGGAGAACTACAAAAAAGAATTGGAAAGTTTGAATAAACAACAAGCAAACAACAGCAAACAGGACCTCAACACACAGACGAATGCATCAGCTCAGGATGATGATGATGATGAGAAGGAGCAGAAGGAGGCAGAAAACCTTTACGAGCTAATCATGCAAAATGTTTTGGAGGCCAGCGAAAGTCGTCGCAATTGAGAATTGCTGTTGCTGCCTCCTATTTTTTAATGGAATTTTATATATACATATATATAAATATAGATACTAAGTACTTTTGTCTCGCATCGCAACTGCCACTGAAAAAAAGTTGAATTTCTCAAGCTGAACAAATACAGACACATGACCAAACGAGACTTTGTATGCCTTTTCCCCCGTGCAAACAAGAGAACCCAAAACGAATAAACACGATCAATAAGAAAAGCAACAACAACAACAACAACAATAAATAAGAACACTTCACAGAAGATCTAACCAAAAAGCTGGCAATCCTGTCAACTCATATATCAACCATATCATCCAATTGAACTAAGTGTTTGAACATGTTCGTCGGTATCTCAAAGCAAGGAGTTCCGACATGACGACAAGGCCAACAAATGTGAGAGAAAAACAAATAAACCATTACCAATAATTGTACTTGTCCTAATTAGTTTAGCAATTAAATATGTGGATGGGGGATATTTCATTCGATCTATGCTACAAAACTAAAATTTCTTCAATTTCAGTCGAGAGAGAGAGAAAACAATCAAAGTTTAGTACTAAATCAATTAATGACACCAAACGGCTCGTGCAAACACCAAAGAAAACTTATGAGTTTTTCACGACACACACACACTCAACACACACACACACATATTGACAATGTATGATATATATGCTGATAACGTTGGTTGGTTGGTTGGTTTCTGCCGCAGACTATCGCAAACGTGTCGTGGAAGAGTGCCTTGACGCAAAGACATTGTATGTGTGTCGAGCAAATAGCAAACAACAGTTTGAGTTGAAGTTGTCATTTCTGTTATGGAGCACATCACACACACACACACACACACACAGAGAAAAACGACCTGTATATAGACAGACTACCTGCTGCAGATAAGAACAAACAGCTCTCGCAACTATTGAGACAAATTGTAGTGCATACAACAATTGAAACTTGTCCGCTTAACGACATTTTCATTTCAAATATTCTTTTTGTTTGCCTGGAAACATTATTGCTACAAAACAGCAAGAGCATCAATTTAATAGCCAATACCAAGCCAACACACACACATGCACATCAACTACACTCAGAAAATAAAATAGAGCATTTTCCAACTATGTCCAAATTCAACTTTGCCAAAATTGAAAACAAATTTCTCTTTCTAAAAACCCTTTTTTATGTGAACCCCAAAATAAATGTAAGATTTTAAAAAAAGTTTAAAACGAGGATTTTTCTCATTATAAAAAATGAACGGCTTAAAAAAACACGATTTTCTTTTTCTAAAACTATTTGTTTCTTTCTGGAAGTCAAATTTATTGTTCTCATTTTCATTATTCGGAAACGCTAAAATTTTTTTTTAAAATCTATCGTTTACGAATAAGAATAAGAGAAAAAAATGAAAACGAAACGTTTTGCAAATTTCAAGGAATTTTAAAACAGTTTCATTTTTTCTTCGAGTGTACTGAAAGTATATTACCCACTTGTGCTCCACATTTATGCGTTCAATATTTCATATTTATTTGTTTTCAGTTTTGACTTATATATATCTATATATATGTTCATGTATGGATGTATATGTAGCTCCTCCTTCCACCTGTACAGGTGTGTGTGTGTTTGTGTTTGTGTTTTCTTCTCTTGCAATTCATATCAGTTAGAGGAGCTCGCTCGTTTCTCAACCGATCGACGACTTCGTGGCGCTGACGTTTTCAATTTCATCGACAAATCCAACGTTTCAGTTACGTACCGATACGCGACAAGTGCATAGTGAAACGCTCCGTGGAGCGATCGTTATTCCAGATCGTTTCTAACATATCGATCATATCTTTAACTTTAACTTTCTGTGCGATCTTTGTGTTTTTTGTGTGGGCGGGCAGCGAATTACTTGGGCCAAGTGGATGTAAACTGTGAAAGCGCATCTTGCATATGACAAAAAGTTTGTTCGTTTGGCTTAAGTTATTTTCATGCCCGATTTAACGCCACGTGGGTGAAGCAGCCATTTGGCGCAACTAACACGATTAGCCCCAAAAAGCTGCAATATATAACCATTTGTAGCTGCGGCTTTTTGCCAACGTCATCAACTCAAATCGATTCGTTTTGAGGATCGCCTGAGCAGCAATCTTTGCACCTGGCCCCAGACCCAGATATATACATATATATGTACAAAGTCGTTCAATATGAGATATGAGATAAGAGACTCTCCCCATTCTCAACTTCGTTACCTGTAATCAATCATAAATTGCACAAACAAAAAAAGAAAAAAAAAACGAAAAAAAAATAAGAAATACAGCTAGTCTTAGATTGATAATGACACTGATACGCGATATGCAGGCAACTGCTCCTAATCTGAAAAGTTAAACTGATTGCCTGGCTACCGTATATAACTAACCAGAGACACATACACATATATGTCTATATATACGCATATATGTATTAACAATCTTAGGAATGTCGGCTTCTGATTTACCGATTTTTTTACAGCACGCACTTTTATAGACCGCATTTAGCTATTATCGTTATTGGTCTGTAAAATTTAAGACCCCTCAACAAGCAACCTTCCCTTTTTATCAGACGAGTGTAAAATTAGATTTTTTTTTTTAACTTTTGTAGACGTGTCTTGGCTGACTTTAAACTGATTCGACATACTTGAGAGTGTGGGTAATTTGGGAAGTACGGCGGTCATGATTTGCGATAAGGCCCAGTTTGGGGTTCCAGGGTAGCCATATAAGTAATACTCTCTGACCGAGCGACGTGGCTACAGATATGCACATATACATATATATGTGTATATATCTTTTGGAGTGGGGCACGTCTTTGAGACTGAAACTGAAATTGAAACTGATAATTGTGCTACGTATACAAAACCTTGCTGGAAGTTATCAGCGTCGAGTGACAACCGGAAATTAAAGTTGAAAGCGACACGATTACTTCATTAGTTATGTTTATTTCCACATTGTTGTATGCGGCCCTTTGAGGTTAGGACTCGTATTTTTTGGGTTGATAAAATGTCGACAAGGTCGCAGGAGCCATCGGTGGGGTTCAATGTACTGAACCAATTCGCTGAAAGCTTTATGGCTTCCATTTGTTTATTATTAGATACAAATAGTCATTATTAACCAATTAGCTTTCGATTATTGATAGTTGGCAGAGACGGGTACCCCCTCCCCCGCATAGAGTGGTAATGCAAGAAGGGTAGCAGTCAGAGGCTGGTGCCCCCCACTACGAGTTGAAGTCCCTTGAAGTGCTGTAAAGTATACCAAGGAGTAGTTGTTGAAACGCAATTACAAGCTGTAATAATAAATCAAGAATGCTCGAGGTGAGTGTGACTGACTAGATGATACCCTGTATTTTTTTTTAAATTTAAGTAAACTTTGAAATACAAGACGATATTCGTTAACATTTAGATGAGTTTCAGGTTTAATTTCGTTTAAGGACTTTCTTTATTAACTGAATCTGCTTAGCGTATATCAGATTCTCTATAGACAAACGTGGCACTATCGACCGTGCTCCTTAACCCTTTAAGAATCATGTGCACTTTATAGATTTTAAGATGAGCATTTCTATTTATTACAAAACATACATTTCCACAACTTTATTATGCCCACTAAAACCATTTTCATGGGGTATAAAAACGTGGAGCGAAACGTTGATCAGGTGCAAGCGACAGACGAGGACGTGGAGTTCGCACAACACTCATACATACACACATGCTTATTTGTTGTACCAACCAAATCTGGGAGCTGAAGCTTGCTACACGATGTCATTTGGTAGACATTGGTGGGTGCAGTCAGCATTGTGCTCCACGAGGCTCGACGAGTGTGCCAAGAAACGTCAAAAGAAATGAATTCGCTGTCCAAAAAGCGTAAGAAGGCCTGAATGTCTGATGACGATTATGATTATGATGATTATGATGATGATGATGATGACGAGTGGCCCCGAGCCTTAGGCTTAGGGGTCGTACCGTGGGGTGTGCTTGCAAATGCAAAAACTTTAGACAGGGAATCAATTGTTGCCTTGTTTTATTTCTCTCCTTTTTGTTGAGAGACACGCAACAACAATAGCCAAATAGCAAATAAGCTGGTAACTAGCTGCAAATGGGCTGTGTGACTAGGGGCGGGTGTGTGGCCAACAACCGTGAAAAGAACTTCAGGATGACAGTTATGGGTTACAAAGGCAAGGATTGAATCAAATAAATAAAAGCACAAGGTTCGTTGCAGTCAAGGTGGGTGGGGCGCTGTGTGTGTGCGGGTGTGTGGATGTATGTTCTGTTGCTGGGGGTCCTTCGATATCCATAACCTTACCATGTCCATGTCCATGTCAAGTTTGCATGCGGCTGCAGGTAATTCTTCATTTGCTTTACATAATCATCATACTAAAAATGAATGGCAAATCTATTAGCATATAAACATCGCATAAAAACCGTAAATGTCGACAGCACCAAATTCGTAAATTCAGTTGCATTTAGGCAGTCGTATCGCGATGAACATCTGGAAGGCAAAAGTGCTCACAGAGGTCCCCTTCGGACATGTGCTCATTGTTGGTGGCAAAGTCAAGCCGCATCCCAATAAGTAGGCAATGCAAAATGGACATTTACAAAAGAAGCACTCGCAATCTCAATTTAATAATTGTCCGCATTCCACAGAATCTCATTGGATTTAACGGATAATGTTAATGCTGAAAATGAGAGCGAAACGGTTTTTCTCAAGATCGAGGCAAACTTTAGGGAGGGTCAGATCATACGCAGCATGTTCCAGCCGGGGGAGGGATGGAAACAGGAGGAGATCTCTAAGAATTGGAAAAGTGATGGCCCCAAGAATCCTCTAGTGCCTGGTCAATGTTTCACCTTTCGGGTGGCTGTTCTGCAGCGCTGCTTCGAGATCTATGTGAACGATCAGCTTTATGGCTCCTTTGAGTTTATCAAGTTTCCCAAGCAAATCAATTATGTACGCGCCTACGGGGACTTTGAGAAGATCACCCAGTTCCATCATCGCATGCTCTTCCCATTGGTCTTTCCACGCAGCCTCATGTGCTGCGATCGCGTCGCCTTCCAGAGCGATGTGCCCAGGCGTTACGAGTCTGGCACCGTTGTCGCCATGGAATGCATTGCCAAAGGACCGCCAACAACGGAGTTCTCCATTTGTTTCCAGTGCAACGATACGGGTCGAATGATTCTCAAGTTTAATGTGAACTTTGACAAGACGACGGTGTCGCGTTGTTATCAACGAGAGGACAACAGGTACGCCTAATAATAATTACATATATAGATACATCCTGTGATCGCTCGGAATTTACACTCCCACAAAATTAACAGTTTTCTTTTTTTGGTAGGGAGAAAATTTGGCCCAAATTTGTATTCCCTTTCATAGAATACAATTTTAGCAGTCTTCATATAGAGATTAAACCATAATCAAAATTTGGTTACTTTCTAAAATCGGTTCAGTTTTGACAAAGTTATGACAACGGAAATTTCGAACAGAAATCTGTCTTTAAAATTGGAACTGAGTAAAAGTTATCATTTTTTTTAAATCGTTTCAGTTTTAATTATTATTAACTAAAAAGAAAAGTAGAATTTATAATTTAAAAAAAGGAATAATGACTTTTTAGAAACTATCAGTAATCGAACCGTTAAATCATATTCCGAGCGATTACTGAGCTTTCCTTGCAGATTGTTTATCTAATTTCCTTATTTTTCTCTCGCTTAGTTTTGCCAGCGACGATGAGGAAACCGAGGGCGAATTTCCGTTTGTGCGTGGAAAACTCTTTAAAATTGCGTTCGGCATCAGCGATCGCTCCTTTCTCATTGCAGTCAATGGGCAATACTTTACCTACTATAACTTTCCGATACGCCCCTTTTCGATATCGACACTCAAGTGCTTTACCAACGAGGTGGGCGACTTTTCTGTAAGAAGTCTGGAGTATCATTCCGATTCGCCGTTACTTTCGCGAGTCGAGAAACTGTCCATTATATAGATTTGATTTTGATTTAGAATGGATGGATATATGTAAAGCATCGCTAGTTGCAAACGTTGAATTTATTCTTGTACACCAGTTAACTAACTACTTGTAGTCTATCAAGTTTATCAAATAAATTTATCAACTCCAAAAAAAAGGTGAGTCTTTGAAACAGGAACCGTTTTCTTGCAGTCGACTACAAAGAAGGGAACAGGACCTGTTTTGTTGCAGTCGACTACAAGATAGGGATGCAGGGAAATTGGAGCTGATGATTATGGAATAATTTTACTCGACACATATAACATTTCATAGACTTGAATTCCAAGAATTATTCTGGTATCTTCTTAACATTATTAATTAATAATTATTAACAGTATTTTTTTTATTTTAAGTAGGTTCCTTTAGTTATTGCAAGGACCAGGCTTTATTTCAAACAATTTATTGCTTACGCCGCCAGTCCACTCTCATTATAAACAATATATATACCAAATCGGGTTGGTATTTCTCCCACTCCCCACCGTGATGCTGAGTGTGTGTGTGTGTGTATGTGTTTGGCTAATCTTCGATGAAGTACAACTTACAGTTAGTCTTATGGTTAGTTTCGAGTTTCCATTTTCTTTTAAAAAAACACACATTTACAAATGGAAATAGAACAACTATAAACTATGAATTTATGTAGGGTTCACAACAAACATCCCAACGACTGCGATTCCTTTTTGGCGCAGCAAGGATTATGTTGTCAGCTTGTTGTTTAAATGTTGGTATGCTTTAAAAGTAACGGAACTCGCCCTTCTTGCCCAAATGCTTGCTACGCATCATGTCCGTGGCATCCGGGGAGCGTTGATCCATGCCAGCATTGTCCTGCAACAAGAATTACAGCATATTATGAGTATGGAAAACGGAGTTTGTTGCAACTAAAGTACTCACCATATTGCCGCCCGTCAAGTGACGGGATTTACTTGCCCCAGCCTGCTGCTGCTGTTGCTGCTGCTGGCCATAGAACTGACCGTTGCCCTCGCCATCGCCGTAATTGAAGGGTGTGACAATCGTGTGTGGCACATGGGCCACCTGGCCACGCATATTACGCGCCTTCCACCACTTGCGCGTGTCATCAAGGATCTGTGTATGGAAACGGATTAGTTATTATATAGTTTTGTCGGAGTAAAGGATATAGTTATAACCTAACTAAGTAAGGATATTAATAAGAATAGTAATTATTTTAAGTTTTGAAGTATTGTTGTTTTTTTAGTTTAATTATTTTAATCTGTATTCCTCATCTATCCGTATTTTATTTTATACGATACCTCATTTTATGATTGTTTAAACCAATCCACGATCCAAATTATCTTAGTAGTAATTAGGATTAAGCTACAAGGACTTACCTCCAGGTATTCACCGCGCATAACGCTCAGCTCCTTGTCATTGTTTGCGGTGCGGGGATAGGTGACCAGAACAACTTTAGCGCCCGACGACTGCAGATCCTCCAGCCACGCCTCCAGCAGCTGATCCTCGGTGGCATTGGCGGCACCGCCACGCGCTGCACCCGCAGACAGTTCGGAGACGCCGCCTGGGCCCGCTGCACCATAGTTGCCCGTGCCGCTGCTCACGTTGCGGGATTCGCGTGTGTGCAGATTCTGCAGACCCGCTGTAATTGCGCTCAGGGTGGGACCACCGGGACCACCAGATCCATGGGCACCGGTGGACGTTACGCCACCACCACCGCTGCCGCGCTCAATGGAATCAAAAGAGAGTTCGCTGCGCGCATTGAAATCGGAGGCACTGATGGCACCGGTGCGATCACGATCACGATCTCGATCCCGATCGTTGCCATGATGTATAGTGTACTTCTCGCTGAGGGAGATGCCAATGCCATTCGTGTCATAATCATCATACCCGCCACCTGCGGCAGCACCGCCACCACCACCACCACCTCGTCCGCTTATGCCCAAACCGGCACCGGGACCCGCCTGCAAATCGAGCCGACGCTTGCTGACATGTGTTGGCGATGTGGTTTCCAGTTCGTCAATGACTAAATAATCGGGTGACCAGCCATCAAGGAAGACAGGGTGATACGAGCCAACATCCTCCTTCCACTGATCGCGCGGAATGACCCAGGCATCGCCCAATGAACGCCACAGTTCGGTCTCCTTGCTGGTGACGCAGTTGATCAACAAATTGATGGCCTCGCGTGTCAGCAGCGGATTGATGACGCGCGCCGGCAACTGCGACTCATAGTAGGTATCGCTGGAGGCTTCGACAATCAGTGCCAGGGGCGTGAAGAGAAAATGCACCAATTCCGGCGCATTGGGATCATGGATATGCGCCTTCAACTTGGCCAGCAAATTGAACGATAGCTTAAACTTGGCGAATATATCAACGAACTCCTTCTCATGCGGCGGCCGGGTGCGCAGGGTAAGCAATCCCTCGCCAGGATCACGTTTCTTCGATTTGCGATTGCGACGTCGTCGTTCCAGTTCTCGGGAAGCGGCTGCCGCATGCTGCAGCCGCGCAATAAACTTCTCAATGTCATCGAAACAATGATTCAGCACCGCCACATCCCGTTCGTATTTCTCGCTGGACGTAGAGCTCGTCTCGTCGCGATCATTGACACCGCCATGCTCCGAATCCGTTTCCCCATTGTGTATGAGGTCCACTTCGGTCACAGTATTGCCAGCCGATCCCCGCATGCCATATTGATCAACACTGCTGCGCTGATGCATGTGATGTTGATGCTGAATCTCTCGATCTCTTTCACGCTCCCTTTCCCGCTCCCTCTCTCTCTCTCGATCTCTGCCGCGTTGTTCCCGCTGATGATGATGCTGCTGCTGCTGCTGTTCGGCACGACTGTGCGACGACGACGACGATGTCTTGCTCATCATCATGGCCATGCCGGAACTGGAGCTGGCGCCGCCGGCATGCTGCGTGGGTGTCGCTCCCCGCTGCTGGGTGATCATCTTGCCACTACGCAACTGCTTCAGATCCTCCACCAAATGCACAGCGCTAACACTTTGTGACTGTTGGCAGACAAAAAAGAATGGGATTAGGGAATGATCATTTTAGTCTTTAGGGCAGCTAACCAACTCACCTGAAATATGTGCATTTCGGAGCGTGATCCGCCGCCGCCCGAAACGATAAAGACAAGTATGTTGTTGTACAGCTCCATGGCATCGTTGGATGTGAACGCGGTGGGTTCCTGCACCAGCGATGCGGGAAAACGCTCAATAATGTTCTGTAAAATTAAATTCACTTAAAAATTTGCCAAAATCTTTCATTTAATGGTTATTTTTTAAATACCTAATTTAAACCAAGACCAGACCAAAACAAATTTTATATGAATTATAAAATTGATAATTTTAAAGAATATTGTACAAACCCCCGTCTCGTAATCCATGATGAGCACCCACTGGTAGTCCAGGCAGAGCTGCATCTTCTGCGACCAAATGCCTGTGGTCTTCTCCAGCTGCAGCAGTCGTCGCATGCCATCCGCAGGATAAACAATGCCCGACTCCTTGTTCACTGTGAATGTGGCCAGATGCTCCAACAGGTAGGTGGGCTTGTCATGCAAATCGCCATCGAGTCGCTCCCGTTCCTCGCCCCCACTTCGATCGTCACCGGAGTAATCTCCGCCACCGCCATGGGCACCGCCACTGCTGTTACCAGCACTTCCGCCACCATTCGAATGATGGTTGACCATCCTTCCTGACTGCTAATTGTGACTGTTAACTGTTAAGTGTCTTCTGCCTCACAGCTAAAAGTGAAAACAATGGCATCTTACTTAGTACAGTCTTGGCTCAAAATATAGTTCAGCTGTGTTGAAAAGTTGATTGTGATAACAAAATTTGCAGTGGTATATTTTATATTTATGCATTTATATGTATGTATATAATTTTGATAAGACCAATTACTAAGCAAAAACATAAGAAAACAAAAGCATGCAAAATAAGTATTAACATTGGAATTCGCAAGCGATGACTGTAATCACAGTATTCACTGTATTCGCAGCCTTGCACACATTTTGGCTGGCTGTTTATTGCGCAGTCGTTGTTGGCTCTGACTCAGGCCGCATTCCACGCTCAGCTCAGCTTAAGCCACAATTATTCTCAAACTTTAACATTTTGTTCGCAGTCGCGCAGCTTTGGAATTTAAAAATCGCGCGCCCAGCCCCCGCACCACACCCACCCTCTAGCGAGCACAGCACTCCTCAGCTGTCGGCTCGTTACGTGTATGTGTGTAGAATCTACCTGTTTGTTGAATATGTGGCCTGGCGTGGCAACCTCACAATTCTCTCTTTCAGCATATTTGCAAATGTGCTGAGAGCAAACAGTGCGAGAGCGAGAAAGAGAAGCCGCTCCCTCGACTTAAGTGACTTGGCCTAAGTAGTTAGGCGTGTGCCGACGGCGACTGCGCCGGATGCCCAGTAACAAGCGATCACATATGTACACATATACACACACACTCATACACATATGCACTTGTGTATGTTTGTGTGTATGCGAATGGGAATTTATAATTTGAGTGTTAGAGACAACTAAATATGTCTGTGTGTCTGTCTGTCTGACATCTGTTAAATTTAACATGTTTTCATTTTCGCATACCGAATTGCATCATCGGCAAGTTATTTTGACTGATTTACAGCGCTTGCGAGTTTCTTATTGTTATTATTATGATGATAAAAAATTATCACGAACTAAGTAAACTAAAACTAGCTGAAAGTGTCCAACGCAAGACGCATACATAAATTATATATACTTATGTACATGTATTTTTTGGTTCCAGCTGAAGCGTTGAGCGTCGTAAAAAAATAGTAACGGTCGACCGTCGGCCGGCTAGCGAAGCATTCATTTATTTACAGATAATTAATTAAGCCGTGATAAGCAGGCATGAGAGAGATAGTTGATAATAGTCAAAGTCATTCGTTTTAGTCATTGGAATTAAACAAAAAAATTGTAAAAATAGCTTGCAAAAATAAATAACACAGCTTGAGCTGCACACAACAATTGTACAAATTTAGATAAGCGTTGCCTGACTGTGTTTTTTTGTTTTTGTTTATCTAAAAACATTCCAAAGGCGAAGGCAAATGGCAAAACAACAAACGTTTTTATTATTTCTGTGTGTTGTTGTTGTTGTTTTTTTTTTTTTTTGTTATTGTTGCCCCTGTGAAAAACCAGCTTGTGAACAACAAGTGAGGCTCGGTTACAACAAATGGGGAGACATCGACATCGACACCGACACCCCAAGCAACACAGAGTATGGTTATCCCATTCGCACACATGCGCATGCGTGGCTACGGCACTGCCAGGTGCGCCGAGGAGAGTCTGTCTATGTGTGTGCTTGTGCGTGTCTCTTTGTGTGTGTGCGTGTATTTGTGCGCTTTAAAAAAGGTAAGTCGGATTTGTCCCCGCTGCGTCTGCTGCAACTTTACTTTTTTGACGACCGCATTTTTTAGCTTTCTTTTCCACCTGTTTTTCTCTTGCTCTGTTGATATTTTTATGATTTTTTTTCTTCTTTCACACAGACGGCTGCTCACTGTTAGCTAAATGCACACACACACATGCATTCATAAGTAAAGGTGTGCAGTACATAGACATAGGCAATAATAGCAAAAGGTATGCACAACAACACACTGGGAGCGGCTGCAGGTTTTCTCATATTGATTTTCAATGCTCTTTTGTTCAATTCATTCACTAAATTCATCGCGACATATGCAATCATTTATTCTAATTGACCGCAATTCTGAATATATTTATTATATCTCGCACACAAACATATGTTACCTGTATACACACACAAGCATTTATTGACTTTTATCAATAGCTCCTCATCCTTCTCGCACTGTCACGTTACGCATTCTTTTCTAATTAGCACGAATTGGAATTTTTTGTTGGCACGCTATTTTTTTTACTCTTTTACCGGAATTCAAAATATTCGGTTGTATTCAGTAGACGGAGGGGATGAGGAGCATGACGGTGTCAGAGTTCGGCGTACTTCACAAATATTTACAGCTGCTTCATTAATATTTTCATTTCGAAATAAATGCTAACTGTAACTGGGCTTGCGCTTTTGTCTAATTTCTTTCTTTCACACTTGACATCCACATCTATCTTCACACACACTTCGCTCACTCCCAATCTCAGCTTGAAGAGAGCTCGTCACAATCGTTTTTTTACCTGCCGTTTACTTGTTGTTTGTGCTTTTGTATTCTCGTCCGCCTTCCTTCTATTTTGGCTTTCCACTTTCGTTCGTTCTACACAATTTTACAACACTTTTCTTTAATCTAAGCCCTATTTTGGCTTATATATGCACTGTTCTAATTATTCAGTCTTGTTGCAAATAATATTATGGAAAATAAATTAAATAAATTTGCCGTACTGTCGCCGTAATTGTAATTGTATTTTTTTCTTGTTTTTTTTTCAAGCACACTCGAGCATTGTCCGCTGTGGCCGCTTTTAGTACGTCAGGCCAGACCGAAATCAAGGTACTAACTTGGCTAACTCAACACGGCTAGCGCTAGCTCCGTTAGCCAAGAGCTAAGCCTCAAAAGTACCTCAGTCGTCATGCCACAGAAAGAGAGAGGGCGAGAGCAAAAGCGCAAGCGTTGCCACCTAGTCTGTTTTGAAATAGTATCAAAATAAAATTGATTCGTTTTTTTTACCGGATATTATTTATTTTGGATGGAAATTAAAAAATTGCCTGAACTTAACAACTAACTTAAGGCGCTTGCTACTATTTTTGTTTGTTTTTCTTGAGCAGCTTCGCTTTGAGTGCTTTGACATCCACTTTGTTATCCTCCGAGGGACGCTTGCGACTCTGTTCTGGGGAATCTTCTGTAGGCGGCACAAAGTCCTTGTTGCGACGTTCGTCCTGTTTCTTGGCCGCCTCCGCTTGTTTGGCGACGCGCTCTTGCTGCCTCTTGGCCTGTTTTTGTTCTTTGTTGAGGAAATATTCGCCCGTCGCCAGCTGCTTGTCAATCTTACTCTCCGGCTGGGCCGGCGGAAATGGTGTATATTCCCCTTTGGGCTTCCTGGACTTTGGCTTCTTGCGCTTGCTGATGTTCTTGTTCTTGAATTTGGGTAGAAATCGTGACCAGTCCTCGTTGGCCAGCTGGGGATCTTTCATCAGTTCACGCTTGATCATCAGCGCTTTTATGTTGTAAATGGGATGCACATTATTCATCGTCTCCAGGACAATATCGCGTACCTGTTGCAGACCCTTGTAAGGCCCCAGCGCGGCGACAGTGTTGCCCTGCACAAGAACATAGCAATCGGTTAGTAGCTCGATGGATTTCAGCGTTGCCCCATTAGGACCGATTAAACGCTGACGGCGCTTCACAAACTTCTCCTTCTTGTGGACGAGATTGCCGATCTTGATGATGTCGCATCCAGTTTCGTCTTCGAGCACACGTTTCGCCTGCTCGAACGGTACACTGCGCGCCATCAGTTTGATCATGTCACGCGATTTGATTATAATATATGGATCCCATGTCTTGCGGGTCGTCTTCACCACCATGCTGCCCTCAATCAGATCCAGTTCGGCCCTCAAATTATGCTCGGCCACAGTTTGCTGCACGAGGGGCCAAACTTCCTTCAGGTATTTCTCGCGATATTTGGGAAAGAGCGTGGCAAACGAGCTCTCCTCCACCATGCCATGTGGATTGTCCTCGGCCTTGAACGTGGGAATTTTCAGTGACCAGGCGTTGTCCACTGGCTCCGTACTTCGTTTTATTGTTCCTTCAGTTTCACTATCACTCATTTCTGCTGCGATTTAAAAATTTTCAATTATAATTTTAAAATCTCGCCTGTGCACGTTTGTTTTGATGAGCTGCTGGTGATGAGTGACCGTTTTTAAAACTCGTCGTGATACGATAGTACAGTTGATAGTATCGCATGTAAGGTACAAGGTTACTATGATAAGGCAGTTTGCAAATTACACTAAATCAATATAATATCTTCATATGAATTATTCCACTATGATTTACAAATTGGATTAATATTATATATTTAATCATGAGTACACGATTTATGACGTATTGCGCAGCACTAATTAATAATCTTACTATTTTGACAGTCGTGTATTATCGATATGTTTTCAGTACAAAACAGTGTTGCCATGTCAGGTCTCTTACGTCTGACGGCTACATATTAGACTTTTCTCAACATTTGTTATATTTTGTTTACATGTCGATCTATCGATTTTTGTAATCGATAGGTGGCAACACAGGTACAAAGGTGTGTCGTGAGGAATTTTCCATTCGTTTTTTCATTCTATTGTTGCTCTTGGGTGAGTTTGGTCGATGTTTATTTCGTTGAGACACGGACTTTCACTTTCGCTTATTAATTGAGACGCAATAAATTTTCCAACTCGTACAAATATATATAAAAAGAAAAAAAAAGAAAAGTTTTGTAGACAAACAATTTGGAATTGGTCAAATTGATCACTTGTAGGCCATATTGCAAAAGTATTTCATCACTTTACATAAACCACAAGAAGTGTCTTCGGAATAATGCAACTTGGGGCGTGGACGTGTCGTGCAAAAGTTGCATAAAGTTTATCTAAATTGGTAGTTCTTCATTCCAAGTGGCAAATATTAGTATTTTATCGTTAAATGCATTAATTTTGCATGCTGCGTATAGTGAAATTTTTTTGTGAAAAATCAATATGGCGTCGCTGACGCATCGACGTGGCTGAAGCAGGCGCTGCCATCTCTTTCAATTCAAAATGTAAAGAAATTTTTTACCTGCTTTAGGATGCTGCATAAAATAAATCAAAGCGCGTGTTTAATAAAATGAAATAAAAAAAATAATATATAGAGAAAATTTAACTAAGCGCATATATGCAAGCGAATTGTTTAATTTCTCTATTCAGGGTTGCATACGCCATCCAAGTATCGATTGCGATTATTCGATTGGATACGTATATCGTATTCTACGAGAGCAAGTAAGACGCGAAACACGTTTTTTCTTTATAAGCAACTGCTGATGAAATTGGTCTTAAGCATATAATATTAATTTCAAAACTTAATAAAAGGGCTGCGTTGCTCCCTTGGCAACATGAGAAACAAAAGCAACACCAATTACTTTTTCTGCATGATTGGTTATAATTAATTATTGCGTCGCAAGGTAGCATTGCAAAGTGTAATAGATTTGTTTATGTGTAAATATTACGTGCACAATTACTGAGTGGTGTTTTTCTACGTTTTTTTGTTATAGATTTGAATTGAATACGATTGCAAATAGATGGCCTAAATTTGGTGCATTACGTAATCTTCGTGGTGTTTTGTATTTGTATTTGTAACACACGGACTGCCGATAATCTGTGTCTGCGTTAGAAAGAGACAGCAATAGTTGATTGCTATTTGGCGTTGCCATATAGTTGAGATTAATTTTAATTATGGTGAGTTAAAATATATTTGTAAACGATTTATGATGATTCATTTAATTATTTTTGTTTGTTTTAAATGATTTTGCAGCCACGCATAGTGCCACTGCAGTTGTTGAAGTGCCTTCGGGTACTTCTGGACACCAATGGTGGTATACTAAGTGCAACGGAAGTGAAGCGAATAGCGGGGTAAGTTGCCGTAGATGAGGGTTAATAAGCAAACGCCATCTATCGTTAATTTTAAACAATTGTATATTTTTCCCCTGTAGGTTGATGACAAAATATTCAAAAAAATTGGTGTCGAAATGCGTTTATGTGCAAATATTGAAGTCAACCAAAACAGAACTGCTCGGTGATTTTATGACTGTGGGTGGCTGGGGTTTAGTCTGCACTTGGCTAGGCGATGCCATACGGACAATGAACTGGCCACTTGTGCAGGAGATTTTGGAACTTTTACTCCTCTCCCCGGTTGATGTAAATAGATTAAAAATTAACGCCGCACCAATACTTGTTAAGGGGCTGTGCAAGGATGGGGGCAATGAAGGTGAGTGCTTAAGTTTCATATTCTTAAGTGGACTTTTGTTCAGTCACACTTTGGTATTGTATATTTAAATTTAATTTAATTTTCATGCTCCATTCAGGTGTTCGAATTTTGGCGAAACGACTTGTTGAGCAATGGCTAAAGATTGTTACGGAAAATCCAGGCGGCACTACTGCAGCTGGTTCTCCTGGGAGTGCAGCTGATTCGATGCAGTCAACCAGCAAGGAGTCGTCCTCAGCTGCAGAGCTAAAGGACTCGAATATGGAGAACAGCTCGTCAGACAGCACAGACAGTGGATGTGGCGGATCGGTTACACAGAACTACAGGATCATTTCGGCTGAGCGCAAACGCGCTATAGTATTAACAATCAAAACAGTTGACAAATCGTCGGCGTCTACATTAGCATCTACAGATAGTGTATATAACGATGAAGATAGTTCCTTGCCACCATCTGAGGCTGGCTCCGATTCCAGAGGAACGGAGTCCAATGTCAATTTAGATTGTTCAGAAAAATCTAATTTAGATGATAGTTGTACATCAGATTCGAAATTGGGGGACGATGCCGACAAAAAGCAAAAAAACGCACGCGGCGATAAGAGTAATAAGAGATCTGAGAAAGACCGTGAAAAGGACAGGAAATCGTCGTCCAGTAGTCACAGATCCTCTTCATCTAGCCATAAGTCGTCGTCGTCTTCCTCTTCTTCCAAGGGCTCTTCGAAGAGTTCATCTTCATCTTCGTCCCATCGCAGCTCCAGCTCCGATAAGCATCGCGATAAGGACAAGCTGCGCTCAAGCTCAAGCAAAGAGAAGGATCGCAAGGACGGTGGTGGTTCTAGTTCCTCATCAAGCAAGCACAAATCGTCAAAATCCTCTTCGTCTAGCTCTAGCACAGCCTCCAAAGATCGCAATCGCGACAAGGATAAAGAAAAATCAACCCCAGCAACAGTTGTAAAAAAAGATAATGAAAAAGACAATAAGCTGATGCCACCACCGCCAGCATCTTTATCTGACAAGAAGTCCAAAGAAGGCACAGAAACCTCCGATATACAATCCAAACCCAAATCAATACCCATACCCAATCGTAAGGCTTCGATATCGATAGAGATACGTCGAGATACCGATAAGACGTCAACTGTCAAGACGTATCAATCGAAATTTCGATCACATGGCCTAACCGAAGAGGCGCCACCGCCGCCCTCACGCAAAGGCCTGAAGAAGCCCACGTCCACAGCTCTGCCAATATCCAACTCGGCGGGAGCCTCGACATCATCGATGTTGACCATACCCAGTGGACTGAAGCGTCCCTCACCGCCGCCCAGGGAGACGCCTGCCGAGAAGAAGCCCAAAATTGATATGACCCATGTGAGCGGACATGTGGAACGTCCTGGATCCGCGAAATTAATAGCGCCCAAAAAGAGTAAGCATCTTGATTCTTGGAACAAATTACTAAAATGCCCCCTTTTTTTCGTATCTTTACAGGAAAAACTGCCGGTTTTTGCTTTTTTTGTTTGTTGTGTAAACAAATTTGTGTGTAATTTTGTTGAAATCATTTTTAAGGAGTTTAATTTTCGCTTAGGTTGGTTTCATAAATTGATTGATGATTGGTTGGGTTGTTGTTGGGGGGCGGGACAAACTGTTAGATAATTTATATATATATATATATATATATAATCCATGACCCGTTGGTTATGCTGATTGATAAGACTGAGTGCGTTTTATATAGAGTTGATTTTGTGACTTAATTTTGATTAAAGCAGCAGCTTTACACTGCGCTAAGAAGAACGGAAATCGGCGCATCGTTTTGGCCACTTTAAGACTGAAACCGGCAACCGGCGGAGGGTCAATTGGGTACAGCGCATGCGCTTGCGTGGAAAGACGCCGGTGTGCGGCTTGGTGTTAAGTATTAAACCTCAACCTCAAAAAACCACAATATATATTTATATATTTATGATATATACTACAAAACACGATTATGAATTAGCTTATAAGGTATGTAGAATGCAGCTTACTAACATAACCTCCTACTACATACAAACTACAAAAAATAAATACGACTTTCCTCTAGAAAAATTTCTACGTTTTCTACTGAAATAAAAATATGCATTTAAACAAAAAATATATATCAACTTTGAGCTGGCTAATTCTTAAAGTTTGGTAGCACGACATGAACACGGCTTAAAACATGGCTACGGTCTGCATATATATAATATTATATATACGTATATATATATCAAGTGTATCGTTCGATATGCTGCAAAGATAAAACAAACAAAAATGCGATTGTTGCATGTTCATGACGCTACCAAGGTCTGAGAACATGGCCGTCTTTTCACTTGCGTGTTGGCCTTGCAACATAAGCCGTTTGATGATCAGCTTTGTTTTCTGAATGGGGTTTACAAGAAAAGAAAAGATATATTTATATATATAGAGAGAGTATAGGTTGTTTGGGTAGTAAAGCAAACACTGAGAGTTGCTTAGACGTGCTTATCCCGGCCTGTGCGTTTTCGGATTTCAAATACTATATATATACATATATGTGTATTTGTATATAGTTTATATAGTAGTATTGAGTTTATGCTCATTTCCTGAGCAAATCGTGTTGCGTGCTTTGGGGTTCACAATATTGAATAGATTATACAGTGTATAAATTTATTTTGTTTTTTTTTTTTTCGTTAGGTCGCGTTTTAATTATGTTATTCTACAAGCAACAAAAGCAAAAACCGGCAGAGTGCGTAAGCAGATGTTTATACTATGAATCATTGATAATATGTATGATTATTAGAATTGAATTTGTCGCTCGAAAAATAAAACAAAATAGAAATTCAACAATAAAACAACAATTTATGTACACTTTGTTCTCAATTGTTTACATAATTAAAGAATGAATTTAATATGATCAATTCAATTGAAATAAGTATTCGAATTTCGCAGCGACTACTCAGTTTAATGCTAATATTAATATATATGTTTTTTTATGTATTTAAAAATTGCTACGCTATGAATAGCTCTGACTTCTTAATACATATACTTAAAAGAATATAAACAAATTACTTATATTATTTGTTATTCGTTATTTACAGTTGCGACACTGGTGGAAACGAATCTCTTTTCGGATGCGTTGGCGGCCTCCATAGAGCCCAAGAAGGTAGTGAAACGCAAGCGGTTGAGTACTGCATCATCACCCACGGAGAAGGATGCGCCACTGGCGCCGCTTAAATTCTACCAAGACACGCTGGATGAGTCGAAGGGCGAGGACAAGTCGGATGATAGCACAAAGGAGAACGATGAGAGCCGTACGGCATCACCCGGCAAGGATACCGACGCTGACGATGATGATATACCATTGAAGAAGGTCAAGGAGGACATTGAACAGAAGGTGCAAAGGGAAAAGTCGTCGGCGGAGAGCGCCGCTGGTGGCGAAAGTACCGAGGAAGATGACACGCCCGAGGAACCCAAAAAGCCGGGACCTGGTTGCGGTCCCGACGGACCACCCGGTGTGCTGATGCTGCATCGACGCAAGGGCCCCAAGAAGAAGCTCACCTGGCAGCCGGAGGAAAAACTGACACAGGTCCGTTACTTTGAAGTGGATCGCTCGGAGCGCGTGAACGTGACAAAGCAGAGCTTCCTAGAAATGAAGAATATGGAGCGCTACAGTGAGCGGGATGCCTTAAATATATCGCGTCGTGGTTTCGATGATAACATGGAGCCACAAATGGAATGGCGCCCTCTGATCGAGGTGGACAATGTGCCCGACCATCGCAACGGCAGTCAGTCCAAGCAGCGCATAGTCCAGGCGGAACGCGAGGCGACCACATTGCGTGCTCTTTACTTTTCACCGGATATGATTCCTGATAGTGCCGCTGAAGCGGAGCTGGAGCCCCATTTTCCGCATGACATTCCGATCATACCCTTTGATGATCTCACTGGAAATCCGGATGCGGTAAATGATTACAGCACGCAGCTGTGGCCGGAGCCAAAGGGCTATGTTAATGATGGCAATGTGATGCCTGGATTGAATCCAAATCTGTTGCCCGCCAATCCCTTCCAGCCGTTTGGCAAGAACGGTTTCGTACCGAACGCACCGAATATGCCCCCAAGTGGCAAACCCCCAATTCCAATCAATATGTCGGGACCGCCGCCAATCTGGCAGAATCAAATGCCGGGCGGTCCGATGATGCCGCCGATGAATGGACCACCAGCCGGCATGGTGGATATGAACGGACCCATGCCGCCTAACTTTCAATTTGGCAGTCCGAGCGGTATGTTTGGTCCGCCGCCCAATTTCAATGCCATGAACTATCCGCCAATGATGATGAATGGGCCGGGACCGGGTCCGGGACCCGGTCCGATGCCGCCCAATGGTCCCATGATTAACGGACCAATGCCCAATGGCCCAATGGGACCCATGACGAATGGCATCGGTCCGCGCAACAACAACAACCGCAAAAATAATACTGCTGGTGGAGGTGGTGGCAACTGGCGCAGTGGTGGCAATAATTTCCAGGACAACTCCGGCGGCAATTGGCGCTCAGCGGGCTCTGGCTCCAATCGTGGCGGTGGCAACAACAACACTGGCATTTGCAAGCAATTCATCCGAGGACATTGCCACATGGGCAAGTCCTGCAAGTATGTGCATCCGCAAAAAAAGAGATTGTAGGACTCACCCGAATCTTCCGAGGAAGATTCGACAGTATAGATCTCACACACACATACACACACACACACAAATCTCTGCGATATGGAGTGTGATCCCTAACTAATGTAACATTGAAATAAAGGATCACATGCCACGCTGCCACCAACAGCCATTGAAGACTGCAGCCACGAGGAGCAATTGCCTCTTTGCCGGCGCCCAACAATTAGTTTTACACTGTATATATATATATATAAATATTATATTATTGGTATATAGTCATTTACGTATGTCATTTACCTAACACTGCACACACACACAACACACCTCACACACACTCACACACCACATACAAACACATCAATTGTTTTTAGATTGTAATTGTATAAATTAGATGAAACTCGAATTAACGAATTTCATGCAAACTACAATTTAAAGTATTTTTAAGGTAGCTTCGTAATAATAAAGACCAAGTCATAATTTGAAGAAAATAAGCAACAAATTTATACGCAATTATTGTATTTAGCTAACGAGTGCTTATAAGACATATTCTTTTTGAATCACGTGATAAATCAATTTGACAAGTAAGAATTTTAAAAGTTTAAATTTGCTATATGTTAATCAAATAATGTTGGATTTTTAAAAAATATGTCTCGATCGGCATTGAAAAATTAAAATAGGCTCGATTCTGAGATTTAACATTTGAAATGCAATTATGTATTAGACAGAATTCCACAAGTCAAAAGAGTTATGTCTTTCCAATAACTGACTTAAAAAACGATGAGTCATTATGAGTCATGAATTTTGCAAGTAGGAATTTAAAGAATTACAAAATTGACTACAAAAATCGAAACTCAAAGCTAAGCCAAATGCTAAAATCTCTTGGGGATATAAGTACAAAAAATCAATGTATGTATGTATGCATGTTAATATGTATGTATATGTATATGTATGTATGTGTTTGGATTTGGATAGGTGGTTGTCTAGTTTGTTGCACTTAACCTAAAATTTGTAAGGCTTCTTTGGCAAGTGGCTGCTTGGAACTAGGTTTGTGTAATTCAGTTGCTGCCTGGTATTTGACCGTATTACGCAAAAGTTGTCGGTATAGTCATGAATTTCATTGGATTTGTGCTGATTTTGTCCGCTGTGGTCGCCATAGGGAATGCGCTCAGCTTTACTGTAACGTCCCGGATCTACATGGATGTGAAGCAGAAGAAGCAGCCGCTGGGCCGTATCACATTTGGCCTGTTCGGTAAGATTGCGCCAAAGACGGTGGCCAACTTTCGACACATTTGTTTGCGTGGCATTAATGGCACCAGCTATGTGGGTTCACCATTTCATCGGATTGTGGATCGATTTCTGGTGCAGGGTGGCGATATAATTGGTGGCGATGGCACTGGTTCTATCAGCATTTATGGAGACTATTTTGAGGACGAGGAGAAGGGTCTGAGCATTGAGCATAATCGTCCTGGCTATCTGGGCATGGCGAATCGTGGCCCAAATACAAATGGCTGTCAGTTCTACGTGACGACTGTGGGTGCCAAGTGGCTGGATGGAAAGCATACCGTATTTGGCAAGGTGTTGGATGGCATGGATACCGTCTATGCCATAGAAGATGTGAGATCCAATGGGAATATTATTGTTGTATCGATAGATTAAAATCAGTTGTTCTTTGAGCAGGTAAAAACCGATTCGGATGACTTTCCCATTGACCCCGTGCTGATAACAAATTGTGGTGAGCTGCCAACGGAACCATTCGAGTTTTATCCCGATGATTATAATATAATGGGTTGGATTAAAGCAGCGGGTTTGCCGGTAACAAGTTCGTTTTTAGTTCTACTCATCTTCCACTATTTTTTCCGTCAACTTAATATGTACTGCTGACCAATGATTTCAATGTCTGATTGTTTTATTCATGCACATATCCATTAATTATAATGTAATCACATTAATATTGTTAAATAAAATGAGTGTCTATAAATAATTTTAGTTGTTTAAGCCTTGATCACTCCACGGATCAGAACCGGCAATGTTGGTCCCATATGCAGCTGAAATGGAATGCAAATATGAGAGATTGTGTTATTATAATAATAAACTCTAAGATCTAATGACTTACATCGATATATATATAGTCAACTATGCGCTGATCACGCACGTAATATTTGGACTCGGGCTTAAGGAATCCAACCAAGCGTAGCTCGATATCCGAGAAATTGGAATGATAGGATGTAAAGATTTTGGCCAGTGTAAAGTGATGTTTGTGATCCGGATAAACCGAATAATTCAAACTATTGTAATACTCTTCAATCATGCGACGATCCTTGTCGGTGATCGCACGCTGGTGTCTAATGAAATCATCAAAATCAAAGGAGTGAGCATGCTTCAACTTGGGATCCTTGTCCTCATCGCTTAAACGTTCCCACATATTCCGATAGCCCTTGTTGAAGAACTCTGGTTCCGTGCACTTCTCAGCCCAGTACGTGAACTTCTTGTCGGGACTGTAAGTGGGAAGAATAAATAATAAAATATAATCTTTCGGTTTAGGTGGAGTACTCACTGATTCTCGACATTAAAGTCAACAAAGAGTCCTGGTATACGAACAGCAGTGCGGGCAGCCGCAATTAGTTTTCCCGGTCCAAAGAAATGCAAACGCAATTCAAATCGCCGGATAGTGTTACGGGTGAGTGGACCTAAGTCTAAAATATAACCGAGTTGTTCACAGGGCAGAGGCTGTACCGTGAAATGCTTGACAAGAACGGGCAACTTGTAGCCTTGGGACGTATTCAGATTCACATAGTTTTGATAGACCTTCTGATGTGTGCTATAGAGATCAGGATTGCTGTGCAGACGCTCTAAGTAGCGCTCCGTGACGAGCATCTGGTTGAGAACAGTCGCATTGGGTAGCTCCTGATTGTTATTTACCAGCACATAGGTCTTGGTCATCTTGAAGAGCTGTATGTCATGGTAGCGCTGTCTATCACTGGACAAATCTTCCTCACTGTCGGATAGCTCACTGAAATCACTGGTCACCTGCGCCTCCTGTTCGCCCTCCTCATCGTTCGCTGCCAGCTCGGAATCGCACTCGGTGATGCTCTTGAATATCTCATAGTTGTATATTTTACGCATGAATGTGTACTCCTCCATGATCTCGGTCATGCTCTGCTCCACTTTGGGCAGTGGCGTCGTTACATTCAATATGGGTAATATACCCTGGCCACGCAGACGAAAACTGCTGCAGGCACTGTCATTAATGAACACACTAAAATCACGCAGGAAATTCTCGTTAAGTCCCAGAATGCCCGAGACTTTAATCTTTGCAGTGCCCCGGGAATCCAAGAAGAGTGCATTGTCCTGCATGAGTTTGGCATAGCCATCAATTAGTCGCATATCCTTCGGATCAGTTCCTTGGATTATCAACTGCAGTGGATACCTTGTGACATTAGAAATGCGCACAACTGTGTTGAAAGTCTCATACCAGGGCTAAAATGGAGAAACGTGCTCATGAAAAACTTCAGTCAGTTTATAGATCAATTCAATCCGAATACACACCTTTATGTTGAGGTAAATGTTATCCTTTTGGAATTTAACTTTCTGCGTCAAATTAACAACTGTCACCGCCAAATACTGATTACTTCCGCCAATCACGTCCAACTGGAACAGAGACTTCACCTCATAAAATTGTGGAACGTGAGGCAGATGAAGCAGACAATCCAGATTCTGTAGTTCCTCCAGCTGTCCCGTCTTCTCGTAAAAATAAATAAAACGATCGGAGAAACAGTATTCAGAGGAGGGTTCTGATAGCTGCTGGCTGGACTCAATGTTCAGTCTGTTAAATATATAATCCACAGTATGATGGACATAGCTGGAGTTACTGTAGCGATCGCTGTCCTCCAGCGATTTTGCCATATCGTCCATCCTTATTAAAAAACGCCGTTTAGCCAGATCGAGATCATTAAGGATCTCATCGATGATATCGAGTATTACGCTACCATTCTCCTGTTCTTTGCGGGACTGACAGCGACATTCCTGATAACGTAGCGTTAAGTTCGTTTCATCCTCGCAGGTGAAATTGTATTCCACCGTGCGCAGGATCTGTGACAGAATATCGGCAACCAAGTCAGGAGTATCCTCGGGGCCAATGAAAGTTCGTGATTCCTCAATGCGTCTCCACTTGAAATTAGCTGTGGTGCAACCATGATTGACAAGAGCCACATTGCAATCGTAGGGATAACCACGATCGAACAGCACCAGTTCCGGTTGAAGGACATGAATTTCGGGCACTTTGACGGTGAGCTGTAGTTTCAGATATTTCTGTGTTGCGTTCAGAGCGGTGACATTAATGCGTCCCTCGACAACTTTGCAGGAGTGTTGCAACATTGTGGATTTATTCAAACTGACAAATATCTTCTTCTGCTCAAGCGCCATCAGATCAACATAAATTTGCTTCTCGAAACTATGTTCGTAGAGCTCTTTGATGCGAAATGGACCCACAACTTCTAGTAATACTTTGTGAATGGGTAAATTATGTGGGTTGATTAGATGGGCGCGTTGCATTTGTGGACGCTCCTTGAGCGGGTCCTTGGGTTGAAAATGGAAAGTGATCTGTTTGCGATCCCAGACCAGCTGACATTCAGTAAATTTTGCCTTCTTTGTGTATCTTATCATATGTTTGCGTTTCGGTTGCTTTAAATCCGTGATAATCACCAGGAAGTCACAGAAGAAGACACCCTCCTCATAGCTGGTCACAAGAACCTCCAGCTTTGCGTCTCCCTGCGAGGGCACCTCCAACAATTTGGGTGCAATATCGAAACGTGACGTGAGTGGTTGAAATACACAGGAACTCGCTTTCAACGCAGGATTGTATGTGTTGAGGCGAGAGATGTTGAGACGATAGTTTCGAAATCCTCGGTTTATTACTCTTACCGGGAAGCTGTATTTGAAGATATGGGCATTAAAATGTTCCTTTGTATCCGTGAAAAGCTGCCCTGCATCGAAACCCTCTCTAATGTTTGGCTCGAAGTAGAGCGGCACTCCTTCAACCAAAAATTCAATGGGTATTTCCACCACATTGTTATACTGCAGATCTAAATAAAGTGTATTATGAAATAGGCCCGGATCAGGAAACAAGGACACCAGTGTCGTGTACATGCTCTGCCCTGTTGGTGACAATTTACCGCCCCTCGTTGTCAAATACTGAAATTCAGTGTCTTTCTGTGTAAATATAATGACAGTTTAATTGCAATGAAAAATAAGGTTTTTAAATTTGAACTTTACAAATATTTTTTTCTCCCTTATTTAAAGGGATTTTCTTTTGATCAGTTCAATTTAGGCAATAATTTTATACTTACCAATTTAATTGAAAGCAACGTTTTCGTTGGCGAGCAATTGTCAATATAAAAATGTAATTTGTTCGGTTCGTAGACCTGCAAACGTATATAGACAGATTTAGGTGTTACGCAGATTTTCGAGGGCAAAACATTCGCCAGCAAGTGGAATGGATAAGGATGTGGATCACCGACGATTCTCAAAAGTCCCGACAGCTTACTTTTCCCCAGCTCACGGAAGGCGACCAAACATTGGGCAACCACCGTGGAATTGGCTGCTATATAGAATTTCCAGGTGTTATCGGGAAACGACATTTCATTGGGCTGTAATAATAATGAAAAATATTTTCAGAATATTGCAAAACAATAAAATCCAATTTAATTGCAAAACTTACGATAACATCAAAATGTATAAATCCAGCGACATAGGATGTATTTTCAAAATCCATTTCAAATTCATATTCCTCACCCGCAAAGGTAATGCGATCGGTCAGATCGACATAGTTAGTCCACTCGATTTCAGGAGTTGAGCAATTATATTCGAACCACAGCTTTGAGCAAAGGAAATGTGACTGAATCAGTGTCTTGGATTGCGAAGCTTCACTGCATTCTGAACTACCTTCTGGTATTGCCGGACAAACACGCACCGATAGCGATCGATGATAGTATCCCACTCGATTTGGTATTATCAATATGGATATGCTGCGACCCGTATTGGGTCTCAGATTGATAATCTCATTGTCGCAATAAATTTCTTTCGGATCACTTGGTACGGTATTCCAGTCCAGGAAATTGAAATTGTCATGCTTTTTCATAATGCTAAAATATTGCAGGTTCAAGAGGCTTCTTAAGGCCTCCTGAATAACACGTTTTTCCGTTTCCGATTTATCAAATATCTTCTGCTTCTTTAGATTCTGCAGCAGATGATTGGCCATTCCAGAAATGGGTTCTGTGGGATGAGCAAAATTATTTGAATAAAAAATTTTCTCTGATTTGCTGAACTTTGATCTATTTGTCGACAGATGAAAATTGTAAGATGTGGCCATAAAATACTCCAAAATTACTTTGTAAATCCAAAAAACAAGAAGTAAATTATTTACCTAGGACATTCTCATCAAATTGAACGCTATATTCGGAATCGTTAACTGAAACTGAGTGCATAGATAGAATATCCTCTTGGCTGTTGTTAACCTCAATATTTTGATCTATTTCCGTGTTATCGTTAAGGTCGATATATGTTTCCTGAATATGCTTGATGGGATCTCTGATCGTTATGGGCAGCATTTCTAATGGGTCCCGTATATTGAAGACCAAAGGTTGCTCCGCACCATCATCGTTGACACTCACTTGCAGAGTAATGGGCACCGCCAGCGGATTCATTAGGAGCATAAATCGTTTCTGGGGAACACCGAAAGGAATGTCGCCGAACTCCACAAGTTGTGGAAATGTCCGAAGCTGAATATGTTGGCTGGTGCCCCTAAAATTGTTTAAGAGGATTGAAAGAGGAATAACAAACATTATAAAATGACAAATGATTCTATAAAATGAACGCTAAATGTGCCAAAATGAAGACAGAAGTTCAAAATGCTTACTTAATCTGTATATTATGACTCAGTCCGTTGAACACCTTAAACCGCAAGTTGACCACGAAATGTGATGTTACAAGGGAAAAGAAGGATATATTGAAAATTCCACGTTCGCAGGGTTCCAGAGCGAAACCATCGATGGGGGTTATGCGTAAACCACAGGTTTCCTGATCCAAACACTCAGCGAACTTGACCTTGGCGACCACAGCTGAATTGTAAAACATTATTTAAGGGGTTTCCGATGAACTGTTAGCATACCGACCATCCACATTTAGGACCTTAATGACGGCACAGTGCTCCTCGCCCACGTAGATCTTACGCATATCGATTGTCTTGGGAAAGAACTCCACATCGATGCCAGCAATCAGTCCAACAACCACAATAAAATGAGTTTCCGCGCATTCGTTGTCACCAGTGAAACAGAATGAGATTTGAGTACATTGAAAGAATGGCGGATTGGCATCGTCCGGGAATGTCGTCATTAAGTTGGGCCGAAATACCAGGACTGTCTGATAGGATTCCAATGGATTGATCTCTGTGGGTGTATCCAATTGGAAATGAGTAGCAGCTGCAGCACTATAAGAAATACGTTCCTTTTCATCCTCTTCAAAGTCGTATAATAGAACACTATGCAGGCTGATGGAGTCTGAATCATTTGATATGCTCTCAACTGATGTGACTGGCGAGTCGGAGTAGAACTCGGTGCTCAAGTGGAGGGTTTGAGGGGACTCGTTGCATATACTAATCTTTCGTTTGATTTCCTCACCAAATTTGGTCATGTCATAGGATATGTAACCGGTACTTACATAAGCAGCTATCGACTTTGGTATGTAATCAAAGATTACGAGCTTGGAAGGACCTGTTAATAAGGAGTTGTAGTGGATTCATGGTCACAGTCACCGATCTACTTATTTTTTTGGATACATACTAATTCCAAATTTTAAATTAAAGAATCCCTTGTATTCCTGTAGCCTACGCGGGGTGAACTTGATAAATAACTTGTAATAGTCTTGCGGAATCATTACGTTCTTATTCAAATTATTTATTTTGAGTCCTCTAAAGCTACTGCAATTGCCAAAGAGAAGAAAATCGTTTTAAATGCTTTGGACAAATGAGGGATTTTCCTTACGTTCTACTTTTAATATTAACAGGTTCCTTGGTTGGATTGTAAATGATCATTTCATAATACGAACTGTCCTGTGGCACGGTGGAGGGTAGCGTAATATGTTCAGAAAATGATGGCTCAGTCATGTCCTTAATAACTGAGGGAGCGAGTTTAGAAGTACACAATAATATTGTAATTAAGAGTGATCGACTAGAATATATTCTGGATAATGATATTCTAAATGGTATGATATCGATGTTTTTATGAGATATTCTAATGCCAAAAATGCGGGTA
The DNA here is from genome assembly GCA_035042185.1 of Drosophila kambysellisi. Classification (NCBI taxonomy): domain Eukaryota; kingdom Metazoa; phylum Arthropoda; class Insecta; order Diptera; family Drosophilidae; genus Drosophila; species Drosophila kambysellisi. Next base: position 586,290 of record JAWNLS010000945.1, on the reverse strand, counting down.
ATGTTAATACTGTTAGAAACCGATATTGATCGAAGATTGTGTGTATCGATATCGATATTAAGCTATGTGCTAGAAGTGCAAAATCACTTATACGTTTAAGTTAACGTCTCTTACTAAATAATACAACAATATCACATCCCATTTTACAATCATCAATTATACTATATATCTCATCAATTTACCAATTATGGGCACTTGAAAGGTAATGTTCGGATGAAAGGAATGAACGAATATGTGACGTCGACGATTAATATTTTTGTATGTCAAACTGCATATTCTGATTTTCACATTGAGCTCCTTGTCTGTTTCAATATAGCGATTTATTTCTGGTGTTGGTATCACAATTGTGGTATCGCTGGGACTGTCCGTAGTAAATTGGATCATACGAGGATACTGATATAGGAAAACTAGCTGATATTAGAAAGTACTAAAAGTAATGCAATAAATACCAGTCCATTGTTTCGTATTTTTAGCGTTGTGCCATACGTTGCATTTGGTTTAAAAGGCGCTCGATAGATCATCAATCGTGGCGTAATTCGCAGCGAGTCCACCAAGTTGGCATAATCAGATAAGTCTATAAAGTGAATATAAACTGAAAACATCTGATTATGGTAAGTATTTCAGTGCCAGCTCACATTCTTTGGCAATGCAGCAGGTGTAGGTTCTCGAGTGTGCGCTGAGATAGGAAGCCTTATGCCCCGATTCCAGATCGCTTGGCTCCTCGATCTCATGGGTTTCATGTGTGTGCTCGAAGTGGATTTCATGCATTTCCAAGCAATTTTTTTTATTATTTGTTTTGAAAAACTAAACCAATTTTTATTTATGTGTCACTTATTTTTATTATGTATATAGTGATTTTTGTATACTATCAAAATCGGGGAGCTGTTATCGAAAATTAGCTGAAATTTTTTTTATTTTTGTCAGCTGTTTTGGATGGGTTGAGGATTTTCAAAAAATACGTGAATTGTGCAGTAGTGTAGTTTCGTTATTGTTTCGGGTACAGAGCATGTGATTACGTCGCAGTCACACCCATAAAACAAGCACTCAACACACACATATATACACCGATTTTGGCAGAGCGAAGGACCATTTTATATTATGTGTACGCCCCGTTGTTTTTTTGGTAAAACAATTTTAATTTAGCAAAACTCAACGCAGTGTGTGACTGACAAAATGTCGAACGTATTTTGGGGGCAGGCGAAAGACAGCCTCAGCCTGGCCAAGGAATGAGGGCAGGGAGCCAAACAAGGATGCCAAAGAAGCCGCAATACAACAAATGCAATCGCAGAGCAACTGACAATGCACACATCAAAGTCGTTAGAAGTCATATTTATTTGTTGGTCCGGTTCCGTTTGTGTTGATCTGCTCTTTTCTGCATTTGGCAAAAGGCGAAATGTCCTTTTGTGCAAAATTAATGATATGGGCTGTACGGTCGGAGCCGGAAACTGACGTGCGGTTTACGGTTTAGCGGTTCGACTGGCCTCGTCTATTGCCATTTTTATTGTCAATGGACCAAGGCAAGTAAAAAAAATTGTCCTAAAAACCTATGCAACTGCAAAGCGAACAAAGAAAATTGAAAGCAACTAAAGGACCAAAAGCATTTGCCCATAGATGCCAAACTATTTTGCATGTGTTTCCAACCCAATTAACACCCTACATCCCAGTGGGCGTGTTTTTGTGCTCCCATGTGTTCATGTCCTACGCACTCGTCCTGTATGCTTATTATCGCCGACGAAGTGCTTAAAAATCACGCCACTTCAGCAGCAGCGGTACCCAAATTTGGTTTTAACTGGCATTGATTTTCAGATAGATGCGTTTGGATGGATTCAGATTCCGTTTCTTTCCTTATTTATATTAGATCCATTTAAACAATTTTTACCAGCGCCAGTTATTTTTGGTGAATATGTCAAACCCACTAAATCGATTCCAAATTTTTGTTCTGTACTTTATCCACATATTTTATATACCAAATTGATGAAATTTTTATATAGAAAAAAACATTAGTTATTTTTTTTTATGATATTAATAAGTTTTTAATACATTAAGTTTTAATATTAAATAATATTTTGTCAATTTAAACTTAACTAAACAACGTGTAGACTTTAATAATAAGATTCGTTTTGTTGCGATATATTATAATTAAGTTAAAACAGGCGTTGTTGGATGTAGTGTCTTACAAGCCAGAATCTTTGTTGCTTCAATTTTGATCGATATATTGACAGATGGAGTAACACACTCTTAATCATTGATCCTTTGTCATCCCAGCATTATCGGGTGTCCTACTTTAGATTCATTATCTTCCACCGCTCGCATTTCCTCTCTTATCGACAACAAGTACTGGCTGAATGATAGTTTCATGGCCGGCATCATGATGAGTGAGTATTGGCTTCCTGCTAATGATGAACTCATCACCGTCGACTAGGCGACGCCTCTTGGTGACATGGTAAAGGCCACTTTTCAATTTCCTGAATGTTGAATCCTTGAAATGTGTGCCCGCTGGCACGAAAATAACCCGGTTCTCCTCCAACAGCAGATAGATACCCGTGCCGTGCCTGGAGCAAGATCTTTTAGCCGATTCCACTTTGTAGCTGACATTGCGGGCTATATCTTGGATAAGAATTACCGGATAGATCTTATCACTATTTGAATAAAAACTGACGCTTGCCGGCATTTTCCACGTGAATTTTCCATTAACTGTTTTTGCTATCGACATTTTGCTTGCACCTCTGCTGCTTTCCTTGCCAGACTGATGAGCTCAGTTCAGTTGCAGTCACTTTTATATACAACATTCTCTTGTAGCCTGTTGCTGTTTTTCTCACATTTTCCTCCTTTCCACTGATTTATCAGTCGTAAATTCAACAAGTTATTAGGGTGCAAAGAATGTGCTGTCAATTGCAATGACACTTTCAACATTGTCAATTTTATTGAGTGGTTGATTTTGGTTGCTGAGCTGAGCTGACTGCACAGTTGCATCCGAGTCGGTTGCACCCACAACTCAGGTAAAAATTAACCTAAGACCGCATAAGTGAAAAAGAGCCTTGCAGAGCGTAATTTCCTTTTAATTTATGCAAAAAAATATGTGAAGTGCATAATAATCAAAAATCATAATAATAATTCGAAACTAGAGATTGGTTTATTTTAATGCTGACATGGGTATTGACTTCTGAGCCCGGTTTGTCACCCCAAATTAATATACACATTTTTCCTCGAATTTCGTAGTTAAACGATAGATTTGACTTTGACAAACAAAAAAAAAAAAATAGATTTTCATATGCCATAAATTATCTCTAGGGATACTTAATTTAAATTAAAAACATATTTTTTGTTTGAGTTCATCATGCATTAATAAAGTAAATGTTGCGCATTCTTACTTTTTGAATATATATACATATATATATTTATGTATATTTTTAACATTTTACAACACTGGACTTACAATATATAATTTCCAAAAATATCAAATCTTAATGTTAGTGCTCGATGTGTGCCACACAAAGAGTTTGGGGTTACTTGGAGTTTGCAACTAAAAGTGGGGCAGCTATGTTTTGAGTGCAAAATAAATGGAGACCGTCTTGAGCAAAGCGAGGACGAGTAGGAGTTCCAAAGTTGTTCCCGGATGTGGTTCCACAGCTCAAATAAATAAATAACTAAACAAATATGTGTTAACTGTGTACCTTTTCGGGACAGTGTGCGCCTGGGCCGGGCTTATTGTCAAACTGGTGGCTTGGACTTGGTTACCGTATACTCGCCATCGTAATTACCGGGTCCGGGCAACACCAGTGCCGGAATCAGCGGCTGACGCATCCGGCCGGCCATTGTGAAGGCAGGTGCTGAACGTATGGGACCCTCCTTGCTGCTGCCCAGGACAGTGGGTATCTTATAGACGTTAGGAGCTGTAGGTTAAGAGATTTCACTCACAATTTAGACCATCACAATACTTTCAAAGAAATTATGAGCTATATTCAATTGTGATAAGTACAAAATTCTTCAAAATAAATTATTCCTATTTTAAACTAATATTTTAATTTGGTTACTCAAAATTGCAGATTATCTTGAAAGAAAAATATTAACAATAATCAAACTAAATATTTTCTTTACTCAATAAAAAGATTGGAATTATTAAGTTAATTAATTAATTTAAGTTCAATATGGGATTGCCTCAAATTTCAAAATTCAGCTTAAATTAGGTTTAGCATATTTTAATAAGTAATTTTGGGATATTTTTTAGTATAAAACCTGAGCTAAGCTAGCCAAATTTGCTACAATTAACTTTAATAAATAAGAATTTAAATAGGAATTGAGAAGAATTTTGTACTTAGTTTCAGCTAAAACGAATTAAGCGTACGGCTAATAATCGATTCAGTTAACTGACATTTGTTTTATATATTTTTATATTTTTTTTGTAGTGTAGATTGTTAGAATTGGTTGATTGGTTGTTTGAATGGCTTGGTTAATAGATGAGGGCTTGGATTATGATGAGGCGGTTGCAAAGAACAAATGAAGAGAAACACAGGAAAAACGAGAGGGGGGGGGGATTTTAGGGATGGGGGGTTACCTGATAATTTTCTCTTGCACGCTGCTCGCCTCCACAGCGTACTTGACGGTGCTCGATTTGATGAATTTACCACTTGTGACAATGGCACCGTCACTTTGCACCACTGTGCGTGTGCTGGCTGCTGCTGCTTTGGTTGTTGTTGTGGTTGCATTGGTGTTGTCATTATTGTGGCGTTCTGAGATACAGATTGCAGTTAGATTTAATTCAGTTGTGTCTTTTGCTATATACGCTTATACACAATATATACATATGCATACAGGTACACAGAGAAAAATAAATGCATTCGAACAAACAAAATAACAAATGGGAATCCCACAGATTCTCAATGTAGAATGGTGAACCCTTATCTCAACTTGAGATGTATAATCTCAGATCGAGAGAGTGTCGCGAATACAAATGAGAAGTAAGCATTCGAATAACAATTGGATAAACGAACTTGATACGATTTTCTTCTCTGTGTATGCATGTATGTAGTTTCCCACGCCTTTAGCAGCTTATTAAACATTTTAAATACTTAAAATGCCAACTGAAATCACACTTGACCCTAAACAATGACTGATCAGATTTATCACTAAAAATTGTCAATAAATTTTAGTTGTAATTTTCAAAACACTCTTAAAACCAATTAAAAACTGAGAATAATTTTTTTGCAATATAACCTGGATGAAACCTTATGAAGGAAGCATCTCTGATCCCATAAAGCTTATATAGTCTTGATCAGGATTATCACCCATGTCCGTATGTCTGTCTGTTTGTCCGCTAGAGACTTTAAATTTTGGACATAAATTCTCGTATATCTCGTGAAGATCAAGCTTATCTAATTTTGCCGATAACCTTTCCATTTTCGACAGCAATAAAATGTCTGTTTTCAAATACAAAGCGATCCCATTAATATCTAATATATCTAATATATATTGATATTTTTTCGACAAATTTCCACCGGCCCAGTCTCCAGATTTACATGTTATTGAAAACTTGTGGGCTCTGCTGGAAAATAACATCCGAAATCACAACATATCCAGCAAACAAGATCTCAAAAATGCTCTGCTGGAGAAGTGGGCCGAGATCAGTCCAGAAACTACCCGGAAGCTGGTATCTTCCATGAATAATAGGTTAAGCGAAGTTGTTAAGGCTAAAGGATATCATACTAAGTGTTAACATCCTTATTTAAGCTTTTATACGCCAAATATGTAACTATTTTTAAGACTGTTTAAAATCAGCTGGTGCACGTTTTTGGATATGTTTTCAGTTTTTGACTAATTTTAATTAATTAATTAATATTTTAATAAAAACTAAAGTTCATTTTCAATTGGCATTTAAACATTTTGAATTTGTTTCCTTGTTTAAGCTTTATAGCACTTTACATTTTTTGCTAGATACCGTTCAAAACCGGTTGCTCCTTTTGGGTGAATTGTGTGTTTTTGTTCATGCTACACTTTTTTGGAAATTATTTTAGAAATGCCCGTTGGGTAATGGATTCCCCTCATGATCCTGAAAGTTTAGCCTTATATTTCCTTTTATTGGAATTATCTTATATTTTATTTTATGATTACCTTTCGATGAAGGAGTTTAATATTCTACAACTTACCAACGATGAGCATCCGATAGGAGGCGAACTTTGGTAAGTTCTCATTGTAACCGCTCACGATACACTTGTAGGTGCCCCTATCCGAAAAACTAGCATTTTGCACCTTCAACGTGCTGCGTCCCAACTGATGTGTGATATTCTGAGAAGCTTCGACAATCGTTGCTTTACTAAAGATGATGCGATTCTGAATAAATTGGGTTAATGGATGTCAGTTGTTGTTGTGCGATTTCAACTCCGCCATATAGAGTTACCTTATCCACTTTGTCGGGTATGATCCAATGCATTTGGTATCTGACTCCATGGCGAGCGGATAGTTCGCAGACCAGTTCAAAGGATTCGTTCATATAGGCATAATGATTAGATTCTGATTTTACTATGGGCTTATTGAGGCGTTCTTCTGTTGCTGTGTTTGTGATTTTTTTTTTGTGTGTATGTAGAGAGTAGACCGTTATTAGAAACAAATTATTTTTAAATTCTATTTAAATTTTTACAGCCACATGCAAAGCAGTTGTTTTTAGTCGGTGTTGTTTTAGAGGAGTTAGTCAAAGACGTGGACACACAGGCTTTATTTAGTTGAGTAGTTGAGTGTTGAGTATTTTAAAGTGTAACATACGCATATTTATAACAATAACTAATTTGTAGTAATCATCCGTGTTATCCGATTTGCACTTCATTACGGATGGCACTTTGTCGATAACGAATAATGCAAATCCCTTCTTAGGATTGTAGCTTGAGCTACTGTAGAATGGTCCGCTTTGGTTTAGCATATTTGAGTATATCTTAACTTGCTGGTGTCAATCAATCAATCAAATCAAGTCAAAAGTAAGTGCGGAAAGTAATTAAAAAGCGTTTTGTTGTGAATAATGATAAAACATTAAATAGGAAGAGAAACAAAGAAAGTTCAAATACTAACGTCGCCGTTGAATGTCAGCATCACCTCCGTTTCGGGCATGGCCGGTTTACAGGGTATAATCACTTCCTCGAATTGTCTAGCAAGGATGATGGGGTCCAAGTGTACCAGCAGGTGTTTCCTGTCATTCACAAACACATAGATCGTGCTCGCCTGACCATTATTCACTAGCTCGACCAATGTTTCCTCGCTCCAATTATTTGTTGTCGGCTTCTGAGAGGCATTGATGCAATAATAGGCGCCCACATGGTTCACATTCACATTGACCATTTCGAGGGCGATGCCAAATGGACGCAGTTCATCCTGGGTGTTTGGAAAGGGAACGCTACTCTTGAAGCCGTCGGACCAATGCCACCATTCAACTTCCCCGTTCCCCTCACAGCGCAGCGTATAATTTATGTTCGCCTCCAGTTTGAGTGACTCCTTGCAGGGCGTTATGAGGGGCGCTGAAAGTTCAGAGCCGCCGCAATTGTAATTGTATATATCATTATCCTCCAATTCGCGTTTCTGGCGGGGCACTAAGTGTGGAAAGAAATAAATATAGAAAAACACAATTTTGTCAATATTTATAAGTCAAACATTTTCTTCTTCCTTTTAGTCTCTATTTCCCTTTTTCTCACTCTATTTCTCTCTCTCTCACTCTGTCATACATACAAATAAATGGATAAATATAAATTTGTATCTTTAATTATATTTACAATACTAATAAGGGAAAGCTCTCAGCGTCCTTATCTGTCCCAAACTTATTTAGATTTATTTTATTTCCCACTCTTTATTTCTTTCTCCTTTTCCTCCTTCTTAACTTAACAATTTTTGATCTGATTGTATTTTTTCCCGCTTTACCCAATCCAAACATGGAATATAACTCAAATCACCTATTGCGAATTGCTATAAAACTTGCGAAAGCTATAATAAACACAACTGTTAAAATATGGCATTGCAATTGATATACTATAACATACCCAGACATATTATAAGTGCAATTGTAAACATTTCACTAAGATTGTAAACATTTTACTATTTTGCGATAGGTATTTAAAGTGTTTCCAATCCATGAACAATTGATAAAGTCACCTCATTGATATGGACATGCATAAATATCACCTACTTCAAAGGCTCAGCCTCAGATCCCGGCTCAGCCTCTGACCCCGGCTCAGTTGTAGTCTGAGTCGAAAAGAGCTATTTCAGGGCTATTAGAGCTGAACATTTACAAATGTGGAATATTGATAATATGAGGATCGGATAAGAAACAGTCGAAATGCAGCATACTTAAACGTTTTGTTTTTTTTTGAGACATTCTGCTTTTTATACTATTATACCAAAAAGGTATAATAGTATATTGGGTTTGTTCAATGTCCGTCATGCTGTCCGTCCGTCTGTATGAACGCGCGTTTCTCCGACACCCTTAGATATAGAGACTTGAAACTTGGAACGTATACTGGAAAGTACCCTTAAAAGGTAAAGTGTCTTGGGGTTGGTCCTACGGCCACTAAGGAGCTAGAAAACCGCGAAAATTGATTTTAGCAAATCGATAAATACACATATCTCACACAATTTAATGGATACAGTCACCAATTTTGGTTGGTAGGTGGTTGTGCCACGCCCACCTCCGACGCCCCCATCACACCCGCCCCTAAAATTTTTAAATGGCTATATCTTCTTTGAGTAGGCAACGTTAAATTTGGTAGGTATATTACTGGTAGTCGCCTTTAAGAATCGATAACAAATTTGTGTTGTCACGCCCACTCCTGCGCCTATAATTCACAATTCCGATTGTGGTAATCCCCGCCAAGGATTGGCATACCAATTTTTGGACCACGCCCACAACGGGCGCCCCCAGGAACTTCGTCCCTATAAATTCAAGTTAGTTGGTTACCAAACTGGATAGGAAGATTATTAAGAAACTTCTCTGTAATTTTTTGGGGCAACGCCTACTCCCACCCCTAAAGTCTCGAAAAGCCCATATCTCCGGAACTTAAAAGTAAAAGTAGCTTATACAATTTTGTGTCTGCTCTCCCCGTGTAATTCTGCTCACCGTCTTTAAAAGCCACGCTCACTTATATGCAAATCATATACATATTTATTAGTAGAGAATTAACAGAATGTGTTCCCATTCAAAAAGGCAAACTTGGACAGTAATTCTTGACTGCACGCAAATTATGGTATAATAGTATTTCGCTGTCGGTTACGTCCGACTGCAACGTTCTATCTTGTTTTATTTTTATCTTGTTGATTTTTTTTCCAGTGTACTGGTCAATTATATATTATATTTTATATATGGACACTTGATATATTTATTCCCACATTTTAATTGTTTGTGAATTGGTCTGAACTAAGCGTTTCATGGTCATAATTTAAATCATAAATCATACTATGCATACCCTGTTCCAATTGTGTGACAGTGTGTGTGCCAAAATTATAATTTTAAATCAAAACCTAAAATACCACTTGGATACAGTATTTCATTGTCGAGCAGTGTGGATTTATATGGACTATATATTTATATGTATCTTTATGGCTTTTAGGAGAGTTGGCCAAGTAACGCTTGAGAATCACTTAAGTCGCCATTGTTCTTCAAAATGCACTGCAACAAATTAACAACAACGAGTTTAAACTATGTTTTTTTATATATTTATTTTCTGTTTGAAGAATTGTGCCACACTCCTGAAAATACGCGCGTCCCGTTGCAACTCGTCCGAACGGCGCGACTGGTTAAACTGAATTAAATGTTAAGCGTGCTCACCGCCGTAATTGTTAAGTCTGCGACACACTGCGGCAAGTGTTTGTGCACAGCATTGCCAGACTGCTAAATAGTGTACTAAATGTGTGCACTGTGTGCTGTAGCAGGCAGCCTTACAGCGCTTTACAATTTCATTCGTTGGCGTTTTGAAACTGTCATAACAGTTTGAAGAGCTGTTAAGTTAAATGTAATGTAACTGTTTGCAGATATATCAACAGGCTTTTTATTGGAATTCTGTTATTTTAGATAACATAATTTAGTTTTTTTTTAATCGAAGCAATTTAGTAATCAGCATAATTTTACAAAAGTTAAAGGAAAATTAAACAACTCAATATGAAATAAAATTGTAAGATTTTCACATGGGAAACTATTTTAAATTAATGTAAATTCAATGGTTAATTCTCCGAGTTCAATGCATGATTATTCATTTAAGGTATACATTATAAAATAATGTTTATTATCAAACAATTATTTGGAGCACCAGTTGCTTAAAGCTTCCTATTTTCCATGGCATGCTGTGACTTGAAAATGTATATTTTTGTAGTATGTCAATTAATTTGTTTACTTTCGATGCTTTATGTAAAAGTTGAAATTTGATTTTAACCGATTCTGATCTACATGCATGCCAAATACCTCACCGAGAACAATTAAAAATGTAATAAACATATATATAAATATATAATGTGTGTCCAGCGATCAGTTTTGCAATTGAGCTGAACGATCAGTGATCGCAGTATTCAGACACCGCGTAATGGCAAAATAATTGTTGAACTAACGAGTCGAAACGTTCCCCTTTTAACTGAACTGTATAAATAGGTCTCTGAATAGGAATATTCTGTTCAAATCCATATCGAAAATGTTGCCGAATTTTGTGATAGTACTCATCAGCTGCACGCTGGCCTTTGATGTGGCCTTGGCTTGTGTAAGTTACAAAAATTAAGAAAAAAAAAATAATAAATATAAAAAACGTTATTTAACAGAGTTTCTAAGCAGCTTAATTTAAGTTTAACAAAAAACTTAACTTAACTTCTCAGCAAGTTTAAGCTGAAGTCGAGGAAAGTCCTTAGAAACTCAATTAAACTCAATAAAAGCTAACTTAAATCATTAATTGCATTTAAAAATATGTTTCAATCAGAATGGCTTCAAGGCAAGGGTTGTGAAATTGGAAAATTGTGCCGGAGCTGATGGCATTATCCAGTTGGAGGAGGGCTTCGGTGTGAAGCTGAATAAGAAGTGCGAACTGGTGCCAACTGGCTGCTTTACGAACAAGGCCTTCTCAACGGCTGTGTCCAAGTATAAGGTGCAAAAGGATGGCATAGTGATGAAGGAGGGCAAAATCGATCTCTGCGAGATGATGGATCAGGCGCCTGGTGAGGCCAAGGATATCATGAAGGTATTCGGTGCCCCATCCAGTTGCCCAGTTGCCGAGGAGAAAATCTGTTCCAACGAACACACCATCGATCTCACCAAATACAAGGCTATGTTGGGCATGGCTCGGGGTAATCTGATCATCGACAGTGAAATTAAGCATGATACTGTGAGTAAATTGTTTTCATAAAATTAACATATTTATCTCTCTAAATTCAATTTATTTATTTGATTTTTTTTTGTCTATTTTGCAGGGCAAGTCATGTTTCCATGTAGAGATCGAAATCGTCAAGAAATAGTTTCCTCGACGATCTCCTCCTCCTTATTATATTATGAGTCTTGCAAATGAGTTGTACATTTTTGATTGTAATAAAACATAACGGTAATGGAGTGCACAACATAATTAACAATTCTCTTCTCTTATTTGTATGTGTATGTATTTATGTATGTGTGTGGTTGTATAAGAATGTGAGTATTTTGAGAACAGCTCCTAAAGAAAAAACAACAAAAAAATGCCTTTCAGTCTGATTTTTAAAAGTTCTTAAAAAAAAATAAATATAGAAAGTCAAGCTTTTTTAAACTTTAATAATAAGATTCCTCTTTGTAATAATTTTCACTTTGAAATACTAGATTCAGATTCCATTTCTTACACTTTTTTTATATTTATAAACAATTCACACAATTTTTGCCCAATGCTAGTTACTAAATCGATTTCGAATTTTTTATTAATTGATCTGATGAAGTTCTTATATCGAAAAAATCGGTTGAGAGAAATTAGTAATTTTTTAATTATATTAATAAGTTTTAAATGAATTAAGTTTTAATTTAAAATAATATCTTGTTTCGTTTCGATATACTAGCATTAAGTTGTAATAAGCATTATTAGATGTTGTATCTCACAAGCCAGAATCTTTGTTGCCTCAATTTTGATCGATATATTGACAGATGGAGTAACACACTCTTAATCCTTGATCCTTTGTCATCCCAAGCATTATCCGGTGTCATACTTTAGATTCATTATCTTCTACCGCTCGCATTTCCTCTCTTATCCACAACAAGTACTGGCTGAATGATAGTTTCATGGCCGGCATCATGATGAGTGAGTATTGGCTTCCTGCTAATGATGAACTCATCACCGTCGACTAGGCGACGCCTCTTGGTGACATGGTAAAGGCCACTCTTCAATTTCCTGAATGTTGAATCCTTGAAATGTGTGCCCGCTGGCACGAAAATAACCCGGTTCTCCTCCAACAGAAGATAGAAACCCGTGCCGTGCCTGGAGCAAGATCTTTTAGCCGATTCCACTTTGTAGCTGACATTGCGGGTTATGTCTTGGATAAGTATTACCGGATAGATCTTATTGGAATAAAAACTGACGCTTGCCGGCACTTTCCACATGAATTTTCCATTAACTGTTTTTGCTATCGACATTTTGCTTGCACCTCTGCTGCTTTCCTTGCCAGACTGATGAGCTCAGTTCAGTTGCAGTCACTTTTATATACAACATTCTCTTGTAGCCTGTTGCTGTTTTTCTCACATTTTCCTCCTTTCCACTGATTTGTCAGTCGTAAATTCAACAAGTTATTAGGGTGCAAAGGATGTGCTGTCAATTGCAATGACACTTTCAACATTGTCAATTTTATTGAGTGGTTAATTTTGGTTGCTGAGCTGAGCTGACTTCACAGTTGCATCCGAGTCGGTTGCACCCACAACTCAGGTAAAAATTAACCTAAGACCGCATAAGTGAAAAAGAGCCTTGCAGAGCGTAATTTCCTTTTAATTTATGCAAAAATATATGTGAAGTGCATAATAATCAAAAATCATAATAATAATTCGAAACTAGCGATTGGTTTATTTTAATGCTGACATGGGTATTGACTTCTGAGCCCGGTTTGACACCCCAAATTAATATACACATTTTTCCTCGAATTTCGTAGTCAAATGTTAAATGTTAAATGTTGCGCATTCTTACTTTTTGAATGTATATATATATTTATGTATATTTTTAACATTTTACAACACTTTGGACTTACAATATATAATTTCCAAAAATATCAAATCTTAATGTTAGTGCTCGATGTGTGCCACACAAAGAGTTTGGGGTTACTTGGAGTTTGCAACTGAAAGTGGGGCAGCTATGTTTTGTGTGCAAAAGAAATGGAGACCGTCTTGAGCAGAGCGAGGACGAGTAGGAGTTCCAAAGGTGTTCCCGGATGTGGTTCCACAATGTTCAGCAAATGCCCGAAAAGCCATAATCGCAATCGTTATCCTTCTGTTTCAGGTGACCCAAATAGGGCGAGTGCTTGATGCCGAAACTGTAGGAGGGCATGTGAGATAGATTCACCTGTGGATTGACGATAACAAAAGATATTAGAAGCTGGGGGTGCCGGCAATGCAACCTTTTAGATCTATTGTGACCCATCTGAGCTTATAGCTCCTCCATCAATCCTCGTTGGTTTGAGGGCTTCTATGTCCTTGGTTCTTATAAAATGCATCCCTTGGATGCTGCATCTTACTCTACTTAAGGCGACACATTCTGCTAGGATGTGCATTGAGGATTCTTCCTCGCTTTCGCTCCTATATATACCTATTTTAGTTAGGTGACTAACAAATGATCAAATAGCAACATTTATTTTTGTAATCTTTAGTTTACATTATTTTCATCTTTTTTTAATTTGGTTTTTTTTAATGCTCTAAATGGATTAGGGGATTCTATTTTCAGATTATGGAAAGTTCTTATCGGCTCGATTTGCGAGCAGGCAGCGTGCATAGCGCTCTGGCAACATATAAGTGCCCAACTTGCCACAGAACTGTGAGTGCATAATGCCAAAGGATATCGAAGGCGTCGAACGTTTCTCCCAATACTGTGGGACAGTTCGGGTCAGCTCAAATAAATAAATAACTAAATAAATATGTGTGAACTGTGTACCTTTTCGGGACAGTGTGCGCCTGGGCCGGGCTTATTGTCATCGCTGGTCATCTTGTATTTACCGCGCATCGTATAAACTGGTGGCTTGGACTTGGTTACCGTATACTCGCCATCGTAATAACCGGGTCCGGGCAACACCAGTGCCGGAATCAGCGGCTGACGCATCCGGCCGGCCATTGTGAAGGCAGGTGCTGAACGTATGGGACCCTCCTTGCTGCTGCCCAAGACAGTGGGTATCTTATAGACGTTAGGAGCTGTAGATTAAAAGATTTCCCTCAGAATTTAGACCATCACAATACACTCAAAGATATTATGAGCATCTTAAATTTGAGCTCGCTATATTCAATTGTGATAAGTACAAAATTCTTCAAAATAAATTATTTGTATTTAAAACTAATATTTTAATTTGGTTGAAATAGTTAAGCAAAATTGCAGATTATGTTGAAAGAAAAGTATTAACAATAATCAAAATAAATATTTTCTTTACTCAATAAAAAATTTGGAATTATTATGTTAATTATTTAATTTAAGTCCAACAAAATTAGGTTTAGCATATTTTAATAAGTAAATTTTGGATAGTTTTTAGTATAAAACTTTAGCTAAGCTAGCCAAATTTGCTACAATTAACTTTAATAAATAAGAATTGAAATAGGAATTGAGAAGAATTTTGTACTTAGTTTCAGCTAAAACGAATTAAGCGTAAGGCTAATAATCGATTCAGTTAACTGATATTTGTTTTATATATTTTTATATTTTTTTGTAGTGTAGATTGTTAGAATTGGTTGATTGGTTGTTTGAATGGCTTGGTTAATAGATGAGGGCTTGGGTTATGATGAGGCAGCTGCAAAGAACAAATGAAGAGAAACACACGAAAAACGAGTAAAAATGGGGGGTGGGGATTTTAGGGAAGGGGGGTTACCTGATAATTTTCTCTTGCACGCTGCTCGCCTCCACAGCGTACTTGACGGTGCTCGATTTGATGGATTTACCACTTGTGACAATGGCACCGTCACTTTGCACCACTGTGCGTGTGCTGGCCGCTGCTGCTTTGGTGGTGCTGGCATCCGCTTTGCCCTGGGCGGTGACTTGAAGGTTGCCCCTGTGGGCTTGTGCATTTGCCACATGGTGCATTGTGGTGTGCTTCAATCTTGATTGATCGCTCTGATTGTCATTTGTGCTGTTTACGACTCTTGTTGTCTTGGTGGTTGTTGTTGTTGTTGTTGCTGCTGTTGCAATTGGGGCTGGGACTTGTGCTAGCTGTGTGTGTGGTGTGGTGGTGCCATTTGTGGTGGTGTGCTTTACGCTTGTCTTTGTGGTTTCCACTTGACCATTCACCTGTTGCACGGGCACCTGAACGCCATTCACAGTGCGCGTCTCAGTGGTTGTTGTGGTGGTTGTTGTTGTGGTTGCATTGTTGTTGTCATTATTGTGGCGTACTGAGATACAGATTGCAGTTAGATTCAATTCAGTTGTGTCTTTTGCTATATATGCTTATACACAATATATACATATGCACACGGGTACACAGAGAAAAATAAATGCATTCGAACAAACAAAATAACAAATGGGAATCCCACAAATTCTCAATGTAGAATGGTGAACCCTTATCTCAACTTGAGATGTATAACCTCAGATCGAGAGTGTCGCGAATACAAATGAGAAGTAAGCATTCGAATAACAATTGGATAAACGAACTTGATACGATTTTCTTCTCTGTGTATGCATGTATGTAGTTTCCCACGCCTCCAGCAGCTTATTAAACATTTCAAATACTTAAAATGCCAACTGAAATCACACTTGACCCTAAACAATGACTGATCAGATTTATCACTAAAATTGCAGACAACAAAATCGAATTCTTGCACAAGAAGATCAAGCTTATTTAATTTTGCCGATAACCATTTTCCATTTTCGAATGCAAAGCCTTCCCATTAATTAATATCTAATATACATTTTACACAAATTTCATCACGACCTGATCAGAAACATTGAAGTTATAATCGAGAAAATATATTCTCACATTCTCAATACTCTCAGCAGGTGGAAACATTTTCTGTATTCTGTATTAATTCTATGCCTGTAACTGCCATAAAATATTATAGCTTACATTTGGATGTGTAAGATATGTTTAGGCAAAATAAACTAGGGTATATTTGACAGCTCAAGTTCACGGATTAGGGTATACCGTAGTCGAGTTTTTAGTATTTCACTTATCGGCAACGTCTGCTAATCTGCTAATCTACTCTATGGCTGCTTCAGCTCCAGCTCCAGCTCCAGCTTCAGTTGCTCTTTGTGATCGGGCTGCTGTGGGTTTAGTCCCCTTCACTTACTGCAGGTGCTTCTGTTGTTGTCGTATTGGTCTCTGTTTTGTTGGGCGGCATTCTAATTTGCATATGCCAGGCGCATTCTGCCTCACATTTGTTGAGACTGGGCCACTCGTTGTGCTTGTGGACTCGCTGGCACTTGGAGAACACCGATACACAGTGCAAAATGATGCGATGGAAGACATAAAATTTACGACGTGGTCCCTCACAATTCCGCTCGTGTTTGTATTTGTTTCTCACCAAACACGCTCCATTTGGTCCATCTAAAATGACAACGTTTTCGAATTCTTTGCAGCCCAGTTCTCTCTTTGGCACATTCTCTCTTTCTCTCCATTAAAAACTTACATTTCCAACTATCGATCAATGAGATGATCCAAAACATTAAAATTCCAATAATCAACCACTTCATTCTCCCATCCAACTGTGACTACAAAACTCTATTTGCAAGTTTTTTGACCACATTAAACAATACTTTGCGTTGAGGGTAACAAATGGATTTCAGTGTATAATTGCAATTAGGCATATTAAATGAAAGTACTTGAAACGTTTTCGAATTTTTTCTTATTTCTATTTTTTTTTTGCTTTTTTGAATTGGATGGATGCTCTCTTACCGGGACTAGCCAAGCGTCTTTCACGTCTTTGCAAGATGCGATCTTCAATGTAAGCGCCTCTAGGTTCTAGTGAGTGCAGTTTTGATGGATTGTATTTTGATACAGTATTGTATTGTATATATGTATTGTATATACATGTGGTACATATAAATGTATGTATGCAGGCCAGTACACCGATATAATGTAAACAAAATATACATTTAAATATATGAAATACACAGCAAACAGAAAATACAGAAAATAGTACATACAATAGTAATAAGACAACAGAACAGCTAGCTTCGAATTGCCGAAGATCGAAAACCCTTGCAGATCTACATATATGATCTTATATGTTATTTTGTGAAAATTATATTAATTAATTTACCAAAAAAGAAAAAACTTTAAAATACTAGAAAAATATATACAATTCGAATATGTAAGCTAAATAATATCTGATCATTTCTACACTCAGAACAAAATTGCGCTTAATTTTAGAAGCTCAGAAAGTATATTTTCAAAAACCAGCTTTTTTAATTTATTAATTTCAAAATAATAATTTTTTAATAAATGTAGAAAATATATATCAAATTATCATATCTAAACACAGAAAACTTTACCCTCTTTAGGGCTAAAATTAATTAACATTAGTATTTTAAGATTTTTGATAGTGAATAAATTAATATATTTTAAACAACTTAAGATTTTCGTTTCTACTTTTTACAAATATATTTGTTATTATTAAGAAATATATTTCTGACAAATTTATAATATTTAGAATTTTTTTCGTTCTAGTTTTCAAGTTGATTTTCATTTTAGTGCAAAATTCTAAAATGCAGAAGGAAGTTTCTTTTGTAGTGCTTATATATTTATCCTATTTGGATACAAATCGGACCAAATGCTATAAATGTAGGGTAACTTAGAGTTCTGCAAGGGTTAAGCTAAATTAAAGCATGCAAATATCCAGCACCCGCTTAAAGCTTGGAACAACAATAAGGAAACAAGCAGAACCTACCTGGAATGATGGGCATCGGTATGGTCTTGAGACCAAAGCTAAACGCTGGCGAGCTGTCGATATTACATTGCTCTGGATGATAATGTCCGGGAGCTAAGGACAGGCGTTACACGATGCAGACACACAAAACATATACGTACATATATAGATATATAAACAAAACAGGACATAAAGTAAGCAACATGCTGGTGAAAGTAAGCCTAAGATGTGGAAGACAGTAATGCTAAGTGGAATTCTTTACCGGGTGAATCGGTGGTGACCCTGATCTCGGTTTTAGTGCCAAATGTGTAGGCTGGGGTGTGCTGAGTATTGTGCTTTTCCGGTTCGTATGCAGTGGGTGCTACAAAAGAAAAGCCGAAGGACGAACCGATTTGAGCTCATTTGAATGCCCCACTTCACTTGGTGCTCAATTATTTACCTGGAGTATCACTGATCTGCTCCCGTTTCAGCTTCATGCCAAAGGTGAAGGCGGGCGTACCATCCAGCTGACAGTTCTCCGGTCTGTAGTCACAGGGTGCCGGGGTGTGGCTGACATGCTCGACGCTCGTCCGACCTGCAAATGTGTAGGCGGGTGTATGGTCGAGACGTACTTTCTCTGGCGCATAGTCGCCGGGCGCCGGCTGATGGGTGTCCACCTTGGGGTCATATTTGCCACCAAATGTGTAAGCGGGTGCATGATCCAGTCGCGTCTTCTCCGGCGAGTAATCCCCAGGCGCTGGTGTGCCATTTGTGATCTTTATATCGTGCTTGCCGGCCATCGAAAATGCTGGATTATGATCTTGACGCACTTTCTCAGGCGAATAGGCTCCAGGAGCTGGAGTTTCGCTGGGCCTGTGCAAATCATGACGACCGGCAAACGAGAATGCGGGAATGTGATCGAGTCGAACATTCTCTGGGTGATAATCACCAGGAGCAGGTGTGTGATTTTCCACTTTGGGCTCATTTCTACCACCAAAGGTGTAGGCAGGAGTGTGATCCAAGCGAGACTTTTCAGGGGAATAGTCGCCAGGCGCTGGTGTGCCATTTGTGATCTTTGGATCGTGCTTGCCAGCCATTGTGAATGCGGGATTGTGATCTTGGCGAACTTTTTCAGGAGAGTAGGCTCCAGGAGCTGGAGTCTCGCTCGGCCTATGAAGATCGTGACGACCGGCAAAGGAGAATGCGGGATTGTGATCCTGCCTCACCTTTTCGGGATGATAATCACCTGGAGCAGGAGTTTCACTTGTGATCTTCGTATCATGCTTGCCAGCCATTGAGAATGCCGGATTGTGATCTTGACGCACTTTCTCAGGGGAATAGGCTCCAGGAGCAGGTGTCTCACTTGGCTTTTGAAGGTCATGACGACCAGCGAAGGAAAATGCCGGATTGTGGTCTAATCGCACATTCTCTGGGTGATAATCCCCGGGAGCTGGTGTATGGTTCTCAACTTTGGGATCATTCCTGCCGCCAAAGCTGTAAGAAGGTGTATGGTCCAATCGAGTTTTCTCAGGGCTATAATCTCCAGGGGCTGGAGTATCGCTTATGATTTTGGGATCATGTTTGCCAGCCATTGAAAATGCTGGATTGTGATCCTGGCGAAGTTTTTCCGGCGAATAGGCTCCAGGAGCTGGAGTCTCACTCGGCTTGTGAAGATCGTGGCGACCAGCGAAGGAGAAAGCGGGATTGTGATCCTGTCTGATCTTTTCGGGGTGATAATCACCAGGAGCAGGTGTATGATTCTCCACCTTGGGGTCATTTCTACTACCAAATGAATAAGCGGGCGTATGATCTAACCTAGTCTTCTCGGGACAGTAATCTCCAGGAGCTGGGTTATCATTTGAAATCTTTGGATTATGCTTTCCAGCCATTGAGAATGCAGGATTGTGATCTTGGCGAACCTTCTCAGGAGAGTATGCGCCAGGAGCAGGGGTTTCACTTGGCTTTTGAAGGTCATGGCGACCGGCAAAGGAAAAAGCAGGATTGTGATCCTGCCTCACCTTTTCGGGATGATAATCACCGGGGGCAGGTGTATTATTCTGTACTCTGGGATCATTTCTGCCACCAAAGGTGTAGGCAGGAGTATGATCCAATCGGGATTTTTCAGGAGAGTAATCTCCCGGAGCTGGTGTACCATTTGTGATCTTCGGATCATGCTTTCCAGCCATTGAGAATGCAGGATTATGATCTTGACGCACTTTCTCAGGCGAATAGGCTCCAGGAGCAGGGGTTTCACTTGGCTTATAAAGATCATGACGACCAGCGAATGAAAATGCCGGATTGTGATCTTGTCTGACTTTTTCAGGGTGATAATCGCCTGGAGCTGGTGTATGATTTTGTACTTTGGGATCATTCCTAACACCAAATGTGTAAGCGGGTGTGTGATCCAATCGAGTCTTCTCAGGGCTATAATCTCCAGGTGCTGGAGTTTCACTAGATATTTTTGGATCATGTTTGCCAGCCATTGAAAATGCTGGATTATGATCCTGGCGCACTTTCTCAGGGGAGTATGCTCCAGGAGCTGGAGTCTCACTCGGCTTGTGAAGATCGTGGCGACCAGCGAAGGAGAAAGCGGGATTGTGATCTTGTCTGACCTTTTCGGGGTGATAATCACCGGGAGCAGGTGTGTGATTCTCCACCTTGGGGTCATTTCTACCACCAAAGGAATAAGCGGGCGTGTGGTCTAATCGAGTCTTCTCGGGACAGTAATCTCCAGGAGCTGGGTTATCATTTGAAATCTTCGGATCGTGTTTGCCACCCATTGTGAATGCGGGATTGTGATCTTGGCGAACCTTCTCAGGAGAGTATGCCCCAGGTGCTGGAGTTTCACTCGCCTTGTGAAGATCGTGGCGACCAGCGAAGGAGAAAGCGGGATTGTGATCCTGTCTGACCTTTTCGGGATGATAATCACCAGGAGCAGGTGTTTCACTTGTGATCTTCGTATTATACTTGCCAGCCATTGAGAATGCCGGATTGTGATCTTGACGCACTTTCTCAGGCGAATAGGCACCAGGAGCAGGTGTTTCACTTGGCTTGTGGAGGTCATGACGACCAGCGAATGAAAATGCTGGATTGTGATCTAGTCGAACATTCTCTGGGTGGTAATCACCGGGAGCTGGTGTATGGTTCTCTACTTTGGGATCATTTCTGCCACCAAACGAGTAGGCAGGAGTATTATCCAGCCTAGTCTTTTCGGGACAATAATCTCCAGGGGCTGGTGTGCCATTTGTGATCTTCACTTGATGCTTTCCAGCCATGGAATATGCGGGATTGTGGTCTTGTCGCACCTTCTCGGGGCAGTATGCACCCGGAGCCGGGGTGTCGCTGGGTTTGTGAAGATTGTGTCGGCCGGCGAAGGAGAAGGAAGGATTGTGGTCTAGGCGTACCTTTTCGGTCTCATAGGCGCCTGGGGCTGGGGTGTCGCTGGCTTTGAGTGTGTCATGGCGTCCGGCAAATGAGAAAGCGGGATTGTGATCGTGCCGTACTTTTTCGGGACAGTAGTCGCCCGGTGCCGGAGTGGAGCTATCGAGTCGATGCTCATGCTTACCAGCGAAGCTAAACGCTGGCGTGTGATCGCTACGATACTTTTCCGGGGCATACGAGCCTGGTGCCGGGGAGAGGCTTACGGATTTCAGCTCATGCCGCCCGGCTAGCGTGTAGGAGGGCGCAAAATCCAAGCGCACCTTCTCCGGCTCATAGGCGCCGGGTGCGGGTGTCTCTTGCGACCTGCTCAACTGCACACGTTGCCCAAAACTGAAGGCGGGTGTTTTGTTCAACACACATTTCTCCGGCTCGTATGCGCCGGGCGCTGCAAGAGAATACAAGATGTGGAATTGCCATTTAGAATTCGGAATATAGCTAAAGTTTCGCAGTGTTTTTGGGGAACTTGCAACTTGGCTGAGTACTCACCTGGTGTGGCATCGACCACGTCATGATTGGCCTTGCCAGCGATGCTAAAAGCGGGTGTCGCATGCAATTTAGACTTTTCAGGACTGTACGTGCCGGGTGCTAAGATTAAGAATATTTAAGAATCAGCTGTGAATGGAGCAAGTCTCTAGACTGGAACCCACCTGGCGAATCGTTGATCTGTGTGTGCTTTGTCCTCAGACCAAAACTATATGCGGGTGTGTGCTCGAGAACTACTTGCTCAGGCTTATAGGAGCCAGGTGCTGCAAGGATGCACAAAATTTAAGCAGGTCTTATTTCTATGCCACTAATGAGTGTCTGCTCAATGTATAACCTGATGTTGCCCAAATTCAATTCAATTTTATGATGCAAATTAAGTATTTTCATTTAAGAGAAACTTTTACTTAGCATAACAAAGAAATTTTTTTTTTATGGAGAGGTATTTATTAAAAAAGAAATAATAAAATAAAAAACTAAAAGCGGATTCCTTGATCCCTATACCACATCCTTGAATGTGTATGAAGATAGCAGCAAAACTCTATCTTTGTCTTATCGTCTTTATATTTTAAGTTTTTGGGCTTACATTAATTTATTAATTTCAATTTATAATTTTCTATTTCTTGATAGGAATACATTTAGAAATTTGTTTAACTAACAATAATATTATTACTCGAAACTATATTTTAACGGTATTGTAAAGTGCAATTCTAAAAAAGGAAATGGTTTTTTGCAAATTTTGTTTTGTATTTTTATGGCTACTAAGGGCAAATATATTTACAGCTTGAAGACGTACATTGAGAAGGCGTGCTTGAGCTATAAGTAATAGTTAAGTGAATCTGGACAAACCTGGCGTATAGTCGGATCGCAGCTCATGATGTCTGATGCCGAAGCTAAATTCGGGTGTTTTGCTGAGCTTCACCTTCTCGGGTGAATAGGCGCCTGGAGCTGTATTGGAATAGATATAAAACCGATTACTAAAAACTAAAATTGAAAATATATTCAAAATGTGTAGCCGGGTGTAATCCAATCCAAGGTCTAACTAGATACTACTACTGGCCAGGTACAAAATACAGCCGAGTGCCTCATTGCTCGTGGGTTTGAGGGAGGTTGTGTGTGTGGGGCGGGGTGGGGAGGGGAGTTTGACAACATATTACCTGGTGTATGCTGATCGTGTTGGATTTTAGTTCGTCTACCGAATGTGTAACGTGGCGCATTCTTTCTCGATTGCGTAACCTTTTCGGGACTATAGCTATTTGGCGCTGTTAGTGTTAATAAAACAAATAATTACGGTACGGGTAACGTTTTTCAATTTTTTTTCTTTTTTTATTTTGGATTTTTAGACTACAAATATGGCAATAGGTAAGACTAGAGTGGGTTAAACTGAATGAGTTACGGAGTGTTGTTACTTGAGTTAAAGAGATAGAAATGGAAAGCACGCCAGGAAAACCAGAAGTGGTGAGGAACACATGCAAAAGAGAACGTGTTATGTGTATGTTAACTGGATGGAAGGGGTTAACTGTTAACTGTGTACAGACATTGGGCCAATTGGGCCAGCAGTTAGTTGTGTTACCTGGATTGTTAACTAGATAAACGTTAACCTTAATGCGAAAGGAATAACGAGGCGCACGCGGCTTAATCACATCAAGCGGCACCACTTGATAATGGTTGGGACCTAAAAATTTTGTTGTTTTGTTTATCGCAGCATTCGCGATTTGCAGTCAGTTAAATTTTGTTTAAAAAGAAGAAAAATGTTAAACTTTAAATCAAAATCAAAAATTAAATTCAACAAATCAACACAAACCAAACAAAGAAAAACCACATTTAAAACAACATTTAAATAGAGCTACATACAAAATACAAAAAGAAAAAGAGAGAGGGAGAAAGCAAAAAAGTGGGAGCGAGACAACTATACTAGCTGGCAATTGCAGCCAAGTTTGCCGTAGTTTGGTACAGATGGTACAGACCAAAACTAGGCACTGGTACATGGTACACAGGTAGATTCTTTCTTTTTTCATTTTGGTGTAATAGGTACATAGTGCTGTTTACTGTACAAATGTACCAATTATTTGTACACTATTTATTCGGTGGTACACTATTTATTATGTGGTACATGGTACCTTAAAACATTTATGAAACAACACATTTTAATTCTCTTTGTGCAACAAATTTATATATAAATTATTATTTTTCATTAAAGCCTTGTGATAATTAAAAAAAAAATATGTGGGAATGTACTTGGTTCAAAATCTACGACTACATACTCTATAGAGCATTTTTACTTGCTTCAAGTAAATCTAGCATACTACAAGATAGCTTTTAAATATACTTTGATTTGTAAATATGATCATAATATGCTCCTATTTGAAAAGTGTAATTTTCTTTGAATATTTTTCTTCTTTTTTTGGTACAAGTGGTCACAGCTACGTGATATACAGAGTTATAGAAAGAGAGGGAGAGAGCGAGACACAACTATAGTGGCAAGCAGTTACAATTACGTGACAACTGAGTAAGAGAGAGAGAGAGGGAGAGAGAGATAATTATACTAGCAAGCAGCACAAAGTTACAGCTACGTGACTACTGAGAGAGAGAGAGAGAGAGAGAGAGAAAGATAGAGGCAGAGCGAGATAGAGCTCATGGCTCTATCTCCTTTAGGGCAGCGTTTACTTACGCGCTGCTTGGATGAGATTCAATTCGATTCGATTCATTCATGGATTTGTTAGCTCGAAATGTGATTCTTATATATACAACAATGATGATGATGATGCGGCCTGTCTCCGTGACGATATCTTGGATGTCTTTGCTTGAGATATGAGCCTTCTCCATGATCCACAGCGATAATGATGCGCATGCAACCCATGACCAATATAATAAGTACACACCATAATAAAAACGCATAGCCGTTCAAACAACCAACAGGAACCAACCAACCAAACAACAACAACAAACCAACAACAACAACAACAACCAACATGGTGATCGCGGTAGAGCCATAAGGACCGCCTCGACTTACCTGGTATTAGCTGAAACTTGGCGCACGCCGGCTTCTTGCCAAATGTGTATTTGGGCGTGGCATCAATGACAGCCTTCGCCGCGGGCATCACATCATATTCTCCGGGGCCGGGATTGACGAAGCGTGTCAATTCTTTGGGACGACTCTGTAGGGTTGCGGCACGTGCATGATCTCTCCCTTTGGGTCGCATCCCGGACACATTGTACTGTGCCGGGCCGGGTCCGGTTGTTTCATCCCTGCCGGATAACTTGTGACCAAAGGAATATGATGGGGCACCCTTCTTCTTTGAATCCGGCACTTTGCTGCCTGGTGAATTACAATCGCAATTTGAGTTGAATAATAAATATATCAAATATGGAATATCCTTACCAATTAGCGTTGGTAGCTGGACAATAGCTGGTCCCGGATTTGTAGTCTCTGCCGCAATTCTACCAATGCGCACTGTTGGCGTCCACGGACGCTGTTCAATACTGCCAGCCATGTTGAGGGTGCGTGCGGGTTTGCGTGGGAGCCTGCAAACTTCCTTCGACTTCGATTTGGATTTGGACTTGTGCAACTGCAAAAGGGAGAATACGATTAATTATCCACGCTCCAACAACATTCATTTATCTCTAACATTCTTAGTCATTTTGGGGGACAATCAGTGGCTTAAAAAATTGAACAATTTTCGAAAAATATATCTACACAAAATTAAGGTTTCTTTTGGGTTTTCGAGCGTTTAAAAGTCGTGTACTTCAAATGTCTATATACAAATACATTATTTTTATCGATCTTTGAAGTAGTTGAGCAGCAAACTACTTTGATAGGTTTGCAAAGCTTTCAATTTGTGAAAAATATATATTTAAATGTGATAACTATAAATATGTTTTTCTGCAACATTTTGTGGTTGAAGACTCTTGAAAATCAACCTGATATTTATTCCTTAACATACCGGGGTTTATATTTATGATTTGTTGAATGAGTTACTCAATAAACCAAATCCTTAAATTACCATCAAAATCAATGGCATAAATTTCATGAAGTCAAAATAATATAGGAGAGGCTCCTCCAAACTCTGAACGTGACTTCAGCGATTTGTTAGTTTCGAATTTTCTGGGCCACTTTGCCTTAGCAAAGTGATTTGTTTGCCCACCTGCAAAAGACAAACAATGGACAAAAACTATAAGTTTGCGGTAGGCTCTTCAACCCGTGACCTTCTTTTTTGAGCGGCATAGCCCAAAAAGGCGCTAAAGGCGCCCCTTTGGAGCTGTCTAGCCCTGCTAGATATATATGCCATGGGGCTTGGATTGGGGCTTGCGTTTGGATTTTGGTAACAGGTCGCGACATCGCAGCGGATGTAATCGATACTTTACGATGACGACCCCAATTGGGTTTGGCTTTGGCTTTGCTCGAAGCGATTAGCTGACGCTATTGAACGTTAGGTGAAAAACATTTCCAGACCCTTTGGCAGCCCCTTACCAAATCACTTGCTGATGGCTGACTTTGCACAGACCCTTTGGCAGCCCCTTGCCCCCTTACTTACTGATGACTGACTTGGGCAGTCTGGCAGCAGCAAGGTTGCGCCCCAAAATCAAAATAAAGAAGAAGAAGAAACTATGCAGAGTGCTAATGTTGCCCGTTTGGCGCATGTAAGCCCAACAAAACGATTACTTTTAATGACTTATGGAGCGACAATTGCATGCCACGAAACGAGCACCCGAAACTAGAGTTGCAACCGTGTCTTGCTTACTTTTTGCTGCGTATATTGCGATAAATCATGACGTCTCCGACTGGGTACGTTAAGGTATATATATTCTTGCATTTTTTTTGGATCTGATCCCCGCAACAACTGTAGCAACTTTGCTTTTAAATACCTCTCGAAATTTTACAAATAATTAATTTTCTTTTAATATAATTATTATATTTTATTTTCAATTTAATTCAATTGTGTTTGTGCCGATATTATATAAATACATAAATTAAAATATTAATTTAATTTAATTTATTTGTTGCCTTTTTGTATTTTTGTGTGTCGACTGATATTAGTCGACATTAGAAAGAACATTTTCTTAAAACCTAAATTGACATTTAGCTGCAAAAAGTACATAAGCCAGATCCGGCAGGAACGTATTACTATAGCATATATTGTCATCATGTCAAAGATCAGTCGAAAGTTGACTTCCTGTATGAAGAACATTCGTTTCTTTAATTTGATTTTTGTTTTTATAAATTAAATATGCATTCCTCACTTTCATATATTTTTTTGCTAACCAACACTGGTTGTCAATTTGCTCCTAAAATCATAAATTGTACTATATAGCTTTTATATGTTGCTTATCTAAATTTATATGGTAAATCAGCAATTGGACTGCCTTTAGCAAGGCTGTGTAGTCTTCGTGATATTCGTGCTCGTGTTCGTGTCACGCTGCTGACACGTGACCAACTCTGGCTCAATCCTAAGGAGAACAAGAGTAAGACTTAAAGTCCAAGTGGCTGTGGACGTAAATGGTGGCAGTGGCACTAACAGTTGATGTGGCAGCGTGGAAGCGTGCAACTTCTTTGGCCGTGAAATCAACAGCTCCGCTTTATGTAAATACACAGCTGAGCCAATTTCTGAGTGGGCGTGCCCGACTGCACTGACAGAGTGAGGGAGAGGGAGAGAGAGGAGCAAAGCTGTTTAAATTGAGGCTAAAAAGTGGGCGTGTTTGCACCCCGCGACCTCGCACGCAATTGAAACATGTTTTTGTTGTTCTTTTTTTTTTTTTGTTTTCTTTGTGTGTTTATTTTTGGGTAGCATTTGTTGTTGCTTTGCTCAGATGTGTTTTGGTTACCATATGCTCCACTAAGTACGAGTAGAACCGAATCTTACATCATCAGTGAATCTGTGTGTCTGATTCTGACTCTGAATCTGAATCTGCACCCACACGCGCAACGCACTTCAATTGAATGCTGCCCCCGGTGGCTGGAGGCGGGTAGATGGGGCGGGTAGCGAGGGTTGGGGTTCTCAATATCAATCAGTGCTGCCGAAACCATATAAGGCCACCGCTCAAGTGGAATCGGATGAATCAGCTATATAGTCTGATTGCTGCCAGACATTTGCGTGGCTGCATTTCGCAACCATGAAATACACTCAACCAAAAAAGAACAACGATCGCTTGGTAACAAAAAGATAGCTCTGAATTTTAGAAAACATATAGTATATTTCTAAAAAAAGGTGTCTTTTAATAGGTGTTTTTTTCTCATTTTTAGAAATTGATTTCCCAATTTACAGAACATAGAAAAAAAAGCCTGTCTAATTTTAAGAATTTTTTAATTTCATTTATTTGCATTATTTTATTTGCGTTTTTAGCGATTTTCTAAATTTATTGTTGTTTTTTTTTTTTAGATTGGCATCGAGGATTAAATACACTTACAGAGTGAAGGAGTCCATCTGCTTGCTTAACAATTATTGGCTTATTATAACACTTGCCACTAGTGAATTTGGTTGCATTATCTACTCAAACAAGACTTCAAATATCTACCGATATTTCCATTGCAACATTATAATAATATCCACTGCAGAGTAATAAAAAAAAAAAAACAATGCAGCTATTAAGTTTTGATAACTCATTTTGTGCAGTGTGTGTGTGTGTGTTTCTCAAAGTGTTGCCTGCTAACAACTTATTAATCTTAATTTGTGGCACAAACACGAGGCAGCACCAACAGCTTAGTCGCATTTAATCAAGTTAATCGGACATGCAATTTTTGCTTGCCTTGCCAGGTCTGAGCTGTCAGAGGGAGGTGCTTTCAAAAATTGAATTATAGATGGTGCAACCGATACCAGTTAATCAGTGTTCAGTGTTCAATGTTCAGTTTTCAATGTTGCGTTTTGAGTTTTGAGTTTCAGGTGCACAGGTCAAACGGCAACCGGTTCTGTGGCCAATTGAGCGAATTGAAACTGATTTTGAATTGAGCACACGCCCACGTTAGCTACCCCGATTCTTTACCTCCCTCTCCCTCTCTCTCTATCTCTCTCTCAGTCAGCAGAGCCGCAGAAACCCGTCTGTCGTCAGTCGGCTATTTTCGTTGCATGACTCTATGCAAAATTTGCCACTTGGATCTTGATAGATGATGCCAACTTTGAACTCGCACTTTTTTAGCGGACACATCACACACACACACACACACACACACACACACACACACACACAAACACACACACGCAAGCACGCTTCATGGGTAACAATACACGGCAAGCAAACAAACAACAACAATAAAAATAATAATAATAACAACAATAAGTAAATAATAGAATAGCCACACAAAAACCTGGCGCACGTCATCAACAATTTATGCTATCAAGTAACAAGATGAAAGAATAACTTAACTAACTTATGCCCAAATACCCTAACCATAGCAGGGATATGCATTATCTTAGCCATTATTTTGACAGCTGCTATTGTGGAATGCAAATTTTAAAAAAATAAATAAAAATAAAAAGGGAGAGAAAACGTCAATCTGCCGACATTCAAATTTGTTGCTCCAGTGTTGGAAATATTATTATTTTATTTATATATAATTTATTTATCGATAAGTTCTGAATTCAAATTTGGGTTGCTAAATCGATTTTCAATGGGGCGACAATCAATGTATATCAATCTCGATTGCATAATTTAAAGTACATCTGTCGTCCATGACAGCTATATGATATAGTGATCCGATCCGGTCTTGTGTATTTTCTACAAAAATAAGACGAATTTATAACCGCAAGCTTAGGAAGTTTTGTTTATTTAAGAATAAGGGTATTATATATTCTTAACAAAACAAAATCATCTACAATTTCAAAATGGATGCGGAAATCGATCGCAATTTTTCAATTTGTAGAGATTTTTTTAAACAAAAGATTTCCCTTTTGCTGCTATCTGTAGAATCTTTTTTATATAGTTTTCGTGAATATTAAAACCGTATAAGTCACTCAACTATTGAGTTTATTACAGACTATATATTTATAGACGCCATAATAACTTTATGTAGTTTTTGCTATACTTCTTACATGGGTATATATAATAATAATATCAATCATAAGTTCTGCAGCATTCACAAAGAGACCAAAAAAATACATTTATGGCACTGCGAAAAAATTATACTTTCATCCAATATGGTTTGATTGTAAATCGTAAGCTTTAAATCCAGCTGAAAGCCGATTTGCAATAAATTATTGATAGAAAAATGTTGGATAAAATATGGAAAGAAGCGATTGATTAATTCATTTTGTTAGGCACTTAAATCTGTTGAGTCCGAGCCATAAAACATCTGTCAGCTTTAATCATAATTAACAATAGAAATTTTGTTGTTGTTCCTTTTTTTAATAGTCGCATTTCACGCTCTCTAAATTGACAAAAAAAAAATAATAATTTAATAAAAATGTAGACAAAATGAGCTCATTTTCCAGCGTTGATCATCAACTTTTACGCCCAAATAGGGGCAAGTTGTCTGCGTCGTCCGGCTGTCGTGGAGACTGTCTTGGTCGTTTCCTTTAGCCCACATGGAGTTGTCCAAAATGTTGGCCAAATGTCGGTCTCCAGACAAGGCGCCCACACACGTAACACCGTTTTGTATCTCAATCGACAGTTGTTCGAGCGTCTCTTTCTCTTTGCCCAGTTAGTACAAAAACAGCAACAGCAGCAGCAAAAATCACAACAATCAAGTTGTGTTTAAGTTTAATTAACCACAAAACAAGGCAACAACACAAAATACCGGCAAACTGGTAGAAGTATCATCAACCAAATACAGTGTTTTGGGCCAAAAACGGGTACAAAAGAAAAACAGACACACACAAGTTGATAAAGACATAAAATAAACAACAAACTGACGTCAACTATGTGCGAGTGTGTGTGTGCAAGTGTGTGTGCAATTGTGTGTGCGAGTGTGTGCTAGTGTGTGAACTAGTTTTGTGCTCAAAATCTAATTAGATTTGGGAAACGTGTTTTGTGTCTTGAGAATTTAAAGCAAACGCTTGTTTTTGCCAAGTGAAAGCTGGCCAAGAGCTCCTGACCAAACCGCATTTGAATTCCTGCCAAAACACACACAAAGCAACAAGAAATATAGCCAACTGAAATATATATATAATAGGCTATATATAATTAGAGACAGTAAGCGGAATGCCTAAGTCAAAGCTGTGACTAATATTTGACTATCTGTTTCTTTTTTATTCTCATTGTTTTTTCCTTCCCTGTGTTATATCATTTTATAAATATTTATTTTTTGCTGCAAACATTCATAATTTGTATATTTTTTTTACGCCTCTAGCTTTTTTCACTTCTCTTTCACTTTGGTAATTTAATTGTTGCTGTTTCTGGCTCATAATCGGTGGCTTTGAAAACTGAGTTTTTGCAGCGAGAAAGAGACAGCGAGAGAGGGAGTGAGTGAGTGAGATACAGATGGAGAGATAGGTAAAGTCGACCGGTTTGCATTTAATGGAGCTGATGTCATGGGCTTGAAAAATCACTAGAAGCCACAATGAACTTGCCCAAAAAAAGATTTCCTCGTTTGCCACTTGTGGCACAACATGTGTGTGTGTTTGAGTTGTGTGTGTGTGACATCAATACAACATTGACAAAACAATGAAACGGAGCAAGTTGCAAGCATAAACAGATGTTGTTGTTGTTGCTGCTACCAATAAATGCCAATACAGACAGATAGTCAGACAGACTGAGACTGAGAATCGACCCAATCGACTCCTGCCCCAACTCTGCGTTCAGTCAATGAACTTTTAGGTCAGGATAAGCAGCAAGCACGCAATGTTAAGTAGCAGTCACAGTGGCAGTCGCAGTCGCAGTCACAGTTCCTGTTTGCAGTGACATTCAGCAGACACAGGAAGAGTTAGTCGGGTTAACGCCTACTTACTTAGCTAGATTGTTTGCAGTTCCTTGATTACCAATCGCTGCACTGCGCAAAAAAAGGCTAACATAAAAAAGCAATTTCGTTCTTTAACTAATCTTCTTGTAAGCTTGTTATTTAATCAAGTTGTAATTTGAAAGAGATACGTATTTCGTGTTTGAATGAAAAAATACATGTACACAAATCTTTAGATCTGTAATTAATTCTTGGCTTCCTGACACTTCTGAAATCAGTAGAAAATACCGGCTAAAGTTGTTTTTTTTGTTTTTTTTGCCTCAATCAAACCAATTTAACAAAAATCTGACATTGAAATAGAAATTCCCTTGAACATAATTTATTTTGATAAAAAGTACTCTTAAAACTGATGGGTAACAATTTAAGTTGAAGCAAAGTGATTTTTGTTGAGTGCACTTACCACAGCTGTGTGTCTAGGCCTGCTGTCTGTTGTCGCCCTTTATTGTTTGTATTATTTTTGTTGTTGTTGTTGTTGCTGTTGCTTTTTACAACTTTGATTTGCACAATAATAAACTTTGAGTTAGCACACGGCTAGCCGTTATAATGGCAAACAGTCCTTGTTGCTTTTGCAGCCCAAACTGGAGGACTTTCAAAACATCTGCGTACACGTTTCCACACACGAGACAACACGACGCGAGCGAGATAGATGATAGAGGGGAGCTGGGGGTTTTGAGAGGGGGCAGTTGGAAGATTTGTTTTCGTTGTTCGCTGATCGTTAATTGAGTTAAAGTGACAGCTGTTGTCGAGCTGAGTTACGGTTTGTTTAATTGAAAAAACAAATTGCCAAATAATATACTATTCAACTATTTGTTGCTACTGTTTTCCCATTTGCTGATTTCGGATTTAAGTGGCTTTCACGTATCGCACTCGAGCGCTGCTGAACCCAAACTAAGCGCCAATGTTGTCGTCTGTCGCCTTTTCGTTTCAGCTTCGCTAACAGAGCAGAACTTGAACAGCAGCAGCAGCAACAGCAGCAGCAGTGCACTTAACAGACGCCGCAGTTAACAGTCGACTTGTAAGCTTTTTGCGTTGGCGTTAACAGCAGCGCCCACTGTTAAATCAACTTTATTTTGGCAATAATTTTATTAACGGTTTTTCAATTGTTTTGACCTTGCTGTTGCTCTAGGAATATAGCATTTTGATCTGGAACATACGTAAGACTGTTTCGCCCACAACACAAAATAGCAATTGTCGTTTACTTAATGGCTCATTGAATAGCTATAATTCGATTGGGTTTTACTCATCGATCTAGCCGTTTATGGCGCTTTAACAATGCCGCCTCTTGTTTAATTTTTTTATTTTTTTCTCAATTTCTTATATAATCATATTTATTCTCGGTTGAAGCTGCGGTCGCACACAGACAACCTTCACCCACACATGTGCCAAATGGTGCGTGAAAAACTTTTTGCTTGCCCCCACCCACAACCATATAAGATCATTTTTCGCAACATTTTGCATATTGAACATGTCACTGCAATTAGCCTATGACAATTTGTATCTCTCTATATTAGCTGAAAAGTTCGCCAATGGATTTTCCATTTCCTTGCTGTGCATTTCCCGTAACTTTTTTTGGACGGGCGCACAAATTTTCCGCTAGGTATGCTAAGCAAATGATCACCAATCGCATTTATAAGAAATATGCATACTTTTCGGGAGAAATTATAAACCAAAAAAACAAAATTGTTTTAAAAACATGGTTGACTTTATATATTAATTTTGAGTGTAAATGGTGCGAGATCTAGCGCTAGAGAAGCTATATAATTTTATATAATATTTTTCCGACAAAGAAAAGTAACTATTTATGGATTTCCGATGCAGAAGTAAAACCAAGAATTTCCTTGCTATTGAAAATTTCAACATATTTAGGACCATTTATTTATATAATTTATTAAGTAGCAATATCACGTTGAAGATTTTTTGGTGTATTGGTTGTTTTGTTGTTGTTGTTTTTATAGCGTTATTGTGGATCTATATAAAATGGTATATAATATATATATATATAGTTCTATATGCATAGGCGCAATAAATCAACTAAGCGGCTTATTTTGATTAAATAGTATTTTGTATGGATTGCATATGTTCTTCTAGGGGGGTTATTGTATTTCATAGTATGTGACGAGTGTGTGTGTGTTTGTGTGTGAGTGTGCAGATGGACCGCAGGATATAGGACGCTCTACCGGTTCTAGTTAGGATCAGCTCCATGCAGTTGTGTAATCAGAGTTCGGGGTTCGTTTTGGCTTATGGACGTTTAACATAGATGTGTGTTTCAAAAGGATCGTATGCTATATATATGTACATATATATACATATATATATGTAGATTGTTAGTTATGCTACGGATTGTTCTTACAAGCTAGACATATAAACGCATGTCTTAGACTTAGACTGGCTTAAGCAGCGCTTCTGTATCAAAACTGTATCAAAATGTCGTATAAAATGTTGCTTGTCATGTTTGTTAGCTGATTTGATTTCTGGTGTTGTTGCATTTGTTTGATTTCATTCTTTGGTGTTACATTGGTGTATACATATACTTTATAAGTCTTTGTTTCAGTTGCATTCGGTTTGGTTCTGTTAACGGGTTCGGTTTTATTTTGTTTGGCTCTGTGAAACCGAATTCTTGTGCGTTCAGTCTGGCCCATAGTATTTTGATGGATTCTCTTCTTCTTCTTCTTCTTCTTTTGTGATAGCTAAAATGCAAAAATTAACCAACATAAAGCTTAAAAAAGAAACATGGAAAAAATAAAGAAAATAAGTTAATTTTCATTATACATTTTATTTGTATATCGTATTTCTTTTCGTTTCTTATGTTGCGAATTTTGTGGCTTATGCGAACGATAAAATTAATTAAGTAAAACTGTTCTCATAAAATTAGGTAAAATATAAATACATATATATATATTTATATATGTATATATGTTTATGTATTCGTATGCATATTGCTGATGATGAGTTTTAAAAAATAAAGTAATAAAGAATCCATTTTAAAATTCAATGCATATAAAGATTATATGTATGCTAAAAGGCAAAAAATAATATATATATAAATATATATTTGTAAAAAAAAGAGAAACTGAGACGCATACGAAAATTGTTTGCGCAACGCAAATGAGAAATGATTAAACAATAAATCACAAAACTTAAGCTAAGCACGTAAAATTCTAATCTATATAAAAAGTGTTTCCTTTTGTTTCTTGTTTTGTTTTCGCGTTCGACTCGGAGGAGAACTTAAACATTTAATTTATGCTTAATCAGTTTTCTTAGATTCATCTTTCTTTTTTGTTTTGTTTTTCTTTTTATTAATGTGTGTCTGTGTGTGTGCGTGTGGGTCTATGTATTTTTTGAGTTTGCTTTAACTATATAAACTTACTTAAGAAAGCACAATCATTATATATATATATATTTTATATATATGCGTAGTATATCGTATCGTCTGCATACTTATCAATATATTCATATTTTAATTATCATTTTCATCATTAACCGCAATCGTTATGAAATGTATCAAAAATTTGACTATTAACTACAGTTATCTATACTCCATATATGTATATATGCATTTGTTGTTGCTTGTTATTGTTATATGCTCTCTACAACCATATGCATATAATAAATACAAACATACACACACACACATCTATATTCCAATTTATATAAACATAATGATATCATTTGCTCAGCTTTAGCTCTGTATATCTATATCTATATATATATATATATATATAAATGTGTATTATAAATAATATAATTCAAAAGTGAATAATCGTTTAGCTGTACGACAATTTCCGTTCAAATACATTCACATGCATACATACATATTATGTACGATCCGATCCGATCCGTGAATAACTTTTGCTCTGCTCCACTTAAACTTAAATGTTAATGCATATATCATTATACTGTCTGTCTATCGTTAACTTTAGCTCATTATAGGTAATATTTAGGTTTATGTGTTTATCTTTATGATGTTGATGTGGATGTGGATGTTGTTGTTGATATTGATGTGTTGATGTTGATCAGTGCTAATCAGTGCGTGATCCCAGACATGATCTCCATTCAGCTCCATTGTTGACCTCTCCACGTCTCTAGTCGGTTAGCGTTTGGGCAACAAGTGCCAGCTGCTCTTTGAGCACACGGAACGAGGGACGCTCCTCGGGCCCATGCGACCAGCACTTTTTCATGACCTGCAACAAAATTATAGCCAATTATATATTAGATATATATATATGTTTATTTGTATATTAAATTATAGCATTAATTGGTATTAAGTGGGTCAATTGAGTATGCTGTGCTGAATATTTTGTGTCAGTGTTGAGATTGCAACTTAATTGTTTGTGTTGAGTTTTGATTAAGTTAAAATAGTTTTTAAACCCCACTTTGCTACTTCTTCTTGTTCACATCACTCTAAAGTTGTGCATCACTTTTGAATATTGCAAAAGCCTTCAACAATTTGC
This sequence comes from Drosophila kambysellisi, assembly GCA_035042185.1. NCBI lineage: Eukaryota > Metazoa > Arthropoda > Insecta > Diptera > Drosophilidae > Drosophila > Drosophila kambysellisi. The sequence goes on along the minus strand of JAWNLS010000945.1, from coordinate 550,055 downwards.
AGCCTACTTTTCTCAGCAGTCTTTAAAGTCAATTTGTCATCAGCTTTGCAAATGTCAGCGACTAATTATCTACCGCACTTTCACAAGCTTACTTTCAAAGTAGTTGCCATTTTATGGATCTGTATATACATATTTATTATACATATATATTTATTATATATATATATATATTATTTATTTAATATACTCACATCGTATATTTCCTTGGCACACGACTTTGGTTTCTCTAGAATAATGCCGCGCTGCACACGCTCCACGACTTCGGTGTTCTTTAGACGGCCATAGGGCATTTTGCCACAGGTGAAGATCTCCCACATGAGCACGCCTAGAAATGCAGAGATTTAGTTTAGGATTACGAAGCAATAACAACATTCATCAAACACTCACCATAGGCCCACACATCGCTCTTGGATGAGAAGCGTGTGTAGTTGAGCACCTCGGGCGGTGCCCATTTGATGGGGAACTTGGTGCCGCCCGAGCTGGTATACTGATCATCGAGCACATAGCGGGCTAGACCAAAGTCGGCGACTTTAACCACATTCTCGGAGCCGACGAGGCAATTGCGAGCCGCCAGATCGCGATGGATGTAATTGTGACGCTCCAGATAGGCCATGCCCTTGCTAACCTGTATGCACATGTCCAGGAGCAGGCCCATGTTCCCAATCAGGGTGTTCTCGTGCCGGCGCAAATAGTTGAGCAGCGAGCCGTGCTTCATGTATTCGGTAACAATATAGATGGGTCGATGCTTCGAGCAGACGCCATACAGCTGCACCAGATTCGGATGCTGTAGCTTTGTCATCACCTTGGCCTCCTCAATGAAATCATCCTCGGACATGGTGCCCTCCTTCATCATCTTAACGGCCGTATCGATTGAGCCACGCCATTTGCCGCGTCGCACCACGCCAAACTGACCGGAGCCGAGCTCCTCCATCAGCATCAGCTCCATGGGATGGATTTCCCATTTGTCGTGTGAGAGACCCGCCGTTGGTGGCACTGGACGATCGCAGGGCGAGGACTTCAATCGGCAGGCCAGTCCTCCCGAGTTATGGCGATGATAGTTGATCAGATCCGGTATAGTCTCGCAACAGTGCTTCTCACTCAGATAATACTCGCCGCGCGCATTCTGCTTGATGTGGTAGTGCTTCACATGCGATTGCGGACTGTGGCAAGTAGACAAATTAGCAAAGATTAATATTGTGAAATTAATAAAGTTATTATTATATATAAATCAATTAGCAAAATCAGTACATTTTTAAACTATAATACCGAAGGTATCACCAGTCGGCAATTTTGGTTGGGAGGTTGTTGGCGGTGTCCTTCAAAGATCGGAATATGCCATATGTTATGGAATTTTGAAGGTGCCGATTTTTGGACTATAATTTTGACTTATGTTCCGACCCAAAATCACGTTTTTAACTTAAAATGTACGATTGATCTATAGGCCAAACTATGATTAAAACGCCCTTTCTTTTCAAGATGCTTTGAGTTTTGACGAAGTTATGTCATTTTAAAGGTTCGACCTATGCCCATATGCTGATTTTCGGACTATAATTTGAACTAAGTGATCGAAAAAAAATTGGATGACCACTTCGCCTACCTAAAAGCTTTAGTCACTAAATTTGAAAAGTATGTTACTAGTAACACCACTCAAAAATCTGGGAAAACCAATTTTGGGCAACGCAATAAATACCAAACTTGGAAAGAAGATGATTAGGAACCTTCTCTTTAATGTTTATCAACCACAGCCACACACTCCCACCCCAAAAATCTGTAAAAGCGCATATCTTCCGTAATTTAAGAGCTACAGTTGCAAAACTTCGAAAAAAGGGTTACTACCTTAAGACTTATCGGTCTTTAGGCTAATGGTATAAGATGACATTGCTTCTAAAAATCTATTCAGTTTTCTTATAAGTTTTGGAAATTTGAAAACTTGGAAGCTTTAGGAACTGACCAGACCAGATCAGTTTGTTAATGTAGTCTTTCTTCTCTTAGTGATACTCTAAGGATGCTCCTGATTATGCTGTCGCCTTTCTTATCACCTCACTTATCTAATCTTTTACATGGAATATCTAATATTGAATACTTACACTTTGGTATGCAGTGATAGTGTGTAGAGACCCTTGGTCGATGACTTGCGCACCACAAAGCAACCCTCCTTGTCGCCTTGCTTTAACAGCGACTCGGCGCGTTGTCTGGACATGTCGCCCACATACCATCTATACACAGAGAGAAAAATATGTTAAATATACTTGTGCAATAGTTTTTGTAATTTTTGCCTTGACTTACTCGTAACGCTCGAGACCCAAGAGGGCTTTGGGTTTAACATAATTGCTGGGTATGTAGCCGACATTGCCAACTGTGTCCTTGACCTTCCACCAATGCTCCTGTGAGTCATCAATGACTTCATATTCAGCATTCTAATTTAAAACACAGATTAGCAAATATAAATTAAATGTTTTACAAGTTGGATGCTTACCTTCTCTAGGGATAAATCGCCGCCTTCGATAGCTTTGAATGGATAGAGTGCCACCACCAACTTGACAAAGTGTGAATTGTCCTGGAATTCAGAGAGAACGTTCAGATTAAACAAGCAACATTTATCTAGTCGATTGTGATCGACTAGGAAATACCCTGTATTCATTTTAGAAAATTCAAAAGTGAATACAACGAAAAATAAAACTCACAAAATATTTTTGATAATTTTGGGAGGAACTGAGAAGTATCTAATATTTTTGATAATTTTGGGAGGAGCTGAGAAGTATCTAAACAAAAATAGATAACTGAAGTTGGTATTTTGAAAAACAAGAAAATCTTTTAATTTTGAAGAATATTGTTTCTTTTTTACAGGCAGACATTCAGACATACATTCAACTTTTTTTTTTTCTACGCTATCACAATAATATACAGTATTCCTTTGTTTACAGGGTATAAGTAACTGTGCAGCTAAAAACTAAAGCTCACCTTGGCTTTGGAGTTGGGCGTGCCGGGCGTTGGTATTCCGCCGGGCATGTTGGCATCTAATAAAACGCCGTTGCCGTTGAGTAAAGTGGGTGACTGCTTGAACGTTGTCAGCGAGGACTAAATGGAAAAAATCGAAGATGTGGTTAGCCCAATCATGCCACACTTTGTGGTAGTGTCAACAATTTACCTGTGGCTGCAGCGATGTGGGTGTGCAACTACCGCCGCTGCCGCCGCCGCCGCCTGCTACACCGTTGGGGCTGCCTAAGCCTGCAACACCACCAATACCACCAACAACGCCACCTCCACCACCACCAATACCACCGCCAACGCCGACCACTCCGCTGACGCCGCCGCCTAGGCTGCCGGAGCTGTTGTGCTGCAAACTGAATTGACTGTTTGTCGTCGAGTTGTTTGGACTGATGCTGCGCGTCGAATTCTGGGCTGGAGAACTGCCGTTGCCTGTGAAAAAAGAATACAAACAAAAACAGCAACAAGAAATTAGAGACGGAAACAGATATGGATAAGGTTGTAGAAACAAGCAGGTTCACATTTTAGTTTTTACTTAAATCACAAAACATTATAAATTCAATTAAATTTATACGCCAGCTTGTCAAGTTTGTTGCCTAAGTCTTTCGTTGTTTGTTTTTTTTTAAGCGCCGCAGGAAACAAACATTATTTTCTATAAAAACTTGATGTAAGCTTATTCGATAAATTGCGTTTATTTTATCGCTTCTTTTTTGAGCGTAGTTAATCTCATTTAATGTGAATAATTACAAATGCTTTTGTGTTTTTTAGACAAGTAGTGATCAATTTTGGGGTCGTCTCCTTTAATGAGGTGCACACATCATTTGCAACATTGGTATTATTTTGATTTTAATTTGCACACATTTTTGTTGGCTTGCCGAGTTCAAGTTCGTTGCCTAAGTCTTTCGTTTTCAAGGCGCACACAATTTGCCGGCTATTTGGCTGCCAAAAAAATAAAAAAATAATCAACATATTATAAATGACACAAGCCATACAACAAAATGCTGGTTCAACACTCGTTGGCGATAATTAGCCGAGCCAAAGTATCGAATCGAAAATCGCCTTACGCGAGACACGAGATTCGATTCTTGCCAAGGTTAATTACCTCAATAGCGACACTGAACGCCAAGATTCCAAGGCGGCCGAAACGCCCACAATTGGTTGCTTGGACAAGTAAGGGGAAAGACGGCTAGCACTGATGGCTTTATCTATTTGATCGGCTCAGTCAAGCCTGTCAATATATTTCTCACTCACTATGCAAATTCAAACGAACCAAAAGTAAACCACAAAACTGAACTTTAAAGCTAACCCCAATTAAAAGTAAAAAATGTAGAGATTTATTTGGAGTATTTTTTTGTGGGCGCAAGTTATGCAACAATTGCACACATTTATTATACATATATATATATGTATATGTTGATGATGAGTAAGCAGCATTAACATTTGTGTAAGCACTCAAATCGAGTGCACGAGTAGGCGCTTCTTCAAGTACGCTGTGCGCAGGCGAGAATCGTAGAGAAACACAAGAAAATATTACAAATAATAATAATAATAATTGAAATCACAAAAAAGTGAAGGTTAATCGAAGCGAAAGTGTTTTTTACCGAGCCATGCGCATTTAATTATATATATTTGAGATTTTTAAATGCCCTGTGGACGCAGACAATGGGGCCGAGGAGAAAATCATTTTTCTCAATTGATCCAACCAATTTTTTCAATATCACAAACAAAATGCAGCCCACATTTTTCATGTGAAAACTCACGATTTTAGTTGACTCCCCCGAAAAAAAGACAGGCTCAACCTCTCTGTCTCTCTGCCTCTCTCTGTCTCTCTCTCACTCTCTCTCTTTCATATTGTATAAACAAGAAGCAAAACGTGCCAATGATAGGCGACACTGAAGCCTGGAGGCAGCTTCAACTTCAGCTTTAGTTGCAACAACAAACAAAAGTGCAGACTCAATAGAAAGAAGAAAAATAGAAAGTTTTTCTTTTCCCAGCGCACTTGCCGGCGTCGCAGCAGCTGCCGCAGCAGAAAAGAGTCGTGCGGCTTTTGTTATGCCATTTTCCATGCAAATGAAAAGTGCCCACAATCATTTTCATTGTCTGGTAAAAGCAGCGAGGCGACATTCGCCAGGCAAACAGGTATAAATGTATTTATATATATATATATTTATTTATATATATATATACGGGAGGAAAACTTTTAAAGTCATTTGCATTACAAGTTGCAGCTATAACTTAAAGTTGGTCGCGATAAATTAGGGATAAGTCGTCGATAAGATATATAGATGAAATATTTTGTTAGTAAGAAAAATAAATATTATAAATAAAAATATAATATTATCCAAATATCATGAATATAAAAATAGTTCTCATTTAAAACCTATTCCGAAATGTATTTTAAAAATTAAGTGCAGTATTAATAAAATAAATTTAAGAGCAGATGGAGGAAATTTTGTGCTAATGAAAATAAAAGAATTTTTATTTAAACCTATTCCGTAGTTAACAATCATTTGTTAAAACAGAAATAAACGATGGGAATCGCTGTAAAAATAGCTTACAATCATTAATTTGCATAACAGTTATATGCATATATTTTATAGGAAATAGCCCAAACTCTAAGATAAAGTATCACCTCCTATTTTGGACACACTTCTTTGGTTTCTTTACATTTCTCTAAAATTTACCCATTAAAACACACAATTTTCCAAGCTTCGTTGTTGCTTCCAAAAAGCTTTTACTCAATTAATGCAGGCTTTCTATTCATAATTTTCTTCGCACACACATAACACACACACACACACACACACACACACACACACACTCACACACACATATAGCCGTACATAAATTGGCCTGCTCCCGAACAACAAACGGAAGCAAAACTATTTTATATGCATATTAAAATGTCTTATGATTGGGGCGCTACAAGCCACATTCGAAAACAGCCCCAACAGCAAATTTGTCATTAACTATCTGCATACATAAACACAAACGAAGCAAGCCGCAATCGTGTTTATGGCCAATTGTGTAATTTTCTTTGCATTTTCTTGCACATTTTTATTGCTGTTTTTTTTATTATTTTTTTGTTGGTTTATTTGCCTGGCAAATTGTTATGCAAATTTTATGTGCAGCTGCCAGACCTTGCAAAAAATTACTACTTGCTAGACTTTCAAACACGTGTTCTATTGTATTAGTTGTTGTGTTCATTGTTGTTGTTGTTGTTGCTGTTGTTGACTGACGGATCAGGTGAAACTGCGCTATATTCAAACCAAGCGTGACTCAATCGCAGAACGCCCACGAAAAGAGCATTAATTTTAACTGTTATTGAAACAAGTTGAGCGGCATTTTTTTTTTAATAAATCCATAAGGGCATGCCAAGAATACAAGAACTACTGGAACTACTACACTGAAATCAATTTGAATACCATTTACAATTTAGGGAATATAATGAGAAATGTTGGTAAGCAGCTCAAATATAATTAATATACGACTTGAAAATTTTTTGAACTTCTTCAGCTTTAAATTAATTTTTTATAAATTTATTTCTAAAGTTCAAAAAATCGATTACAAAAATATCTCTAATCTCAAAAGATATTTTTTAATTGCATTTTTGTACAACCTTTTGTGAAAAAACTTTGCCGCATTTAAAAGATTATTTATTTAAATAGATAACCTAATCATCAAATCTTTTGAAAAACATTTGAGCTCATTTTAAAACCATCTTTAAATAGTAAAAACAACTTTTAAGCAAAACTAAACATTTTGTGTGTGTTTTTCTTCCAGTGTATTCGCCGTCGTTTTTGGCTGTGGTCTTGAGTCATCTTGTGATTGTCTTACCCAGCTTGAGAGCCGATAATAGCATCATCTCTAATGCGGCTGCAGCTTCAAAATTTTCAAATCGTGCGACGCGCTCAAAATCTTTAATTGTTTGTATTTTTTTTTCCTTCCTTTCAAGATTTCGAGTAGAATTAGAAAAAAAAATGGATTAACTCAGATTTAGCCGTATTTGTGTCAATTCACTTTCACGTAAATCACTTGTTCAATTATTCAGTTATTTGTTGCTGTTGCTGCTTCTTGTTGCTGATGTTGTTGTTGCATTAGTTTTGGAGCTGTTGTTAAAACTGGTTTCATTGCTGCTTCCTTTTAGCAAAATTTGTTGTCGTAGTCGTTGCTGCTGTTATTATTGTTGTTGTTCGCTATTGTTGTTGTTGCTGGCATTTTCATGCTACTTGGCCTGACCTTTAGGCGTTCGACGATCTGCTGCGACTGGCTTTTACCGTTATTTGTATGACGTTCACAACCTGGCCCCCAAGTGTTTCCTGTCAGCATACGAAATACAATGCATAATATCTATAAATATATATTCTAAATATATTTATAATTATTATTTATTTTAAATTTGATTATTATGCGTTTTGTGTTTAATTACGTCGTCTTCTTCTTCATCTTTCACATTTTCTTCTTCTTAATGATGATGGCTTTCACGCAATGGAAGCGGCAGCCATTTTGTAAAAAATTTCCATGACAAGACGAAAGTTGGTTTTTTTGTTTGTAATGTTTTTATTTTTTTGCACTACACGAATTTTACACAACAGCAATAAAATTAACAATCTAGTCGCTCATTAATACTAAAATAATAATTGAATTATGTATTTAATTGGCACATTGATTTTATATATTTTTTGTGGGTTTATTTTAAGTTTAGATTTAGCGCCGTCGCGAACTGATTCAGTAAATGTTTAAAAGCCAACTGACAAAACGGCAAATGAAATTTTTGCTAGCCACCGCAAGGCAGCAGCAACAACAATAAAAACAACAAGAGTAATAGCAGCAGCCGAAGGTGAGCGACGACGCTGGCAAGTGTAGAGCAGAGTAGAGTACAGCAGAGCAGAGCAGAGCAAAGCGAACGACGAACGCATGAATGGGAAAATAAAAAAATAAAAAACTTCAACGCCAGCAGAGGCAATAAACATAAAGTAAAACTTAATTGTAGCGGCAGCAGCAACAACAACAATCAGTGCAGGTGGCGGTGAGTGAAAAGCAAAAGAGCAAAGCTTTTGAGCGAAGAGAGCGCGGAGTGCGGAGAATCAAAGTTAGTAACAAGCAGCAGCAGCAGAAGCCGCCAAGCGCAACGAAGGAGAAGAAGAAGACGACGACGATGGCTTGGGCAACAGCAGAGGCACAGCAGATCAAGACTTCTGCCCACTGGGCATGTGTATGTTTGTGTGTACATGCTTATATATGTTTGTGTGTGTGTAACTGTATTTTCTTAAATGTTACAGTGCAAAAAGGCAGCGTTAAACCTCCAAGTTCCAAGCCAGGCCAACAACAATGCTTATTTATTAAACTGTGCTCAAAGAAAAGAAAACAAAACAAAAAAAAATAAGAAACAAATCAAGTAACAAGTTGCAAACAAAAAGCACTTGTATAATACGTCAAAGAAAAAAAATGCGTTTGTGGTTTTTGTGTAAAGTTTTGCGATCTTTTTTGTTTGCTTCTTTTTTTCTCTTTTATGCAGAGTTGCTGTAACAGTTGGTGAAGCAACAGGCAATGCAAAAAAAGAAAAGAAAAACTGTGATTGAGAAGAGCGCGCGTCTAAGAGAGAAATTGCGTTGCACAAAGAGAGCAGCTTATTGTGTGTGCATGTGTGTGTGAGAGTAAGCAAAGCACTGACTAAATGAATTATGTATATTCAAGTAGTTGTAAGTGTGAAAGCTTCTCTCTCTTCAATAATTTTATGTGCAATTAAACGCAGCTCTTGCGCTTTTCAAGCGCTGCCTAAAAGTAGGCAGCACAAAAGGGAGAGAGGAGAGAGAAAGAGCGCTGACACACTCTTTAACAAAAAATCAAAGCTCACTTGCAAAAAAAACATGAAAATCCATTAGTCTTCTGCTTTACTAATTTGCGCCTCTGTTATGGCTGTTGTTGTTGTTGCGGGTTATCATGCACATGATGAAGGCGCGTGCAGCAACAGCAAAAACAACCGCAACTGCATTTAACAGCATTTTGTTAACACGTAAGGCAAAGCAAAAGAAGACAAAGAAAAAGAAGAAGCTGCAATTACTGCTGACATCTAACGTTTTACATAAAAAAAAGATCAAAAACAATTTAGCGTCTCTTTTTTTGTGTCTCATTGCTTCAACACGAGCCACGATGAAAATGCACAATAAATGATGATAAAGAAGAAGCAGCAGATGATCAGAATAAGCATTAAGTCATTGCTAAAAGTTACACAATAAGCACAAACAAAACAAAACAAAACAGTGTAAATAATAAAATAATTTCTGTTAAGAAACAATTTACACTAACACTAACAAATTAAGGTTAAATGTTTACATCCGAAGCGTATAAAAAGCGTGTGAAAAATGTTGTTAACTAATTCGCAATTTGCATAATAAAGAAAACTTTGCAAATACAACAAATAATTAGAAAAACAACAACAATCAGACAGGAAACAGCAAAAAAAAAAACATTTTTTAAACGCTATGCAGTTGTTTATTGTTTATCGTTGTTGATCGTTGTTGTTGGTGCAGCATTTTTATGCAAATGTAGGTTAATAACATTTCAACGCATGCGCGACTCGCATATTAAATAGCAACAATAACAAAACTAATAACAACAACAACAACATTGATTCATGCGTAATAAACATTTGGAAGTTTAATTAGATTCGAGAGCGAAAAAAATACGCAGCGAAAACAGCAAAATATGCGACAAAAGAGAATTGCCAAACGTGCAGATACCCTGTTGTTAAAGTGAATATTTATGGTTTCTTTGAGAGAGAGAGAATAGGGAGAGAAAACGACGGTGTGCTTACTGATATTTATAAGATACATTATGTACAAACATATGTTATAATTATCATTAAATTGTAATCATCACTTCGGATATTTTATATTTATATGAAATAAAAAATGATTTTGAACGTAATATTTGTTACGTGACATACCATTAGATGAACACTTACTTTATGTTACTTTCTAAAAATACACAGGGTATTAAAACTGTGCAAATTACTTGGCCCATTGCAGATATGCAATAGTTTAGCCAAGAAATCTAGAGACTGTGGGCGTTTCGCTTTGATGCTAATTCGAGATTTGTTAGTTGACTAAAGAACAATTTATAAGTTGATTACTCAATGTCATTAGAGCGTGGAATGCATTCCAAGTATGCATAATTTTCATGCCAGACGGAAGTGAAATTCGAAGCAACTAGAGAACAATGTGGGAAGTGAATCTCCAGAGATAGTTCGACGGTAATCACCACTGGGTAAACTCCCTTTTAGTTATCGTGTGTAGAAACTCCCTTTTAAACAATAAGTCGATAAATCTTTGCGTGCATAAGTCGTTGTTATTTATGTATATAACTTTATATATAGCCAACAATAAGTCACGTTCTGCCTAGAAACTATAGGCATAAATAGTTTTTACGATTTCCAGTGAGATCATCTACAAAAAAAGAAAAACTTTGCAAGGTTTTTCTCCTGTAAAGAGTAGTTAGATTAGATAACTAATTATAGTTTTATTGTTTTTAAGATAAAGTGGTTGTTGTAGAAGATTTCAAAATGCAGAATAATTGTATTTGATGTTATTCAAACGAGTTTTAAAATTAGATACAAGTTAGACATTAGGCGCAATAAGACATTTGCCAAGTCATCATTTTGTAATATGTGATTTATGTAATACATAAATATGGCATATTAGCCAAGTTTGTCAAAGTTTGTCTTCTCAAAAAACCTAAGAATTTTAATATGCAAAAACCTTTGATAAATTTAATAAAAAATGCAATCAATCATTACAAACAAAACAATTACATGTTATTAATTTTCTAAAGGTTGTCTGAAGATGTTGCTCAAATTGCTTAACTAATTTCATTTTAATTATGTTTTAAACATCGTAAGTGGCTTTCAAAATATTGTTCCCCCCCCTCCAATTTATTTTCACAACTATTACTCTCAATTTCACTCCAACCGATTTGCTTGCCATAATTGGTATTAAAAATGTTTGGGAAACAGTCGCTGTTGCTGTAATCTCTTGACCCAGACCCACCCGCTGGCTATGCGCTCAATTAACGCAACATAAAACAGACACAACAACAAATCAACTAATTTGCATATGAAAAATGACAACTATAAAAAAAACAAACAAAAGCAACAAAAGGCGGATGGTTTTATTTTTATTTGTTATTTTGTTTTTGTGTTGTTTTGTTTCAAGCTAAAAACAAAAAAATGCTGACAAAAACATTTTTATATAAATATAAGTTGTTGCTAGTTTTTGTTGAGTGAATGTCGATGATGATGATGACAATGATGATGATGATAATGATGACGTTGGCGCGAATTTTTCTTATGCATTTATATCGAAACCAATTTAAAGGCAAAAGCAAAAGCAACAACAACAACAGCAGCCTACAACTTTGGCGAGTGACTGAAAAGGTTGTTATAAAAAGTATTGTTGTAAAAGTAGTTTTTTTTTTTGGTTTTTTTTCGATAAGCAACTTTTGTTGCTCTTTTGACCTTGGCTAATAGTTTCTGTTCAAGCTGCGCATCACAGTATTTTTATTCGAGATATTTTGTGCAATAAATTTTTCCTCATTTCTCAAGCTGCCAATATATACAAATTGTTGAACTCGTTTCCATGTCGCGTTATATGCAAAAATTGTATTGTTGTTGGAGATTTTTCACCCTGGCTAACCGGATATTCCAGCTAAAAGAGATCTCTCACGTAGCAACGTGTCCAGCACTGCACGGAATGGCCTTACAACAATTTATAAATATATATATATATATATTTATGTACTAAGATTGGGCATTTTTTATATGCATATTTAATTCATTGCTGTATTCATTTTTTGTCAGCGAACAACTCTCGGCTGGGTAATACGTGCGCATTTCCCGAGAGTACCAGTTAAAATGCCGACTACCAACAAATAGCAACTAGCAACTACCAACTGGCAACTGCTCTTGACGTTTTTATCGCAGAAATAACAACAACAATTTGCTAATGTGTCACAAGCTTTGAATTTGCATTGAGGCACGACTCTGTAATGTGACGTCATTACGTTATAACGTCATTCTTTTTATGCGACAGCCTGGTAGTACCGTCTATCGGTAGGTGAGCAATAATAAATGAGCTATTTAATTTACTGTTTAAAAACCCTTTGGGGAATTGGTTTTTACTTTTTAGCTTTGTTGTCGCAACATTTTCTGAACTGTTCGATATTTATCGTTATCGATTTAGATATATATGTTGCAAATCCACTTTGCTAAAGTGAGAATAATATGCAAATGAGCTTACAAATACGCAGTTGACTTAGATGGAACAAGTAAGAATGCTGTAGGCGAGTGAGTTCGATTAAGTTTTTGACTATAACTTTGATTTTTCTTTTCCGATATGTAAATTGGAATGTTCAACGTTCAAAATTTTACAGCTATCGTACATCGATATATATCGCTTATAATCTACAAATATTGTTGGGAATATTGTTTTTTAGCTCGTAGTTTCGATCATATTAATGCAATTGATTATTTATCTATGCAAATATTGCGAATGGTTTTTCCCATGTATTATCAATAACAGATTCAACAATCTACAAACTTTTAGCAACGTTGTAGCGGCAGTTCCACTGAAATACCTTTGCTATAAACTGAATTCCCCTTGTGCTGGGTATGAAAGCGTAAAAATTGATTGACCCCGCTTGGTCAATTGCTTGGCCAACTTTAAAGCAGCCGGCAACTGTTGGCAACTGGCAACTGGCAGCACAAGCAACAATCGATTACAAATTACAACAACAAAACAATAACAACAACAGCAACAAAGGAATAACAAACCGCAGCTTTTGGCCCCTTTAGTCAAGTGGCTGTTTGACCGTTTGGCTCAAATTGCAAATGCAAATTGCGAATTTTTGTGGTCATTGTTAACTAAAGGCCATAAAAAGGCGCACAGTCAAAGCAACAGCAGCAGCAACAACAAAAACAACAACAATAAACACCCATCAACAACAATGCAATAATTTTATTGTCAACTTTACATTTTGCTTTTAAGCCCAACTACGACTTACAAGCAACAGATGCAGATACAGCTACAGATGCAGATACAGATACAGATACAGCTACAGATACAAGATACAGAGACATAAACAGCGCCCGGCAAACTGATACAGATATAGATAGAAATTCCTCAAGTGCGCTTTGGGGCAGCTTTCAATCAAGTCCATAATTGCCACATGTGAATGAACAAAGATGCGCATAAACCAAATAGCTGGCAAATAAATTACAAATGATCAGCGATGTTCGCTCCAAGGAAAAAAAAAATATTTAATTTACAGGGAAATTTCGATTCGTTTAGCTACAAAATCAAATTTTAAACTTTGAGATATTGTTTTTCCTTTCTTGGACAGATATTTTCGACCATGGTAGATTCAAATTTCGATTCTGGTCCGTAAAGTGTAAAAATTCTGGTAGATTCCAGTATTCTTCCTAACTTCTTACGCTATTCGAACATAAAATGAAATTGGCGCCCCAAAGATAACCGTTATTTTTTATAAGCCTATGTTCTGAGTATTTCTTAAGAATTGTCGTTGAAAAATAATGTTGCTTGTCAAAATAATATAATATTATATCAACATTTTAATATTTCACTCAATGAACTAAAATTAAACTAGCTCAATTTTGAAAGGACTGAGTAAATTCAATAAAGAAAGGGTATGAAAAGCGATAAGTGATGCATAGAATATAATGAGACTTATAAGGAAATTTTGCTTATTCAATTTATGATTTGTAATTAAATGTTTTATTGCAAGTCAATGCACAGGGGCAAGTCATGCTAGCTGTCAACCGACTTTGACATTGATGCATCTACATAACCGAATATATATGCAGATATATGCAATAATGTGCAATAAGTGCTGTGTTTGCCACGCCCCTTTGAATGCATTTCCTTATTGGCACGCTTGCCACTTTCAGTTTCAGTGCACTTCTCACTCTTCTCCGTCTTCTCCATCTTCTCACTTCTCTCTGTCTCTATCTCTCTGGGGGCAGTGCTGTGAGGCTTGGCTGCCTGCTAATTCATTTCAATTATGCAATTGCCGCATCTGTTGCCTGTTGCCTGTTGTCTGCTTTCTGCTGTCTGCATCTGTGCGTCTCTTTGCTTTTTAGTCATCATCATCATGATGATCGCAATCATCATTGTATTTTGTCTGTCATATGAGGATGCGTTCGTTGCCGATCATCTAATAACTGCCTGCCATCATCATCTACTCCAGAGTCAGCCTGATATTTAACATAATTGCCCCCATCGAGGAGCAGAGAGAAGAGCGAAGAAGTGTGAGATGCGAGAAGTAAGGAAAAAGAGAACTGTTGTAGTTGAGCTTGTAATGGCTCAGAAGCGCAGCTGACAACTCAACGCAGACTGCAGATTGCCTCTCGCTTAAATACAGTCTCGGGCCAAGCCTTGTGATTATTATCCATCGACAGAGCGACGCCTTCAGATGTGCTATAAATATATATATACACACATAATAACACTAAGAGTGATATGCGATACGCCTGGTCTTTGAGTTCTCCAAATGTTATTTCACTTTCACTTTTTATTTCAATGAATTAATTTGATTTTTTTTCTTTCTTATTTTCGTGATAAGTTAATTAAACAACTTTACTTAAATGGAGAAATATGGGTTCCATATGATATATGTATATATAGAATTCTAAAAGAAACAATACAACTTTTTAATTAATTTGATTAATTAGTTAATATTAAATAGATTAAGTCAAAAACAGGCTTCACAAGAGCAAAACAAGTGCAGTTTCTGTATATAAATTGAGTTACGACTTCTTCGACTTATGTACCTCCCCTCCCTCAGCCACATTACTCTTATTGCTCTCGATAAATAACAGATAATCTATTGAATGGTAATTTTAAGTTGATTACTTTAAATTGGCATCAGAACACCGATTTGAAATTAGTAACCAGAAAAAAGCTTTTCCTGTTTTTAGAAATAATTTTCAATTAGAAGAAATATCTAAAAATTAGAAAATACAAATCGCCGTAAAATCGAAAATATAATTTTAAATTTGAGAAAAATTTACGATAAATAATTTAATAATAATATGACGATGATTTTAGAAATATACTCTCTGCACAATAAGGTTAGTTTACATTTGTGGAATTTCATAAAATTCAGTGCAATTAGTTTTTTTTAGCGCTCTTTCTTTCAGTTTCTAGTTCTTAGTTAGATTTGAGTCAGTTTTTACCTTCTTTGGCCTTGGAGCTGGTTAGGCTGTGGCCAATGTGATTCCAGAAGTTGAGGCGACAGCCAAACACTTTCATTTCCTTGACGCGCTCCTTCATGTTGCCAATGACGCTCGTTTCGGCGAGACTCACGCAGGGTATCATCACTAAACTACAACAACAGAAACAACAACAACAACAGCTGCTGCTGTGTGCGTTTTCTGTGCGTTTTTAATCGCGCGGCGCAAACAAATTTTGTTATGCAAAATCTGAGCATAAATTTAAAAAAAACAAAAAAATCATTGACTATTAACAATTTGTTGTTGTTGCGATGGCAATTTAAAATCATTTGACGGTTGTGGCAATTGCTTCACTTGCTTGTAATTGTGATTGACAGCGTACACACACACACACACACACACACACACACACACACACACTAACACACATGCAGAAAACACACATTAACACACACGTTTACTTGGCTCTTTTTCAAGTGCTCATCGTTCAACGCTCGCGGAAGCGTTTTATGGACATTATTTTTTTTTTTTGCTAGTTTCTTGGCCAAGTTTTTATGGTTTATTGTACGCTTTAATTAACAAAAAAATAAATACATAAAAATTCCTAATAATAATAATAAATCGCACGCTAAATACAATTTTTAACAATCAATCACAACTAAAAATCTGAATTTTTCTTCAAATGTGCCGCACTTTAAATACCCTAAGAAAACGAATTAAAGTTGTCCTATTTATTGCTCAACTCTCAAGCGATTCTATATATATATATATATATATATATATATATATAGAACTCTCGCAAGTAGTAATAAATGAACTTTCAAATCCCACGAGATCCTACAATTCTCCAGCGAAATACAACCGAATTTGAATTCGTCAATTTGGCAATAAATCAATCAAATACGAAATCAGCTGCTGCTGCTGCAATTCGTTTTTATTTTCAGCTCGATCTCTTTTGATTTATGTTATTAAACGCAAAACGTGATTTGTTTGCATTGCTAATCAGCAAAATAATAAAAAAAAAATCCCACTGAAAAAAAAAAAAAAAAAATTTTGATAGTTTTTTTTATAAATGCCGCCAAAGATTCTGCGAAGAACAAACTCACGAATATTTGAAGCCAAACACAAAAAAAAAAATTAACAAAATTGCGTCATGAACAAAGAAACAGAAGAAATAATATGAGAAAAAAGAAGAAGCAGAAACATCAAAAAATAAACGCGTAATGACAATAAATGAGTTAAATTTTGAGCTGCTGAAGTTGCATTTAATGATTCCGATAATGATAAAAGATCAATGAATAATCGTTCGTGATGCACAAAGTCGGTTGAGGTTAAGTTAATTTAAGTAACCACCCCACTTCCTCCTCACCATCATTCTATAATTTTGACCGCATCAATATCGAGTAGTTTGCCTCGTTAATTGCTTAAGGCAAAATCATCAAGTTTTTCATTTTGTTATTTATTGATTTTGCATGGGTCTAATTAAGCTGCCTCGCTCCCCTTTCTGTGAGGAAAATGTGTACTTCAAAATCTTCAAATGGAACAGATATATAGCCTTGAGTATAGCCATGACTTAATGACTTGATCAATAAGAAACTAGAACACTTTTTACATATCATCAAAGTATGTGATGATATTTTTTTAAGTGATTGATTGATTAAAGGAAAATCAAATAAGGCAAAGCTATAAAATTGTATTTCTTAATAACTATTAGTTCTGAAACAAATTCTTGGGTTAAAACCCCATCAGCGAACAATAAATTGGAAAAAAAATAAGAAAAAACCCCGCTTTGTCTTCAGGTCTGTTTTACGATATGATAATGATTATGATGATGACGACGAGCTGTGAAGACCTTGGGTGAGCAGATGGATGAGATGCGAACACATTCTGTACGCATATTTAAGTTTATTTGTGCAAGTATCTGTAGCCATATCTATTGCCATATCTGTATTGATGTATCTATGTATCTGTATCTATGTGTGCCGTAGGCGCAGTTCAATGAGCTGACAGTTAGACTTGAATTTTAGCTGCTGTTGCTGCATAATTAACATCAATTTCGGCTTGTTATTTGCTTTTTTTTGTACACACAAGCACTATAAATCAAAACTCAATCAAGAATAGCCCCGACACATAACAAATGAACTCTCCTCCAAAAACGATAAGCAAAAAAAAAATAGAAGAGCTGCAAAAAAAAAACACCAATTGCTTCATACGCTCTTTTTACAACATACACAGAAGGGGCGTGGCGAGAATTTATTGGCTCATAAAATTTACATTTAAGCCAATTTTTTTCGTGATGAAATTAACGTTTTGAGATTGAAATTTTAATTTGTATTTCTCAATGAACATTTGAAAAAAGCATAAAAACCCAGATCCTAAAATAAACGAGAAATTTATTTGAAATAGTAATAGACAAGACTACTTAAACACAAACGTTATCTATATTTTAAAAATCTAAATATATCTCTAGCTTTAGATCACTTATGTAAGCCCTAGAACAATATTTATTTAATAATTTAATGGATGTCAAAGCGGAACTGTAATTTAACTATAATTACCTCATATATACATACATACTTATTAGTTCATATACAATAACGAAATCGAATGTCGAATACCGAAACAAACTTTGGAACCAATTCACAGCCTCGTAGGTAGCTTTAAACTTAATTATAAACGATTTATCACCCTAGCTTAAATAAAATGAAATTAAATGTTAGTTCTGGATGACTCAAGAAAACAGCTTATCGCATTATCAACTAAAACTTAAATAACAAAAAGCTAGCAAATAACTGTAAGCTCGAAAATCTACAATCACAAATAGAGCAAAAAAAAATCACTTTAAAACTGTAAAACTAA
This sequence comes from Drosophila kambysellisi, assembly GCA_035042185.1. Lineage (NCBI taxonomy): Eukaryota > Metazoa > Arthropoda > Insecta > Diptera > Drosophilidae > Drosophila > Drosophila kambysellisi. Next base: position 531,961 of record JAWNLS010000945.1, on the reverse strand, counting down.
CTGAAATTGTTGCAATAAAAAATAAACACTCGCAAAGATTTTATCTGTTTAAGTTTTTATTTTTTGTCGGCATTTCAAAATAGATATAACCCCATTGTGTTATATGATGTAAATTGAACTTGTTTTGACCTTGCGGCCGAGCAAAGAAAGCGCACAGTGAATGCAAATGTTTTTTTTTATGTTTTTTATTCTTTTTGTATTTTTTAATTTCCCCTTTGTGTTTGTTATATTTTGGGGTGGGCGTGGCAGTGAAAGAAAGCAACCGTTTTGACCTGATTCGAGTGGACAACAATAACAATAACAATAACAACAACAACAACAAGAACAACAACTACAGCAATAAACAACAACCCAAAAGCAATATGAGAAACGTGCACAAAGCAAAAGCTCCAAAATAATAATAATAATCGTCGTATAATAATAAAAATTTAAGGCGGTCAAGCATTGCGACTTTCAAACTTAACAACGAGGCCAGACAAAGGCAGAGAGCGGGGGACAGAGAGAGAGGGAGAGAAGAGGAAAGGGGGGAGTTGGATAACAGGGCATAGGGGTTATTTACTTAGCCGGCTTTCGCTTGTCATCCAAATGAAATGGGCACGTCGCTGACCTTGAACTCATCATGCAATTTTCATGCAATTCCCTTTGCCAAACCCCTCCCAACACATCCCCCCCCCCCACTCCTCATCCAACAAACTCGATCAAGTTAATTTACTTTGGTTAAATTGCTAACGGTATACAAGTTGTGAGGCTTCTTGCAAAAGCTTTTGCCAGCCAATGAGATCAAGATTTAGAGGACAGAGAGAGAAAGAGCTAGGAGCGAAGAGCGATTTGGCTGGAGTGCTAAGGAAACTTGTTTATGCAGGTCTGTTCATGTTTTGGCAACAACCTTCGAGATGTGCAGTAACAAGACAGAGCAACAGAGAGAGAGAGAGCAAGAGAGTGAGGCAGCAGATTACAAAAACAGCATAAGCAAACAACCTTTATATTAGCGTGCGCAGCAAAACAACCGTTAGCTAAAGGATCTGCACAAACAGAGAGAGAGAGAAAGAGAGAGAGAGCAAGTGAATAACAGAGAGATATAGATAGAGAGAGAGAGCAAGTGAATAACAGAGAGATATACTATATAGAGAGGTGAGCCACAGTGTTGCCAACTTGATAAAATTCCTAATACCTACTTCTTCAGCTAAAACTAAATTCTAGTTGAAAACATTTTAACTCACAAATCACAACTTTTCAGTTCAACTTTTTACATTATCTTTCTAAAAATTAATTTAAATTGATAACTACTTTTCTAATTTTGTAATTTTAATGCATATCAAAATTATAAATTTAAAATATTAATTTAAAAAAAAGCTTCAACTCCCTCGGAAAGGGGAAAACTGACTTTTATGCTTGAAATTGGCAACACTGGCAACGTCCATCTCAGTGACGCATTATAAATTAGCCATGCCCAAACAAAAGTTGCAGTTGTTTGGCCTGTTTTCTGCGTCCATCGTCGTCGTCATCATCGAGTCGATTTTTCCCGCTGCAAGTGGAAATTTGTTTTTCATCCAAAAGATGCACAATTAACAAACGAACGTCTCTCTCTCTCTCTAATGGAAGTACCTTATCTCTGTGTGTGTATTTGTACCTGTAAATGCCACACAGGGTTCTCAATAATTCAACGATCCTAAATATCCCAATTACCAAATGTTCGTTGTTGCTGTTGTTGTTTTTTTCTTCGATTCGTTGGGTACGCATTTTATGGCTTTCGTGATCTTTAGACGGCAATCGCATTTACCGGGAAATTACTCTCCGGCTTTAAATGTTTTTTCTGTAGTTTTTTTTGTTTCGGTAGCGCTATCAAAATATTTGTGTAACTCGCCGTCATTTTATGGGTAGGTTACATTATGAACAGACAGACAAACAAACAACACTAACAAATTGAAGGCGAGTGCATTATTTAAGTGTGTTTTATTTTTATTTTTCTGCCTTTTTAACGACAATTTCAAGGGAGGAGGAGGGCGAGTGGTTAAGGGTCATTTTATGATCAGCTCTTTTTCAGCTGAAAGCCAAAAGCTGACACAAAAGCTTTTGTTGAGAGGCAACAAAAAATAAAAGGAACATGAGTCGAGTTTTGTTTTTAATTGATTTCTATTGAAATTTGAAACGGCACTTTTAATGCCCAGCTAGATAAGAAGAAACGTTTTTAGGTTTTCTTTCTTTCTTAATTTTATGATTCAACTGAAAGGTCTAAAAACAGTTGGCGATTGATGTGCCACCAAATTAAGTACAGATAAGAATTATATCGAAAGAGATTTTCGATAAAATAAAGAAAAGAAAAACATGATTATCTTTACAACATGTAAGTAAGTAAATAAAGTGAGGAGGACTTCAGGAACTTGTCAAGTCTCTCACATTGAGTCAACTGACGTGTCTACGTGATAAGCAGGCCCAAACAAGACGTGCCTGGCCTCAAAAGCGAAACGAAACGTTCAAAACGCACCGAATGAAAAAATAACAAATAAATTCCTGATAAAGCAAAAAACCAAAACAAAATTTCAACACCAAAAAAAAGCCAATTGCAATCAAAGTGAACAAAAAACTAACGAAGAAGCAGAAGAGGCAGAGAAGATCCTGTTTGGGCAACAAAACACAATAGAAGAGAACAATATTGAATTACCAAAGAAGAAGAAGAGAGGGTCACATTTACAGTCTGAGGATGTTAAGTGGATGTTAACAGCAGCAGCTACCTGCTTAAGGCTGGCTTAGTAGGCAACAACGACTTCATATTTGAGCTACTTCTCAACAAAGGCGCCTGCGCACTAATTGCTTTGCAATGAAGGAGATAAAGGGAGAGAGAGAGGGAGAGAAGGAAGACTCCATTTAAGATTTGCATTGGCTTTGCTGCAAACACGTGCCGCAATTCAACATTTACAATTAACTATTACAAAGTGACACAAAAAACAAATAAATTGCTGAAATTTATGCATGTTTCTTGTGTTTTTTTTTTGGCTCTTTTGCACACACAAAAGCAAAAACCATAAACTAAAATTTCCCTTTTTTGGCTTTTGTTCTCACGAAAGTTTCAGCTTTTTTTTGTACAAGTTAATTAACAAAAAAGATTTTCGTTTTGTAGAAGCTGCTGCGAGTTAGATAAAAACAAACGGCAACAGCAGCAAGCCCAAAGCAGAAAGTCACAAAAAAATGAAAAGAAAAAAACTGCGCACGCCAAAAAAGAAACAAGTTAAACAGCTTTGCGGCGACGGCGTTGCCAGATTGTCGCCAAGCCCCAACGCAGATATGAATGTTTATGCATGTAAATGCAGAGGTGTATGTGTGTGTGCGTGACATAAGCCACTTTTACTGTTAGAAATGCACTCGGAGATGCGCACACTTAAAGCTTTTAGCTGTAAGCTGTAATAACTTTCGCGTCAAATGATTTTTAACAATTGGCATTTATTTATTTGGAAATTATATATGCATTTACATTTTTTTCAGCTGGTGATTTTTTTCTTTCGTTGTTTTGTTTCCTTTTGTTTTATTTTATTGTGTTACACTTGCTGTATTCACTAGGATTTTTTTGTTGTCGTTATTTGGCGTTTGATTTACATTTTGTTGCCGCCACGTTTTGCTCATTAACCGAATGCAATTAACTTTGACTGGCTGTTAGACTTGACAATTATCATTGCATGACTCTGTCGTTGTGTTATTTTTCTCGCCTAAATCACATTTAAAGCGCGACTTGTTGGAAAAAATAGCGACAAAATAAATTTTATTCAAGTTGACGGCGAAGTTGATTTTTATTTTTTTTTTTTTCGCTTTTGTTTTCTGAATGGCACACGCGCTTAACGGCAAAACGACGATGTGAATTAAACAACAACGCGCGCAGCGCTCTTTTAAAAGCCTGTTGCGCACTCAAAGACGGCTCGTAAGCAACTGAACGAAGACGCCGAATTGAAAAGTGCGAGCAGACCAAAGAAACAAGTTAAGTGAGGGAGGGCGTGCGCTCATAGAGTGAGAGAGAGCGAAGAGCGGAGAGTGAACTAAGAGTGGAGGAGAGTAGCACAGCAACATTTTGGGAGTTGATGCCTGCCATATGGGTGGAAAAAGTACATAAACAAAAGCAACGAAAAGAACAACAAGAACGCAATGCAGTTGTTGTTAAACATACAAAGCCATATGTACACACAAACACACACACTTATGCGTGTTTGTATGTGTATGCATGTATATACATATATACAAACAGCTTGTTGCTGTTGCTTTTGGAGTCTAGGCAAATCAATGGGCACACTTACACTTAAACTTACCCATACCCACATGCAGTTACAGTTAGAGTTACGTACCTGCAAAGAGAAAGAGTGAGAGAGAGCAGGTTAATTTAAGCATGCAGTGCTGACAAATAAAGTTCTAAAGTTCTGTTAAATTTGCTGCACAGGAAGAGCAACAAGCAAGTTTTTCTTTATATTTATTTTGTTTGGATACCCTGTACACATTCAAAATGTAAAGCCTATTTATTTATTTTAGAACGAAGAATGATGTTACATTTTTAATTATTTTATATTGCCGCCCATACTATGTATTTTAAGAACACAGTTAACGTTTTACAATTTTCTGTTTAATTAACCATATAATATTTATTTGATTTATTTTTTTTTTAAGTTCAATTCAATTTAGGGTATCCACTAGTTGGCAGCTCGAGCAATTTCAGCGTTGCCCAACACACAACTTGCAAGTGGGGTTGGGGTATTTTGTGCATGTTGTTGGCTGCTAGCCAAAAAACAGAGTTGGAGATGGCAGAAGATGGCGACGACGATGGCTAATATCAATAATATGGCGCAATTAGAGAAACATTCTGCATAACACTAGCAACAACAACAGAATGAACAACTTTTTTTTGTTTACGCTGTTGAAAGGAGACATTTTGAATGTCTGTCTGCTGACTAAACATATTTTTTTTTCTATTAGTTCTTGAGCAATTTGTTGGGTTTTTGTTCTAATCAAGCTGTGAATTTACATAACAAACATTAGTGTTTCTATGTGTGTGTGTGGAGCTCGAAAGCTGCTTATAGACAAACGCCGAGCAAACAATCATCATCAGCGTTGATTATTAACTTAACTTAAACAGTTGTCAAAGATAAATTGGTAAAAGGTGAGGAAACAAAAATAAGCATTGCGTAGCCCAAAGCGAAAGGAAGAGAGAGCAACAGCGAAAACGATGAGAGCAGCGATGAGGAGGCTGCCTTTCAAAAAGCACATGAGAGAGAGAGAGCTTTTAAGCGCGGCGGCTGTAACTGATTTCCCACGTTTAGAACGAATCACAACAGAAACGCATCATTAATCATGCTAGGCAGCAGCAAACATGCGCGAGTGAGAGAGACGCACTGAACTTAAAGAGAGCGCTGTGTTTGTGAGGGCAAGAAGAAGCCAAAAACTTTAGGCTACCAAGAGTGGGCAGTCTAGAGCAAAGGAGGGCAGGCCCGGCAGGGCAGGCAGGTCAGTCAAGTAAGAAGTAGCAGCAGCCACAGATGCAAGAAAAGGCAAAGGCACAAAACACAAGAAGTGCTCTTTAGTCCAAAGGTAACGACTAGCAAATACCCATAGTTGTATATATTTATATGAGTGAACACGAATTAACATCAATATGGCAAATATTTACAAAGTGAAAAGTTGTACATATTTAAATACGATAAACTATAAATTAGAATAAATAAAAAATTATATAAATGTTCACTTAAGTTAACTTAATATTCACATGCCTGTGTAGATTGTGATCGTGTGCAATTTCACGCTACCCGTTTTTAGACATTTGCAATGTTTGCAGGGTATCAAAAAGCGCGTTTGGACTGTCTGTGTCTGGGTTTGGGGTTTTTGATTCTCTGCTGGTGCGGCTGCTGGTCGACTGCTGCTGCTGCTGCTGCTCTTTTCATGGTCAATCACCCGATGCTTTTGAAGGAGACGCAACAAAAACAAAAACAAAAAAAAGACTACAAAAGAGCAACAAAAGCGACTAATTACAATCATTTGTGACTTTCGAATGGGCGACTGTGGAACCTGGGATTTGGTTGAGGAACTGAGATGCCTATCGTTAAATAGGCGCAGCAGTGTATTAAAGACAGAGAGAGTGAAAGAGAGAGAGCTCAAGATATATGTATTAATCAGAGCAGCGACAGAAGCAACTCCACTTCTACGACGAATCCCGCCTTACCCCCATCATCCCCGCCTCCCTTTGCAGCAGCAGTTGCGCCTGGAATCCTCGCAGCACTCGAGGCAAGTTCATTGCACATGCCCCGCCACATGAAACACACTAGACACAAAATTTTTGTTTACTTTTTCTACTGGCAAAAACTGGTTTATTATTGTTTTTTTTTTGGTGTTTTTTTTTTGCTCTTTCGGCAGCGTCGCTCTTAAATATCGAACTGGCTTTTCGAATATATGCCCCGAATGCCCCAACACAAACAAAACAAAAAAAAAACTACAGCACAAAAAAGAAAAGAAAAAAGAAACCAGTTTCCAACTTCAAGGAACTCCAGCAGGCATCTTTTCCAGCTCCGCGGGGGTGTCCGAAAAAAAATTTATATGAAAAAAGCGATGTCGAAGTCGAAACCGAAACCAAACAAAAACGAACCCTAAACCTAATAGAAAACTGTGTCTATATTTGTTGCATACTCTGTAATCAGGTCGAACAGAGTTTGGAGTAGAAGATGAATCTAAATTGAAATGCGTTTTAATGTTTAATAAGTATATAATTTATTTGATAGGTATTTATTTACTTATATTTGATGATGATTTTTAAATGCCTAAGATAATCAAAAATCAACAATTATTCCAGTGATTTGTGAAAATAGCGATTGTTCCCATTTGCCATTAGTTCATCATCTCCTTGTGATTTACTCTCTAATATTTTTATACTCTAATAACGAAAGTATCAGGAGTATATTGGGGTATATTGTGGAATAACCGTCATTTGGGTAATATGCTCACTAGGTAACCAGGAAATCGACAAAGCCACGTATCTTTCACAATTTTAGAGCTACAGTCAAAAAATTGGTTTGGCAGGTTGTTCGCGATGTCCTTCAAATATAAGCATTGGCCATAATCTTCCACATATCATTCATATCTTTTACAACATTTTCCAGAGCATTACGCAGTCGGTTCCGCTCGACTGCAATGTTCTAAGTGTTGTTGTTGTTTTTTTGGTGTAATACTTGAGCTCAAGTGCGGACTTATTAGACGAGACACATAGAGATGGAGAGAGCAAAAGATGGAAAGAGGGAGAGAATGAAAGAGAAAAAGTCCCGATAATAATCAGTGACATGAAACTATTTTCAAAGGCACTTAAAAACAAGGCGAGCATAAATCTTTGACAAGTGTGTTGCCGCAATCAAGGGGTTGGCTGTGCACGGAGGGGAGGGAGCGGGTGGGGCTGGAGACATCGTAAAACTATGACTAGCTGTTGATTTCTATAGTGCAGCTCGGTATATTTTGTTTTTTTAATTACGCAAACACGCAAGGCAGGCAGCGAAAGTATTAAAGAGAAAAATAAGTGAAATAAAAGGATGAGAGACGAAGTCACAATTAATCTCAACGCACGGCGAGCAATGGATAATTTTTTTGTGTTTTCTTTTGTTTTGCTTTGTTTTTTTTATTTTTTTCAGAGAATGCGCGGGCGAAGATTGCATTCATTGACAGGCTAATTTATTGTAACGGCAACTGACAACAGGGATCCCAAAGAGAGCCTCATCGCGGCTTTCCTCGCTGGACTGATAAATGGCACACAGCTGAGCCAGCTGAGAAGGCGACCTGATTTTGTCATACACAAAAGGAGATCTCATCTCCTCGCTGCTGAAAAATGACTTGCTAAAATATATGGCAGACTTAATGGCAACCTAAATGTGAAGTTCACAACCATCCCAAACACTCCGCCCCTCTCATCAAGCACTTTTGTGTTAAGGGTAGCCCCCATCAATGTGAGAGAGACAATGCGGGCAATTGTTCCGTTTGGCTGCATTTTAATCGGATGAGATCGAAATCGGCTGAGCTGACAAGCAGTCCAAGTAATTGGTTGAGCTGATGGGAAAAGTTCTTATCTCGGAGTGCAGCAGGACTCCCAAATAGAGAAGCGAGAAGTAGAGACAACAATTGTGACATTTATTGGCCATGTGTTAAATGCGATCCTAAATGAAAATCGATGAAAGGGCTGATAATGATGACAATGTGCGTTCATATCAAAGGTGTCTGCATAGATTAAAAGAATAGAATAAAGAATAAGGATAAGTTAATAATGAGCATGGAATATAAGAAGACGGGATTTTGGATAGGTTTTGTATCTCAGCAGCCTTCAAAAGTGTCATATCTCAAAATGTTGGGCATATTTTATTATAAAAAAAACCAATTCTTTTCAAAAAGAAATCATAAATTTCAAGCAACGAAAATAAAGTTAAGATTTGCAATCTTGAAGACTCGATAATAACTAACTAAATATAGAAATAATGACTTGCATATTAGATGTTCTTTCTATACTAAAATATAAGTAAAATCATGGCTAAGAACTCGTTTATGGGCCACTACTTGGAATTGGCAAGTAGTCGATAGCCAGACAACTGCCAAGTTGATTGCCAGTTGGCCAAATGCATTAGACAAAAACACAACCAAGCTGCGAAGAACTGAGAATGTTTTGTTTGTTCCGGCCACACACGCGTTGGCAAAAGTATCTGCGCATCTTGCAGATACACTCTCATTAACAGCTCAAATGGGTAGCCAGTTGTCGCTGGTGGGGAAGGGGGCAGGCGGGGCTCAGTGCTTGGGACGTGTGCGGAGCCATGCACAATGTGTCAAATTGTGCAAGGCGGCGACAAGGCGAGGAGGAATGGAGAAAAGCGCTGCGAATGGCAAACATGTGTGAAAAGTCAAGAATAGCTGTGGCAACAACAAGTCGTGTGGTGGGGTTGGGGGTTGTGCAGTCAGTTGCAATCGAATGCAGTCGGACTTGTGCACAACAACAGTCTGTGCAGCTATCCACAGCTAATACACAAAGAGAAAATAAGATGCAACAAGAAGAACGCTTTGTCGAGCACATCTTAGAAATGTTTGGCGTAAAGTTTAACTTACCCAATTACTTAAAGATTTAATTTTATAAAACCAGACTTTTCTTTACTTAATTTAAGCATTTATATTTCGAAAATTTAGAAACTATTTGTCTAATTTTCCAGTTGTTTTTTGTCTTTTTGTTGCATTTAGTATTTTAAGATTTAACACAAACAAAGATTTTAAATATTTTATAAATCGACAATACGAAAAGATATCGTGATTCGATCTCCCCAGCTCTGATATTTGCATGCTAGGTTTTATCAAGATAGATTTATGTTTGTCCCTGTAGACATTTGAGAATGTCACAAATGTTGATATTGGAATCAGTCTATTCTGGCGAAAATAGTGCGATTTTCTGGTATCTAGAATTTCTAGATTTTTTCAAGTGTAGCTAAGGAGAAGTAGCTTCCAGTTGCTGCCGCTGCTTCTGCTTCTGCTGCTGATATCTCCATTAGGCTCGGCCGTGTCTAATGAATGACTCGCTCGCTCGCTCGCCAAAGGTGAAAGCTTCAAGCATGAAATTAAAATCGGAGCACATTATCCGACACCAGACCCAGCCCCAGCCCCAGCCTCAGCCCCAAAACGCACCCCGGCACACTCCACATCAGCCTGATTCCCCTATGTCCATTTCCAAGCCACGACGAATGCCTGCCACAGTTTATCGCCACATGTTGCAATGCCAAAGCGAAGCACAACAAAACACAGCGAGTTCAACAACAAACAAGAACCGTTATTCTGTTTCTTATCGATGATCCAATACCCTAAGACGATATTGTAAACAAATTTTAAAATCGAAATAAATCAAATAATAAATATAATAATAAATAATTTGAATATTTAATTGTGTCTTAAGGATTTGTATAAAATCCATAGGATCTGTGGATTTAAAGCATTCCTATTCGCTATCAGAGCACTATTTAATATAATACAGTTTGTCAACAAAGTGTTTTGACAAGAATACAAATTTTAAATTTATTTTGCAAAGAAAAAAACACATTATTGCATATTTTTCGATAAACCTATAGTTTTAATTAATTTAATTTTTATGAAAATATGCTCACATCGAGCGTTACAAATTTGATGACATAATTTAAATGCCTTTTTGGCATACCCTAACCAAATGATAAATGTACAACCCCAAGCATTATTTCCGAGTACACAAGAACATATTCCACATGGTTGCCTGGGCCTATCTGCCGCCCTAAAAATAGGCAGCCAGGTCACAATGGATGGGGCGAGGGTGAGAGCGGCAAACAATGGAATGTAGCAGCTGGTCGTCGAATCGACCCCCAACCAGATTGTGAAGTAGGAAGCAGGAGGAGGCGGCGGCGGAGGAGGACTCTATTGCTAAAGACTGACGCCATGTTTGCAAAATGTTGTTGTGTTTGTTTGTTGCTTACTTGGATTATTATTGGCCTCACGCCAGTGGATGGCGGCTCGGCATCCAAATGTGCTCCTTGTTGAACCCTTGCAGCAGCTCCACTTCTTGCCCGACCAGAGACCCGGATGATAGCGATACGATTTGGGCGTATTGCTGTCCTCGCACACTGCAACAAATAAGATACATATATATATATATATAAATATAAAGAGAGTGAAAAAGTTGAGAAGCGTATTATAAATAAATAAATAAATTCGAATTCGTGCTGATTTGGGTTAAGCATTAAGCTGGCCCTGGTGCAGAGACTCCAGCTACAACTTCAACTCTTATCGTGTCCAAAAGATTTGCACAGCTGCAGCATTTGCACCTTTTTTTCTGTATACTCTGTTCCGGCTGTGGCAGAATGAGTTGATTGGGTTTTTCTCATCAAACACAAAACTTGAACATATGTTTGGGATTTGTTTGTTTGCCACTCTTAATTGTTAGCCATAAAAGGTGACAACATTGGCGAATATTCGACAAAGCTGCTGCCAGATACGCGTCAACACCTGCCAGATGCCAGATATCTGGCAGCATTGTTGCGAGTAAATTTAATTTGAATAGCAAACTGCTGGAGGAAAAGCCAACAATAAATTCAGCGATTTCCAATCGAAATTCAACTGTTGTTTTTAATGGGAACTCAGAAAGATATGGCACAAATTTGAGTGATCCGTGAGCTAAGTTTAAAGCCTAAAATTCAAAGTTGCTCAAAAAAAAAACCTCTCTCGCAGCAACTTATTTAAAAACCCATTGATTTCTCCCTTATTTTGTTGGCTTTTAAATTTATTTCACTCTTAATTGTTAGCCATAAAAGGTGACAACATTGGCGAATATTCGACAAAGCTGCTGCCAGATATGTGTAAACACCTGCCAGATGCCAGATATCTGGCAGCATTCAACTGTTGTTTTTAATGGGAACTCAGAAAGATATGGCACAAATTGGGTAACTCTTGAGCTAAATTTAAACTAAAAATTCTAGTAAAGTTGCTCAAAACTCAACTTATTTAGAAACCCATTGATTTCTCCCATATTTTGTTGGCTGTTAAATGTATTTCAAATGCAAATATATTTTAGAAAATTTTGATTTTCCAGTAGAATTGCAATTTCGAAATTTCTTGCTCGGCATTAATAATTCTAGTAATTAAATGACAGTTTTAAAATCACAATCTTTGAATTATAGTGTGAGTATTAAAATATTTGTGTCTTAACTTTAGAGTCGTATTTATTTATTAAATTTATATTATTTATTTATTCAACAAAAGAGTATGGCGCAGCGTGTGTGCTATCGACTGTATTTAACTCATTTTTTGGGGTCATCATTCAAACTGTGCGACTGGAGATGAAGTTGCAGATGGAGATGAAGATGGAGATTACCTTGTCGTATGGCGCGTATCCACTCGGTGCGCTCCTTTTCGCTGTTGGCTATCACGTAGAGCGTGTATTGAGGCACCGCTCTAAAAACCAGTTGCCCCTCACTCCCGTTAGCAGTCTGCTCTTGTTGCTGTTGTTGTTGCTGTTGTTGGGCGACGCTTGTCGACGTCGTCTCGCAGTAGCCCACTTGAAATGGATAACCCTGTGCAAGTAATTGTTAATGTTCGTGTTAATCAACATCAATATCAATATCGACAAAATTTAATTCACATTATATATGCCACTTACATCCGGCGCAAAGGGATCGCCACCCTCTCCGCTAACCGTTGCCTCCTCCACGAGGCGAACGTCTTTCAAATTTATTCGACCCCGTTCACGTCGTCGCTGAGAAAACGAAAATTGGGAGAAAGAAGAAAAAGAAGCAGATTAGATAAGCTGAAGTATAGATTTTGCCACAGGATTTATTTTTGCCTTTTTTGTTTGCATCCACATCCCCAAATTTATATCTTAGCCTCAAAAATTCCAAGACTTCACTAATAATTATAACAGCCACTGTTTCTTTATCAATATTAATGCATTTAAAAATTAAAAAGACATTTCTAAATTAAAATCTATTTCATCAAAATGTTAAAAATTTCCATAGCTATAACTTTTTCAAAAGTAATCTGATTCTAGTTTTATGCTAGTTGGTGTCGCGATTTTTGTTGATTTTTTCCCATAATTTTATGATCTCAAAAATTATTTCTGGGTTCCACAGTCGTAGCTACCTCAAAAGAGAATCGATTTTCAAAAACCAAATCAGTTTAAGTACTTCATTCAAATTTGAAATCGTGAATCGAACTCGATTTTCAAGTAGAAAACTGACACAACGACTCAGTTTGAATAACTTTGTCTAAACTTAAGCAATGTCTTTTTGATCATAGTTTGAACTATATTTAAATTTGGAAATATATTTTTCCTGGAAAAACTAAATGTTCTTACCCCTCAAATGCTTTTCAGCCAAGTCAACGAGTATTCTAAATACTGCTTTGGCTGAGATTAAATCGATTTAAAAAGTACGAACAGGAAGAAATAAAAAAAAAACACACACCAACGAAGCAGACACCCTTCAAGATATGCAACTGGTTTTAATAAAGTGCTAGCAAAAAATTCAACTCTTTTTTTGGGGGGGTTTTTTTTTTGGCGTGGCATTCCACTTGGCGGCACTGAAGTGTCGTCCTGGCTGCCTTGCTCCTTTGTTGCGGCAACTGCGAGGGTTAATTTTTGCACGTGTGCCGCACAAACTGGCGAAAGGGGGAAGGGTTAAGAGTAGGCGAGGCTGTTGCTGCCTCAATTGTGCTGCAAGCGCAATTAAGTCAACATAATTGGCCTAATTGACTTGAACAGAGCCTTAGAAAAAACTGGGGAATGGGAAGCCCTAAGAAGTTTTTCCTGTCTTTGTTTGATTTTTTTTTGGCTACCTTGATTAGGATAGGGTTGTATGTGTATGTGTGGGTGAGAGGGATGGGGTGAGGATGGTGAGAAACATATGCAGCGTGGCGTCATAAAGTGGAAACCCGGAGAGATAAGCACAACGGTCTCAGCCCCTTGCTGTCCACTTTTGGTCGCTTATCGGCATAGCCTCATACAAGAAACATCAAAAATATATATATACAAAAAAAAACAAGAGAGAACGTTGCAGTCGGGCATAACCAACTGCCAAATACTTTGATGCCATAAGTAATACCAGCGGATAACAAGTAGCAAATAACAGGGTGGACGTAGCCAAGAAATACCATCAAAGGTTGCCTTTGAATTTTTTCCCCGATTTTTGAAGCTAGTTTCTGGCAACATAGCTTTCAAATTTGGTGACACTAGCTTTCAAATCGAAAATACTCTTTTTACCCTTTGGGAACAGAGTATAGGAAAAACTGAAGCAGCAAATAGTCAGCAACAAAGTTGACATAAAGACCTCAAATAAACAAGCAGCAATTTCAACTAAAAAATAAAAAAAAAAAAACCAAACCAAACCAAACAAAAGCCAACAAAACACTTTACAAAAAGAAGAGGCAAAAAACGGCCCAGATGCAGAGGCAAATAAAACAATTGGGGTCAGTGGGAGGGCAGACGACAAGCAGTCAAATCACAAAGAAAAAAAAAAAGTAATAAAAAATTGTACTTCCTCTTAGCGTTTTTTCAACGTCTCGCGAGCTGATAAGAGAAGCCAAAGTAAACAAAACCAGCAACACACATAATAAAATTGAAAAAGAAAAAAAAACATCTTTATATATAGAAAAAAAATGTGAACGAATTGAAATACGAATTTGTTCAAGTGGCACAAGAGGAAAAACTGAACTTAATGCGGCAGTTGAAGTAAAAATTTGAAATTGAAACGCACTTGAAGAGAAAAGAATGCGTTTTTTTCAATTGGTGCTAATTTGAGAAAAATATTAAATGAGCGGAAGAAACCGCTATTTATAATAATTATCTAGCTTGATAATGATAATAAGTAGTTGATGATTATAAGATCTGTATCTTAAAGTTATTTATAGTAGTACTTAATGTGTAGTGCTAAAGATTTGACATATGTACAGTATGTCAACAAAGTCTTTTGACCGAGGCAATGACTCATTTATTTCCATTACTTTTGCGAACAAAATTTAGTTTATATTAATATATTATAACTGTAAGATCAACGAGCTCAGATGTTAAATAATGGTTAAATATTAACAAAATTTATTTTTAGCTTTTTTATGTTAATTTTATTTTTATTACAAGCAGTTTAAGTCTATTTTCAATTAATCTTATTTTTTATTTAATATAGTACATTTTTTTGGTTTTTTAATCGACAATTAAAAAACAAGGGTTTTTCTGAATAAACTCCAAACAAATCTGATAGCATTTTATGAGGCTGTGAAAATTCAATGTGTGTATAGAAAATGGAAAGAGTGGGCGTGGCAGAAACACACAAGCGAACCAGGGCAGGGTAAAGTAGACTAAAGGAAAACGAATAAGAGTCACAATTAGAGCACGGCAACAACCGGGGGCTATCCGGCGGACAGTTCGTGAAGTTGGGCGAAAAATTATCAAAGCCTTTTTCTGATGCTTCCTTTGCTGTCACATTTTGTGGCACATTTCCCGGGCAACAACTAGCAATTGAAATGGAAATGAATGATGCGAATGAATGAACATTTATGGCCAAGTTGTGAGCTGAGAATTCAAAGCAAAATGAAAACTTTCCGTGTAAGTTGAGTGAACTTTCAGATGCGTTGCACAAATGTGTTTATTTTATGGTGTGCTGGTGTGTGTGTGTTTGTGTGTGGAACAGCATATCGGCAAAACGAGACATGTGGCACCAATAAGATGGCAAAACGTGTGGGTTGCCCACAAATATATATATACATATATATGTATGTATGTATAAAATACAGCTGCTCCTGATTTACATGTTTAAATAAGACTTCAATTAAGCAAAAGAGATGAAGAGATATGCAAAGAGTGAGAGACAGAGAGGGGGAACGGGGGAGCAAGCAGAAAAGGGGTTAAGGTAGTTAACTATGCTGAAGACCTTCTCGATTTAACGATCGACACTCGAAACCGAAATCGAAAGGCTGCCACCAAAAAAGTGAAAGTCAATTAATGCAACATTAATCAAATTTGGCGTTAAATGCAGTTGGACATTCAAACAGACAGCGGCATTGCTTCAGGGCTATAACAAAGACAGAGATAGAGAGAGAGAGAGAGAGATGGCCAAGATCAAACTTTGGTGTTGAATATAGTTGGGAGCAAACCAAATTAAAACTAATGGGAACTTTGCCGCAGGGTGAATGAAATACTTCTGTTGAAAGCGTTTGTCAAATAGCAAAAAGCAAGAATGCTCTAATCGAGCTCTTTCGACTAGAAGATACACTAAATGAGCTAAATAATGTTTCACATTATTTATCGATTTGTATCGAAAAGTTATCGATAAATTGAAATAATAAATCATAATAAGCAGCATACAAGAACTTAATTTACAAATTTTTATTTTAGAATAAAGAACCATTTAATCCATTTGTTGTTGAAAGATTAAAATTCTTAATTGAACATATGCTATTCGAGAATTATTAAATTTTCTCAGATAAAGAAACTGCTGACTGAGCAAAAATATCGAATTAAATTCTTTCAACAAAGTTAACAGAATTGAAATAAAGACTTAACTTAATTATTTGCAGCGTTGGGGAAATTAAGAACCACTTTATTTTTTCCCCCGTTGTTGCTTTTGTTATTGTATACTTAAAATTTGCACTGCGATTTCCGCGGCACTTGAAAGAATAGAAATGCAGCATAAAAAATGGGGAGTAACACAATATGCCAAAGGAAACACGAAACGGGAACGAGAGCAAAGCCTTTGTTGGCAAGGAAAGGTGGAGGGACTTAGGAACACCTGTGCATAATTGGAAGAACACCTGTCAAAGCAAATAGCAAACAAAATGTGTTCTCTGAGAAAGGCTCAAGAATTGCGCAGAGATTAAATGAAAATTGCATTTCACATTGAGAGCGTAAGAAAAGGATGCGTGGAAATGGACGGAAAACATGCGAAGACAAAAAGGAATTTACTAAAAAAAAAATTATACCAAAGTTGAGAAAATTGCAGTGGAAAAATACTAAATTATATTTTAAAACTTGGATAAGCTAAACTTAGAAAAGCTTCAATTAAATATAATAATGCAAATGCTTTGGGAAAATATAATAAATTACTATAATACAAAAATTGTATACTTTGCTTTCTGAATATAATAAGATTAAAAAAAAACCATCTTAAAAATGCTTTATTATTTTAGATTATGATAAATTTAATTAAATTATAAGTTTTCGATCCTAAAATAATTGCTTAAGAATAATATGAATGAATTAACGATCTGATAGATTTCATAAGTCAATAAAACATTTAAATTCTTGAGCTGGAGGAGGTCTCGTTTCAGAACTTGTAACGGGGAGGAAACCTCCCACGACAAAAATGTGCAGCTAATGAGGCAATTCAGGCAAATCAAACAATTTAAAGTGCAGCTGAAGAAGGAACCGCAGCTCGAAGTGCAACCTTTCAATGTTGATTAATGGAAAAACACAACACAGCAAACACAACAAGAAACGGCGCTGTTGCATGATGTGTTTTGTGTGTGTGTTTCCAAGTGTTGCATGTTCAAATAACATTCGACTTTGAGCTGCGTAACGAATTTGACGACCATACCCTCAAAATTGTACCCGATGCCCTACTCCCGACTCCCGACTCCACCCGATTGATCCAAGCGAATGACAATGGAACGGGGAAAACTTAAGAATTGGGAACGACGTCTCCAATGATTGATAATGCGCCCCCGGGTGTCTTTTTTGTCTGTCTGTCTGTCAGTCAGTCAGTCTGTCTGACCACATGCAGCGTGGGGGCAGCAGCAGCATGCTTGAAAAATTGTCTCATATAAATTATAACTGTAATAAAATAAAAAAAACAACAACAATCAACGAACTTGAAGTATGTGCCTCAGATAAATGCAAGCCGAAAGTGCAACAAACTCGTTTCGAACATTAGTATTTAATGGTTTTTCAATTTCACGGCTCAATGGAAAATTGTTGGGGTTGTGGTAAGGGTATCAGCTAGGGTCTGCGTAAGGGTATGAGCCAGGATATTAGTTAAAGTACCAGCTACGACATGAGCTAGCTTAAGAGTTAGGGCATGGGTTAGGCTATAAACTGGCTTATAAGTTAGGGTGTGGATTAGCCTATAAAAAAATAAATCGCCTAACTCACAATTATAATTTTTATAAACAATAAATCGATGATTAATAATTGTAAATTTTGAATAAACTGAAAGAGATGTAATTGTTTTTATTACAGGGTAACTGCTGATCTAGCATTTTAAGCCAAGTAATTTTTACTAATTCATTTCCCACATGTGTTGAAATGCAGAAACCAACAAACAGCCAACTAAATACAAAATTAGATGCATAATATTTTCAATGAAAATGCAAGTGGAAAAACATTTTCTCATATGCATAATTTGTGTTTAGAGTTTTGTGTGTGTGTTTGTTTTTGGCTGGTCTGGTTTCTCACATCAAAGGACATGCTTGGCTGATCTGCGGAGCTGCAGTTTGCTCAATGTAATTAATTTGGTTGCTTGAAAACGTTTCGAAAGTATCTTTTAAATGCGTCGTGCTGAGTCATGTCCACTTCTGTTTTGAATCTATCTTTTGTCTGTGCTTCTTCCTGTCTGTCTGTGTCTCTATATATATGTATGTATGTACAGTGGCTCAAAGCGGGCGGTAAGCAGCGACAAGCAAAAAATGTAATTGCCTGCCATAAACTCATTATTCATTATTTTTCAAAAATTCCAAAGACCGATGACAGGTATATATATTAACCACCAAAATGAATATATTACCCTAATAAACGGGAATTTCCACACCCGTTAGGTCGGGTTATGTAAGAAGTACCTAAGTTTTTGGGTCAAGTCCTCGGGAAACAGTTACATTATGGACACCTGGGTGCCATAAATCCCGTATTTTTTTACCTGAAGTTGAATTTTTTCGGTATAAATAGACCAATCGTCCGTAGCCAGTTTATTTTTTTCCTGCATTTCGAGTGCAATAAGCCAACAAGGACCATGGGTAAATGGACTACCATTGAGCAAAGTAAACTCATCCTGGAACATTTAAAAATCGGATATTCATATCGCTAATTAGCTAAAATGGTCAATCTAAACCCCTCAACTGTATTCCACATCATTTGGAGTTTCATGGACGAAAATTGGACAGAGGACAAGGGCGGAATTGCACCAAACCCGATTTTCACCGAGCAGGACGAGCCAAGGATCATCAAGATTTCAAGGGGAAATCTTAAGCTATCGGCTCAAAAACTGACTCAATAGGTGCAGGATGAAATAAGGAAAAAGTTCAGTAGCAGAACTGTGCTCCAAGTTCTGCGCGACCATGACTTTAAGGCCCAAGTACCACGGAAAGAGCAATTTATATAAGCAAAAAATACAGGGTATAGGATGACGTTCGCCAAAATCCACTTGGGCAAGGATTTGGAGTTCTGGAACACAGTCATATTTGAATATGAGTCCAAATTCAACATTTTTTGCCAGGACGGATGGAATTATATGTGGCGACAACCCAATACTGAGGTGGACCCCAAACACTTAAAGGCAACAGTCAAGCACGGCGGAAGAAATGTTTTGGTATGGGCATGTATCTCGGCAGCCGGTGGCTGAAATTTTGTGATTATTGAAACAATAATGGACAAGTATGTGTACTTTGATATACTAAAGAAAAATTTACTCAAAAGTGCCGAGAAGCTAGAATCCGACGTACTTTCCGGATCTACCAGGACAAAAACCCCAAGCATAAGTCCGGAATAGTACAGTCCTGGCTTAGATCGAAGTGTCCCCACATCATAATTCCACCGGCCCAGTCTCCAGACTTAAATGTTATTGAAAATTTGTGGGCTCTGCTGGAAAATAACATCCGGAAACACAACATATCCTGCAAACAGGATCTCCAAAATGCTCTGCAGGAGGAGTGGAGCAGGATCAGTCCAGAAACTACACGGAAGATGGTGTCTTCCATGAAAAATAGGTTAAGCGAAGTTGTTAAGGCTAAAGGATATCATACTAAGTATTAACATCCTTATTTAAGCTTTTATACGCCAAATATTTCACTTTTCTTAAGACTGCTTACCGATACATTGATTTTTTTTTTGGATATGCTTATAGTTTTTGACTAATTTTAATTAATTAATTAATGTTTTAATAAAAACTAAAGTTCCTTTTCAAATGTGATATAACATTAAACAAATTGACATTTAAACATTTTGAATTTGTTTCCTTGTTTAAACTTTATAGCATTTTACATTTTTTGCTGGTCGCTGCTTACCGCCCGCTTTGAGCCACTGTATGTTTCTATGAAGTCCGCTTGATGACTTCCTTTGCAGAGACTGTGCTCAAAAATTTGCATTCTATATATGTATATTTATATCTGTATCTGTATCTTTGCTGAAAGCCTACGCTATAATTTGAGCCCCCACTGGCGTCGACGTCCTGGGAAAGGCCGACCAACCATGAACTGAACGAATTCGGTGGAATTTTTTTTTAGGTGGATGCATGTTTGCCTAACGATCATCAGTAGTGATCTATCAAAATCATCATGACCATCCTCATCATCATCATCATCGCTATCATGATTTTCTAGAGAGCATATTTCGAGTCTGGGAAAACAAAAGCGCGCGTTGGCGATCAAATTAACGATAAGCAACGCCTCTAAACAAAATCAAAAACCTGAAAAGTAAAAAAACACTTAAGAAGCTATATTTACAATCCCAATAATTAAATTTATTTAAACTGCAGATACACAAAAAATAAAAATCAAAAGTGAACAATTAAGTTAACGATGCTTAAATACCCTTACTAAGGGAAAAGTGAAAGAAATTAACTTAGAATTTAATTATGAACAGAGAGAAGCTAAAATCATTAAATAATTTTTCAGTAGTGGTTTTCGTATTCCAGATAAACTAATAATATCTTCAACTGATTAAAAAAAAAGTTTAATTCCGGTTTGGATTGACGATAATGAACAAATTCCGTGTACCCAGTCGTAAGAGTATATTAAAAATAATAATGAGAAAAAAGATACGGAAAATCGACGCCAGAGATGCGCGGCGCAGATAACATCAGAGACAAACTTAAACACACACACACACACGCACACACATAGACACACACACAGCTGATCAATCAGCTAAAAAAGGTGTGCTGTAAGACAATTCCCCACCCTCCCCCAAACAGAAAAACATATATGCTGTCGTATATAAATATGAAAATCGTGACTTGAACGCTTAAAAAGCGCTTAAAACGTATTAAACAAACATATGGAAAACTTGTGTAAGGCCGGGAAAATGACAAAGAGCCACAAATAGACAGAGAGAGCGAGAGAGGAGGAGGAGGAGTAGCAGAGGATGAAAAGCGCATAATTGAAAGGTAAATGGTTTGAATA
Organism: Drosophila kambysellisi; assembly: GCA_035042185.1. Taxonomy (NCBI): domain Eukaryota; kingdom Metazoa; phylum Arthropoda; class Insecta; order Diptera; family Drosophilidae; genus Drosophila; species Drosophila kambysellisi. Next base: position 511,096 of record JAWNLS010000945.1, on the reverse strand, counting down.
GAACGTAGGAAGGGGCTGGCGGTGGGGCAAGAGGTGAGGGAACACAGTTAGATTATAAATGCGCAAAGGTCAAAAGGCAAACCTGCATAAGAAATGAAAAAAACCCTCACATAATTACAGCCGGCAACAGAGTGTGAGAGAGACGCTGGCCAAAAGGAAAAGGGAGAGAGAGGAATAAACGTCTCTTGACAGCTGTGGAATAAAATTAAACAAAAAAAAAAAACCCCCTACGCACTGGAATTTTTAGATATACATGTATATGTTCAGCTTGCTTAGCTGTTTAAATACTTGCCACATTGCATATCGGCAACAACAACAACAAAAAGAAGAACCAGACAAACAACGCCGCCTAAAGCAATTTGTGTGTATATTTTTAATGTTTTGATAAATGCCCCACACAGCGTAGGTCCATTCAACCGCAATAAAAACAAACTATTTTGTGGATTGTAATTGCAAATGTAAAACTACATTTCATTTGCCTTGATACATCAACGAAAAACTGTTTCATTAAAGTTACGAAATTTTCTCATATATTTGTTTGCTTATTTTTGTATTTATAAATAGTAAATATGGTGTGAATATTAAGCTAAAAATGTATATGTGAATTCAGCAGCGTCATATTTTTTAAACCATTTCGCAAATGAAAAACTGAAAAATTGCATGCGAAAATTATTTTTTTTTTTTGCCACAGCATATTTTTTGGCTATTTTTAATTAGAAATATCGCATGCGATAAATTTGCAGAAAAGAATACTTCGTATTATCGCACGTGATAGCTTTTTCAACAAATACATTCTTATTGCTTATTTCAAATTAGAAATGTTGCATGAAATAAATACACACGAGCACAAAAATAAGACGAATACAAAAAAACAACAACAACAACAACAATAGAATTTGCTTGGTTCTATTTTTGGCGGGCTGCATATGGCATTTATTATGTGCGTTAGACAAAGATAGCAACAAAAACAATTGCACACAGTGACTCTCAGGGAGAACAAAGTGCGCTCTTTTCGCTTGCTTGTTAGTCAGTCACAGCGCATCAGCGTGCAAGTGCCCGGGTAGCTCAGTCGGTAGAGCATTGGACTTTTAATCCAAGGGTCCAGGGTTCAAGTCCCTGCTCGGGCGAGCCAAACTTTTTTATTATTTTTTTTCTTTTATTTTTTATATATTTATTTGTATATTTTAGAATATTTGTGCGTGTGGGAAAATGCTAGCGGCGGTAAATTTCATTCATAAAATATATATTATAAAAAAATACGTCATGCAATTAGCACAGGAAAAGGGCGGCACCCTCTGCCGACCAGTAGGGCACCAGACACATAAGAAAAAAAACTACAACAAAAAGGGCAAACTGGCCAAAAGCCCATATCGCATATACAGCGATATATTCATATATCCATGTCCATGTCCATGGCCCATGCAGAAGAAGCGCAGCCTTCGCAATTCCTGACCGATGAGTGCGCAACGCCCCCTAAAAAGTGTGTGTGTTGGGACTTGCAACTTGTTGTTGGGTCTCTTGTAGACTGAAAACTGTAATGGTAACCGGATGTGAGACGGATGCCAAAGCGATTGAATCATTCGTTGCACTCCAACCCACCCTCCCCTCCTTCCCTACCCCCGTAAAAGATGCAATTTATTCAATATGCCTGTCGAGCGACAGTTTCTTTGGAATTTTGATTTGGTGAAATTTGTATATTTTCCATGCACTCCAAAAATTAGTCAAGGCAAGTTTGGCGACGATTTATCATCTGAGTCTGAGTCTGGGTCTGTTCCTTTTTCTTTTTACATGTTTACAGTTATCGCAGTTTATCAGGAAATTTTTCCACAATGAAATTGATGTCAATTGTACAGTGGTAAATTGGCTACATTTTTTGAAATATTTTCGGATTGCAACTGATTTTTTTTTAAGTATTATGGTGCAATCGCAGCTTATGAGTAAATTTATGTTATTAAATATTTAATTTGATTAAGTCATGTAATAAATATTTGTAAAATGTTTTGCTGCTTGAAAATTCGCTGGATTTTGAATAATTTCCAAATTAATTTTCAAATTAATTTTCAAACTATAGATAAAATATTTATATATTAATAGAATACAATAGAATTCCGCAAATTGACTAATTTATGCCAAGGTGCAATATAAATGAACGGTCTTTGCGGTGGGCCACAGTCATCGTATTGTGGCACGTCAGCTTATGCCGCACTAAATATGAAGCGGCCACATTGAGTTATGAACTTAAGCCCCAGTCCGGACCATAAAGTACAAAGAAATAATAAAAACAGCTAACAACATCGCTGCTAAAGAAGATGTTGTTCTTGTCTTGTTTTAAATGCCTATTGCTGTTGCCGCTGTTGCTGTTGCTGTTGTTGTTATATTTTAAGATGACTCACGCGCAACGAGTCGCGATAAGATCAATCATCACACACACTAACACACACACACATACAGAGAGATAGAGGGAGAGAGAGTAGAGGTAAATGGGGCTGAAAACGAGCTCATTGCTTTTTGGCCAACACGCAGCTCTGCGGTTTATTTATATATATATAATGTTTTTTTTTGTGTTGACCATCATCATCCGTGATAACATTAAACGAATACGAAAGTAGACAAGTTTTGGAACATCAAAGACTGAAACGGAGACTGAGTCGGTGTCTGTTGCCGTTGATTGTTTGCTAACCGGCTTTGAATTCCAATTATTTGGATCGGTTCGGTTCGGTTCGCGCGCGTGAGCCTCAAATTAACGGCAACAATAAAAAAAAAAACAGCAGCGGAAATAGCTAACTAAAATGTAGATTTATCTCTAGTTGAGTATGTTCGACTAGCCGACTTCCCGAACATACATCATTTTCGATAAGGAAAATATATATTTGAAATTGAATTTTAGAAATAATTTTGTAAATAAATGAAAACGATTTCCAATATTTCCAATGGCTTGTCCTTAATTGACAATTCCATTTATTAATATGGCTAAAGAGAAATTATTCATTATACCCTTTTTACCAATATTCAATAAGTTTAGGGTATAAAAAGAGGCTAAATCTCTCAACTTATGTTCGTTTAACCCGATTTCAATAGAAAAGTGATTTTCAACCTATTCTTTTTTTTGTTAAACTTAATTCCAATTAAACGTTTGTTTATGGGATGGACACTTGCAGCTGTGGAGGCGGCTACCTACTCTAGACGAGATTGAAGAGTCTTCTTTTTTTTTTTTTGCTACAAGTAGCTCTTAAATTCACAGCAATATATGCAATAACTCAAAGGTTCCACTACGTTCCCGACAGACAAAGGTGCAAAAAAGAAAACAGGGATTAGGGTGGGGCAGCAGACAGGTAGCCTGACGATGGGTAATGATTATTACAGAAGGCCCATAATGAAGCATGAAAAGCGGGGGGATTGATGGGTGGGCGGGTGCAAATGAGGCAAATAGATAGACAGACAGACAGACAGTCGGGAGGTTCATTAGATGTAGCAGGCTCATTGAGCATTCGAGTCATGGATGGTGGACCCACCACAAAGCGAGTTGAGTGCATCTGCTGGGATTGTGACTCTGATGAATCATACAAAAATGTTAACTATAACGTTAATAGGCAAATCACTTATGTAGAGAGTGAAGTTGTGACAGATAGAGACAGATATACAAAGAGAGAGAAAGAGAATCAAGGCGGACAACAAGTTATTTTTTCACTGCTTTGCTACCTTTTTGATTATGATTCATAATCTTTTACAAGTGCTTTTACATATTGAAGGGCTTGACCCCTTTTGTTAAGAAACCAGTCAAAGCCAAAGCTGCAACAATTGGCATGTAATGTGTACAAGTAAGATACACACACACACACATACACGTGTAATTGGTCAAAAGTGGCCACAATTAGTCAGCAAAACAGCAGCTGACAGTGTAGTAAGAAAAAACTTAATAAATTTCCAAAAGCAACAAATAAATGCCCTGTTAGATTTGATAAATAAGCGAATCATATTAAAATACTCAAATATATATTATATATATATGCATATATATTTATGTACCAGTGCATATAAAATATATCATTTAACAATTTGTGGTTCATTTTGAAATGTTTCTTTTGAACAGATAACAGATTAATTTTTTTGTTTTATCTTTGTTTTAAATTGTTCGTATTCAGTATTCTCTTCTCCTTCTCTAAATGTAGCGAATGTTTAATGTTTATTTCGTTTTAGTATAGGTATATATTTATTTATTTATAATGATTTATTTCAATATATTATTATTATAATCGTTTAATTGTTTATATTTTCTATAAAAAATGAAAGCTATTGATAGGGGCTTGTACCACATATCAAACAAAGAAAAAACCACCTTGAAAATAATGCTTATTGTTAGTATAATTTTTTATTTTTAGAAATTTACGCTCTAATACGGTGAGTTACCCGTCTTATCTGTAATTTGGGGTTATCAAGTGGCAGAGCAATTGAGCAATTAACCTGGTCATAATCTTATACTGGCCAGCTTTTCGATTCCTGCAAACATGTTTCATTGTGCGTTGGCCCCGTTTGCTTATCAGCAAAACATTTTCGCGTTGAAGCCAATTTCACAAGAAACACACTGCAACTTCAGTTGCTGCAGAGTCAAGAAATAAATATACACACGAAAAAAAAACACACACACAACCAAATCAACTAAAGTAAAGCAGAGTCTTGAATAAGTTCTATGTTCTCTTCTCAGATTTAGGATATAAGATTCAGCTGGTAGTTCTTAGTTTTAGTTTAAAATTCATAATTACAATTTTCAATACTTGATTGAATATTTGATTTTTTGCTGTGTACATTTTTCATTTATTTTTTGGTTTCAGTGAGAAATACATTTTGCTGGCGCGCTAATTTGTCAACATCGGATTGTTTCGACCGTTAATGGCAGGCAGGCCTGTAATTCTACGAAATCGGCTTTGGGAGTAAAAAAAAAAAAAACAAAGAAAAAGAAAAAAGAAGCAGAAGAAAGGTGTCAATTCGAAAAGACTTTAAATGCATTCAATGACTAATAATCCAGCGAGAGACAGACTGAGACAAAGAGAAAACGAGAAAAAGAGAGAGAAATAAAGTGAAATGATAGGTGATAAATTTGTATGCTTAATTGAGAATGCGCCGTAGCAGAAATATGTACACTGATCAGAGTTTCCAATAGGATTGTTCATCTTCGACTTGGAATACAAGTCGTAAAACTTGAGAGACCCATAAAAACAGTTTTTGCCAATTCCAAATGGCTACCGAGCAAAATGGGAGCCCACACACACACACACACATACAGGGTGTGCATGCATTGCATTTGTGTATAGGCATTTACAACAGGAGACAGGGGAGTACCGGGGGGTCATGCGGTCTGCGAGAAGGTTGTGGCACAAAAGTGTAGATGAGGCACCTCCATTAGCCGTGAAAATTGAATCACTTACTTTGTATACCCTGACAGAGTTTATACAATACAATTTTGTCGTAATGTGTGTAACGCCTCAATTTTTTTTATTTTTTTTTTATTATTTTTATATATATATTTTTTTTAAATTATTATTTTATATTTTTATGGTGTTCGCTACTGAGAATTTAAATGGCCAAATTCGGAAAGGCCTTAACAACAGCGAAATCTAAGGTTTAACCAAAGACTGAAAAAGAAGAAAGCACAAAAATAGATGAAGAAAGTTAAATTTTGTTTAATTAAAATTTGAAGAATGATTAATACACAAACATACAAGGTACGGCAGGAAAGCATTATCGAATTGCACTATCCAAATATTTGTATTATTCATTTATATATATATATATGTATATAATAGATACAGCTGGACAGCTACATGAACTTCATATCAAGTCAGTGCTCATTTTCGAGACGCTAGACCTGAATACAACTTATCTAAACCCAGTTTTTGTGTTCCTTTTTTTTATTTGAAAAGCTATTTCAAAATTTAAGTGCATTTAAAGTACGTTGTGCATTTGTGTAGCTTGTGTTGTAACATGTGTTGCTCGTGTGTCCATATGAAAATTGTTGTTTACAACCTTAATCTGTGCGAAATGTATTGGAGTGCAGGGCAGAACCGCTCCGTTCGCGACTCGGTACCGTTCTGGGTACGGTACGATTGAGAAGCAAGTCGGAAAGTGTTTACAAAACGAAGCGCAGGCTCAATTAGCATACCAGCAAGTCTAGCCGATTCCTGGGATTTGCCAGGTAAATCCTCTCGAGTGAAGACAACTTTTTATACCCTTAACCCATTAAAAATGGGTAAAAAGAGTATAATGGTTTTGTGCAAATGTGTGTAACAGGCAGAAGGAAGCATCTCCGACCCCATAAAGTATATATATTCTTGATCAGGATCAACAGCCGAGTTGATATAGCCCTGTCCGTCTGTCTGTCTGTCTTTCCGTCTGTATGAACGCGCGGATCTCAGAGACTATAAGAGCTAGAGACTTCAAATTTGGAATATAAGCTCTCGTGTACCAGGCGCAGATCAAGTTTGCTTTATTTTATCGATAACTGCCTCCGTTTCTGAATTATCGATACATTTCGATTTACGATAGCAATAAATTCCACAATTTAAAAGGCAGAGACTTCTAATTTACACATAATATGCATATAAATATTATTGATCAAGTGATCATTAAGATCGGACAAGAAACACCAAAGTTATTGTCGAAAATATATTCTCATATTGATCTCATTTATATCAGCAGCCGCAATCATTTTCTGTATACATATAAATAGGCGAGCGCATGTGTGAGAAATGGCATGATAATCGACGCTAGTGTCAATATATTCTGCAGAGCCCCGATAAGTACTGTTTGTGTGTATGTGTGTATTTATGTATGTTCTGCTTGTGAGCAAAAATACTCTGTAAGAAATGTTCTTGCAGAACTGAACATTTGAGTGCAAATCATTTTAAAGGGAAATTTGCCAAGAAAACTAGAATATATTTAACAACTGGGTTAAGGGTATATCGTAGTCGAGTTAACTCGACTACAGCATCTTACTTGTTTTCTCCTCATTTTTCTGCTCTTTATGACAAGGTTAATGACACCCTGCAAAAGCTCAGTGTAAAAATGGCTCAAGTAGCTGCAAACTGAACTGAGTCGGGGGCATTAATCAGCAGCGTTGAGAGCAACTGACCCCTATATAGACATGATGCTGCTGCGAGATAGCCAGACACAACATGACAGGAGCAGGAGTAGGTGCAGGAGTAGGAGCAGTATCCGGCACATCGACGGCTACTAGACAAAAGGCGTATCAATCAATTAATTGAGCATTTGCCACACACACAAGTTCATCGAACCTCAAACTCCAGGCAAAAGCAGCAGTTGAAGCGGAAAAAAGACACAGCAACAACAAATGCAGCAGTGCTGAAGGGTTGCCAGCTTGGTCACTGAATAAATGAAGGAATGAATGAATGAATGAGTGCGTGAATGAAAGATAAAGTAAGGGCTAAAGGGACATCAGATTCAGAAATACCCTTTGCTTGGATAAAATTATTTATCTGCTACCGGTTCAGATTTGACATAGCTAATCCAGTGGAATATCTTAAAACCGATCCAGTCAATATTGACCAACATTTCTACTGAACTTCATCGAGGATAAACCTCTGTATTCATTTTCATTCAGATAGCTAGGAGCTTAATTCACATAGGTGCAGGAGTTCTAATCAATTACATATAATTTAATTCACTTATAAAAACACTTGAACATAAATAAAATAATTTTGAGAGCCAAGGGAATTTTGAGCCTTAAGCAACGAATTTTATTAATAGGCTTGTTGCTCTGGTAAAACATCAACTAAATCAATTAAAAAACTAAAGTTAGGAATTGTAGGCTGCTTACCGACAGGCGTTGGGATAATCCTTTTAAGTTTCCTGGCGCCCCTCAACGGGGTGCGGCAATCAAAAGCGAGAGAGACAGCCCGAGAGAGAGAGAGAAAGAAAGGGAGAGAGCGGGTGTAGAGGGGGATAGCTAGACACCAGGACAAGAACACTCGCTACACTTGAAAAACTTTGTCGTCTTTCCTACACTTTTTTTCTGGGTGGGGTTCACGTGATATTTTACGAGAGATATATATTTGTCGACACGCTTCTCCGTATTACATTTTATGGATTTGGATGCTGTGACGATAAACGATACATATACCATATACATATAAATAGATATGTGTGTTAGGGGCACGTACACAATTTTTAAAACAGTTATTGGAAATTACAAATATATACAAATGTATGTATATATAAATATATATATATATATTATATCTGTGCGACTAAGGGTTGTTTTGAACTTTTGCCGAAAAAGCACACGGTCACAAGATTTTCAAGGGTGGCACGAATGCCGGGCGCGTGTTAAACTATAACGCGAAAATTGCGCGGAAATGCAAACAATTAATGCATATTAAGTAAGTGCCCGAAATAGTTTTATGTGTTAATTTTTTAAATTTATTTAATTAATTTTATTTTGCTGTCGAGTTAAATGACGAAAATGGGAAAATCGAATCGGTAACGGAAAGAAAAAACACGGAAACAACGTCCGCACCCGACGAGGCAACGTTCGAAACTCGAGTCGGTTAGTGAACTTCGTTTAAACTGGATACGTGCGATTTCCAATTGGAAATGATAGAGCGGATAGCAAAGGATAGCAAAACTCTACAAAAAACAGAATAAAATAATAATAAGGAAAAATACAAAATACGGGGGTGCGTCTCTCACACTCGCTCTCGCTCTCGCTCTCTCTCTCTCTCTCTCTCTCTTTATCTTTATCTCTCTATCTGTATTTTGCCGGCGCTGGAAAGCGAAAAACAGCTGCTGCTGTTGCGGCAGGGTGTGTTTTTCTATGTCCAACCACAAAGGCCTTCGGGAGACTGGAAGGATGTGTCGACGCACGACGAATGCCGATTGTTGGCCGTTTGTTTTGAAACGAAAGCGGCTGCGAAGCCTCTCGGGCAGCTATGCTTCCATTCACCCCCTAACCGGGGTTTTGCTACCCACCCCCGCAACCTCTGATCCTAGCCTAGCGGTAGTCCTAACTTCAGTGCGTTGCGTTAGGTGCTGCAATAACGACGCAATAAATGACGATACCATGACAACAAGCCGAGACACCCACTTAAACATGAATAATGGCCAGTCAGATGAATACCACACCACACCACAAAGCACCACCCACAGCAGCCTTTGTCTCCGTATAAACTGAGATGAACTGACAAATAATAGGGGACGTGACGAATACGGAGGGAGGCAGAGCGAGTCTTTTAGAAATTAAAGAAAAACAAAAATATTTCTTATTCAATATAATGAATTATTACAGATTTTTATACAGATTTGAGAAAGCTGCGCGTCGAATTAAAAATAGTAATAGATCTATGATAATTATTTGTATTTGTTGCGCCCGACAGATTCATTTTTTATTTTTTATAATTTAAGGCAAAATAGAAATTAAATCCTTTTCAATCCTTTAATTTTTTTTACTAATTTCGCAAAGAAAAATTAAAAAAAAGAAAGATCACAAAATTTGCTGAACACAACAACGATTGTATTATTTCTAAGTTGGTGGTATTTATTTATTTATTTCACCGGAATCTTCAAAATCTCAACTGCATGTTGATGTTAGGTTAAGTTACACTTGTTATCGATCTTTAGCTAGATGCAACCATGTATGTTGTATGTATGTTTAGTTATTTTAATGGAATATTCACTCACCTCCACATTCTCCACGTCGTAATAGCAGATCGTTCGCTTTGTCAGCTCGAACCAGCGATGTTTATAGTTGACTGGGGTGAAGCGTTTCTTGTTTTGGGCCCGTTTCACCATTGAGCCACTTTTGACAATGTCATACAGATGCTCGGACATTTTGTCCAATTTAACCTGAAAGGATTTGCCGCTGGATCGCAGCGATAAGGACGATTTGATGCTACCATGTGAGCTGCGATGCATTTTGTTGCTCAACATTGCAAGAGAGAGAGAGAGAGATAGAGAGAGATCGTCTGCAAAGAGATACAGAGAGAGAGAGAGAGAATTAGTTTTTAGTATACCATAAAATGATGTTAATGTTATGGCCAAATATTGTTGGATTACAACATACGACAACGCCTCGATCCATAAATCAGTCGAAAGCGTTGTGGGCGTGCGAATCTTATGCCATTGACCGTGGCCCAATCGAGTGGCCGACTAATTGCTGTGGGTGTACAACATACATAGTCGCATCAGTCACAAATCAGTCAAGAATGAAAGACAGAAAAAGGGAGGGAGAGAGAGAGAAAGAGAGAAAGATATAGAGGCTCAACAAAAGAATTGAAAATCGAGCTATTAAATGGCCAATTAATTAGCCAGCTGACGAGGCGTGAAAGCGAACAGAGCTGAAAGAACTGACAACTGGTCTGCGGTCAGTTGACCTTGGCTATAAGCCAGTTGCACTCTAAAAGCTGCTGATTAAGGGATTAGCCTTATAGGCTGATCACGCTTGACCAAAACGTCAACAGTTGTTGCCAATTGAAATGTGTGCACCACAAATATATACACAGCAAACAGATAAGAATGTTATAGTCGAGAGCCCAGCTCTTAAAGATATCTTAGGCCTCATTCTTATCTATGGGTATCCGGCGAATTGCGTTCACCAAATATACAAAAATCCAATTAGGATTAAGTATCTTATCGTTGGCGAATCGTAAATATTATATTATAATTTGTGTTTTGTTTTTACTAATAATATTCTTTTTAATTTTGCAACTGTTTAGTCTACGTTTGAATCCCAAAGAGTAATGATGTCAATGGAATATAAAGATCTTAGCTTCCAAAAAGTATGTATCCTAAATGTAAGAATGATTAATGTTATGTAAAACTAATGTATTTTGTATAGTCAATTGGAAGAGGTTCCTTTGGAAATGTCTGGCTTGAAAAATATAGAGGCAAACACAATATAGCTATTAAAGTAATACCAGGAAACATCACGAGAGATAAGACCATTTTAAACGAGGTCCAAAATATGGCAAAGGTCAAACATGGGAATATCGTCAAACTGTATGGCACTACGTACCACGATAATAAAAGCTTCTTGATTCTGGAATTTATGGCTGGAGGATCGCTGTGGCATTTGTTGCATGAGCAAAAACATATTAAATAAGACCTGACTGATAGTGTTCGCTGATCAACTCAGGCGGCAAACGTACTTATGTATATATATATACATATATATATATTTATTTATATATATACACTCATATATGTATATATACTTATAACTCGTGCTTTATTTGTAGGCTTTGGCTTATCTAAAAGTCATCCATCGCGATGTGAAACCACTCAATATGCGATTTTGGCATGGTTCAAAAAGTGGAAACAATTATGACAAACAAACAAGGCACGCTCATATATATGGCACCTGAGGTAAAGTTAAAATTGTATATTATCATATAATTTATATTACAATAATTTTACACAGGTTTTCTATAGCTGTACCTATACTGAGAAATGCGATGTGTATAGCTTGGGCATTTCAATGTGGGAAGTTTTTGTGCGTAAGATGCCTTACTACGACTTTGATTTAAAGAAGAAAGATATTACAGAGCATATTTATGGTAAAAGTAAGTAACATCTGTACACTTAGTGTCTAATAGTAATAATGGACAATAATTCGTGTAGATCGAACGACCCTCCCTAACGGAATTGGCTAATGCCAAGTGCCCCAGGAAAATTCAGAAACTGATACAGGAGTGCTGGCAGCAAGACCCCAACATGCGACCATCCATGCAAGAGATTATGGACGAATTAAAGTCCATATAGCTACTTCTTATATTTATAAATTTGGATATCAAATCAAAAAATTCTATTTAGAATTACGCAAAGTAAACACATGTACATGTACATTAGATATATACAGTCTGACGCATATATGTTTTTACATGGGGAAAGATTTGCTAAAAAAAAATATATATGTAATTATTGAATTTTGAATATTTTCTTATTTTACTACTATTAAATGGATATTTCTAAACTACTTAATATTGGCGCTGAATTGTTTTGACAATGGAGATTTTGTATAACAGTGTCAATGAATCACATATAATGAACCACCTGCTCAATTTACATATGGGTACATGCAATTGGGCAAACAAAAGCTGCTTTTCAGTACTAATTATTGAAACTTTTTATTTTTCCTTGACACCCCATATGTAAATTGAGCAGGTGATTCATTATATGTGATTCATTGACACTGTTATGTTCCTTAAGCTAGCCTCTAATGCATCTGATCCAAATTCTTAAGATTTCCTTTCACTATGCTTAATAATATGCCATTTTCCCCAATCTGGTGGCAAAAATGTACAAAATCTCCATTGGCAAAACAATTCAGCGCCAATAAGTGAAATGGACTATTTTAGTATATTAAATTTCACAAGTAGATAAATAAATAAATCTTGTTAATTTTAATGTTAAGTAGTTTAAAAATATCCATTTAATAGTATAAAAATAAGAAAATATTCAAAAGTCAATAATTACATAAATATTTTTGCAAAAGAACTTAGAAAATATGAATTTTTCCCCATGTAAAAACGTATACATATGTGTCAGACTGTATATATAATTCAATGATAACTTTTTTCTTTAGTAATCAGATAAGAAACACACAGTTTGTAGTCAACTCATATTCTCATAAGTATGTGTGTGTGTGTGTGTGTGTGTTATTCAGCGTAATCTATAATTGCGTACATACAGAGTCACGAACACACACAGGCGTACAACAGCTGTTCGACATACATTTATTAGGGTCTTATATTCATTTTGGAGGTTAATATATGTAACTGCCATGGGTCTTTGGAATTTTTTAAAAATAATGAATAATTAGTTTATGGCAGGCAATTGAAATTTTTACTAGACACCGTTCAAAACCCTATGAGAGACACTGTACATATAACATGACTGGGCCTTAAATTTGGAACGTGCCAATGATGATTCTTTTTGTAATAAAATTACTTTATTAAGAACAGTTTTACATATTTAAAATATTTCAACAACACATATTTTGCTTGCCCGCATTTTGCATTGCACATTTAACATTGCGCTTTTAGTGCTATCAGCACCAAAAATAGCCATTGGTTGCCCGATAACGAAATATATATATACATACAAATCAGTATAATAACAAAAAAAACAAGTACAAAAAAAATTGAAAAGCAGTTGTAAAAATCGGTACTTAGTTTAAGTTTCGAATTGCATTAATTCTTAACAGTCAAATTAAGAATTTATAGAGAATGGAAGCTTTTTTTTTAGAGTTTTTCATCACTTTGTGTTTTCAAAATTTTGGCGGACGAAACACCAGTGTCCTCTTTTTTTTCAGTGTACGGTGTGAAAGAAAGCAAAGATATGGCGCATGTTTATATTTCCTACGTATATGTATGTATATGTATGTTTGTGTGTATATGTGTTTGCATAAGCAAAAACGGTGTTTGAATTTCAACTCTGCTCAGTCAGCAGTTGAATCGCAAAGAGTAAGGATGTCGGAAATCAAATATGAAGAACTTAGCTTCACAAGAGTATGTATTTTAACTGTAAGAATAACTAGTTATATATAAATTTAATTGCCATTTTTTTTATTTAGAAAGTTGGACGTGGTACCTTTGGAGAAGTTTGGGAAGGCTCATATAAAGACTGCAAAACAGTAGCTATTAAAGAAATGAGAGGGAACATCAGGACAGATATAGGCATTCTAAACGAGGCCCATAATATGGCAAGGCTCGATCATAAAAATATCGTCAAACTGTATGGAACTACGTACCACGATAATAAAAGCTTCCTGGTTCTGGAATTTTTGGCTGGAGGATCGCTGTGGCATTTGTTGCATGAGCAAAAAGATATTAAATATGACCAGACTGATAGTATTCGCTGGTTAACTCAGGTGGCAGAGGTACTTATATATATATACATATATTTATATACACTTATGACTCATGCTTTATTTGTAGGCTTTGGTTTATCTGAAAACCTTTAATCGCATCCACCGCGATGTCAAACCCCTCAATATATTACTTGATGCTGAACGAAAAAATGCGAAAATTTGCGATTTCGGCATGGTTCGAAGAGTGGAAACAATTATGACAAACAAACGGGGCACGCCCGTCTATATGGCACCCGAGGTAAATATTAAATCTCATATTATCGTTTAATTCACATTACCGAACTTCGTTTACAATGCACAGGTTTTCAATGGCTGTATATATACTGAGAAATGCGATGTGTATAGCATGGGCATTACAATGTGGGAAGTTTTTGTGCGTAAGATACCTTACTACGACATTGAAGGACGAGTTGATACTGTACTCTTACGTGAAATTGATGAGAAAGGTTTGTAACAGCTGTACATATAGTGTCTAATAATAATAATTGACAATAATACGTGTAGACCGACGACCCTTATTAAAGGATTTGGATGAAGTCAATTGCCCCGAGAACATTAAAAACCTGATAAAGACGTGCTGGGATAAAAACCCCATAATGCGACATTCCATGAAAGAGATTTTGGACGAATTGAAGTCTACAAAGCTATAATATTATAAAAACTATTCCTGTCTCATTTTTCAGCCAATTATTTCAAATATTTCGTAAATTTTTTAATATTTTTATAAATTTAATCTGGTATAACGATTTCAAATTCTCTATTTAGAATAACTCGAAGTGTATAAATGTATGTTTCTAATCTTCGTACATATGTTTGCTTGTTTATAAATAAATAAATAATAAAATTACGGACATACCGAACTACGGAATACTCTGATACCACCTGGCAACAGGTGACGAAGCACCTCCATGGGGCAGTTGGTTGGGGCGGAAGTCATTCAACCTTTGACAAATCTTTAATGTGCCATTTTAATTTGGTAAGTCAAACTATGAAATTTTGAGAGATATTCGAATGAGGTTCTTATCGATTTGCGACCCAATCCGAGAGATCGCCAGTGAAATATCGCACTTCAACAGCAACAGAAAGCCGCATGCGGCTGTGCATGGAAATCAACAAACAAGAGCGACCAATGCACAACAACAACAACAACTGCAACAACAACAGCTAAGCCAGCGCCCACCACTCCACTCCTCTGTGGAAAGCACTCGTCTTCATCGTATTGCGAGGCACTTTAATCAAGCAGAGCGTTCAGAGTCCAGCAAACATTGGCCAGCAAGAACTATGCAATTCATGTAATGCTCGACGCTGAGACACCCTGTACAATTCAAATTAATTGATTACGTTTTGGGCTTCTAGGCAGCATAGAGTTATTTCATTAATGATTTATATAATTTATGTGCATTTGAGTCACTATTTTCTTTAATGAGTCCATTAGAAAATTCATTAAATTGGTCAAAACTAACCAGTTAACAAGTATCGATTGGTGTCGCCATATCTTACCCTTAATTTCAGTAGCGCAGCACACCCGCTGTTGATGCTGGCAAAATTACAGGTCATAATAAAAAAGAAAAAGCACAGCAAAAAGGATCGCAGCAGCGGCGCACACATAAATCTTTCGCCTACGGCCGGGGGAGACAGAGACAGAGGCCGTCTCTGCGCCTCTCTGGCTGGACTTGGAGCAACAGACAAGAGGCGAGGCGTGTCCAGGGCCATCATATACATACATACAAAAAACACAGCATAAAGATTCAGTTTCAGGCGTTGAGTTTGAATTTCGCCACGCAAATATCTGCGATTAGTTTACATTCTGCTTGTTTATTAAAATTGTTTTTATGTTATATTTGGGAAAATGTTTTGCTTTCTGTTTATTGTTGCAAGTTTTGATTTTTGCCGTCTACGAGGGGGGCATGGGATGCGTTGGCGTTTCACGGCGACCTTTGAAAGAATTTTAATCGAAAAATCAAAACGAGTTTGCAGCTTCAAAGAAGCATACAAGAAAATGACTAAAAAGAACAAAAAACAAACAGCTCGAAGGTAATGTGACAAAATACGATCTGATTGGTTCTTATTGAAATGTGTTATGTGGTAGGGGGATGGTAAGAGGGCGGTGTATATGTGCGTGTGATTTTAACTGTAAATTGTAGAGTTCTTATTTGCAAAATTCAAATGTGCTGATCACACACAAATTCAAGCCAAGAACAAAGGCAACCAATTTTAAAGCCCCAATTGCAATTCAAGCTCCAAAGAGAGGAAGAAAGAGAGAGCGAAAGTGAGTGTGCTCTATAAATGTGCCAAACTTACCACAAGTGCCGTTGATTGCAGCAATTGCAGCAACAAATAACCGAAACGAAGACAATAACAAGAAATCACTTTCGTTTACAACGAAAACAATGGAAAAGAATATGCGACGCGACCGGCTTGTAAAGCATTTGGATACTGCTCGGCTTAAACAGAGGCGCTCAAAAACAAAAAAAAACTTAATAAACAATTCTGCTTGGCTCAGCTGTGACACGCACACACACACACTTGCATATGCATGAGAACTTTCCAACACACACACAGACGCAACAGGCGGCGAGACGTTTGCTAATTGCGGGAACAGCAGCAGCAAGTGCAGCCGGCAATCATTGACTAGACACGTAAATGGTCCACTTGTTTATAAGCACTTCAAATTGATTATTACTCAAAATGTATTATTAAATATAAAAAGCGGTATTCTGGGTTCTGCGAGTTGCGAACGCGCCGACGCGACGTATCTTTAAAACGGCTGTCGATTTGTTATCGTATCGCTGTGTCGACTGTATTGTTATCGAGCGACCGCCACATTCTTCGAATTGCAGCGCTGCTTCCCTTTTTATCGATCGCAGCGCAAAATATGTACGAATTTAAATCGAATAGAAAATAAATGATCAGTTTTTTTTTTTAGAATACTTTGCACTTAGTTTAATAAGCTTTACAATTGTAGTTTGTAGGAAATAATAATTAAATGCGCATCCGTCGTTGACGTACGCTTTTTTTGTTAATTCTCCTTCTTCTGACTGGCAGCTATGCGCCAAGCGCCGATCAAATAACGCAGCCAAATCATAAATAGATCATTTCCCATTTGCAGCCACGACCAGAATGGTGACAATTTGGACCCATCGATCTCTGTCCAGCGCACAGCCACCTCGACCATGGGCAGCCGGAGACGTTCGGCTAGATAAAGCAGCTCCACATCAAACGCCCAACGTTGCACGTGTAAGCTATTGAATAATTTACGTGCGGTTGCACGTGTAAATAGCTTGAAGCCACATTGTGTATCTCTCACTGATCTCACCGCAAATATCCAGACAAGCGTATGAAAACCATGCATTAAAATTGTGCTTAAGGAGAGAATAATAAAAAGGATAAGAATTACTTAATGTATCATCATTTAACTGGGAGAGCAAATAGAAACAAATTCTTTTCGGTTTTCCTATTTACCGAAAAAAGCTACGCGTTGCAATTGACTCATCCTCGAGATGAGCACGTGAACCGATGGCGATGCCATCGTGTCGCCATTCTGGCGCCAAACTGGTCAATGCCTCTGCCAGTTTATCATAGTCGGCAAATTTCGTTGCACCATCGGCATCGGCAAAGAGCAATTGGCGGCCACGGGCACTGAGCATGCCCAGACGAACAGCACCGCCCTTGCCACGATTCTGAACAAGCTCCAACACACGAAACCTATCCGCACCATGCAGCTTGGAGTATTTAAGGGCCAAAGAAACTGTGGCATCGCTACTGCCATCACTGACAACGATCACCTCATAGCTAAACTCCGTGTTCCTGGCGGCCTTCTCATCAAGAAAGCTCAGACACTCATCGAGCATGGCAGGCACTGCAGATAGTTAACAATAATCATGTGATTAATCATTACTCAAAAACAATAGCAACAAAAATAATACCCACAACGTTGCTCCTCATTGTAGGCCGGCACAATGACGCTCAGTTCCAAGGTGGGCGGGTCATCCAAACTGGGAAATTCAATTGTTTTTATCGTCTTTGGATCCAAATAGAACTTTTCATCCTTGTGTCGTGCTATGATCGGATATGGTTTTGTTTTGTATAATAAAACCAACACAGTCTAAAAACAAGTGACAAGAATTGTGAGTAAAAAATATAAGAAGCAGAGTTATCGGTTTGTGTGCCATTTACATACCAACAACACGGTGGCCAATATGAATGCGACAAGATAACAAAACAATTGCAAAAGTAGTGACAACATATTGTGTGTTAAACTAACGTCTATCTGGCGGAGTACATTACTATTTTGAATTAGCGCGAAAATACGATACGAAAGCCACGTATTTTGTGAGTTTTCGCTGATTACAAATTGCCCGATGTCAACAAGCGTCTATCGCTTATCGCCATAAATATCGATGTTTATGGTTGAAGTGCTACCAGACTGTGAATTTATAATGCGCTTATACCGGTTCTTTCGTTAAATTTTGAATTGTAATTTGCTTGCAATTTTTGTGAATTTATTAACGATAAGTAGTTTGTGTTTTTTTTTTTGTTAAAAATTCAGTGTAAATTAACTGACCTATCACAACAGGTGTGATAATGTCTAACTTTTCAGCTGTTTACTGCGCCTGCGCTCTTTCCTTCTCTCTCTCTCTTTCTCTCTGTCTTTAACATTCTCATTCAGATACACACTAAAATAATTTTTCAGAATACGTTTTGTTTTCACTTGAAATGTCTGGGTACAATTAAGAAGCATAGAATACGAAATAAAATGAAAATAGTGTTTTTAATTGTTGGCTGGCTGGGTATAGCCTGCAATGGATATAAGCTACAACTGCAAGCGAACGTTGGCGAATTGTTTACCTATAAGATTGAACCGCAACTTTTCAATTGGACGCATCAAGTGATTAGCGAACAGTTTCGCTATCGTCCCTCGCTGGAGAATTACCCCGATTTGCCTAGTTGGATGCGCTATATGTATAGTCATGAGTATCATGCTGGTTTCCTATATGGTACTCCACCCGATTCTGTGGCTGGCAAAACCCTCAACTTGGATCTTGTTGCCCTTAATCGACAGAATTATGAGACGCGTCAATTGATTATCACAATGTTTGTCGCCCACAAGTTCATCACACCGAATGTGATTCAAATGAAGATTGACAATCTGAATTGGGTGCATCTAATGGATCCGGGACGAGTGGAGAATTTACGCAACATCTTTCGCAAGGATCTATGGCCGGCCAGCAAAGATGATCTCAGCATTGTATTCATGGAATCCGCCGTAAATATGGGCGGACGTTTGCCACTCCGCCCGCAGCAGCGCGAGGGGTGAGTCAGAGAAACAAAATAATAGTACAAGCTATATATACAACTTATCTATGTTCTAGATCATAAAAAATCACTCTAATCTTATATATTCTTAATTACAGTGTAATTGTGCACGTTGGCAGTTTTGCGCAGTTCTCGGCGCGCTTGAAGGAGCTGCAGGAGGAAGTGCGTCCACTGTACAAGTTGCCATCTTGCACCTACAAGCGTACTTCTGTGCAAAAGATATTCGAGAATGTTGGCTTCAAACTCGATTGGTGTGCTTTTAAAATGGTTGGCATGGAGTCGCCTACGGAGATACACTATCACAACAATCATGCTAGTGGCAGACAGAAGGATCATCAGCAGCATCAAAAGCAACAACACTTCGAGGAGCAGGAGGAACGTTGGATAGGCATTCCACGGGAGGATGTGCCCGTGCGCAACTATATCGATGAGTTTGCCTTTGCTTTTGCCATTCCGGGGATGATCCTTGCCATCCTCGTTGGCATTCTATCTGCTGTGCTCTGCTTTCATCATCAGAAGTTGTAAGTTCGTCCTCCAATCCAAATGTTTTGTCATGGATTATTTTTTGTTAGTTCGATTTTTGTAATTATTTGATTTAATTATTTAGATTTGTTTATTAATTTTGTGATTATTATTTTTTGTAGTTATGATCCACATTCCGAGTATTTCTTTGCCAATATTTTTCACATATGCGAAGAGTGTTGCGCCAAAACGCAAGACGACTCGGAAGCTGAAGAAGACAGGTGAATTTTTCGTTTGAATCTTAAGTTTTAAATTAAACACACATTAAAAGTATTGTTCTTTATTTTTTTCTGTTTATAAACTAATATATTTGCGTTTAAAGTTCATTTAATTTGGATTATCCGATGTCGTCGACGGTGCAAATGGTTCAATGTTCCGACACAAATCCCATGCAGCCGGTGACAACGCTAAAGAGTCTCAAGGATCCCAATTTTCTGCTGGACAATATAAGCATGTGTTCACTAAGGTTTGTGGCTAGCAATTTATTATATTTCTGATTTATGCATTCCATCTCATATCATATTCTACACACAGTCCCAACAACAGCTTGTATCTGCTGGATGGTGGCGCCTCTGGTTTATATGCACGTCCCAAGCCGCCACCATATAAGGGCGGCACTCTCGGCCGGAATGGTGTGGACATTTGACAAACATCGCCTCGAGTGCTATACTGTTAAACAAAAGGCGCTTCATTCAATTAAAAAAAAACAAACAAAACAAAACAAAAGTAAGCAATACGCAAGATAGTCAACTGCAACTTGGTGACACAGCAGTATTAGGCACAAAAATACTTATTACACTATCATAATCGCATCGAACTACATACATATATAGTATTATTCATTATATATCGTTATGTGTAGCAAATTTTACTTTAATGTTTAGCTTTGTTGCAAATAAATAATCATTTTTTAATGTGATCGGTTTTTTGTATCCAACATTTAAGTAAAGCGCTTATCGTCCTTTTATAACAGCAGCAAATTTAAATAATGCACAATCTGTGTAGCCCTGAACACTTGCCATTCGCAACGAAATTCCACCGGTAATGTTGATAAGATGATTTATTTCGGTGAAAGTTGTATACTACTTGCTTTCCCTTTGAAGATCCTGACGATCAGTACAAATTAAACCTTATTCAAGTGATTGCAATTGCAATTGGACGACTCTTTTCTGATCAGACATGATCAAATTTTAAAAAATTTATATAAAGCGCGAAAGAAACTGGGCCGACCCTTAACAGCAGAGACAAATTTGAATGATGCACCCCTGCACATTTGCCATTCGCAACGAAATGCCGACACTACCTCTGCTGCTGATGTTGATAAGCGCGTTTCTCACGGTGAAAGTTGTACATTAATCGCTTTCAGTTACAAAATCTTGACAGAAAAAATGTTGATACGAGTGATTGACACTCTCGAGGATCTCATCGATCAGTACAAAATCAATGTGATTCAATTGATATTTATCACATTCATCATAACGATGGTTTTGCTGGGTAGTCTAATGACGCTGCTTGAATCTCATCTGCCCAACAGCATTCGTCAATCGTTCCGCTATGGCAAACATGCCCACAAGGGCGACACGGATGCAATTGTCAGCCATTTGGAAGTGCCCAAGTCATGGTTCAGTCACTTCTACATCTTTGCCTTAGCCTGGTCCCTGCTGGCGCTCTATTTGATTAGTAGCGCCGTCTGGCATCAAAATGGGGCTCCGGAATATGTGCTCCGTTTCCTGGATCTTTTTTGCGGCGGACGGAGTCAACGACAGGTACTGGTGGACTCGAATACAGCGCTGCTGGGCTCAGCGCTGCTCGGCGTCCAATGTGTGCGTCGCTTCTACGAGACGAACTTTGTGCAGATCTTCTCAAGCCGCAGCAAAATCAATCTGTCCCATTATGCAGTTGGTTATGTGCATTATTTTGGGGCCATTGTCTCGCTGCTTGGCAATACGGCGGGATTTGTGCGTGGCACACAACCAACGCAGTTTACTCTGCAAAATGTTACACCCATCCAGGGATTGTATATAATCATCTTTCTATTCGCCTGCTGGCAGCAATATGCCAGCAATTTGTTGTTGGTCAAGTTGCGCCGGAATCCGAAGACGGGCGACGTTCAGACGGAGGCACATTTAATGCCTATTGACGGTTGGTTCGATTACATTTCGTCGCCGCACATGTTCTTCGAGGTGGTCATGTATTTTTGCCTTGCGGATCTCTTTACGCCCATCAGCACATGGAAACTGATCTTTTTGTGGGTCGCCAGCAATCAGACGATTAATGCCCTGCTCACGCATCAATGGTATAAGGACACTTTCAAGGATTATCCCAAACGCCGACATGCCATCATTCCTTGGCTGCTCTAACCTTGTCTTAACTTTAGATTATTTTTATTGGAATTTAATTAAATCAAATTTTTTATTGTGTAACTTTTATTTCGGGCTTGTGCATTCTTGTCTACTTCATTATTGTATCCATTTTATAAACATCTTAATGTTTTTTTCAAGACGCACGTAATTACTTATTTTACGAATTACTATATGAAACGAAGGTTGCCTAAGGATTGTATTTAGGTAACTAATTTTTTAATTTGTTCATAAGGGAAAGAATTACGTCTGTTATCAAATTTCTGGGCTATCTTATCCAGTCTATTCCCTATTATTTTAATATTTGCTTTTATTTTGATATTACTCCGATTCTAATTTAGTATTAGTAACATATTCAGTTACTTATTTTGAGCGATTTGAATTCTATTAGCCCAAAAACTAGCTTGAAATATAGACCAATAGAATTATAGCTTATTCTCGCTAGGAAATTCAGAGTTAATATTTAAAAAAAAAATACAAAAGTGTGATATGGAATATTGCTTATCTAAAATAATATTAATATTATTAAAATAATAATAAAATAATATAATAAAAACTTAGATTATTTTAATTACTTTCTTGTTTGACATCTAACTTAAAACATGCGATAAAAATTGAGTTCCACTATCTTTCTTTTTGGATTCTCACAAATTATAAGCATTTTGAATTGATCAACTTACAAATGGTTTTATTTTGTAACCAATAAGAGATGGCAGAAAATTAAAAACAGCAAATAATAAAAGCTGTTGCATTTTTGAGAGTTAAGTTCTTATTTTGTTATTAATTTAGTAGTGGCATTTATTCAATTCAATTCGTTTTACACACACATACACACACACTGCTTGTTGCTGTTTGGTTTTTTCTCATCGTTTGTATTTTTTATTTTGTTGTCAATTTGAACTATATATAAAACGTTAATAACATTCCACTTGAACTTGATTGATGATGTTGGTTGTTGGGCGACTCAGTCGGATTCTACTTGAACAAGAAACTGTAAACCGGAAAAACGTATACATTAATTATTGATTAGACTGTTTTAAGTTCAATTTATGCTTACCTATAAGGATAACCCTGCGCCTTCGAACGGAATACGGATAGCAGAAACGAGAAGAATACGGTTAACAAAACCAAGCCCGCAATGGCTATAATCCGATTACGATTATTCGGCTTTTGGGTGCCCGACTCGATGAGCAGAATCATGCCCAGCACAATCATCGCATCTGCAATAGATTATTCGTTTTATAATTTTGGAATGGGGAAACTTTGAGGCTGACTCACTCAAGAACATGACAATGTACGTCTCCACGACGAGTTGACCCTGCGAGGAGCCATGAATGTAAGCGACGCCACCGTTTTGCGTTTTATGCACCAGAGGCGGACCACGTATATGATTCCACATCTGTCCAGAGATCATCGCGAAGCAGAAAACCAAAGCCGCAGCTCCCCACAAATTCTTATTGTACAAGAATTCCAGATTATTGCGGCGTATATACAAAAAGCTGCCCACCAATGCGGCCAACGTGATCATGGCAACAGTGCCTGAATAATTTGGTGGCCTAAAGACCCGTATAGTTATGTCCGTGCGTTCGGCAACAAATTTCGAAATGGATTCGGCAGAGAAGCCCACACGATGTATATCCATAGTATCCGCACCCTTTGGCTTACCCTTGGCGGGGAAATGCATGAAAACCGGTGCCGTATTCAAGCGCAACAATTGAAAGACATCGGAACCATCATCGAAATCGACGCTGGCAAAGAACAGCTTGTTGGAGTAGATCGGTAAGAAACGATAGGAGTTTGCCACAATGGTGAACTCATCGTGGGCATGACGACAGATCTGGCATTGACGGGACGGAGCCAGTGCCGTCAGCATCACAATCATTGAGTAATTGCGCGGCGCATTTTTCACATATTCACGAAATTTGGCACCATTGAACCGCAACAGCGGCTTCTTCATGTTCATCTCCACAAGGTTCTCCACTTTTTCCGACAGCGACAGGCCCGTCTGCAAAATAGTATTTGATCATTATTTTAGTTGCCGGCATGCGGCATCAGTATTAGAATCAGAATGTGTCAGTGACGTGGCCAAAAGGGGCAGAGCCTGAGTTTTTACCTTAAGTTTACCCTGCGCTGCGACAAAGAACAAACAGCCGGCTAGCACAATCAGCGTGCACAGCAGCGTATTGCGCAGCAGCGTCATTTTGTAGCGATTCTTTTGTTTTGATTTCGCTAAAAATTTCACCAATTTAAATCGTGTTTGATGGTACAATAAAAAAAATTATTTTTTGTAGCGGCAGCTGATTGTGAATGGCATTTGCGTTGTGGCGTTGCCAGACTGCCCGACAGCTTTCTGCTCTCCTTCTTCTTCTTAGTGTATTTGCCAATCACGTATGTTGTCCGATCGAATGTCAATCGGTTCATTTGTATCGCGTTGCCGAGACGCGTTTTTTATTTGTCTTTATTTTATTTTAAGTTAAGAACTAATTTAATATTAAACGCTCCAATTACCATGAGCGATGTATTGAAGAGTTCGCAGGAGCGCTCCCGCAAGCGCCGATTGCTGCTTGCCCAAACGGTGGGTGGCTTTTCGATATTCTTTTGTGTTTTTTTTTTCTTTTGTGTTAAATATTCATATTTAATTTCGCAGCTTGGTTTATCCAGCGTCGATGAGCTGAAAAAGGTGCTGGGCAATGCAGACGATGCCGGCGGCATTGGCGGCAGCAGGCAACTCAATGCGCCGGGTCAACGGGATGAGGAGGATGGCGGCGGTGCTTCCTCATCGAAGAAAACACCGAATGAAATCATTTACAGAGATTCATCGACGTTCCTGAAAGGCACACAGTCTTCCAATCCGCACAACGATTACTGCCAGCATTTCGTGGACACCGGCCAGAGGCCACAAAATTTTATTCGTGATGTTGGACTGGCCGATCGTTTCGAAGAATATCCCAAGTTGCGGGAACTGATTAAGCTGAAGGATAAACTCATTCAGGATACGGCATCGGCGCCAATGTATCTGAAGGCAGATCTCAAAACGTTGGATGTGAAAACGTTGGGCGCCAAATTCGATGTGATTCTCATTGAGCCACCGCTAGAGGAATATGCACGAGCTGCGCCAGCTGTGGCCACGGTGGGTGGGGCACCGCGAGTCTTCTGGAACTGGGATGAAATACTCAGTGAGTCGATCCATAGTTATACATATATATTGTCTTGAATAATATCTCTTTGCATAAAGATTTGGATATCGGTGAGATAGCCGCTCATCGCTCGTTTGTGTTCCTCTGGTGTGGCTCGTCCGAGGGCTTGGATCAGGGACGCAATTGTCTAAAAAAGTGGGGATTTCGTAGGTGCGAGGACATTTGTTGGATACGCACGAATATCAATAAGCCGGGCCATTCCAAGCAGGCGATACCGAAGGCTGTTTTCCAGCGCACAAAAGAACACTGCCTGATGGGCATCAAAGGCACCGTACGCCGCTCCAGCGATGGTGATTTCATACACGCCAACGTCGATATCGATCTAATCATATCCGAGGAGGAGGAATTCGGCAGCTTTGAGAAACCCATCGAAATCTTTCATATCATCGAGCACTTTTGTTTAGGCCGACGACGCCTACATGTCTTTGGTCGCGATTCGAGCATCAGGCCGGGCTGGCTGACTGTTGGACCCGAGCTTACCAACTCCAACTTCAATGCCGAACTCTATCAGACCTATTTTGCAGAGGCACCAGCCACCGGCTGCACCAGTCGCATCGAACTTTTGCGGCCCAAGAGTCCGCCACCCAACAGCAAAGTGCTGCGTGGCCGTGGACGCGGCTTTCCACGTGGACGTGGCCGTCCCAGATAGTAGTAGTAGTCGTAGTAGCGATGATGAGGAGCCACTCTCAATTGCATGCATTTCTTTCTTAGTATCTAAGCGCAAACAATTCTTCACTGATTGTAGCATCTAAATATTCGGTTGGTCCTCGATGCAGTTAAAAAGGTCACTTAATAATTAGATTGTTTCGACTCTATTTCTAGTTTTTTTTTAATTTTATTTGATTTTAATGATTGCAAATGACTTATTTTAAATTTACTTCATTTTAGACTAATAACCAAATATGTTCCAATTTTATTTATTCAGGTGCAGTTGCAATGTTCACTAAATAATTCGAATTCCGCTAATTTTGACACAATTTTCATAAATTTATATATTTTTAATGATAGACTTATTCAAAATATACAGATTTTTACACTAATTTACAAATTTTTTCAAAAGATTTCATAGAACTCATGCCTTAAGCAAAACTATGTTAAAATTTAATTTTATTAGTTGCTCTTGCTATGTTCACTAAATAATTTTTAGTCAAGAGTTTCCAGAAAAGAACTCAACCGTTGCTCGCCTACGGAAAACATATTGCAATATTTCAGCTCCATTTTTTTAAAAAGTTTTTTTTTAGTTCTTGCAATAGGTTTCAATTTTATTTCAGAGTTCTCATTATCGACCGATCACTGTACTGCATTGATTAATGCTAAGTTTAAGCAAAGGTTAAACAAAAATATATTGTATATACGTATGTATGTCATTGTGCTCCTTATAATGCTAGGTTTAAAGCTATATAATAAAAACTAATGCTGCAGACTGGGATGTTTGTTCAAGTGTCGCATATAAACGTCCAGTTCATCCTCATCCTCGTCGCTGGAGGAACGTCGCTCAGGCGCAACTGGCTTGATTGCCTCTTCATCATGTTCATCAGCATCATCATCATTGTCACTGGATTCAAAATAGGCGTCCTCTTCATCACGTTCGATTTGCTTCAGATCATCCAGCTGGGCATTGTCATCGACGCTTGTATAGTCGAAATCCTTGTCCTGCCCGCTGAGAAAACGCTCCTTCATCAAGCCCATAAACTCGTTGCGCAACAGTTCACGTTCAGCGGGATTATAATATTCGGCTGTGGATATTCTCCCAGCTGGTGCACCGATATTTCGACTCGTCGAACAGGCCACTGGCTCATCATCAGCGAAGCCGCCCCATTGCTGGCGGCATGCGTCGGGCACATCACAATCGTTTAATGGTACAGTCGTCGTCTCTTGCTCCTCCCTTAGGCTGGTGTCGATCTGCTGGAGCATTTCATCCCGCTGCTTTTGCTCCAGTGTATGCATTAAAATGCCAGAGAAACTTGTATTACGTACATCGTAGCTATCCCGTTGCTTCTTCTCTGCCTCTGTCAAATATTGTCCGACCAGCTCCTGGTAGAGCTCCGGTGCCCGTTGCATCATTTCGTGCTCACTGAAATATTCACCCTTCTGCAGTAATTGCTCCATCGCCTGATACCGTCGATTCTTCACGCATATGGAGCGTGTATGCAGCTTGCGCTTGAAATCATCGAGCAGCAGACGAATGTCTTCGAGCCTCTCGTCCGGCTTGATGGGCTCTCTTATGGCCAGAGATTGCAACTCGCTTAATTGGCGTTCGTCCAGATGGCTGCCAAAACGTATAAGAAAATTCTCTCGATTTTTATTAAATGCATCCTGCACAATTTGTTGTTTCTCCAGCAGATTCAAATCGGGATCATCGATTTGTTGGGATTTGAAGACAATGTTTGCATTCTCCGCCAGTGCCTTGAATATGTCAACAAGTTGTGTTGGCAATTCAGCTGCTTGCGAATTACTTTCGCAATCTGCGATCTCAGTTTGTGTCATTTTAATTAAATCATTTATATATTTGTAAACAAATGCTGCTTCTTTAACAGAATGCCACTCACTACGCGGGGACAATTGTTGTAAGGTATCGATTGTATCGATATATTGAAATATTACAATGGATTTCGATTGTATTTTATAACAGAATACCACTCAACGCGAGGACGGGTTTTTATTGTTATATATTTCTTTTGTAAATGGTGCTTCGTTACCAGAAAGCCACCGCCCTACGAAACGCTGACACTTTGTTACGTATCGATAGTATCGACATGTTGAATTATAATATTGTATCGATTGCCATTGCCATTCAAGTGTGTACGTTGCAACTGTGTGTGCACAGCTGTTTCTTGGTTAGTTATAAACAAGAGCGGCCAGAGCTAATCAGTGATAATAAGCGACTTTGCGCAATAAGTATTTATCGTATAAGTGCGGCTACCCCCGCCAATTTTTACTGTGCTGAGATAGCAAACGATGACTAAGAACCAAATTGGAGTGACAAAACAAAAAAGTCCCCTTGTTGCATACGTCGGGCTACGCGATAAAACTAATTAACTAAGAGGCAACTATGTCGGACACGGATTGGAATTTCACATGGAATTGGACACACTACTGTCCGACGGGAGTCAAACCGTTCGCCAACGATACAAACGATCTGTTGCCCTGTTTCCAGGAGACAGTGCTCCAGCTGCCGGTTTACACAATTTTTGCAATAATATCCGCCTACAATTTCGGAGATCATCGACATCAAATCACTCGCAATGAGCTACAATTGCGAATGCTGGCACTCCGCACCGGATTTAGTATTATTTTGGCCTTGTTGCCCGTATTAAAGGTATTTGCATTCCATCGCAAAGGCATCGCTTTATATCCCGCCGATGTTCTGGTTGTCAGCGCCGAGTGCATAATGTGGATAGTTCACTGTGGTAAGTGCATTTTTTTTCTTCATATTTTTTATTTATTATCTAATTACTACAACTAACTGGTGAAATCGATTGTGCTGCATTCGTTGATCCAATTTAATTTTTAGTTCACTCTTTGGCCTACCTGTTATTTCTTTCTCTTGAGTGCTGTAAACCTAATTATTCCTAGCATAATCATTACCTCTTTAATAGTTACAATAGATTTTGTCAACTAATCAATTCAAAGTCCTTAATTTCTAACATTTAGAAA
The DNA here is from genome assembly GCA_035042185.1 of Drosophila kambysellisi. Taxonomy (NCBI): domain Eukaryota; kingdom Metazoa; phylum Arthropoda; class Insecta; order Diptera; family Drosophilidae; genus Drosophila; species Drosophila kambysellisi. The sequence goes on along the minus strand of JAWNLS010000945.1, from coordinate 482,165 downwards.
TCAATTTTAAATGTATTTTCTGGTTAATAATAATTACTAATTATTATTTTTTCTTAGTGTTTTTAACTTACATATTATTTGTTCCTCGGTCGTCATTAAATCAATAAATAAACAAACAATCTTTGCTTAAATGAATCATTATTGTATACTAACTTACTGTCACCTATATAAATTGCCAATGTGATAAAACTGGTCTAAGAATTCCATATTTAGTATTGATTTCTTTAAAACATCGAGTTTCACCTTGAGACTTCTTTATTAATTATATGGTTAAGATTATTTTTATATAGTACATGTAGATATATAAGAGTATAATTAAGCTTATTTATGAAGTACAAATATAACTAATAAATATTTATTCTGTTTTAGGTTACTTGGTGACGGCACGTCATTATGGAACGCTAAGCCATCGCGGGGGCCTACTGATCAACGTATTGTGGCTGACTGTTGTGGTGCTGGACGGGATTTGGTTGCGCACCAGCCTCCAGTTTGAGTGGTGGCCCTGGAGCCTTGTCACCCTGCTGTGTGATTTGTGCTATGGGATCACATTGCTGCCGCATGGCAATGCCGTACTCTCCTCCGCCGCCATGGCTGTGAATAGGGAGCAACGGGAACAGGAGGCACTGCTCACGAATCGTTATACCTACTTTGACTTTGACCTCAACGAGGCTGTACTGGGTCATGCCCAGGACGAGGCGAATTGGCCGTCACGTTTCGTTTTCCACTGGGTGCAGCCGTTGATCAGCAAAGGTGTCGTTGGCAAATTGCGCCGCATAGATGATCTCTTCGATCTGCCGGATGCGTTGAATATCGGCCGGTTAAGTGATCGAATGCATTTGGCGTTGTCGCAAACACAAAGTATGTTCCGTGCATTGCACAAGTGCTTCGGATTCGAGTTCTATTTGATTGGCCTGCTGCGTCTGGTGGCGGACATTAGCAGTTTTGCGGGTCCGCTGCTACTGGGCGGACTGCTGCAGCAGGATAGCAATGCAGCGGATAAGGACAAGCCACAGGATAATCTTGCCTATTATTATGCACTCGGCTTATTTGGCAGCACATTGTTGTCGGCGCTGTGTGGCTGCCATTTCGATTGGCGCATGTCAATGGTCAGCATGAAGATGCGCGCCGGCGTCGTCAATAGTATCTATCGCAAAGCACTCGAGGCGCGCGGCGTTCGTGAATCCCGACCAGAAGTGGCCAACTTAATGTCCACAGATGCGGATCGCATTGTCCACTCGTGCATTAGTTTTCATTCCTTTTGGAGCATACCCTTCAAACTGTTTGTCACGCTGTATCTGCTCTATGTGCAGCTGGGTGCAGCATTTTTGGCTGGCGTTGCATTCGCTGCCCTGCTGATACCCATCAATCGTTGGCTGGCCAAACGCATTGGCGTCTATTCGCTGGGCTTGATGACGGCGAAAGATGCCCGCTTGTCGGCCACCACAGAAACAATGCGTGGCGCCAAACAGATCAAGAGCAATGCCTGGGAGCCCATATTCATTACGAAAATCCGCCAGTTGCGTCAAACGGAACTCAAATTTCTTTCGAAGCGCAAGTATCTGGATGCAATGTGTGTTTATTTCTGGGCAACGACGCCAGTCCTCATGTGCTTGCTCACCTTTGGCATGACTGTGCTGCTGGGCAAGCCACTGCTGGCCTCGACAACATACACAAGCGTTGCATTGCTCTATATGCTCATTGGACCATTGAATGCTTTTCCCTGGGTCCTCAATGGGCTAATTGAGGCATGGGTCTCGTTGCGTCGGGTCCAACAGCTGATTGATGAACCGAATTTGGATTATTCCAGCTATTATAATCCCATTATGCGCTCAACAACAGGCGATGACAAGGCGACCGTGCTGCAAATGATTGGCGCCACTTTCATGCACGACCAGGAGCACAAGGAGAGCGTCAACAACAGCACTACACCAACAGCAACAACAACAACAACAGCTGTATCGCAGTTCCGTTTGTGTGACATCAATGTGAACTTTTGGGCGGGTCAACTGATCTGCATTGAGGGACCCGTCGGTGGCGGCAAGAGCACCTTCCTCAAGGCCATCATTGCCGAGCTACGCTGTATCGACGGTGAGGTCTGTGTCCAGGATTTAACCACCGGTTTTGGTTATGTGCCGCAGACGCCGTGGCTGCAACGCGCCACCATTCGCGACAACATCGTGTGGGGTAGCCACTTCGATGAGCAGTGGTACAGAACGGTTCTCCATGCCTGCGCCCTCAACGATGACATCCGCACGCTGGGCGGCGATCTCATTGGTGTCGGCGAGAACGGCGGCACTCTCTCCGGCGGACAGCGGGCTCGCGTCGCTTTGGCGCGTGCCGTCTACCAGGATAAGAAGAGTAAGTAAAGTACATTTGTAACTAGGTTTTATCAGTATGAGGAGTTCACTTCATCAGCATCTCTTTATGGCTTCTGTCGATATCCAATGGTTGTGTGGGCTTTCATGGCTAGGACTTTCCAGCTGTTGACATATTGCAAGTTGCACATTACTGTTATGACATCCTCTCATTTTGCACTTACAGTTTATCTGCTGGATGACGTGCTCTCTGCTCTGGATGCACACGTGTCCAAGCACATAATCCGTCATTGTCTGCTCGGCTTGCTGAAGCAGAAGACACGGATTGTGGTGACGCGGAGCACACAGCTCTTCTTCCATGCCAATATGATACTGCACGTGCAGGATGGCCAGATGCGCACCAGTGACTACATGACCGAGAGCATTGATCTCAGTGAGGATGAGGAGAGTGAGGAAATGCAAAGTGATCAAATGCAGTCGCTGAAGCAACGATGCTCCATCGATCTGCTGAGGGATAAACCAGCCGATGATGAGGATCAGGCAGAACAGCGCACTGACAGTGTTTTGCAGGAGGAGTCGCGAGAATATGGACATCTCGCAGGCAATGTATTCTCCTGCTATTGGCGTGCTGTGAGTAGTCCGATCGCCGTGACTGTGTTGCTGTCCGTGCTGCTGATGCAGCTGACACGGAATCTGAGCGATGCCTGGCTAGCCCACTGGGTCACCGAGACAACTCTCGATGGCCATACGAACGATACAACGCTACAGCATCAGCTTATCCGACCGGGTCTGGCTATGACTGATGATGCTCATACAACTGGCTACTATTTGGGCATCTTTGCGGCAATTGCCATTTCCAATTCGCTGGTGACGCTCGCCCGTGCCTTTCTCTTTGCCTATGCGGGCATCAAGGCGGCCATCTTCATGCACGAGCAACTGCTCAAGCGGGTCATGTTCGTGAGTGGAATTAATCGCCTAATGTGACCCAATCACTTATTATCAATATTCATTTTTGCAGGCGACGTTCAGTTTCTTCGATGTGACTTCGCTGGGTCGCATCCAGAATCGCTTCTCCTCGGACACGGACACCGTGGATGATTCCCTACCCTTTACACTGAACATATTGCTGGCTCAGCTCGTCGGTTTGGTGGGCGCATTGTGTGTCAGTTTGTATGCCATGCCGTGGCTGGTGGTCATCGTCATTCCAATGGTGCCCATCTATTTGAATCTGCAGCAGCGTTATCGACATGCCTCGCGGGACATTAAACGCTTGTCGAGCAATACAATGTCGCCGCTTTACTCGCACTTCCAGGAGACGTTGCTGGGCCTGTCGACGATACGTAGCATGCGGGCGAGTGCCCGTTTCCAGCGTGACTTTCAGGCCAAGCTGGAGGAGAGCACCAAGGCGCAGTTGTCCGCATCGGCGGCCCAACAGTGGCTCTCGTTGCGTCTGCAGTTGCTCGGGTGCCTGCTGGTGGGCGGCACTGGTTTCCTAGCAGCCCTAACGGCAGCGCACACAACAAATCCCGGCATGGTCGGACTCTGCATCTCGTATGCTCTGTCTATAACGGGTCAGCTAAGTGGCCTGCTCCATGCCGTCGCCGAAACGGAACAGGAACTGGTCGCCGTTGAACGTGTCAATCAATATCTGCAACTGGAGCCCGAGCATAATGCCGAGGGCACTGCCGAGCCCCATTTTGGCTGGCCAACCCAGGGTGTGCTTAGCTTTAGGAATGTGCAGCTCATCTATCGTGAGAATTTGTCACCGGCACTGCGTGGCATCAGTTTCGAGACGGAGGCATTCGAGCGCATTGGCATCGTAGGACGCACTGGCGCTGGGAAGAGCTCGGTGCTGGCTGCACTGTTGCGCGTTACACCCCTGGCACAGGGCGACATCTATCTGGATCAGATGAATCTTAAGACGCTGCAGCTGAGCGTGCTGCGCGAACGCATCGGCGTCATCACCCAGGAGCCATTCCTTTTCAATGGTAAGCTTCGTCGTGAATCTTTTACATATGCCCAACTTGAGCAAATCTCTCATCGCTTTGCAGGCACCGTTCGCGAGAATCTGGATCCACGTCACCAGTACTATGACTCGGAGATTTGGCATTCCATCAAGAATTCGGCTGCGGCGACGCTGCTCGTGCAACAGCTGGGCGGTCTCGATGGGCGTGTCGACCGTGGCGGACACAATTTGTCTGTCGGACAGCGACAATTGTTGTGTTTGGCGCGGGCGCTGCTCAAGAATGCCAAGGTCGTTTGCATTGATGAGGGCACCTCGTCGCTTGACGATGAGTCCGATCTGTGCATGCAGCAGGCATTTCGCAACGCCTTCAAAAGTTGCACCCTAATCTTTATTGCACATCGGCTGCGCGGTCTGCAGGCCATGGATCGCATAATTGTGCTGGACGATGGCCGGATTTGTGAGCAGGGCAAACCGCAAGAGTTGGCCAACGACTCGGACTCTATATTCCATGGCATGCTGCGGGCGCAGGACATCAGTGTGCAGGACTTTGCTATCATCGATTAAGCAAATTTGTGTATAGGACGGATTTTGCAATTGGCGTATTTATTGATTTACAATCGTTAATGTGTACATTTAGTTGTTAGTTTTTATGTTTATATGCCAAAAAAAAAAAATATATATATATATATTTATATGTATATAATACACGATTTTATATGCGACTAATCGATCAGATACAATATTTATTTTACTATTTTTTTTCGATTTTTTTCTTTTTAGGGTTACATAATTGTAAAATGACGCAAACTGTTTAAACTACACAGTATCTCAATTATTGAACAAATAACAAACAATTTATTAAATATCAAACCAATTTTTGATGTGTTTTGTCTAACTTTCCGCTTGCATAAAAAGTTTTGAATAAAATTGAGAAAATACTAGAGTAAGTTCAACAGAATTATGGAACGATAAATAGCTGAGATTATTTAAGATTATGACTTTGAGCAACTGTCTGACGATAAGTGTTGTCGATAAGCAAGCTATATTTATGTTACTTTTAGCAACCTCAATAAATTACAAAAAAAAAAAAATTATAATTATGAAATAATGATTATTGCTGTGTTTCGATTAACACGTTCAAAAAATTGATTTAAAAAAAAAAAATAATACGTGCAAATATATCTATTAATAGAGTTCCTCGCCGGGCTTGCCAGTAATGTGCACATACTGAAGGGATCGAAAGGGCGGCTTCTTTAGCATATTGTTGATGGAGCGCTCATAGATAGCCGTATAAAGACGCAACTCCATGTTGGTATAATCCTGTCAAGAACGTAAATGGTTTATAAATAAAATTGAATATATATACATATATAAGATTAATTTCGACACGCCGAATTTCTATGATGATATAGTACAGTAATTAGTTGGTGCTGGTTTTAGTACGTGAGATTAGTAAATGAGATTAGTGCCCAATGAGACCAGTGATTAGAGTACATTAGTTCATGGCAAACTCTTACTAATACCTGGCAATTGATTCACACGAAAGTCCGGCAGCTAAAAATCATCAAAAGATAACATAAGACGTGTAAAGTGTATTTGTATCTACATCGAGTAGAGCGTTAATACCTTTTGATCTTTGCTAACCAAATAAACGATGCGTCTCAAATCGTGTATGGCCTCATAGATATGGTTATAGGAAGCACATTCACACCTCAGTATTATGATGCGCACCTCAGTAAACTGATGCTGGCAACGCTTGTGGAAATCCCGAAACTGAAATAGTTCAAAATTAATATCAATTACAAAATAAGGTTTAAGCATTTCATGAATAAAGATTTGCAATTTTGATCCTGGAATGGATTTTCGAATTATAACAAAATTTAACTATAGATATTATTTGGTATTTTGCATCTTTCGGATTATTAAAAAAATTGTGACAATTTCTTTTAGAGTTTAGTTTAAAATTTTATGTCTAGAATGCACATTTGATTTTGTCAATGAATACCAAAATGTAACTATAATTATGATATTGAAAATTATCAGATTATTCAAAAATTGTTAACTCTAAAACCGAAAATGTTTTGTTTCCGAATGTAAACTACAAAACTCACATAGTTCAATGTGAATTGCTTATTGAAGAATTTTTCTATAGTCGGCAGCTGCATAATATGCCCGCTCAGCTTGTACAACAGGACACTCATCTCACTGGCCGAATTAATTGCACAGGGTTTAACATTTTTCTGGCTAGATTGTATGGTCAAATCCGGTTCCATCGGTTGAATAATGTTGTTTTTAGTGGAGACGTTGGGCAATATTTTTGCAATGGACGGTGGTGTTAATGACTGATGTTCCATTAGATTGCCATTCTTCTTGATGGGCGTATAGGTGCCGGTCTTGAGATATGTTCCATTTTCGTTCACACAACGTTGCGCCTCCTCCGAGTTTTTGACCATGGTGAACATATACTTCAGATCATTGTTAGCCTCGGGTGAACCAAACGTTGCTTTTCGTGCTGGTTCCCCTGCCTTCTGGCAATTTTTGTATGGTGTGCTGGAGGCGCCAGGTTCCTCTTGGGATGCATCTGTCGCATTATTGGTTTTATTACCAAAATTTGAATCGCTGCTGCTCTCATTGCTGCTGTTTTGTTGGTTGTTATTGTTGTTGTAGCAGAAATTGTTATTCTGCTTCTGCAGCAGGGCGTTGAGATTGATGAACGAACCGATGATAAAACTGGCAAATGTCAATGTTGAAATTTGCCAAAAATCGAAGGCAGTCATAAAACCGATCGGTAGTTCATCCTTGATTTTATCCAGTCCCGCTGGTGTATTATAAATATAACCCTTGAGTATAATCCAACAGTTAACGATGCGTGTGAAAACGAAAATGAAATCCTTAACGGCCCATGCGATGCCCTGTGAATTTATATTGGGCAGCACACCATCCGGACGCAACAGATCCTGTTTCAGGCGGGCGCACAGTATGTCAATCTTCTTGAAGCATGGACGCTGGATATGCGACATCGACAGACGTTCGGCTATATCGCTGCCCATCATCGAGAGGTGTGTTATATCCTTCAGTCGGGCCTCCGGCAATATTATCTCCGAATTGCGACGATCGCCCTGCTGAACGGCCGGCAAACTAACGCTCTCAAACGTATGCGAAATGTTCGACTCTCGTTTGCTATAAAAAAAAAAAAAAAAATAGGTAAATAGTAGTTTTAATTCATCAGAATTTCATATAACTTCATAATGAAATACAAAGTCAAGTTTATAAATAGATAGATAGATCAGTTAGAAATATTTTCCTGGCAAGTGCGGGTGTTCAACTACTTACTTCATTTTTATTTGAATATTATTTTCCGTATTCGTTGCCTGATGCTTGTGTTTGTCCAAGAACGGCGCTTCATCGACGACATCGGTTTGGATGGCTGCATCGCGATAGCGTTTGACATACATTTGGGTTGCCGTATCCCGAAATAGTTGCTTCGCTGGACGCTGTGGTCCCCCGCCACCATTTGCTCGATTCTGTTGCTGCTGTTGCGTATAGAAACCGCCACGCGATTGTTGCATATATGATGTTTGTCCATCGGTAATCACTGTGGCTGAACAAAACAAAATAAAAAAAAATTAAAAAGAGCCTTTGCTTGACTAAGATAGATACTCTGTACTTAACTATAATCGAACTTTTTGTTGTATCCAAAAAATTATAGTTATACAAAAAATTAAATTTTAGGTGTAATAAATTTTTAGGTGTAAGCGCAAAATTGTTTTTTTATTTCTGCAAATCTAAATATATCATATTTATATTTATCGTTATGGTCAAAAGAGAGATTTTCTTTTTGTTTTCCAAATTTAAATATATAACAAATCTGTTTACCGATAGAAAAAAAAATGATGATTAAAAAATGATTTTCGTTTCACAGCACCTTTTAAAAATAGCCGTCATTTACAGTTAGCGTAGAATTCTTTCACGCACATACAGGGTATATGGTAAAAAATGAGACAACTGAGGAAAACTTACCCGAACCAGCTGTATAATATTGTGTGTTCGATCGGTTCGGCATATATGTGAAGCGATTGTACATCGGTGGACGTTGCGGGCGCATTGGTGGCCACTGGGCATTGAAATACGGGCTGGTTGGCAACATAAGTGGGGGATGCCCCGGGACCGACGGAGGCATACACATCGACACGGAGCTGTGGGACATATGCGACTGCTGCACAACAACCGTTTGAGAGCGATCGAAGATGGTGCTTTGCTGGTACATCGATTGCTGCTGGGACTCAATTGCCATCATTGGCATACGGTAAAAGGGCGCATTGTAGTTGAAATTCATATTGCCAGACAACTCGAAACCAAACTAAAAAAAAAAAAAAAATCGACAGAACTGCGGAAAATTAAATAAGTAACATATTTTAAAGGTTGGGTTTTTGTCAGCTGTTCTCGGTGTCAGCTGTTCTCGGTGATTTTTTTTTTCAATCAGTAGTTTTACTCGACAATTCTACGATCCGAAATTGTTTTTGCAAGCGCATTAAAAACCACAAAATATCAGCACACAAACAAACACATAATAAAGAATAAGAAAAAAAGAATGAATAAGAAAATGCTTACCGAAAAGATTTTTTACAAAGGGCACGAGCAGCAACCGTAACGAGCCGATGGCGACGGCGCAAAGCACATATTCCTACAAAAAAAACAAATTGTGGAGATGTGCGGAAATTAAGGACTATTTGACATCTGCCTATCGATTCAACCAATGCGTTATAAAAATAATCAGTTTGTACATTAGAAAATAAAATACGATTTGTTTTATTGTCCAGTTGACAGCTCAAAAACTATCGGCGTTTCGTGCCTTAACGGCTAATACATATTCAAAAATTTCGTATAGCTTGGGCACACTGGACACTTGCGTATTTGAATTAGTATAGTATAAATCTTGAATCGATAGTCGCATTATAGCTTACTCAATTAATTTCGATATCTGCTGCCATAGACTACTGTTAATTAATGTTTACACAGTTGGCAAGAAAAACTGTTCTGTAATTTTCAATGTAGATTTCATTTACATTTTTCAGTTATAAATTGCATTCAATTGCCTGATAAAAGCAGCAGTCGTCGCTGTTAATAACAGAGCAAGCAATGTTAAATCTTATCGATGCTTTTTGTCGACCGGCAGAAGAAGAAGACGCTCTTTGCTTTTTGCCGAACAACAACAAATAAAATCTGAATAAAAGTAATAAAAATGACAGAAGAATCAAATTTTGCCGAACAGATCGTTAACAATCATAATAAGACAAATGTGCGTTGTCAATATTGCAATAGTCTAATGCTGAAAGCAAAGGAGGGCACCTACTGTGAGCAGGACGTGAGTATAAATGCAAACAGTAAATGACTAGATCCATTTGCTAACACACCCGACAAATTCAACCAGATTGATGTGCCGCTGATGGTGCAGGAGAAGGACAGTAAACCCGATGCGCTCAATACAGAGAAATTGGCTCATTTTTGGCTGGTCACCGATATGATGACGTTCGAGAATATTGGGTTCTCGCACACCGTCGACGGACGCAAGTTTCTCGTCTGCGCTGACTGTGAACGTGGTCCAGTTGGCTACCACGAGTTGGCATCCAAGCGTTGTTATCTCGCTCTCAGGCGCGTGGTCCACACAGATACCTAAATCTTAACTTGGTCTTGGACGGACAAAAAGACAAATGTCAAATCGCTTTTATTGTATAATTGTAGTAGTTCATGCTAAGTGAATAGTAATCGACAACAGTGATCACTCCCAATGTAGAACGATATAGTTATATCTTATACTATTCTCCTTTATTCGCGTGTTCACTGTATTTAATATAAGCACAATTCCAATGCTAGCTCGTATACAAGTCAAAAATTTGTATTATATTTTTTTAATAATATTTATTGTTTTTCTTTTTTCGGTCAAACATTTTAAAATTGTATTGCATTAAAGAGAGAGGAGGATTCTTAACGTAAAATTTGTCTCTAGAAAATTTGTTATCCTGCGTTTTGTGGGTTACAATTTGAACTCAAATGGTTTTTTTGTGGCATTTTGGTTTCTACAACATTTTTTTTCACTGTTTCCATCTACAGCATAAGGCTATCTGAGTTACGCTTCTCCAGTTGCCGATTTGTCCTTCTGTGCGTTAGATGATTGCTTCATACTCAAAACGATTTCAGAATTTTTTTTTGGCAGTTGTTTACAACGAGTGAGTTTAATTTTTTTCAGTGTTGTTGCTGTGTTTTGGGGCGTGTTTGCCGCTTGGCCTCGGATGATGTTCCCCAAGCGTATTCAACTTAACCTATAAGTTTTTTCTTCCTTTTTTGGGGGGAGGGGAGTGTGACGAAATTTGACTTGACATTTATGTTATTTTTTATGTTATTAATTAGACTAAGAAATTGTTTCACTATTTATTTATTTATGCAATTGTCAAGCAGGTCTGCTGATTTTTAAATAATTGTTTAGCTGATTTAACTTTGTTTTTTGAATGTTGATTTCTTTTTTTTAAATTAAGAAAAGATAAACTCAGACAATAAGTGTTAACATTTATTTTATATGTATGTACTACTAAGTTTTTTATATTTGTCTTGTTTTGTCTTGTATTATTTTTATTAGCCTTAGTTATAACAATTTTTTAATTTATTTGTTCAGTTTTTATTGTGGGGCTTTAAATACTGTTATAAACTGCGGTAGGTTTTTAATTTTTTTTTTATAATACTTTTCATGTTATTTGAAATATGTTTTTATTGGCCAATTGTTTAATTTGTTTCCTTTTTATTTACAATCAAAGAGTTTTAAATATTTTTGGTTTTGTTTTTGGTTTTTGTAAAGCTTTTGAGGTTTTTTTTTTGCGTAGAAAAAACAACTGCAAAAAAAGAATTTCAATGAGGTCGATGGGGTCATCAAATGGAACTTCAAGTGATTAAATTTATACTTACCAGAGACTGTAGCAGCTGAGGAGTAATGAGAGAGTTTTACTTTTGGGAATAATTCAGCGAAAGCATAACAGAAAAACAAATTTGTTTCGTTTACATTGAAAAACAATAATTAAATTGGAAAAGAAAAAGAAAGGAAAAATTAATGTCTGTCTGTTTTTGTTGTTGTTGCTTGCTTAACGCTGCAACCACTTGAAGGCACCCAGAAGGAGGCCAACTGTGGCCAGCAGGCCCAGGGACGAGATGCCGCTCAAGGAGGCGGCTCCATTGCAATTGTCCGTATCACAGGAGCAGACAACCTGTCGGCCCCCAAAGCCGGCACGCTGATAACAATAATTGGTCGATGTTTGATTCTGGAAACCGCAGGTGCGTATCACACGGCTATCTGGCGGCACTGTAAACATTTACAAACAAGATGAACATTATTATTATATAGACGTATAGTCTGCGGCCATACACTCATAAAAAAATCGCTAAGAATTTTAGAAAACTTTTACTTGTTATTAGAACTAATCTCAAAATTTGCTGTATAATTAGGAAATGTATTTCTAATATAGCGACTTTTTGGTAAGTGTATAAGCAACGGAATTTGTACTCACGGCTATTCACAGAGAACTCAATGATCTGTGTGATCTTGCGACAGTAGGTGGGCAATCCCTTGCCACGTGTCGAATACTCCTCCTGGCAGTCCTTGAGCAAATTGTCGGGCGGAATATCCAGCGCACAGTTGGCGTCTTTATGACTGTTGCACACAAAACACTTGATGGCAACGCCTGCAATCAATTAGAGTGGGGGAAAAAAGAGGAAAATTAGAATTAGAAGAAATGAGCTCTGTACAAGTCTAATAAGCTGCAGTCAATTAAGAAAAAGTTTCCATTATATATAAATATTATTTTTATACATGTATGCTCGAGTTGGGGCCACTCGCATACGCTTAACCTTAATTGTTTAACAACAAGAACAACAACAAATAACAACAAAAAAGGCAAGTGTAAACAAATATTAGACACTGCATTAAGCTGAAAATTTAGATTGAGACGTTGACTTAGCTAAATTGAATTTAAGGTCGTGAGCGATAAGAGATTCGCATTATTCCATTTCATTCAATATATGTGTGCGCATATTTATTTATACATACATATGTGTATATTCACTAGTTGCTCTAAATTTAGAGCGCATTGCTTCCAGCATATATTTTTTTATTTCATTTTACATTTCTTCATTTAAAGGGCTTTTGATAAATGCACTTTTGCTTGGTTTATAGATTTATACAATAGGCAGAAGAGGTATCTTCGACACCTTAAGTTAAATGTATTTTTGGTAATGAGCTATAGAGAGAGACTCCAAATTTGGTATTTAAATAAGATGGCTCACTTCTCAGATTTCACAATATCGATAATAATCGATTGAATTTGTATTTAAGAGACTTAGGTTCAAGGTATTTCCTAGACGAATTCACTCGACTAATCCCTTCTTTCTTATTTATTGTTGTCTGTCTCTTTTTTTGAGCACTTGTATTATGCAATTGAAATGCGCTTTTGTATCACGCTGTGCCAAAAATGGCACATTGGCGTCAGGCAGTCAATCGATCTGTCAGGCAGTTGGGCAGTCAGATCATGTTTCCAATGCCGAAGATAGTAGCAGAGTAGCGACGCCTCCATTAGTGTCTGATTGTTAAGTCTCCCGAGTGCCAGCCGCTAATTAGAACCAATCTCCTCCGCTAGATGCAGCTGCAGCTGCAGCTTCATAACCTGCTTTGGTTTGTGCTAATGGACTTCAATAACTCGTCGTCAGTTGCTTTTGCTCACACCCCCAAAACTGAGAAATACCCTCCTAGAAAAAAGTGGGTTACATAAGTCAGACAAAAGTGCTGGCAGCATTGTTCTTTGAGTGCCCCCCCAGCGAACAATGGAGCCAAATAAGTAAGACACCGTACTGAAAACTACCCCAACCAAAGAGCAAGAAGCAGAGCAATGACTTTTGTGTTTACTTTTGTCTTTTTCTTGTTTCAATATACTATACTAATCTGGAAAACTAGCATTTTTAAGTAGAATTTTAATACTATTTGTGTACTCAAATTTGGAAAAACTTGTATTTGAAAGCAGTGCAGAATATTATCAATATTATTTTTTATGGTTGTACAACTAAAATATACTCTATAGGTTTAAAGTATTCCAGTTCCTTAAAAAAGACTCCTTCAGTACTTTTATAATTTACAAGCTAATTGCCATTTAACAAAAGTTATTAACCTTAAATGTAGGCGAATTATAATAGATATGGTTAAGAGCAAATGGAATGTAATAGAAAAATCGTAGTTTTTCATTTCACAACATTTTCTTGCAGTTTTCAGAATGTGACTTTTACTGTTACGTTATATAAAAGTTGATTATGGTTAATTGAAGTTTTAAATTGCATCAATTGCTCACTGTGCAAATTGATAGACAAATAATATACAATTCTGAATGTTCTGTGTTTCCAGTTACACTTGGAAAAAATTATAATCGTTTTTAGTTGTACATATGTGTGTATAAATGTACATACATATGTGTATATGAGAATAAGATTTTTTTCCCTAAGGAGTGGTGTTTTTGTTGCATTTGGATTCATGCCTGCTAGCCGAATGAAAGGCAGGACAAATATATAAATAACGCAGGAGTGCGCATGTCCTACATTCCCATACACACACGCACACCCTCATACACACACACGCACACACACTCACACATATATATATAATTCTGTTATAGTATATGCTAATCGTAAAATGCGATAACGAGCTTAGTATAATTAAGATATAAACTTTTACTAGTTAAAACATCGATTTTGGGTTATCCTTAAAGTGAATAGCTTGAAGGGTAATAATAGAGGTCAAGTACACTTGGAAAAAAAACCATAGAAATTAAATATTTATAACTGACAAATTCGTGATAACTTGACAACAAAACATTTATATCTTAAATCAATAATACCAAAAATACTTAATATTGGTAAGAAACATATAATCTTCGTGTAGTAATGAAGACCGCTAGATAAGCTATTAGTTATTAGTTTTTTTAAAGTGCATATAAATATACAATGCAATTCGAATTTCTTCATAAATAACAATATTTTTTGATTCACTTAAGCCTGCAATTTGGATTTTTACTTCTTTCTTTCAAATGTAACTTCTAATTTTGATATGAAAACTCTCCTTTTTTAAAATATTCTTTCTAAATGCTACTTGTGGTGTTTTCAAGTGTAGGAAAACGCCTTGTGGAACTGCAATTTGTGTCAGGCAGTCTGCCAGCTGGGTAGACTCCCAAAGACATTTCTGCTGGTCAAAAAGGCGCCATTGCCGCCGGCTCTAAAAAACGGCGTCAAATCGAGTTCGTATCTCTCTCGCCCTCTCTATTTCTCTCTCTCTCTCTCTCTCTCTTTGTATCTGTTTGAGTGCATGCCCCTTTCCACTTCACCCCATCGCAGACTACCCCTAAACCCCACAGTCCAGCTGTAACTTCCACTCTGCATTTGCTCCTCGGCGTTCCATCGTACGCATTATGTAATCGTAATCGCTCTGCTAGATTTTCGGTTTTTTTTTAATCAATTGAAATTGTGAGTGTAGAAAAGAGTGGGAAGGGGGGGGGACTACTGTGTGTGAGTTATTTTATTTTTTTTAATTTTGCTATTTGCTTTGATTTACCTTGCTGCACGGCAATTGCCAAAATTAGCGCGCTAATCACATAGATGTACTGCATTTTACTTAAATTGCAAAATATGAATTTACTCTACACCTTTATTCTTATTTAATACAATTCAGCAAATCTTTGCTTGAATTTAAGTTTTATTCTATTTTTTATTTTATTGAGAGTTTTGGTCTTATTTTCAATTGTGTGTGTGTATTTTCTTATTGTTTTTTTTCCTTTTTTTGCAAGTGAAAACGGCGCACGGCGACTGAACACGGAGGAGAACGGAGAACGTCACAGCGACAACAAGCGACAACTGGAACTGAAACTGAATTCGAAGACGCAGCTTGCACGACAAATGTGGCACGAATGAATGGCTGAATGAGAAGATAAGCCACTCACACTCACTCACTCGGTCAAAAATATTCACACATTCATTCGCAGCCGCAGGCACCGCAATTCAGCGGTAAATTGCCCACTAAGAAGCTTTCAGCTGAGCTTTTGTGAGAGCGCATAATGCGTAGCAAGGCTCAAGTCCTTGCGCTCTCGCCAGGACCTGTCAGAGAGGGTGGACACTGAGTTCCGCAAGGAACTTCGTTTTCATTTTAAGAATAACAAACACCATCCCACTTATTGTTGGTGATATAAATTAATTACACTTCACTAGATGGACTTCCGGAGCTCGAAACAAAACCGGAGTTTGCCAATTGAGAAAGTTAACATTGTTTTGCCTGGTTCAATTTTCTTATGCAAATGACAATTAAGCACAGTTCTCGATTAGTTATACTTATAGCAAACTATTCTCAACCCTGAGCGCCACTTAATAAAACGACCCATAATAATAAGAGTCACACGTGAAATACGTTCAGTTTTTGTTTTATATACATTTAAGTTGTATTCAAGTATTCACTGCTGGCTCATAAATCTGTCCAACATATTAATTAAGTTTAATCGTAAGTTTCCTTTTTTTGCCTATCAAGTCACCATATCGTCAAGTCGCTGTCCAATTGAGTTTTCTTTATTTCTATATATACACGTCTATATATATATATTTTTTTTTTGCGATTGCTTGTCGCTTTTGTGTCCCAATCAGCGCAAAAATCGCCGAGTTTCACCAATTTTTGTTTAGTGCCAGTCTCTCAAACTCGAAGCTTGATCTCAAGCAAAGTGCCTTGCCCTTTTGGGCGGTCAGCTGTCTCGCTCACTCGCACTCTCATCCGTCTATTCCGCTGTGTTTTCAATTGATGTCATTACCACTTTGATTGAGCGACGCTTGTCTATAAATAGATCTGGCAACTCTCGGGTTAAAATACGCACAAAAACACAAATTGCTTCAATTTGACGAATTCTTCTGCTTAAAGTTTAAGCTTAAAGCTTTCAAAATGCTGCAACGGCTAAAAGCTTATCAAAGACACAAAAATACTGGTACTTTTGGAAGAACAAGAAAAATTGCCACTGTTTGTTTTGGGTGAGCAGCTCAAAGAACTCATCTATGCACAAAAGATGAAAGCCCCGTTATTTTTCGAGAGCCTATTAAATGTTGTTGTTGTTGCCCATTAATGCAAAGCGTCGCCACATTTTTTTTGCTATTAATCTTGAAAGCGATGCGTCATGAGCAGGGAAGTGTGGGGAGGGGGTATCCGTAAACTACTAAATGAAATCGAAATAAACCGGTTTAAACAAACAATCATTTGCGTATGCACACTTGTTAAAACAAAACAACTTTTGCTATCAAAAATAGCTACATATATGTTTATAGAATAAACACGACATATGAATATGGAATTAATTTTGGATTTCTCTTAATAAGCAGAGACAAAACGGTTTCTTAAAGTCTACTCTGCTGCTAAGCTGGTAGAAACCGAAATGGTTGAGTTTTTATAGCCCAATACCAGTTTCAACTAACTGGTCCACTGATAAGGAGGCTGGCACTTAAGTCAAATACTCAACAAAAGACCAAAAACAATAATTTCAACCAACATTATTAGAATTTAACAAAAGTAATGGAAAAATTGCATTTTGCACGTGTAAATTGACCCAAATTTCTTATCAATTTCTGTATGCAGAAATAATAATAACAATTGCAGCAACACTGACAGAAAATGAAAATACTAATAATAAATAAATTCAATTATTTTGAAGAACTTTGACATAAATTCATTAGAATTAAAAAAAAATTAAAACAAAAACAACAAATAAAATAAAATAAATACGTGTAATTTGAAGAACTTGAACATTATATATAAAAAAAATGTGTTTTTAAAAGTGATTATTTTTAATGAGTAGAAAAATAAGGCAATAAGCTTGATTGCAATATTTTTATAGTAGTTGTTATTGTGTGCAGTGTGCAGTGTGCGATTCCCCCACCCGCACCCCCCCCCACACACACACGGAAGCGATAAAGTAGGGAAAGTTTTTCACCCGCTTCTTTCGAAAATTGTCTCTTCAAATATAAACGAACACCTCTGATAGGGTGATGCTGTTGCTGATCTTCGCTCTCTTACGCACACACACACACACTTACGTACCCACACACACACACTCAGACACAATTAAAGACACACTCACGCTAATCTCAGCGCTCAGCTGCATTTTTCCAAATCGAATCTGTTTTGAAAAACTCAACGCAAGTTTTCAGATTGATTTCGACGGTCCGCGCGTCAAGTTGTGTTCTCGAGATCTCGTCTTAATTTAATAACATTCCAACATAATTTGTGAGTCACAATTTGTGCCCGATTATATATGTATATACAATATATATTACAATTGAGTGATTAAAATCAATAATAAATTGCATTTCCTCTTTTATTATTAATTATTAAATTAATGAGCGTGTGATAAGCGCCAATGCAAAACCATATTTATATAGGAAAAAACGCAAGTTGTTTTTAATAAAGAGCCACTAACATTAAGCATCTCAACTCTTACACAATTGTATCAAAGAGATCAACTCAAAAAGGAAAGAAAATGTTGTAAAATAATCTTAAGATGCGCTCTTAAGTAAATAAATGAATGCTAATTCACATGTCAAACAATTTGTGCTAATCAGTACTAAAAGCTTGATAGTAATATCTGTTCGTATTTACTTATCTACCTATACCCTCGGTAATGTGTTGAGAAGGTGTAACAGACTGTGCATTTTTAAATTGAATCTCCCATTTAGTACGGGATTTTCTGCTCCCCGCAAAAATTAATACATTTTCGAGTAACATTAACAAATCTCGGATAAAATCGTGACCCATAAAATTCTCACATAGTAAAAACAAATTGAAGTCTTGTTAATTTTTTTATTACTTGATCACAATATAAATTGATGTTTATTTTTTAAACCTATTTCAATATTTAAAAGTAAAGCGTTTTCTTCATCTATTCTTTTCTTTTCTTTCATAAGATAATTAAGCCATAAACTAATTGA
Source organism: Drosophila kambysellisi (assembly GCA_035042185.1). Taxonomy (NCBI): domain Eukaryota; kingdom Metazoa; phylum Arthropoda; class Insecta; order Diptera; family Drosophilidae; genus Drosophila; species Drosophila kambysellisi. The sequence continues at coordinate 463,853 of JAWNLS010000945.1, read as the reverse complement.
CGTTGCCGAGTCCAGATACAACTAGAGACGGCTGTAAAAAGTATGCAGAATATAATAAGCGTCTGAGATTAAATCTGATTAAGGAGAGCTACACACACACCACACACACACATCATACACACACAAAATATAAATACATAAAAATGACAACAAGGTTCGCCTACATTGTGCTATTCACTTTAATTGTGAATATCTTATCAGGTAAATGAATAAAATTATATAACAAACATACACAGAGAAAAAATAATATAGGCATTAAAAAAAAATTGAATATAAACACTAAAAAATATTGACTCAATGTAATAATAAATATTATTTTCAAAAGACAATTTGCAATCTTTGCACTTTTCATTTTTAAATTAAGTTTAAATTCAGTCGAAATAGTTAAGTTTCTATACTAATTTTTTTCTCTGTGTATAACATAAAAACAAAAGATAAGAATGTATGTTACTATATTATCTATTCTAGAATGAAGAACCTCGATTTATGATTGTAATCCTCGTACTTCTCATTTTGAAATTAAGTATAAAATTCTTGGTTTAATATTAGACAACCTAGTTTGTTTTAGTAATTTTTAACAGTGTATAGCATGTCATGTGTATGACGTATTTTGGACTATGTTAATTGGGCGGCGACAGACTTCTCTTGTTAATTCAATTAAAATGCACGCAGAATTAGCCGATTGATTTAGTCATAAACAAGACAACAGTTTACATCTGCTTTTGGACTTAACAATTTAGATTTCTTTATGTGGACGCGCTGTTGTGGAACATAATGCCAAATTGACGGGGGGGTTTTTTTATTCAGTCAAGTGAACAAATCGATTGATTGTTGAGCTTTGCACTTTAATTTAATTAAAGAGCCAAAAAACACAATACGATAAAAACGCAAATCCGGTTTCTCATAAATATACTCGATGCAAAACGAGTGTTAGACAAATACAAAGGTGCCAGGTGCTATAATACAATATTGTAGTAATGAGATTGAATATAAGTTGAAATACAGCAGACGAAAACACACACGACAGCCAAATACACAGTCTCAATTTACTCATAATCAGAAATATATATATAGATATATATATGTATATATATATATCAAGTCAGTCAAATTTAGATGTGGAAATTCAGCCATTACCCAAAATGAGGAAAAGAAATACATGCAGAGGGTCGCAGACGTCTTCCTCAATGGTAAATAAACCAAATAGTACCCACAACCAAGAATATAAGAAAAAACAAAACTAAAATCGTAGAAAATTGCGACTGTTGCCGCAAGTTGGCATTTGAGGTTTGATACTTGAGATATTAGATATTAGATTTGACATTTGCATTTAACATTTGCGGTCAAAATAAACTTGAACTTGTAGCTTAGTGTTCGTGCTTGGCAAGTGTGCGCTAATCAAAACGCAAATGTCTCGTATAACAAAAATTACAATGCAATATGCGATATACATATATGTATGTATGTATGTACATATATGCATTTTATGATACAAAACTTGATTGTACAGTTGCTTATCTGATTAGCGCCAAATAGCAACAATAAATTAACGCCTCTCAACTCGGTCCATTTCCGAGCTCAGCACAATGTGTGGGAGAAGTTGCATTTAAGTTCTCATGATGCAAAATGTGACTTCAATTGAGTGTTATTAAGTTACTGCACAGATACATATGTACATATAAATATATATAGATATAGATACATACGTGTATCTACAAGTAAACCCTGTGCAAATGTTACAAGCGTCTGCCAATTGAATGTCATTTAGTCCTTTCTGATACATATAAATGTACTGCAGACACAGTGAAAGACAAGTGAGAAGGTTGCAGTCAGTCGTAACCGACTGCTTAATACTCTGTTAACTGTGTAATAACAGCTGACAAAGTGAGAAAAAATATTCTTAACTGGTGTCGGAGTTGAAGCCCTTAAAAAGTTAATCATTTACCCATATTTAAAATTTAAAAATAATCGGAATAATTTCTATAACATAATATGCAACACTGTAGGTAACTTATCGATATCGATATTGATCGGTATTGATAATTGGATCTCCAGCTTGCGGAAGGTTAATTCCGATCGTTACAAATAAAGTGGAGTTATTCAATTTACATTTTTCTGTATATATATAGTTATGTATAAATCAGTCTCGACTTAAGTTTAAAGTTCTTTGTTTGAGCGGTGCACGTTTTATGCTATTTTGCATATAATCTTAGTTAGGGTATCTCGGGTAACTTGCATTTAAATTTGTTTGCTGCCTGCGTGTCACTTACAAAAAAAATTACCAGTAGCAGAATAAGTAACAAGAAGTGCTCGCGAGTTGACATGCAATTATTTAGCCCAACTGCCAACATTCTGTCAGTCAGTCCGTCAGCCAGTCAGTCAGTCCATCATCAGTCAGCTAGCTGATTTTTTTTTGCATGTCGGGCTAATAAAATAATTTTGCCGTCAAAATGTCTAAGCTTATTGTGAAAAGGGCACAAGTTGAATTTTTGAATGTTCGTTGAATATATCTGTGTGTGCTTCTCTCATTGTTCTTCCTGACAAATTGCTTTTCCGTTTCACTTTTCACTTTTCCCTTTACAATTTTCCATTTCCCATTTCCATTTATTTATGCAGCTTGTGGCCTGCGGTGTCATCAATGCAACACCCACGACAACAGTGATTGCGAAAGTCTACTGGTGAATACGCCACGTGCCCAGCTCGACGATCAATATCTGAAGGATTGTGCTCCAAAGGATGGACAGCAGCCGTTCTGTCGGAAGACGGTTATCCGGCTGGAGGTGCAGCCGGAGCAACGGATTGTGCGCAGCTGTGGCTGGATTCAGGAGAAGGTGCACAATGCCTGTTTCACTGCCGACAACGAGGGCTACAAGGAAACAATTTGTACATGCAGCAACGAGGGCTGCAATGCTGCCGGCATCTTTGGCCCTGGTTTGGCCACACTCCTCGCCACTCTTTCCGTCTCCTTGGGCTGTGCTGTGCTGCTGCGACGCTGATTCCCTTTCATCTCATCAACCCCTAGCTAATCTAGACAGAAAATTGGTTTTGTTTTTTCAAGATATTTCCAAGATTATAAAATAAATTTCTTTAAAGTAGAAACGCTTTCCTTTTGTCCAAGGAAACGTCTTTATTTTCACTTTTCGGAAAAACTTTAAATTTGTTTAAGAAACACATTTCTGAAAGATGCAAAGTTTTTTTTTATAATTAAATATACATTTTTCTCAAAACTCAGAAAAACTTACATTATTTAATTTTTTTTTTTTAATTTTTTTGGTGAACTCTTTTCTTTTTTAAATTCTTACATTAAATTAATACATTTAATATCTAGTGTCATATCCGTAAGCCTTACAATAATAGCATTTAGTTCATTACACAAGAAGGAACTTTGATAAATAACAGTATTCAAGTATATGATTTGGTATTTTATATTTTTTGTACAACATTACTTCTCTTCAGAAAATTATGAACAGAGAAAAAAAACTGAGTGACTAAAAAAAGGAAACAAATCAAAAGTGAACACAGCGGCAAAAGTCTTAAGCCACGAATAAATTCATAGATATAAACAAATTTGTTGTCTTTTTACTTTGACAGGGTATAAATAATTTGATTAAATTTGAATTGAAAGCAGATGCAATGAAAACAAGAGAGAACCTTGCTGTCGGACGTAACCGACAGCAAAATACTCTGATACTATAATTTGTGTGCAGCCAAGAAGTACTGTCCAAGTTTGCCTTTCAGATTGCAGTAGTTTGGCCTCTAGATCAATCGTACATTTAAAGTTGAAAACGTGATTTCGGGTTGGAACATAAGTCAAAACTATAATCCGAAAATCGTCAAATGGGCATATGGGCATAGGTCGAACCTTCCAAATGCCATAACTTCGTCAAAACTCAACGCATTTTCAAAAGCAAAGGCGTTTTAGTCATAGTTCGGTCTCTAGGTCAATCGTACATTTAAAGTTAAAAACGTGATTTTGGGTCGGAACATAAGTCAAAATATTAGTCCGAAAATCGGCATATGGGCATAGGGCCTTCGGTATCATAGTATATTTTAAGTGTGCACAAGTCACAAGTTATTTATGAGCAGCACTTGCGAATCATTTGGCCGAAACTCAAGGCTTAACTCAAATGCATTCCATGGCCAGCTGTTTTAAGTGTCTGGCAATGCGTATAGAAAACAATCATATTCTATTATATTTGTTACAGTTACTAGTTTGTTATATATATGTATATCACTTATGTACAATTTGACCAAGGACTTTCGCCTACACGAATTGGGCCAAAAACCAGTGCTCGGCCAGTAGATGCCAAAATGTCTGGCCGATTGTTTTGTGGCCCAGTCGCAGACGCAGTTACGCAGCAAAAACTACGAACATAACATTGTTAGTTTTATTGCTGGAGCCAAGAGCAGAGGGGGCAAGGATGAGTGGCGACAAGGACGGACGGCATGTTGCCACACTGTTGGCTACACTCAGCAAATACGAAAATTAAAAAGTGAAAACCAAGAAAAATGTGCTTGAATTGCTCTCATCATAATTTGCTAATTTTAAATTTATTAGTCTTTATTTTTGTATTTTCCATAACATAAAATTCTTTAGCAAAGATTCGCAATTTTATTCGCAGATTGCTTTTTTTTTTCTCTGTACTCGTTTTAATATTTGGCTCGTTACATGTGTTGTTGTTTGGCTTTTACCCAGATACAGATACAAATATACACACGCACACACACACGCACACACACGCACACGCACACACATACAGCTGCAAATAGTGGCAGGACTGAGAGCGAACTACATCATGTTATATTTTGTGGAACTGCTTTCGTCGCCAACTCAAATCGTTTTTATTTTATTCGCATTCTTTGTCTATGAGTGCTTCGATGTGAATGTGAATGTGGATTTGTGAGTGCAATTGTGGATGTGTGGCTGCGTGTGCGTTTTGTCGCCAGCCTGGCGCCGTGGTCCAAGAGCAACAGTATCCACAGTTTCCGTTCGCCAACCACTCACTTCCACAGCCGCCCAACTCCCTCCCACATTACCTCCCACTTGGCCAGTCAGTCAGTTTCATTTTATTTTCGTCGACTCTTTGGCGCCAACATAAAAAAATTGATTTTCAATCCAGTAATTTTTTGTTTTATTTCCAGTTGTTTTTCATCGGCGTGCGTAAGTCGATGTTGCTCTCTGGACACTGAAGGACAATGAGCTTTTCCTCCTTGGATCCATGCCACTTGGTTTACTTTAAATTGCATTATGATTCTTTATTGTCTTCGCTTCTGCGAAACGAGAACTCACTTCAAGTATTGATTTTGGAGAGCCTGAAAATATACAATGAATAATTGAAAAGCTGATTGATTTCAACAGCACTGATTTCATTTCATATTTCGTATTGATGGCAATGCAGTTTAAATAAATAAAGTATTCAGATAACATCTTGTTATTTTGTTAACCCAGATATCCCAAATAAAATAAATATATATAATAATAAATAAATATTCTTCTATAGATAGTTTTCTTGTAAATTAATAGTCAAATTTTAAGTCTAGGATTCAACTCAAAAGTAAGATTATTTGCTTTGAATTTTATACAAAAGTTGTCGAGTTGAGAACGCGAGCCAACTTTTCTTTGAGTTCCCAAAATATACTCGACAAAACACGTTAGAGCTATTTGCAGCACATCAAATGCCAATTTTTTTCCTTCATATCTCTTTCAGCCATCTTTTGGACTTGAGTGCAACTGCAACTGCAACAGAAGCAGGGACTAAGTCAGATGGGCCAATTGATTGTCCGAGGGTAAAAGATATTATTTTCCCAGTTTACAGGTCAGTGAGCTGGCAAATTGCACTAAGCAATAAAGCTTAATGATGATCGGATTAGAAATGTAAGAAACGTGACATGCAACAGTTTTTATACCCTGTTGAAAAGGGTATAATGAAGTAGAGAAATAGTATGTAACAGGTGTGGTAAGGAAGCAGCCCAAAACTCACTAAGTAAATATATATTCTTGATCAGGAGCAACAGATTGAGTTTGCCATTAAATAAACGAATTTATATTTAATCAAAATATTATTATATATTATATACATTGATCATAATAAAGATATTTAAGATTAAACCTTCCGAACTTAAGCTTAAGCATTTTGCAGGATATACATATATAAAGTTGTGTCCTTATATATAATATATATATATATATACCTATTTATATATACTATATACCAATTGAACTAATGTGTTTTATAACCAATTGCAAAAAAGGAAACCCAGAAAAAAGGCACAAATCCAATGCAGTCTTTGCCAGTTAATTTACTACAATGCTCAATATTGCTGCAATAACATTGCGTATACGCAATAAAAGTTTATATTGCTTACTGTTGGCTCTTTGAGTAAATTGCAAACTTTTTATTGGATACTTTGTAGATATATCAATGGCACGCAGAGATCATGGAGTGAAGTCAGTAAAATGCATGCGTTGCACGATGGAAACGGGAAGTTGCGTGTAAAAGTGTCAAGTTGTAGAAATTGCTAAAGCATAATTTATGGGCTGACCTTTGGCCAACAACCGGAAACGGAAACGTGCGTAAACATTTTTAATTATGTCCCGTCACCGTTGCGTTGTGGCATGCAATGAAGGAATCTCGTGAGTGGCTCAAACGACGCACCACACCCACCCCCAAACACCCCTCTCCCAACGGATTATGACATCAACACCAGGGTCGACGACGTCATCGACAAGTGGACAACAACATGGAGGGAGAGACTCAAATGTGACCTCGTCACGCAACAGTCGCGTAGAAATTGGGCAACTTTGATTTAATGTTTACCTTCATTTACATGTGATTTGTTCACAAACACCTCTCCACCGGATTTGAGCCCAACTCTCAGAAATATATTCGCAGACTAAGGCCAATGTCCACTCAACATAAATCCATAAAAATGTAAATACAAATTGACCTTGCCTAATAACGATTATACATTTTCGTATTCTTAATCGGCGATTAAACAATTTGCCAGCTAAGAGCCAAGTGTTATAACGTAAGCTAAGCTATCTCATATTAAGGTAAGATCATAAATGCCGATTATTAATGCTGGTTCAAACTTATATATTTTTATCTGTACTCATTGTACTTAAAACGGTTCCTCACTTTTTTTGTTACGCAACTCTTGCAACTCAGCATGCAACATCATCAGTTGAACGGTGCCTTTCAGATGAACTATGCCAACTATGCTGCGGACACCTTGACCATCATCAGAGGCTGTCGTATAAGGGCAGCGGACAGGTCAGACACTTCCAGGGCGACTCTGCCAGGGCGACTCTGGTGATGATAAAATATTTGTCATTCTGTCATTGTATCCTGGAGATTTTTACTGCAGCGCCAAGGGACATCTTGCCTTGTCCACGTGCCTGGGTTCCCTTATATTCTGGAGTAAGAAGATTACAAATGCTTAGCCTAACCACTACTGTAATAAATAAAAAAAATGGAAAGCATTTAACGATGTGTTTTACTCATGGGAATAATGGATCCCAGATGACCAATTAAATAATAGTTTTCCAGTTCGCCTTGCTAGTGAACCGAAAACTATGTTTCGGTTCTTGGATGAAACCACAATCATTCAATACAGTTTGATAGAACTGAAGTTCTGTTTGAATTTGGCTGAAGAACAGAGTTTTTTTTTAATATTTTATGTCCCATGTATGTAATTGCACAGCGAAATATATAATTTTTTAGTGCAGCACAAAAGTATGCAATACTTTTGGTTAAATTTGGCTCTTATGCACTATAGAGGGCGCTAAAGATATGAAATGCCTAAAAGTATGCAAAGAATTTATTTATTTTTAACCTTGTACTCAAATAGGGAAAAGTGACTATTTATTATTAATTCTAAATAACTAAATAACTTTATTTATGTGTTGTCATAGTTAACTATAATCGTAATCTGCGCTAAACTTATGATGCATTAAAATTAAAAAAAAATACATCTTGACGAACAATATATATAGCAAATTGCAGATGATTCACGTATGTTTAAAATTAAACTGTATTCCTTTGTTGACTAAAAGATGATCGGGATCCTAACACACTAATTATTATGTTATACATATAAATTTCTTATCGCGTGGTGAACTTTATTATAACTTAAATATGCATTTAGCTGTCTCGTATTTCAATTTAAAAAAAAAATGTTTCTTTCTTATAGGCATTCCAAGTATAGCTATTCTGATTTATTTTCTCTTTCTTTTGCTGTTTTTAGGGCCAGGGCCTTGACCTATACCAATCAGGGGCCACATTGTTTATGATAAATTAGAAATACTTGCCAGTTGCACTATCTACACTGCCAAGAGGATTTTGAATGCGATAAACAAACGCCCACAATGAAGACGACTAGCAAGGACGAGAACTGGAGGGGATCGGTCAGGGTCGGTGTCGGGGATGAGTAGGATAAGTTTTCGCTCTGGGGCGCCGCTAATTGCGATGGTTTGTTCTTGTTGCACAGTGTCAGCTATGTATGTAGAACTGTTGCTGTTGTTTGCGTTGTGAATACATAATTGCATTGCAGCAGCAGCAGCAGCAGCTGGATTGATAACTTTTAGATAAGTTTTTCTGGAAAGACGTCTGCTGGGACCCAAAACTATTGGCCTTAGAGAATGCATAGTGCTGCAATTTCGCAATTTGAATACCATTATTTTTTTCATTTTGTTTTGTATTTATTTTTTTGACTCGCAGCCATGTGGAAGCCAAGAGGTTATTACTGTCATAGCCACTCGAGTGCGGCACCCACAGCACAAAAAGGCAAGGAAGGGCAACGAAAGAGGGGCAAAGGTTACGACGCACCATGGGATGAACTGCCAATTTCTGTGAAAGAAAATCATATCATCTTTTGTTAAAGCATTATGATTTGCCGAACATATTTAAGTCCACGTCTGTTAAGATATCAGCAGTATAGCAACAAAAATCAAGGCAATCAATTTTGACATTTTAAACTTTAAGTTTAAAACAATTTAAAAACTGAGCTACAAGAAACATAAAACTTAAATCTAGTTTTCACTTACGACATGAGAGTAATTAAATATTAAAAATCTTTGTCCAGAAAAAGGATATATCTTTATGTTTAACCATTTATCTATTTTCAGTCGACAAAGACTAAGAAATATATATTCTGCCACAAAAAGTGTCTTTTTTTGGCCATAGTGCTCTGTGAGGCAGAACAGCACCACGCCCACATGCCACAAGGTTCGTTTTACTCTGCCACTCGGCTCGTGCTCGTGCTCGTGCTCGTGTTCGTGTCGCCGTCGTGTGCGATGACGTAGCCGTTTTATCCTTTGGCGCCAGCAACAGAGCACACAAATCCCAATTCCTAAAAACAGTTTGCAATTGGCCAACGCTGGCGCCAGAACCATCTTTTTAGCTCTCAGCACGCGTCGAGCACTGCACAAAGCAAATAATTTAAAACGCTAAACCGAATATGGTACAAAATATTAATACAGACCAATAAGAAAATCGCTAATCGAAAATTGCTGCAGAAATTCCAAAAATCCCATTAAAATTTACAAAATAAAAAAAAAGAAAATTGTGAAAATGTGCGAAAATCGACTAAGGAGGTCGTCAGCTATTTTGTTGCTTTTGCACTTCCTCTGCTGTCTAACAAAAGGTGTGTGCGTGTGTTTCTGTGTGTGTGTGTGTGTGTCACTTGAGTGCTCAGCCTGATTGTGTTTAAATACTTCTCACGTTTATCACTTGAACAACAATTTTACAAAAAAAAAAAAGAGAGAACGTTGCAGTCGGACGTAATCGACACCTAAATACTATGATACCATAATTTGTGTGCAGCCAAGAAATGCTATCCAAGTTTGTCTTTAATTTTGAGGTAGATACAAGATAGTAATCCTTCTTCAAAGTTTGGCTGTATCTCTTAAATTACGGAATATATGAGATTTTCGAGATTTTGGGGGCGGAAGTGGGCGTGGTTGAAAAAAATTAAAGAAAATGTTCCTAATAATCCTTCCAAGTTTGGTAAATGATGGAGTTACGAGTAGCATACTTTCAAAATTTCGTGATTACAAATTGATTTTTTGATTTTGAGCTAGACTCATTAAATTTGGTAGCTAGCCGCCTCCAAGTATCAATACAATCATATTTTATATCACACAATTTAAAAAATTAGAGTCACCAAAGTTGAAAGGAACATTACTAGAACCTCCTCCAAAGATTGTTTGAAATATTTTTCAGCCACGACCACTAAAAATCTCACCAATATCTCCTGTAATTTTAGAGCTAGAAGTACCAAATTCAAATGACAATTTAATACTCGAGGTCGCCACGCCCCCACGCCCACAAGATGTTTCCCTTCCATCTTTTATCAGCTGGTATTGTTTTTCTATTTTGCACGCAGTTGGCAATGATCTCACTTGATTTTCCAATACAAATTGCGATATACTTATGTATAATCAAATTTCGTCAAGCTTTTAGTTCATTTTTGAATTGATTATTCTGGGTGTTTTCCGTATTGTGCGTAATGCCATAAATATGTCTAAACTTACGATACCGGATGCGGGTCCAAATGTCCGATGGAGGGTTATCGAACATTAAAGCACGCGTCCCGATAATGTAGAAAATTGAATTTATGTTGAACGGGTATTATTGAATTTATTACGCAGCTTGTGACGCACTGAGCGAGACATCTTTGACGTCATAAAGTATACTAATTGCTGATCAGCATCGTTAGCCGAGCCGATTTAGCCGTGTCCGTTTGTATATAAGCAGAATTTCTTTTATGAAACATGCTGGGAACTAACATATCTTATAGTTAATTATTATATCATATAATAATCATTGCAAAAGTTGTGGCATCGAACTATACAAATATCATTAAATGTTATGATTTTTCAAAGTAAACTAAATTGTTTAAATTGTTAATATTCCCATCAAACTGACCAGCTAAAAGTTTTAATCTGTTAGTGGCAAATACTTTGTCGCAGCGTGCCAAAAATATAGCCAGATGCCCGGCCATGTGGCGAAATATTCTTTTGTGGTATCAAATCAAGGGAGTCGCACAACGAGGAACGTGTAGCCTTATCAAAGCTCTATTCAATGTAGGCACCAAAGTATTTGCCCCAACGATATGTGTGAATTTGTGTGGGGTCTGCGGTTACAAGTTGGTTAACCGCTCCTCCCCCCATCAAGCAAGCATCATCTTAAGCCGGCCTGCCCTTATTCGTAACCTTGATTTTGTACATCGCGATCGCCTCTGCAATCAATTCAATAGCGTTACTCGCTTCCGTCCATATTTTTGCAATAAGAATGCTGTAGTCGAGTTGGCTCGACTACGATATACCCTTAACCCAGTTAAATATATATACCTGGTACACGAGAACGACTGGTACACGAGAACTTATATTCAAAATTTGAAGCCACTAGCTCTTATAGTCTCTGAGATCCGCGTGTTCATACAGAGGGACAGACGGACGGACTGCATGACGGACATTGCACAAACTCAATATACTATTATATCTTCGGTATCATAGTTTGAAAATAGCTCAACTTACAAATAAAATAATACAAATTAAAAAAATCGTATTAAAAAAGAACTTCAAAAATTAGAAAAATGGCTCATTCAAGTAAAAAACTATTTCAAAAAAATAAATGAGTCTAGAAATTGTATGAATAGTATTGTAATTTAAATTCAAATGATTTTAAACTAGATTAACAATATTTTTAAAACAATACAATAAATTCCAAAACTCTAAAAAGACAACAAAAAAATATAAATATTCTTATATTAAATTAACAAACTTTAGCAATAATTTACAAATTTTAAGAAGCTAAAAAATAAAAATTTTAAGTATTCTAGAAAAGTTGTAAATTCAAATTGCAGAAATCATTCAATTTATTTAAGCAGGCAGAGACACGCTAAAGATTTAAATTCCATCCAGATCGGAATTCACCTGCATAGATCTGAAATTCGCTATTAATTCGATGCAAAGTTTCTGCTCTTTTTTTAATGGATACTTTACAATATCGAGGCTGATCAAGAATAAATGTTATACTTAATTAGAATATAATAATAATATTAAAATAATATCAGAATGGAAATAAATACATAATTGAAGTTGCATACAATCCACAGGAGCTGCCATAAAATGTTTTGTTTGCGACTCCAGCGATAATCCGAGTTGTGCGGATCTCGGCTCCAACTCGAGCATTGTGCCAGAGGTAAGTTTACCGTTACGTGCCACAGATCTTTGCGTTGCAGAATGCCGAAACAAGTATGTACTTAAGGTATCTGGCAAAACGCTTAACCTTTGTCCCAAGTAACCCATTCAGCTAATCGGCCCACGATGACCTCAATCAAAGTGGTTGCCCAGCTGGGGGAGACACACAGTAAATTAAAAGCACATAGCACATAAATTGTGAAAAACGGAAAACGGAAACAGAAATGGAAACGTGCAACGTCGTCGCCGACGTGGTCGTTTGTTCTGACCGCAAAGTGAATAAATTGCCATTTTTCACTATTATATTTTTTCAATCTGACCCATTGAAAATTCTATTTGGACAACTCTATTTCTATTTGAAGAACTTGGCAACTTGACATACTGTTTGCTGTTTGATCTAACTGTTTGTTTACTAACTGAGAATTCACTTAAAAAACATTGTTTTTTTAGAAGATACGTTAAACAAGTATTAGCCACTTGTTTCTATGTTAATTAAAGAAGCATTCGAAGTAAAAGTTTTTAGAAACTGGTTAGGAGAATCTAAAATTAGAAAATTATTCATCTATCAAATCTTATCAATAATTAAACATACAGAAATTAATAATGAATTATTTTGAATATTTCAAGTTTTAATTCATTATCAAGCATTTTTTGTTATGTTTTTAACGCAAATTTATTTTATTTTACTCTTATTTTCTTAACTGAACAAACAGGAAATTTGATCAAGCATAATTTCTGATAACGAAGCATAATTTCAAATATTGTTATTTACACCGATATCAACTTAAAAATCATACAGATACTTGCAATAAACTGAGACACACAATTCGTAGAAAACAGGCTTTATTATTGCATTCAACAGAATGCGAATTATGTCAGCATTTTTCGCTGCACTTCTTTATATTGAAGTATAAATAATATAAGATCATAAAATAAAGAATAATGCCTTTTGTTGACATTTGATCAACTTCATTTATGGCCCAGCGCCTGCAAGGCATTGTTGCAAGTTGCACTTTTGATAACGATTACGATAACGATAACGAGGTTTGACATTATGATAAGATAAACGCTCTTTTTACTGCATCACCTGCAATTAAGTGGGCAATTACACAGACCAGTAAAACAAGGTGAGGTTACATACAGGGTGGAGAGGTGCTGAGGGTCAAAAGATACACAATCGAATAGCAATCGAATACAATTGACTGACTGATCAATCATTAGCCATTGTTCGTCATGTTTGTTGTTGCTACACAAATATTGATCGAAGTATTTGCGATTAATAATACCAACTGGAATTTGTTGAATTCTAGGAATGCACTCTGGACAAAATGAAATCTCTGGACACATGGCTATTCGATTTGAACAAGTTCTCCTACTTCGATAACGGGGCCAACAAACATCCGCTGATGAACTGCCAAAAGGTGGTAGCCAAAGATCGTAAGTAAACAAGCCGATTAATTTATTATTGCTTGCTACTAAGTATTGTGATAAACAGTAGTTTGATATTTATTATTTGATTTATGATGAATGCAGAGAGGGAGTAAAATATATACAACGCCAACGCAATAAAAATATAAATTGTTATCTAATAACGGCACTCGGAATTAATCTCTAAAAAATCACTGTGAAAACTGGGAAAACGTTCTGATTTTTCGAAATAATAATAATCTGACTCAGAGAGAGTGGGAATCCCCTCGGATTTATAAGCAAGCCAAGCTTAGTAAGAAAAAAAAATATAAGAATTCTGTAAAAACATAAACTTTAAGATAAGAAATCCCCAGTATTTTGTTTTTGAATATATGAACATAATTTTTCAATGAGCTCATCCAGAAGTATCTTTAACATCTGTTAGAGTATCTAGGCAGTCGAGTATCTACGAGTGCAACAATGTTCACTTGATTTTTATTCTCTATATAGTAAAATATAGGTTTCATTACTATCGAGGCTCGAGTTGTTATTGCAATTGCACCAGGTTGCAACAGGTTTATTGGCAATTAAAACTCATCATTAAAGATTTCAATATACAAATTTATTCTATGCGCTTCGTTGCACGTGCAAATCTCGACTAAACTTAAGTTTCTAACAAGGTCGGCTTACGATAATATTTTGAAGTGTTTTAATTTAAAATTCTATGTTTTGTTGTGCTTCACAGCTGATACGAGAAAGCTGGTCACCGCTCGCTTCTGTCAGTTGGACACTGGTGACTCGGATGCCTGTGAAATTCTGCGCTCCAAGCTGAAGATCACCAGCGATGGCAGCAGTCAGCGCAGTCAAGGACAGCAGCGACGCCGTGAACGGGATCAGCAGCAGCAGCAGCAGCAGCAGCGACGCAAAGGATATGGCCAGGATTCTGACGAGGAATCGCCTGAGGAGCAGTTCTTTTGTGACATATGCAAAACGGATCGCTGCAACGGCGCTGCCGCCGTAACGCTGACGTCATGGATGGGCGCAATGGGCATGCTGCTGTTGTTGCTACCACGCTCACTTCACTGCTGAAGCGATGGGGTCGGAATTGAGGCAAGGACGGGGCTGGTTGCATTTAGGTTGAGTTACCGTTTACCATTTACTTTGTAAATATTCGAGTGCCCATTGAGCGACAGACATCGTTGAAAAAAAGAAGAAGAAAAATACAAACACACACACACACACACCACCCACCCTGCCCCCTCCTCCTCCTCCACGAAAGACCACCAAGCTGACCGTTAAAGGCAGCAAGGCCCTAGAAATGTAAGTGACAGCAAACACACACACACACACACATATACACAGATACAAAACACACACACACACAAATGCAAACACAGATACAGATGCAGATACACAGTTTAAGATATACAGATACTGATACAGAGACAGATACAGATACAGATACTACTCCCATGCTCCACCTCCTGGCAATCGCTTTGTGTCCAAGCAAATATGCCAATTTCAATTAACAGTTAGCTTGGGCAGCAACAAATAAGCCATTACAAGAGAGAACTCAGGCTATCTGAGCTATTAGATAAAGTAATCCGATGTGAATAATTGTCTGCCGAAATATGCAGGGGTATTTGAAAAACTAGAAAATATTTAAAAACTCGAAAACCAAAATTATTCTTCATCCTTTGACAGATAGTTACGCAGACAGCTTTATAATCCGATCCAGGCAGCTATTTACCCAGAGAGCTTAACAACCGACTGAGTTAGTTGGATAAATGATTTTTGGCTTTATTGACCTGGCTTTTGATGCTGATCAAATTGATGAATGATTAGTACAAAACTGACCCCCAAAACAATGAATATGGCTTTATTGAGTTGTAATTTGGTTGCCTTAAGCAATTGTTAACGAACTGTTTAATAATGGGATGAGATATGAATTCACCAAAGGCCTTTAATTTTCTATTGTTCACATTGTAAGCAAGTATTGGATATACATATATACACATATATATAATCGTATTTAATATAAATATCTTATGGTAACATGAAGTAGCCATATGCAAATGCCTGATTTTGAGTTGGGCTTGCTTCGAATCGGTTCAAAACTGTTAAAAAAAATCGTATTTTTTATTTAATGTTCAATTTGATTCTTTTTGTTTTTGAGACCTTATTGTATGTGCTATATTTATTTTTAAGTAGAGAGAACATAAAATAGATGTGCTTGAAAAGAGAAATTATAAACAAATTAATCAAAAATGTTGAACAAATTAACGCAAAAAAAAATGAAAAGAAAAAAACAAATACTTTTCCAACACTCTTTCCGAGCTTAAATCACAATGATGAATAACATTTGTTTCATAATTTTATAACAATTTTCATTTGTACGGAAAGAGTAAGAAAAATGCTTGCAACATTTTTAATTAAATGTTTCAACAATGTTAAGCAAAGCAAACAAAGCAATAACCTTAAAATATATATATACATTAGAGTAAAGATGTATTTATATGATTTTCAAAGAAACACGCAAAAACAATCAGCAAAATGTGTGAAGAAAAACGAAAACAAAAAGCAAAGAAAAATGAAAAAAAGCAAAAAGTGCAACAAATGTTAATTAAATGTGCAATTAGGAAAGTTGATCAAAGCAATACAGAAACTATTTCGAGAAATAAACTAATAAGTGTTTACGTCCCACAAAAATAAAAAATAAATAAAAAGAAGTCTAACTTTATAACGTCGTTAAATCGCTGAACTCGAGTTTCAGTTTAAAATATCGCAAATTGCTAAAAGTGCGTTAAGCAAAGTCGCTTGAAAATATAAAATATGTGCGTAGCACAGTTTGTATTGCCAGCAGCCACTCTGATAGCAGTATGACAGTAGTACAATTATCAGTTGCTCGCTGCTGGCTGCTCTAGCCAATCAGCGACAATTAAAAATGTTGGTAAGTAAACAGCGCACCGAGCAGAACTGTACTTTAACAGGTGTTATACGAGCAGACTCTCTTTTGTTTTGATAATAATTATTCGCAGACCAATTTGAGATTTGATGGTTTTACAGGCATATGACAGTTTGTGTTGTTGTATTCCTCCATATGTACACAGTCAGTAGCAATCAGTGATAATATTCCCATTACTCATGTTTGAGGTGCTGGCAACCAATTCCCACCTCCTCCCCGCAATCAAGCACACATTTAATTTGAAACTCTTTTGGGCGATGCTATCGTCGCCGTCGGCTTGTCATCACACCTCAGGGCGACATGTATTTTTTCTTTTCCTGAGTTTTTTTCTGTGCAAATGATATTTGCCGCACAGCCAAATTTAGTCAAACGGAAAACGGCAGCCAGCCGAAAGCAGTAGCCCCAAACGACGTGTCGATATCATTACGGCTGTTTCAGTTCAATTTACATTTGCGGTAGCAGCAGCCCGAAGTTTCTCGATCCACTTCCGATTACCTACAACATTTTTACATAAAATTTACAAAATGCGGTCAACATTATTGCTGCTGTTCTGGCTACTGCTGGCTGTGGCTTGTGTCCCCAGTTCAGGTAGGTAGCCACCGGCCGACAGGTGGAGCTACTATCAATTGCATTTTCGGTTCCATTTAATTCCATTAATTTAAAACAGTGATTTTTTTTAAACAAAAATTCAAAATATTCTTTTTAAATCGAAAAATTCAGTAATTTTCGTTTTCCATTTAATTAACTGAATTAAATGTTCCTATGCGCTGTGTTTCGCTATTGTTTCCAACGATTCTTTGAGCAAGAGCAATAAAGAATAAATACTTCATCAGTTTTGATGACGTTATCGTAAGTTTTTTTTTAAATCAGGATTCACAGACATTTCTACGGATCCTTTGAGATAGATATAGAGAGGGCAATAAATAAAATCCTAGAAACTTGATTATATGTATATACTTCATTCAACTTAAAAACGTTACTTACGTTTAAATAATAAATTAATATTTGACTCATTTATTCTCAAATTAAGAACCATAAATCAAACATGTCTGCAATGCCAGCAGAATTTTTTAAATAAACTTATAAATTGGAACTGTGGTCATAGCTAGCTTTCTCCCATTCCGATCAGTCGATAACCCTATATTGACATATGCATAACGACCTTGATTGCAGCGCTGCGCTGCTACACATGTGAGGATTGCGATGAGGAGTCTCATCTGTCGGAGCTGACAGAATGCATTATGCCCACAATGGTCATGGTGCAGCAGCAGCAGCAACCGCCTGGTACCGTGGGATCACCAGCTGTTGTACCGAGTGCTAATCCCAGTGCTGCTGCGAATCCGGCAGCAGCGCCTAGTCCAGCAGCTGCATCAGCTCCAGCTCCGGCTGTAGCTGCGCCTGCTCCGGCTGTGGCTGCGCCTGCTCCGGCTGTAGCTGCGCAAGCTCCGGCTGTAGCTGCGCAAGCTCCGGCTGTAGCTGCGCCTGCTCCGTCTGCAGCTGCGCCTGCTGCGGCTGCAGCTGCACCTGCTCCTGCACCTGCTCCGGCTGCAGTAGCGCCTGCTCTTGGTGCAGCATCTGATGGTGACGATGATGAATATGAGAGTTACGAAGATGAATCTGCGCCACAATCCACACTGGGCATTATGCCAGCTGCTGCTCCAGCAAAACCACCAGCAGCAGCGCCTGCAGCAGAGGCATCATCTGCCTCGGAAGGCGAGGACGAAGATGAGGATGATGATTATGAAGAGCGAAGACGCCGACGCAGACACAGCGCCAGTCGCCAGTCGATGGGCAACATTCAAATAGCCGTTTGCTATCGAGCCAGTCTAAGGCGTAAGTAAAACCAGAGAAAAATTTACTGTATGTGTTCGGCATACCAAAGATAACATACACTCAGAGAAAAACTCGCACTGAATTTTAGATATTTACCGTAACTTTGGCGCCAAGAGTAACTCACCTAATTATTTAAAAAGTTAAAACTTCTAAAATTTAATGTTGTACCTTTTTTAAAACATTAGTGGAGTTTTCTAAAATTTGAAAAATAATGTGTGTAATTTCTATTTGTGTTTTGTTTTCTACAATTTACAAAGTTCATAAATTTATATAACTTAAGATTTTGAGTAGGCAAAAACTAAAATTTAATATAAAGCCGATCCTGTAAATTTCATTATTTCTTTCTGAAAGTTAGTAAAGTTTTTACCTAATGTGCATTTCTAATTTTTAGAAATGCTTTTTATTATTAAGAAAATTATATACAATTTTTCTCTTATATTGAAGAACTATTTGTAAAACAAGAAAAACTATTGAGAAAAATTTTAGAATTGTAGGCCATTTTTTTTTTTGAGTATATCTGACATGAAAATGAATTAGAAAACACCAACGATTTTTCATATGGAAGTTTGATATATATCTCGAAATCTTGGTAAGCAGTAACAAGTTGTCATATTTCGTATATATTATCATATTATATATATTATATTATTGATTGATCAACTTTGTCTTTCAGTCAACGGCACGGAAATAACGAATCGGGGCTGTACCCTTGTCGTGGAGGACAACGCGAAAGCCGCCTGCGATAGCCTGTTCAATGGCTGGGAAGTTGTCGGCTGCCAGCTGTGCGAATCGAATGGCTGCAATGCACCCATCCATGAGACAATCTCGTCCCCATGGAACACAGCCACCAGCTGTAGGGTGTCAGAGTGGAGGGCAACGCTTGGAATGACTCTGCCATCCCTGCTAATACTGCTTGCCAGAGTGTGTTGAATCTGGATCAGAATCTGCACCTGATAACATACATATATGTGTGTAATCTATAAAAATAAATATATATATATATATATATATATGTATATGTATTTTTGCATTGCCATCGTAATCTTGGTCGATTTATAAGCTATTACAAAATCTATTTCGATCAGAATTTTTAGCTGTTGCGTAGTCGGTCTATTTTTGCGTAATTGTTCAATTGGCGATAAGATTCGATTTCAGGTTGGCGGGTGAAAGTGACCCATCATTGGTAACAACTGACACACCTATAATATCTATTATTGATCTAGCGAGAACTGGCCCACTGGGATGATACCCTTGGAAGACGGATTATCGTGTTGTCTGAGCAGCACAAAATAAAATTATATTTGCAGCCATTTAGTATGAATATGTAATGTAAATTTGTTTCCTTGTTTTCTAGAAATATGGAGTATAATGGTGGCACTTGCCACAATCCATAGGAGAATCGATAAACTCTTTATTTAAATGCATAGGTACTTATATAAGAGCCCGGTTAAATGCCTTTTCATCAACTTATGATGAATTCTATATTTAAGTTTCACTGATTGCATATTTTCTTGCCCCCATTTTGAGGTTTCTTCGATGACTGTATATCTTAATAATATTAATATATATTACGTACATATGTATAAGTCATATATACCCTACTGAGTTTAAGTGAATGGGTATTGAGTATAATTAATTACGACCACTGATAAACCCGATGGCGATGACGATGAGCATGATCAGTAGAATGCGAATAGTGGCACGAGTCCAAGTGTAGGTGGCTCCTGTGTCCACAAAAATCGTGACTTCATTTCTATTGCTGATAACTGATAAATAATAACTGGCGATGATGATCAACTGATACCATTAGGCCTCTAGTGGGCAATCGCTGCCCCTGCGAGTTGAGCGATTTACAACTGAATGAAACTGCAGAATGCGATCGAGTTACTCATTGGGTGATGAACGAATCTACCCGAGTTCAAACAATGACAGCACTGAGAAAGGAAACTTGTTTCCACAGCTGAGCAGCTGTCAATATTTAGCAATTGCCAAATTTGTGATGCTGATGGAGAGTCGTATATATATAGTATATATATATATACGTGTATATATACAAAGACGGGCTGGTATCAACTTAGCTTCCTTGTTTTATTTTTGTAATATCTACAGCTTCCGGGACGTTGTTTTTTTATTTTATTACAAAAGGTTATCAAATACTCAGTGCAACTGATGAGGGTAAACAGAGAATAATGAAAAAAACAAATTTGGTAGAGATGATCCAGAGTGCTCGAACATAGAATGCCCTGGAGCCCGCTTATTTGAGTTAAGCGGGTTCCAGGGCATTCTACGCTGATAAAATTGAATTGTAAATTTTTTATTTTTAATTCAAAAAAGAATACAAATTTAATTCAAGCGTTCTCAGAATCTATTCACTTTCGATATGATTGGCACTTGAATCGAGAATATTTTTGCTCTGGGAGACTTTTTTGTTGCGGCTTACGTGATCTTGTCAGAAATTGGAGACAACAAGTTTCGAATTTTATTTTGATGTTGATTTTGGTTTTGGTTTTTCAGTCAGTTATCTGGCAGACAGCGTCTTGCTTCTGAAATATTGATGCGTCAGTTTAACAGTCGAGACACTAAACACCATTTTCAGTCATTTGGCACGAACAGCTCAAATAAATGATCCACTGACGACCAATGCATAACAATATATAGAGTACGCACGATCTAAAGACTCCAAGCACAAAAAACACAATTTTTTCAAGGTCAAACTTTACATGTGACCCAAGCCTAGCACCAAATCTACACACACACACATACATGTAAATTATGGAATTTTGAGATAGTGAATCTTAATTCATATATTCAATTCTTAAAATAAGATACGTAAAAACAATTTTTATCTTTCCCGGCCGAAAACTCGGGCAGCTGGATAGTCGCACAATAGGTGTAAATAGGTTGCGTAAATACTAAAAAAAAGCAACAAAAAATTATAAAAAATATAGCTGTTAATTGTATATTTTTTTTTCTTCATTTTTTTTTCGATTTGAAATCGTGTGTTTTGTTTTATTTATTTTCATATTGAGTAATATTAATCATGAGACACGCGCACAACATGAACATTATTATGTAAATTGGAGTCTAAGCAGAGGGATCAGAATAATTACTTACCCTCAAAAAGGGGGAACGTCCCAGTTCCGCAGGTGTGGCTATATTATTGCTGTGAAGAACAGGCAATAATAATTCCAAACTAAGAAAGCTGTAAATTAGCATATCGCTATAAAATATATCGCTGTACACATATGTATATATATATATATATCTATATATAAGTTGATTGGCAAGTTATTCACTGAGGAATTGTTTTTAAAAACCCCAGTACTTGAATCATCTCACATTGCGGAAAATCTTTAATCGGCTTCGCTCAGTGGCATGAAAAAATTAAAAGCAAAAGTAAATAATAAAAAAAAAGAGCGCAAAACAAAGAATTAGTATGCGGGGGATGGAGCGATAGAGACAGCAAGACATAGAGTGAGAGAGAGCGAGAGAGTGAGAGAGACAGGTAGTAAGTTCTTGTGAGCTCGTTGGACTTTTACTTTTTAGCAAAATTTCGTTTATTGCATTATAAATTAATTTGTTATCAACAAAATAAATTAATACGCACACATACTAACCATACGACACTGCTTCTCCCCCTCTCTCTCTACCACTCTCTCTCTCTCTTTCGCGCTCGCTCTCTCGTCCGCTGGCTCACTGTGCTTGCTGTTTCTTTCTCGAGCGTCGAAGCTGTCGGCGTTTGTGTCGCAGTCGCTGCGAAACTCGCTTATAAAACTCTATAAAATGTCTCAAACAAATCAGAAGATTTTCAGTTAAATTCCAGAATTCGCAAACAGCGGTCGCAAAAAAAAAACTAAAAAACATAGAAAGGAATTAACAAAACCAAACGCCAACAAAAAGTGCAAGTGATTTAATTAATTTGACAGAAATCTTGCGTAAAGATTTATTTCAAATATATAACATATATTATTTAACGGATTATAAAAGTCTAAATAATATACAAGATGCGTAGCACCGGTGCAAATAGTTTGAAGTTGGCCAATGCCTTTATTTTGCTGCTCGTCTTGCCAGGTAAGAAAGAGTCCAAGTGTCTGCCCGTCCGTCCGTCCGCCCACAAACAGCGGGATGACCAAGTGTAGTGTGATTAAAAATAAAGCTCTACGAAAAAATCAGCAAAATATAAAAAAATATACCATTGGTTCTGATATATGTTGTGTGTCGTGCACTGTTAAAACGAAAAATAATAATAATAAAAAAAAAATAATAAAAAAATACAATTCAAATGCAAATTTTTAATTTTGTTCATCATCAACATTTATTGCATTCACAACGTTTATGGCATGTTAAACAACAGCAAAAAATTTATAAAAAAAAAATCAAAAAAAAAAATTTACACAAAACAAAAAACAAACAATACCAAATGAGCAGAGAGCTCAATTGCAGTTTTTTTTTTTTATAAAATGTCATAAATAATGCGAAAATTGCTGGCAATTTAACGTTCACTTTTTTTGTAAGAGGCGGAAATGAAATATATATTTATAATGATAATGATATTTAGATACTAGCTGTGATTGCTTATAAAAAACGAGTAGTTAAAAAGAAAACAATTTTATTTTCTATATCCATTCAAGTTTAAATTGTGTATAAAATATGATTACAAAAGTTGAACCTATTTTGTAGTAATTAATATTTTCGATGTTAATTTTTTCTCATTTTCGCTTTATTCTAAACAGTTTCGAAATTCTTATTCGTTTAAGTATTTCTGCACCGAATTTACTGAATTACTATTATTATTACTATTAGCGACTTTTTTCTTTCATTTATAGTTACTGCAGTTTTAATTAGAGTTTGCTGATTTTCTTAAGTTTTTTTTTTTTTTTTATTACTTAAAAAATTATGCGACACGCTCGCAGCTGTTATTTTGGGGCATTTCAAATGTGGTATTTTTCAAGTTGTTTTTTTTAAGTCTAGTTTTTGACATTGAAACTGCGTCATTTGCTAATTGAAAAGCGGCGATTTCCAGTTATACTTTGGCTAGTACGAATGTAAGTACATATGTATATATATATGTATATATATGGAGACGCATGACGGCTGTTGCTTAGCACATTTTTGCGGCAATAACAACAACTGCAGAAGCGAAAACAACCAGTTCAATTGATTAGCACCAAATCAGAGAAAATAAAAAAGGAAAAATAAAAAAAAAAAAACCTGAAACTCGCAGGTATTAGTTAAAAAATGTAAATTGTACTTACACAAACAACTGATGCAAAACCTTTTGCAGATGTTTTTGTTAATTAGCTTATTTTACGAAATGGCAACAAAATTTAAAGATCTGTCAGATTACGAGCCAAACTTTTATTATGAATTATCGATACTTATATTTTGTGCACTAGCAACTCAACTCATTGAAGAAATATATGTACATATATATATATATTTATATTTATACATATATATATTCCAGTAACTGTAAAAAATTCGCTGTAATTCTTAACGTAACTCGTTTCAAGCCAGTCGCACGTTTAATGCAAATGAATTGTTAATTCTATTGTCTGTCGCACACAAATGATCAAATTATTTTTATTTATCGCAAGAGAGACAAGTTCAAGTGTAAGTAAACTTAGAAATTTCCCTACGTTTTGTTTATCACGTGCCTTTCATTTCACTATCCGGTTCCCGCTCCGGGTCCGACTCCGGGTGCCGTCGTGCGCCCATCAATCAATGTGGCTTCTTAATTAATTTTTAAATCAACAATCGGTAAATATTTGTGAATATTGTGCTGCAGTTTTGATTCTTGTAAAACATTGATCTAGGGAGCAGCTTGCTAACAAAAATAATAATTAAATTAAATCAAAAAGTCCGACGTATTACAGAAGGAAGCTTCTCCGACCCCATTGAGCAGTCTAGTCGGTCTGGCCATGTCTGTCTGACCGATCTTAGGCCCGATAAGAGTTCTGGCATACCAAACATATAAAGAGTATATTTCATTTATTGGTAACTTCTTTCGTTTCACCAATATCGATAAGAATCGATTATCGAAGCCGTCAATATTACATCTACTTGTGGATTGTTATTTTATGATTTTTTCCTTTCCTATTAGCGAAAAATATATAATTCAAACCTCGAATCGAATGATTCACTTAGTTAAGCATTTCACTTTTTAACTTGGTCGCTATTAGTGGCTCTGATAACTGGTAACGCAATTGACGCAATTACGTTGGCAAAATATTTGCGGTTGTTTTGTTGTTGCTATTAGCGCAACATGCTAACGGTGGCTGTTTAATTTGCATGTCAGATAACAACGGGTAAACGAAGAAGAAGGCGACTTTGCAATTATCATCAACTAAAAATTATCATCAACCAAAAAAAAAAAGGAATGTGCTAATAATACGCCAACAAAGCATTTGATCCTTTTAATTGATTGACTGCATGTTGTTATCGATATAGACTTAGACTTCGTTCGATTTGTCATCGTTAATCGTTGTTCTGTTTGCCAAAGCTGTAAATTGTTCTATTTGACTGTAATGCTATATCATGACAAATTATATTCAACATATGTTTACAATAACATAACTGGGTATTTTGTTCTTCTATAATTCTTAATTTTGCAATAAAAATGCCAAATTAATTATAAGTAAAATTAACTGTACTCATAACTATAGATAACATTAATAGAAATCTACATTTAGCTGAAAGCCACGCTTTAACCTAGATTAATGGATGATAAAATAAAATATATATAAAAATATTCCGCTGCTAGAAAAAAAAAATTAAAATATTGTATTTGAATTTTAAATAAATTGATAAAACTGTCAAGCAAGCAGGTCAAAGCGCTATTAAAAAAATTTAATCTAATTAAATAAATCTCAGAGAATATTATTTATATAAAAAGTATGCGAGTCACGCAGATGCCCAAATAGACAACAACAAGTTCTTTCAGAAATAATGAGAATGCAATTTTAATAAAAACACAAATTCTTATTTAACATATTTGTACAGCTTGTCTGGCGGATCTGAAGTGCTATGTGTGCGATAATTGTAATGAGGTGACTACTGATACACAGATGGTGTCGTGTGACGCGGACTATTTCAATAATGCTAGCACCACCGAAGCCTCAACACTCGCGACTACAGATGCCACCACATCCATAATCACCGAAGACACCACGAACATTCAGTCAACATCAACATCAACACCAACATCATCGGGTACCATCATAACGGAAACAACAAAAGGAGACACCGAGGAATCAACCACACAGGAGTCATCAACAACTGAGATCAGTGCCGAAACCACTGATGCAACACCGCCATCGGCTTCAACGGCCGGTAAGGTTCCGACTCCGACTCCCACTCCAAAAAATGAGGGTTCAGCTTCACGTCGGCGTCGTGCCGGAACAGACTACAGCTATCACTGCTACACAATTCAAGAAGCAGGTAAATAACAAAACACTTAATTGACAAAGCAACACTCAGAAAAAAATATTGCCATAAATTCTAGAAAATCGGCCTCAAAACCGGAAAGTTTTTCTTTTTTTGCTAGAAATAATTTCTAAATACAAGTAAAAAGAATTTTTTTTTATCTTTAGATTTAAATTTGTTATGATAAAAGCAAAGCATAATTTTTACAAAAATAAAATCCCTTTTAAAGTTCCGAAACAAGTAATGAACAAATATGAAAAATATATACTAAAAATTAGAAAATTGGAAAAATCTATACCGAAATTGATAAATCTATACCATGCTTCTAGGAAATATACTTACTGAATAATAAAGTGAGTTACCCTTGTCACGAAAAGTATTGTAAATTTATGTCGTTTTTTTTTTCTGAGTGTATTTACCAATTGCTATTTGATGCAAAATCAAACTAAACTAAATCCAACTTCTCAAACTCACAGACAAAGTCAGCAAGCGCGGATGCGCACGTGTTGAGCCACAGCAGGACCTTTGCGTAGAATTGAAGAACAAAGGAGTTTATCCGGATGGCAGTCAATGTGTGCCTTGCAACATGAATGCCTGCAATGGTGCCACATCTCTGTTGCAATCATCGCTGCTGGTGACGATTCTGCTTGCTGTTGTTGCCTTCGCTGTGCAACGCAACTAAGTACATGGAGTTGGAGTACATGGAGAATGGCAGAAAGAGGGAGTAGAAGAAGAATCCTAAACCGTTTCACCGCCCGCTCCAAATCCCGGTGTTATTTAGTACATATTGCTCATTTCTTTAAGACACACACACACACAAACACACACACACACACAGTCATCACAAACTGCAATCTGCTCTCATTTGTTAAGTCCAGCGACATTTTATGTAATTTGTAAGCGACACAAACACACACGAATATCGAAATATAAATCTACTATAACCTATACTATATATATATTTATATATGTATATATATGATCTAAAGCTAACCAAATGTGAAGCATAAGACAATTTAATTGATATATAATAAACTATTTGTACATTAAATATGCTTTTGATACATTTTTTTTGGGGCTCATTGGCGAAACATGGCAGAAAAGTCAAAATATATAAAAAACACTGTTAATCATAATGAATTTTATAATCACTTTGCCAAAAACTGAAATGATTTTGAAGCACAAATTTAGATACAGGAATATTTCATTCGTTGGCAGATGAAAGTGGAATCCAAATCGTTCTCAACTTTATCAAAATTTAGATCTTCCAAGTACAGACTCAAAGAACCCATAAGTAAAAACATATTTACTCGAAATATATTTCGAAATATTTCTCTTTAATAAATAAACTTTCATATATATATATATATTAATATTTGATTTATAGCTGTAAGCGTAATCTTTATTAGAAGGAGTTTATTTCTGGTGATAAGTATAATAAACATCTGTCGTTTTCCACTTTATGACTAAACAAACAAATCAAAAAGTAAAAAAAAAATGCAGATAAAAATATATGAAAAAAATGAAAACAATGTAAACGAAAGCGATGATTGTTTTTGTGGTCGAACCGCTAGTAAGTAGAATACGGGTCTGGGTCAATGTCACCCTCATGTTCCGAGGAGTATTCACATTGCGCATACGCCGCATTATGCAAACAAGTGAAGGCATACTTTTAGGCCATCATGACAATTGCTAAGTAAATTTGCCCAGCACAAACAAAACCAAAAGCGATGAGAGCCAGCCGTGAGGTTCCCCCAACAAAACGATAAGATAAGATTTCAATAATGAAAACACAAAAAAATAAAAAAAGACAATATATAAATAAACCTGGCGCTTCTCTATGTGTACTCATTATTTATGAACCGTGCGTATGAAAATTGTGTGCACTGGCATAAATAATGCTACCAAATGGGAGTACAATAAATAAGCGTTGATATCAACTTATATAGTTGACTGTATTCGCAAAAATTAGATTCTCATATATGTATCTATTCAAAGATATACTAGTTAAATTATGACCCATGACAATTATCGAAATTAGTGAGAGATAAGCTACTGACTTGAAATACATTTGCAATGTGTGCCAAAACCACTATAAAAACGACTCCGAAATACTCTGATACCAATAAATAATACCATCAGATAACAGGTGCCACTCACTATAAGAGTGAATATCTATCGAAATTTAAGAGAGAGTGAGTTCCTAGGAACGTCTTCCAACACTTTTTTGGTAACGCCCTTCATATTCTCAGAAGCACATGTTTCCCGCTATTTAAGAGCTACAGTTACCAAACTTGGAAGGAGCATTACTAAGAATTTCTTCTTATAACTTCTTAGCCACGCCCACTCCAGCACCCAATATTAACAGAAGCCAATATCTATTGCAGTTTTTAAGCCAAATTTACTAGGAACTTCCATCTGAGGCAGCAGTTATCATAATGGTAATACTTAATCAGGTATCAGAGTATTTCGCAGTCGGTTAAACTTGACTGCAACTTTCTCACTTGTTATTTGATTTGAACATTTTGGAGTGCCTGCGCCTCGGCATTGAGTCCTATCGTTAAGTGGGCTTCCATCATCAAAATGTTGGGGAAGACGACAAGTGCAGCCTATTGAAAGTGAAAGTGTCAATTAATTATGGAACTTTATCATCATAGATAACGAGTTGGCTACAAATTGATTGACTTTGATTTTTGAATGACTTGAACGAAACTAGAAGACTTGTGAATGACATTAGCATTTGGCCAACTTTCTTTGAAATTTCCGTTGTTTAGTTCTGAGAAAGATAAGACAAGTTGGCAATAAACTGCACCCTAACACTTATTACGATTCGCTTTGATATCCCGATTTTATAACAGTTGAATTACACTGTAAAGTAAACATGAAAAACATACCATCCGCACTACGTGACCATTAAAAATAATAGAAAGAAAATATTTGCTTTCTAAATTATTAAATTTTATAATCAGAACACGGCTTATGGCTTTTTGTGTACTGTGTGTAGACAAAGTCTCTTTGTTATTCAGTTGTCCAAATATCATGAATCATCGATAATAAAAATAAACGGAGAAAGAACAGTTCCACATGACTACTCTACGGATGCACACACATATATATATATACATAATAATGACTATCATATAATTTAATCATTTGTTTATTAATTATGTGTGACCAAGTTGGTAGCGAAAGCGTTTCAACTATTTTTCAAGCATTTTAAGTCAGAATTAGACACATAACATTGGGCTTTAAAATCGATCAAGCTGATTAGATTCATTTGAACAGATAGACATGCTGTATCTTAATGTATCTATGAAGAATTTACCATACTGTAAATTGAAGACTTTCAATCTAAAATAGAAAAGAATTTAACCTTTTATAAATGGAAGTAAGAATCAATTGTTTTTAACGAACTCATGACACATTACTGTTCTTTATTCATTACATTTTATTGCCTTGTCATTAGAAGTGTATTTTTTGAAGTGCAATTCCGTTAACACACCAATCGGTCAATTAATTTATTAGTTATTTATTACTGCCAATAACAAAAGGTTTACCCACGTCCGAGCAATGACTTAGGTAGATAGGTAATACGGTTGTCGATACCGAAGATCGACACGTGTTGGCCATATTTGGCCCAATTCCAGAAAGGTGGTATTATTTTTCTCTTTTTAGAAATATTTTTATTGTTTAAAAATGCATTTCTATTAAGTGGAAACGCAAACATAATTTAAAAAAAAAAATCTTAAATTCAAAAACAAGTAATGTGCACATTTGAAAGGAATGCTGAAAACATATTTTTTTATATTTATTTTAAATTTACCCTAAAATTAAAAATTAAATTTATTATTCCAAAATTCAGCGTGCATTTTTTTTCTCAGCGTAATAGCCGTCGCTCTTAATTAAACATCCTGCGGAAGTGCGTTCCCCTTGGAATTTACCACATGCACACAAATAAAAATGCTTATCAGCAGCAGAAGAGTGCGCGTATCATTAAGTTTATAGGCAATGTTATCAGTCGAGTCGAGAAAGGGGTCCTAAATATCCACAGAACAAGCCAATACTGATTTCAGCCAACGGAGCGCTCTGTTATCAGTAACATTGGCCCGACCTTTTCGACCAACCCATGAGTACCATTTACCCACACACCACCTATCATATCGCTCTGGCTCTGTGTTGTGCCAAGTGATAAAAATGAAACAATGTTAACAATATATTTAAATGGTAGTTTGCTTTCAAGTCTCAAACCGTGCTGTTGTCAGCAATTTTAAGTTGCTCGCGTTAAAAAAAAAAAAATATTAAAATAAAACATATCCTTAAGTCCTGCAACAAAATGCGTTTTAGTCTATTTGTCTTGTCGCTGTGTGTTTTCGCCGCCTTTTGGCCAGGTGAGCAGGACGCGATATAAAATCGCTCAATTGCATTAATATGCAATAAAAGTTAATCTTCGAAGTTGTTAAGTGCATTTAAAACGTCAATAAACTTAATTCCACTTTGAAAATAACGTACATCAGTATAATAAAAAAATATATATATATATATATATGTAAAAAATCGAATGAACATAAATCAATATATTCAATAAATATTTGCAAAAATTGTGAAATTCCCAACGAAATAAAGACAAAAATCCTTAAAGTGCGACACATTTAATTCAATCAATCACATAAGTAACAAAAAAAAAAAACAAAAAAAATAAGCAAACAAAATGTGATATTGATCGATTTAATTTCTTTATTGTCTAATGTTTTATGGGCAATGTTTTTATGAACAAACTACACTAGTTGTTCCTCCGCTATGCGAAATAGCACATGTCTTATCAGCATGTTGTACCCATTTCAGCGAACCAAAGAATCACGGCCATGCCCATTATTGTAATTAGTTTAGATTCGAGTTAACATTACGTATGCCGCAAAAATGCAAGGCCCACATGGGGAATTAAACCAATGACGAAACAATCGAGAGAAAAAAAAAATTAATTCCCAGAATTATTATCGCTTTTAATAAACCGCAGAATTTATAATTTTATTATTTTTAAATATATTATTTTAAGCAAAATAATATTATTTCTTAATCATCAGATCATTAAATTGTAAATTGTAGATATACTTAAATACACATTTTATTTTTTTGTTTTTTAGTTAGTTTTTCTACTTAAATTAAAAGTATAGCTTTTTTCAAATTTAAACCATTTTCGCAGTACTCTTAAGTACTCTTACCCACAAAAGTAAGGGATTTTCGAGCTAAATTTAAAAACAAAGTCCGCTGAATCATTCCAAATGTTATCGCAAGATTTGCAAGATTTATTGAAAATGATTTTTGTTCTTGTTTGTAGCAAACGCACTGGATTGTTACGAATGCAGCGGCTCCGATTGCGAGGATGAGGATACAATGATAGTTGTTAGCTGCAATTTAGATGACAGCCCGGCAATAACAACGCCCGATGATTCAACGTCAAGCGGCTCGCCAAGCACCACAACACCGACAGGAACCACAGCAGGCGAAGGCGCTTCGACTACAGAATCCACAATTTTACCTGAGATTACAGATACCACAGCAGAATTGCCAACAGATTCGACAACTGATATAACTGGCGAAATTGGGACAGAGAGTACAGACACTTCAACATTACAAAGCGAAGAAACCACAACAGTTGAGACCACAACTTTGTCATCAGAAACCACATCAGGTACAACAGAATCCATAGATACCACATCGACTAATGAAGAATCTACTGGCCCAACGAGTACAGAATCCACAACACAATTGACAACAGATTCGACTGGTGTAACTGGCGAAAGTGGATCAGAGTCCACAGCCACAACGGAAGCGGAAACCGCAGAAAGCCCAGCATCGACTTCACCAGAAAGCACAGAAACCTCACCAGATACAACAGAATCGACTGATGGAGGATCTTCTGGTCCAACGAGTACAGAATCCACAACAGAATCGCCAACAGATTCGACTGGTGTAACTGGCGAAAGTGGATCAGAATCCACAGCCACAACGGAAGCGGAAACCGCAGAAACCTCACCAGATACAACAGAATCCACAGATATCACATCGACTAATGAAGAATCTACTGGCCCTACGAGTACAGAATCCACAACAGAATCGCCTACAGATTCGACTGGTGTAACTGGCGAAAGTGGATCAGAATCCACAACCACAACGGAAGCGGAAACCGCAGAAAGCCCAGCATCGACTTCACCAGAAAGCACAGAAACCTCACCAGATACAACAGAATCGACTGATGGAGGATCTTCTGGTCCAACGAGTACAGAATCCACAACAGAATCGCCAACAGATTCGACTGGTGTAACTGGCGAAAGTGGATCAGAATCCACAGCCACAACAGAAGCGGAAACCACAGAAAGCCCAGCATCGACTTCAGCAAAAAACACAGAAACCACACCAGATGCAACAGAATCGACTGAAGGAGGATCTTCTGGTCCAATCAGTACAGAATCCACAGCACAATCGCCAACTGATTCGACCGGTATAACTGGCGAAAGTGGATCAGCATCCACAGCCACAACAGAAGCGGAAACCGCAGAAAGCCCAGCATCGACTTCAGCAGAAAACACAGAAACCACACCAGATGCAACAGAATCGACTGAAGGAGGATCTTCTGGTCCAATTAGTACAGATTCCACAACACAATCGCCAACAGATTCGACTGGTGTAACTGGCGAAAGTGGATCCGCATCCACAGCCACAACAGAAGCGGAAACCGCAGAAAGCCCAGATTCTACGGAATCGCCAACATCAGGGACTGCAGGTGATGCTGTAAGAAATGTGGCCAAACATTTGAATGTTGTCGAACCGATGAATCAGTTAAATGATGATCAAAAATTGGCACGAGCCGCTGGTTTGCGATCGGTTCGAGTACGTCGATCTCTGGCTGCCAAGGCAGCCGATCATCTAATCCGCAAATATCGCTCCTTGGCATCAACGGGAAGTGTCCCTGAATATCGGACATCGGCATGCTACAGCATTGTAAATGATGGCAGTAAGTACCAGATACAGTCACAAAATGTTTGTTCAATTCACAATTAATCCCAATCACCAATTATTATTCATGTGAACAGAGATTCAGCGCGGCTGTGTGAGAATACCGGTGGGTCAAAGCGGTTGCCAGGCGGTGCGTGAACAGGTCGGTCTACCCGAGGATTCGGTTGGTGATCTCTGCGAAGTTTGTCAGATGGACCGCTGCAATGGCAGCGCCACTCTGCACATATCCCTGGGATCCATGCTCCTGCTGCTTGGCCTTAGTTTGAGGAGCCTCTTCTAAGTGATGCATTCGCATTGCTGTGCTTTATGTTAATTTTGTATTATATTTCGTATTTGTAAACTAAACAAAACAAAAAAAATACCGAAGAATTCATATCGATTAGTAAAAGAAAATCGGAAAAATATTCTACAATTATTCCTCTATTTATTGTTATTCCTCTAAGTAACTTAACCCCACTCAGAAGAAGCATCGGCCTGAAATTTTGGGAAATGGCACTAAAAACTGAAAAATTGTTCTTGTTTTACAAAAAAATTCTTAATATAGGAAAAAAAAAATGTTGTGTTCTCTTTTTTATTTAAAAAAATAAATTTCTAAAACGCAAAATGGTCTTTCTAATATTCGAAAAGCAGTAGTGAACATAAATATAAAAAAAAAATCTTGAAATTTACCCTATTCTTAAGATAAAAAAACCCAGGTTTTTGTGAAATATACTTTCTAAATAATAAGAATCGAAAAGTATTGCAAATTTCTACGATTTCTTTTGAATGCATGAACCGATATCTAATATCCATACATTTCCAATTAAAAGCTAATTTAAAAAAATTGCTCCTATTGATGTTTTATTGGTCGTATGTTTGAAAATCAAAACTACACCGAAATTATTGGAGTAAGTGCCGATAACAACATAAATACAATCCAATTAAAATGTCATAAGTATATAGTTGTGCTTTAAGGCACAATGGGGATCATATACATATGATTATCTGAGTTATAAACGAAATTATCTACCTTCAATCAGGTGGGTAATGAATCGATAAATATTTAAAAAATAACCATTTAGTACTTGTTTAATAGATATACATATATCTTATACATTTTATAACAGTCTTATATAATCTTATATTAAGTGCAAAGCAATCACAGCTCTTCATAAATAAATAATTGCCTAGATATAAGACCAATTGTCGTGAGATCATCAGGAAAAGGTGCGACTGCACAAAATCCTATCTAATCACAAGCTCATGATATAGATTGTATATCTATTATATAGGATCATAATCAACGTAAATTGCATCTAATAGTTAGACACTTTTTAATTGTTACTATGAAATTAATGGCTTACTTCAACTATATCACATTTTCCAAGTTACCACATTCTGCAAAGAATTAAAAAGTGGAGATAGTTTATCAGGGTGAATCCCTGAAGCTATCTGTTAAATAGTTAGTAGACTTTTCTATCTAGCCTTAGCTTGTACAAAATGAATGATATATGTGGGCTAACAAAGTCTGTGTTTCTTATCTTATCTAATACAGTTGATCATATGTCGGGCAAATTTGTATATCAGTTGAAATGCTATTTCTGTTCAATTGTGTTTTTTGTATTGTTATCGGAAATCGATTTGTATATTTAGTATCGATAAAAAGAGAACTTATATTTAATATTTGATATCCTTAGCTATGGTTATCACCGAGATCGGCTTCCTTATACATACATATGGACGGACATGGCTATATCGACTGGGTAGTTAATGTTGATCACGAATTTATATTCTTAATGGAGTCGGACATGCTTCCACTTACCTATCACACAGTTTTGCTTAACTTCAACTTTTAATGGGAATGAACCGAAAGGTCGCATCTCAATTCTCAAATGGATGAACTTAAGGTACCCACAGTAGTTATGTAATTTGCGGCAATCCCATCCTCATCTAGAAACCAAGCATACCTGAAAAAACCATTATCCATACAATGGGTATAGGGTATAATTAGCGAGGGCTCAAACCACCGCCAAACTTGCAAATAAACTTTAGAAAGCTCAATGAAAAGCTTTTGCATTAAGCAAACAAAAGCTCAATTTGCAGTCATATATAATTTATGTACATATGTAGTGCTGTATTTATTATCGTAGCCGATTTACCATTGTTATCAGTGAACTGTTATTAGATATAGATAACAGCTTGTTATATCAACGTGTGTTGAAAATGAATGGCCAACAGCTGCCCAACTGAAAAAATAGGGGACAGTTGAACATCGGCTGTGAAAGACAACAGAACATTATAAGAAAGAATTTAACCCCCAAGCACTACTGATCCATCTATAAAAAAAAATAACACAATGCTGAGCCATAAATTGTGCTTCGCTCTGATAGCGACGCTTATCACAATCAGTTTCAACAGCTGCCAGGCGATAAGTAAGTTACAATAATTAAAAATTAAAATAATATAAAAAAAAAAACAAAATTAAAACATTTAAAATTTTTACTAAACACAGATTGCATCAGTGGACCAGTGGGAAGCAATCCCACCGCATGTGACACAGGTGTTACCGAGTGTTATACTCAAACAGGTAAGACGACTCCGATTTAGGTTTAGGTTAGCTGACTCATAAGTATATATGCCAGGTGATAAGTAGGCAAGTTCTTTTTAGACCAAGTTCATTTTTGCACTTATCGGTGTGTACATGGGGCATGTGTCTCTGTATGTGTGTGAATGTCTGTGGCTCGACAAGGTGCTCAAAGGCGATAACAACAAATTTATACAGTTAAGTTTTAGCTGCGCAAAATTCATCCATTGGCCATTGGACCGTACACTGAAAGAATTCATATTGCTTTAAGTTAATTAACAAATATAACGGATTCAAGTAATTACTTTAAAAAATTAGTCGATTTCGTCTATGAAGAAGCTAATTTCAGAGACAAAAAAAATTAAAGACTCAAAATTTCAAAAAATAAGTTGTTTATTTAACAATACGTTGTTGTCTATAGCATTCTGAATATAATATTATTAATAATATTTAATTTAAATTTTAATATTAATAATCATAATACTTAATAATAATTTTATTATTATTTATACTATTTATTTTTTTGATTGGAAATGCAAAGCATTGTTTGGAATGAATAGGATTGCTTTCAGTTTGGGTTATCAGTACCGTAAAAATGCGATTCGATTATCTTCTTATTGTTTATTGCGCAATTAAAATTATTTCAAAATAAATGAAATACATTGTTTTTTATTTCATTTTGATGAATCACAAATTAAATATTACATTATTACATAACATGACAAAGATTTAGCCTATAAATCAGCTAACACGATACATGCATCAGTAGAGTTTTGAATATGTTATAAAGAAGTAGAATAAAAATACATTATATAAACATTATATTATCAATATTTAAAGGAGCTTCGAACTATTTAAGGGTTTTTTTCAAGAGGCTATAAATTTCAACATTGAACTCAACATCCATTTTGAATTATAGATGCCGCTGGAACTGTATCGCGTGGATGCCGCATCGCTACCATGACGTGCACCCAACCCAACTGTTTGGCATGTAACACAGATAACTGTAATGCGAATCTATTGTGCAAGACATGCGCTGCCACCGATGCGGCATGTTCGACGACAGACGCCAAGGCAGTGGGCAGCCAGACGTGCACCGCAGCAACACAGCAGTGTCTCACTCAGTTGAACCCGGAGGGAGCTGTGATTCGGGGCTGTGGTGATCCGTGTGCATCAACAGCAGCCGGTAAATGCACATCCTGTGCAACGGACAACTGCAATGTGGGCATATATCCGGCAGAACGTCTCCAATGCTATCAGTGCGACAGTACCAACTGCAACGTAGTCGCTGCAACTTCGTTGTTGGCCTGTCCAACATATCAGGAGGACCAAAAGTGTTATACGATCGGTACAAGCGATACATCAATGCAACGTGGCTGCAACACGGATGCGAACAAAAAATGTGCCGGTGCCACACCCGATGCCAATTGTGTGTTGTGCAATGCAAGCGGTTGCAATAAACTTCAATTTGAGCAATCACTGGGCAGTTGTTACAAGTGCAACGACGCGGCAGGTTGCGTTTCCAATCAGACAAGTGTCCAGGCGCAAGCTTGCCCCCCCGCAAAATACACACAGTCGGAAAATAGCTGTTATACCCAGCGGAGTGCCGATGGAACCGTGCAACGTGGCTGCACCAACGAACTGACTACCGAATGCACAACAGCAAATAACTGCACCCCGTGTAAAGGCGATTCTTGCAACGCTGATGCGAGTGTCTTTAGTTGCCTCGTCTGTCGCAGTGACAATTTCGCCGGATGTCGCACAGGTGCGGTTGGAACGGAGCCGTGTAAAACAACTACCGGCGATAATGCAAATATCTGCTTCTCTGGAGAGTGGGGTGAGTCATACACACACACATACGATTATACACACACACACACATACATATATACTCTGGTACAGTCAAGGTGTCGTAAAAGTATTAATCATTCATAATATTTTTTATTTTTTCATTTAAATCGAAAAAGCATAAACATTAAATATATTTTTTTTAGTTTAGTTTTTATTTTTTATTATTTTTCTTTAATTTCTTGGTATCGACATGAAATAAATAAATGTAATGTCATCCAAGTTAAATTTGTTACTTATTTAGAGTGAATTGAAATCGTTTAATAAGCCATTAAATTGCAAAATAAATTATATAAATTTGGAATTCAATTTTGACGAATTTGAAATAAAAAAAATTTATTAAAACCAAAATGTTTAAAATTAAAAGTTGTATAAAAAAAAACTTGACATCTTTTGATAAGCAATTAAATTAAATAAATTTAAATTTGAGTTAATTTTCGAGTTTCTTCAAATTAAATATTAAATTAAATGGCTTATGATTAATTTGTTTTTTGTTATTAAAGCACTCTAAATTGGTATCTTAAACATATCATTTCATTTAATTAATTCAAGGATAATTAAATTTATGTGTATCCTTATATGTGCCACAAAAGCTGATCCACGTGATGATTTGTTTTATTTGTATTTTCTTGTTGCCCTTTCACAGATGGCGTTGTGCTGCGTGGCTGCCTCGCCGATGCGGGTCCACTGATGGTTTATCAATGTAAAAATAATGAGGATGATCGCTGCAAAACTTGTGAAACATCCGGTTGCAACAAGGATCCTTATAACGGTGCCTCCACATTGCCGCACATGAGCATCGGTATGCTGTTGTGGCTGATCTTCATTGTCAAACAGTACTGTTAAACACTATCTGTAACTGTTATAAACTCTACATATATAATCTATCAATAACAAAAATGATAACGATATACAATTGGTTAATGTGTTCCGTGAGTCATAATATCAAAAGTTCTGACTAGATAAGCCAAATAGTTGAGGTCAGTGGCAAACCCAAATTGAATTGCTTTTTTATGTCGACTTTAAAATCATGTTAATTTAATTTTACAATTGAACTCTACAAAATTGACACAATAAATGACAATATATATATGACGTAAATATTGTATTGTTTCTTAATATTAAAAAAATATATGTATGCATTAATCATTATTAATGATAAGGCAAATCATTAATCATTTTCCTTTATTTTTGCTATAAATATAAAATAACCGACAATTCAAATAAATTTGCTTAGAGAAAAATAAAAATATATATTATTGATTAACAGAATGCGTCAAAAGGGGAAAAAGATATATATTGCTAACAGTGATTTTACATCCAGATCGTTGAAATTATCGAATTAGTATTAAAAAAGTTGAATCTTTCATTCATTATATAAATAAAATACACATAAACAAAAAGTTGCTTGCATCTGTTATATGCTAATAAGATATGTTTTAACAATTAACACAATCCTTTTTAAAATTGAATTTAAGTAAATTTCTAAACGTAGCCCAAAAATGCAATTAAACATAGACTCCAGACGGTTAAACTTCCCAGGTGCTGAGCAGAGCGACCGTTTGCTATTATATCTTTGTTGCATAGCACTCCCGAGCAGATCAGACACAGTTTCTTTTCCTTGCGACAATATTTGTCACCCTCTTCCGTTAGATCCGATGCACAGCCTCGCATGATTAGCTTCGTGTCCCCTGGAAATGAGAGTGTGTATACGAATTTGCCATATAAGTGTTATGGGCTAACAGGGGAATAAAAAAGTTGGGGAAGAGTGTGTAACAGAAGGAAGCATCTCCGATTCCATAAGTTAATTAAGAATTTTATTGATAAGGATCAACCTATCTGCACGGCTATATGAGGAAACCAATCCGCAATGCAACCACAACCAGGCTTTTCTGTTGGACTATAACTTATCGGTATACCAAACGCATATTGAGTTTATTTAATTTTATCGATAACTGTAAGCTTTTCAAGACAAATCGATTTTAGATTGCCAACCTATAACCTTTAAATTCTTTAATCCAGTTGAATGTTATTTAATCCTTATCGTATTATTAATCTATTTATTATGACTAAAAGCTGATCTCAAATTAAAAAAAAAAACATTCTAAATTAAAAATAAAAAATAAGTGTTGCAAATAATAAAAGCAGGGAAAAAAATAAACATAACAAATCTGTTATTATTGAAATGCAATGATTTGAGAAACCCAGAGAAAAATATATGTATATAAAGAGCGACAGAGAAAATAAAGAAGAGGGAGGCAAATCTTTGAATCCTTTGAGTAAGTTAAATTTAGAGATTTATTTACATTCATCAAGATCATTAAAGAAGCAAAATTTAGCTGTTGTCGGATTCAAACACGCCATAAAAAAAAGGTAATCTTAGAGAGTTACAAAAAAACCATCTTTAAAATATGACAACTTTTTACTATAATTTTTGAAAAATGTTTGCTGAATTTAGGAAAAGGAAACTTCGATAATTAGAAATTTACTTTCTGAGCTAAGGTGATTAAAACTTGACGACTTTCTGAAAATCAGATTGATTCTTTTTTTCGTTGAGTGTAGTCGAGATCTGTCGTCTCTTTCGCAACCAATTCACAATTGGCAATTCACAATAGATCATTTGCAACTTACGCTTGAGCATCGTGTAGCAACCGATGCGTTTGCTTCTCGTGGGGCACTGTTGCCGCTCGGTGAAATTTTGCTGGCAGAGACCCTTCCAATCGCTCGAGCAGCTGAAGCAACTGTGTTGCACAGTAATATTCACTTGCTTCGCTTCGATCTCAGCGGTTGCAGTGACAACTGCTGCGGCTGTTGTTGCAACTTGGGGCACGTCTGCTTCTTGCGGCACTGCATCGTCCTGATAGTCCGATGTCGTTGTCATTGGCAGATCTGCCTTCGATTCGGACTCGACTGCTGGTTCGCTTTCTGGTTCGCTTTCCGTTTCGCCTTCCGGTTCATGTGCTGGTTCGTTAGCTGGTTTATTTGCCTTCTCATTTTCTGTTTCGTGTTCTGTTTGTGGTTCTGGTTCGTCTGCTGGTTCATTTCCTGTTTCCTTTGCTGGTTCATTTCCGGTATCGGTTTCTGTTTGGGTTTCTGGTTCGCTTACTGTTTCCTTTGCTGTTTCGGTTTCTGGTTCGCTTGCTGTTTCCTTTGCTGTTTCAATTTCCGGTTCATGCTGCTCAATTGACTGTTCCAAAGTTGTGACCATTCCCCTTTCTTTACTAACGGTGATCACCTCCACATCCGGTTCCTGTTCCAGTTCCTGTGCCGCTCCTTGCAGCAACAGCAGCACAGCGATTGACATTAACCCACTTAGTTGCTTAACGTTCATCATTGATTTTTGTGTGTGTTTACCACTCGAAAAATTGATAAATGATATTCAGTGTTATCAGCAGAAATGATTTCAATGATGAATTGTCCAAGAGCTCTGCAAATAGGGATATGCCCAAAAATGCGACTGGTTTATTGTAATAATTTGTTCTGTTCCTATTCCGCTGCCGACTCGTGGCCAACTGAAGCAAGGCCTTCAAATTGTTGGCCATATGTCGCTGATTGTCACGCAATTATCCCACTCTAAATTTAATCGATATATGCATATATATACATATCTATATATATATATATGTATATATATATGTATATTTATGTTAGCTGACACTAACATTTGTACTCATTATAAACTCCTGGTCATCCTGGTCATGCCACCGACTCCTGAATTATTAATCATGTGAACTTTTGGCATTGCAGGCCTGCCAATATGGACAAATAAGCAGCAGAACAATATGATGACTATATGTCCATTTGATAAATGTGTCTCTACTCGACATTCGACATACACTTCGAAAGAAAAAGCCAACTAGAAATTATAAATATGAATTTTTTTAATTCAATTACAAAAATCATTAAAAAAAAAAAACATTATTAATTTCATAAAAATTGAGAATTGAGTTGGTTGACTTCTAATCAGAGTGACAAACCAAACCGAGTCTAAGTTCCGATTTCGGTACATAAAATATATTAATTCCAGTTTGCTAATAATCATATCTTAAAGTGGTCCACACAATTTGTTGTTTTTTAAAGCTTTTTTTTGCTCAGTGTACAACAGAGAAGCTTGTAAATTAACACATTGAAAGCGAGCTTCTCCTTTATTAATTATATTTAAAATAATAACAACTTACAACATATTAGCTAATTCATGAATACTAAATTCCGGGTAAACTGTGTAAAAGGGTAACATGAAATTGTGTAAAAGATTGAAACAGGTAGAAGGAATCATTTCCAACCCCATAAAAAGTTAAATTTTATTTCATTATATCGATAACTTCGTCCGTTTCGTGAATATCGATGCAAGTCGATTTCTGATAGCAATAAATAATACATTTTCCCAATTAATATTTTAAAAATGGATTAAGTATCTTAAA
Source organism: Drosophila kambysellisi (assembly GCA_035042185.1). Taxonomy (NCBI): domain Eukaryota; kingdom Metazoa; phylum Arthropoda; class Insecta; order Diptera; family Drosophilidae; genus Drosophila; species Drosophila kambysellisi. The sequence continues at coordinate 422,172 of JAWNLS010000945.1, read as the reverse complement.
CATATTTTCATAATAAGTCAAATAAAATAAGCAAGCCTATTTTTTAATTAACAGATAGGCTCAGGGTATGTTCTAGTCGAGCATTCCAATTTGTTTCTATTATAGTAAAGCTGAATAACTTATTTAATTATATACTCTCTAAATCAGCCTCGTCGAGCAAAATAACAGCAAAAAACACTATTTAAGAAATTAATTACCTAAAAGCTTTTTTCACTTAATAATAGACCAGGCGAAATCTTTAAAGTCATGCAATGAGTGATATAAAAAACGAAGTTATATCTACAACTATATAGTGAATGTATGATATGTATGTAAGTGTATTTAGACTGATTAAAATTTGCATATTACAAAAACGTATTCTATACAAAAAGATAAAGAATTCAATAATTAGAAATGCACTTTATATTTATGGCAACCATTTCACAATGTTTTTAATTGCCATTGTTCTAAGGTTCATTGCACTAATTTGGCTTATCCTTATCGCACTCACTGATAATGGCCATTGTTTCACACTGTGATTAGAAATTAGATAAGCCATAAAACTGCAAAATTCGATTCTATTTAGCTAATGCACAAAAGACCCAAAGCAATTTAAAGCAGAAATTTTGCTGCAGCTGTGCAAAATGAGCCAATTCCCGATCCTACTACAACTGCTGCTGTTGCTCCTGTTGTCATGTAAGCTTATCGCCGATTGTTTGGGGCTAATGCCTTTCCAATATTTGTATATTGTAATATACAAAAATGTCTAATTATAGGCCTCACCATTCAGTTAACTTGGGCCATTGTTTGCTATCATTGCGACTCCATCGCGCTGCCCGAATGTGCCCAAACCCTCGGCGAAGTGGGCCAACTGCCATTTAAGGAGTGCCCCACCGAACTGACGTGCACCATGTCAATTGGTACGTACTCAAATTCAATCAGAGATTAAACTGTTTTCCAAGTTTTCAAATACACTATATATATGTATGTAGGTAAAGTTCGATTTAGAAATGTTTGTTGACCTTTTCTGACGCCGAAGACATCTTCTTCGTCTACAGACTTGAGACTAAAAATATATAAAATACTCAAATACATAAATAAATTACTGGGATCCCAAAATTTTGGAGTTTGAGTTACCAAATTTAAGATTCAATTCCATTTAGTAGGAAAAATAGTGGAAAATGTCTTTGAAAGTTGTTTTTGAAAAATGTTAGCGAATATTAAAAAACTCAAATGTTTTTCATAATTCAAATATGTGAATCTCTTCTCCTTTTTGCAGTGGACACGATAACGTATCGTGGCTGTGGCGGCGAAACGCCAACCATTGGGGCGACCTACTCCAAGCGCTGTTCCACCAATCTGTGCAATTCGGGCGTTTATCCGCCTGGTCGGCTCAAGTGTTATCATTGCGCCGGCGAGGATTGTGTGGCTGCGCCAAGTGGCAAACCGTTGCCATGTCGCCAGCACCAGGAGGAGGATCACTGCTACACGGAGGTGAGCAATGCAACTTGGACATATCGTGGTTGCAGCTCCGACAGCAATCATACGGCAGCTGCCACAGCGCAGCTCTGCGAGATTAACGGCTGTAATGGGGCACAAGGAGCATGGACTTTGAGCTGTGTGCGCTGTGATTCCCAGCGTGGACTTGGCTGCAAACGAGATCTCTTCCAGCTGGGCAGCAGCGACTGCAAGATTAGCCAATACGAGCAGTGCCAACAGCAGATGCTGCTTGGCCAGGAGCATGAACAATATTGCTACACATACAGCCAGCTAAATCGTGTGGTGCGTGGCTGCTCCGCAGAGTTCTCGCCACAGGAGGAGGAGCTGTCTGGAAGCGTGGTCAAATGCTCCTCGGCGGATAATTGCAACGCGGGCTGTTTGCCGCAACAAAGTTGCCTCATTTGCAATTCGGCTGAGTCTGAGAATTGCCGTAAAAATGCCAGCGCGTTGAGCAGCAGCATTTGTGGTTCGGCGGAGGCATCCTCCTGCTATGCCTGTGAGCAGCCAGAGGATTGGACCGTCCAACGTGGCTGTGGCCAACCGCCTCCGTTGCACAACTGTTACGAGTGCGCCGGCAGCGATAAGAACGCCTGCAATGTGCTCGATTTCACGCGTTGCTATCGCTGCAGCAGCTCCAATTCACCCGGCTGTGCCAACTGGGAGAAACCCGGTGGAATTTCTATTGAGGAGTGTGCGCAACCAGCTGCGCCTTGCCTGGTCCTTAGCCATATCAATGGCACCACAGAGCGTGGTTGCCAGAGGCCCGATTTCAACTGCAATCTCTCAACGGTGGCCAATTGTCGAAGCTGCGATGGTAGCTTCTGCAACAAGGGCGCGTTCCCCGAGCAGAGATTGTGGTGTCATCAGTGCCAGAATTGCGATCAAGTCGAGAGTCGTGGCCAGAATGCGCTGCCCTGCAACGCGGCGCCCAATGAACCGAATGATGAGTTGTCCGCCTGTCTGGAGTACTACGATGAGCCGAATGGGCAGGTGGTGCGCGGCTGTCGCTCCAATGGACAACTCTACTACGAATGCCTGCTGCGCAGTCCCAAGAAAGTCGGCTGTCTCCTCTGTGGTAAGCATGGTTGCAATGCCACGCCTGGGGATCATTTGCGTGGCATGCTGCAAGCTGATAAGCAGCAGCGTGGAGAACTCTAAATGTATAATTTTCATTTATCTATTTCGTTGACTCAATTCTATTCCATTACACACATTTCAGATTTTTTTCGCATTGGATTAAACTTAAGATTTAAAAAAAAATAAATGTATACCTCTTTCAGAATATTTGCCAAATAAAATATTCAGAAATTTAATAAAATTGTGTAAAATTCCTAATTAAACTATTTAATTTGATACAGTGATACATTTGAGCGTAATTTCAGAATAAAAGTATTCGCCAACAAGAAAATTCAGAAACTTGTACATCTTAATTAAGAACAGCAAATATTAGCGAATATTGAAAAACTCTTTTACCATTTACAAAATTCAACCAACGAGTCAATCTACTCCAAGCGCTGCTCCTGCAATCTTTTATAAACATTTAATGCACACAAAATTCTATTTATTTTGGACTAAATATGAATGCCACACACACAATGTATATTTAATTATAATTAAATATTGCTAAATATTGCTTTCTATTGCTGCTGGGCATCGAGCTCATTTGGCCTGGGCAGCTTGTAGCCTGGACTCAAGGCGCGTCCGCGATGATTGAATGTGTAGAACGATGGGAAATTGCCCAGGGTATCCCAGGTGCGCTGTTGCATATCAACTGTGGCGCGTATTTCCTTAAAGTTGCCCACAATCTGTATAATATTATACACGACGAGCACCAAGCTGATCACCGTTTGCAGTATTATCTGTAAATGATTGAAAACATTAGTTGTAGCTAAGGTTTTACTCTCTAGATACTCACATCCAGTGGCAGACTGGTCCACTCCTGCTCCGTGAGACGCAAATAGGTGCGATCTATTTTAAAAATAATTATAATTTACAATTCAATTTCATTATCACTTTTCAGCCTGCAATTGACACAAAAATAAAATATCCACTTACGATGTGCGGCAGAAAAAGCCGCATGCGCTAAACTTGCAAAGCCAGCCACCAGTAGTAGTTTGTTAAATAATTTGCTGCCCATTCTAAGTCACTAAATAAACACGAAAAAAAAAACTTGTATATTGTTAGCAAATTGCAGTGAAAAATAAATTAGTTGGAGATGTCAATTTGCCAGTCACGCGTCAACGTCTGCCGGCCGCCAGCTGTTCACATTCACAATTGTCATTTGCAAGTCACATTTCTGAAAAACAGCTGTTCACATTATTTGCTTGGCGTTGCCAGATCTCAAGCGTGAAACACTTGCCCATTCACAATCGTCACTTGTTTCGCTTGCTTATTCGCTGTTCATTCGTTTCTGTGACTTCGAATGGTTTGCATGTTTTGCGCGCTTCATTGAAAACCCATCAAAAATTCTCCAGTTATAAAACAAACTGCACAACTCAATAACCAACACCGGTCTTTTTTTACGCGCGCTTAAAAAAACTTTTTTAAACTCAAGCGAAACATACAAAGGACAACAAATAACTCAAGTATTGTGTGAGTGCGTGTGTGTGTTTCTGTGTGTGTATCCTTAAATCCTCGCTCTGCCCCCGCACAACTAACTGCACACAGGGTGTGGTGTTTGTTTTGTTTGACAAAAATTCCAGCACAAGCGCAAAAAAAAATTTAAATTAAAAAAAAAACATGTCTGTCTCTTCGAATGCCTCGTCCGCATCCCGCAACGGGAGTGTCGATGATAGCACAACAACAACGACAACAAACACTGAGGGCTCCGAGCTGACGCACATCTTGAATCGACGCCAGGAGATTATGGATTCGCAGGAGGCGGGCATTGAGGTGCCGCGCAGCTTTAAGGTGGTTAATGTCTACACCGAATTCCATGAGTTTTCGCGCAAGCAAATCAAGGAATATCAGAAGACATTCAATACGTAAGTTACAATTATATGCATATCTTTTTATTTTATTTTAATTGATATTAACTATAAACAAATGCATATGAAAAATAATATAACAATTCATAATGCAAGTGAGAGCAGCAGACCTTTAGCTATTTTAATTTTATTTTTCACATTAAAATGTAAAAAAAAAAATATTTTTTTTTTATATTACACTGTTATTGCGAAGAAAAAAATAACAGATCAGAACTTTAACCCTTTTCGAATTTTTTATTTCATTTCATTTTTTGTGGTTCTCATTGAAGTTTAATATTAAAATAATAATCACAAAACGAATTGTTGATTTATTTTAAACAAAGTTAAATTGACTTATTGCCTGCTGAATTTGAAAATATTATCTTGTATATGAGCTCTCATTACTTTAAAAAAAATTAACCAAATCATCACTATTATCATTATTATATGTCATTGTCTTAATATAAATTCCGATTTTTTAATTTTTCATTGATTTGTTCGAAAGTCGCTTCTATCCAATATATTTCTGCGACTTGTTGAAGTTGAGCTCTACAAAAATAATAATAAAAAAACTTATATCTCACGAAATGTTTTCTAAGCTACAATCATAAATTTCTATAGGGTATGTGCAGTAGTACACTTCATCATGTTTACTCCTGATCAGCTTACTTTTATTTAATAATTAACTAATCTAACCAACTATTATAACGACTTAAGTATATGCTGCTGATAAGCTATAACTTACTTTTATGCTTTACCCAGTTCCCAGCCTCACACATCTTGCAACTTGACAACTCCCAGCCCCAAAAAGGCCGAACCAAAAAGCTTTTGCGCTTAATTGGCAACTAAATTGCATGTCTCCCCCTTCTCCCCGCCTTCCCCATTCTCCTCCCTCTTAGATGCAATGGAGCATGAGTCACACCAAGTGACTTTGTCACACTCACTTACTGTTCCACACACACACACAGAGGTCGTTTAAGTTTTCAATTTCAACTCACGACCGATTTGCCATGAGTCAAAAGCGAGCGCGCTACTTAAACGAGTGTAAAATGAATAAACATTCATAGTGATATTCATAATATTCATCATATCATGCGTTGCGGTTTTCGATTGCCAGACAGACGTCTGTCAATCAGTAACGGGCTCTGAACCGACACCTCTTAAACTACCTAGCTAGAATTACCCAGTCATACCCTGTATTTATTAATAGGTGTGGTGGAAGTAAAACTTATGATTACCACAATAAATCAACTATTATTTGTAATAGGAATTTATTATATTTTTATATGAGTAATAGTGGAGAAAAGAGAAATTATGAATATATATGATGTTATTCATAGCATTTAAAAAAAAAATCATTCATTGCTTATCTTTTCTATATGAAAAGAATTCTATTACATATTATGTATTATTACTTAGCCTTGAGTTCTTAACAGGCTCTATCTTATTTCCGTTGCTTTTTCATGTGTATTTTTTCATATCATAATTTTTTTTTTAAATATGTCTCTATCACCTATAAATTTATCTATAGGTGCGGCAATTCGAATAAGTATACAGGATATGTCTCAGTCGAGCATAGACGTATCTTCATTTATTATAGAGACAATTCTAAACACGGGATGAGCATCCACTCTTAAATTTATACAGATCGCTGAAGTTCTCAGCTGCCTACAGGATATCACTAAGTCGAGTATGCCCACTTGTTCATCTATAGGCGGGTTGTGAGTGTCTCAGCTTACCACACACGCTTGTTGCATCCGCAAAGTGATCGCATTTCGTTGTCCAATGAAGCGAAAACCGAAATTGTTGCGCAATCTTTGCCTCAAGTAGCTAATTCTTAAAGCAGTTTAACTAATAAATGCTAAGCTATTTTTTGATATCTTTAGTGTTTATATAGCATATATTTATATATATACATTTCTTGTGATAGCACTTATCTCCGAGTTCATCCAAATTTGGATTGCTGATTACGCCTGAAAAATCATCAACAGCCTCGTTCTATCTCTCACTCACTCTCGCTCGCTCTCATTGCTGCAGTCAGTCGCTGTTTAACTATCTCTTTCTCAGAACCGGCTACTGATTCAGCGCTCTATATATACAAATATATATAAATTTATTTTTTTCTTTACTGGAACAGCTGCAAGTGTTACGATGTGCAGGTTGTACAGGTTGCTCTGGCAATTAGGCATTTGTTTTTTTACATTTTGTATTTATTTTTTTCATTAACAGCTTTAACAAAAAATTTGAAGCGTTCCTTGCTCAATACCTTAACACCTAATTGCCTAACAAATCCCTGTTTGGCACTTTATCAAAAAAAAACGACATGGAACAACAAACGAACGTGCTCTGAAATTGTAATGCGCACATTTCAGCTTCCCATTGTCTGTGGAAATGCTTAAAGACAAATCAAGAAATTCTTGAAATTCTACGTTTAAAAATGAGAAAAAATTGTATATTATATATTATATGATATAAAGTCGAAAGAGTGTAGTTTATAAATAACTTACAGCCTTGTTTAGCTTTGGTTTACATAACTCAAAACGTTAACTTCTGATTGGATTCCAATAAACAGTTTCCCATTTCAACTGGCCTTATCTATCTATGAGGGGGGATGAGGTGTAAAAATGCCTTTCGACATCTTCAGTTGCTCTTTTAAAGTTGTTATTTTTATTATTGTTGTTGTTATTGTGTTTATCAGCCACAAGAAATACAAAAACAGAAACCGGCTATGCAGCTTTTTTGGCATTTGGATTTCGCATTAAATTCTCCGCTACTTATTTTGTTTGTAAATTTAGCGCACAAACTTGAACAAATATTGTAAAGCATAAGAAAAAAAAATAATAATAAAACGTTGCAAAACGAATATTCTGAGTCACACGAGATGTTTTTTTTGAAGGAAATCAACACTGAATCAGCGCACTTATTGTGTGAACGTAAACAATTGCAAAAAACAAATTAGAAATACATATTTATGAGCAATATCCAGCAAAATCCAAACAGCGTCACAAACTGGAAAGAATAAACAGCAACAACAGAATTATATAAAAAGAACAATTAGGAATGCAGTAATTAAGAAAACTTAAACCAACTACAATATACCCAGCAGCTAACAAATCATGGTATCAATATAAGAATATATATTTTGGGGATAACTTTGGTGTTTCTATACCGATCTTGTTGAAATTTGTGCAGCTGATTGATTTATTCGTTTGCCACCGTTTTTTATGGAGTCTGTCATTATTGATAACTTTGGTTTTTTGCTCTGAAAACAAGCATCTAAGGAAAACGATATTTATTGATATGTGCGAAACATAGAAACGGTTGTCGATAAAATGAAATAAATTTGATCTGCACATATTCCAAATTTGAAGTCTTCAGCTTGTTTAGTCTCAGAGATCTTGATCCTTATCAGGAATACATTTAATTTATGAGATGCTTTCTTCTGCCTGTTACAAACTAATTACATACAAAATCATTAAAATGGATAAAGTTAGGTCATGGTATCGTTAAAAACAGAATTAATTTTTTAATTATTTATGTGAAAATCATAACTTTGTCGAATTACACTTAAACTATTCATATGTGTGTAAGTAATGGTAAGATGTGAATATGTCCGGTTGGTAATTTTCATTTCCTAGAGCCGATAAGTTGAAAGGCGTGGTGATATTATTCACGACCCAATTGCTCATACATACATACATACGTATAAATAAATACACACACACACTTACAAATAAACATACACTTGCAATTGTTTATAAGTAGGAAAGCAGATGAGGCAAAGATGAAAGTTAAGCGAACAGAGAAGAGAAGGAGAAGGGATGATGGATGGAGGGAGTAAGGGAGGGGCGAGGGAAAAATGAATTTGTTGAGCCTACGCTCCGCAATCGTTAATCGGACACGCAATACTAATGTAATGTGTTTTATTATAGCGTCGTAATTGTTTGTTGATATTGCAGTAGATTTTAGTTTCCGGCTTTATATTTCTTTCTTTTTTATTTTTGTATTTTGGATGCGCCATTTTCCGCAAGCTTTTCCGGGTAAGCGATAAAATCCAGACGCGCTTAACGCTTAATCATATTGATTTTCATATTTTTTTTATACACATATAATCTATTTAATGGCAACGCCTTAAGAACATAAATAATTCACATATAGACACATATACAGTGGCGTCAAGCTTATTTCAGATGGTGTCTAGCAAAAATTTTTATTGCCTGCCATAAAATAATTATACATTATTTTTCAAAAATTCCAAAGACCCATGGCAGGTACATGTATTGACCACCGAAATGAATATATGACCCTAATAAACTGGGATTTCCCCACCCGTTAGGTCGGGTTATGTAAAAAAGTACCGCTATTTAAGATGAAAGGTTATTTCGGATGGTTACATTATGGACACCTGGGTGCCATAAAACCCGGATTTTTCTACCTAAAGTTGAATTTTTTCGGTATAAATAGACCAATCCTTCGTAGTCAAATTAGTTATATCCTGCACCTCGGGTGCAACAAGCCAACAAGGACTATGGGCAAACGGACTACCATTGAGCAACGGGAACTCGTCCTGGAACACTTAAAAATTGGATATTCATATCGCCAAATAGCTGAAATGGTCAATCTAAACTCCTCAACTGTATTCCACATCATTTGGAGTTTCGTCGACGAAAATTGGACAGAGGACAAGGGCGGAATTGCACCAAACCCGATTTTCACCGAGCAGGACGACCCAAGGATCATCAAGATTTCAAGGGGAAATCTTAAGCTATCGGCTCAAAAACTGACTCAATAGGTGCAGGATGAAATAAGGAAAAAGTTCAGTATGGGAACTGTGCTCCAAGTTCTGCGCAACCATGACTTTGATGCCCGAGAACCACAAAAAAAAAATTTATAAGCGCAAAAAATAGAGGGTATATGATGACGTTCGTCAAAATCCACTTGGGCAAGGATTTGGAGTTCTGGAACACAGTCATATGTGAATATGAGTACAAATTTAAAATTTTTTACCAGGACGGATGGAATAATATATGGCGACACTCCAATACTGAGCTGAGTCCCAAAAACTTAAAGGCAACAGTCAAGCACGGCGGAAGAAATGTTTTGGTATGGGCATCTATCTCGGCAGCCGGTGTCGGAAATTTTGTGATAATTGAAACAACAATGGACAGGAATGTGTACTTCGATATACAAAAGGAAAATTTACTCCAAAGTGCCGAGAGGCTGCAAACCGAAGTACTTTCCGGATCGACCAGGACAACGACCCCAAGCATAAGTCCGGAATAGTACAGTCCTGGCTTATCTGGAACTGTCCCCACATCATAATTTCACCGGCCCAGCCTCCAGACTTAAATGTTATTGAGAATTTGTGGGCTCTGCTGGAAAATAACATCCGGAAGCACAACATATCCAGCAAACAGGATCTCCAAAATGCTCTGCTGGAGGAGTGGAGCAAGATCAGTCCAGAAACTACCCGGAAGCTGGTATCTTCCATGAAAAATAGGTTAAGCGAAGTTGTTAAGGCTAAAGGATATCATACTAAGTATTAACATCCTTATTTAAGTTTTTAAACCCCAAATATGTAACTTTTTTTATGACCATCCGAATTAAGCTTTCATATTTATTTTGGACATGTTTTCAATTTTTGACTAATTTTAGTTAATTAATTAATGTTTTAATAAAAACTAAAGTTCCTTTTTCAAATGTGATATAACATTAAACAAATTGGCATTTAAACATTTTGCGTTTTTTTCCTTGTTTAAACTTTATAGTACTTTAAAATTTTTGCTAGGCATCATCTGAAATAAGCTTGTCATCACTGTAAATTATGCCTGGCAAAGACTGTCTGCTAGTGATAAGCTTGCCAAATCCATAAGTAAACCAAAGAACTAACCACCATCAATGCAGACGCCTCTCACTCTTTACTCTCCACTCTTTACTGTACATTTTGCATTCGGTATGGGTTTCGATTATATCGTTTTCAACTTTATTTAGTTCGCACAAAACAACAACTGTTACGATTAGAAATGAGCGCGTGTCGTGCTTTGTTCGTGCCTAAAACTAAACACAAATTTAAAAATCTATAAATGTTAAATATATATAGCAAATACAGGTTTTCTTTTATTTGATTTTATTTTCATATATATAATTTCTTCATTAGCTCAACCTTTTACACATATACTTTCATTCATTATACAAACTATCGCATCTGCCCGCTCATCACTAGCAGCGATGTCATTGCCATGTCGCAGCAAGCTTACAAATTGGGTTCATGGCAAAAGTACAGCATAAAAGAACACATAACACACAGACAAGAATCACACACATACACGCACGCATACATGCAAATTTATGCAGACATTTAAATCAGTTACACGCACACGCACTTTACAATTGAAAAAGGTGGGGGGAGGGCGGTGGTTGCTTTTAGTTTAGTTCGTGTGTGGGCTTCACTCGTACACGTACAAACATATATCATGGAAACTGGCGGCGAGAACTTTTAATTAAACCACAATCACAACCACCACCCATTATCACTGAAGCATAACGGTCCCCCTATTTAGCAAAAGGGTTGTTGTTGCACTTTTTGGCTCTTTAAAGTACTTCCTGCCTAGAGGGAACGAAAAACTGCAACATATACACACACACGCATATGCGAAAGCAATCATAGCTACATATGCATATGTATGTGTAACAGGTTCATTGACATTTTGCATCTGAATTTGTCATTCATTTGATGTGTTTACATTGCACTTACATACACACAGCCAAATACAATGCTTGCTGTTTATCCACTCTCTTTCTCTTTCACACATCTGCAATGCAGTCGCATGTAGATGCTGTAAGCGTCAATCGATAGTACTCTATTGTGAATGGACTTTGGCTAAACTTTGCCAAAATGTACGAATAATGAATGCAGTTGGTAGTTTTGCAACTGGCGACCAGCTGTCTGGCAACCACAACTACAACAATAACGACTAGCGCGCGCACGCACGCACGCACTCCCTCCAGCGTCATTGTGTGTGAAATAAGTAAATAAATTTAATATGCTGTAGTTAAATCAGTATTATTATGCTGAACTCTGTGACTAGTCCCAATGTCATGCCACGTCAATTGAGGAAAAATTAAATATAAAAAAAAATAAAATAGTATACATAGAAATATCTGGTCCTTTGTGCTGGCGGAAATTAGTCATTATTTTCTACAATTTTCAAAAGCGCATTCAATCAAACTGTATAATTCTGCTAATTGTCAGCACTGACTAATAGAACGCTGCTCCTTCTTCTTCCACTTCTTGTGGTTGTTGCTTCCTGCTGCAACTAAAAATACGCACAACGCGACCCACGCAACGGTTTTTATTTTATTTTGCGTTTGCTCCAATTTCGTAATGTCAAAATATAAAGACGCATTTTGTGTGAATGTTTTGACTCCTAAGATTTTTTTTTAAAACTAAATTTGTAAAACTTATCAAACTTAGCATATTTTTTATTTATTTTAATTAATAAGTACTTTAATGTCGTGCTATTATCATATCAAACTTAACAATGCATTTAAATAGCTGTTGGATTTTATTGATTCTTTATGCACACCACACTTCACAAATGAGTTTTAAATACAAAAGATGTTTTGGGGGAGGTGGGTGTATTTTTAAATACACACAGGTGCATGTTCGGTTTCGAAATGAAAAAACCAACAACAAAAAAAATTGTATATGCAAGACGACGTCAAGTTGTATACATTATTATTATTATTTTTTCTGTTTTTCTTTGCTATTGCTGTAAGAGTTGAGTTGAGTTGATTTGACTTGATACAATAGATAAAACGACTTGGAAATCCATCAAATTCAGCGCTGCAATGCGCATTTTAAAAACGTTATGCGCAATAAACCGTTACAAAAGGTACAGTGGACAAACAAAAAACAACAAAAAAGTTCAAGAACATGACGCGTTGTGACTAGCAAAAAGGCGTTGGTTGGCATTAACCCGCTTGGGACATCGAGCATAGAGAGACGAAAAAAAAAAATAACAGCCAAGCTAACATGAATTCACAATTGCTTGCTACTACACACATACATACACACGTTCGATAATTGCAAACTGCTTTGTATGTTAAGGTACTCAAAAAGGCACAAAACAGCACTTGAAAAAAACATGCATTTTATACATGCAACAACAACAATGGCCAGCTGACCCCGTTATTTGTTGAACTGTACTCTGTACGTGTATATGTGTGTGTCTAAATAAAGCAAAGCAAAATCGCATGCAATGAAGCATTTATCTATGTATGTAAATTTAGCTTCTTGTTATGAAATCAACGAAACGAAAATATTTTGAAATCAATACAAGAAATTAGATCAAATCCTGTTAAAAATGCGCCACATATGCATGTTAGCCAGAACGAGACGGAGCATGCGTAACAAGCAGCTAAATGAAAACATTTTATAATCAATAATAGACAACTCCCTGTTAAAAATCGCTGCGTGGGGGACGTTGCCATACTAACTGCAGATGAGCCGAAGCATGTAAGCCAGAGTGGGAAAGAGCATGCGTAACAGGCTGATGAATTAAATCATTTTGAAAGCGGTAAAAGAAATGAGATCAATTCCTGTTAATGAGCGCTTCATGGAGAGTGCAGCCAGCTTACCTGCAAGCATTCATAACAAGCTGCTAAATTTAAAGATATATTAGTTAATAAATTAAACAGCTGGGTGGAAAAAAAAAACAACGTAACTTCACTCTTAATGAGCATCTGTGTGTTAAGCGAGCCAATTAATTAAGAAAGAAAACCACAAAGTAACATCAACAATAGTAAAAATAAGCAAGTCTCGACGACAATTGTCAACATTGACGCAACACAATCAATTGAAGTTAATTAAATGCGAGCAAGCGCCACAAGCAGCAGCAATAATTATCCAACACTGTTAAATGCGTGGTGACACCTTCGTGTCTGTTAACTATTTCTGCTTCTTCTTGCCGTCTGTCACTTTTAATTACTTTCACTCTACCGTAATTTGTCGTCGATACACTTAACAATGAAAGCGAGAAAACAACAACAACGAACAATAATAAACTATTTTCTTTGCTTCGAATCAGCTTCTTCTAATGTGAAAATGCAATTGAAATTGAAAGTGATGCTTTTAGCGCAACGTAATCTTTTCAGCGTAATCGATTGCGTTATTATTTATTTTTATTACTATTATTTATGAACAAATTTGTCGACAACAAGTCAACTTTGTCGCCTTGTCGCCTGTGTTTACCTGGCTTGCCTTGCCTCGGCTAACTGGCTGTGTCTTTAATGGCCAAGCTTGTCTTATTTTTAGACCAACTCGTTTAACTTGTTTCGAGTCGCATCCTTTAGCGTTGCAAGGTCGAACTTTTCCGCAACATTTGTGGCATCTTATGCGGCAGATGCGCAACACGCGACTTAGACAACAACAACAGCAACAAGAAACAACTTGCGTTTTCTCTATTTTCGTTGTTTGCATTACGTGATTAACTAGCTAAAATTTATTTCTATTTAAATTTTTATCGCCACATTTCCTGGCCACACACTCATTCCAGGAAGTCGCAGTTGAACTCTTGACTCTAGCCGAAAATTGATTAACAAATGACACTGGCTGAAAAATTATCGCTTGCATAATGCGGCATAAATATAAATGATAAGACAGATCAAAAAGAAAATCAAGTTGACAATTTTAGCCACATTTTTGTTTTAATTTTGAAGATTGCTTGCTTAAGCAAAGTAAATTCATAAAACTGTATAAATATTCTTAATCAGCATCAATATAGCAATATTCGTCAGTACATATATCAAAGATAGCCCTATCGGATTACTATATCATACAGCTGTCATAGCCAAGATGAGTTCTTGTTTAAACAACTATTTTGTGTATCAAGTACGAATCAAATTCCCTAAGATATGTGTTATTATGTTCCTAAAATTTGGACGAAAATTGCTCAAGGTCGCTACCGATTTTTTTTTTGGTTATTAATAGTTCTTATACCTCTGTATAAGTCCGGTCCGGACACCAGCTAACATGTACATATTTATGATGGATAAATGTATTGTGGATAAATTGATAGTTGATAGATAATTATAAAATTTCTTTTTTTATATTTCTCTCTCTCTCTCTCTCTGTATCTTCTTATTATCAACCAACTATTTTCGTTCTGATTGGATTTTTCTACGGGCTTCCTTAATCCTGGCAATAAATATTAAAACACTTTAATTAGTTATTGTGTGTAATAATGAACAATTATAAATTTGAAATGAAATGTAATTATTAATTAACTTATATGAATACATTAATAAATAAATAAGTAATTTATTCATTCCTTTTATATTGTCATTCTGCTCTCACCTCACTTTCGCGCTCTTGCGTACATCTTCGGTTTTCACTGGCGATTATTTTTGTTTATTGCCAAGTCATGCAGAGTGGGCCACAAATTGTGGCATCAAATTGGGTTAGCTGCTTTGCCTTTTTGCCATGCCACGATTTTATCGATTAGCCAAACAGGGCAACGACCACAAAAAAACGTCCTCGGACATGACGCTTAATTTGCTATTGTTAATTATATTTATTTAATTTTATTTTATTTGATTTTTTTACAGCTATGATACGGCAAGAGATGGTTTCTTGGATCTGAACGAGCTGAAGTATATGATGGAAAAGCTGGAAGCACCTCAAACGCACTTGGGTCTAAAGCGAATGATTGCCGAGGTCGATGAGGATCACGATGGCAAAATCTCATTCCGTGAATTCCTATTGATCTATCGCAAGGCGCAAGCCGGTGAATTGGATAATGATTCGGGTCTTAATCAATTGGCTCGTCTCACCGAAATCGATGTGGAACAGGTTGGCGTCAATGGGGCAAAGAGTTTCTTTGAGGCGAAAATTGAGCAGCAGCTGCAATCGAATAAATTCCACGACGAGATCAGGCAGGAGCAGGAGGAGCGACGTCGCGAGGATGAGGAACGCGTCCAGAGACGCCAGCAGTTTCAGCAGCGTGCAGCCATCTTTCAATAGAAAGAGAGAGAGATATATACATCTATATCTATAAATATATATAATTTGTAGGTTAAACAAAATGCTAATAAGCACATATTTAGGAGCAGGACTTTGATACACATGCATTACATAAATATATATAACCCATCACTTGAATATCGAACTAATCACATCCATAATTACTATATACATATATATCCTCTCAATATAAAATGAGCATACCAAAAGCATAACTTTTAGTTACATATATAAATTATTTAAGTACAAAAATATCAGATTTATATATTTGTGTTTAGTTTTAGTGTTATATTTTTTGGTATTGCGTTTTTCAATTGTTAAATTTCCTTTGATTTTAATTTTTGTTATTGTTAGTGCCATTTTTATGTATTTTTTTTATTTCGTTTTGATTTTGCAATTTGTTAATAAATATTCAACACAAACATACTTTTAAATTTTGAAAATAAAAAAAAAACAAAACAATACTTTTTTTATAACAACATTTTGTACATATTTATGTTGAAATTTGACTTGAAATTTGTACGATGTATGAAAAAAATAAATATATATAATTTAAGTTGAAAATTGCAGTATTTTCCTCCAGCATACATAAATAAATAAAACGCCGTGCAAGCAATATTATTAATATGAGTATAAATATGTGTTTATCAATTAAACGAAACGGCAATTACTATACTTACATATGAATTACTACTGTATATAGTGCAAATAAAAAAAAATATATGTGGAACAAACGTTCGAATGAATTTTTAATGTTGATTAAATATATACGGTTGATCAATATTATCTTAAGGCACACATATAACCGAACAGAAAGATATAGCCTTTAAATAATGCCTTTTGTTGTTAACGAAAATATTTTTATATCGATATTCGTCAAATGGTCGGAAGTTATTGATAAAACGTAATAAACGAGCTGCATAAAATACATTTTGATGTACTTAGCTCGTATGATTATTTTTGTATTATTGTGTAATTTATATAATTTGTTTGTGTTTTTTGCGTAAGTGTTAAATTAATTCAATAGAAAACTTTAAATAATGCACTCACAGCCAACAACAAAATAATCCCCTCTTTTCGTTTTCCCCATTGCTTCTTCTTTAATTAATTTCTTTTACTGTATACAATTTCACCATACAAAAAATGAACAAAAGCGACACTTAGTAGGTATTATTATTGCTAATAAAGCCAATAAATTTGATTTCTTTTCATCTCATTTCGATCGACTCTGTATTAATTTTCTTTCACATTACACAAACCAACAAAAACAAATTTAAAAGAAACCCTATTTAAGCCATTATAAAGTATTTTAAATTTGTTTAAGCGTAGCGCGTATTTGGAGAGTTTCACATTCAATAAGAAACACGCACGTGAATGGGAGTCCTTTCTCTTTTTTGGAGAGTTTCGCAGCGAACATAAATTAGCCTCCGCCATATTGATCTTTAACGATCTCTCTCTCGCTCTCGTCAGCTGTTCTTATGTCTTTACTCGTGTATAGACACAGACTAAAGGAAACTGCAGTGAAAGCAGCACCAGCTAAATAGGCAAACATTTTTTTTATTTACAGTTATGCGACTTTTCCTTGCTTTTGCTTTGCAAGCTTGATCTCCTTTACAAGCAGAAGAGTTTTGAGTTCGCAAAATGGTTAATATTAAACAAATTTAAAATTTCTCCCGCATTATAGCTTTTACATGGATTGGCGATCAAGCATTATGGCAAGTAGCGTAACCATTTACTATATAAGACACCCACGCAATATTACGGTCACTCTATCAATATGTGCTCCATTCTGAGTATTTGTCTGGTAGTCTTTGGCAAATATGTTCCGACGGCAGAGTGACCATTTACTTTATAAGAAACACACTCTATAATAGAGTGACCCTTTACTGAATCCCAGAATGACAGTTAAGATTTTGATTTTTGAAAGTGAAGTATTAAATTTTTGTTTTTATATACATATATACCTAATAGATTGCTTATACAAAAGGATTAGAACTAATGCTGAGCAATCTTTGCCTGCTCAGTTTCGCTGGCAATGGCGCCCCTTCGCTGCGAGTGCCGGCAGCGCAGCATGTCGCCCTTGAGTGCATATCGATGCTGGCACACAGGACACTCGTGCGGCTTGAACTGCAGATGATAGCCCCGGACGTGCTGGGATAGACCATTGCGACGCTTGAACACACGCTCACAGATGGTGCATTTGTAGCGTCGCTCCGAGCTGTGCGTAATCCGATGCTGCTTCAAACCCGTCAACGAACTAAATATCTTCTGGCAAATGCCGCAACTGTGGTGGGTCCTTTGAGCCGCATGCGATCGTCGCCGCTTGCCAGAACGGCGATTTCTGCTGCTGCTGTTCGCCTGCCGCTGCTTGCACTTAAGTTCGTGCCGCCGATAGACGCGCCAGTGGGTGAAACTGATGCTCTGGCAGTGCCGACACTTGTAGCTTTGCAGCCGAGCATTGCGCAGCGGTAGCGATTGGCAGATGTAGCGCATGTGCTGACGCAGCCCAAGCCGTGTTCGAAACAGTCGCAGGCAGCCAAAGCAACGGACGGCAAATGTGCGTTGCGGTGGCACCACAAAATGTCGCCTCCTGCGACGATGTTGTAGCAACAGTTGCACGCTTCCAAAGCCACGTTTGCAGCGTCCGCAATGCAGGCGAGGATGCAGTGGACGTGGATGACGCTGCTGTTGATGTTGCTGTTGCCGCAGCTGGCGGCACTTGTGCTGTAGCCGGCGGAAACGTACCGCCAACTTCGCATAGGCCAACGGCTGCACATCGACTGACTGCTGATGACTTACTGCTGGTGGCATGGGAATCAGATCGTTGCAATGCAGAATGTCCAGTATGTCGATCTTTGTCTTGGCCGGCAACTGGTCAGCAGGCCACCAATCCGCTTGCCAGTAGTCCACAGCAGCAGCTGGTAGCGACACGGAGCTGTTAGCCTCCAGCTTGAGGGAACTGCCAGCGTTGAGGAGACTGATGTTTAGAGGAGGAACGCTAACCATGGGAGCGGGAGGAGGAGGAGCAGAAGTTGGAGCAGGCAGAGGAGGAGCAGAAGCAGGTGCTGGAGGAGCAGCAGCAACAGGCGCTGAATGAGGAAGTGGAGCAGGCGGTGTCTCTGTGGGTGTGCCATGTGCCTGTGCATAGTGCTGCTGCAGACTCTCCGCCGTAAAGAATTTATTGCTACACAGGCTGCAATCGTGAAGACGAAATGCCGAGGATTGCACCACGCTATCATTGAGGACGACAATGTTGGGCTTGCTGCTCGCCGCTGGCGGTGGCAACAGTTCACAGATCATCGGATTGGGTATCTGGCTGACATTAGTCACAATTGGCTTGCAGCTACGGGTCTCACTTGGAGCTGCAGCTGGAGGAGGAGCAACTGCTTCATTCAAGTCAATGCCCTCCACTTTCTCCGTTTTATATTGCTGCAAAGGCAACAGCTGCCAATCCTCCTTGGCGTAGTTGTGCTCCTCGGTGAGCAACTCCGATTGCAGCAACTCCTGCGCAGTGGGCAAAACGGTTACGGGCTGCGGCACATCTGCATCATCGGTTATATTGATAAATGGATCATCCAGATTGATAATCTCCATAATATCACAATTGTTGATGATGTCCTGCGGATTGAAATCACAGAATTGAAACTTCTGTTCAGTCTCATCGTGTGGCTCCGGCTCATGATCGCAGCACGCCTCGTCCAGGCCAATGTCCAGTTCGTCGGGAAAGAGATTATCGAGACTCTCACATGCCTCCTGCTTCACACGCACCACCGGCTCCTGTTTGATCTTTAGCTGGCGACGATATTTGCGCTGGAGTTCACTTTGTGCCAACATAACCACATCACAGAACTGCGAGAAACGCTGCAACTGCCGACAACAATCGCCACAAATGTCCTTTGGCAGCGGCAGTGTATCATCCTGTAGGATTTGCAGTGTGGGAAAACATTTCTGGATCATGCCAAAGAGCTCGAAACTCTTGTCAAAAGACACACAATTTGGCGCCGTGTTGCCACAGAAACGACACGTGCTCTTGCTGCAGTTGGTCGTTGGTGTTTCAGTCGCTGCTGTTGGCGCCGGCTGCTGCTGTTGCTGCTGCTCCACTTGCAGTGATTCGGCATTCAGCAGTCGCAAGGTGGGCACCGCATTCTTTTTCAACGTTTTGCGATTGTTGCTGCAATTGAAGTCAGAGTCGCTGAAATGGCGACTGCACACCGCACTCCATTTCGAGGGCATCCATTGGCCGCTGCGTTGTGTGAAGTCCTTCCATTTCTGCAGCAAATCCTTACGTTTAAATGGAAATCTGCAAAAGTTTAATTTATATTTTTGCTCTTGAATTAGCATATTTTGTGGCTCGTTTTACCTGTGAAAGGATATGCTGCCGGAATGTACATATTTGTCACTGCAATTGACAACCGCACAGTGGGCGGGCATTTGGCATTGTCTTTACAAGCTCTCAGTCTCTCAAAAATGCTAAAACTATTCAAAATTCGAGCATAAAGTGGAATTTTCCTGATTTGTTTGCATTTGCGTCTTAACAGCATCAATAATTTTAGCATGAGCAGCTGACTGCAAGAACAACTCTTTTTAGCCAATGTAAATAACATTACCAATTGATCCACTCTCATTAACAGCTGTTATGAATGTCCGACAAAATAGCCGTTAAAGCGCTATTTTCAAAAAGAAAAATAATGTCGCTCACAAATTGCTATATATTTCAAATGTGGAATTTATAAATAAAAGGTCTGCTAAGCAAAGCTAAGTGCAATTTCGTCTTGACGAATAACTTAATTCTATTAATTTTTCTTTCACTACTTTCTGAACTCGTGTAAAATCCCAACACTACCAGCCTAATGCAAGAATGACCTAGCAGACGATGTTAGTGCAGCTCAATTGGAATTAAAGGAAAAGACTAGACTTTAATAGACTAGAAATAACAACGCTCGCAGTCGCAACATTTACAGCCCAACGCAGAAATGAGCTAACAATTGCTGTTAATACAGTTCATCATAAAAGAAAATAAAAGGAAAGATTTTAATAGACCAGACTAGAATATAAATAGAATCACTTTCACTCTCTCTAAAATCTCAAAGTTAATAGCGCAACGCAAAAATGAGCAATCAACCACTGTTAATGCAGTTCAGCTTACGCTGCAAAACGAACTGGTTCGCCGCTTATCATAAACAGCTGATCGTTGACGAAGTACCCCACCCAACAACCCGCATACAACAGCAGTGGCAGCAGCAGCAGCAGTTGACGATCTGAATAAGTGGAATTCTTTAATTAATCAGCAGTTGTGTTGGTGGCATTGTGGCAGGCGCTGTCAAATTTTGTAGCTGGAGTAACGTCTAACATCGCGGACAAGGTCAAGCAAGGTCTTTTTGCGTTCAGTAAAAGCAAACCAAACAAACGACGAAAGTGAAAACAAATAAAAATAAAAAATGGCACAGCTGATGATGAGAAAAGGCGCTTCACTGGCAGCAGCGCGCTTAAGTCCCGTTGCCGGGCATCGACGCTGGCAGAGCAACAACAACAAAAAGTGAGATAAGATTTTCAACGCGTGTCACTAATAAAAAATAAAATAAAAACACGTAATTAATTAATCATTTTTTGCAGTGATTACGATCTGGTTGTTGTGGGTGGCGGTATTGTTGGCGCTGCCTCGGCTCGGGAAATCCTGCTGCGACATCCTACGCTGAAGATTGCCGTACTGGAAAAGGAGCCCAAGCTGGCGATGCATCAAAGCGGACACAATTCGGGCGTAATCCATGCGGGCATCTACTATAAACCGGGCACGTTAAAGGCCCGCCTCTGCGTCGAGGGACTGCATCTGGCGTACAAATATCTGGATGAGCATCAGATACCCTATAAAAAGGTGGGCAAACTAATCGTGGCAACCGACGAGAAGGAGGTCAAATTGCTGGGCGATCTCCATGAGCGAGGAATCAAGAATAATGTGCCCGACTTGCGCCTGATTGAGGGTGATCAAATACAGGAGATTGAGCCTAATTGTCGGGGTGTCAAGGCCTTGCATAGTCCGCATACTGGCATCGTCGATTGGGGTCTGGTCACCCAGCATTATGGTGAGGATTTTAAGCGTGCTGGCGGCGATATTTATCTTGATTTTAATGTCAAGAAATTCACGGAAACCGCAAGCGATGGCAGCGCCGATTATCCGGTGACCATTCATGGCGGCAAGTCCGGGCAGAAAGTGCGCACCCGTAATGTGCTCACCTGCGGTGGTCTGCAATCGGATCAGTTGGCCGAGCTGACGGGTTGTCCACGAGATCCGCGCATTGTTCCGTTTCGTGGTGAATATCTGCTGCTGTCCAAGGAGAAACAACACATGGTCAAGGGCAATATTTATCCGGTGCCCGATCCACGTTTCCCCTTCCTCGGCGTCCATTTCACGCCACGCATGGACGGCACCATCTGGCTGGGGCCCAATGCGGTGCTTGCCCTCAAGCGGGAGGGTTACACGTGAGTAAATTCCTTTTCTACACTCAGCGAAAAATGTCGCACTGAACTTTACAAAATCGCTCGATAAAACTAACTAGTTTTCCTTGTACTTAAAAAATATTTAAAAAAATTAGAAATTTATAAAATACCGAAAATGTTTGTATTTGTAAAATCTAAAAATAGCTATGTTTATTGCTAATATAAGCAACAAAAAAAACTAATGTTAGATTTGCCTGTTGTAAAAAAAATGAAAAACAAGGTAAAAATTAGACATTTTTTTCCAAATTTTAGAAAAAGTAACCTTGAGTCTTAGTAAAATTATAATTTCTAAAGACGAATTAGCCTTGGTGAACTTATAAAATTTAGCGCGATTAATTTTGAAATTATCTATCTATAACATAATTCTCTCATTTTCAGGTGGGGCGACATTAATCTATTCGAGCTGTTCGATGCACTCCGCTATCCGGGCTTCCTGAAGATGGCCAGCAAGTATATTGGATTCGGTTTCAGTGAGATGGCCAAGTCGGCGTTTATCAATCTGCAGGTGAAGGCATTGCAGAAATATATACCCGATATCAATGAGTACGATATCCAACGTGGACCCGCTGGTGTGCGTGCCCAGGCTTTGGATCTGAGCGGTAATCTCGTCGATGATTTCGTCTTTGATCGCGGCGTTGGCAGCGGAGCGCTGGCCAAACAGGTGCTCCACTGTCGCAATGCTCCGTCTCCGGGCGCCACCAGCAGCTTGGCCATTGCCAAGATGATTGCGGACAAGATCGAGACGGAGTTCTCCATTGGCAAGGCCAAGTAGGATTAGCTCAAAACTAGGACTTGCCATGGCCACGCCACCATCCACTTCCGATCCGTAACTTTGTTATGCATTTTTCTCCATCGCTCTCGACTTATCTCTATTAAGCATAAAGTTCCGCTCGCTGTACAAAAAAAAAATCCTAAAATAGTTATAGTAAATAATTTATGCTTTTTAGAAAGTTTATTTTATTTAATTATTGTATCAGTGTTTTTTACATTTATAATCGTTATCCTTTTTTTCCCTAAACATCATGTTAAGCTGTACTCACTCATTTTCCACGCTTTCAAAATATTGTTTTATTTAAACATTTAAAATTGTAGAATCATTGACAATTCGTAAACTATCTATAAATTTCTCAGACCAAAGTTGTTCAAAGTTGTTATCCACAAAAAAGACTTAAGAAATTGCTTACAAATAAAAAAAGAAGAATTATAATTTGAATACATTTTTCATTTACAAGAGACTAAAGAAAATAAAAAAAAAATAAAAATTATGATTTTAATGCCACATTCAATCGGTAATTGAAAAATATACAATCTGATTTGGCTTAAGCACAAAAAATCTTATTGAAGCTATGAATCTTAGATTTCAAACATGAACAGAATTGTTTCGCTGTCAAATTGTACTTAAAATTTAAATTTGAGATATGCTTACAAAATATTTATTTAAATATTTATGTTTAATCAGCACAAAGATAACAATACAAAATAAATATTTTTGTATTAATTAATAAATTATATGTACATCAATCAGTGAATCAATGAAACTCAGTTGAGTTCCAAAATGTGCCGTTTGCCCTTTTCCCGCTTATCCTTAATGCCCAGCACTTGAATCTCTCTGGGCAGCTGCTCAGCAGCAGCATTGCTCAACATTTGACGACACTTCTCATTGATTATCTTCAGGCCATTGGCGGCATGCTGACGCATCTGAGGATCACACGCTTCGGCTGCTTCGATGACACGGAGCAGCCTATAAATGGGCAACAACATGTCCTGGTAGTCGAGTAGACTCTCCATGCCGGCCAGCAGCTCGGCGAGCACGAGGAGAGCACCACGCTTGGCAGGCACATAGCTACCGGTGCTGAGTTCCGTGTCGATGAGTTGCAGCAGCTCCTGGAAGAAACCATGCACCTGGTAGGCGAGCAGGCGGCACAGCTGCGCCAGATTCGCATACGCCGAACTCCTGAACTCATTCAGCGGGGAGCGTGCGCCGTCCAGGAAACAATTGAAGAGTACAGCCTTATAGCGATAGCAAAGTGGACCTGTGAATGGCAGGCAGAGAATAGTATTCTTGATTACATCTTTTGTTATTGGAGGGTAATTAACAATTTTGAATGCGGGTAAATCACTCTTTGTTATTCTTCTGGAATTTCCAAATAACCTAAAATATTTAAATCTTAGAACACATCAAGTTTATTTTACAGCCTTCTCATCAAACTTTCAACTACTCTATCCATAACCCCTTTTCAGATCTTATTCTCTATTTATAATGAGTTTATTTTATTAAAACTATTCTTTAAGGACTCACCAATTTCATGGGCTGCCTTCAAGATGGCCTCACCCACAACCAGACGGTAGTCAAGATCGGCTGCGTCCGCCAGATACTCATCACTGAGCGTGTCCAGCACCTCCGATTCCCGGATGTGAACCAGAGCGACAAACAGACGCACACAATTGAGGAACGTGTAGGATTCCTTGTTCCTCAGCGTGCCCAGGGCCAACGCCATAATCCGTGGTGCTTGGGATATGAATGAGGGATCCTTTTTGTGCAACGCATCCAGCATTAGTTGTATGCCATAGACCTGTAGATGGGGCTGATCCCTATTCTCGATGAGCTCACGTGCCTGCTGAAAACTGGCAAGTGCCGCCGGAGTGGAGCACAGCTCACCTCTGAGCATTTCCAGCAACGGCAGGAGAGCATTTCTCAGCAGAAGATTATCGGTTTGTTTGGCCAATAACTGTTGCAGTGGTTGCCTCAAGCGTTGCGTGCTCTCCGCCAGCTGCAGTTGCTCATTGTGCTCGAGCAGCTCCTGCAGCAGCAGGAGCAACATGAGCAACAGCATCTGTTCCGCCTCCTCATCCAGCTGCTCCAGGAATTTAGCGAGTAAGTGCATAAATTGATTGCTCTGCGTCGCCGCCAGCTGTGCCTTGAGCGGCTCATGTCCAATCAGCTGCTGCAGTCCAAGAAGCAACTGCAATTTCAACTGATAATTGCGTTGCAAAAACCCAGCGAATTCCGTTTCGGTGGCAAGTAAATCTGTCCTGACTTGGGTTGTTTCTTTTGCTGCTGCCAGCTGTTGGAGCATGAGGCTAAGCAGTGCCAAAAATACTTTGCAGGTGAGCGCTTGATCGCTGCCAGCCATGAGTAAAGTGGGCAGCATGTTACATGCAGGTTGCTCCTCATCCAACTGCTCCTCCGGAGACACCTGCACCTTAAACTGATCTGTCTGCACAATTTTGAGACGTGGATGCAGCGCGTGAAATGCTTCCAAATCCCATTTGTGTAGACGAAGCAGCAGTGCCGGCAGTTCCTGCATCGGCTCCCTATTATCCAGACAGCGTGCGATGAGAGATGCCAACTGCTCGCGCTGCTGCAGCAACTGCTGTTCCGGCAGCTGTTGATGCAGCTGCAACAGGAGCGGCATAAAAGGCACAAGCAGCGCGCTGGGCAAACAGGCAACGCTGGAGCTGCAGAAGAGCTGCTGAAAGAGATGCAGGCGCTCGCACAGCTCCTCCTGTTCCCACACAATAAGGCCGTTGAGCAGATCCGGTGGCGATGTCAGCGGTTGCCAATGGGACATTAGCAGCTGCTCAATCGTTGCATGGTTCTCCACACGCAGCTCGCAGAGACGTCGCAAGCTGAGCATACCAGCAGGCAGACTATGCACAGGAGCCAGTTGGCAAAAGTCAAAGATCTGGTGAATTAAACGCAGCTGTAGACTGGAAGAGTAGCCACGTTGTGCCACAATATTGGCCATGATTTCGGCGCTGCGTGTAGCGTCCAAATTGGGAGAAGATGATGTCAGCGCCGCCAGCAGGCTGGCAAAGCCATGGGGTAGACTTAGTTTGCTAAGTAGCTGCTGGTGCAGCTGCTTAGCCAGTGGAGCGCCCAGTTGCGGCGTCGCTTTCAGCAGCAGCACATGCCGAAAGTAATCCGCCTTGGATTCGTTCTCCCATAGATATGCGAGCACTCGATTCATTTCGACTACCTGCTCCGGGCTTAGTTGCTCTTCCGTGCGCACACTCATAACAGCTGCTAGCAGATCACGTTGCACCAGTTCCATGCCATTGGCAATGTGCAGTTGACGTATGCGCAGCAAGTGCACAAAAAACTGAACACTTAACAAAAGCAGCGATGAATCACAACGCAGAAGACTCTCCACTTGTGCCTGCTGGAACACTGGTGATTTGTAGAAATCCTTGTGTAGTTGCATGCGCAGCGCATAGTAGGCTAACTCCTGTGTCACTTGAATGCACAACTTGAGATGTGCCACAGATATTAGATCCTCCTTGGCATCACTGTGGAAATTAATGTTCTTCATAAGCGTTTGCAGCACGTGTTGCAGTCGAACTATATAACAATTAATGCTTTTATCCGTATTAATCTGCGGCGCATTGTCCGCGGTAAGTTGTAGTCCTGCCCACAATTCCTGAAACTGTTGTGTCACATTCTGTGGCACATATTTCTCCAAGATCCTCAAATTAGCCACAAAACTTGGTTGCCTTTCTGCTGCCGTCGCCTGCTGCTTTGTTGCTGCAACGTATACAATTGGATAGTAACTAATATAAATTTGATAAATAGCCAGACTCACGCAATGCATTTTCAAATGTTAAGTTCTCGAGCAAGACGAAATATTTTGCAATATTAATCATTGCGCGCCAAATGATTTTTACGCTTATTTTCGCATTCACATCAGCTGTTGCCCGAATTAAGTGGCAACGCCAAGAACAGCAAATATAATTCGGCACAATGGCGCAATAATGCATTTGTATTAAGTAACATTTAATATAATAAATAAGCATAGCGGCACCATTATGCATTTATCAAATTTCAGTTTAAATAAAATAAATTTAAATTTAATTTAAATTATTGTCTCAGCTGTTGCAAAAACTATGTGGCATTGCCTGCAGCGGCAGGTGTAATGCTGGAATGACACCTTTTCTTGTCTATCTTCTGGAAATTTTAAATCCTTTGCAATGAAACCGATTTCGCCACTTATTATTTATATTAATTTAAAGCTTACATTGCTCTTATTTAAATTATATAAGTTCAGAGTTTTGTCAAAAATTTTATGTTTACTCGTGCAACTCTCTAAATGCAAAAATATTGCTTGGAGTTTCGTCAATGCCGTGCTCGATTGCAAAGTCGTTGCACAGCTCTAGCTTGCAACGGGTGGCAACCTTGCACAGCGAGTTAGTGAAATCCAATTTAATTGCAGCTAAAATTCGTTCGTTTTTTTTATTGCTGCTAAATATTGTAAATAGTTATTCCGCGATCTTGTGTATATAGGCAAAAGATAATGTGCAGCATCAATAAATAGCAATAATACCAAAAATCGAGTATTTCATGAGCAATAAATATCTTTCCGTCAAATCTGTACGTGTACGAGGCAGGAAAATCGAACAACTTTCTTTTTCCGTAGTGTGCGTGTGTGTGTGTGTGTGTGTTGAGTGTTGGTGTGCGTTCGTGTGTGTATGTGTGTGTGTATCGTATGCAAAAAAGCGCAGAGTAAAAATTTTATAAAAAGTGCGCAACAACTAAGTTAGAAAATTCGCAATAATTATTCGGCTAGCGGCTGCCTTGACACGCCCAGTGTAGCCAAACGCCTACGCAATTAAATACACACACACACAGCCAGCTGCAGTTGTCGCTGCTGCTGCTCCTCGAGTAGTAAACAAACAAAAACAACAACAGCAAAAACCGAAAAATGAAGAAAATCCTGTCGAAATTCGACAGAAATGAGAAATTGGAAAACTCGCACAACAGCTCCTCATCCAAGGAGACAAACAGTTTCGTTGGCAAGGTTTTCACAGTCGGACGCGTCACGGTCACCGTCGAGGATGTCTTGGCCGAAGGTGAGTCTGTCTATGTGTGTATGTGAGGAGTGGGAGTGTGTGGGGGAGTGAGAGAGCGCTTATCAAAATCTGGCTGTGTATGTGTGTGTGCGTTAAGCATTACAACTGATTGTTTCCACTTGATTTAAAGTGTAGAGCCAGTCAGATAAGATTTTAAAAAATATATATACATGTGTAAAATGTGTATTAATGTGGGGCGTAAACAGCTGCTCTGACCCTTGTTAAATTGTCGGCACCACTTGTCGCGTGCTGCGACAGAGAGAGAGAGAGAGAGAATGAAACTGTTCTTTTTCTGCTACACAAATCGATAGAAATTCAATCAATTATGCGAATTAATTAAGCCAATGAAATAACTACTATTCTTTCTTGCAGCAGCCGCAAGCAACATTGCCATTTGCAAATGGCAGAGTTCAGTCAACGCAACGCAGCGGTATTAGTGTTGCCAACTTTTGAAATAGTTTAGCTTTTTTAAATTAAACAGATTAGTTAAAATTGAAGCTATACTCTAATAGAACAATCTAAAAGCTAAAAGAAAAAAAAACAAGATTGAATAAAAATGCTAAATTGGCAACACTGCCAGGCTATGGGGATATATTGCCTTTTGTCCTTGAATTGAAGTGAATAATATTCTGCACGACTGCGAATGACGCCGCTCAATTGCTGAGTGCTTTGCAAATAGGTTGCCACTATTTTTAACAGCTGGCAGACATTTCATTTGCATGTGTGTGTGTGAGTGTGTGCTTGGAGTCTCCTTTTCACCTTTTACGCTTGGCTACAATTATTGATATTTTACTTTTCATTTTTTGGCTATTTTTGCAACTTGGCAGGCAAAAATGTTCTCTTTGCTGTCAGCTGTTGTTGTTTGCAGTTGTTTCGTTCGACAATTAAATGCCAGCCTTGCCAGCTCAATTACGTTTGTTTCGAACGCAAAAACAACAACAATACACATTTGACTAAGTGCAAGAAGCAGAGCAAGCTTCAAAAACTTAAGGAGTTTACCGCTCATGCCGTCCCCCTCCCCGTTTCTGTCATTGTTAAGTGGCACCTGTCGCTATCGCCATCGTCTGTTTTTGCATTTCAAATTGAATTCACAACGTTTTCTCTCGCTGCTGCTGCGTTACAATTGCAATTACAATTTGTGGATTGTTATTGTTGGCCGCTCACAACCTTCAGCATTGATTAACATTTGACGTTATAATTTCACAAACACCAACTAAAAAGTCGAATGAAAATCGACTACAGCTATACACAGTTACAGTTACTGCTACATACAAACTGTACTGTTTCTTGTTACTTTTGTTGTTGCTGTTATTGCTGCTCTGGTTTCTGCCCCCCTAAATGATTTTTATTATTCTTGTCATTGTTGTTGTTGTTGTTGTTGCTGTTGTTATACGTGACCTTCAATAGTTTTGTACAAATGTACACATGTACCTATTATGTTCATTTGTATGTTCATACATACATATGTATATTACGTCGCTTTTTATCGTTCATTGGAGTGACTCAATAGAAGCGGAAAGAGGGGAAGGGTGCATGCGTTTGTTATGTCTGTTTGAAAACAACTTCTTATCGCTGCATAACGAAATACCCTAATAATCTACATAATTTGCATAACTAAGTCAATTGTTGATTAGCATTGCATGATTATATGTGTACATATTTATACAAATGTAATATATATTTGCAAAAGTTAGGGGAGTATTTAACTTAATCATTCATTATTTTATAGAGATAAGCAACAATATTTCATGCTATTTGAAAGCGACTGTTATTAGCATAGTTGTTAAATGTTAAACTATGTCATTCAATTTTTATAAAATTCAAACTTTACAAGCTCAATTTTTATCTCAGATACAAGTTGCTTGCTTGGCCTCCAATTTGTTGTTATTCCAGCTGTCAACTGTCTAGACTTTAGACGACACAAACCCACGATATCAATTTACAATTAACAATTAAATTTGTTGTATTACAGGCGGCTTTGCCATGGTTTTTCTGGCTCGTGGAAATGGCGGAGGAAGTGCATCAGCCACGAAATACGCACTCAAACGTATGTACGTCAACAATGAGCACGATCTGAACGTGGCCAAGCGTGAAATACAAATTGCCGTAAGTGGCTTAATACAGATTAAATCTATATATGTATATAGAGATATCATTTAATAAACCGTTTTATCTCTGGGTTTGTGTTTTCTGTGCAGAGCAATTTGAGCGGACACAAGAATATCATTGGGTACGTGGACTCGAGCATTACGGCTACCGGGAACGGAGTGTGCGAAGTGCTGCTCCTGATGCCATACTGCAAGCATCACATGCTGGCCATGATGAATGCTAGGTGAGCTATAGCCAAAACTCAAAATTGGTTCTCGAAATCAATGCTGAATAACAGGACGCAACTTGTTACGAAAAGAGAAAAGAAAAGGATTAGGAAATACAAAAATAGCACGAGTTTTGCTATCTTATCTTCCTAATGACACCCATTATTATTCATTAGATGAAATACATTTCGAACATTTGGCATTCTGGGTTTCATCAAGCGCTGTTCAAAAGAATTGACGACCCTGTACTAAAACTAATTATATTTGACTTTTGCGCCCTATTTGGACATTTTACAAATTACTAATCAAATTAATTTCTTTGCAGATTGCACGTTGGTTTCACCGAGCCGGAAGTGCTGACCATCTTCTGTGATATTGCCGAGGCTGTCTCACGTTTGCATTACTGCCAAACGCCAATCATTCACCGGGACCTGAAGGTCGAGAACATTCTGCAAACGGATGCCGGCAATTTCGTGCTATGTGACTTTGGCTCCGCCACGGCAAAAACGCTAAATCCGCAGCAGCATGGCGTCACCGTTGTCGAGGAGGAGATTCAAAAGTATACTACGCTCTCGTATCGTTCACCCGAAATGATCGATTTGTACAGTGGCAAGAGTATAACCACCAAGGCTGATATCTGGGCCCTTGGCTGTATGCTCTACAAGCTCTGCTTCTTTTCCCTGCCCTTCGGCGAGAGCACGCTCGCCATCCAGAATGGCCAGTTTGCCATTCCCGATAGTTCCAAGTATTCGCGTGGCATTCACCAGCTGATCAAATATATGCTCGACACGGACATGGAGAGGCGACCAAATATTTGGCAGGTGTGCGAAGTCGCTTTCCGACTGGCGGGCAAAGAGAGTCCTGTCCAGAATCTGCACGTAAGTTAATTCTTATAAATACAGCTTGTTTAGAACAGCCCCTTAAACTCATTAAATTCAGTTTATTTATGTATTTAACGTCAACTAATATCAGTGGAAACAAAAAAATAAATAACTTAAATAAAAATAAAATTTTACATTTACATTTAAATTAAAAAAAATTAAGAAATATTTAAATTCGTTTTCCAATAACAAAAATTGAACAATGAGATTTGTTTGAAAAAGCTCTCTTTGAGTTACTTTTAAATATGGAAAACTAACTTGTCCTAAAAACAAATATCCTTTTCGGAAAAATTACTTATGATAATTATCGGTTTATGTTGTTTAAGTATAGTTGCTGACATAAACAAAAAATTAGGATGCGTAAGAATGGTTTGAAGTTTACATATTGTATATATTTATATTTATCTTGCAGAAATCAGCAATGCCAAATTTTGAGCAGTTGTTGATACCCCCCTTTGAGTCGGAGGCGAAGCGGATTAATGCCGCCGCCAAAGCAGCTAAGCCTCAGCAGAACGTATCCCTAGTGGAGGCGGGTACGAGTGTGGCGCCACGTTCGCGTCCCAAGGGCTCGACAACGGTGCATGGACAGAATGCGCTGGGATTGGGGCTGCCACCCAGTCCATTGCCGCGACAGGGCATCACATCGCCACAGCCACAACCCATTGTTGAGCAATTTCAAGCGAATTTTCCAGCTATGCCCGCTGCAGCTGCAGTAACAGCAGGAGCAGCAGTAACAGTAACATCAACAGGAGGAGCAACACCAGCCGCAGCAGGAGGAGCAACAGCAACTGTGCCGGCAACAGCAGCTCCAGCGCCAACGGCTGTTAACAGTCTTTTCGAATCCAGCGCGTATCCGGATCCATTTAATGAGGCACCTACCACAGCAGCAACTACAGCTGGCGTTGCAGCAACAGCAGCAGGCGTAGCGACAACAGCAACAGTT
Source organism: Drosophila kambysellisi (assembly GCA_035042185.1). NCBI lineage: Eukaryota > Metazoa > Arthropoda > Insecta > Diptera > Drosophilidae > Drosophila > Drosophila kambysellisi. The sequence continues at coordinate 390,223 of JAWNLS010000945.1, read as the reverse complement.
GCTGCTGCTAATGCAACTGCCTCAAATGATGCAGCAGGCAGCGAACTGCAACCTGTGGATGCAACAGCAGCAGCTATCAATGAGTTGGGTCTGCCGGGTACGCCCACCAAACACATGCTAACACCGCCCAGGGGAGGAGGCGGAGGCGGCGGTCATCGGCGCAACGTCAGCGACACCTCGGCCTTTAATAAGTAAGTGCCACAACTGCAGATACTCAATATGTGTGTTTTCTTTGTACCCTGAATTCTGGTTAAAAATTGTGTGAAGATTTTGTGTAAATGTATGTGACAAGCAGAAGAGATATGTACAAAGTATATAAACTTATATTTAATTAAGATCAATAGTCGATTCACACGCTATAAGACCTAAAGACTTCAAGTTTATTTCATTTTATCGATAACTTTTATATGCATATCATTTTCCGATAGCAATAAAATACACATTTTTTAACGAATGTGATTCGTTACAGCCAAATTATAGTTCAAAATAAATTCTCATATAGATCGGATGTAAATCTCAGTAGGCGTAAGCATTTTCATATGAGAAAAGAGGACTTGCACACCTGCTTACATATGGGTGTGCAAAACTTTTTAAAAGAAAATTTGACAAAAAAAAAACTATGACATATTTAACAGCTGGGTTCAGGGTATTAACGTAGTCGAGCTCACACGACTACAGCATTTTTACATGTTTTTTTGTTTTGCCACTTGTCGATGTATTTCTGTTTGTGACTTGCTCTTTTCTTGCTTTCACTCTTGTTGTGCTTCCACTGTCTACTGTCATTCGAAACTTAAGTGCCACAAATGACGATGACGCCGCATCGCAGAGTCAATAAACTAAATATATATTTGCTGTTAAAGCCTGTTAATAAGCATTCCATTGATTTGATTTGATTTGCTTTGCTATCTTCCTTACACCCTTTTTGTCGTCACAAACGCATTTCACTTGCAAACAAAATCATGTTGCACATTATCAGAACCTTTGCCAACGAGACGAGTCAGTTTTTGGCGCCGTACAATAACAACATGGCCATGTCGATGGGCGATGGACCGCAAAATGTGGCGACACTGGCCAGTGCCGCCTCCAATCCGGGCATTTACGCCGGCAGCAGCAGCACAATAGGCGCCTTCTCGCTCTCCAGCAATGAGCTGGCCAAGCAGACGGCAATGGATAAGCGTGTCGAGGCCTGGAATCCCTTCGAGGAGGAGCAGCCCTTCAGTCAAATGACCGAGGATCACATATTCGAGGCGGAGTTCGACAAGATACGGCAGCGCGGCAGTCAAGGCAGTAAGTGAAGTCAAATACTATCCATACACTCTGGAAAAAAATCTAACTGAAAACTAGAATTTTTGTACTTGTCTTGAGAAATAATGTATAAATATATTAATTAATTTGCTTTTGTTGCAGGCATCACGGCCAAGTCTGCATCAACCACATCCACACTGACGCCGACAGAGCAGAATGCGACTGTTGCAACAGTGGCATTAACAGCAGCTACTGCTGCTGCTATTCCTGTTCCTATGCCCGTTGTGGCAAGCGTTGCTGCTGTCTCGCCCAATCCTAATCCAGCAGTGGAGGATCCATTTGGATCGGCACCGTTCAGTTTACCGCCGGGTCTGCGCGAGAAGGCGAGTTCGCTGCGCAAAACTGGAGGTAAAGCATGAAATTTTGAATTTTAATAATGTTGCAAAGCCAGAAATACGTTTAGTTTCTCGATTGTTGCTTTTGTTTGTTGCTCTCAATCTCTCGATCTAGAAAGTGAAAATGAGTTGAACGTAGACGTAGTCTAAAATACCCATCCCACAGTAGAGTAACAGCAACAGCAACAACGACAACAACAAGAACTACTACAACAACAGCAAGAACAGCAGCAACATCGACAACAACCGGCAGCAACAACAACAACAGCAATGCGACAACATCTTTAACAACAATCAATAACAGAGAAAGCTGCGCTGAGCTTTTAGATTATACTTTAGCTGTCAGTCAGCTTTTAAGAGAGAGCAGAGAGAAGTGAGCGAGAAGAGAGAGAGCGAGTGCGGGGATTGGGTGGGTTATGCAGTGAAATTAGCTTTCAGAGTGCCATAGAAGCGACCTTAATGATTGATCCTGCTGTCATTACTTACTTAAAAACAAGTGTTATGTATACATATGTTACATATATGTATAAATAAATCAATGTATCCAGATATGTTTTTGTACATATTCAAATGCACTCAAATACTAATCTATATTTATAGTATCTATTGACAAAGAACTTTACTTTACTTTACTTGATCTATTAACTAAACTTCCAACTCCAATCTAAGCGCTTCTAACAAAACAAATTTTTGGTGCTGGTTCTATGCTAGATGAAACAACAATTATTACTTAGTATACAGTAACAATTAATCTAAACAATAACCGTAATTAGTGGTTGTGGGTTTAATTTAACCTAAAATATATATTTTGAACATAAATTCAAGCAATGTAATTTTTGTAAAATATTCGATTTGATGTGTATGTCTTATGGCTGTTAATTCCAGTAAAATGTTAAAGCATTAAAGCTGTTTATGTTAATGTATCAAATGTTATGTTAATATAACAGCGTAGTAGTTATTTCAAATTGCATATTTAAAAACTAATTTCAAAATGATTCAAATTCAGCCTTTCGACATATACTTTTAACATTTGGTCTACTTATTGCTATATAAATATTTCTGTGTGTTCTGTAAACTAAATTAAGCATAATGTGAATTGATATCATATTTAAAGAAAAATGTTTTTTGAGCAATAATTTGCTGCATATCAAAATTAATTTCTAAAAACGTGCAATTCTAAATATTTATGCTAATTAGCTAAAGATTATTGATTAGAGATTATTCTGCTCAAAATGACAAAACTAGTACAATTTACAATTTTATTCAAAAATCATTTTCGTTTTTCTTATACTTTTTGCAAAGTTCGCGTCAAGCTGCGTTCGCTGCGGATGTGGCAGCAATTAAACAAATGATAAACAATATTGTTAATATAATTGATCAATGAAGTCAATGTCCAATCAATGCGAGACAATATATATATATATATACATATTTGCACAACAGTCCATAGGCAAAAGAAATTTTTCGTTCCTTGAAAAACGACCACAACAACAACAAAACCTATTTAATATTGTTCAACTCAGCTATTAAAACTAAAAAAAACCTGTTAATACTTGTACATAAATGTTATGATCAAAACATTAAAAAAAAAGCAACTCCAACAATTTAAAGTATTATTCCAAAGAGCAAATTTCTATGAATTGAAAACTAATTGAGAACAAATTTAAAGAACAAGCGCAAAGAAAGCAACCAAAGTCAGGTAAACATGCTATTAGCAAAAGAAAATCAAACTTCAGATGACAGATATATCTACACACGTATACATATACATATTAAACACAATATATATATATTTATGATATGAACAAGTTGGACGCGAAAGAAAGCAACGCGGAGCGTTATTTTTAAGTTAAAAAAAAAACAAAACTAAAACCCAACAATGATAAATTTGTATGAGAGTTAAGCAGCGTTTTAAACTGATTTCAAATGCAATAAACAAAAAAAAAAAAACAAAAAAAAACATTGAATTAGCTAATTTAAGCAACTACTTAAATTTAAAATGGGAATTTCAATAACTATTTACTAACACAAGGACTATGCACAGGGCAGCTATACCTAAAAAAAAGACTCAACTTAATTTTAATTGGAGAAAAAATTACAAATTTCATTAGTTATATATTTTTAAAGTACCCAATTAAATATAGTAAATATAGTAAACACTTTCTTTGATTAACAGTGTTCTAAGTATTTAGTTTAACTTCTTTTCTAAACAAAAATCAGTCATTTTACTCTATTCACAGATATAATTCGAGTAAATCTTAAGATAACAGCACTGTAAAATGATCATAACAGCGAGGTGAAGCTGTTAATGTTAATGCAACAAATGTCATGTTAATGTAACAGTGTTTCAAAATATTACTTTTGTTAGCAGTTTTGTAATTAAACTTCTTTTTTAAAATGTCTATTTATATAGACCTATATTATACATATACATTTTTTAAGTCATTTTCAATCCGATCTAAAAGCTAAAAATTCTGCTAGCTATATTCTTTAGCCAATCATGAATGAAAACTTATTGTAGTGTCTTGTGCATAGAACCTTAAGCCTCATGTATATCCTTAGATCATCGCTTAACTCACACCAAAGGATGACATCGAGCTACAGCCATCAAATTCGTGTTTTCAACGTCTCATTTCTTACTAATCCTAAATGTTAAACAGTCGACAAACCACTAACAACAAAAAATAACACTCAAATACAATATATATTACACACATCCATAAACATTAATGTCCTCTTTAAGCACTCAGGCATCGTCACAAGAAATACAAAAAGAACACCAACAAATCCCCTTCTCGTAACTAGTCCGTAATCTCATTACCTTACTGCATAAAACGTACTTGATCTCATCCACAGCGAAATTCATCGTTAGCTGCTCTTCGGGCGGAGTTACGCCCATTGCCACCGCTGGCGGCAATCCAATGGTCTCATCCAGCTCATCCAAGTGGCTGCTATCACCCACACTGGAGGAGGATAAGACTTCGCTAATTGGCAGCAGACTAAAAACCGATTCGGATGACATTGTAGGAGGCGGTGGAGCTGGAGGAGGACTACAAACGGAGACGGCCGCCGGTGGTGGTGGCTTTGTCAAGCTGCCTCTCGAGGATCGCAACAAGTACGAAAAATTGCGCAGTAATGATCAGCCCACATCGGATGATTCCGATTCGGAGTTCTTTCAGCAGGATAGCGATGAGGGCAATAAGAAGGGTGCGGCGATCTTCAAGCAGATTGTGACCAGCAACATACCCGAAACCATACACAAAATCCAACAGGTTGCCTACCACAACATGGACAAAACAACGCATTTGCCCATCGTAAAGAAGTTGCGCCAAACAGCGACCACAAAACGACCTTCGTCTTCTGCCCAGCAGGCGGCGCAGCAGCTCAATCTAATGGCAGCCGCAGTGGCTGCTCAGGCGGCACAAGCCGCTGCAGCGGCACAAGCAGCACAGCTGGAATCGGATGACGATGCGGATTCCATTGGATCGGCGAGTGATTTGCGCGCCGAGGACGATGATCTGTTCGATGAGAATCCGCGTGCTGGTGCGCTGGCCAAGCTGCGACGACCGCCACCCCTCGACATGGACGGGATCAGTGAGAGCGTGAAAACCTGTTCCAGTTCCGCTTATCATGCCGAGTGCGAAAGCGTCACCACGCACGAGGATGATGTGCGCAGTCGAGTTGTGGTCAAGGTGCGTCTACGTAAAAAGGATCGTGCGGCGGCAGCTGCTGCAGCAGCAGATTCCAATAACGCCTCGGCTACAAGTGGTGGCATCAATATCAATAATGATGAGCTGAGTCCCACATCGAGTGATTTGCTGCACAAGTTTGGGGATCGTCCGCTGCTGCTGGACGATGAGCTGGACTATGGTTCGGCGGAGAGCAAGAGCAGCAGCAATGAGTCATCTTCCACACAGGCTGTTGAAACTGCAACATCAGCTGCAGCTGCTAACCAGGCGGAGCTCAGCGATGAGCTCGATGTGTTTGCCATGGCGCCGTTTAAACTGCCGGTGGGTAAGCCGCCCAAGCGGCGACCGAGACCCAGCGAGCCGGAAATGTGGACATCGACGCCGGTCAAATCGAGTCAGCCCCCGCCAACTGCTGACTGCAATTTCGCCAACTTTCCGGAGCCGGAAGCGAAAATCGCTGCCCCCCAGTTGGATGAGTTTAATGAGCCCATCTTTAATCCGTTTATAGGATCTGTTGCATCAGAGGCAGAGGTGACAGCCGCAGGAGGATGCGGAGCCGATGGCGACGGCAGTGAGCAGCGGGATCTCTTTGGCTCCGAGCCATTTCCACAGGTAATACGCAAATGTGTCGTTGTCGAACCGCCAACGCTCCAGCTCCAGCACTATCCCAAAACCAACAACAACAACAATATCAATATGCATAATAATAATAATAATATTAAAGTAATCCCGGCCAGCTGTTCACAGCTGGTGACAATCAATCATTCGATTATAATAAATAAAACGCCCGAACCACCTCCGACGCTGGCTAACAATAATAATAATCTCAAGATTAGCAGCAGCAGCATCAGTAGTGTCTATGTGAATGTGCCAGCCGCAAGCAGTTGCTCCGCCAGCTCCTCCAGTGGCAACAACACCAACAGCATCTCCTCAACCACCACACAATCAGCTCCAGCTCCAATTCCAGTTGCAATTCCAGCACCACCAACCGCACCCGCAATTGCTGTGCCCGCACCACCTCAACCACAATTACAACCAGCACATTTGCAACCGTTGCTGGCCATTGCTGATAATGGTTTTGTGCAAATCTCTCAAGATCGCTGCTCGGACTTTACACCGGACGATGAGGAGGAGCCGGTGGTGTTGCGTTGTTCCGCCGATCTGGTTGCGGATGGACCCAACCAGATCCCGGCCCCCGCAACTGTTAAGCCCAAAAAGGAAAAGTCCCATTTGGCTGTAAGAGCGTTGCCCGCCAAGCTCACCCAAAAGGTCAAGGGGCATGCGTATAAAAAGGTCAGCGCCGGCGCTCTAGGATCCACCTCATCGTTGAGCTCCGGCAGCAAGCAGAAACATCAGCGTCTTCAATATCAATCCCATGACGATGATGATGATGATGATGATCGTGCTGCCGCCCAGGATGAGAATCGTGTTAGTGGCGGTGTTGGAGGAGGAGCAGCCGGCAGTAGTCGCAATTTTCAATCGAATACCATACAGAACTCGGCAAAGACTGGCTTCAGCAATATGAGTTTTGAGGATTTTCCATCGGATCAGGAAATCGATCGTATGTCCAAAACAATACCCTTCGAGGTGGTGCGCAAGGAGAAAATGCTGCTCGAGGCCGAAAAGAAATTTGGTTCGCTCAAACGGCGCAATAATCTCTTCTCTTAGAGAAAGAGAGGGCTGTTATCGTTTATCGGTTATCGATAGAGTGGTCGCTCCAACATTGAGATCTTTTAGAAATAGCAATCGTCTTAAATTTCTTTGTTTAAACATTTTATTCTTTTTTATGTTATATAACTTTGTTTCTAGAAATTCCAATATTTATAGTCATAATAATAATAATAATAATGTAATGTAAAAAATTTCAATTTAATATAGCTATGTATTTTTGTATTATTTGAATAATTCAAATTGTTTCAAAAATCTAATATCAGAATATCATCATCAAATATTGAAACTTTAACTTGTACTTTTAAAAACATTTATGTTTTAAACACCTGTTTTTTTAAAGGTGTATTATCATTCCAAAACTTGTTAAACACTTGAATATATTGTATTACTTAAAGTATATAGAATAGATTATAAAACATAATATTGACATCAATTTGTAGCGATCCAATTATCGAGCGACCACACGGAATGAACCGTTATCAGCGTGTGGAAAATTCCTAAAAAAAAAAAAACAAAAAATCAAAAATATAAAAATTAAACAAAACAGAGTAGAGACTGGGACAATGTTAAACAAAAAATTGTCATTAGCCGGATTATCATCGGGATGGATGATAAAACCCGTAGCTTTTTTGCTTATTTTAATTTTCCGATATTCCGTTTTGTACGTTTTTTATATCATTTGCATTTTCGCACTCATTACAGTAAACAGAGCCGCCACACACACACACACACAATGAACTTCCATGCATATAACCCGATACATACACATACATGCATACATACATAAATATCTATATATATAGCCAATATACCGTTACATCGGCAGATAATGTATTTTTTGAGACAAGTATTTCTCTGATTATTTAATCAGAGCACAACAACTCTTAAAAGAGATGATAAAAAGCGCAGCTGACCTAAACATGGGAAGAGTAAATATATGAATATTTATAACAACTAATTAACAATTGATATCTATACGAATATTGTTATTCAGTGCAAAAACAAAATGAAGAAAACTGTACATTAGATATACGTATTAAATATATATATTTATTGGCACATTTGAGCTGATGTTGCAAATGATGAACACAATAATAAAATGGATTTAGAATTTATACGATGCGTAAGTTACCAAAGTTACATTTATTGTTTAATATGGCATTTTCCAATTTGATTTGCTTTTGTCAAATTTACTATTATTTATTTATATATACACACCTCTATATATATATATATATATACATCTATATACAAAACATCAATGTGATTATAATACCCTAACACCCCAAAAAGATCAATTACAAACAACAATAACAATATATATTTACTAACAGCCGTTGAAGATATGGCAACTAATATTTAAATTAAATTCGTACTCAATTTGTTTATGAATATGTATTATTATCGACTATATAAATTATCAATATGTATTTATATATAAATATATACTTATTATTCTCAGCGAATAAACTTGTTTCTCCACAAATTAAGCAGTTTACTGAGTGTTTTGATTTGTGCAACTGCACTGTAATAAATAAAGCTGAACGACAGTGTTGTTATTTAAGCACTTTTGGCAACAAAAACTGCATTGGAAATAAACGAAACACATCATCAGGAAAAAACGGTTTATTTGTATTTTTATCCAGTGGAAAATGTTTAGCATAGCATGCGCACCCACCATTAAAACAAATTGGTTGTGGTTGAAGTCTCGGCTAATTAAAGCTCTGTTAAAAATGCGGCATACTTTTAGGGTAAACACAAATATCTTATTGGGTCATATGCATGTTAGAATTGTAACTAGCGAAATGAGTAAATTGTTCTTAAATGGGTGCATCTAGAATACATATAGCCTATTAATAAATATATTGATACTAGATGTACCCATTAAAAAAAGTATATCCCTATTTAAACTTAATTTCTTTTTTACTGCGATAGAAATTTAGAATCTAGAAACCATATATGTATATATGGAATAAATGAATTCTAGATTCTCATATATATTAATATGATATACGAATTAAACGCATCGCGTAGTTAATCTACGTTTTAATAATAACATAATATAATAATAATAACCTACAAATTTTGCAAATTTTAGCGCCCTTTGTCAACTGTGCAGTTATTTTGACAGCCGCTGTTGTTAGTGCTGCAGCTAAGCCAACAACAGCGCATTTGTAAACAAAAATCAGCTGTGCGGCGAATAAGTGTGAGTGTATGTGTGTATGAGTATGAATTTGAATGACAATGCGTAGTAGAACAAAGTGTGCTTGTGTGTGTTCTTGCAAAGAAATGTTGCCAGCAACGATAAATAACAAAAAGAATAAGCAAGCGTCGAGAAGAAAACATCAAAGCAAGCTAAGCAAAAACTGAGGAACTCACGTACGTAAATGTCGAATAAATATATATAAATATTATCAACTTAAAGTAAAACGAGAATCATTTGCAATCTTATTTCAAGCAGAATGTTGCCCGCTACAATTGAAAAATGGAATATGGAAAAGGCAGAGCGCATTTTAGTGAAATGTGGCGGCTTTTCCAGTCAACTGGCGCACAATGTGAACGAAAAAGTTGATGGCGATCCATTGTGGGGCTCCCGTTTCGATTGCACCCAACCCGCTGCTGTGGTCCAAACACATTTGGACTTCTTGCGTAAGGGCGCTGATATAATACTGACCAACACGTATCAGTCCAGCGTGGAGGGTTTCATGAAGCATTTGGGCAAAACACGCGAAGAGAGCATTGCACTCATTACGAAAAGTGTTCAGCTGGCACACGATGCCAAATCGCAATATTTGGCTGAATTGGCTGCAGCAAATAATGGCAACATTGACACCAAAATGCCCTGGATATTGGGCTCGATTGGACCGTACGGAGCCTATTTGCACGATGGATCCGAGTACCAGGGCAGCTATGCGAATCGTATCAACTACGAGCAGCTGCAGCAGTGGCATACAACACGTATCGATACCTGTCTGCTGGCTGGCGTGGATGGTTTAGCTATGGAAACGTTGCCCTGTCAACTGGAGGCACTTGCGGTCACAGAGCTCATTCTGAAAAGATCGGCAACGGCCAAGTTTTGGGTGTCTTTTCAGTGCAAGGTGAGTGTTGGACTCTTAAATGAACCGGTTAAAATAACAGTAGTAGATTAGTAGTGAAGCCTTCTTAGCTTTTATGTACATTTGTAGTAAACTGATATCTTTTCACCTACAGGATGAGCTGCACTTGGCGCACGGTGAATCATTTGCCGGCGCTGCTTTGGCCGTTTGGCGTCTAGTGCAGCAGCATGACGCACAATCCCGTTTGCTAGCCATCGGCGTCAATTGCGTGAATCCCAGTTATGTGACGCCGCTGATCGAGTCTCTGCGAGCTACCATGGGGCAAGAGGAGTTGCCGCCGCTGGTTATCTACAGCAATCGCGGTGAGGTGTACGATGCCGAGCGTGGCGAGTGGACGGGCACCGGTGTCAACGTGGTCTCCTTTGTACCCCAGTGGCTGCAGCTGGGAGCCCGCATCATCGGCGGCTGTTGTCGCGTCTATCCGGATGATATACTCGAGATACGCAAGTGCATTGATAGCATCGATCAGCAGCCGCAAGCGCAAAACCAAACGTGCTTAGTGCCGTAGTTTCTTTTCCACACACATTTTCATTCTTGTTATAAATCATGTTAATATATAAGTGTTACAAATATAATACATATATGTATATATATATAATATACCACACGCACAAAATTATAAATACTCTTGCTAAATTTAACAAAAAAATATACATTTTGTGAGTTTCTTTCGCTTTTCATTCAAGTTGGCCTAGACCTAGTTTAAGAGCTAATATATAATATATATAATCTATGGAATTGGTTGATATTCAGTCGGTAAATTAGAAGCTGCTGATTAAACGGTTCAATGCTGCAAGGTTTTAATAGTGTTTTACAATTTAATAAGTATAGACAGTACAGGCAAAAAAGAGAGTATATCTGTTAATGCAGCATTCTTTTGTATTATGAAGTTATTGAATTTAAATAGATTTCCATATTGTCTATACTCCAGTTATATATGTAAGTTTGTTGCGTTGGATTTTGTTTTATTGAATTTCTAATCATTTTGAAACTTCAGTTTTGTTAATGTGCCAAAAAATATAAAGACAAAATATTTTTAATAATCCGTATTCTAGTTAGATAATATGTTTTTATCGAAATTCTATGCCATTCGTCTATAGCAGTTTCATAACAATTTAAAATAAAGTAAAGTAAAATAAACCAAAATTATTAAATATATTTACTATCAACTATTATTAAACTGTAAACAGAGAATTTTTCCGCTGGTAGATTTCGATTTCAACACTTTTTGCTTATTTTTGTTCGCTTCGAGCACAGCTGCGAATGAAACATATATCAGCCATATGTTCAACGTTTGAGTTCACATGACATTGTATGTGGTGAAAAGGTTATCAATCAAAGCAGACACTGCCTGTTTGTCTGTTTGTCCATCCCAGACATCAGCTGGACTTATCTCTGTCTAAACAGAATATAACTCATTAATACCAGATTAATAAGTCATTTACTAATCAATTGTTTTGTGTTGAGCTATGGTAAAATTTTCCCCTAGCTTATATTACTGAGAATGCCTTGAATATCCCTATATGCTTTACCTATTATTATTGCATCAGATTTCTTTTCTTATCATTCCGACTGCCCAAAAATTGAGGTAGGCCAGAATCACTTTTGAAATTTAGTTTCCTAGTCAAAAGGCAATGTGAATGCAAATTAATATGTATATATTTTAATGTTTTGTGTAGATTTTGATATACAAAGTAATTGATTAATACATAAATGATTATTTTTCTAAAAATATAAAATAAATATCAATCATCGCATGATTTAATTTTGACAGACATATGTATCTGACAATTATCGGTGTTATTTCACTTCTTTGTTGAATTGTTAAACAAAGAAATTGATAAAAATACATATCAATTGATTAATAAGTGATAAAAATATTATTTACAACCCTTATTAAACGAATGATTGTATTTTTTACCAACAAAAAACAAAAGCAAACAACTCAAATACAGTTATATTGCATCAGATTTCTTTGCCGTTCCCCGAGCATCATCCGGGGTCAGTTGTTATTGTTTAATGTGACTTGTTGAGTTAATATTTTCACACTGTTGTTGCTACTGCTGCTGAGCATAATGCTCAGTGTGATAAGAGAAGCCTATAAAGGCAGGCGATCAACATGTAATCTGCCACATTTTGTTTGAGCTTCAGACCCAACAGACATTAAATAAATTAATTTGTTTTTCGTTCGCTTAGCAACTTTCAGAAAAATAACAACTTAATCAATTACGTAGACCTATTTATAATATTTTAAAGGTGAGTGCTTGGTGCTAAGCAAAAATCTTCCATTAATTGCCGACAGACAAGTGTGTTATTATTATTTGTTGTTGTTTGTTGAAAGAAGCAAGTTCATTCAACTCTCGATGCAGCTGCTGTTTGTTCGAACCAAGGATTATAATTTAAAAGTGATGTGTTTCTACTTAATCAGTGACAAACTTAATACATTAAAAATTGCTTTTAGATAATGATAGATAAATGGTTGACTATCAGTAAACGACTATATAATTTTAAATGGCGTGACTTACAATGTATATGTATATATATACGAATTTAAATTTGATACAATTTTTGAAAAGTATAAAATATTAAATCAAAATCTCTGCTTAAAAATGAGGAGTAAGATTAAGATTGAAGATTGTTCATTCTAAATTAAAAGCACTCAATCTAAATTTATTTTTGGTTTTCATTCGATATGTGATGTTCGTGAATCAAGATGATCAGTTTTGATCTTGATAATAGATTAGATTTTCTCTCAGTGCACTTATCGCACTGACAGGTGTCAAGGCTCACATTGAAAGGACAGCAACAAAAATAGCTGTGTGGACGAATAACAGATGGCTCTGCCTCTTGCTGATAAGAATCCATTACAGCGATGTAAAAACATGTTATCAGCGAGAATTACTATTAATAAAATTGAATAACAAATACCCACTCCCCCATTTAGCATACAATTTTATAATTATGGTTCTGACGCGATTGCTGGTTAAAGATGGCGGCTTTGGCACCCAGATGACCGTGCATGTGGGCAACTCCGTCGATGGGGATCCGTTGTGGAGTGCACGCTTCAATGCCACCAATCCAACGGCCGTCATCAACACCCATCTGGATTTTTTGCAGAGTAAGTGATTAACATATTTCTTAACATACATCTGTTAACAATGGCTTGCGTTATCGATCCGTGCAATAGATGGCGCTGATCTGATACTGACAAATACATATCAGACAAGTGTCGAGGGCTATATGGAATATCTGGAGCTGGATGAGCAACAGAGCATTGAGCTAATCAAGAATACAGTGCGACTGGCGCACGTGGCCAAAGAAAAGTATCTAACCGAATGCTACGAGGCGCAGCTAGAGGTGAACGAAGGTGAGTAGTAAATTTTAAAGATTACTTACAAACTGTCAATATTTTTGCGACAACACAAGAAATTTGAAAGCAGATTCCTTGCCAAGAATTTTTTAAATATGTGTGTGATTAAGAAGTTAAATAGTCTACAGCTACATTAGACTCATGGGAACAAATTTACTTTAAAACTTCTTAAGCTAAAGATTTCAACTTTGTTTTCTAACAACAGTAAAAGACTACATCAATTTAACTCACATTTAAAAAAACAAAAATAGACATTGCAAGTTGCGAATCTAAAAATGGATATCATTGTTTCGACATGCAAAAATGATTGTCGTCGAGAAATTATGAACTTGGCAAGTCGAGACACTGATACTCTGTTTAAGGTTTGCACCACATATTTTGCGGTATGTGATCACAAAACTGATCATAATTAAACTACGAAATATACTTTAATTGCTAAATTGCATTTTATTTTACAGGTTACCCGCTGATTATTGCTTCGATTGGACCATTTGGCGCTCACCTGCACGACGGATCCGAGTATACCGGCGAGTATGCAGATTATGTGGCACCAAAAACCATAACCGACTGGCATCGCGTCCGCATTGAGGCGTGTCTGGAGGCGGGCGTGGATGCGTTGGCAATTGAAACGATACCGTGTCAAATGGAGGCAGAAGCACTAGTGGAGATGCTCTGCGATGATTATCCGGAGGTGAAATTCTGGGTGGCATTTCAATGCAAGGATGAGAGCAGTCTGGCGCATGGCGAAGAGTTCGCCGACGCTGCGAATGCTATTTGGGAGATATTGCGAGAGCGAAAGGCGCTGGACAATTGCCTCGCTGTGGGCGTGAATTGTGTACATCCCAAGTTTGTAACACCGCTCCTTAAATGCTTGAATGGTGAGCGCAGCGTGGAGGAACAAATTCCACTAGTGGTCTATCCGAATAGCGGTGAGGTCTACGATGTGACAACAGGTTGGCAGGGACGTGAACATTGTGTGCCGCTCGAGAAATATGTGCCAGAATGGACGCAGCTGGGCGCGAAAATCATTGGTGGCTGTTGCAGGACCTATGCCCGAGACATTCGACACATTAGCGAGGCCGTGCACGCCATTAATAAACACAAATAAGTCGCTAGATCTAGAAATTCATGTAAATAATTGTATTTAGGTTGTAAATAAAATCAAAGCTAAAAAGATGCATATCTGCTTTACGAATTGTGATAGGAATGGTTGCGTCTTGTCGCTTTATCGAGTTCGATATCGAGTTTCGATTTTTGCGCCAAGAAAAGTAAAAATCTGAAAAACGTTAAAAAAAAAAACGGGATAAACTTAGGAAAGTTTGTTTGCATTTTTTCTTTGTTAACGAATTTTGCAAATTGTGATCGAAGAACAGAATAACTAATCAAAAGCAATATTTTTGAAATTTTTTTGTTGGATTTTTTAGGAACTAAAAGAACAATCGTTTTTTAATTCTGAGCATACAATAAATAGTTTCTTTCTATATGTAAATAAATCAAAAAACTTTAGTTTTAATAAATACCACATTAAGAAGCTAGCATGTTATTACCAAAATAGATTTATTTAAATTTGGTTTGAGCGCTAACGAAATCGAGAACGCGGACTATCGACATTCAGAGCACAGGTGAATTGTCATTAATTCCATACAGTTGGCAGCACCGCTCGAATGACATTCGCAAAAACGCCGCGACCCGAACAAGCTTGCAATAAGTTTTAGCAAATTAATTTTAAATTAATATTTGGTATTTGAGAAAACCAAATAACACACAAGCACAATGTTGATCAAAGTGAAGGTAAGGCCAATATGGCAAAGCAAGTAACATGCCCTATTTACCGGAATGATGCAGCGTCAACCATGCGTCAGCTTGGCGGACAACAACAAAAAAATAAAAGCAAAATAGATTAACATGAAATTCCTATTAACAGACACTGACTGGCAAGGAAATTGAGATCGATATTGAGCCCACAGATAAAGTTGATCGCATAAAGGAGCGCGTCGAGGAAAAAGAAGGCATCCCACCACAACAGCAACGTCTCATATTCTCCGGCAAACAAATGTGCGTTAAGTAAAATTTATATATGTAAAAGTATTAAAACGCTGTTAATTTTTGCAGGAACGACGACAAAACGGCGGCAGACTATAAAGTGCAAGGCGGCTCCGTCCTACATTTGGTTCTTGCCTTGCGCGGCGGCAGCAACAAAATTAATTAATTAATTAGACAGACGTTGAACACTCGTCTTTAGTAAATTGATAACTCATTACGTTATTTTCTACAAGAAATTCATGTTTCTCAAATAAAAGAAAATCGTCAACGGTATTTACGAAGAACTACAAAGAAAAACCACATATTTTTTTAGTTATTTATGTTTCAAAGTTTTTCTAATTGAACTGATTGAGAGAAAATCTCAGCGAGAAGTATAAGTTTAGGATGGGCTATTAGTGTATATAATTGTTCAATATCTTAAAAATCCATTATCGACCACTCTAAGCTAAAAATTATGCCACTTAAGTCCCTTACAAAAAAATCTTAAAAATTAAAAAAAAATGGAAAACTTTTATTTGTTCTTTTTTTTCTTCAAGTGGAAGACCTGCGACTTTTCCATATGTCCACATACATAGTATATTTTGTCCATATATTTTAAGATTATTCTTTTGGTTAGGCAGTGAATGTTGTATTTAAAATTGATATTAAATGCGACCGACTAGCAAATGATTCTTTGGCGTGCATTGCTCCGGCTTCAAGCGCGTTAGGATCACCTTGTAGCCAGCCTCTTCCGCCTGCAGTTTGCGATCAGTGTCCACAACGCACATGCAATGCAAACCCTGCAACGTAATCTCTGGCTTGCAATTGGCTGTGCCCAGCTCGTGTGCCTGATCCGCTGTATGTGCTATATACAGATAATCCTTTGTGTCGAGAACCTGACGAAATCGAGCACTCAGTGGATAGGCAATGTGTGGCATCGGCTGCAGCGAACCATAGCAGCAGGGGCAGCAGACGAAGCGAGCATGAACTCGCTGACATTGTTGCAACACAATGTCAGTGGCTGTGCCGCAGGCATGCAACGAGGCGCCAATGTCGAAGCGACCCATAAAATAATCAATATTGCACTGATAGAAGACGCAGTTGGTCAGCTTCAGCTCCGCGGCTCGTTTGTGGGCATGCGCCAACGAAAACGCCTTATTCTCCAGCACAATCACAATGCACTGCGGCATCTTGAGGGCCAAGAGTATAGCCAAATGTCCAGTGCCGCTGCAAAAGTCAACGATGCGGTCGTTGGCCTGTGCCAAGGAGACAACCGCATTGGCCATATTCTCCAGTTGTTGGCGCTTACGCTCCAGCCGCTCCTCGGGCAACGCTGAGCTCTTCGCATGCGTAGGCTCAATATCCTTCCAATTGATCAATTGTTCGCCATATGTCTGCTCCGAATCGGTGCTAAATTGCAGCTGCAACTGTGAGAGCTTAGCCAGAGAAGCGTCGACTTCCAACTGGCTGGTGTAAATGCGATTCCGAGGACGATACCGCTTCGGATCGGCTTTGTAGAGGCTCGCCTCCTCGCAGTCGGGTATGCTCAGCAATTGTGTATTCTCCGCCGGCGCCACCAGCAGCGGCACATATAACTCATGCAGTATGCGGGCACAGTTCATATCAAAGCTATCAATCTGCAAGCAATTGAAAGATTAGTTAATAAGGCGCACAGATTAGAGAATTTAGAGAAGCAGACCTCACTGAACCAGGTGCTGGTGAGCGGAAAATGTGGCAGCATTTGGGCGCAATGCTGGAAGACTAGTCGGAGCAGTGGATAGAGTATTAGATCGGCAATGGTAAAGCTAATGCCCTCGGCGAAACGATGTTCGATCAACAGTTGCTCCTTGGGAACGCTGCACTCAATGAGGATGCGATCCTTCCTCTTCAATGGTACACCATTTTCTCCCAACTGATTTGCCTGCTCCCGGGCCAGTTTGTAGATGTTGTGCATGCGCACCGGTTGATTCATGTGCTGCTCAAAGCGCACCACCTCGACTGGCACTTCACGCAACTGTAACTCTCCGCTCTGCAGCTGGGTGACCAAATTAACCACATCCACCTCACAAAAACGCGTCCAAATTGAGGCTTCGGCGGGCGCTAGCAGGCAGCTGCCCTTGAAGCCCAAGAGTTGACGCAAATGGGCACTCGGCTGGCGAGCAATGAGCTCCCGGCAGACGGCACAGGTACCCGCAATGAAAATGTTTTCATTTCGCTGATAGATCGGCAGACGAAGATCCCTCAGAGCGGGCAGGGTGGCAGCCTCACGACATGTGATATGCTGTTCGGTTAGTTCACGTCGCAGCTGGGAGCTGCGTAAAGCTATCTTTCCTGAGCCAATTTTACTCGCAACAAAATTAACTTTAATATTTTGGGGCTCTTTGAGGTAGCGATATGTGTAAAGAGCTAGGAACGAAGGCACGCTGGTGTATATTGTTGTTTCCGCATTTTGTGTGCTTATCTCAATCTCCACATACAGTTGATCCATCGTCTCTATTAATTTAACTTATCATTTAACTAATGTGAATTAAAGAAAACAACAAAAAGAAAATTATATAGCGAAATCAATGTGAAAACACAAAAGAAATCGAAATCAAAGTGCGGTTTTGAGGTTATGTGCTACAAAAATACAAAATAAAAACAGCTGGCACCCATGGCAGAGCAAGAAGCAGCTATGCTGCCATTCACATGTCGACGTGCGTCGAATATATTTGAATTGCTTTTTCGATTTATTCGCTCGCGTTTTTTTGTTTGTTTTGTTTTGTTTTTGGCTCCGCTAATAATAGAGCTCGTTTTAACTTTTTCCATTGCATTATAAGAATAATATGAACTGAGCTGTAAACGCGACGCGTTTCTCCCTTTTCATTCAAAGTCAGCCCTTCTTAGTTAGCTCAACTCAAAAACAAGTCTAAACGTTAGTTTAAATTGACCTGTTGTACGGAGAACAGGTGCGTGTTTTTGGCTTGCCAAATGAGAAACGTGCATTTTAATAATAAGCAAACTCACACTTGAGTAGTTCAATTACGTATGCCAATTGGCATAATTAACAATTATCAGCTGTGCATATTTACATTATGTGTGTGTGTGTGCCCAGTGTTAAATGCAGCACTGCAAGCTCTACGAATAAAATTGCATTCGAGTCAAGGTCGTCGTTCTCTCATTCATTAAAAATTATAACGGCAACGGATATGGGCCAATGAAAAACATTAACAACTATTATATAACTAGTTAATGTTGGCACTCCCTCTCTCTGTCTCTCTCGCTTGTATCCAAGCTGAGCTTTAATTGCGCATTACTCCCTCTACAGTAACAAAAAAATAACAACAATTAATTAGATTTATTGCACAATTTTGATGTTCGATTCTAGGCGATATATTGCTAGTTATGCTACTCAATTGAGTTTCTTTTCTATGTGCGTATTTTTGAGACGCTATAATTTTTTATCCAATCATATCTATTGGATTTATAAAGGTATGTATATGTGTATTTGTATTTATGTATGTATGTGTATGTACATACATATATATGTATATATATATAGAGTATACATTGATTGACGTTAAGTTACGAGTAGTTTAGTGCGATCACGACATGAATTTGTTTGTTTGTTTTGGGGCCTATTTGGGCAATGCAAAAATAACCAAAATGTATTCAAGAATTACGTTATAAAATGTTGCATGACTATCATATACCCTAGGAAATTTGCTAATTTTATTTTCAATAATTAAATTACTTAAATATTTATTGAGTTATATTATTCATAAATAATTTTTATAAACTATAAATTTTTAATTTATATTATAACTGCGCTTATTAACTAACAAATATTTATTTTAATTGTTATTATTAAATAAATTAAATAGCTAAGCAAACCATCAAAAATTCATTATCTTTTTTATATCGATTTTAAATACGTGCAGGTTAAATGAAAGTGTTGCAACAATGCAAGTTAAAGTAAACAATTAATGTAGATAGATATGTATATGTATATGTGTATTAGTAAAGTAGCCTCGCAATCAAAATGTAAACAGAAAATGTTATAAAAAATTAAATAAATAAGCCAATTAGCTGGGTTAAAAAAACAGGCGCAACACAAACACACATAGATATACACACACACACCCACATAGATAAACAAGAGTATAAATATCTACATATACATATGAAAACACTAACTGCCTAAAGATATGATGAAGATGGGACGACGACGACGACGACGAACTCGTTTCAATTGAAGCGCTTGAAATTGAATTCATTTCGCTTTCGAGCGCAAACCCAAGCACATTTCGATCGTGTGTATTCTGATCTTCTCAGACTACATAGTATATATATATATATATATACATTTATTTATTTTGTTTCTCGTTTGCTGCATTCCGATAACAACAAAGAGCCTTACAAAAATGGAGCAGTGGAACAATGTGGAGCTGACGAGCATTACCAAAAAATCATATACACTGAATCACGAATACGATGGCGCCCAAAAGCTCAACACTGGCAAGGCAAACGAGACGACAACATCGACTCCAACGTCATCAACAACAACAACAACTGCCACAAATGGCAATGAGAACACGCCAGCTGAGGGGGATGTGGTGCTGCAGCCCGGCTCGGACATCAAGCCCAAAATGCAGCCAGAGAATGTGGAGCCGCTGGTGCGACGTCTCTACGGGATTACAGTGAGCGAATTGAAGGAGCTAAATGCGTACGATGATCGCAACTACTGGATACAGGCCGATTGGTGAGTACCAAAATGTTATCAATATTATTGTCATTGATTTTAATTATTAATAATATCAAAATGTAATGGCCTGAAAATTAGAACTTATCGTTTAGCAAAGTTTCAATTACTGCAAGTACTTTCTTTTCGGAAATTCCAATTTCCTGTAGAGTTATGTACACTTAGAAAAAAAATTAAGCTAAATTTTAGAAATTCGACAAGGGTAATTCAGAAAGTTGTGGCTTTAAAAAAACCAAGGTGGATTCTTTTTAAATTTAAAAATATATATCTAATTTTCAGGGTTCTGTTTTCCATGTGTACACAGATTTCATATATTAGCTATTTTGTTACCTATATTATGATTAAACATTGGTTTTTTTAGATTCCACTGACATACAAATATTTACATAGTTTATAAATAAATTCACATAATTTAATTTGAAAAAGAAAAAAAAATGTACTTCTTAAAATTATGGTTTTCTACTTTTCACTTCTAAATAACAGAAAATATTTAAAAAAAAAAAAAAAAAAATATTTGTATTTTTGATTGTAGACTGTAGGGCAAGCCTTTCGAATTACTAGAAATTATTTTCCTATATTTAGAAATTATTTCTTAAGCCAAGGAAACTAAAATTCGAGGAAATTTTTTTCTAACTGTAAAAAACACCTCACCCAAAGACTGTACAATACAAAACAATGTTTATTTTGGTTGTTCATTCACACATTAAAACACACACACACACACAGACAAACACTCAGTCTAATTTTAGAGTTATTAAAGTTGCTGTGAGTTGTGGGGGGCACTTGAGCTTGACGTATTTTCCTTTGTTGTTGTTGTTGTTGGTGGTGTTGTTGTTGTCGGGCACCTTGTCAACAGCCTCCTTTCTTATCTTTTGGGTGGAACATCTCTTCTTTATTTTATTTTTTTTTTTAGATCATATGACAGCGCTTGCCATAAATAATTTTAGCAGTTAAGTAACTAACTAAACCTTATTGCAGCGCCACACCAAAAGTAATCAAGTGCTGCATTTTACATAACAATTAAAAAGTTCAGTTATCTATGGTTAGAAAAGTCTAAATACACATCTAGGTATAAGTTTTGAATTTTTTTTGTAAATTAGAATTTCAAATCGAATTTTGTGCGGAAATCTTAATGTCAAAATTAAATTCATCATAATTCTAGAGACAGGATAATAAAAAATTGTATTGGTTTTTAATATCGTTTATCAAACTTTGGGCTGTGGAAATTTCCCTAAAATAGATTTTATATTGCCAGCTAAATTTTAACATAAATACCGAATAATTAAATTTTAAATGTATAATTTTTCTAGAGACAAAACCAACATTAAAGAAAAGATAAACAAGATTTTTAACACATACCTAAATTAGATTTTTTGTTGCAATACTAACCGAAAAAATCGTGTTTTCAAATTTAAATGTATAAATTTTCTGAAGGAGAAATCGATCAAAACGTTATTGATTTTAGAAATCGATTCAGTTTTGACAAACTTATGCTAATTGACATTTTACACAAAAAAATGCTTAAGTAATCAAAAGTTAAGTTTGTATAGGTGTTGTATATATATATATATAAATAAATGTATTATCTATAAAAGAATACACTGCTACCTTTTCAGTGTCAGTTTCAATTTTTGCCAAAATTCAATTGTCTTTAAATAATAACAGCGACATCAAGTGACACATTCTTTATTAAGTTAACTGAATTTAGGAATGTTTTTTTATCAGCCATTTTGTGTTTCATTTAATAATAGTAGTCTTTTTTATTTGATTATAACATTATAAATAGGGCAGTAAAAAGAGCTCCTTTGTCGCTTAATAAATTAGTTTAAACAAATTGCTGACACTTAACGAACAAAGAATAAACTTAAAATTACAGAGATTTATTTTAGAACGGGTCTTTGCTGAAACCCAAACATGCTTAGTTTGGTTTGATTCTCTCCCAATTTGGCAGTCTTGGCGCTGGTTCGCTTGCTCGCCTTTGGCTTGGACAGGCCAACACGTCGGACAGACGGCGCAAGTACAGGTTTAACGAGCAGTGCAGCCTCCTGGGTGCTCGGCACTGATGCACTCTGTGAACTGGCATCATCCTCCGAGCAGGATGGCGAGAGCAAAATTATCACATCATCATCGCTGTTATGCTTTGTATCCGCTTCAGTTTCAGCTACCTCCAATTCCTTGCTCTCGCCCTCCGTTGCATTGGGCTCTGCCTTTGCTTCAGTCGCCACTTGTGGCGTTCCAAAGAAGCGACTACGCACCTCTACCGTTGGCTGCTCCTGGGTGAATATGCTCCGCTTTAAAGCATTCACTCGCGTCGAACGTTCCTCGCTCGATTTCTTGGGACTAAGCAGTCGCAGCAATGATGCATTTTCACAGACGATCGGAGAACGTGGTGTCTCCTTGGCAAATGGATTCGAGTGGCGACTCTTGCTCTGCACGGGCGATGCCGGAGGCGTTGCATTCCCATCCGGGCTACGCTTGCGTTTGCCCGTAAAACTGTACATATTAAAGAGTTCGGCTTCGGTGTGTTTTGCCTGCTCCTGGCGCAGATTGGCTTCGATCTCGTCATCTATCGTTTGGCCGACAAAGTCAACTTTCTTGAAGAACAACGCGCAGGATGTTTGCTTTGTTTCCTTTGGCTGCTCAACAAGTTCATTGTGACTGTTGCTTTGCCAGATACTTTTGTGCTTGCTGCGTTTTATGTGCTTTGCTGGCTTCGTGGCATCCACGCGATCTGGATGCCAACTGTCCAGACGCTTCAGCGTAAAGGGATTCAGATTGCCCAGGGCTAAATGCAAGGCTTGTTCACTATCTGCTAGCAATGAGCCAGCATTGCTGCAGTAGCTTTCATCAGTCTCATAGTCTTCCAGAGCGCACAGACGCTCCATGCGCCGCTCCAGCGGATTGTAGATATACATGTGCTTGAAGGTGGCCTCCGCCTTCATGAAATTCTCGATATATGCGTCATCCACCTGTACAAATTGCACAAATTGAACAAATAACGTTAGTTAGCTGTTAAATAATTGTTGCTTTGTGTGCGCGTAGTTTCCCCCTTCGAAATGGCGCATTCATAATTTTTCGTACTTCAATAATAATATCTCTATTGTTATAAACATTTAAGCTAACTATTTCTGACTCAACCTATAATTAGCTTAGACACTTTCGTTTAAATATTTGCCTACAGGTTTATATTATACACCAGCATATTTTAATCTGAACTATGTGCAATGGAGAGGTGTGCATCGTATCCGTTAATCCAGCAACATTAAATGCACATAGATTATGAAAAAAGTAGCAGATTTTCGGCCCAAGTAAGACCAACTGGGATCACACAATCACCCATAAGATCATAGTGTTATAGCCGGAGAGAATAGCGATAACACCGCTTTGTGGTATTAAAAGAAGACACAATACGGCATCAACTCGATCGAAGAAAAACATAGCCGACAATTAAGCTGGGCGGAGAAAACAGACTAGGTCTTAGGCAAGTAAAAAATGTGTAGTATCCTAGCGAAACTCGAACGAAATTAGTTACCCTCAACCAGACAAAGATGGCTTGATGGAAGAGCTATTGGCACAGAAGGGAGTAGAAAGACTATAAGGACTATAGTATTCTTCATTTAAATTCTGATTCCGTAACTCACCTCCAGATTGCGCATATTGAGATATTGTGGTATTTTCTTCAATGCGATACGCATATCGTCCTGTTCGGTTTTCAGCATAAATTTGCATGCCTTGGCCAGGCCAATACCCGGCAGCGAGTCCAGATAATCACAGCCGGACAAGATGCACATGCGTCGAAACTTATCGAATTTAAAGCGCTCCTCGCGACAACCCATGGCCAGATGAAGTTTTTCTGCCTCCACGAGCAGACCAGCGCCACTCAAGTCTAACTTGAATATGATTCGTTGCGCACCGAATAGCGTTAAATCCGAATCCTCTGTCACAATATACTGGGCGATGCCCGCCCGATTTAGCCAGGCCATTTGTGCATCTGCCTCGTACGGCGCCACAATACAATCGATGTTGCGTTCGCGACACTCGTGGA
Source organism: Drosophila kambysellisi (assembly GCA_035042185.1). Classification (NCBI taxonomy): domain Eukaryota; kingdom Metazoa; phylum Arthropoda; class Insecta; order Diptera; family Drosophilidae; genus Drosophila; species Drosophila kambysellisi. The sequence goes on along the minus strand of JAWNLS010000945.1, from coordinate 365,929 downwards.
TCAGTCGCAGTGCCATCTCGTGGGTAACATCCACACAGCGACGCATTTGAGAGCGTGCCTCCTCCACACGACCCAATCGCAGCAATTCCGCGGCACGTTTTTTGCTCTGTTGACGCGATTCGCGTCGTCGCTGCTCAGTCAGCGACTTGGCCGGCAAATGTTGGCCATCGAAGACCAGTATGGGTTTAATATCGTGCGAGACGAGCATTTGCACATACTTCAAGCAATATTGCACATAGAGATCGGTATCTTCGCCACGGGCCAATTTCTCGGCACAGCTGAAGACGCCCTTGTGCAACCAGCAATATGTGTCGACGGCGACGGTGCTGCCAGGCATATTCTTCAGGTGCACCCTGGATGATGCCTTCTCCAGGAACGGTATCAGGCCCGTTATGCCCATGACAACAAATTACAAACAACAACCAACAATTAATGCCAAACAAATACACTCAACTCTCTATGGCGGTATCAATAACAATAATCCGCCAATAAAACAGCAGCTGAAAACTGGTGCTGCTTCTTGCTCGCTGCTGTCATTCTGCCATTCGCCACGACCTTTGCGCCTTTTAGTTTCATTGCCAAATTTTACAACACTGCTTACGTGATGTACGTTGAATTTGCTTCAAATGTTTTACTAATGTTTTTAACAACATGTAATTTATTTATTTAATTTAATTGCATTTTTATTTATTTATTTTTTAGCAATGTAAAGAACCCTTTGATTGTCTCACATTGCTCGCATGGCTATGTGCTGAAAATTCTTAATGCCTTGGATTCGAAAAAGGAGGATTTTGTGGATGCGCAAAATCAACTACTGCTCTATTTAGGTAAATTGAAATAATAATAAGAAATTTTAGTTTAATTTAGATTTGCTATTTTCATTCGGCAATATCTTTGATGTTTTAACTTATAATTTAAAATAAAAATATACCTACATGATATATAAAAGCTTATTTGCACCCATTTTTATCGTTTAGATAACTTAAATTATCTATCAGTATATAAATAAACAAACTTTACGTATATTTTCTATGATAGAGTGCGATAAAAACAAATGTTTCTCCTTAGCTTATTTGCACAACTGTTGCTATAATTAACCAATATATTTATGGTTTATCTTATTTATTTTATTTGTTCTTAGCCAAACAAAACGTGCAATGTCCGCGACCCATTGCCAATGCACGTGGCAGCTACTACTCCGTGGAGCAGCTGAGTGGCAATGGACATGTGGTGCGTCTGCTGGAATATATACCAGGAAAAATGTTCCACGAAGTAGAAGTGACCAAAAATCTACTCTATCAGAGCGGTGAATATTTGGCCAAATTGGATCGGGCACTGAAGAGCTTTACGCACAAGGCATATGAAAGCCACAAGACACTGTGGATGCTGCAATCGGTGCCACAATTACGGGATTTCCTCTATGTGCTCGAGGATCATCAGCGCAAATCGCTATGCGAGGAGATCATCGATACGTTCGAGTCGAAAGTGTTGAGTGTGCTGGCGACGCTGGAGCTGCAGATCATCCATGGCGATTACAATGAACAGAATATTCTGGTGAATGCAACAAATCCCGATCGACCCAACTCCTATCGCGTTACGGGTGTCATTGATTTTGGTGACACAAGTCGCTCGCCGCTCATTTTTGAACTGGGCATCGCGATGACCTATATGATGCTGCAGGCCAAGGATTTGGCTAGCGGTGGCATCTTCCTCGCCGGCTATACCAGTGTACAGAATGTTAGCGATGCGGAGCGTGTCTATCTCAAGTATTGTGTGGCGGCTCGTCTCGCTCAGAGTCTAATCATGGGCGCCTATACGCACACCCTTCATCCGGGCAATGATTATGTGCTTGTTACCCAGGCGCAGGGTTGGATCCTGCTCGAGCAGCTCTGGCGCGATCAGCTTGATACCATTGATGAGCTGTGGGCCACGACAGCACATCAGTATCTCACCCAGAGCACCAAGTAGTTGCAAGGCTTTTCATTCCGTCCAAAATGCAAAGAACTTTCTTTTGTCAATTGTACTGCTAATTCCCAGAAAAGAAAATGATCCGCAAAATGAGTCCAATTATCAAGTATTTGAGAATTTGCATTTTAATTGTATTACTTTTAATGTATAGCTATGAATATAAATATTATTATTATTATTATTATAATTATTGTATGTAAACTTTTACTAAATATTTTTTACATTAAAACTTGTTACATTGTATGCAGCTTTAAATCAATTTCTTTTTTGTCGCTCTGTATAATTATGTTAACCATAATTAACAATTCTCTTTCCTGAAGAATATGTAGCCGGATAAATTTTCAATTATAATTACAATATTGGTCTAATTACAATTAGAGAAAATAATGTGGGTAGTAAAATAGTTTTTCAAATCGGCGACAAATTGTTCTAGCTAACAGTTAGTTAAACGGATAAAAAAACATTTTTTTTCGCAATCTATATTTGCTTTTTACAACTTACCACTATTTCTTGAAGTTTACTATATAGATCCCACTTTTTTTGAGGATTTACTAATCGACTTAGGCTAGTTAATTCAATGCTTAAAATGATTTAAATATAATTTACATGCAGAGTGCCTGCAACTAAAAAACAAGAGAAAAAATCCACAAATGCAACTTTTTCGTTGACGTTGCACAATGCCATATACACATATATATAATATATATACATATGTATCTGTTCTTATCATGGCAATTAGACGATTCAAGCGGCTTTTATGAGCTTGAGATGAATAAACATTTTTTGTTTTTTTTTTACAGCTTGGAAATCAGTTTATTTATTTTTCTCTGTTGTTTAATTTTCATATTCAAGATGAAACAATTTTTTGTGTTAAAATTATAATTAAACAAAGTATATATAATATGTATGGATAGTTGGCATATGTCAGACCATTCTCCTTTAAACTCCGAAACTGATATACGCTACCAATAAAAACTATGCAAAACTTTTAACGCACAAACGCTCAGACTTTATATATATATCCATTTGTGCATATATATCTACGAAATTTATCAGTACACAACAAAACTATACCTGAGTAACTAAACTAAACAAAAAAAAAAAGAATAGAAAGAACAAAATTATAAAAACACATTGCGCAAATTAAAAATAATTATAAAGATGTTCAACTTTAGAACGGAAAAGTTTTGGGGTTTCTTGTTTAAAGGTGGATAAAGCTGAGATGTCTTGAGAGCCAGATACACTTTTTAAGTCTCTACAAACTAACGACTGTTTAGTTAAAAGAAGAAAATAATATATTTATATATGCAATATGCAACGTCAATTTTAAAGTGTGTTTTGTGGTTTAAAAATCGGCTGCTGCTGCTGGGACCAGCAACTGATTAGCGACGCTGTTGCCGCTTGCGCCGCTTGAGGAACACATAGGAGGAATTGAGCTCTTGGTGTCTCGCCTCCTTTTTTGAGGTGGGCAGCCGTTTGTTGGCCAATGTGGCCACCGTAGCCGTTGTCGCCGTCGCCTCCGTTAGCCAGGGTAGTGTAAAGTTTTCACGTTGCAATCGTGGATACATCATGTTCTCACCGAACGCCTGCACGGGCACCTCGCTCACAAACTGTATGATCTCAATGTCCTCTGGTAGTGGATAGAATGTGGACGTGGGCAATGGTGGCAACGGCACCAGCACCTCATCCTGATTGTGTCGCTGCCGCAACGCTTCAATTTTATTCTGTTCGAGATTGTAGCGTGCATCGCGTTTCTTACGCTCAATCTCCTCCCGCACATATTTGTCGTGACGATGCTCGAAGGCATCGTTGCCCAACGCTTCGATTCCTTTGTCATCGGAACTACGACGCAACTTGATCACTTCCCATTTGGGTATCTCGAGACTGGGATTATCGGCGAGCAGTTCGTCGGCTTCCTCCAGAAAGAATTCGTTGTCGCAGTGGAACTCTTGATCCTCCCACGAGCGTGTCGTATATGGCTGCAGAGATGTGCGATATCTGGACGTGCTGCTCCGATTGCTGATTGTCTTATTATTATTATTGTTTGATGACAGCGGTCGCTTTCTACTGGGTCCTCGTTTGCTACTGGGTCCTCGCAGCCGGGTCGATGTGGACGTGGAAGTGGCAGCTTTTGAGGGCGGTGGCGGAAGTGGCGGATAGATGAGACTTAAATTGCTGCCCATTTTGATGTCCATCGGTGAACGTTTCAGGCGATCCAGTGACTGCTGTTGCTTCTGCAGATATTCCTGCAGGCGTCGCGCAATCGCATCCTCATCAACATTGGGCTCCTCCTCCTCGTCTGTCTTCTTCTTCTGCATCTTATCTAACTGCTGTTCCGGCGGCTTCTCCACATCTGGCTGCACCTCTGAGATCAACTTGCTGTTCATTTTTATACCCTTAACCCAAAAAAAATGGTCTGGTTTTGTGCAAATTTGGCATATAAGTTGACGTGTACCAGTCGCAGATTAAACTTGCATTATTTTGTCGATAACTGCCTCAGATTCGATAAATTTCGATTTCCGATAGCAATAAATTCCACTATTTAAGAGACAGAGCCTTCTAATTTATACATAATATGCATATACATATTATTGATCAATTGCCATCTTAAACGGAAATTTGCCAATAAAACCAGACTAGCTGGACACCATTGGTGAGCTGTGAGCCACGACAGGCCATCAGTATCTCACCCAGAGCATTAAGTAGTTGCAAGGCTTTTCATTCTGTCCGAAATGCGATGAACTTTCTTTTGTCAATTATACTACTAATTGCAAGAAAAGAAAATGATCCGCAAAATGAGTCCAATTATCAAGTATTTGAGAATTTGCATTTTAATTGTATTACTTTTAATGTATAGCTATGAATATAATTATTATTATTAATATTATAATTATTGTATGTAAACTTTTACTAAATATTTTTTACATTAAAACTTGTTACATTGTATGCAGCTTTAAATCAATTTCTTTTTTGTCGCTCTGTATAATTATGTTAACCATAATTAACAATTCTCTTTCCTGAAGAATATGTAGCCGGGTAAATTTTCAATTATAATTACAATATTGGTCTAATTACAATTAGAGAAAATAATGTGGGTAGTAAAATAGTTTTTCAAATCGGCGACAAATTGTTCTAGCTAACAGTTAGTTGAACGGATAAAAAACATTTTTTTTCGCAATCTATATTTGCTTTTTACAACTTACGACTATTTCTTGACGTTTACTATATAGATCCCACTTTTTTTGAGGATTTACTAATCGACTTAGGCTAGTTAATTCAATGCTTAAAATGATTTAAATATAATTTACATGCAGAGTGCCTGCAACTAAAAAACAAGAGAAAAAATCCACAAATGCAACTTTTTCGTTGACGTTGCACAATGCCATATACACATATATATAATATATATACATATGTATCTGTTCTTATCATGGCAATTAGACGATTCAAGCGGCTTTTATGAGCTTGAGTTAAATAAACTTTTAACGCTCAGACTTTATATATATAACCATATGTGTATATATATTTACACAATTGCGGGTGATATGGCCATTTATCGGTTTTAGGGGCGGGAGTGGGTGTGGCACAACAAATTGTTGGAGTTTGCTCTAAGTAATATACCTTTTAATTTTGGTAGCTATAGCTCTTAAATTGATGTAGATATGGGCACTTATCCGTTTTTTGGGGGCGGGAGTGGGCGTGTTACAAAATTGCTTTTTCCAGGTATTTGAGGGTTTTACTAGTACTTTAAAATTTGGTGACTTAAGCTTTCAAATTGAGTGAGATAAAAGGTGTTATCGATTTTCACCAACAGGTGTATCGGTTTAGGTAGGCGGAGTGGGCGTGGCCATCCAATTTTGTATCGATCTCTTGGGGGAGTTACCAGTAACATACCTTCAAAATTTGGTGACTCTAGCTTACAAATTATGGAAAATATGCGCATTTTAAAGGTTCCAGGGGGCGTCGGTTGTGGGGATGGTCCAAAAAATGATATGCCAATCCTTGGAGGAGGTTACCAGCAACTCACCTTCCAAGTTTGGTTACTCTATCTTTAAAATTGTGGGAGCTATACGGAGCTATCGATTTACAATTTCCGAAATATCGGCATTGCCGATTATGGGCGCAGGTGTGGGCGTGGCAAGACAAATTTGTTATCGGTTCTTAAAGGTAATATACCTACCAAATTTAATATAGTAATATAGTAATATACCTTTCAAGTTTGGTAGCTATAGGTCTTAAATTGCGGGAGATATCGGCACTTATCGGTTTTTGGGGGCGGGAGTGGGCGCGGTCCAAAATTTTTTAATATATTTTTGAAGGGTGTTACTAGTAATGTACCTTTAAAATTTGGTGACTTAAGCTTTCAAATTACGTGAGATAGACGGTGTTATCGATTTTCACAAACAGGTGTATCGGTTTAAGTAGGCGGAGTGGGCGTGGCCATCCAATTTTGTATCGATATCTTGGGGGACTTACCAGTAACATACCTTCAAAATTTGGTGACTCTAGCTTACAAATTATGGAATTTATGAGTATTTTAAATTTCTACGGACGAAGTTCCTGGGGGTGGCGGTTGTGGGGGTGGTTCAAAAAATGATATGCCAATCCTCGGAGGAGGTTACCAGCAAATTACCATCCAAGTTTGGTTTCTCTATATTTAAAATTGTGGGAGATATACGGAGTTATCGATTTACACTTTCCGAAATATCGGCATTGTCGATTATGGGCGCAGGTGAGGGCGTGGCAACACAAATTATCGGCTCTTAAAGGCAACTACCAGTAATATACCTACCGATCTTTGAAGGACATCGCCAACAAACTACCAACCAAAATTGGTGACTGTATCCGTAAAATTGTGAGAGATCAAATTTATAGATTTTCTAGCTCCCTAGTGGACGTAGGTCCAAACCCTTGATACGTTAACTTTTGAGGGTACTTCGGTATCATAGTATAAAAATAGAAAGAACAAAATTATAAAAACACATTGCGCAAATTAAAAATATAATAATTATAAAGATGTTCAACTTTAGAACGGAAAAGTTTTGGGGTTTCTTGTTTAAAGGTGGATAAAGCTGAGATGTCTTGAGAGCCAGATACACTTTTTAAGTCTCTACAAACTAACGACTGTTTAGTTAAAAGAAGAAAATAATATATTTATATATGCAATATGCAACGTCAATTTTAAAGTGTGTTTTGTGGTTTAAAAATCGGCTGCTGCTGCTGGGACCAGCAACTGATTAGCGACGCTGTTGCCGCTTGCGCCGCTTGAGGAACACATAGGAGGAATTGAGCTCTTGGTGTCTCGCCTCCTTTTTTGAGGTGGGCAGCCGTTTGTTGGCCAATGTGGCCACCGTAGCCGTTGTCGCCGTCGCCTCCGTTAGCCAGGGTAGTGTAAAGTTTTCACGTTGCAATCGTGGATACATCATGTTCTCACCGAACGCCTGCACGGGAACCTCGCTCACAAACTGTATGATCTCAATGTCCTCTGGTAGTGGATAGAATGTGGACGTGGGCAATGGTGGCAACGGCACCAGCACCTCATCCTGATTGTGTCGCTGCCGCAACGCTTCAATTTTATTCTGTTCGAGATTGTAGCGTGCATCGCGTTTCTTACGCTCAATCTCCTCCCGCACATATTTGTCGTGACGATGCTCGAAGGCATCGTTGCCCAACGCTTCGATTCCTTTGTCATCGGAACTACGACGCAACTTGATTACTTCCCATTTGGGTATCTCGAGACTGGGATTATCGGCGAGCAGTTCGTCGGCTTCCTCCAGAAAGAATTCGTTGTCGCAGTGGAACTCTTGATCCTCCCAGGAGCGTGTCGTATATGGCTGCAGAGATGTGCGATATCTGGACGTGCTGCTCCGATTGCTGATTGTCTTATTATTATTATTGTTTGATGACAGCGGTCGCTTTCTACTGGGTCCTCGTTTGCTACTGGGTCCTCGCAGCCGGGTCGATGTGGACGTGGAAGTGGCAGCTTTTGAGGGCGGTGGCGGAAGTGGCGGATAGATGAGACTTAAATTGCTGCCCATTTTGATGTCCATCGGTGAACGTTTCAGGCGATCCAGTGACTGCTGTTGCTTCTGCAGATATTCCTGCAGGCGTCGCGCAATCGCATCCTCATCAACATTGGGCTCCTCCTCCTCGTCTGTCTTCTTCTTCTGCATCTTATCTAACTGCTGTTCCGGCGGCTTCTCCACATCTGGCTGCACCTCTGAGATCAACTTGCTGTTCATTTTTATACCCTTAACCCAAAAAAAATGGTCTGGTTTTGTGCAAATTTGGCATATAAGTTGACGTGTACCAGTCGCAGATTAAACTTGCATTATTTTGTCGATAACTGCCTCAGTTTCGATAAATTTCGATTTCCGATAGCAATAAATTCCACTATTTAAGAGACAGAGCCTTCTAATTATAACATAATATGCATATACATATTATTGATCAATTGCCATCTTAAACGGAAATTTGCCAATAAAACCAGACTAGCTGGACACCATTGGTGAGCTGTGAGCCACGACAGGCCATCAGTATCTCACCCAGAGCATTAAGTAGTTGCAAGGCTTTTCATTCTGTCCGAAATGCGATGAACTTTCTTTTGTCAATTATACTACTAATTGCAAGAAAAGAAAATGATCCGCAAAATGAGTCCAATTATCAAGTATTTGAGAATTTGCATTTTAATTGTATTACTTTTAATGTATAGCTATGAATATAATTATTATTATTAATATTATAATTATTGTATGTAAACTTTTACTAAATATTTTTTACATTAAAACTTGTTACATTGTATGCAGCTTTAAATCAATTTCTTTTTTGTCGCTCTGTATAATTATGTTAACCATAATTAACAATTCTCTTTCCTGAAGAATATGTAGCCGGGTAAATTTTCAATTATAATTACAATATTGGTCTAATTACAATTAGAGAAAATAATGTGGGTAGTAAAATAGTTTTTCAAATCGGCGACAAATTGTTCTAGCTAACAGTTAGTTGAACGGATAAAAACATTTTTTTTCGCAATCTATATTTGCTTTTTACAACTTACGACTATTTCTTGACGTTTACTATATAGATCCCACTTTTTTTGAGGATTTACTAATCGACTTAGGCTAGTTAATTCAATGCTTAAAATGATTTAAATATAATTTACATGCAGAGTGCCTGCAACTAAAAAACAAGAGAAAAAATCCACAAATGCAACTTTTTCGTTGACGTTGCACAATGCAATATACACATATATATAATATATATATACATATGTATTTATTCTTATCATGGCAATTAGACGATTCAAGCGGCTTTTATGAGCTTGAGTTGAATAAACATTTTTTGTTTTTTTTTTTTACAGCTTGGAAATCAGTTTATTTATTTTTCTCTGTTGTTTAATTTTCATATTCAAGATGAAACAATTTTTTGTGTTAAAATTATAATTAAACAAAGTATATATAATATGTATGGATAGTTGGCATATGTCAGACCATTCTCCTTTAAACTCCGAAACTGATATACGCTACCAATAAAAACTATGCAAAACTTTTAACGCACAAACGCTCAGACTTTATATATATATCCATTTGTGCATATATATCTACGAAATTTATCAGTACACAACAAAACTATACCTGAGTAACTAAACTAAACAAAAAAAAAAAGAATAGAAAGAACAAAATTATAAAAACACATTGCGCAAATTAAAAATATAATAATTATAAAGATGTTCAACTTTAGAACGGAAAAGTTTTGGGGTTTCTTGTTTAAAGGTGGATAAAGCTGAGATGTCTTGAGAGCCAGATACACTTTTTAAGTCTCTACAAACTAACGACTGTTTAGTTAAAAGAAGAAAATAATATATTTATATATGCAATATGCAACGTCAATTTTAAAGTGTGTTTTGTGGTTTAAAAATCGGCTGCTGCTGCTGGGACCAGCAACTGATTAGCGACGCTGTTGCCGCTTGCGCCGCTTGAGGAACACATAGGAGGAATTGAGCTCTTGGTGTCTCGCCTCCTTTTTTGAGGTGGGCAGCCGTTTGTTGGCCAATGTGGCCACCGTAGCCGTTGTCGCCGTCGCCTCCGTTAGCCAGGGTAGTGTAAAGTTTTCACGTTGCAATCGTGGATACATCATGTTCTCACCGAACGCCTGCACGGGCACCTCGCTCACAAACTGTATGATCTCAATGTCCTCTGGTAGTGGATAGAATGTGGACGTGGGCAATGGTGGCAACGGCACCAGCACCTCATCCTGATTGTGTCGCTGCCGCAACGCTTCAATTTTATTCTGTTCGAGATTGTAGCGTGCATCGCGTTTCTTACGCTCAATCTCCTCCCGCACATATTTGTCGTGACGATGCTCGAAGGCATCGTTGCCCAACGCTTCGATTCCTTCGTCATCGGAACTACGACGCAACTTGATCACTTCCCATTTGGGTATCTCGAGACTGGGATTATCGGCGAGCAGTTCGTCGGCTTCCTCCAGAAAGAATTCGTTGTCGCAGTGGAACTCTTGATCCTCCCACGAGCGTGTCGTATATGGCTGCAGAGATGTGCGATATCTGGACGTGCTGCTCCGATTGCTGATTGTCTTATTATTATTATTGTTTGATGACAGCGGTCGCTTTAAAAAAAAAAAAAAAAAAAAAAAAAAAAAAAAAAAAAAAAAAAAAAAAAAAAAAAAAAAAAAAAAAAAAAAAAAAAAAAAAAAAAAAAAAAAAAAAAAAAGTTTGCTACTGGACTGTGGCGTTGTAGGCGCCTCTATTATATTTGCTGTTGCTGCTGGCGTTGCTGCTATTGTTGTACTGGTTTGGTTTTTGAGTCCTCGCAGCCGAGGCGATGTGGATGTGGAAGTGGCAGCATTTGAGGGCGGTGGCGTTGGAGCTGGCGTCATGGCTGTTGAGAAGCCACCAATTGGTGTCGATGGTTGCGGAAGTGGCGGATAGATGAGACTTAAATTGCTGCCCATATTGATGTCCATAGGTGAACGCTTCAGGCGATCCAGTGGCTGCTGTTGACCCATGATGCGTTTATGCTGCTTCTGCAGATGTTCGTGCAGGCGTCGCACAATCGTATCCTCATCAACATTGGGCTCCTCCTCCTCGTCCACCTTCTGCTTCTGCATCTTATCTGACTGCTGTTCCGGCTGTTTCTCCACATCCGTCTGCACCTCTGAGATCAACTTGCTGTTCATTTTTTGGTTTGTTTCCTTGAGCAGTCGTTCCCTATTCCGTTCCCTGATCTTCTGCAGTTCGATCTTCTTTTTCTGTTCGCGCTCCTGTTTCTTTTGCTCGATCAGCTGTTTCCGCTTTTTTTCCTGAATGCGCTTCTTCTGCACTGCGCGCACCAGCTCCTGCAGCTTGGTCTGCGCTCGCTCTTTCTTTTTCAGTTGTTCTTCGCGCTCCAGCTCCTGACGTAGGTTTAGCGCCTCTTCCACTGCCTCCGCCTGCAGCTCCAGGTCATGGTGCTTGAGCTTCTCCCGCGCCAGTTGCTCTCGCTCCCTTCGTTGCCTTAGCACTTCTTCCTCCGCCGCTTCCTGCTCTTGCCTTTGCAGCTCCAGCTCGTGTTGATTGAGCTTCTCCTGTGCCAGTTGCTTTTGTTTCCTTTGAATTTTGCGCAGCTTCTGTTGTTCTCTCTCCTCCTCCTCCTGCTTCAGTTGTATTTCAAGCTGTTCCTCCTCATGTCGCAGTCGTTCCTGTTCCTGCTCCTGCAACGCTGGCTTGGCCAACATGCTTTTATAATTTGTAACATTTTCGTTGCCCAACGATGAATTCGCCAGTGTGGGCAACTTTCGTATTACTTGCTGTTGATTAACTCGAGTTCGTGCGAAGGTTCTTGGCCCCTTTTTGCAGGGCTTCAGTTTCTGTGATGCATCCATTGTTGAGTCCACTGAAGTTGGCATTAAAATTTCTGATTGCGATTGCGCCTGTAGTAGCGCATTGACAACCTCATCTTCAGCGGCATTTGATTGGAGTTGTTGTAGTTGTTGTGTCTGGTTAGCGGACTCATTGTTGTCAAAGAGATGCAGTTGTTGCGGTTTAATGCCCAAACGGCGCTAAAAAATAAGAACCAAAGAGGTTAGTAACAAATGCTTGTGGTGATCTGTATAGCAGCCGCTCACCAGTCTCTCAATGTCCACATAATGTTCAACGACCACTGTGTGACCATTGTTAATTACATTATCAGTGGCCAATACCTGCTGCTCCGCCACTTCGGTGATCAGTTCCTCCTCGGCGCCAATTATCGTTTCCGTCATGCCAACCATTCCGTCGTGGTAGATATGCTCATCATGCAATTGCTCCTCCTCCAAGAAGACCGCCTCGTGCTCCTGCTGTTCCTCATCAATTTGCAGCTCCCTTTCTTCCGTTTCTTCATCCTGTTCCTGCTTCATCTGCTCCTCTTGCAGCTGCAGACTGGATGATTCCTGATGGACGCGATGCAGTATAATCGTGCTAATCTTTTTGCCACCATTAAAGCCACGCGCCTTGATATGACCCAATGCTGGCGTCGTCGGTGGTAATTCCTTGACCGATGTGACAATCACATTTGGTTGCTTTCGTGGCAGCGGCGGAGGCGGCGCCGCTGCTACTGCTGCTGCCTGTGGTGGTGTATAGCAATGATGTACTGGCTCCATCACCAACAAAGCCTGCTGTACCTTCTGCTGCTCCATCAACACCTGCTGCTGCTGCTGCAGTTCCGCCTCCGTCTGCGTTTGCGTCTCCACAAAGCAGGGCAGTTTCGCCTTCGGCGGCTCATCTTCATTTGCTGGACGTTTGCTGCCGCGACGGCGCTGACTGCGCAGCTCCTCCACTGTCTGGCCCAGCCTGGAAATCTGTTGCAGTAATTCCTGATTTTGGGCGAGTAACGTTTCGATGCGTGCATTCTTCTCGTCCAGCAGCTGGTCCTTCTTCTCCAGCTTGTCCGTTTGCTCCTGCAACAGATTGACATGCAACACAATCATACGCTTCAGATTGTTATTGTCCACAATCAAAGTGACGACATCTGTATTATTGCTGCTCTTGGCTGTTTCTGGCGCTGGCGCTGGTGCGGGTGGTGCGGCTGCTGGATGCTGCCACTGTGTACGCCACGGTGGCGGCCACAGCGAATTGGGGGCGCCACCATTGCTAACATTATTTTTGTGATTGCCGTAACTGTTGTAATTGTGATTGGGCCGCGCGTATTTTTTGTACGGCAGTTTGTAGATGGAGCGGGGCATATGTTGGGTGTATGGCGGTGCATCCATGTAGCCATCGTTGCCGCCGCCACCTCCTCTCTGCTGCTGTTGCTGCTGCGGATAGAATGCCGACCATTGATAGCGCGGATCCATTTCGTTTGTTTTGTTCACAAAGCGTTATTCATAATTTTATTTGGGTTGTTGGTTTGTTTTTGAGGCTTGATATTCACCACGAAACGCGAATAGCAACAACAACCGATTTTTGGACAGCCGCAGCTGATGGGCACGGAAAAATGCGTAAATGCGCTCAAATTCACCACACTCGATTTTTTTTCTTTTTTCCTTCTTGATATCAATTTTTCGCAGAATTTTAGTTTTTGCAATGTTATAGCGTGTTTACCGCATTGACATTACGTTAAGTGGCAAAAATATTTGGTCAGTTTGCCATGAATTTGTTTTTACAATACTTGTTTAATTTGTTTGCGCTGTTTTTGTGATTTATGCGGATTTAATAAACTGGCCCGAAAAAAAGCATTTCAGAAGTATGGCGTTAGACTGGTGTTGCCAGGCCACACAAAGGCAGGGTTGCTAAATAGTGCCACGCTGCCAACGTTGCTAGTTTTTACAACATGTAACACCTAGAAAATTTGATCTTTTATCAAAATGAACTTTAAATATTAATATTTAATGTCTATAATATAATTTAATTGTATTTTAACAGCGATCACGCACAAAAATTATGTAACAAAGACGATTCGTGGGGTACAGGTTGGCAGCTCTAAAAAAAGTGTGCACGTAGCTTGCGAATGGCACTGGGAAGAAGCAGAAAAATGGCGCCAAGTCAGCGTGATATTCTGCAGTACAGTGTTATTTTTTGTGCTAAATGTCTTATAATTTGTAATGTCATCCATATTTGGTGAGGATGGGGTTGACGACCTGTTCAACGATAACATTGACAACGACAACAAAGATGAGCTACCCAGCGACGGCGAAGCAGATGGAGATGCCGGCGAAAAGCTCTTCGGAGACGATGAAGACGCTCCCAATGCTGATGGCGCCGGCGAAGAAGGCGGGGAAGCTGTCAAAGTAGAGCCTAAGAAGCGAGCAGTGCGCAATCCACGTCCCCGTCTCACCGTTGACACACTGCGCGGTCCGCGTGGCTTGCACACAATCGAGCACTATTTCAAGGATATCAAATTCAAAGGCAAGGGACACGAAAAAGCAGATCTGGATGAGATTTTAAGGCGATTGCAGCACTGGGGCCATCGCATGTATCCCAATTACACATTCGACGATGTGCTGAACAACATCGAGCGAATTGGCAAAAAGAAACCGCTGCAAGTCCATATGGCACGCTATCGCATGGGACAATTGGACGATCTTCTCGAGCAGCAGCAGCAGCAGGCAAGCGAATTGCACGAAAATGCCAACGATGAAGATAATGATGATGTTGCCGCGGAGCCCTTCGATGAGTTCGATGCGCTGCTGGGCGAACAGATTGCCATGTCAAAACTGGCACCACGAACACCTGCGGCAGTTAATCGACGCAACAATTTATCCACGACGAGCAGCTCGCTGGTGACGCCCTCATTCTCACGCAATGCCATTGTGTCCACGCCATATTCCACAGCTCCACCCGGTCACCCGACTCCCAATGATAATATAAGCGATTATGGTGAACCATTGCCAGCGACACCAAAATTATCAGCGGAGCAAATGGCGCGCATTGCGGAGAATCGTCGACTGGCCCAGGAGCGTTTGCGAGCCAAACAAATGGAAGAGTTGCCAGTTAAATAGTTGCATACTTATTTATTTTTATCATAAATTAAGATTCGTAAAAATAATGGATACATACGTACATTTATGAACACGATCGAGAGCTTAATAGAAATACTTTCGGGTCAATTTCATAAATTATAACAACTGGTTTGATTGGCTGGATTAAGTGCATTAAGCATAATCTCAAGGTACAGGCGTGTTGTGCTGCTTATCTAAATAATAATTAATTAATTTTTCTTAGGTAGTAAAGCGCATTGCAACGCGTGGCAGCATTTCAGCGAGGCCCTTTGCACCATTAAGTACCATAGCAAATATATTCATGGCATACATTTCCGCATTAGATGCGGACAACGGGCCATCGGTAGTGGTGGGCCCATCGTCGTTCTGTTTGACCGCTTCGTGAATGACGTGGAGGAGGCGCTGATAGAGGAACGACTGGCGATAGATGGGCTTGGAGAGGCTGAGATGATCGTCTTTCAGCAGAAAGAAATCACCGAAGTCGATGCGCGACGATTCGGCAGTGACAATGCGCAACGGAAACTTGAATGTTGTCAGCATGGTGGGTGAGCCCTCTGCCACGCTGACAACATTCACGTGCCGCAGGCATGTGTGCAGACAGCCCATGAAACGGCGATGCATCTCCAAAAGTTTCGGTGAATTCTCCTCCATTTCTTTGACTTCAATCGATGGCGATAATATCATTTGCATATGCTGTTTCCACTTGGCAATCGATGAACCACGATGCGGTGTACCCAAAAATACAATACCCTTTGTATTCTTGGCCAGCTGCTGCACTTGCGGCTCCACGGAGTCTACCGATTTGAGAAGTATCAGCTTGGTGAGTAGACCACCCATGGAATGACCAATCCATACAATTGGACGACCATTGCCCACATCCGAGGTGGCAATGCGTTCGAGCAACGTGCTCGCACGCACATCGATATGTCCCTGACCCTTCTCACAGGGACAGTACTTGGTGAAGTTCGCCGACCATTCCGTAACTGCTGATGTGTAATCAATACCAATTATGCTGTAATTATATATTTCGATATATTCTCAAGTGTGGCTATGATTAATCATTAAAATTTACCGTGAGTCTGGATAGTCGTCTGGTAGCCATTCCATGGGCCAGCAATTTGTGTATTCCTCGCTAGTGTCCTGATTGTTCCATTCATTCCCAGACACACTGAAATTGCCACAGCAATTCTCATTCGCTTCGAGCGGTATATCAGGATGCACCACCTCCCAATCCGAATCCAGCTCGGCCTCATTGTACAGTGTCTCGACAAACTCTTTGGTTGCCGCATCGCTTATATTCAGACGTTTCTCCTCCACCTTTTTGCTGGTCTTCAACAGAGACTCTGAGAATATCGAATAATTATTAATAATTAAATTAAGCTCTAATTTAGTATTCTTTTTAAAATACCTTTTGATTCCGTTGGTTTGGTGACTTTTGTTTTGCCTGCTTCTGTCGCTGCTGGTTGTGTTTGTGCGGGAATCAACTGTTTGGATTGCTCTTGCTTATGTTGCTGTCTGTTCCCATTCCGCTTCTGCTCGCCAACGAGGAATACGTCATCCGTTTCGCTGGTGTAGAATGCATTTTTGCCATAAAGTCCGAGCTCGGTGGGTTTGCGATCCCGCTGGCGCCACGTAATGAAAACGCCACCGAGCAGACCATGGATGAAGACAATGTCTGCTTTGGGTTTGCGCCGGGTGCGGACACGTGGATGCAATGGATAGACATTGGGCGGATAGGTGAACCGATTGGGGTCATCGTGATCCAGATTGGCCATTGCCTTAGCTGAGATTACTTGCAGCCGCAAATCCGGGCATTGCTGCCATTCTGCCAAAGCACCCACCCAGCCGGAAGCAAAGAAATGCTCCACGGCATCGGGAACTACAGATAGATTGGCGAGAACTTTGCATAGCGTCGCTAGTGTCTCATTATCATCGGCGAATATTTTGCGCATCTCCATTAAATGCATCAGTCCGCCATCGTGCGTGATCTTGGCCGCAATTTTTGGATCCTTGGTTATGTGATGCAGAAATGAGATAATCTCTTTCAGCAAGTCCGAGTCCTGTACGGATAGTGTTATGTGCTGTTCCTGTGTGAAAAACTCATTGGGATCGTTCTGTCAGGGGATTGATTTGATTTGATTAGAGATTAGATTTTATGTATATTTCAACTTTAATTCGATGCTTACGAGATGATTTTGATCTGGAAAGTATTTGCTGAAGAAGTGATCGACACAGGGCGATGGACGGAGATGTGCCAACATATCATGGAGTTCGGAGAGGAGCATTTTAGGATTCTTGATGCACCCGCGTCTCGGGACCGGCATAAACCAGCGCATATCGGCGCCACAGCGTGCCAGCGAGACAGAAGTCCGAGCATCACAGATCTGGGCGAGATGACGGAAATCCCAATCCTTGAGATGATCCATGCAAATCAGTTGCTGCACTGCTTTCAACCGTTCCGCCTGACTGCCATTTTGAGCGATATTTAGCAGGCGCCAGGCAACTGAATGCTTGGCAGCCTTCCACCATTTACCAATTGGGTTGATGATAACACTAATCCATTTCTTTTCGTCCTCCTGCTTCTGTTGCAGCTTGCGCATCGATTCGCGATAAATGTGATACTTAATGTAGATGTATTCGGTGCGACGCTTGTCCGGCTCCTGTTGCTTCCTGTCCACATATTGAGCGAAATATTTACGGATTTGCGGTGACTCGTAGAAAATTATGCCGGCGCTAAAAATGAGCAGAAATTAATTGTTATTCTATTCTATTACGATTTATTTTTGTTTTTGATGACCTAAATATCTACAGTTATGCTGCCAACTATTTGTTTTGTTGTTGTTTTGTCAAACGTGTGCGATAAACAACAACAACATCTGTTGTTATTTTTAAAAAGTGGGCACGTCAACAGTCTCAGCAGTGCTGCCAATTTGGCTTTTTTCTTCAAGGAAGTGATTAAGTTTAGCTGGATTTTGGCTAGCGAAATAAATGAGATAAATATGCTTCTGTTTCAAATAAAGATACCTAATTAAATTTCCAATTATTATTCATATATAAAAATAATAAAATACAACTAACTATTTATTTCACTTATTAAAATGAGCTTTGCTTAGATCTTTTCTTAAAATAGCTTTGTTTTTGTTTTTCAAATTTTGGCAACACTGATGCCGAGGCAAGGGTGACACGCGCGAATTTCAAATCAAAGAACAACAACAACAATGATAAGAAAAACTTAATTCGCGGGGGACATGTGCAAAAACTACTGCGCACTATTTTGGCGGCCGATTTGCCTGCTTGTGTGCGTGTGTGTATGCGCGTTAGTTTGTGAGCCAGAGGGGGCCTTGAACAGCTGTTAAGCACCAGCAGCAAGCGAAAGCCGAAAAATTCGCAACAACAGCTATCGTGCTATCTCATTTTCTCAAAATCGTACGTTTGTTTTGATCTTGTTGTGTTAAAATGAGCAAATAACAAAAACAGCAACAACAGTTGGCAGTTGATCGGAGTGTGCAGAATGAATAATTTGTATAGTTGCTGTAAACAAATGACGTCACCGTTGCAATCGGCTGATGTTTGACTTGAATGCGGAAGAACTTTTTACTCATTGTCTCTTATTGTTTTTGTTATTGCGTTAAAGTGCACACGCACTCGATATATATTAAGTTTTGTGTTTCAGGGACAAGTGGCGCCACTTTGAGTCAGGAATTGCTTGAATATGTAATGACGAGCCCCCATTTTATTTAAAGTTTTTAGGTGTAACCAGTAGCAGCTGTTTTTACTGCTGTTGCTAAAGCAGCTGCTGTTAATGTTATTTTTGTACTTACGTGGTCAAAATGCCAAGACCACCAAGGAGCTTTGGAAAACGGCGTAAATTTGCTTTGATATCCTCTAATGACATTGCCTGCTGTATTTTTTTTTTTGTGTAGCTTGGCAGAGCCCACTAGTAAAATTTGTCAATTAATTGCCAAAAGTTTACTTTGTTATTTTTTTATTTTGTTGTCACAAACAAATCACACTTTAATTTTAGATTATTATCTCAGACTTCGAACTTATCAATTTCGACACTCTTTGAAAATTATTCAAGCTGTATTGTCAACTTGTATCGTATTGTATTTATTAATAATTGTGCTACCCCTTTGGGGGATTCAAGATTTTTTTCTTTGTTTCGAACTTCTGTGTTGTGCTTCAAGTTGTTGAATGGCTGATTTGTTTTGGTTCGTCTCTTTTATCTCTTTTTCGTAGTAGGGAGGGCTGCCACACTATCTGTGGAGAGAGAGAAAAGTGCTGCCAACTCGATTTATTATTCGATGATAGAGACGTTATAAAAGTCTTGCTAAATTAACTGCTTTTGATATTTTTAAATTAAATCATTTAAATTTATTAACATGCTCTTGTGTGAAGTCGATGCTTAGGCTAATTGGTTTAAGCTTATAATCGGCGTGGCGTTAATCGGGCGATTAATTATCTTTGGTGCGCATGAATTAAAGAAAAACTGTAACTATTAAAATTAGACCTAAAACTAGAATGAGGAATTCATTTAATGAAATGCAACGCATCGAATTATTGCGTGGCTTAGACATTTTTTAATTTATACATTTTTTAATTTTTAAATTTTTAAAGTGGTACTTTGAATAACCGCACGCTTAACATTAACATTACAGCAAATGTTAAATTTGCATTTGCGTCTGTGCTGCTTCTGTGCGTATGTTATGGATTTAGTATACGGCTGGTGCGCAGCGAGTGTGCGCGGGGATTGGTTGTCGCTCTACGGATTTGTGTTTATAAATTTAGCAATTGTCTTGAGTTAATGTCCAATAATGAAAATACATTTTCGCGAACAATATGGCACCAAAGGCGAGGAAATACTCTATGTGACGCCAGCAGGTGAGCTCCAAATTATATATTAACAAATCCATTTTGTTAACAATTCTAATTATGCAAACATCCATTAAAATAGATCAAAGTAGTATTGTTCGCGTGCCTTTACGTGGCGATAAGCTGGTCATACAGGAGAAATTCTTGTTATTTCGAGTGCTGCAGAATATATTTCTGCCCAAAGGCTATCCGGACTCGGTGTCCGATGATTATGTCGTCTATCAAATCTGGGACACACTGCAGGCCTTCTGCAGCACCATTTGCGGCACACTCTGCACCCATGCCATACTTAAGGGCATCGGAGTCGGGAGTGAAAATATCAATGCATATTCCGCCACGGTCACATGGATACTGAAGGAGGGCAGTGGCCATGTGGGACGGATATTGTTTGCCTGGTGGCAGGGGAGTCAGCTGGATGTCGATTCGAAAAAGTGGCGTTTGCGTGCCGATTTTCTAAATGATCTCGCAATGGGCATTGAAATCTATGTGCTTCCCAAATATCCACATTTTAGTACACAAATCCTGTGTGGCTCCACGATGCTGAAAGCGATTGTGGGCGTGGCCGGTGGCGCAACACGTTCGGCGTTAACGCAACATCATGCGGTCCGTGGCAATTTGGCTGATGTTGCCTCCAAGGATAGTTCACAGGAGACATGCGTCAATTTGGTTGCCTCGTTTGTTGGGCTCTACTTGCTCACGATGATCAAAAGTCAAGCCATGTTATATACCATTTTCTATATTGTTGTCACGCTGCATCTGTACGCGAATCTTAAAGCAGTGCGTTCCATTTGCCTGCGCACCTTCAACGAGTCCCGCTACTTAATTGCTCTGGAGGAATTCTTCCGTTCATCCCACATGCTGACACCACAACAGGTGAGAGTCTACAAAAATCTTGGTTATTTGAAATTTATATGAAAAATATTTGATAGCTGTATTACTGTACTATAAATTGGCGATTTAACTATTTCTATAGATCGTTTTTGGTTTTGTTTAGATAGTTGACCAGCTTAATCAGCTATCGACAGCTTGTTAAAGTATTATTGTTGGCGCTATCAGCTTTTTGATAACTTTAGTTTCGAATATAAAAACACAAAGTTATTTCCACAAACTTATAAAGTTTAAAAGGAATAGATATTAAGGTTAGAAAAGTCAAAGTTTAGCATCTTCTTGTGTTTTGCTTATACTAATGTTTGAAGCTATCTCCTAACCTTCTCACAACAAGAGTTAAAGTTAACTGGATCGATAAGCGAGAGTTAGGCGAAATTAATGAATATCGAGAGAGAGCGCCGCACAAAGAGAGAGATGTAGATGCAGCTCAAAATGCACGTAACATAGTAAATATATTTATACTATCACAGGGCGCCAAATTCAAATATTTAAACAATTTATTAAGATCTAAAAGTTCTTTGCTGATGCTGCCAACACTTATGAAATATCTAATATTGTAATATTTAAAATAAGTATTAAGTAGATAGTTCTATCTTGTTTGCAAAATATATGAAAAATGCTTAATAATAGTAGTATATACTACAAGTTTTAGCTTTAGCAATTCCCATAGATTTTTAAGATAGCTTAATTAGCTATCAACGTTTTCTTGAAACCTTATCAAGTGTAATATAATATATAGCACTTAAAGATAGTAATAGGAAGTATTATTTTATATATAGCAATATTATATATAGCCATCCCTGCTTAAATAATTTTATCTGTCTTCTCTCTGGGTAGGTCAATAAAATGGAGCGCGTGACTGTTGGCCAAACGGTATCCGTTTCACTCAATATACGTCTGGGCCTGAGTGTAAAGCATCTTATCGATGAGTATAAGAGCAGCAGCGTTATTGAGAACATTGTTTCCTCATTTGATCCCCATGAGCGCTTCATTATTGCGGAGAGCAAGAAACATTTGGGTGTCTATCTGCACTTTGATACACGTCCACAGGATGTATTGAAAGCATACTTTTTTGCTGTCTCCTATCTGCAGGATCGAAATCAGATTAAGGAACAGTATTGGGACATTCAAGGCAAATGGCAGGAGTTTCTTAATCTGGCGCAAAAGGAGGGTAAGTCAGTTGAAATTAATAAATAAATACAATTATAATCAATATTTGTATATTATCCATATAGGTTGGTTAATCCATCAACATTTGCTGCTGGTCGATGAGTATCGCTTGGATTGGAAGGCTTAGGGTCTAAGCTAATGCTCAATAACTAGACCAAACATACGGATACATCACTAAGATACTTGCAATGAACGATATTGTTTGGAGTTTTTTTTTTTTTTGTTTTAACAAAAACATTTCTCACATATCTCACGTGGTATTACACATACCATAAAACCATAAGGCAAAACGTTGATATTAGAAAAAAAATCAAGAAACCATTGCGATAATACACACATATTTACACACACATTTAGATTTAGTCTCACGAATCTCATCTCAAAAATATTTTGAAAACAAAAAAAAAAATTCGAATACATAACGTGAACATCTTCCAATTATGTAACTCTGCCTTAGCACAAAGTAACGTTAGTAACCCGATATTCTTATAAGATATTCAGTGGGTCGTCTAAACATTTCTCAAGTATAAGGATATAGCTTAGCCGTCTAAAGCATTTTTAAATTACATAAATAAAATGTGCTTATTTTGGACTAGAATCTTGAAAACAAACCAAAAAAACACAGCAGACATATAATATCTCTATTTTGTAATAACTTACCACTTGTATATTTCGAGAGGGTACTTTTTACCAAAATGATAAATATCAAAACATAAAAAAAACATTTAAAAAACAAAAAACCGAAAACGTCGCATCGAACGAGCAGCTTCAAATGCATTCCACAAATAATTGTACAAAGTTTTTAAACTTAATTTTTTAAAAGACATGTTTATTATAAGCTTTGAATTTATTGATTTACATTTATATACATATGTATATGTTTATTTGGCGCTTAGCAAGTCCGTTAGCTTAGCACTAAATAACTATCTTAAAAATGCTTTTATATAATGCGAATCAGTAGTAAATTACACAACAGACGCAATTGATTTTAATAGGGGAATGAATAAAGTTCTTCGCAATTTTACGCAATAATTTAATATATATATATATATATTCATATATATGCATTTTTAATGCTCGATTTAATCAGTTTTTACATTTTATTCAACATATTTTGATTTTAAATTAACAGGGTTGTCCGCACGCAGTTTGTTGGTATCGATACTTAACGATAGTGTCTATCGATATCACAAGGGATTAGTTATTGCTTTCAATCAAAACACGTGCGCCTGTTCAACGTGCTGCTGTTTGAAACAAGAGAAAGAAAACAGTTTTAAACGCAATGGCAGCTGTGCCGCCAGAGACGACGGTGCCAAACGACATGGAAAATAAAGCAATTCCCACTGAGACAGCTACAACTGAAATAGTTGTACCAGAAACAGTGCCACAAAATATAACAACAATTGTTGACCCAGTAGCAGAGACAAAGACCACGCCTGAAATTGATGAATCCAAAAAAACGGAACCTGTAGCAGAAGTAAACAGCGAGCAAGAGGAATTAATTGTGGAAGCAAATACAACGTCGCCAACAGGTAAACAAAAAGGAAATTTAAGTTGACAGATGAACTTTCTTTTTTATTGTGTTGTGCTTCCGGGAATGGAACTGAAACGCCTAAGCTTTCAATTCACATGTTAATCATTGATTCTTCTATTCTATTTGGAACAGAGACTGTGGAAGATGCGACAGAAGAACCGAAACTAGCCAAGGAGCCCACAACATTGCCAATTGAGCAAGTAGCTGCGCATGAAATTAATCCTACGCCTCAAGTGGAAGGCGTAACAGAAATGGAATGCGAGACAACAACGTCAAAATCAGCTGAAAAAGAGACCGCATCAAATGGACTCAGTTTGTTGGCTGCATACAGTTCCGATGGGGACACAGATACGGAAACTGTACACAGAATAGACGACAGCGACAATGAGGACGATGTGGTCGAAGTGCCTGCGCCAGTTAATATTTCGACCGCTCTGCGACAGGTTGTTGCTTTGAGCTCTGGCAGCTCTGCAAGCAGCAGCGACTCGGACTCGGAGGGCGAGTATCTCACTGTGCTGCGCAAGAAGATCGATAAACGCATAAATACCGAAGAAATCGATGAGGAAGATGACGATGAGGATGAGGATGGCACACGCCCCACTCATCGCCGCCAGCCACCCAAGGTGCGCGGTGAAATGACATTGGATGAGTTACCACCAATTGATCAGCTAGAGATTACGGTGCCAGAGGATGAGTGTATTGAGCTGGGCAAGGTGCAATCGATAGTTGATCAATTAGTGTTGGTCAGCGTGCTGCCCAATTCGATGTTGTTTGATCTGGACACTGTTCTGTTTCTGGAGAAGGGGCGCAAGGTGCTTGGTCAGGTGTTCGATGTGCTCGGACAGGTGGCCGATCCGCTGTATTGTGTACGCTTCAACACCAATCAACAGATCAAGGATCGGGGCATTAACATCGGCGATATTGTCTATTGTGCCCCGCAAACAGAGCACACCCAGTTTGTTATATTATCGAAGCTGATGCAGGTGCGCGGCTCGGATGCATCGTGGGAGAATGATGTGGAGCCGCCGGCTCGTTTCATTGACTACTCCGATGATGAGGAGGAGCGCGAAGCGCGCTGGGAGCAACGCAAAAAGCGTCAACGTGAACGCACCAATTCAACAGACTCTGTGGAAACGGTAGCCACCACGAACACGGAGGCAACGGAGTCTGCGCCCCGCCAACGTGGACGTCGCGGCCAACGGGATAGTCGACACTCGAACAATTTCCAAAATGGCAACCATGGCAACCAGCAACGGCAACGGCAACAGCAGCAGAGTCCCGCTCGTGATGCACAATACAACTATCATCCCAGCTATAATCCTGGTAGCTGGCACTCGAACTACTATCACAATTATCATCCGCCGGCGGCCAACTTTAATATGATGCCAGGCATGGCGTTTCCCATGCCCCAACATGGCTATGGTTACATGCAGCCACCGCCACATCCCTATGGAATGCCACCACCGCATGCGATGGCTATAGCAATGCCACCACCACCACCCCACATGTATCATCCACATCAGCAGCCACCCTACAATCAGCACCAGCAGCCGCCCAATTCGGGCAATTAGTGTAAGACTAGAGATACGTTGACAAGCATAACTAGAATTTCTATCTATAGAACATGATTTAAGATTAAAAAAATATATATACAAAAAGTATGAAAATGTTTGTTATATTTTGTATTTAATATTTTCATGACCTGTTTTCAAATGGTATCCATTTGCTCCATTTAACATTGGACATGATATAAAATTGTTGTTCAAGGCGATAACAGAATATTTTACGCATTTATTTATCATTTTAAAATATTGCTTTAATTTTAAAGTTTCGATATAAATTTAAACCTCATTTTATTTCATGCCGTGTTACCAAATGGTATAAGGAGTATATTGGTTTGTTGGAATACTGACTACACTTCTTATAAATGGGCACATGATATTAAAATTGGTTTTCAAGGCGATAACTGAATATTTTTCGCATTTATTTATAATTTTAAAACATTATTAATATAAATTTCACCCTTATTATATTTCATTTGATTTGTTCGAATTTTATTGCTTTATGCCACAAATTTGTCGTTCAAATCTAATCAATAACTAATCACTCAGTTAATTTTTCTAATGCAATTTTCTTTATTCCAATAAAAAATTCGTAAACAATTTGCTTATTCGTTGGTGTTTAAAAATGTACTCGTTAAAATGCTTCAAATATTTGTTTTTGGTTTTTGTTTTTTTTGTATAAAAAGGTACTTAATCTGTGTGGGATCTCAACAATAACGCTGATTGCAGGTGTGTTTTGTGTGTGCGCCTTGTAAATATGTTTAGGTAAAAATTTATGGGCAATACCCAATTGACAAACACTCTAAGTAAATGAAGGATAACTTAAAATTTTCAAGGACAATATTGTTTGATCTTATAAAATTGATTCTGGATATTTTTGTATAGTATTGTTATAGTTACGTAAGTGTACTAGAGTTCGATTTTTAGATTTTTAGCATATAGGGATTGTAGGTATTCCTAAAATTACAAACGTTTTAGGTATTAAATTTAAAAAAAGCGAAAGTTATTTTTGATTTATATATACATCATTAAACTTTGGATATGGTATGGGAAAACCATCTTAAATTTCTTGTTGCTTAAGTATTCTGTTTTCTAATACTGAACTTAAGAAAAACTTATGAAATTGGTCAATAGAAATTATTAGGCTTAAAGTATTTGGGATTTGTGGAAATTGTTTTTAGAGGTTTAGTTGAATTTTAATTGTTATTATTGTTATGTATATAAATATTTGATATATATAAAATTACTCATAAAATAGAGCACTCGTTGTTTGGAGTTTCGTAAGCTTGTCAACTGGGCAGATATATAGGTGTATTTACTAAATATATATATGTTTGCTTTTGTATATAATACAGCAATTAAAACTTTTGGCGGAAGCACTGTGAGTCATTTAAAAAGCTGCCAATAAACAATTGTTAATATTGTGTGTGTAAATAGTTGTATATATATATATATGTATATTATTTATGTATCTGATAAGTGTGGCATGCAAAAAATATATATAGATTGTGATTGAGCTTATTCGAGAGGCAACCAAAGTGGCGCCACAGGCACATATGAGAATGATGTTGATTTGTGGCATCATTCTAGAAATGCGTACTTAAATCTATTTACATTTATATAAACAAAAAAAAATTAAAACAGACAACAATATGCAGTTAACAAATTCTACACAAGAAAAAGAAAAAAATAAAAGCTCAGTTGCTTAAACGGGGGCCGATTTGCAGACGTGGCTTGAGCAGCACCAGAATGCATGTGATATTATCCTGGGAATCACGGTCCTTGGCAGCCTCCACCAGCAGTTTAGGAATGTCATCGAGCTTCGTTTGCGGATCAGCAAGGCAATCATAGACGGTATCCACGATAAAAGCCTCGGGCACATGATCCCACAATCCATCCGAGCCAAGGACCAAAAAATCATGTGCATCACTCAACGGCACATCGACAAAATCCGGCTCAGCAATCACTGCCTCAAGACTATAATCGCCAATTGAACGACCCACATTCAGTATGCCATTGACACGCCACTGACCCTGGGCATGGATAACGCTGCCGCCGCACAACTCAATGCGTCGCCGCTCATCCACAGCTTCGGGTTTGTGTGGCTTCACTAGCTGCAACTGGGTACGTTCACCCACAAGCAGCGCCTTCGAGTCACCCACCCAGGCGATGCACAACTGACGATCGTCGGTGATTAGAGCACAGACGGCTGTGGTGCCGCTGGTGATGCGTTTTCTCGTAAACCGTTCGTCCGCCTGCAGAAATGCCGTTTCAAAAGCGGTGCGATAGAAATCCACACTGCTCTCCATGGACTCCGGTGAGCGGCGCAGCTGCTCAGCCAGCAACTGGGGCAATTGACTGGTCACATAGCTGGAGGACAGCGCGCCCGAATGGCCATCGAAGACGCCAAAGAAACGACAATCAGGGTGATTCTTCAGCTGATAAATGGCACCGAAGCGCTCTAGGCACACATGACGATCCTCCATTTTTCGCGGCTTATTCTTAATCGCTGCCGCACTATAAGTCGGCGGCTGAGGCTCCAATGATCCGCACTGACAGCCTCCAGGCTCCATGCAGAGGATGCCATCATCTGCGTAGAGTTGTAGCTTCTCCAGCGCCGCATTATCCGTCAGCGTCAGCAGCAGCTTATCCAGCTGTGTAGCGACATATTTTTGCAATTTCAGAAGATCATATTGTGGCTCCGCCACGTCCAAATTCGCCTCAAACTCCTTGGCATGGCGTATCTCGTGCTCCACTTGCTCTCGGGCAAAATGCAGCAGCTTCAACTGGAAGCCCTGCGGACAGCCGCGTGTGTTGAGCTGTTTCCAAATGGCGGCAACAACTTCGGCTCGTCGCTCGTCGCCGGTGACTTTATAGGTGTCGTTGCTACTGCGCGTTACACAACTTCCATTGCGGGCCAATAATAATTCGTTGGCCGCGTTTTGTTCGCCGCTTTTGTTGCTGCTGCTGCTGCTGGCTAGAAATTCCTTGAATTTCAGTAATCGGGCACATTTCGTTGCGGCATCCGCATCGGTCGACATATTTTGCAATCAGCTGGCTTGGCTATTGTTATTACGACATGTGGCTTAATTAGTAATAACGATGATTCACCAGCTTTAGCATATCAATCTTTTTTTACGCAATGTTTCTATTTGTTTATATATGCTATGCAGAGTGACCGTTTCGTGCTAACTAGAATATATTGTTTTACTTTTCACGAATGTCGATAGTTTAATTCTTACGATAGTAATCGATTTAAGATGTGCGAATGGTAATGCGACTGCTTCTTCTTGCATTGCCGGCAGCAACAGCACTCAGCTGTTGCTTTGTTGTGTGTTGCAGCATCGAATTAGTTTTATTTTCAATTTTTTTTACTGCTTTTGCGTAAAATGTATGCTTAAGCATACTGATATACAGAATGTCAACACCGCTCGAACAACAGACAGATGAGCGTGAAGCCCTGCAATCCATCTACGAAGGCGATGACAAGTTTAAAGAAATCAACTTGACCACATTTCAATATAAAGTAAAAAGCCACATGTGCAACAAAAACTTAAAATTATTGTTATTAATGTGTGAAATGTTTTTAGTATGGCGAAGAGGATAATTACAAGTCATTTCTGGTGGAGCTGCAATGGGGCGATAACTATCCAGATGAAGCGCCCACGATTAACATGAACACCTTCTACAATCGCAATCTGTGAGCTAAAATTATTCACAGTGATAAACAATAAATTAAAATAAAATTTCCATTTCCAGCGTGCCCGCCGTCAAGGAGGAAATCCAAACGGCGCTCAGCACAGAGGCCTCCCAATGGCTGGGCTGCGGCATGACTTATACACTCTTCGAGTGCATCAAGGATAACATTGAGCAATTGACTGCCGGCCAGCCGGAATGTGCACCAACTGTGGCCGTTGTGGACGATGGTGTTGGAGCACTCAAGATATCCGATGCAACAGCGGATGCCAAGCAAAAGGAGCCGAAAAAGGAGCAACTGACCAAGTCACAAAAGCGTCGACAGTGGGAGCGAACTGACCACAAAGGCGAACGGGCACGTGGCCACGATTGGGTGGACATCGTTAAGCATTTATCGCAGACGGGCAGCAAAGAGGACGCCGCAGCCGCAATGGAAATTGCAGCGGCAGCAGCAGCCGCTAATCCTGTGCTGCATCCGCTAAACACTTAAGCAGTGACGCCCGCCAAATGCAACTAGTTAACTAATGACAAATATCAGAAACTCTAATCAATTCAATCAACAAACGAAAAAAATAGTAAAAACAAAAAATGAGTTAAATGAGTTCTGTTCTGTTCTGTTCTATTAAAGCCGATCAATTTACGCACGCTTGTCCGGCTCGTTTGGACAGACAAGGCCAGCCACCTTGCCACTTGCTGCTGGCTGGGGTCAAGCCCATTTTCATATGGAAAATAAAATCATTTTTAAGAAGCTCTAGTCGAAATTGGTTTATGCACTGCGACAGTCGTTTATTTTGGTGTTGCTGCTGATGATGTAATTTAAACGCAATTCTGTTTCAATTTGAACAGCTTTAATTGCAAGTTCTTTGCGTAGCTGTAAACATAATGTCAGTTTATTATTGACACTTGTTAAGTTAAAAACACAATTTTACATACTGCGAAACAATTTGGTCGCGCTTCGCTTATCATTTGTGTGTAAACCGGTTCAGAAACACCTCGAGCTTTGGGCACGCCCGCGTCTGATAGCATACCAATATTTTACATATATATATAACTATAATCCACAATGGGTCACAAATTCTCTTGTCTGAATGTGTGTACAAATTCTGACGAATCGCCCAAAAGTGAGACGGACGCGACAACGGTGCGCATGCGCAATGTCAATGCAAATCTTTTGACGGCTCCGGGTGAGTATTTGCGCATATAGTTGCTTTAGATACAGTGGTCTTTCAATAATTGAACTGCTTGGTTTTTGGTTCTAATTTGTTATACAATTAATACTCATAGGAAAATAAGCATATCTAAAGACTTTTTAATTCATAATTCCAAATATCTTGCTGTGTTTCTGCATATCGAGCGTTCACTGTATTTGGCATATTTTGTTAGTCGTGTACAAACTTGTTTAAAGCGCTTAGGTTTTAAAGATGATTTGCTAAACATAAACAAAATGTATTCATAGGAAATATAGTTATTTATTTAACTCGTAGAAAAATGTTTAATGCGAATATAATTCTAAATTAATTTTTGTGCTTCTGTATTGTAATGCATTTATTTTCTAAATACATTAAAGAAAAAACTTGTATTTGATCAGTTTGTAAATCAATTTTCATTGTTTTTTTTAATGCTCAAAATGAAAAACAAGTAATTTCAATTTATATACATATCAAATCTCTAAGAATTGCAACAATTGACTGTTCACTGTAATTGACACTTTTTGTTGATTTTGTACGTGTTTGCGACTATGCGAATGCATGCAAATATTACCTAATAACGATATTGACTTTTTTGCTAGTCAATTTAATGATCACAGAAGGCGTACGTGTAAAATTCAAATCTGTCTGCCCACAATCTTAGATAGACAAGCTCTCGGTATTTACATTTATATACATATATGTGTTTGTAAATTATTAGATACATACAAACACTCAATTCCATTTTGCTGGTAAGACTTATTCATCAATTCTTCCTAAAATTGATTGCACTTGAATGTTAAATAAATACGAAAACACCTGGAAGGCTGTCAAATACCTTAAATAGCAGTCTCAAAAATTCGAACAATTGTTGAGATACAGAAATTTATTATGAAAATAGCTTGAAATTGAACATTTCGCTTCGTGCCAATGATTTTAATCATTTCAAGTGTGTATGTGTAAAAAAAATTGGGAATTTTTGGCGGTTGTCGAACTTTAAAAGTCGCTACTTTGTATATAGCTATTTTTTCAGGTGTGTAAAGCACCTGTTAATTATATATTTTTTTAAGAATACTTAGATCCGTATGTTGAAACAGTTGTAATTAAGTATTGTTAAAGTCACAATTAAATACAAAAGACAATTTTAATGTTAAAAGCAGAATAGTTCATTATCTGATTTTTACACATAACTCTTTGAAGACTCTTTTGTTTAGTTTATATATAAGTTTCGTATTTAAGATAAGAAACGGTTTATAGCCCCAATATTTTTAAAGAGCTCCCAAAATTGGGTTAAAAAGCAAAGGCGCCATATCTGTTTAACACTTTTATTAGACAATTTTAAATTGGCGTAGGAATGTTGACTGGTTCCATTTGTCATTTGTACATATTTTTCAAATGAGTAACGTAGTCTACTTATTATATTTGTGTACAAATTAAAACAATTGCAGTGCATGCAAATCAGTGATGATGTTTATAATGATGATGCTGATGATAATGATCAATTTGAGGCTGCTCCAGGCCTATTTACTCGCAGATAAATCAATTAAATTGGCCTCATTCGTTGCGGCTGTGAATCAAGAATCGACTTGGCGCACGAAACCATCAAGCGATGACGTAGTCGTCCAGATATTGGTAACGTTAAGCTTCTACTACCAAGAGCAAAGAGCCAACGCCAACGGACGGACAAGATCGCTTCCCGTTCATAATTAATAATAACAGAGAGATAGACAGACAGACACAGAGAGAGAGAGAGAGAGAAAAAGAGACTAGCTAACGGATAGCTATAACAAGAAAGAGAGCTCTAGAGGAGAGAGACAGACGAGCAGATACACTATAGACAAGTTTTTAACTAATATAAGTACACTCAGAAAAATCAAAACTAAATTTTATAAAATCGCACTGAAAAGTTTTAGATTTCTATCAATCTAAGAAAGAAAATTATAAATAAATTGACAAACTCCCAACTATGGTGTTCTTTTATTGTCTTTTTTTAAATATGTACATATAGAAAATTTCGAAAAGTTGAAACGCCGTAAAAATACCCTGTAAGTTAATCATATTATTAATTAAAAAATATTAAATGTTATAAAAATTCACCTTAAAGTTCAGAAAAGGAGAAAGAACTTTTATTAAATAATCTAGCTTTGAACAGCCCAGCCCCATCACACCCCATTTGGCCACTTCTGCTGAGTACAGGGTATACAAACAGAGAGCAGACGAATTAGAGAGCATTTGCTTTTGCCAGCCAGCCAGCCAGAAAGTATCTCAATTTCAATTCCAAAACTGATCAGTGTGATTTAAGGCGTCACTGCGTTCAGTTTCGGTATTTGGTTAATGTTTGTATTTCGTTTTCGATTTCGGTTTCGGTAAAATTCTTGTTTAAAAAAATAACGCTAGTTTCTAGAGAAACTTTTCCGTTACGCTTTTCCTTGTGTGTGCGTGTTTTGTATTGTGGTCTTAAAGCAGTCAAACAATGGGCAATTGGTATCGCAACTATGCCCCAAGTTGGATACAGCGCTGGATACCTCCACCATCTCCAGCCAGGCGCATAAATCCATTTCGCAGCATACGTCCCGATCCCGATATTGCAAGTAATTAACTGCAATTAAACTGTGAAAGAATAAGCTTAAAAAAGAACATATATTTTCTTGATTCAAGTGTAAAAATAGCGTTTTTTTCTTGTGCTTGTAAAACAATTATTAAACAAGCTACGCCGTTTATTATTTGATTTATTTATTTCTGACTCTATAAATGGCATTTGCAACAAACAAATTAAGAATTATTAGGTCCACTTATTTATTTTTTCGCCTATGACTTCACCCGCTGTTTTTTTTTTTTTTTTTTTTGATTTGTTTTGTTTTAATTTGTATCTGTTTGTAATTTTTTTTAGTTGCTTGACACGTTTGGGTTTTTGCATATTTTCGGCATTTGGCGCGTTTTTATTTATTCGTTTTAGAATACTTTTATTTTTGTTTGATACTCGCATTTATTTCCGGCTCAAGAGAATAACTCATGCGTCAAATATTCAATATAATGAATCACTTTCTTGACAGACATAGGACTTTCAAGTCTCCTATCTTATCGCTGTCAAACTAAGCACATAAAAAAAATTAATGGTGTTTAAAAGCATCAATTGAAATTGGGGTCTCCGGGTGCAGCCATGTGGAAATGGAAATTGAATTAGCAAACACATCTGCTTGAGATCACATAGGGATCGGGATTTATTGAAAAGTTAAAAGCATAAATGAAATATTATTTTAAATGGATGCTTATCATTGTACTTAAGTAGTTTCTACCTCAGATTCAATTAAAAATGTTATAGAGACCATAGAAAGATCCATTATCTCTACTGCGTATATGAACAATAAAAACAAACATTTCATGATCCAATTTTCTTAATATATTTTTTGGTCTTTACGATTTAAAAACGCCAAGTCATTTTTAAAGTTGATCCAATTTACTGAATATTTTTCTCTTGCTCTTGCAAGTAAACAAAAAAAAATTGGATTTTTAAATCTGCGAAAAAAAAACATTTTAATACATAAACCATATAAAATCTCTTGTCATTATTGTTAAGACCCACTAAATAGATATTTAAAAGTATGGTAGAAAAATGATTTGACACGAAGATTTCATCGGATAGTCGTTGAACTCTATAGAAAATATATGTTTTTTAGCTAGCATAAAAATACATATGATTTATATTCATTCGTTTTTTATAGAACTTGATCGAAACTGTCCATCAGCAAGCTTTGAATGCTATTGTAATGAATTCCGCGTTGTCTGCAAAAATGATGATGATTTTAATTTAATTTTATGTTTTAATACTCTTGCTTGAGGTATAATAGTTTGGTCGTGAAATTTGCGACGCCTGCAAGGAAGAAAGTCAACTAAAAAGTGAGCTTAAGAATTAATTAAAAATAATAATTTGTTTGACAAAGATTTTTTATGCCAAGCTTAAAATAAAGTCATCAATATTATCATTGTTGCTTATAGATTTTTTATAAATTTAAAAGATAATCATAAATCTGGCAGGGTATTTAATCTTCGACTAGATCTCTTTATAGAGTTTAGTGTTATTGTGGGCGACTTTAGTCAA
Source organism: Drosophila kambysellisi (assembly GCA_035042185.1). Taxonomy (NCBI): domain Eukaryota; kingdom Metazoa; phylum Arthropoda; class Insecta; order Diptera; family Drosophilidae; genus Drosophila; species Drosophila kambysellisi. Next base: position 331,981 of record JAWNLS010000945.1, on the reverse strand, counting down.
TAGAAAATCGCTCATACGCCGGATTGTCCACTCTGAGAATTAATTGTGTTGGCATTGAACTTTTTGGACAGTGTGCCACAAAATGTATTTGTTTATGGCCAAAGGCGATTATTCAACAAATCTGATTTGGGTGCAACAATTTGACTGAGAGACTCTGAGTGTCAACCGGGCAGCCCGCCCAGCTTTTCATAATGAGATCATCATGAGATCTGTAATCCACTGGGTGACCTTTAATTATTTTTAAGTCAGATATTAAATCAAATGTTGACAGTGATTTTGTTGCTCGTACAGATTCTGGCAGCTCGGCGGTGCTGGGCGTGCAGCGAGTCGATCTTTGTCTGGAGGACAATCACGAGGAGCACCACACAAGTCATTTCTATGCAGCGGCAGCCAAGGAGGCGCTGATTGTGCGACGTGGCGAACCATTCCGGCTGCGGATCTACTTCACGCGAGACTATAGTCCCAGCAAGGATGCGATTAGTTTCATATTCAGTGTGACAGATGATCCCAAACCGAATCCGGGACATGGTACACTGATGGCTCTGGTGCCGCACGATGGCATCGATTATTTGGGCGACGCACTGGAATGGGGTGCCGGCATTGAGGCCCATGAGGGTCAGATTCTAACAGTCCTTGTGAAGCCGCCAACTACATGCTCGGTGACCGAATGGCGTCTGGATATCGATACGAAGCTGTTGGGTGATGGTTCCCGTAGCTATCAACTACCGTTGCCCATTTATGTGCTATTTAATCCCTGGTGTCCCGACGATCAAGTCTACCTGGAGAATCGGGAAGAGCGCAAGGAGTACGTGATGCACGATACGACTTTGATTTGGCGTGGCTCCTACAATCGATTGCGTCCCTCAGTCTGGAAGATTGGCCAGTTCGAGCGACATGTGCTCGAGTGCAGCATCAAACTGCTGGGCACTGTGGGTCGAATACCGCCCGCCTATCGAGGTGATCCGGTGCGTGTGGCCCGGGCACTGTCAGCCCTGGTCAATTCTGTGGACGATGATGGTGTGCTGTTGGGCAATTGGACGGAGGATTTCTCGGGCGGCACAGCGCCGACCAAATGGACGGGCTCAGTGGAGATTTTGCAACAGTTTTACAAAACTCAGAAATCTGTAAAATTTGCGCAATGTTGGAATTTCAGTGGAGTCTTGGCAACGATAGCCCGTGCTCTGGGCATACCGTCACGTGTCATTACTTGCTACTCCTCCGCCCACGATACACAGGCATCCCTAACGGTGGATGTGTTCATCGATGCGAACAACAAGAAGTTGGAGGCGGAGACAACCGATTCCATTTGGAATTATCATGTTTGGAACGAGGTGTGGATGCAGCGACCGGATTTGGGTGTGGGCCAATTTGGTGCCTATGATGGGTGGCAGGTGGTGGATGCGACGCCGCAGGAATCATCGGATAATATGTATCGAGTGGGTCCCGCATCCGTGCTAGCCGTTAAGCATGGCGAAATCCTGCGTCCCTTTGACTGTGGCTTCGTCTACTCGGAGGTGAACGCGGATAAGTTATATTGGCGCTACAATGGTCCCGCCCAGCCGCTGAAGCTGTTGCGCAAGGACACGCTGGCAATTGGTCATTTGATTAGCACCAAGGCGGTGCTGAAGTGGGAGCGAGAGGATATCACCGATAGCTACAAGTATGCGGAACGCACCGAGGAAGAAAGGAGCACCATGCTGAAGGCATTGAAGCAATCTCGCCATGCATTCAGTCGCTACTACCTCAATGATAATTTCAATGAGGTCGAGTTCAGCATGGAGCTTAAGGATGACATCAAGGTGGGTGAGAACTTTACAGTTGTGCTCCAGGTGAACAACAAAAGCGACGAGCGAATTCATCAGGCCACAGGACAGCTCAACTGTGATGCCGTCCTCTATACGGGCGTCGGTGCTGAGGAGGTGAAGATCATGGGCTTCGAGTTGGATCTGAAGCCCAAGAGCACCGAATATGTACGCATGGAGGTCACATTCAATGAGTACTTTGAGAAGCTGTCATCGCAGGGTGCATTCCAAATATCGGCCGCGTGTCGCGTCAAGGATACCGACTACGATTATTATGCTCAGGATGATTTCCGTGTTCGCAAACCGGACATCAAATTCCAGCTGGGCGATGCACCGATTGTCGCCCAGCAGGAGATCGATGTGATTCTACGACTGGCCAATCCACTGCCCATACCACTGCATCGTGGCGTCTTCACGGTCGAGGGTCCCGGTATTGAGCAACCACTCAAGTTTAAGGTGAGCATGGCTGGAGGATTATACATACTTTTTTATAATTATTCTGAAAATTATAGTTAACAATGCTTCAGGAATTCTCTTCAATATACATATATATACAAAATTTATTTTTTTAATTTCAATAAACCTAATCACTAATCTCCCAATCCTTTGCAGATTGTTGAAATCCCTGTGGGCGGCACGGCAGCGGCGACCTTTAAGTATGTGCCACCGTATGCGGGTCGTGGCACAATGCTGGCCAAGTTCAGTGCCAAGGAGCTGGATGATGTGGATGGCTATCGACACTACGAGATTGAGCCCCGTCCTGGCGATATACTCCAACCGAACGGCAGTCACAGAAGTAGCAATATCATACGACGACGCACTGATGTCATTCCCTGAACCTCAACTCGATCCCCTTTCCTTAAAGTTTTTTATGTACATTTTGTTTTAAGCTTAAGTTTAAGTACTAAACATTATAAAGAGCAGTGTGAAATGATTAAATGAAACAACAATTTCTCACTTACTATTCAGAAAGTAAATTCATAAAAATGTTTGTGGCTTTCTAAAAACCAGGGCTTGCATTTCTCAATTTCGGGGTGGGTTTTTTATAAAGTTCAGAGAAAATAAGTAACATTTTCAGAAGAATTTTCACATTAGCTTTTGTGTTACTCAATATTAATTATTCATTTTTATTTAGGAATTCATAAACACACTTTATATAGCAATCAGAAGAGGATACATTCAGAAGTTTAGCAAGGATTTTTTACATTTCTACTTTATAGAACTGCATTTTTTGATAATCAAAAATGTTTTTAAAAAATATATATAAAAACAGTATATGTTTTTTATATGTATTTAGAAATAACTGTTGAAAATAAGAAAAACTCTCTAATTTTTAGATGACATATTTAATTTTTTTTCAGAGTGCCGATGTTGGTTTAATTATCCGTATCCTTGGGCAGAACATCGTCCATGCCGAGTGCAAAGCTGGGCTTCTTGGCCGTCTTCACCAGATAAATGCCACGTGATTCTCGCGGCACCGGGTCGCCCATCAGAATCTTGTCCCCGGTGCAGTTTTTGCCATGCAGCTCTTCCATTGTGCCACACGGCATGCCATAGAAACCTTTCGGGCTGTTTATGGACTCAGCATAGTACTCATAGGAGCGACCATGACTGCAACCGGCTGGAAGATATTAAAATATATTGGGATTATTTATTATTTATTCGTTTTGTACTCACTGAAAATCTGGGAAAGTTCGGTGCAGCCTGGCTGTGGGGGACCACCGCCATTGGGATAGAAATCGACCATGCCGATGGGCTTCTTGAAGCCCAAGTAGCCAGCACAGCTGTGAATGACATCCACGAAATTAGCATCCGTCTTATCCAAATGATTCTCCGGCCCAATGCAATTCTCGAATGCGGGGCGTGCCGGATCCAAGCCAGTTATACGATCCACACGATATTTGGTATAAGAGCCAGCATAGCCCATAATATGGGCGCCCAGACTATGACCAATTAGATGGATACGCTGCGGATCTGCATCCTTCTCCTCGACAAGCAGATCGATCAGTTTGGCCACCGCTCGACCCACTTGAACCGTATACCGTGCCGGCGTCAGATAATAGATATTATCTGCCTGATCCTGCCAGTTGATGGCGAACACATTCACCTGACCACGCTCGATGTACGCACCCCTTATCGACTGTATCGAATTGCTCATCGTACTCGATTTCCAGCCATGCACAAGAATCTTAGTGTCCAGTTTGGCATCGAATTTCTCGGCCATCTCCTGCCAAGTGTCGCGCTTGTGACGCACACGCTGAAAATCATTGCCATCGATCCAGAAATTCGAACTATGCACAGCATCACTAGCACGGTGAAAATAATTTAAATTTTAATTAAATTATGAATTATTTTCCATTGAAAAATGTTAACAGCAGCAGCAAATTGTTTGTCTATTTGAATTTTGCGCCCTGCATAGAAAAATGTTTTCTTATATGTATTTAGAAATAACCGTTGAATATAAGAAAACTCTCTAATTTTTAGATGATATATTTAATTTTTTTTTCCGAGTGCCGATGTTGGTTTAATTATCCGTATCCTTGGGCAGAACATCGTCCATGCCGTGTGAATTTTACGCCCTGCACCGCGATTGTATTGTAATTACATTTGCAAAATGGCGTAATGTTAGTTGATTGAAAGTAATTACATTTGCAGACTATGTTATGTGCAGTTAAAATTCAGCAGCGTGCGTTAACAGCGCTCTATCTTCCAATCTCTCTCACTGATCTGCTGATGCAGCCAAACATTCGTTCGTGTCAGGCACTCATTTTCGAACTTATCGATTCTTGATTGTTTCTATAAAACGTTCGATAGCTTTGTGTTGCTATTTGAAAATAAAGCGCAAAGAAGGAAATTCGTAGTCCGGCACCCAAATCTTACCTGGCGTACAACTCAAACTGTATCAACTGTGGTAAGCTGATGCGATTCTCTGGCGGTGGCTCGACCAGATAGGCAACCTCTGCCTTGCCATCACCGTTGGGCATGTAAATCCAGGTTTTGTTGTAATCCTCCTGAATCAGTGCCACCTCGCCCCTTATGCCAACTGCAAAGTAACAATTAACAATTAACGAACTCACTTTATAACAAATGTACATTTTACAGAGTAGGAGCACAGGTCGGACGACCTGGGCAAGTGCAGCGAATCCTGTGATTAGCCACTGCACAATGACAAAGGTGTTGGATACCTCGTTGCGACAAGGATTAATCACATTGCAGATGCAGGCCAAAGCATTCGATGAAGGCATCTTAACCACTTGCTGGTTTCAATTCAACTGAACGGGCCATCAAATTGGCAACTCTTTGGTTAGATGTCAGCATTTCTCTGACGCAAGCTGTAATCCTTTTGTTCTTGGAAAACAACAATCAAGAAAGACTTTGTCGAGAATAACCGACTTGCAGATACTTTGTATCAAAAGGTTCCCCTATTGTATACCGGATATCCTAACCAACTGTTTTATTCTTCATCATACCCTTTTGTCATGCCCATTTGGTAATGGGCTCAGTTTATTAAAAAAAAAAACCGGTTCAATGAGTAATTAATTCGCTGCCTGCAGCACTTAAAAATTGATCAACAATAAAAAAGTCGGTCAGACTTGGAATACACTCACCTTGCCAGGCAACTGTGAAGCAGAGAAAACGCAGCCACATATTTCTTATTTTGTGTACTTTTATTTTTATTCTGGATTTTCCATTAAAGTTGGATTCAGGGTGCGACGCTATGTTCCAGTGATTTTTATAGTTAATTGCGAATAGGGCCAGGTGTCAATCATTACTGTCGCTTTAAAAATTCTGGCAGCTAACTTGAGACATTGAAGGTAACTCAACGACAAACTTATCTGGCACTACGGGTGACAATTGGGTTAAATTTAAATTAAATTCGCTGTTACATTTTATTGGGGTACAACACAAAAAAACATAGATTTTTAATAAAAATGTAAAATTTTAAATTATATATATTTTGTTTGTTGTTTTTACGCTTTATTTTTATTATTTGATTATGTATTTATCTATCTAAATCTAAAATTAAATTAAAAATTAAATTTCAATTATAAAATAAGAAATATTTATAAGAGTTTTAAAAGTTAATTTTTGTTAAACGGAAGAGAAATAACAAAAATATATAATTTAAAATGTATGTCCTTAATATGGAAGATCTAGTTATAGAGATATAATTATAATCAATAATTGGTGTTTGTTTCTACAGGGTAGGTGCAAAGTATATATATGTATGTACTCCTTAAGTTATGCAATAAATTGTTTAAAAAAAAAGAGTACGACAAATGTATGCAATAACTTTTTATAAAAACGAGAAAAATAGATAACAACATTGAATTATTTGCTATTTATATATTTTTTCATTTAAATTATTTATATTTTTAGTGAAATTGTACGTTGCTCAACATTTTTAAAACAATATTTAAAAAGTGTTTAGCGATAGTCAAGAATTCAGCTTTGCACTCATCGATATTTATATACGCACCTATCGATATACACATATACTTTTTTGACATTTTAGTACTTTCCGCATACTGTCGTATTCTCTAAGTGCGTCACTTTTATTAAGAAACGCCGAGAAGTTTTGTTATTTCGCATTCTTTTAAACGTATATCGACGCAACCAGCCCACCAATAATATAAACAAAAGGAAAGCTAATCAAACAAAAAAGAATATGTCGGGAACTACACAGAAATACAGAAATTTCATAGCGGAGCCCATGGGACAGAAATCGGTGACAGAATTAGCCGGAATTGGTGAAACGCTTGGCGGTCGTTTATCCGAGGCTGGCTTTGATAAGGTAAAAGAAGAGCTTGAAGATGAGATAAGTTATTAATATTATAAATAACGTAATTTAGGCTTACACCGTGCTCGGCCAGTATTTGGTGCTGAAAAAGGACGAGGAGCTCTTCAAGGATTGGATGAAGGATGTTTGTAATGCGAGCTCAAAGCAGGCGTCCGATTGCTATAATTGCCTCAATGATTGGTGCGAGGAATTCTTGTAATCGACCTGCGGCCTTCTGCCTAAAAATCTCTGGACAAAAACACAATCAACAACATTCTCCACGCTATATAATATTATATGCATATTAGATTGTCCACAGTAACCCTAAGTCTCAATTAAATGTATAGCGTCTTTTTTAATGTAATAAACGTTTATTAATAAGGCTATAATTTTAGCATTTTGTATTAATACTTCAAATATACATCATAGAAATATGCAACATTTATTCGATAGATATTCGTTTGGTGTACAGATCTAGTAATCGATTACGAGCTGTAGTTGTGCTGCGATAAATTTGTGTGGTTGCCGGACTTTGAAAAACAAAGGTGAATGGAATAAAAGCAGCTGCGTTAGAATTGAACAAACATTTTTTAACAAATAAGCAAATAGTTCAATAAAGTGCAAATCAAGGCAGAAGCGTAACTGGCGCTTTGCTCCACATTGGTAAAACACTATACGCCACATAATAACAATAATTTCAATTACAAAAGCAAAAAAAAAACAAAAAGTGAAAATAGTACGGCTTTGGCATGCATGCGCTTGTGTGTTCGTGTTCGTGTGTATGTTTTTCTTTGTATATAGATTCGTAGACGGAGATAGCTATATACAATCGCTACGCTGTTAAGACAACGTGTGCAAGCGAGCCAACCATATAGCTTGTGCAGCACAACTCTGTTGTTTCAGAGTTCCAGGCCAAACATTCTGTGCGACGAACGGCTGAATCGACTTTTTTTGTGTGTGCAATGTGCACAACGTTAGCACATTAATTATATTTATTTACAATTCGTAAATAGCGCAATTTATAACAACGCCAAAAAGCGCAATTTTATTGCGAGCGAAAATCTCAATTCGTCTGCATTTACATTACCCCCTTCGCGACGCATAAAAAAAAAATATACGTGTGTGTGTTCGTCGTGTGTGTGTTCGTATTTTTTTTTTGCGTAAACGTCTCTAACCAAAATCGTAGTCGGAAAAACTGTAGCAACAACGTTTCCTTGGAAAAAAACAAATTTGTAAATAGTAAACAACAAAATTTTCAAGTTAATGTGAGTAGATTCCAGCAACAAATAAAGAGAAGAGGTTGGGACAAGTCGTAAATGCTTTAACAGCAACAACAAAAACAATACTCCAGTATGTGTTCCTAAATAGTTGTAAACGTCGTCGTCGTTGTCATTCAAATCAGTGCGATTGGGTGAGTGCGTTTAAGTGTATGTGTGTGCGTATGCGTGTGTGTCTGTGTGTGTGTGTTTAGTGTGTGACGTATCGTCGTAAAAGAGAAAGAGAACGCGCGCGGAGCAGAGCGCGGGGGCGTTAACGGTTCCGGTGAAGTGCTGCGAAAACAGAGAGAGAGAAAGAGCGTAACGAGCGAGCGCAGTTGGGAGACACAGGCAGGCAGGCACTTATTTTGTGCTCCGTATCCTTTTGCTGCTGCTCGAAAAATTCAATGACCTCATTTGTCTCACGTATGGGCATAATATTTCTGTCCATTTCTGTCTTTTTTCTCCCAAAAACCAAACAGGACCAATAGCAGCAACAACAACAGCCAGCAACAACAAAATATCACTCGACGGCCAGCTATAAGAAAACGATCAATTATCGAGTGCAATTTATCGAACCAAAAGCAATAGAAAAAGTATAAAAAAAAGGAACCAGCAAAAAAAATAACAATAAAAAATAAACAGCACCGTCACGGCTCGCAAAACGGAACTCGAGAAAGAAGAGGAAGAACAACATCAAGAACAACAATAGCAAAGCAAACAGCGACAAGCAGCAACAACAACAACACCAACAACAAATGGGAACCAATTCGGGAGCCACCGCTGGCATCAATAATAAGCCGGTCGGTGGTGCAGCCGTCCTCGGCGTCGGCGTTGCCAACTCAGCTGTCGGCGGCGGTGGTGGTGGTGTCCTCTCCAACAGTCTGGGCGTCTCCGGCGGAATTGGTGGCGGGAGCGGCGGCGGACTCAGCATTAGCGGCCTGAGTGGCGGCGGTGGACAAAACGCCAATGTTGGTGGCATTATGGCCGGCATGGGTGGACCAGGTGGCGGTGGTGGCAACATGGGCAGCGATGATGGCATGGGCGGACCTGGTGGCGGCGGCGGTGGACCCAATAATCAGCAGGCTACCACGCCCCAATACACAATTCCGGGCATCTTGCATTTCATACAGCACGAATGGTCGCGCTTTGAACTGGAACGTTCACAATGGGATGTGGACAGGGCCGAGCTGCAGGTGAGTAATGATAGTTGTTCCATCTCGGTATCCTTTCAGTTACAATGGATCGCTTACGTTGCGTAATTTGACGTTACGTTAGTTTCCAGCCAGAGGCATTTTAACAATGTTTCCCTTTGTTTTGTAATCATCCCATCGTCGTTTTATGGTCTGCTTAATTCGACTGCAATGGCTTGGAAAATGTTATCGTCACTGGAATTGCTTTAGTTTAATATAAAATGCGAAAATTACAAAACTCTAAACAAAAAACAATTATGCAACAATTGCCATTTCTGCTGCTGCTATTATATAATATAATATTTATATATATATATATATATTATTAATATATTATGTATATATTCATATATTCATACATATATATATATATATATACATTATTGATATATATAATATTATGCATGTATATATTTCAAAAATAAATCTCGTTCTTGTTGCTGGCAAGCTAAAAAAAAATGGACATCTTCTACTACTAACTAAATTAACTACTGTTTTTCATATCTTGATAAACCCAACTCAAATCTGTGCATTTAAGAATGGTTAAGTTTGGTGGCGCTTTCACCAAAAATTACGCACCGTTCACACTGTGTTGAAAACGTGTTATCGTTATCGATACTACGCCGCATCGCTGCACTCGCTAGTGTGTGTATGAGTGTGAACGTACCGTTACGCTCTGAAAATCAAGTGACATTCAAAACGTCACTCTGCCTGCAATTGGAAACAAGTTGGCGGCGCTGACGTTGGCGCTGTTTTTTATTCTGCACTCACATATACATGTATCTATCTATGTGTATGATTGTCGCTAAACTATATGAACCTGTTCGCCTTATTTGTTTTACCAAAAAAATTATAAGAAATCGAAGTTGAGAGTGGGCAGCAGCGAGACTAGACGACGTCAGCAGCATCGCTGGAAGCCATTTTAGCGGTTTTGCATGCAAAGCTATGCACATGTGTGTGTGTGTGTCTATACACATGTCGTGTGCCGGGCGCTGCTGCTTGCGTCTATTTCTGGCCTTCGGCCTGTTTGTGTGTCAGTGTCAGTGTTGCCCGCTACCTGCTGCTGCTGCACATGAAACGTCCTTGTGTTTGTGCCGGTGCTGCTGCTGCGCTGCTGCTGGTTCATTGTACATTACCTTCCTACTCGGTGGTTCCTTTTTCTCTGACTGCCAGCTGTTAATTAGTCAATTTGTTTTGCATTCAACTTATTGCTGTGCGCTGATGATGATGACAGCGATTAGAAAAAAAAATTGCCGTAGCAACTGTCATTTATCTATAATTTATTTACATTAATTCTTTTTCTTCATCTATCTCTTCTTCCGCATTAATTACAAATTGCTAAAAACAAATTTATTATTCACATTTTGTACCAACAAAATGACTGTATATTTTAATGAAAAAAATAAAAATTAATAAATATAATGCGGCTGCACCTGCCGCCTCCACGTTCCGCTGCTGTCTCCCCAGTCGTCGTCGTCATCGTTGTCGTTGCATGTCTCTGAGTAATTTGAAATTTTTGCTTGGCGTAAACAAACACAACCACATACAGACACATACACAAACACAAACTCATTGCGATTGTTGCCGTTGACTGAAGTGTGCCCTTTTTGCGCTGAATACCTTTTTTTTTGTTTTCTTCATCAGCTCTTTAACAGTATCAACACACGCTTACAGCATTCTAACATTTGAGAGAGGTTAATGCGTGCTCTTTAATTAGCAATTGCGCCAAATGAAATGCTATTGAACGTTAATTCAAAAGCAGAACATGTTCTCATTACCAGAGCCATCCACAGCAGCAGCGAGTATAAAATCTAATGACGTTATGCGCTGTTGTTGTATGCTCCTTTCTGACGTTTTCTACCAGCGACATGTTCTATTGCTCTCTTCTTACACACGTCTGCCTAGGTATTAGCTTATGTTGGCATTGTTGTTGTTATTTGCAAGGCATGAAATCATTAAGAGAACAGCCGACCAATTGTGTATATTGTGTTCATGGGTTCTGTGACTTAACGGAAGCAAGCAAAACCTTTATGCGTACATCCTTATGCACCTGACTGTTCTGTGACTATTGCGTTCCTGTTTCTTTTTTCCTTTATCGTTTATTGGGTGTCAATAAGCTACGTAAGCTTATGGTTTTTCAGTTGCTAACGAAATGAGTGGAGAGACAGAGGAAGAGCCAAGAGTTAAATATACGACTAGAAATTAATGGAAAGTCGACAGCGTTGCATTTATTTGTGTTACGCAGATTTCCCTAACGGTAAATGTGGCCAGACTCTCGACTTGCTGCCGCCTTCCTTTTTCAACATCTAATTGAGCAAGCCTGTAATTTTATATTACAATTAATTGAATTTAATTGTTTTTCATTTGCTGCTGGACTGGCGCAACGGAGCGTCAATTATGAGTTCGCTACGCTGCGGCATCGTCGCGCCAAACGCAGCAATTGGAATGCAACGAGAAACGCACACATTCTTCACACACATACATAACATGTCTATATATATATACATATATATATATATATATATAATTATGTATTAGTATGTATACATACTAATACTCAGCACAAATTTGTTTGCAAGCTTTTAATTGTAGCATTAATGAAAATTAAGTATACCCTGTATCTTTATTTGTAGGCAGAGAGGCGTATGGTCATTAGAAATTTAAGTGGCCAGTGCGGCTTTCTTTTCAAACCATTCGATATCAGTAGAGTCAATCGATAACTTTCTATACTTGTTAGTCGTGTTTTCAGATTAAAATTTCGTTTTTATCGATAATAAAAAACAATATTGGAAACGGTACGAGAAACTAAAATCCACACTGTGAATTCGCTGTTGTCTCACTGCAAAGCTGTGTTCGACGGTGTCAACATAATGAATTCGACATATTTTTACGGCAATTATCGGCAAAATACCCCAAAACCAAAAACAGGTTTTATGCCAGAAACATAAAAGAGAACCCACTATTGAAAATGTTATCGATAATTTTAAAGACATTTAGCTTATCCTATATTTTCATTCGAATAATGTTCAACGATTATATTTTGCAGGCACGCATCGCCATGCTGCTGGGCGAGCGCAAATGCTTGGAGAGCCTCAAATCAGATCTGACGCGACGCATCAAGATGCTTGAATATGCGTTGCGTCAAGAACGGGCGAAATTCTATCGATTAAAATACGGCACCGATCCGCCGCAGCTAAACGAACTGAAGCCGTCGTCGAATGACGACGGGGGTCTTGGCAGCGATGTGGCAACCGATTCGGAGGTGCCCTACAGCTCGGTATCGAATACCACGTGGCGACAGGGCAGGCAAATGTTGCGTCAATATCTCGCGGAAATTGGCTACACAGACAACATTATCGATGTGCGCTCGAATCGGGTACGGTCCATATTGGGTCTCAACAACAATGCGGATCATGATGGTGGCGGCGGCATCGGTGGCATTGGCGGCGGAGGTGGTGGCATCGGCAGCGGTGGCGTCGGCGGCGGTGAGAATCTCAGTCCCAATATTAATGGGAATGAGAGTAATAAACGTGCCTCGGAATCGGAAGGTAGGTCATTGTAAAACCCTCGACCCCCCACCCCTTCCCCCCTGTTGAAGATTTGAATAATTTGCTCACATTAGGCCGTCATACTCCCGCTAAAAAAGTGCAACAATCGAATGATGCCATCATTACGGATACCGAGGCGGCGGTCATGGCCAATTTTGAGTTCCTTGGAACGACAGAGATGTCCGACGATGATGAGATATCCGATGATCTGGAAATGGTCGCAACCGACAATGAGGACTCCGATGTTAAAATGGCCAAACGGCCCAAATCTGGCAAGGATATGCTTACAGAAGGTATGTCAAAATGATCTTATCTACTTAATCTACTCCTCTTTGTAGAGCTCATCCAATAACCCGTACAACAACAACATCTTTGATTATTAGCCCTCCCGCCCCGACGCCTCATAATTTACTCTTTTTGTCTAGTTTGCATATTTTATACATATTTATTTGCAAAGCATAAAAAAAAAGAAGAAAAAGTTCCAATCTTGCCCGGTTTGCATCCACCATTAACATTTAGTCCACAATCCAAAAGAATTCAAGTGCGATGTATTTGTTGTCTTATGCTTTGTGTTTTATGTTTCCTTTCGCTTCTCTCTTCTCTGTCGTCTTCTTACGTCTTCTTCTTGTTGCGATGCGATCCATGTTTGCGTCGTAGATCTTGAGGCCGAGGTGGGAGAGCAGCTCTTGAACGATATGAATCTTATGACCGAAGGTGCTATAACTATAACCACAGAACATTAAAGATAAACCAAAAATTGTAGCGCTGCCAGCTTATCGATGAAAATCGATTGTTTCGATAATACTAAAAAAGAAACTATAAATATAATATCGATCGGCTGATATTTGTTTAATAATTCGAAACAATCGTTGCTTCCATTGATTCCTCAGAAATTATTTCCAACAGTTGAACTAACGCTATTTGGCCCTATTTCTCTCTTCGCAGAGGTGGACGGCTCGCTGGGATTGGGTGAGCTGGCGCAGCTGACCGTCAACAATGAGTCGGATGGGGCGTACGATGCAAATGCCAAGGATGGCACCGGAGGCAGTGCTGGTGGCGCTGGCTATCGGAAGACATGGAATGCCAAGTATACGTTACGCTCACATTTTGATGGTGTACGCTCGCTTATCTTCCATCCGGAGGAGCCGGTGCTAATAACTGCCTCCGAGGATAATACGCTCAAGCTGTGGAATCTACAGAAGACGGTGCAAGCCAAAAAATCAGCTAGTCTCGATGTGGAGCCACTGTACACGTTCCGTGCCCATACCGGCGCCGTACTCTGCCTGGGCATGTCGTCCAGCGGCGAGACATGTTATTCGGGTGGACTCGATGGAAACATCGAATGCTGGCAATTGCCATCCCCAAATATTGATCCATACGACTGCTATGATCCGAATGTACACTCCGGCACTCTCGAGGGGCATACGGACGCCGTTTGGGGTTTGACAACAATGCAAAATAATATTGTATCATGCTCGGCGGATGGTAGTGTTAAATTGTGGTCACCCTACACCAAGGAGCCGCTGCTGCGCACCTATACGGCCGCGGAGGCCGAGGGCGGGCCCTCATCCGTGGATTTTGTGCGTAACGAGGTCGATCACATTGTCGTCGCCTATAACAGTGCCCATTGCATTATTTATGATACTGAGACGGGCAAACAGGTGATTAAGCTGGAGGCTTCACAGGAAATGTCCGGCAATACGGGGAAATTCATCAATAAGGTCGTCTCACATCCGACACTGCCCATAACAATAACCGCGCACGAGGATCGTCACATACGTTTCTGGGATAATACATCGGGCACATTGGTCCATTCAATGGTTGCCCATTTGGAGCCGGTCACATCATTGGCCGTCGATGCGCATGGTCTGTATTTGTTGTCCGGTTCGCATGATTGCTCCATCCGCCTCTGGAATTTGGACAATAAGACGTGCGTCCAGGAGATCACCGCACATCGCAAGAAATTCGATGAGAGCATATTCGATGTGGCGTTCCATGCCACCAAACCCTACATAGCCAGTGCCGGTGCCGATGGACTGGCCAAAGTCTTCGTCTAGGTGTTTTGGTTTGCTTTTTTTTTAAATAAGATTCGTCACCTTCGTCACCGTCTTCGATCCCCTCCCCCGCTACTGCAGCATCAGCTGCTCTCTTTCTCTCAGAGCAAAAGCGATGATTACCGAGTTCGAGTTAAATAATTATACATATAAAATACACTTATATATATATATATACATAATACATATACTATATACATTTAAATCTAATTATACATTATACACAAGAGATGAACAACAACAAAAATTGCTATAAGTGGGTGGAATAACTCAGAATCACCTCCCCCGTCGCCCTCATCATCCTCTCCCCTCATCATAAAATAATAAAAATTCACACAATAATTATGGCATTTTTCGAAAAAAAATTTGTAATCGACAAGTAAAAGAAAAAAAGCGTGCCGCATTATTAATCATACATAAACATATATATAGCGTTAAAGCTCTTGATCCTGTGGCCTTTTTGGCCACAAATTCGAAACGCTTTTTCAACCATTTTGCCAGGATTAGATTTACAAATTTTTGGCCCGATAAAAAAACTGTACAGCGATTGTGCCAATTAGTGGCTGATTTTCTTGTACATTTTATACAATACACTTGAATGATGTAACGATGATTAATTGATGATTGATGCTGATGTATGTGCGTACCTTTGTTTTATTGGCCGCTCGCTGTGCAAGTTGCCAAAAGAAAAAAAAAATATAGAAAGAATAACGATTTGCACCGGAAAAGAATTACTCATCTAGCAAACGTTTACGTAATAAATATATATATACATATAGACGATCAAATTTGTAGTGTTAAGTGGCATGATTATTATATACGCATAAATTCCCATTTGCCTGCCTCCCCAGCCCTCCCCAAAAAACCCTATCCGCAAAAATAGAAAAGCGTGCAACAAGTTGTAAATTAATATTGACGATATTGATGATGTTTATTTATTGAATGTAATAGGAAGTGAGAGGTGTGCAACATACAAACATACATACATAACACACATACATACATAATTAGTAAATAACAAAAAAAACCCACAAAATAAAAGCATAATTCACAAGAAAAAAAAAACTTTATTAAACACTAAGTGAAAAAAAACAAATGAAAATGAGAAACACAAACGTAAATGCTTCTATCTCTATAATTTTCATACAAAATGTGTACGCAATGCTTTGGGCGGATTCTACAGATCCAGATGATATAAATAATAATGCCGTTGAGCTGATAACTGTATGCTAAGCTATTTATTTAATTTATGCCTAGTATTAAACATTAAACAAAAAAAAAAAATAAAATAAAACCAGCAGCGCCAACCGCTGATCCAATGGATTTCGTACACTTGTAGTTGAAAATATAGATATATATATATGTATGTGTATATATACATATATTCTTATATATGTATATGTTTAGGATCGCTTAACGATTCGTAAATTGTAATCAAATAAACGTTAAAAGTGGAAGTGAATGCCGAGCAACTCAATATTAGTTCTAGTATTACAAATTATTAAAAATGCGTTAAAAAACAAAATCAAAAACGTAACGAGCGCAGCTAAAAGTGGAGAAGAAAAGAGATCCCAACTTGATATTCGATGACAAAAATAAAAATTGATTGGATAAAAACCCCAAAAAAAATAAAATCGAAAGCGATTCGTATGAAAAGAAAAAAATCCTCTACTATCTATATACATAAATTATGTGTATTTTAATTTGTACTTTTAGTTGTTACAAATGAAAATGCGATATCATATATAAATATACATCCACACACACACATGTAGATCTATACGACAATGGCGATTATGATATATGTACTACTAATATTATGGCAATTATACAAACACACACACACATACTCTGATAGCAGTGTGATGCGCATATTATACATACATACAAAAAAAACAACAAAAAAAAACCATTACACAAATCTATTGATTTTTAATTTTAATTGTACATTTTTGATTTTTTATTACCTTGTATTTTTATTTTAAATAAAGTTTTAAAAAATTATAACAGCCTTGCGAATTTTGAAAGATCAAAGCAACAGACTCCAAAGTTAATTTTAAAAAACAATCACATGACAAACACAATTGTTGTCGACCAGCGGGTTCTGGTTTGCAACGATGCAATTCATCGGAACAGAATCAGAAACAAACAAAACCAATTCAAATCGAACAATTTCTTTTTTTGCATATTTATTTGAAGAAATTTTGCTGCTGGCAGCATTTTCATTTATTTTAATATAAAGGGTCGAATGAAAAAAAAGAACCAAAAAAAATTATGAAATAACGCGCACAAATTGGTTTTTATTTTTGTACCGATTAAAAAATCCACTGCCATATTTTTCCAACAACAACACGCATGCGTTTCCAACATAAATTATTTTCCATTGCTTTTGTTGTGTTTTTTGTTTTTGTTTGTTTCATAAATAGAAGTAGAAGCGCAAAATATTCAAATGTTATTCGGGAAATGACAATGCTATGGATATAAAAACCAACAAGTTAAACATTAAGTCGTACAACGTTCATTGTAGATTTGAGCATATAGAAAAGATCCCCAATTTCCAGCACATAAGTTTATACATATAGAAATTAAAAAACAAGAAAAACCAAAAAGAAAATTCATGCATATTAACTGAAAGAAAACCAAATATAAAAATACTTTTATAAATAAATCGAAAAACGTACATAATACTTTAACAAAATAAAAACAAAAAAAATCATAAAGAACTCCACACAATTCATGTTAAGATATAAAATTAAAACTGAATAAATAAAATATTTAAAAATAAAAAGTTCGTTAATTGGCAAGGGCTTTTTCGCAGCGCTCTTTGCAACACTGAAAAGGTTACTTTTCGATACTGTTATGTAGTGTTATCGAATTCCGATGATGTTGTTATCGCCTTAAGTAGAAGTGTAGTAATAATAATAATAATAAAAATGGAGCCCAGCGCAACGTTTACCGGAGATGTGGATAAATCGCAGATACCGCCGCTGAATCAGAAGCGCATACTCGCTTTTGTCAACCACTTTCTAATCAACACCTGCACTTTTCTCAATGAATTTGCGCTCAACTGCGAAACGAAATTTGTGCAAATGGAGCGCCAGTTGCAGCGAACAGAAGCCGCATTAATCATACTGGAAGCAAAGCTCGCCTCAATTCCAATAGATAACGAAAGAGACACGACCGAATCAGGTACAACTAACATTGTTGCAACCGCAACTGAAGAAGATGTTGTCATGCCGGAAGTTTTAGAAGAGGCGGTGAAAGGTGTGCAAGTTTCTCAAGATATTCGCTACAGGAAATTCTTCAAAATGCTACAAGTGGGCGTGCCAGCGCCCGCTGTTAAAATAAAAATGCGATCGGAGGGCCTGGAACCGCAGCTGCTAGAGTGAGTAGGATCACTTCCTTCCAAACAGTGCTGTCAAATTTCTCAAAATAGATTCGACGTGGAAATTGGCATCACTGCAACCCATATACAAATTATATTTAATATCTGCATACTCTTACAGCCAACCCGATTTGATTCTCGAGGACGGCGTACTCGAATAACGGCATCGTGTGTTGTACAGTCAATAATTGTGATATACACTCTAATTTTGTATAAATAAAAACATTTTGCTTAGATTTACGTCTACAATTTGTTTTATTTTCCACTTGTTGCACACTCACACACACAACCCGCCTTTAATAAACACTTACAAAGTGTTATTGGTTGGGCTGGTGTTGTAAAACACAAAAGCAGTCGATGAAAACAACTTAAAACACTTCTTCAGTTATAAAAATGGAGGCGGCGGTTGGCTTAGAACTGAATCATTTGTCCCTTGCGCTTCTTGTCGCCACCCAGCTCGAAGTGCTTGCAACGCTTGAGGGGCGTCTGCTTGCGGTACTTGCATTCTGTGCACTCCATACGCAGCACAATTTTCTTAGTGGTCTTAGCCTGGCAATGGGATGAAAAATAAATTATTAGTAAACATATAAGTTCTGCATTAATTTATTATTTCATTTATCCTAATGGGAGCGGTTGTTTGAGGTACCTGGTGAGGAGTTAAGCGCTAATAAAATGCGTCTCAAATCGCTGCCACCAAAAAGCAGCAACAAATAAATCTACTTTTGCACTTTTTATCCCATCAAAAAGTTGGAAATTGCAACAATTCGGTTCTACTGGAAGTGCAATAATATTACTTTTTTCTTTCACTTAAAGTAAGATTGTTTGAAGGGCCGGTGAGGCTGAGTGGGCCCAGAAATCGGGAAAGCACTGCTGCCATTGAGGCCGCACCAAAAGCAGCTTCAAAATAAAAAATTTACTCTTGCACTCTAATCCCACCGACATAAAGCTGTTTGAATCAGCAGAGTTCGGTTCTACTAAGGTGCCAACAGTCGCTTGGTTGGAGATTGGAGAACTCACCTTCTTCCTGAAGATGGGCTTGGTTTGACCACCGAAACCCTGCTGTTTTCTGTCGTAACGCCTACGGCCCTGAGCTCCCTTGCGCTCCTTGGACTTCTTGTACTGGGTCACCTTGTGCAGCTTATGAACCTTGCACTTCTTGCAGAAAGTGCGACGTTGTTTTGGTACATTCACCTGCAAAAATAAATTGCACAAATCGCATTAATTTTCATTTGCCGCCTTTGCAGACTCGCAATATTGATATGCGAAGAAAATGCATTTAAACCACGCACATCTCCGCAATATTGCCATCGGATCACAGACAACGTTGTAGTTTGCGAAATTTAAACATTTGTTTTACATTTAAAAAGTATTTGACGCGGATGTTTATTGATTTTCATTATCGCTCGACAAAACACCTACCATCTTGAATAGGAAAGAAGACCCAAAAAGACGGAATTAGCGATGTGCAATCGTAACGTATCGATGTGAATGACAGAATGTAAGTGTTGCCATATGCTGTCAATTTTGTTATCGATATCTGCAAGTCACTGGGCGATGAATTGTCAATTAGTTTAGGTTTCCCATCACTAGTTAGCAAAATTAAACAAAAAAAAAGAAGATACGCACGTCAAAAACGCTGAAAAATCCTACGTTTTCAGTGGTAGTCGTGGATCCTGGTGTACAACGGCCTTGCGCCACTTAATGGTGTGCAATGAACGAAGGCTGGAAGAAATGCACAACCCGAATTGCAACCGGATAATATCCAATAAATACTAACGGCACTGACCGTCACAGTTGTGTGATATCGCATAATTAGCATAAAAATGAGATTGGACAAAAGCGAGACTGGAATTAAAATGCAAAGAATGTACGCACTGCTGGCAACCTTGACATTTTCGTTTATCATCATACAATTACCGTCACAATCAGAGCAGGCGGCTACTACCGCTCAAGTAACGGTCCCATGCGATCGCAGTCGCAAAGTATTCACGGATACCGTCGGCGAAATTAGCGATGGACCCTCCGGCTACAATTACACGCAGGACTCGCATTGCGAATGGCTGATCAAAGCAAAAAATGACAGTCAATTCATAACACTAACATTCCATAGAATGGGCACCGAGTGCTCCTATGACTATATCTATGTATACGATGGCGACTCATTTAATTCAACGCTGCTTGGCAGCTTTAGCGGACGCACCCTACCCCAGAAGCTCGTTGCACGCAGCGGCAGTGTAAGTAATGACTAATTATTAGTTATATTCCATTTACTGGACATTTCCACAGTGTAAAGTGCCAGCAAAAACTTAGCTTTAAATGGATTTTACATTTGTCAATAAAAAAGGCGAATAGAACAAGCATCGTGCCGTCTATGGTTTGTCACCCAAATGAAAATAGAGTTTCAGCCCGGCGTTCTATTGCTGACGCTGATTTATATTAAGCCATTGTTGCAACAGCTCGCGTTAAGTACATTGACATTAATGCTCCACATTGGCACAGAAAAGTCCAAACTGCCAGCCAAAGCTAAGCTTAAAATTTGATTTAAATTTATTTTTAATTGATTTTTTTTGTACACTTTTAATTAAATTTCTCTTTTCACGCAGATGCTCATACTGATGTATAGCGACACAAACTATGTGCTGGATGGCTTTCGTGCTGAATACTACATATCAAATTGCCTGAACAATTGTCACAATCATGGCAAGTGTGTGGGCCACCAGTGCGTCTGCCATGGCGAATGGGTGGGGCCCGATTGTGAGGACGAGGCCTGCCCACAGAAATGTGGCGAACACCAGGGACGCGGCAAGTGCCAGAAGAGCATTTGTCATTGCTCCAATGGCTATAGCGGCAGATTGTGCGATCTTAGCGATAATCCACCGGGCAGCAGTTGGCGTTGGCTGGCTACAGATGCCGAGGGTATGACACCGCGGGCTGCACACACCGCCATCTACATGGAGGATGAGGATGCGCTCTACGTATTCGGGGGCTATGATCTAAACAATGTCATCAGCACATTGCAGGTACTAGCTGGATTATTATTTTATATTTTGGTTAACTGAATATTATTTCTGTTATGCAGATATATCGCTTTAGCACCAGTCAATGGGAGGATGAGTGGGGCATTCCGTTGCAGAGTCGTCGCCACTTTTATCATCCGCAAAAAATCGATCATACGCTGCTGAAGGCGGTGCTCCAGCACAAGAACGAGGATGAGGCCAAACTGTGGGGTCTGACCAGCGATGTGAGCTTCTTTCGCAACATACTGTACACGCTGGCCGAATCGAATTTGCACCAGCGACGCACTCGCTCCTCACTCCCGCTGACCACTGTCAATGCCAATTCGACAGATGAAGAGCTAACCGAATATCTGGAGGATATACTCGAAGAGGTGACGGATCACAAGCCACATGGTCGTTACGGACATGCAGCAGATCGTGTGCCGGGTGGATTTGTATTGTATGGTGGCAAGCATGCCAATGGTAGCTTCTACAACGATCTCTGGCAATACAATAACACCGAAAGTGGCGGCAAATGGAAACAGATGGCCATCAAATCGAAACTTCAACCACCGGCGCTGGCCCGGCACACTCTGACAACTGCAGCGGATTATCTGTATTTGTTTGGCGGCAGTGTGGAGTCCGGTGAATTCTCTTCTAGCGTTTATCGCATACGCCTACCCCTGAGCGAGGAATCCCAGTGGCAGCTGGTGCGTCCACGAGGTGGTAAACCTTTGGATGTACGCCTTGCGGCACATTCCACCGTTTACTATGCGGCAACGAATTCGTTGATTGTTTTCGGTGGCATTATGACCAGTTTGG
Source organism: Drosophila kambysellisi (assembly GCA_035042185.1). NCBI lineage: Eukaryota > Metazoa > Arthropoda > Insecta > Diptera > Drosophilidae > Drosophila > Drosophila kambysellisi. The sequence continues at coordinate 310,145 of JAWNLS010000945.1, read as the reverse complement.
CACGTTTCTCCAAGCTATCGGATCGTATTTTTGCCTTTCAACTGGATCAGCAATTTTGGACGGAGATCCTCTATCCACGCACTGCGCTGCGGGATACAAATATTCCGAGGGAACGTGCATTTCATTCGGCCACAATATCGGGAAATTATATGATTGTATTTGGTGGATATACGCATCGGCATAACAAGGATGAGATCTGCTACGATAATCAGATGTATTGGTATCATCTCAGCTGTCACATCTGGATCAATCAGGTTGTCTCCGCCGATGATTCGCTGTACCCAAAGCATCAGGGTGTTTTTGCCCATGCGGCTGCATTGCGTCGCAATCACACACTGCTCATTGTGGGTGGCTATCATGGCAATGTAAATGCGGATCTCTTTGCCTATGAACTGCCAAAGGTGCTGCGTGAGGAGAATACCATACGTAATCACAATCCGGAGATGTCGTGTCGCTTGCATTCCTCGCACACCGCTTGCCTCTCGAATCCGGAGTGTGGCTGGTGTTCGGCGGATAGCAGCTGTTATGGTCGCACCATTGGCGCCAATTGCACCACAAATCTGCAGACAACCCGGTGTCCGGGAATTTGTCCATCCCTCGGCGATTGTCATGCGTGTCTGGTGCATGGCACCAGATGGGGACGCGAACGAACTGGTGCCTCCTCCGTGGCCAGCAAGCTGGGACTCAACGAGTGCACGTGGTGTGTTCAGAATGCGCGTTGTCATCATCGCGATGACACCTACAGCAACTGTGGCGACAGCAACGGCTGGTGGGGCAAGAAGGGCACCGAGATCCGGGAGCCCATCATGTGCACCCGTACGGATCGACGACCGGGATTAACCTACATTAGATACAACTATCCGGTGAACTTTACAATGCCCGACTATGTGGGCATTGTGAATGCCACCATGGTGGACTTCGCCTCACCCCCCGCAGCGGCATTCTTTGAGCAACAGCAGCAGGGCGAGATGCTGGCACGTCTCATCGGCTATGTCCGGCCGGAGAAGCAGTGGAAAAGTGACAATTACTCCGCTATACAGGTCTGCAGCAGCTATTCCTCGGCCGTGCTGCGTGCCGGACCCGGTTTCGATCTCGACAAGCTCGTGGAGGTGACCACTCAAAGCTCAAATCAATCCTACTGCAGCACCGTACAACTAAACAACACGGATATGCCGTTCCTCATCGATTTTCAGGTGAGATTGATATGCGATTGAATGATTGATTGCTAAGTAGATTGCTGAATAGGTGATGTGAGACTGTTTGGATTAAATGACTAAGTGTTTGAAATAGTGATTGTTCGATTGACTGATTCCCTATTGTAGTATTTGCTTGTTTGACAAACTGGATGATTAGTTGATTGGCAGAATGAATGATTGATTTACTGACTGAAGGACTTAGTGTTGGATAAGTTATGGGAGACTTTTTGATTGACTGATTTTTTTGATTGCTTAAAAACATAATTGAAAGACTTGGTATATGTTTTGATTGACTGATTACAGCCGGAACGGACTTTTTGACTAAAATTGTTGATTGAATGACTGATTGACAGAATAGCTGGCTCATTGATTGTTTGATTGTTAGACTTTGTCTCTTACTCAACTGATTATTCCGTTTTTTCCAGGCCCGTCGACGACTTGGGCAGAACAACATTTACAACACGTATCAGAAGACGAAAATGGAACTGCAGCACTTGCATCATGGCCAATTGAATGCACTGACTTTTGAGTATTTGGAGCCTTATTATTCGGGGATGTGCAGCCAGTACAGCAACTGTTTGCACTGTTTGACAGATGCATCCTGCTCCTGGTGCCCCTTAACCAACAAATGCCATTTGCGATCTGTAAATGAGACTGCAGTTTGCTCGACCAACGATCCGGAGGATGGCTCCCATTGGGCATATCTGATCAATCAGCCCTCACAATGCTCCAACTGTTCCAACTATGTGACATGTCGAGCCTGCGTTTCCACGCCGGGGGATGGCGATTGTGAATGGTGGCTGGACGATGCACGTTGCGGTCGCATTGGCAAATCCAATAGCAGTGTACGCTCAATTGGCCAGTGTCCACGCCCATGTCGCGAACGGCGTGGCTGTGATCAGTGCCTGGGCGATCGGGGGCGCTGTGTGTGGTGCGAGGCGAGTGCTCAGTGCTTCAGTTTCGCCGTTTACACCAGCGAATATCAGTTTGGCATGTGCCGCGAATGGATCGACAAGGTTGCACCGCCTACAATAGCAGCAGCAACAACTACGCCAGGATCCTCCTCCTCCTCTCCGTCAACAACCACATTAACGATGCATCCCGCGCCGCTGCGTTCGCTGCAGCAGTGCAAATCGTGTGAACGTCTGCGCAACTGCACCGCCTGTCTGCGCACCTTGAGCTGTGGCTGGTGCTTCGATCGCGACAATCCCATCGAGGGCATCTGCATGCAGGGCGATTTCAGCTACAGTGCTGGCAACTGTTCGCTGGCCTTGAATAGCAGCTCGCAGCACGATGCCGAATGGGCCTATGCCCAGTGTCCCGATGTCGATGAGTGTGGCCTGGGACTGCATGACTGTCACAAGGAGGCCAAGTGCACAAATACCCAAGGCAGTTACAATTGTCATTGTCGTCGTGGCTATGTTGGCGATGGACGCTTCAGTTGCGTCCGCACCTGCTATGAGTTCTGTCAGCATGGCTATTGCTCTGGCGCTCCGAGCTACAGCTGCAAGTGTGATTTGGGCTGGACAGGCAGCGATTGTGGCATGAGCTGTGGCTGCAACAATCATTCCACTTGCATCGAGCGGATGGGCAAGTGCGACCAGTGCCAATCGTGGACGGAGGGCGAACGTTGCGAGAGATGCCGCCAGGGCAGCTATGGCAATGCGACGGCCACCATTGGCTGCCATCCCTGCGAGTGCAACGGTCACGGCAATCAGGATCTGGTAAGCAATAACAATTTTAAAGGCAGAACCTTTCAATTACCATATACAAAATAACCACAGAAACCTTTTAGAAATATCAGTTATAGTCCAGGACGAATCCATAAATAGATCTAATTATTTTCTGTATCCTGGGATGTATGTTCTGAGCTCAGAAGATATGGAAACCCCCATCTTGCATTCATGCAGGAGCAGCTGGTGTTGATGGAAGAGCTATAGGCTCTGGGTCGCAGTGCATGAATTGCAACAAAAATAATAATAATAATTTACTAGTTTAACTAATGCATTGTTTTCTTTTCTTCCCATTGCCGCAGGGCATTTGCAATGTGCATCACGGCGAATGCTTTTGCAAGGACAATACGGAGGGCTCCAAGTGCGATTTGTGTGAGCCGGGCTTCTATGGCGATCCACGCGATGGTGGTCAGTGCTATTATCAGTGTGAATCTCGTGGCATCCTTACCAGCATTGGACGCAGTGCCATTGGATCCTATCAATCGTATCGATCGCCTTGGGGCGCCAGTCTCAAGGTACGTGAATGCTTGTGGATCTTGCAGCCGAAGACGCTGCAAGCGGATAAATCTCTGCTCCAGCTGGAATTTCAATGGAATAACCTGACCATGGATTGTGATGAGAACGCCGTGTACATCTATGATAGTCTGCCGGATTTAACGGGCGCTGCACAACAGAATCAATTACTGGCCGTCGTTTGTGAGCCGTATAGCTCGGCGAGAATCATCGAGGCACGTTCCAGCCACGTGACCGTCTACTATAAACAGGGCAGCGAGCGACGCAACTTTGGCTTCAATGCGCTGTACTCGGTGAAGAATTGTGTGGCCGGTAGCTGTCTGCATCCGCACGTCTGTGATGCACTCCAGCGTTGCGTCTGCCCCGCCGGCTATGTGGGTGCTCGCTGCGAGATGGAAGTCTGTCCCAGCAATTGCAATGCCAAAAATGCCCAGGGATATTGCGATACAGAATACGGTCGATGCATTTGCAGCAGTGCCAGCTTTGCCGGCGCTGATTGTGGCACTCTGGTGGAACCACATCATTTGGTCATGACGGAGCTGTTTAATACCCAATTGCTAAGCGAGTCCATGGAGCATCTGCGGAAGACTATACCACGTTTTGGACACTCGGTGAATGCGGATCGACGCGGCTCCTTGTGGATGTTTGGCGGCTATTCGCCAAGTCATGGACCCTTGAATGATTTCCGGCAATTCGATACGAAGAACGCCACCTGGCTGCAGGTGACAGTGGAATCGTCCACGCCGGAGGATCGCATGCCATTGGGTCGATACTTTCATGCGGCCGAGATTCATGTGAAGCGACAGATTATTTATATTTATGGAGGCATTGGCGCCAGCTCACGTCTGCTCCAGGACTTTTGGCAGTTCTCCATACAAAACCAGCGGTGGAGTCTGATCGAAGTGGATGAGGGTAAACAGCAGGCGCAGCCAGAGCAGGAGCAGGAACAGTCAGAGCAGGAGCTGGAGCAGAAACAGCAGCAACCGGATCAGGAGCGGGAGCAACAGCAAGTTCTGGAATCTCCACCAGCACTGGCCGGGCACACATTGACGCACTTGCGCAATCAGGAACGTGACTCGCTTCTACTCGTCGGTGGTCTGACATTGAACAAATCCCGTTCGCTGGAACTGTGGGAATTCAATGTGGACACCGGCCGTTGGCAACAATTGACCGCAATGGGTGCACGTGTCCCGATGCTGTACGGGCACAGTGCCGTCTATCATATGGAGACGCATAGCGTCTATGTCTTTGGTGGTTATGCGGGCAAGGCGCAAAACACACTCTACGCCTTGGATCTGCACAAGCTCAGCTGGAGCGAGTTGCCCACATTTGAAGAGGTCAATTCCCGGGCATCACATATGCCACTTGCCCGTTACTTTCACTCCGCTGTCAGCACGGAATCCTATATGATTATCTATGGGGGAAGGACGAAACCGTTTAATGCCAGCGATATGCTCATTGCCTATGTTTACGCCTGCAATCAGTGGGTGCGTCTAACGGACGATGTGACACTGATTGGACGAGTTCCTGTGGCTAGCTATGCCGAAGACATGACCATCGATCCGGATACGGGTGCCATCTATGTCATTGGCGGCTGGGATGGCAGCGCAACCCAATCGCATGTGACCCGCATTAATCTGCCCGATGACATTTGCCATCTGTGGAGCGGTAGCAAGTCCATTTGCCGCCATTACATGGGTTGCAGCTACTGTACCGTTGAATCCACGTACAAGAACACCTCTACTTGCTTCACCCAGGGTCGGACGCCGTGCCTCAATCAGAATGGCACATTAAACATCAATAATGGACCCGCCTGCAATAATCAGTGGATGGCGAAACGGGATTGCTCCAGTTTTATGGAGTGCAGCTCCTGTCTGGCCGCGTGGCCCATCCACCCGGAGCCGACTCCAGTTTGCCAGTGGTGCGATGAGTGCGGCATTCTTGCTAGGTGCATTCCAGCTGACATTGATTGTATACGTGGCACTGCCTGGAGCTGCCCCAGGGAGCTAAACGTCGGCGGACTCAATAACTGCCCGCTGCCGCCTTGTCATCATTTGGGCTGCGAGGCGTGCATGCTGCGAAAAGATCAATGCTATTGGGCACGCAACGATTTGGGGCATGTGGAGTGCATTGCCCGAGATCTTGTGATGAAGAATGCCTATCGGGTGGTCGAGCAATGTCCGGCTGCGTGTCACACGCACACCAACTGCAGCAGTTGTCTGCTGTCCGGGCATGATGACATCAAAACGGATTGCAAATGGTCGACCATGTTGAATGAATGCGTGTCGCCAAGATCTCAACCCTTGCTCTGTGCCGGCGGCGTTTGTGGTTTGGTGCTCATCTCCAGTGAGCTGAAACGTTGTCCGGAACCGTGTCATGTGTATACCCAGTGTTCCAGCTGCTTGGAGCATGCCCATTGTGGTTGGTGCGCTCGTGAGGGCTTCAATGGCGACGGTATTTGTACGGAAGGCGCTCTGGAGCATCGACAGGAGCATCCGTCGGGCTCGACCTGTGATCTCATCTACAGCAGTTGGCGCAACGATTCCCAGTTGACCCATGCGGACGTCGTCAGCTGGCACTATGTCCAGTGTCCGGCGGAGAATGAGTGCGAGAACGGGCATCACAATTGTGATGCCATCTCCGAGCAATGCATCGATCTGGACACCAACACACCCGGCTACAAATGCGTCTGTGCTTTGGGCTATCGTGGGGATGACCATGGCTGCGTTCCTGTCTGCCAGCAGGGCTGCGTTCGTGGCAGTTGTACCCGGCCCAATGAGTGTAAATGTGACTTTGGCTATGTCGGCGAGAACTGTAGCATTCAGTGCCTCTGCAACGGTCACTCCAACTGCGAGTCAAGCCATCGGTTGGACATCTGCCTGGAATGTCACAACAATACGATGGGTGAACAGTGCGAGAAGTGTCAACCCCTCTTTGTGGGTAATCCGCGGGAGGGACATGCCTGTCAACCCTGCCTGGAGTATTGTCATGGACATTCGGATGCTTGTGTAGACTACGATGCAGATCCGGCTGTCTTCAATATGACCCGTTCGGATTTGGAGCGTATTCTGCCCGAGGGACCATCGCACAATGCGACCTGTTTGCGCTGTGCAAATCACACGGCTGGCGATCGTTGCGATAGCTGCCTGCTGGGCTATTTTAGGGGCAGCGAGGATCTGCAGCGCCAGTGCCGGCCGTGTCAGTGCCATGGTCATGGCAATGTCTGCGATGCTGTTACCGGCGAGAAGTGCAATTGTGCCAATAACACGGAGAGTGACGCCACCTGCACAGCGGGCGGTGGCAAGAATTCGGCACAGCTCTGCTGGAGCGTTCAGTGCTCCAAGTGTCGCGACTCGTATGCGGGCAATCCCACCGATGGACATCAGTGCTACAAGCAAATCACCGTCGAGTCGCGCATGTGCTTCGATGCCAAACCTATTGGTGAGTTCGGCATCCTCCTCAAGCGGCATAAATTTCTAATAGATTTCTCTGTTTCTCGCTCTTTCAGAGGAATGCAAATCGAAGCCGGCGGCACTGAAGCCCGGTCAAACTGTATTCTTTGTCATCCAGCCGAGATTCATGAATGTGGATATTCGCATCATTATCGATGTGACCAAGGGGGAATTGGATGTGTTTATGTCGCCGCAGGATGATTCGTTTATTGTGGAACCGAATCAGACGACAGGCTACCACGAGATCTTCCTAGACAATCGCTACAATTGGGGACCCAAAATGAAGCGGGAGCATCCGCTAAATATTGCCCTGCCCCGCCACGACAATGTGACGCTGCAGAAGCTCTTTCAACCGGAGCGACGCACGGGCACATTGTCGCATGGTGGTGGTGCGGCGAGCAGCAGTTTCTATGTGCCACAATTGCACGATTGCCGCAGTCATGGCGGTCACAGTTTCGTCGTCCAGGATCAGTATGCCAAGGATCTGAGCACCCATGTGACGCTCAATCAGTGCAACACGCTGCTCCGACTGTTTGGGCTGAAGAATCGCTTGGTTCTCACGCTGCCGCAGCATGCGCACAATTTGAGCGCCACGCGATTCTTTATTGCGCTGCGCGCCAGTTCTGGGCCGGAGTCGAGCTATGGCTCGGTTGTGTTTCGTCAGGATCAGCTGCACATCGATCTGTTCGTCTTCTTCTCGGTGTTTTTCTCGTGCTTCTTTCTGTTCCTGGCGCTGTGCGTCATCGTGTGGAAGGTGAAACAGGCGTCGGATTTGCGACGTGCTCGTCGCCAGCAAATCGTCGAAATGTTGCATTTGGCCAAGCGTCCATTTGCCCAAATCTTTCTCGCATCGAACAGTCTCGATATGGACAATAGTCCGCCAGCTACTTCTGCATCCTCCTCGACCCGAGCAACACGTCATCGTGCCCGTCAAGCGCTGCTCCTTCAACAGCAGCAGCAGCAGCAACCCAATCATCAGATCCAGGTTGAGACACAGGTGCACAGCCAACCCGTGCAGTTGGCAGCCTCCACTGCCCCATCGTCGTCCGTGACACATGTCTCCACGTACACCTCCACCCACAACTCGACACACACACAAACTTCGGCACGCCACATCAACAGCAGCACAGGAGCAGGAGCAACTGCAGCCAGCAACAGCAGCACCAACAATAACAACAGCAACAGTAACAACACTCGCTCGGGGCAGGCCACACAAGGCAACACAAGGACAACACGCCACAGAAGCCACAGTCATAGTCGCCCTCGTCATGGCCAGTCCACAGAGATCATGCTGGTAGCCATTGAGCCAACTAGCGATAATCTGGCTGCGGTGGCCACCGTATTTGTCAGCCTGCCCGGGCGCTCAAAGGCGCCCACAAGCATTGCGCTCGGCTCCACACTGATATCGTATCCGCGTCAATATCCGATCAATTCGCGACACTATATGCGCCAACAGCGGAATCATCATCATACTAATCCGGCCAATCCAGCCAATCAGGCCATTCAGCCAGCGCCGTAAATCAAACAAAAGTAACTAGAACAAAAAGCAAAAGCTGTAAGTGTTAGCCAGTGTTTACTATATAATCTACTAAACCTCCTCAAAACCCTGCCCCCATTCCCCGCGCTCTCTCCTAGCAATATGATGCAGTGCAGCAAACTAGTAAATTATAGATTTATATAGTGTACCATATATATGTGTATATAGACGGGTTGTGTAAAGTTGTCGCTTGCAAAATTGATTTGAGTTGATTCCATTGAGTTGTGATCGATTCTAGTTACAAAAATTGTATGGTTGTAATAGATATATACACATTATTTGATATATACTTTATTTTACAGTTAGTGCTTCTTAGGACCAATTTGTTGAGAGTCTTAAGAATCTTCGAGTATTGCATATTATTTCAAAATAGGAAACAATAACAATTTCAAATTGAATGCATTTGTCAGATTTCTAACTCTGCTTTTAAATACTTTTATTCTCGATTCCAGATTATAGTATTCAAATAATTTTGATCCCTTAAAATTCGTATTTTCTAAATACAAACGTATTTAAAACTGAAAAAGATTTTAGATTAAATTCCAATTAATCAGCATTTCTTTTTTCTGATAGACTTCATTTTCGAGCGACTACTCTATATACATAATTTAGAAGGTATGCATAATTTAGGTAATTTTTGTATATAACTTTTAGTTAACGAAAAATAATACTTTATATTGCTTTCTATAAAGAGAAGATCTGAGGATACTTGGAGCAAACTTAAACAAAACTAAACTAAAAAGACATATTCTGCGAGCAATTGGCACAGAATACTGAAAGTTAACTTTCGCAAAACTATTCAAAACGAAACAAGAACAAAAAAAAAAAAACAACAAAACCAATATACTCTATTAACCCTTTGGTAATAGAGTATACAAAACAAACAAACAAACAAAAATGAACAACTAAATGGAATTTGATCTATGTGTTAAGCTTAAGATATAAGTAATACTATGTGTATTGTCAATTTTACAGGAAAACTTTTGTGGTGCATTTCGGGATGAGCGCACATCAACTTTTTAGAAGCCATAGCAAACAAAGCTAACTATATATATATATAAATATATATATAAATAAATATTTATATTTATAGAAAAAGCTACAGCAACAAATACGTATTATATGTGCATGTATTTACTACTACTAAATGTGTCATTGTGCCCCGCCCATTTTCCATTTTGGTGAAACAAACAAATAGCGAATACGAAATCGAATCTCTCTATATATATTATATATTTATACATATTTTTTTAGTATATGGTTTAAGGTATTATATTATTAAGGAATCTGATTTTCTGTATAAAAGAGTTTTATGATGATAATTGTTTATGTATTCGTCTCTCGGTTGATGGTTAGCATTTGCTCAATTTAGTTAATACTAATTTTAAAGCTCTCGCACTCTTTGCACCTATGTACCTACTAATTTAAGATGAATTAAGATCAACGGAACAAATTACAACTATATATTTACTGACTATCCATATACGCTCTCTATTATCTATACACTTGTTATGTTTACACTTACACAATAACAACAATAACAAGCAACTATCGGACAAAAAACATAAATCTCAGTGATTATTTTACTTCACTTTCTACACTACACAAAATATACTCACAAAAAAAAACCCCAAAACAAAAAGGTTGTAAACAATTTAATTTTTTTTTATTTGTTGTACATGCTCTGTATTTATTATGTTATTAGGTATACTTTTTTGTGAATTAACAAAATTAGCAAAATTTATACTAGAACTGAAATTTGTAATTATATACTGATGATATTTTTTCTACTTATATACGTCCCCAAATTTGCAATATATATGTATAATTATTATGTTTATTATTTTATATTTATTTGATCATTTTTCGATATTCGTGTTTCAATAAATGATAAACCATATAAATAAAATAGCTGGTGTTAATAAAAATGGTAAATCACAGATTTTTACTCATTCCATTCCTGCAAAAGGGTGCTGAGTGAGGAGCACATTTGAGATTTACCCAGAACTAAGCTCAAAGCTGAGTTCGCAAACTCAAAAGTTCCACTCAAAGATTATTAGTTTGAGTACTTTGGATTAGCGGGCCACTCAACTAAAAACAAATGCAGCAGCTGTTGATTCTGTGCGCCTGGTGAAAGCTATAAATCTATAGAAATCCACAGCAAATTCAAAGATCCCCAGCGAGCCATGTTACTTTTGGTGTGGCCTGGAAGCGAAAAATACCGTAGGCTAGTTTTATAAATTACCAGGCAACTGGGTGATTTCCTAGTTGAGCGCAATTGAGAGCCAACTTTAAAGTTGAGTTAATAGTGGAGCTCAAGAGTTCCACTCAAAGTTTGGTTAATTGAGTGCGTTGGATTGAGTGAAGCTACAAACTCTATTCACCTGGTAGATCAGCTAGAATTTCAACAGAATCACATTAAAACGATGGCGACATTGTGCAAACGAATAATTTTATTGATTAAACAGTTACGGTGATAAATATATATATGTATATAAGTATATTAATACGCTTATAAGCGAACTACAGCGATCGCTGGTTAGTGTTTAGTTGTGTTTGTGTATTCCATTATTAAATATGATGAAATCATCTGCATTAAAATTAACTAGAGCTGGTTGTGGTGCTGGGCAATGCGGCGAGTACCTCGTCAATGAAGCTATCCGGTTGCTCGATCTGATTTAGCAAGCCTAATTAAAGAAGATATTGGCATATTAATATCAGATAAAAGGGAAAGATAGGACAAAACTCACCCGCCACATCGCAGAACTCGGCAAATGAGGTGCACGGCAAAAACTCATCGGTCAACGTTTGCAGGATGTTATCCGTCGACTTGAGCATCACCTCGTCATTCTTGCGTATAAAATCAAATAGTGAAGGTGGCCAATCCTCCTCCTTGGCCGTGCTGACTGTCTTGAAGAGCGAATTGTAGATTAAGTCGACCAGTGACCACATCATAAGGAACGGCTTATAGATGCCATACTCCTTGGTCTGACGATCCGCGGGAGAGAGCAGCGCCTTGCACAGCACAGAGGGGGAGACGTGACGCGCCTGTGCCACCGCCAGTAGACGCTTCAGATGCGCCAACTTATGCTTGTTCCACAGCTCGCGACTGTGCAGCGATAGCGATATGGTTAGCATGTACAGTGGTCCATCCACCTCGTAGCCACATTCGAGCCATTTGTCCGACGGCGCTGCAGTCAGATAGTTGAGCAGCGTTTTGCTGTCCCGTGCGGCGGAGCGCGACGAGAGCAGCAAATAGACCGCATAGAAGAGCAGGTAGGGCACAAAGTGCATATTGGATTGCGGGCCACCGCCACCGGCATCATCGTGGAAGCTACGCTCCCAGGCGAAACGCACCAGCAACAGTTTCAGATCATGCACACTGCTCGTATACGAGATGTCGCAGCGCTGAGTGCTCTCCTGCATGTAGCTGCTGTGACGGGTCATGCAGCCGTTGAAGGCCGCCTCCCCAACAGCGGGACCCCAGAGGGGCAAGAGACCATTGCAACGGGTATTAGCATTCTGCAGGCTGGCGCGTTCCCATTCGTCGCGACCACGCGTCAAGCGAATGGCGGATGTGTGACAATCGACGTGCACCACATTAAAGTGGGTGACGGTGGTGTAGCCAATCGTTTTGCGGGACTTCAACTCAAATTCCTCGACATTGCAGCGCTTGGTGAACGTATAGATACCGAGCACCTTCTCAGGCTGGCAGGCGTAACCCTCGCGGCAAATGAAACAGGTGAGGCCCGTCTCGTCGCGTAGTTTCTCAATCTTTTGCAGTATGGAGCCCTTGGCCGTCACCTGTCCCTTCTCGTTGGTGCGCATACCCAGTGCGTCTAGTTGTTTCTCACGGGTAGCCATCGCCAGTCGTTTCTTTTCAGCACGTGTAAAGTCACGCACCTGTTGGACACGGGACGCTGTCGCCGCATCTGTGCTGAGCGCCTCGAGTAGGTTCTCGGCCAGGCTGCCAACATGCTCATCGCTGGATACCTGCTCCAGCCGGTGTATAATCGGTATTATATCCTTGCTAATGGCCAGCTGCGTGGCCTCATGATAATTGGCCAAGCCGGTGAGGAAGCGCAAAATATACTTTAAGCTCGGTCGCGATATGAACTCCTTCAGCTCATCGGAATCCGTGCGAAGGAGTGTCGGCTTCACGCACGGTGCATGCTCCGTTATATAGGCAAGTGCGCGTTCCACAATGCCCAGGCTGACAATGTAATCCTTGAGTGTGCCACCAATGCAATTGTGCTCAATTTGATTGGTCAGCACACAGAACAATTCCAGCTTGAATTCCTCCTCGGTGGTGCGCTCATTGTCAAAGCGATCAAAGTCCAGGGTGTGCTGTAAGGAGGAGCAAAAAGATAGTAAACAGAAGAAAAAGGATATTTTGGGGGAGACCTACCTTAAAGTGTTCACAGAGCAGCGCCATTTTGACTTCGTTGCCGTAGACGAGCGCGGCAAGGACACGAATGAGATGACGCAGCACAGATGGATTGTTGCGCACATTGGGGCAATCGGTGCATGAGATCAGAGCGCTGACGTATTCGGGACCACCGAAGGTCAACGAGAACTGCAAGAACGAGTCAAGGGTGTCGCTGGCCGCCTTCGAAAGTATGGTCTCCATTATCTCGAGCAGCTGTTCGGTGACGGCCGATTGTATGGAATCGTTCTCAGACTGCAGGCACATCTGCAGTACCTTAAGCAGCGTATTGATGGCGCCAATTTCGGGACGACAGAGCACCTCCTGACAGCGACGCACCTTGACACAGATGAGGAACAGCTTGAGCAACACTTGGATGAGTTCACGCTGCCGCGAAATGCGCTGCAGACTGCCAATCCGCTCGAGCATCACACGTAGTCCATTGCAATCGGCCAGAACATTGGCCATGCGATACAGCTGCTCCGTATCGACCTGTTCCTGGCTCTTGTTGTTTAGGGTCTCCACAAATTCCTCGGTGGCATCGCCCAGCAAACCGCGCATGCGATACACAATTCTCATGGCATCCCGATCGCCACCTTCGGCTAGCCACACCTTCTTGTACACATCCTTGACGGGCAGATCCAGACTGATGATCTTATTGTTCACCAGCAGTTCCATGCCATTGTCATCCTCGAGCAGTGCAATCAGTTCACAATCTGTGCAGATTTTGTTCTTCACATCGCGCATTAGCGGACCGAGTCCCACCTCGCTGGAGGGATACGGATTGCCAAGCATGCGACCCTGCAAGAAGTCCTCCTGCTGCGGATCCTTCTCCAGCGTCATATAGAACTCGCTCTCATCATGCTCCTCCGGATGAATGATGGAGTATAGGCGCTCAAATATAAACACCGGTGTCTTAATGTCATTCATACGTGTCTTCTCCACCGTATTGATGAGAATCTCCATAAAGGCACGCGTCTCCTCCTCGGTGCCACTGGTCATCTCCTCGAGCATTTCGAGCAACTTCTCCTGTGCATCATCGATGAGACGGGTGCGCTGCACGACCAGGCTACGCAACGCCAGATAGCTCTGCAGCACGGGTCCCAGGAGACGTGTCTTGAACGTGCGTCGTATGTTGGGGCACTCGAGGAATAGCCACAGCAATTCCACATATTGACGCAACGCATAGCCGAGCGATAGATCCGAGGACAATGAATGCTCCTCCATGCGATGAATTTTACCAATTTCCACAGCCAATAGATGCGAGATCTCGCCGAGCACACCACGCAACACCAGATACTGCAGCCAAGGCGTTTCCGTGGCCACACTCCTGTAGAGGGTCAAGAACTCGGCACTTGCCTCACCCGCCTCGCCCACATGTCGCAGGAAGTCGGTGAGCATGTTAAGAGCTTGCTGCTTCCTTTCGCTGGTGCGGCACAGGCCACCCAGCAGCGAGCATGCCAATTGGCGTCCAAATCTCGAGTTGGCATTGAACAGCAAGGGCTGTATCCATCTGGCAGTAAAATGTAGAGGCTTGATCACCTTCTCCTTGTCCAACACCAGATGACGCCAGCGATTACCATATTTCTCGGCCAAATAGGTGGAGTGCACATCTCCGCGACGACCACCCTTAGCGGGCACATCCCCAGTTTGCTGTTGCTTGCCACTGCTGTTGCTGTTGCGCTGTTTGCCTCCATCCTGACGCTGATATTTATTGGTGGGCATGCGGCTGCTCCAAGCGCTGTACTCGTGATTGCGATCCGAGTTGAGCCAGGCGCGATAGTCGATGGTATTCCCCTCCACCAGCTTCACGCTGTACAATTCCGTTGGAACCAATGGCTGCTGTTGCTGCTGCTGCGCTGATTGTGGTTGCGATTGTTGCTGCTGCTGCTGCTGCGACTGCTGCTGCTGCTGCTGTGGTTGTAGATTATTTTTGTTAGCTGGCAACGCTGGACTCATGAGGTTCTGCATGATGCGCAGACAAGGATGCAGCACCGATGTAACCGGACCACGTGGCAAACTGCAAAGAAAAGTGAAGTTGAGAAAGGGATTAGAAGATAGAAGTTGCATTTGTAGCTAATAAGTGATGACGCTATTATTTGTACAGTTAATTAAAGCTGTAATTTTTTGTTTACCACTTACCGACAATTGCTGATAAACAGTTCAAAGATGACCTTTAGCTTGTACTCCCAACAGACATCATCCTGACCGAGCAACACTTCGAGAAGCATCATCTCCTGATGCACAGCCGCCTCCAGACTGATCAGTGGTATGGCGCCCATAAGCGCATTCTTGACACGAGTCGTCACAAGCTGCAGCAGATGCATGCAGGCCTCGGCATTGTCCTTGGTCAGCACCACCAGCAGATTGCGCACCTCCTCCTGGATCTGGGGTGTGCCGCGTCGCAAATTGTGCTCGGCCAGTTCGGTGACCAGACCCTGACTGTAGAGGCCAACGCGACAATCATAGTTATACGCCATGGCACGCAACAGCGTCAGACACTGTTCGGTTGAGGCCAAGGCGCAACCATAGCAACGATTTGTGGTCAGATTTGAATCAGCGCCCGAAGCTGAGCTCGAAACTGCGGGCTGATCCTGCTGCTGACGATCGTAGGCAACCAGCTCACTGAAAAACATTAATGAGAAAAGTTAAATATTTGATATACATTATTTATTTTTAACAAACTCACCTGCGGCACGCCTTGACTTTTTGCACAATCTTGCTGAGTTCCTCGAAGCTGGTGCGCGATTCGACACAATATTTCTGGGCGAGCAGCTGGATGATCTTGTTGACCTGCGAGGTGCTGTGCACACTGCCCATATTATCTTCGACAAGGCGATCGCTGCTGCGATGCTCGGCCACCTTTTGGATGAGCAGCTCGAGCATTTGCTTATTGGTCAGCAGCTGGCGATAGATGCGATCAGCACGCTCCAGCGAGCTGTGTATCAGCTGGACAGTCTTGGCCCGATCTTCGGCAGACTCGATGGGATCGACGGCGCAACAAACGCGAGCATACATGTTAAAATCAAATTTGGCATACTTGCAGAAGCCGCACGAGTGGCACAGGAACGGATCCTTCTCATCGTAGTTGATGGCCCGACACTTGTGGCATTGGAACACATTCTCGCCACAATTGCCACAAACGCCCGGATATGCGGGCACCGCTGCACTGCAGCGTGGACACTGTAAATTCTCACTGCTACCGCTGACCGTCTCGTAGAAATCGGCAAACTCAATCATCAAATTACATGCGGTAATCGGGAGCGGGAAATCAATCTTCAGCTCAGTCTGTCCCGACTGCAGGGAGACGGTGCGTGCCTTATGCCACAGTGCCGGACGATTCTTCAGTTCGACGACGGCCTGCACGCTGCGATTGTTGTAGTAAACATTGATGGTGCGCACCATTTTGGAGCGCTTGAGATCCGCAATGCGTACGACAAGCTTGGAGATGGTGTGGCACTGCACCAGCTTGTAGATCATTGTGGTTGTCGTATACTTTGAGTCAGACTTGACCGATGGCAGCTTTATGTTTGCCATTGGCACTTCCGGATTGTTGCACACCAGACACGGTTCCGATTCCAGATAATAGCCATTGACCTGTATGAAGATATATATATATATATATAAATATGTATAAAGTAGATAAATATTATTTACTTACCTGTAGTATGGACTCCAGTGTTGTATAGATGGGTGCGTTGGGATGCTTGCAGAGTAGCTCGTTCTGCTGCCGCAGCACTTCAACGGCCCGCGAAATAAACTCGGGAAGACGATCTGTGGTGCTGCGTGTGCTTAGCGTCAGATAGCCAAGCAGATCAACAAATTGGGCGGTGCGACGACCATAGCTAGGCACCAGTGGCCACAGATTCCAGAAGATGCTCAACAGTTTCTCGCGCTGCCGCTCGTTGGCGTGCTCGAAGAGACCGGTCATGAATGAGTGCGCCTGCCAGCGGAGCTGACTGGCATTGTTCTCCAGCAGAAAGATGCGCACGAAGCGTATGACGAGCGCATCGCATGCATACCGGAAGATCTGATGCACAAATGTGCTGCACTGTGCCGGATCAAATTTGGAGTAGTATGCGGTATCCGTATCCTCGCTCTTTTCGCGCTCGCTGCGCATTTTGCTGCTGGACGAGGGTTGCGGCAGTTGCTGCTGTTGCTTGAGAGCTCCTGAAACGGGCTGTGGCAAATTGCAGACAGCCGCCTGCAGCAGTTGTATGATGATGGGTGAGACGCCATCGTCTAGCTGATAGCAGGCAATCTCCATGAGCATCGCCAAAGCATCCTCGTGCACCACACAGAACTTTTGCCAATTGCCCGTGCGCATCTGGCTGATTTCCTGACAGGTGCGCAGATGTTCGGTGAGTTCCACGAGCCTATCGTAGCTCAGCATTGGCGGATTCACATTGTAGGGAGCGCCGCTCTAACGTAAAATGACAATCATATTAATATTTATAATTATAATAAACAATAAGAGATATGTTTGCTCGTTGCTTACCTTGTTGCTGATAATGTTGCAGACCCGCTTTACGACGCGGAAGTGTGCGTCCAGGGAATGTCCGTCGCGATACATGCGGAACTTTTCCTTGCTGCCGCAGATGTACATGAGCAGCTTGCGTACCTGGCGACGCAGCAGAGCATTCAGATTAAGCATCATGTACTCGCACAGGGTGAAGGTCATCGCCTCACAGAAGCCACTGTCATAGTTGTCCGGGTGGGCGCTGCTCAGGCGCAAAATCTGATACGGTAGACGCACAATGATCTCGGTGAGCAGGCCGTCATACGATTCAAAAATATCTGGATAGTTTTTCAAATAGTTATGGGGTATCAGTATCGATATATCTGGTTTAGGGCCATGCTTGATGGGCTTCAGGAGTTGATCTCCTGTTCCGTTGCCTGTCACATTTGATGGCTGGACGACTCCGCCAGTGCCGCCAGCAGCGTAGGGATCGCCAAGCACTTGCTTCCAGTGCACGAGCAGCATGTTGAGCGACTCCAATGCATAAACAAAGGCGCCACACTTGCTCAGCACGTTCGCCGTGGTGCTGGCCACAAACGAACTGTTGTCCTTGAACTGGTGCGGTGGTGATGTGGTGCCAGTCTGCTTTGACTTGGTCTTGCCCATCATGACGCCAAACAGGGAGAGCAGTGCCAAGCGCACCTCATTGATGGGGCACTTGTTTTCCATCTAGAAAAAAATATGTACGATTAATAAAATGAATTTCCAAGTGATGAGATGATTTGCTGTTTACCCTGGCGGCTGCGCCACGTTGACCAATCTCAACATATTCCACTAGAGCGGAGAGCAGGTCCTGAAGCACATCCTGATCCCGTTCATTGTTGCCATTCAGATCGGTGGTCAGCATTAATATGACCTGAATCAGGGGTATAGCCTGCAAGCCATTGCACATATCAAAAGTGTCCAGATTCACAATGATGCTTTCCAGCATGGCAATTCTGCAAATGGTGACACAGACAGATTAGTTTCGATGCATATAGGGGATATAGTTGGGGGACTAATGTAGAACTTTTCTTTTAGGCATTTCTTACCTCAGATCGTGCAGTTTGCTCAGCTTCTCATCCTCATTGATCTCAATGTCCTCGGTGCTGCTCATGGCGCTGAGTGCAGCGACACAGCTGCTGCTCGTGCCCGGTTGCTCTTGCTCCTGTTCCTGGTCCTTGCTCTGACGCGGCGGTGAGGCATTCGCATGGTCACCGAAATTGCTGCTGCGGGCGGAGGTGCCACCAATACTTTCGACACCGCTGCCACCGCTCTCGGAGCCACCACTGCCCGCCTGTTCAGCGGGCGATGTGCGCAGCGTTGAGCCATCTGTGGCCACATTGGAGCCCTCATCATCATCGGAGCCGGTAGCATCGCCGCCACTTACAGCGGCATTATTAGCAGTGGCTGCTGCAGCCATACGTATACCCTGTAAATTGGCCAATCCTTGTTGCAGGGATTGCAGCGCATTTGCATCTCCGCCATGCTGCTGCAGACTAAGCGCAATGGCAATATCCATGATTGCCTCATCATCTGCATCCTCGGGCAGACCGAGCAGTCGGGGAAAGCCGCCACCCATGAACGCTTCCAGATTTAGCAGTTGTTGCTGCGCCTGATTTACGCCTGCCTCCGCTTCGAGCAGTGCATCGGCGCCAGCGGCACCAACACCACCACCACCAGCACCAACGGCGGCTGCATCAACCGCTGCTGCCGCAGCCTCCTCAATAATATCGTTGGCGGCCTGTGAAGCAGCACCCTGGAGTGCACTCAAATTGCTCGTGCTGATGGCCGATGTAGATGGGGTGGGCGTGGAGCATGCGGGCGGTGTCGTCACAATGGCCACCTTGTGTCGCTTGATGCGCGGACTGAGCAGAAGGATCAGTGCCTCCTTGGCGCTATGACTAATCACGCTGGCATCATGCTTGAGCAGCTCTATAAAGTACTTGGTCATGCGGCGCACTTGGTTTACATCGGCCAAGGCAAAACCATACATAATCTCCACCAGACAATGGACAATCGTTTCGGTCTGGCACAGGCCGCGACGCACAATATTTGTGGGCTGATCCAGGGTCGGCGTTACTTTATGCAGCTCCAGTACTGTGGTCATCAGCGCCGGCACAATATCATAATTGCATTCGGCACAAATCTTGGCCAGCGATTGTGGACGAGCATTGGCAATGCCACGCACAAGTAAAATGAGACGATAAAAGGCTTCCGGATCGATGTCCTGCAGTGTGTCCAGCTGGGTAAGTTTCGGTTGCATCGCCTGCAATTCACCTTGCACAAATTGGAGCAGAACGCTATCTTTGTAGCTATGATAGGCGCCACGAGTGCCATACATTGTGGCCAAGACGTAACGTGCCTGCGTCTGCACGGGATTGGGTGTGGGCAGCAAGAGTATAGCGCTGGCTGTCTTCACTGCCTTGTGGCGCATGGCAGCGGCGACATCGCCACCATTGCCTAGTAAATTCAGTGCACAATCGAGGACCTCGAGCAGATGGGTGCACATGCGATCCAGCTGAGTGATGCTATTGAAACCCTCACCGAAATTCGCTGCACTCGCCGGAGAAACAGTCGCCGTTGCTGCATTGGCCACATTTGCTGATGTGGGCAACTCCTCGCTGTCATCGGGCCAACCGACCAGCTCCTTCGATTTGCCGTACACCTCGATGCAGTCGAGCAGTGTTACATTCTCCGG
This sequence comes from Drosophila kambysellisi, assembly GCA_035042185.1. Lineage (NCBI taxonomy): Eukaryota > Metazoa > Arthropoda > Insecta > Diptera > Drosophilidae > Drosophila > Drosophila kambysellisi. The sequence continues at coordinate 290,089 of JAWNLS010000945.1, read as the reverse complement.
ATCCTGTGATTTGGCAAAGCACACCTTAAGCAACTTATCCGACTGGAGCATCTCGTCACGGGTTAGGGGTATATCGAACCAGCGAGCACGTCGCACTGGCGTCGGAATTGTCCGTCCCAATATGCTAACGGATTGGGGTGCACGCTGTGTATCCTGTGTGCCGAGGAGTACACGTATGCCAACCATGACCTCAAGCGGGTCATTATTGAGCACCTCCAGTGTGAATCCATTGGCGCGTGTGCTCGCCACAAACATGCCCGTGGAGAAGAGACGTGTCTTCAGTTTTTGTTTATTATAAATCTGGAGCAGATCATTGCCACCAAATTCCACCTCCGCTAGCACATGGCAATGCTCGAAGAAATCAATGGGAAACACGGGCAGACCATTGGATGTCAGTTGCTTTTGCAATGCGGCCGCTTTGCGTGGCAGCTTGTTGGGTTTAGTCAACGACTTGGGGCTGACGGCGGCACTACTGCCACTCTTCGCCAGCAATGTGGCGGAATACAGTTGATTACCCAGCGGCTGTACGCGAGGCGATAACCAGAAACTGGTGTGTTCCGGCTGGGCGGAGAATATGCGCAAACTGCCATCCTCGCAGAGTAGCAGCAGCGTTGTCTTCTCGGTGCCGGCAACTGAATGCCGTATGCCCACCACGTCCATGATGCGTGACTTTGCCGATTGTGCCTTGATCTCCTGCATGTAAATTAACTCCGGCGTTATCATCAATATTATGGGATTATTTGATGTTTGCATATTGGCATAGATTAGACCCGGATGGCCAGCGACTTCGGTCCATTGCACCAGTGGCTGAAGTGGTCCCTCCTTGGATTTGCTCACCGCCGAACTGGTGTCCAGATGATAAATACCTTTGACACCCTGATTCACATTGGTCAGCGACGAGAAGAAACTGCGACCCGACGCATAACTGTAGAACAGCAGCTGCAGTGCATGGGAATAGTAAATGGAGACGCCACCGCCGCCCACCTGACCATTCACATCCTTGATATGATGATGGCTCAGCTCCAGCGTATTCGTCACATAAAAGTCACCGTGTATTGCCAGACTTTGTTCGTCGAGCGTCTGATAATAGATATATCCACTGCTGGCAAAGGTGAGCATATAATACGCATCCTCCTGATACATAAATGTGCAATCACGTATCTTGCCCACGGCCACCAGATAATAATATTTTGGACTATACGTATCCACGGCAAGATCATAGATCTTTACATAATCCGACGTGACCAAGGCGAGCAACGTCTGCGAACCGGGCAGCCACACTGCCTTCTTGATGTAATTGCCATTGTCCAGCTGGGGAGTGACGACAATATGTTCATTTGTGCTGCCGCTGCTGGAGAAGGTGAGCACATGGCACTCCTTCAAACCGCAGACAGCCAAGCAATCCTCGTTACAGGGATTCGCGGCCAGCGAAAGCACAGTGTATGCAATTGGCACCGAACTCAACTGTGTTAGCGTCAGTTTACGCTTCGAGGCATCCGCCTGTTTGAGCAGCGCCGACAGCTGCAATATGGTCACCTTGCCCTTCTCATGTGACACGGCCAGCTGCTGGCGCCTGCCATGAGGCGATGACAGGCAACAGAAGGCGACGCGACGCACCACGCCCGAGGAGATCAGATGCTTTATTGTCTGGCCCTGATCGCCCGAGTAGTTCATGCGCACATTCTCAAAGGCGCCCTCCTGGGAGCCCAGCGTGGCAAACATCAGCTGATCCGTCACCTGAAAGACAAAGATTTTAATAGAGAATCTCTTACTGCAACAAGGTCGGACCACTTAACGGACAGTGCAAAAAACCAAATATGAGTATAAAAAATTCTAAAATACGCACCTCAAAGCTCTGATCTAGTTGATGCAGTCGTTCCAGCGCGGTCGTGGCACGCTTGTGACAGCCGACAATCGAGTAGAGGGTGCAGCTCTCGCGAATCGACGGCAGCAACACATCGAAATACTCGAGAATGCACCGAACGACGAGCTGCCACTGATCAGCATGCTGCAGTGCCTCACGATGCGGCTCGAGTAGTTTGCCGAGCAGCGCAATGCGTTCATTGCTCAACGAATCCTTGCGCAACTGTGCGTTTGGCGGCGTCTGACGCTTCTTGCTGCCAGCGGCCAGCAGACTCATATGAGCCGAGACATAGCCATCCCGTGAATCGCAACCGTTGGTGGGCAGCCGGCGGCTCAGCGCTTGACAGGAGCCATCCTCTTTGGCGCCGCAATCGCAAAAGAAATTGCCATACTTGGCATAGCTGACGTCGTGTCCCTTGTGACAGACGCGCGCGCAGACGGAACAAACGCCGACGGTGTTGATCATGTTGCAGGTGTGACAGTGATACCAATGCTGATTCATAAACTCCTTTTGGGTCTGCGAGAAGGTGCACAGCTTGTTGTTCAGTGTATCCTCATCGGAGTCATCGAGCAGAGAGTCCTGCTCCTGCTGCTGCTCATCCTGCAGCTCATCGTACAGTTCGTCGATGTCCGATTGCAGTTCATCATCCCAGGGCGGCATATGTTGTCGACTGCCACGATAACCGATGGACTGCAGCAGCTCGCTGAGATAGCGGAGCAGGGCGCTCACATTTTCGGCGTGACGCAGCTGTTTGTACGGCAACTGCAGCTTGGCCAGCTCCAGCCACAGCAGTGTTGTGTTGAACAACGCCACATGACCACGCGCCGGTGCCGCATCCGCCAATGTTATCATTATCTGCAACACATCCGCAAAATCACCGCCATCCTGTGGCGGTGTTATCAACGTCTGGCCCAGTTGCAGCAGAGCCTGGAAGAGTGGCGGTGCCAGTCGTGCCGCTGACGGCTGATCACGCACCAGAGACTTGACAAAGCTGAGCAGCAAGGCGCCATTGCGTGGATGCGAGCTGACGCTGGGCTGATCGCAGGCCTGCGAAGAATCCTCCGACTGATTATTGGCCTGATTGTTGCCCTGCCAAAGACTCAAACACTTGGCGGCCGCATTCGGTGCATTGGCATTGGTGCTGGCGCCAGCGCCGGCACAATCATAATCAATATCCATGGCGTCCAGTTGATCCGATATACTCGGCATGGCTGAAACGGTGGCCATGTTCGTTGGTGTCTGTGCATTACTGCTGGAGCTGCTCGACGGCTGTATAATGCTGGTGAGCAGTTTGCACGAAGCCTCACAGCTACTATTCGTTGTGGCAACCACATTCGGGCCGTAGATAATGTGCGCTAGCCAAAGTTTTAAACGTGCCACATCCACGACGACCAGCTCCGAAAAACAATCGACCAGCTCCTCGTGCTGAAACTGTGCATCGGGCTGAGCAGATTGCTCAAACAGACGCTCCACAAATTGCAACATTTTGCGGGCATAGCTCAGCGGCAGTGTGGTGCCCGTAAACGAAAGCAACAATGTTGTTAAACTGCCCGCACGTTGCTCCTTGAAGAATTGTCGCATCGCCAGCACAGCTGTTGGCACCTCCAACATTTTAATCATTGTCTTGAGTACAGCGAACAACATGGATTCATTAAAGATAGCACGTTGCTCCTGATCGGGTGCAACAGCAGCTGTGACAGTTGCTGTTGTCGCTTGCTTCAACTCGCCGGCGAAATCAATCAACATGTGATAACAATGATCGATCATGTGCTCAAAGAGCAGTTGCTTGTGGGCCTCATTCGTCAAGCCGTGGAGTATTTCACGGAGGCAGTGCTCACTCTGGCTCTGCAGATAATCGGTGCGCATGTCCATCATGGAGGCGATGAGCAGCGGCTTCAGCTGTAACTCCACATCCGATATGGATGTGCAGAACGGCAGCAATAATTCAAGCAGATTTAATATGGATTTCAGGCAATGCTTCAACGTGTGCAGAGTTGAATATGTCGTTGATTTGGTTAATTCGGTGATGTGGGCATCGATGACGCTCAGCGTATACGGCTCGACGGGATGTTGTTTCCCGTTGAAGGCATCATCGTTGACCAGCAGACATTTGGGCCACTCATTGGCAATCAGCTGCTTATCCTCATTGGGCAACAATTTAAGGAATGCCGCATGCAACTCAACCATAATTGCCGGCTTATCGCTCACCACGGGAACAATCAGATTGAGCGCCTGTTCTGGCGTCGAACTGGATAACTGCTTCAGCATCTGGGCGCGCACAATATTCGAGATGAGACTATAGGAGTCCATGAGTTTAATCAGCAGCTCATTGCTTAGCTGTGTACGCTCAAGCAACTCCCCCTGCGTCAATGTGCTGTCCTCCGATTGTTTTGTTTGCTGATCATCAATCGATTCGCTGGATGAATACACCTCGGGATCAGTGGCTGCACTAGAGTTCTCACGCTCCCGACTCTCCGACGTGATGCTGTCTGTGTCGCTCTCCTTACGCAGCAGTTTGTAGCCCTCCTTATCGGCCCAGGCCACGGCCTGCATGTGAGCAACAAGCGCGTCGAATAGTATTAGATCGGACAGACGAGGATTGGGTGTAGCTAAAAAAAAAGTTATTATTAATAAATATATAAGTAATATATATCTGTTAAGCTTTGAGTACCTTTGTTCAGTTGCTTGTTGAACGCCTCGACGCCCAACATTGTCTGCTTGAGACTGTAGAGTATATCGGCCGTACGATCGCCGACCTGAGCCCACAAAGTCTCCGCATATTGGGTGTACATGCCTTGCTTGATGAGACTATTAACGACCAGATAATGTGAACTGGCCAATGGACAGCGAATGCTCCACAGCAGCGAGTGCAGATTGGGTGCACGATCCACCTTCAACGATTCCACATGCGATGTGGATGGCGGCAGACCAAGAAGCAATTTCCATGTAATGCTAAAACAATACTGCATGGCGCACAAATTGTGAAGATTATCCTTGTCGCGGCACAGAGCCGACATATCCGTAATGGCCAATATATCGATGAGTGCATCCACTAGCAACGGATACTTGAGCTTGTCTGGCGTGCACAATATGAAATTCCAGGCCAAACCATCCAATTTGAAATCTTGAGCCCATTGCGGCTTCATCGGATCAGCGGTGACCAGCGAATAGAAAGTGGGTCGAATGCCTGCAACAAAAAAATCCTATTAATATATATATCTATGTAGTATACAGTTATATTACTTACTTGAGTTCAAGTCACCCACTGGGGAGTTGCGAAACTTTAGCTCAATATCCTGGCGACAGAAGCAGCCGAGTTTGGTGCGACTGTTCAATAGATCTGTGATCTTTTGAGATTCGGGCATGCTGCTGACACTGAACAGATTCCAGCGCACCTGATCGAGCAGCTCGGGCGGTGCATTATACAAATGCTTCATTAGATACTCCAAGAAGAGTAGCAGACGCGACAGCAGCATCATTTGGCTATTGCGCACAGTGCGCTCGGCACTGATGCCCCGACAGACATCGGCACAGCGAATGACACCGCCTGCCGTCAGCAGCAGTATCGATTTCTTTTGCATCAGATTCAACGAGTGGAAGAGGAACAGCAGCAGCTGGGCATGCTCAATATTCAGATCCTCAAAGTCAGCATCACTGGCAGTCGAGGCTGAGCAGACGCCCTCGACAAGCGTATTGATGAGACGATGCCAAACGGACAGGCAGGCTGCCTCCTTTTCCTGTGTGGGCTTCAGCAACAAAATCTGGACAAGCACCGACAGAGTGCTTGGATAGACCTGCAGGGGCCAACTGTTCGTATCGGTTGACCAGGGTGAGATGGACAAATGCTGCAACAGATTCGACTGGAGCTGTTCCGAGAGCAATGATGTCGAGATCAAGTTGTGTATATAACGACCAGCGGCGCCCGAGAAACGTATCATGGCCGATTGCCAATTAGAGCAGCTGCAATCACCGGAGCCACCACTGGAAGCGGAGCCGGCGTTGCCACCTTCCTGTCGCATCACGTCACGATCAAAATCCTTGATTATGTTGGCCATGAGCAGCATCTGCTGATCACTGACACCCGCTTTCACATAGCGCTGCATGTAGGCATGACGATTTGCCAAGAATTGATCAAGGAAACAAAATATATCCGCTGCCAAATCCAAATATTCATGTGGTTCATCCAGTTTCGGGACAAGTGCCGACTTCTGATCACCATTGCGCTCTTGGGTGCATGTATTGGCATTATCATCATGCGTTTCGGGGGATAGGGTCTCCTTGAACCAGTGACCCAAATAGCTTTCACTGTCATCCTCCTCGGAATTGTCGGAGCAGGAGAGTGAATCATTGAAATAGGTTGTCGAATCTGAGTAACTAATTGGTTCGCATTCTGTGCGATCTTTGGTATTGGCACGTTTCAATGTGCACGCCTTGCGATAGGCCACAGTTGCCAGGAACGTGAACAATTGATGCAGTGTCGCCGTATTCAGGACACGAACAATCCGCTGCAATGCACTATAATTCTCCAATATATCAAATTGAGCCGGTTCAACGTCCAGGCAATTATTATTGCCACTTACAGAGCTGTTGTTGCAGGCTGTTTCAATTTTCAGATCATCGATGAGCTCCGACAGCAACTTAATGCTGTGATTGGCAATTGCTGCATTCAATTCACCGAATCCCTGCTGCACTTTGAAGAGATTAACACGCGCTATGGGCGTGACTGTTGCCTCATTTGCATTCGTCGTCGTTGCTGTTGTTGCTGGCTTAGTAGTTGCTGCACTGCTGCCAGAAGCACCCATGGCACCCTGTATGCCACTGATGAGCAACCAGGAGCCGTAGCACAAATGATTCTGATAAACATGCATACGTGCGGAGCTCTTAAACATATCCCCAATGCTTGTGTAGATCTCAAGTGCCTTATTCACAATGGTGCACGCTTGCTCCTCGAAATCATCGTGATCTTTGCTGCTTGCTGGCACATTACTGTTGCCGCCGGTGCCGCTGCCTGTGCCCTGACTAGTTGACGCCCCACTTGACGGCTGCTGTTGCTGTTGCTTCTGCGAACCACTGCTGACCTGACACATGCTCAGCACACTGGCCGCTATGGATGTTAGCACAGCATTGTAGAGTGCCGAAATGCCGCACATCGAAAGCTTCTCGATGCGACTCGGTGTCAAGGGTTGCAAGGCAATCAGTGAGTGTGCCTGCCCCAAAATGGACAAATCGGTTAGCATGTGTGCCATTGCCGATTTAACAGTGCTAGCCTCCACTTGAGTGAGCGGCAAATACAATGTCTTGCCACCCACAATTGTCTCCAGATATTTGGAGCGATAACGATTGAGAATGGGCAAACCAACGCCCACTTCGAGCAGCGTATCGACGCCGTTCTGCTCCTGAAAGTTCTCCACATTGGCCGCAATTAGTTGCTCCTGTTAACGAAAGATTTATAATTTATATTTATCAATATAAATTGGATTCGATAAATTTGACTTACGGTGCAATCGCTGATCTCCTCGCTCAATGGCACCCATGTCATTTTGCCCGGTTCCAGGGGCGCCAGTAGCTGTTGCAAGATGACTGTCGATAGATCGGAACGCGAACGTTTTATCTCCGATTTGGGCGAATCCTTGTCGGTGCCGACGCCACTGCTGCCGGCGCTGCTGCTGCTGCTACTCAGGCTCTTGCTGCTCGATTCGGGATGCTTGGCGCTCTTCAGTACCGCTGCAACGGCATTGTAATCGAATTGGGTGCAACCTGTACCGTTGGCGACACTCTCGCGACCCTCGCACAACATTTTGAGTGCGACCAGCAGCCATTTGATCTCATAAACTGAGACTTTCGCCAAACGGAAGAGTATGAAGCGTATGAGCACCGCGCTCGCATCGTGCAATTGCGAAATTTGCGTCTGACAGACTAAAAGAAAAACGATAAAAAAAAATAAAAATCGAGACAAAGCAAATTGTTTAAAAATAAAAGCAACACACGCAATGAGTCACAAAAGAAAAATCAAATAAATTTATTTTGCGTTTGTTGCGCTCTGAAAAAATCATTATGACAAGAAAAAAGGGGTCGGGTGACGGGGGTTGGTTACACTTACTTGACTTGATTTGCATAAGCTTATCGGCAGCCAGAGCCGCAAATGCGGTATAAAATTGTGTATAATTGCTTTCATCATCAAAAAATTCATGTTCACTGCAAACAAAAAAACATTTCGCCAATATTTGTAAAAAATTGTTCAACAGTTTTAGATTTCGTCATGGGGTCGCCATATTTAATTTTGCAAGTCACCTTGCAGGCAAAATTTTCAACTGCGCCATTTGGCAACAGAATGTGAATATTGTGGATAAAATAATAATGCACTCACCATCTGGTTATCGCTTTTAGTAAATTTGATATTTCATTTTTATTAAGAGCGCTTGTACGATTTGATAAAAGTGGTTTTACAACCGAGTTCCAATCCGTACCTCCGCTGTGCGCCGACATCTTTTTAACTCTGACGTCCCTTTTTCTTGTCTGCTTCTTCAACTTCGATTGCTGTTCGACTGTCAACGGTGCGCTTGCTTTAGTGCGTTATTTAGCGTCAACTTTGTTGTGGCTTTTTCTCTGTTTACGTATGGTGCACGCAAATGGAAAACGCTTAATATTGAGTGCTGTGTGGCGCAGCACTCGTGCACAGCTGTTAGTGTTGGTTAATTTATTGGTACAATTTCCACATATTTAATTACACATATTAGCAAGAAAAGAATTCACAATTCTTTAAAAAAAATATTTTAAATGTCCAAATATATAATATAGATAGCCTATGTTTACTTTGTTATTTGAGGAAATTTGATCTCTGTTGTGTGCCGACACTTTTCAAAATATTTCATTAATAGAGCAACACTGTTTTTTGCATCGCGTGTTTTGTTTAGTTCCTGGTTGCAACTAAAAACTGATTTTTATTCATTTTATTAGATTGAATTAAAAAAAAAATGCAATTTCATTTCAAAATTGCTGAGCCCGATCCGAGTGCACCAGTACTAACAAACACCAATAATCCACACAGCTCGCTACAACCGCAGCAACCGACAATCCTCACCGAGCCCAAAGATGCACAGCATGAAATTAAATTGCAGTAAGGCAACTTTAAATACGCCTGGTAATTATCTAAATTGAGTTTTTTTTATGGTAGAAATATCGTTGCCACCTTTTCTGTGGACTGTGAACTGGATCTGAAAACAATCAATTCACGCACCCGCAATTCGGAATATACGCCAAAGCGCTTCCGGGGCGTAATCATGCGAATGCATTCACCACGCTGCACTGCGCTCATCTTTCGCACCGGCAAAGTGATCTGCACCGGCGCCCGCAACGAAATGGAGGCCAATATGGGTTCTCGGAAGTTTGCACGCATCCTACAGAAACTAGGCTTTCCCGTCAAGTTCGTAGACTACAAACTGCAGAATATTGTGGCCACTGTCGATCTGCGTTTCCCAATTCGGCTGGAGAACCTAAATCAGGTGCACGGCCAGTTCAGTTCTTATGAACCGGAAATGTTTCCCGGTTTGATTTACAGAATGGTGAAACCCCGTATCGTCCTGCTCATATTTGTGAATGGCAAAATTGTGTTTACCGGTGCCAAATCGCGCAAGGACATCATGGACTGTTTAGAGGCCATATCGCCCATATTGCTTAGCTTTCGCAAAACATAGAATTATTTATATATACATATATATATTTATATATATATATATGTGTGCATGTTATCTTTTTTGTATTAGTTTAATGTAAAATAGCATTGTACTCTGTGTAGCATTTATCGAACAATAATATTTACCTATTTATGCCACTTTTTTATAAAACCCAATAAATAGATTTATTTTAAAGTGTCTGCTTTTTATGTACACAAAAAAAGTGCAAAAAACAGTGTTACCCCATTTTGGTTGTTGGCGCAAAATTGGAATCAGTTTAAGTTGTGTAATTAAATTTATTTTTCGTTTAGGTCATTACATTTAAAAAACGTACAAGAAAATATTTCGCTTGACAGATTCATTTCATTTCTCTTAGCGTAAAGTAGGGACGGAGTACTTGATTTTGAGAGACTTTATGATTATGGCTATATGGATTCGTATAATATACAAAAGCAATATCTAAAATGTTTTTGTGAAAATACAAAATAAGTATTAAACTTAAATACTAATTAGATTCATTTGTTGCATTATTTAAACATAAATATATATTGGACGGTCGCTTTCAACGTTTTCATTATGACTCGTTATCTTTGACAAAAAACATTCAGTTTAAATAAAATGTGTAGAAACAATTTCAATTGATATGCATGCTTTGTATCCAAGAATAATGAGTTAAATATATGTATATATATTCAATACAGATTTCTAAAATCTAATAAAGGCAATTTGTGATTTTAAAAGACACTTTTCTTGTTACATCATTTCGATTCGTTTTCACTTTTCATTTAAAGCGGCACTTGAAGCGCACAGCTAAAGTTAAGGCAAAGATCTTGATCCAGTTCTGAATGTGATAAAAATATAGAGCTTATGATATAACTGAACACTAAATTGCTATAAGTGTATATGTTAAATGAAATGTGTACATCAAATTTGAATTCATTATAGTGTGTATCAAAAACTTATATTTCCATTCGATTGGTTCGATTATAATTAAAACGCTGTTTTGTACATTTCGAGATACGATGCGCATCGGTTATTACAAATTATAAAAAAAGAAAAAACCTCGTCAGTGGCATTATTGGACGGAATGCAATTTCGTAGAAGAAACTAAAATAAAAAAAATCGAGATATAGAGATATAAAAAATAAAAACCAACTATAAAACTCAACACATATTCCAATTCAAATGGTAATAAGCTAAACTTGTTGTGTGGACTGTTTTGGACTGCTAGTGAAGGTCTCCTCATCATGATCCTGGACGAGGCGCCTTCTAGGTGAACAGATGTAGCGTATTGAGCACTAAATGCGTACGACTCCGCAGCAGGTAAATGAACACGCTGAAGAAGAGCAGCGAGAGCGACATGGAAGCACGCCAGCCCATATTATAGATGGAACAATAGGGGCACTGGGAACTGCCGCACACCTCGCAGATATTCAGCAGATATGTGGGCAGCGCATCAAAGATGGATTCGTTGAAACGCTCTGCGGGGCGGGGGGAACAGATAAAATATACGAATAAATAAGAAATATAAAAAATAAATTAAATTAAACACTTACCTGGCGCATAGTAGTCGTAGATGCGCACGGGCAGGTAGCGGGACATATTCGCCACTGGATACCAGCGCTCTATGGTAAAGTTAACGCAGATGTCTTCTTGATCCAGCTGTGTTGGGAGAAGAATAATAATATAAATTGTTAGTATACAATAAGGAATAGATTTAGTCTAGCAGATTAATAATAATAATGAAATGATAAGCAATTAAATAAACTAACTTTTGATCATAATTTAAACAATCGAATCTTCATGGTTGATTGCTTATAAGGGAAGTCAGTTTTGATTGCTTTAAAGTGTTCTTATAATTCAGATATTGACATATTGAATTATTCTTTCAAACAAATTTTTTAGGCAATAACTTATAACTGATTGTTATCCATAATGTTATAGTTCCAATAATTCAGTTTGCATCACAACATGACTATTTTCCTTAATAAAGGTCTATAAAATTAAAATTCCTGTTTTTGTTTATACTTACAAAATCAAAGTAGAAGACAATCTTGCGTTCCAGATAGCGAGCACGCTTCAGATTGCGCACTCGATTGCTGAGCACGTAGCTATCCAGTTTCTGCTGCTGTATCCAGTAGCCGGTGGGTATGGCCACATCCAGCACAGCCATGCCCGAACGTTCCGATTCTTGGAGATTAACCCAGCTGCAACGTAAGGATTTAAACAATTTAGTTTAAGGTCTTCAAGGAGTTGATAGTTTAGATTGCTCACTTTTGGCATGCCACATAGGAGATGTGAGACTGATTTCTGCCGTGGAAGATGGCCTTGGTGTGCAGTCCGAAGGCCGGCACCGGCGGCTTCGTTTGGAACTTTTCAATGTCCACATTGTACTGGACATGCATCTGGAGTATGGCATATCCGGCGCCCTTGGCCTGCACCTTGATCGTGCCCCATGCATCGGGTATCTGTAAATGCGGCAAATTAGGATTAATAAGTAACTGGTAACTCTTTCAACAACTCTTCCTCCTCACCTCAATGCTTTGTAGTCTCGCCAAATTGGTGTCATCGATGTGGAGCGCCTGGGTCTTGCCGCCCTGCGAGGATGCCTCGATCTCGACGCTCAGCGAGGAGACCTCACGGATGCGCGAACGCACCGTATACTCGACCAAAGCACGCAATGCGGCACTCGTATCCTGCGTGGATGCCCAGCCGCCCTCATTCAAACGCTGTGCGTTCAACCAACGCACAATCGGCTCCACAAAGAACTCCCGCCGAGCCACATAAACCAACAAGGCATAGGCCGTCGTCTCAATGTTGAGGGAATCGTATTCGTAGGGCAGACGTGGCAAGGCGAACCATTTTTGATTCTCCAGTTTGCGTGGCGGTTGCGGCAACTCCTGATTGCCCCAATACATGAAATCACCAATTGTCCTCGCATGTTGTCGCAGTATGCTAAAAACATGCTCGGCAATCGGAGAATTGCATAGCTGCAAAGCATACGCCGTAATGGCGACATCATACGGTTCCGGCGTATCCTTGAGGAACTGCATATTCCGCTCAATCCAGGCAACGGCACGTTGCGTCGCCAACGCAACCCGTGAGCCTAACGTGCCTGACAAATCCTTGACGGTGGCCAGTGTGATGAGTACATGCGAGGTTAACGTAATATTTCGATTCCTGAGATTCGTATAACTGGCCGAATTGGTGCGATTCATTTTACGATCCGGCAGCCAGGTGACCTCATAGAAGGCACCCTCCGGCGTCTGATGCTGGAGTAGCCAACGCATATTCTTCTCTATAATGGTTGCATCGATCCAAATAAAGTTCTCCCACTCATAGAACGAGGCCTCCTGGAAGATGCGCAAACAGTAGCTGGTCAACCAAACGGACGAGGCCGAATTGTTCCAATCGGAGCGGAAAAGTGAAAAGCTGCCATCGGAACGCATAAAACTCAGTTGCCGCTGATAGCCAATGTTCATGTGATAGAAGGCATTCTTCTCCAGCGTCTTATTCCGTTGATTAATCAAACGCATATACATAATCGTATAGAGATTGGCGGCGAAACTGAAGGCGTTCTGTTCCGCCGACTCCATGGGCAGATACAAGAGCGATGTGGCATTCACTGGCATTGTCGGGAAAATGGGACCCACCACATCACCCACCACTGAGATGCGAGCACGATTCGAGCCGTAGACAAAATAACGATCCACCTGATAGGGTATCTCTGGCGTCTGGGTGACATTTACATGCATATACTCAAGGACATAGGCCCGATTCGAGAGATCCAGAAGGACGGACTGATGACGATACTGGGGCAGACCATCCGATTCGACGTGCAGTGTCCGGGTTATGGTGTCCGTGCCGAGCAAAGTCGCCACATGCAAGGTGACCTCAATGTCGCCCAATCGCTGTGGCACCACCGGCACATAAACCACTGTGGTGCCCTGTGCATCCAAATAGATGAAGAACTGATGCTCACCGAAGCTGGTGCGTGGATTATACGAGCGAACAATGCCATCTTCCTCGACATGGACGAACTTGTAGTTGGGACTGCCATGCAGCACAACGGTTGCCTCAATCGCAGTCGTCATATAATTGAAGACGGTGACACGGATGCCCACCTGTTCACCCTGGCGACAAACCGACGGCATTTCCACATTGATGAAGAATGGCTGGACGCCAATATATTCCAACGCGCGATTCAACATGCCAAATCCTTTAGAGGGGCTCACACTAAAAGCGCTCACCATCCAATAGGCGGGACGATCCGGTACATCCACATTGAATATATAACGACCATGCGGCCCAATATTCACATCCTTCCACAGCCAAACGTTCTCGTAATGACGCAGCACGCGATTAAAGCGATACTTGCGATAATTGAGCAATTCGGTGTCGTTGCGCACATGACAGTCGATCTCATCGGTGCCATCTTCGCAGTCGAAGAGACCATCGCAACGCTTCTCCAGCCGATAGCATCGTCCACTCAAACACTCCCCATAGCCCAGCGTGCGATTGCAGGTATCTTGTCTACGCGGCACATAACCATCCGTAAACACAATCAATCCGCTGTATTCAAATGTACGATTCGCATCGATGCCAAAGGAGGAGGCGGGGAAATAGACCAACTCATCAGGATTACCCTCGTGCGAGTACCAAATGTGCTTGTAGGTGCCATTGGTTTGTTCATCGAAATTTGACATTTTAGTGATGATCTTGGCATAGGTCAACTCATTGCCCGCCTGCATGGTGTAGAAGGCGCTATCGATGCCCGAAAGGCCCACATATGAGCCGGGCTCCCCAAAGATGGCCACCTCAACTTTTTCACCCGTACGCGCCTTACGATTATTGATGTAAACCGTAAAATTATTCCGTGAAATGCCATTCACTGGGAACGTAAGGGAATCGGCGACAACCTGACCCTGTTGTGTGATCTTCCACACAACCAAAGTGGCCACCGGGGCCATTTCAGCGCTCAAAACGACGGCAATGGTACGTATGCCCTCGACAATGGTCTCCCGGTCATTGACCAAGATGACACCCTTGGACATGATCAGGTAATTGAATTCCTCCAAATAGAAATTGGTGCGTATGTGAAAGATGATATATTCCCCAACGACCGGTTGCTCCGTGCTCGTCGTGATTTTAATATGCTGATTCCGTGGTGAATAATGCGAGACGAGCAGCAATTCGGTTTGGATTCGTTCACCGCGTGGATCCACAAAATTCGCCTGCAGCCTCATATTCTGTATGCCATTGAGGAAATCCCTCGACTGAGGACGTTCATCCAAATTCAAATCGTTGCGTATATCGATTTTTAGCTCCCAGACGCCATCGCTCTGCTGGGACATGTGCAAACGTTGAGCGGGCCAATCTCGGCGACCACCATTTCGACTCTCCACAAAGCCGCTGACCTCCATCAGGCCCTGGCGCAACAGATGCGGATTGATGGGTGAACCGTCGTGATATTCGACAACCAAATAGGTGGTAAATGGCATAGCTGGCTTGAAGACCTGCGGCGATTCACCAAGGAATGCGACACGCAAACTGGAATTGTAGACGCGAGCGACGGCATAGCCACTGATGATCTCATCATAGAATTTCTCGCCAACCGTCGCCGTGATGAGCACCTCCATGTTGGCCATATTGGGCACGAGTAGCTCCAGCTCTCGCAACGGCCATTTAAAATCAAAGGTGCCATTAAAGTACCGCAAATAGGGCAGGGAATTCCGATAGCTGCTCGTCCACGAATCATAGCTATCAACATATTCGGGTTTGCGCACCCAAAATGGCCATTCCTCCTCGAATTGATAGTTACGCTCAACGACATACTGATTGCGATAGAGCAGATCCTGAGACAGATCAACGCCGTCCTGTTGTAGCTGGGGCGGCACATTGTAAGGCTGCTGCTGTTGGGGATCCCAGTGCTGATTGGGATTATTGTAGCGCCAACGTTCGTTATACAAATTCGATTGCTCCAGTGGCGAGCGACCCAAACGGAACTTCTCATTCAGCACCTGATTGCTAAAGTAGCCAATGGGTCGAATTGTGGCCTTCAGCGTTAAATTGCCACGCACTGGCAGACCGCTCGTGAAATTTGCCATCACTCGACCATAGATATAGGGATCGGTGGTAAAGAAATACGCCGGCATTGTGACATTCACCTCGAAACGTGTCTGATAGTATTCCTCAACGCTAAAGTGACTCTCCTCCTGCTGGCCCTGGGCAACCACGCGGATCGTCCACTCACCAAATGATGGCTGATCCGACAGCTTGTATTCCAGCGAAACAGAGCCCAGATTTGATTGTCTAAAAAGAGAGAGAGTGAGAGATGTTAGTAAAGATCGGTCAACAACTTAATTGTTTTGGTCCCTCGTTGAGCATACCTTGAAAGCCAACGCTTGAGTATATGCCGATTTGGATCTAGCATATAGACATCGATGGCATTATCGAAACCCTTCAGTTCGGTGGTAATCGGTATAGTACGGAATCGCACAGTTTCACCCTGCATATAGAGGGGTTTATCGGTCTGCACAAAGATGGTCATCGAACGCTGTGAGAAATCCATTCGAGTTTCATTGAGAAAAGCGACACCGCCGAAGACATCCTGATAGAAGCCCTCCACACGCAACTTGTAATCTCCTGGGACGCTCGTCGGTGGTATACGCATCAGCAGAGTTTCTGGGATGCCTTCCTTGACATCCTTGGAATCGCCACTGATCTGGACGCCATCGCACGAGATGCTCGCATGCACTGTGATGGGATATTTGGCCTGGAGTATCGAGACGGAGACCTGATAAATCAGACCAGGACGCACCATGCGTGACGCGACTATAAAATAGGTTGGCTCTCGATTGTGCAACGTCTCCAGAAAGAAAGCTTTTGAATTGTACGCGCTCTTGCCACGTTGCAAGCTGGGCTCATCGTCATCAAAGCCACCTCCGCCACCCAGTCGCTTATTGTAGTCATCCTGGTTGCCTCCCAGGCCATTATAATTATAATTTGGATTATTTGGATTTAGATTAGGATTGAGATTCGTGCCATATTGTTGTTGATTGTCGTTATTGATGTTGTCGTAGGCGGATGTTGATAGAGGCGTCTGTTGTTGTTGTTGTTGCTGCTGCTGTGATAGTTGTTGTTGTTGCTGCTGTTGCACATTGTAATAGCTGCCATCGTTCTGGGCTTGGCAGGCGCCAAGCAGCAGCAGTGCATGCAGCAAGTGCCACATGGGCTGCATCATCGAGAGTCAAAGGTTTGCTGCAAATGGAAAAAATGTGGGGGAAAAATCAAGTCAATCAATCAGTGATTTGTTAAGTGTATTCAATCAATTAGCACATGAGGTGTGTGTGCGAGTGTGCTTGGTGTGTGTATCCTGATTATATAGACTACTACTATATATAGATAATTGAATGTTTCTTGTGCTGTTTTCTGTTGTTCGTTCTGCTTCTGTTTTGTTGTTTAGTCTGCTCGAATGCTTTCCGCGTGCTGCGCACCAAGCAGGGAAAACATCACAATGCAAAGGGGCAACATAAGCAACACCGACTAGCAAATACTCTTAATATGACAACAAAAAATACAGTTTGAGCAACTATAATGGCAAAAACTGCTGGCGGCATTTTCCCTCCTTTTATACATTTTTAACTATATGTTAACTCACTGTTACCCTGTGTGGACAGGGCTAACAGTCATATTATAATACTTCATAACATCAACATTTGTCGCGCTGTTACAATTACATTTGTATGTTATGTTAAACAGGTGTGGGGAAATCGAATTTGTTATCATAAATAAACTCACTCAAGTTCTTAAAAAAATACACTAATCATTTGAGGCACTACGAAGAGCATAAAATGAGGGCGCTGCATCGACATTAATAGCAACAGAAGCAGGAGCAATGTACGTGCCCCCTATATATATAGAAAATATATATGTAAATGGCATGGATTTGGATGACTGCATAACAACACACATGCACACCACACAACAACATGCCGACGCTGTGGCATTTAAATGATGTCAAATTTTAAGTTAAATGTCATTCAAAGTGGGCGCGCAATTAGTCTTTGAAATGGGATATGGGATATGTGCCAAAGCAACTGGGCAACTCCAAACATAGGTTTTCGCATCTCTTCCTCTTCTTGTTCTTAGACGGCTTTTAAAAAAGCTTGTATAATTTACGACACATTCCGCGTGCCGCTCTAGGGACTGACCCACTTAGCTATCGTTGCTTCTTGGCACAATGCCTTAAAAATGAATTAGTTTGAGACAACTCAATAGCCATAAATAAATAAAAAGAAATTTACCAATAAAACTATAATATATTAAACAGCTGGGTTCAGTGTATGTCGTACTCGAGATCACTCGACTACACCATTCTTACTTGTTAATGCATTAGCTTTCATCTCACCTTTTAATAATTGCTTTTTAGGTTTAAATGTTGAACGCATTATTTTAAATAGAGAGTGGAAAACATTTTATAATCGATTAAATTGAGCAATTAAATGTCTAAAAACATTAAAATGAAACAAATTTAACACTGTAACAGTGGGTACTAAGTTGATCGGTAGTGTGCATCGGTGATTGACAGACAATGTGGGTTGTATTTACGCTTTTCCTTCTGGTCAATGGAGGGCTATCACAAATGCAGAATCGCTTTGTAAATGTAGAGTGCATAATGTTGGATCCATCGTATGCTACTTATAAGCAATGTAATTTAAAAATGCTAGGTCGTGGTATTGTGGCCTTAAATGTACATGCGGTATTAAAGCAAGGAGCCTTTAATAATGCTAAGGTATTGAAAGTGATTCGTAAAATACATTTGTATGTTACAAATAAAATTTGAATTATAGGTAAATCTCCGTCTGTTTCGCAAATTTAATGGATTTCGTCCATTTATGTTCAACCACACTTTTGATTATTGCAAGTTTATGGCCACTCCCAGAAAGAAATTGTCGTTTGAAACGATCATCATTGACACGTTAGCCAATTCTTCGAACTTAAATCACAAGTGTCCTTATGAGGTGAGTAATAAAAATATGTATGTATGTATGTGTACACTTACATGTCATGATATATTTCAGCATGATATAATTGTGAATAATTTGGTATTCTATCCAGAATATTTCAAATATCTACCGCTGCCATCCGGTGATTATAAAATTCAACTTATGGCGGCAACCAACAATGAATGGAAAACAACTATTAAACTATATTTACAGTGGGTTTTGGACTAATGAACATAATTTGCTTATTATGCGAAACGTTTGTTAAGCACACCGGCTGTTTTACTGTATTCCATAAATAAGACATTACATTGAAAACTATTGAATGAACACACAAAATGAATCCTTGCATGCATTTTTCAACAAACATTTGCTGATGCATCTCTGCAGGCACTGTGGAAATTGTCACTCTAATTAGCAATGTAGCGTACCACAAAATGCGTTGTGCAACGGGTATAGTTTATAAAGCATTTAATTAGGCCACTAAGCAGACAACAATGGTTTGTTTAGTGATTACAAGCAAACGTTCTTAATGTGAAATGAAACCTAGAAAACATCTGACTCAGCGATTTATAATGCTTTATAAATTTAAAATCCAATATTTGTGCCTAAGCCAAATTAACATATTTGTCATAAAATAAAATGTAACCACAAACAGTTTACCTTTTTTTATCGCTAACATCGATAATTCTATTGAACTTTCAACTATGACAAATATATGGAAAGCAACGAATTGAACAGCACTTAATTTTTGACACATTGTCGCATTCACATCTAAAATAAGAAGAAGAAAGAGCAAGCTTATCATGATCACAAAGAACGAACAGAAAAAAAGGACACTTGCAGGTAGATAGGCAACCATACAAAGAAAGACCGTGGAGAGTAAGAAAGAAGGAAAGGGAAGGTGACAGGACAAGAACACAATTAGATACCCCAGCAGCAGTAACAGCAGACAATCGCACTTGACCCTCGGCCAATGCGACCAGCTCAACGAAAATGAGAAGAGGAAGAGAGAAAAACTTTTGAAAGACAGTTGCCGGTAACGTACAAAACCATGAGAGAAAGACCAAAACACGCAACACACACGGAAGATAGTGTCTGTTACCTATGCATTTCTGTACGTATGTATGCACGTGTGGGTGCATGTGTGTGTTTGTGCAGTGAAGCAGCAGAAGTCGCTGGACGTAGTAAAAACAAATACAAAACTAAGCGTGAAGAAAAAAAAAAAAAACTAAACTCAGTAATAATAATTCAACTGAACGCTGCTGCTGCGACGGCAAGAGCAACACGGACAGTGTAATCAACCCTTTTGCCGCTGCAGCACAACAGTGCTGGCAAATTAAGCCATTTTCTGGCCAAAATGTAGCCATTTTTTAAAATGTACTTGTGTGAGGAATTTTTGCTAATTTTTGCCTTAATTTGGAAGAACCTTTAGCGTTTTCTTTTTAACTATTAATTTCAATACTGTGCAACAATATTTGATAAATAAATAACTTTAACTAAAAAAGAATTGCACATAATTAATACATCTGAATAAAGATACAATTATCGAAGTCTACGACACTTATAAATTATTAACAATTAGCTAATGCAACGAAATCCCTTGAAATATTTTAAAGCTTAGCATATTAATTTTTGCTTAAGAAGGAACTGCACAATTTCCGCCTTCAACTAGCAACCAAAAGTTGACAGCACTGTTCCACGCACAGTCACACACATATGCACATGCATGTAAAGTGGCATTAATTAGTGTAAGAACATTTGGAAAGAAGGGAGGGCAAAAGGGCAATTGATAAATGCCTGCAGGACAACTGGGCACACACCAATATGCAAAAAAAGGCCAGCGTGAAATTTGAGCACTCTGCAAATTTCCAATTGGGCAGCAGGTGGCAGACAGACGGCGGCAGGCGTTCATAATTTTTTTTTCTCTCAGGAAGAAGCCTTGCGGCCATTTTACACAAGCAAGGAACATAATTTCGAAATGCAAATATTGAATTAAATGAATAATTGTTTATTAATAATGGGCGCTCGAAATGCCTTTTTTGTTTTTCGGTCAACGCCCATGTGAAGACAGCAGCAGCAGCAGCAGCAGAAAAGGCAACAACAACAAGCATAAAAACAACGCAGGTATTTTGAGCAAACAAATATTTTTGGGCGGGTCGAAAAGTGTTGAGAGTAAGTAAGCACTCACCTGTTTAACGAAAAGCTGCTGCTGTTTGCGCTTACGTTGTGCACATTATTTGTAATAAGCAAAAATCAACACAGAAATAACGGAATTTGTAACTTAAATAAATTAAATGAATGAAACACAAAACTTCTCAGCAACACTCTCACACGCACACACGATCCCGCAACGCGATGACTTATGTTAGTGACGGGCAATTAGGCACTGAACAATGTTATCGCACCACACCCCTGTTCAATGTATCGCATTGCATTTACAGTGATAGTGTGCTCGATATATCGATGTGTACAAATTTAAAATTATATTAAATTAAGTGAGCACTATGCAATTAAATAATATTATCTTAAACTAAAATAGTAATAAAACTTCATTACATTTATTCTAACAAATTTAACGCTATATTCTCGATAACTTCACATTAAAATTCTGTATCCAATTGACAACTTAATTTTAGGCGGGCGATTAAAATTTTAGAGCATTTGACAAAAAAAACGACTTACAGTTGAACTGAAATTACCAAAATATTATCGATAATTTGTCACATTTGAATTTTTTAGCAGTCCACAGGGCGATGTCATAAGTTAGTGACTGACAACCGGTGACTAGGAACCAATAAGTGTTGGTTAACGATAGTTGCGTGGCGCTGGCCGGGAATTTAGTATTTTTAGCGGACAAAGTGTGAGACCAAATTCGGAGAGGCAATAAATGCCCAAGAACTGAGGCGAGTGTGTGTGTGTGTATTGTATGCGTGTGATGTAAGGTCATTCGCGTGAAAATATCAGCGAGGAAAAAATCGAATTTTTGTGTTTTGTGTGCTAGGTAAATTGTCAAAGAGTGCAAAATAATGCAGCTGAATCAAGTGCGATTAAAATAATCATCAATTTGTGCACACTTAAGCGCTGTGAACCCGTGCAAAAGTTCAAAATTTATGCCAACGCAAAAAATTTATGATAAAAAGCAGCAGCAGAACACACACACACACAAGCGAACGCACGCACGAACACACAGACGCACACATCTACTTGAAAGCGGAGGAGCTTGAGCTAGAACCTAGAGTTGTCAACGCTCTCCGAGAAATTTCGTCATTGAGTGTGTCGCGTATTTTCGTGCCTGTGTGCGTGTTTTGTGTGTGTGTGCGTATGTGTCGAGTATGTTTTGTGCGTGCCTGCTTTGCATGCGTGTGTGTGTGTTGCTAGAGTTCTTAGTAGTAAAACAAAAAGAATGAAAGAAAAAAATATGTGAAAAATATACATAACTTGTGCAGGTGCAAAAAAAAAAAGAAATGCAATTGGCCGCCGCCCGCTGAATGAAACTTGCCAGCGGTTTTTTGAAAAACTATTACATAAATAGTACAAAGTGTAAATGTAAATGTTATTGAAAAGCAAAGCGCAAGGCGAAGGCGCCGACGTCGCTGCTTGCGCTGTCGTCATCGCGGCTAATACAAAGCTAAAAAAAAAAGGAGAAAAGAGGGAGCAGCTAGCAAAAAAAAGAAAGAATGAAGAAAATCCCGTTACTATATTTGCACTCAAATACTCATTGTTTGCCATTTCACCAATACATATATGTGTATGTATGTGTGTTTCCATCTCGTGACTTAAAATTGTTGAGTATATTGACTTCTGTTCGCACAAATTAATATTTTTGTGCTTTTGAAAATCAACTAACAATTGCCATTGCTCTCTGTGTGTGTGAGTGACCTCGTGTCTGTGTGTCGCGTGCTTACGCCTGTGTGTGTGTGTGTGTGTGTAGCGGCAAGGAGTGTCATGCGTATTTTGCTTCTTCTTCGCCCCTGCTCGACTCAATAACAACAGCAATAAGAAGAAGAAGCAGCAAGCTGCTCCTTTTGCTCCCAACGAGTTTTATCTTGTTTTCCGTTTTAATCATATGCGGGCTCCGAAGAGAGAGACAATCACGTCATCCAGCCTGTCACGCACACACACAACCACACCAGTGGACACATACTTTAACAGTTAACTTTAGAACTTGAGTCAATTTTGTGTGTGTGGGCGGCGCGTGAATTCTATTGTTATTGCCGACTTTATTTCCTTTTTTTTTGTTTTTCATCTGATCTTTTTATTTAAAGCTTAATCAATTTAATTAGCGTTGATATAATAAATATATATGCATTAATATTTATGATTGCCACTAATTAATAAATGCGGCCCAGCATCGCTCGTATCAATTTTGTTTTTCTTCTCGTTTTCGCATCACACTAGATGTGTGTGTGAGTACGGCAAATAAACTATGACCCGGACACTGAGTCATGGCTAACCGATGACGTTATGCTGCGCTAAAGGGCAGTTGTCTCAAAAGAGTGCCCCCCAACTTTTCCAATAAAAAATCACAAACTTTAAAAAAAAAAATACTATAAAATTAAATGTTGTTGTGCACGTATTGTGGCAAGGTAGATAATATCGAGTTCAGCAAACGATAATCGATAACAATTATCGAGCTTCACTGTTCAGCGCTAATATTTATTATGTGGGTGCTAATTTGTTGTCAGCAATTAGAAAATAAATAAAAAATTAAACTACATGACGCATTAACTGACAGCTTGTTGTTTGTGTGTATATGGGTGTGTGCGTCCACCTTTTGTTTCAACGCAACGAAATTAGCCTAGGCAGCAGCAGCAGCAGCAACCCAGCTGAAAATCATTTTTGAAACCGCTGCCAACCGCTTTCAGTCAGCTCATCAGTGCCGTTAGCGTACACCCCCCTCTCACTCTACCGCTGGCCATTGGTCGATACGTGAACGATTCACATTCTCTCGTTTGTCGCGCCGTGTTTCTTATGTTTGTATAAAATACTGCAATGAGGTCTTTATCTTAATGCCATGTACACATATACACACTTGTATATTTACGTGTAGTGCATGTGTTTATATATGGAGTATATGAATTAGCATACAGTGTTGCCAACCAAAAGCAGACAAAAAAAACCTAATTTTAAATGGAACTGGATTAAAAACATAAAGGCGATGGTTGATTTGATAAGATACCAAAATCTTACTGTGGCATTATCTCAAATGCCGCATATAATGCATATCTAGCAACAAACATAAAAAGAGAAGCTAAACTTAAGACATTCTTAAAAGTTATGTTTGACGCACTAAAACAAAAACAATTATCAATTCGCAACACTGCGATTTGTGACGGAAACGTTCACCGATGGCACGTCGCGGAGGGGTAAATAAACTCCCGTTGCTGTTGCTGATAACACTGCTGCTGCCTGTCAGCACAAACGAGAAAAAACGCAACAGCAAAAAAACAATGAGCTAATAACAAATCCGTACGACTTTTATCAGTCAGCCATGACGACGTCGCTGCCTCAGCCGACCGCTGGCCGAGTCAACGTCAGTCTGTTATTTTTTTTTGTTCTGCTCTTTCGCTGGTGCTGCTGCCTACTCGCTTGCCTGCTGCACGATTGCTGTTTCAGTCTGCTCGCTGATTTCGTTGCGTACGTTTACGTACCGCTTACGTTTGCTTTCCGTTTTTTCTCTCTGTTGTGTTCCGTGTCCGTTTGCCATTTTTTCGGTTAGTAGTGGTGTAGTTTTTCTAATTGCCATGTGTAAAATTAGTGTAAAAAAAAAATAAAACACAAAAAGAAAATACCTCGCAATATAAGCTGAGTATTTTAACTCACTCACATTTTGTCGACATCAATGTGGCATAATTCTTCTTCTTTTTCTTTGGTTTTGCTAGCCAAAAATTCCTCAATTCCCAGTCTCGCTCCGTACGGCGTGCGTTTGTCCGTCTTTGTGTGTGAGAGATAGAGAGAGCTTTTGGTCAAACGCATGTAAAATAACGTCAAAAGTTATTCAGCGCAACAAACATATGAAATTAGCATAAGGTGCAACAGCTCACAATCGTTGCGCTGTTAACGGCGCGACGCACGTGTGCAGCATAACGTCGAGGAAGACGATCGAACTGAGAGAAAGATAGAGAAAGAGAGAATGAACATTAAAAAATTGTATATTTAGTTAAATGCTTGTTGTTGCTTTGCTGCTGCTTCTTTATATCCTTGAGCTACCTTGCTCTCCCTCTCTCACGCACTTGAAGACGCCGCGGGCAGTCGTTCATCTTCTTCTTCTTTATTGGTGCTTTTGGTTTTATTTTGAATTTATGTATTTTTAAATCTTGTGCAAAAAGCATAAAATTCAGAGCGTTCTCGTTCAAACGCGAAAAGAATACCGGGCAAAAAAAAAAAGAATAAGACAAAATTATGACAAAGAAACAAGGGAAATTGTTTGATAAAATATTTGTTTTCCACTTTTCTTTTATTGCAAATCACAAATAAAATTAAAAAACTCAATTAAATATTAAGCGACAAGAAATAAGAACAATAGCTGGAGCTGGTTAACAAAAAGAGAAAGAGAAGAAGAATCGTTATAACAAAACACAAAAAAAAAAAATAAATAAAAAAATCAACAACCAACCAACAACATCAACAACAACTATTATCAAATTTTAATGTTAAGCCTAATTAATTAAAAAAGGAAAAATCGTATACATAAATAAATATTAATAATGATCTAGTAAGTTAATCATAAAGTACAAAAATAAATAAATAAATAAAAAAACAACAACAACAAAAAGAAAACCAACCAACAAAAAATAAATAAAAAATTATAATAATCAATCAGCAAATAGTTAACGCAAATTTAATATGTACATGCAAGCAATTTGAAACGACAACAACAGCATAATAATTACCACAACAACAACAACAATTGAACACAAGCAACAACCACAAAACAACAACAACAACACGGATCAATACCAAAGATGGAGGCGAAATTCTTGGCTAGCGCTCTTTCATTCCTCTCGATATTTTTAGCGATTTATGCTCAATCAGTTGGTAAGTACAACAACAACTACAAATACAAAAACTTAATTAAATATAACAATAAAAAACAATAAAAAGCCCTTATGTATATTATGCATATGTATTTAAGCTCTCTTTATATATGTCTCTCTATGTATTTGATGTTGATGTGTGCAACACAAATTGCAAACAATAACAAAAAAAAAACGAAAAAAGAAAAAAGAAAACAGAAAATAAAAACAAAAATGATAGTTTGTGGTTTACAATGACCCAAGACCCTCGCCCACAGACCACCCGCCCCTGCCCCCCACACACCCATTCTCGTCTTGCAATACGCCCTAATTGTTGCCCCGTTGCCAACACTTTTTTTTGGTCGCCTTTACGAATTTTCACTACTCTTCTTCTTCTCTACCGCCCAGCAAAACTTTTTTTTTGTGTGTGAAAACACATGGCTTTTCACTGTTTTTGAGCAAAGAGCCTCGAAAAGGACACTTGGCGAATTAAAATTTGGAGTATTATTAGTTGATATCGAATAGAATTTCTTGCCCAAATTTCTTCTCCTTTTGAGATTTTTTTTAAAGAATTTTTTCAACAAATGTACATTTTTAAAAACTAGCAAATAATATTGTTGTTATTAGTTTTGAAAGATTTCCAGTCCCCAGTCAGTTTTTGTTCCTTATAAGCTCTTAAAATAATCTAAAACTTGGCATTATGAGCGTTAAAATAAATGAATTTCGCTCAATTAAAACGTGATTTTACAGTTTTATAAGCTTTCAGGATTGAGGGTTAAATTAATCACAGCTCACGAGGATATTTTTCTGTTTTTATACCTGACCCAAAGTTCTACTGGGTTTCAGCACACACATACACTCATATGGAGACTTACACACATTCATACATATTGAGCGAACACTTTCCTTTCGTTTGTGTTTTTTTTTTGTCTTTATTTTTGTTGTTTTTCTTTTTTTTCTTCTATTTTCTCTTTTACAATGTAAAGCGCGCGCACCTTTCCCTCGTCCACCCCGGGTCAGGTATTCTCTCTCTATCTCTCGCGCCCTCTCTTTCTATCTCAATATATTCCACTTGTGTGTCTATCTTTTTGGCCTTTAGTTAAGTGTACTTGTGCTTCGATATTTTTGTGTTGCTTTTTATAGTTTATATTGTCGGGTTGGGGGGGTAGGGGTTTGTGGTATTGTGAACGGGCAACGGAACTGGTCGACATTCTGTGTGTTTAGTTTTATTCTCTTCTTCTTGATTTTCCACTGTTTGTCTATTCTACTCATTTGATTTTCAATTTTCCACACAATTGCAAAATGGCAACAAAAATTACCCATAAGACACACAACAATGTCTAGAATTAAGTTTATTTGTAGTATTTCAGTTTAAATCTTATGATTTTTTTTTGCTATCTCCTATATTTATTTTATTTCCTATATTCTTTTCTCTCTTTTATTTTTTCTTTGTGTTTAGCCAGGTACATATGTATATAGAAGTATATATAGATATAGTAGCCGGGTCCGTCTACGTCTGTCTGTCTGTCTTGTTTATATTAACTCATCGATTCGTTACTCTTTAGTCTGTCGGTACTCGGTACTCAGTATTTGGGTATTTGGTACTCGATACCGGCTGTGCATATTGTTTACAATTGGCAAATCGGTTGGCCGTCGAAAGTTGTATAGCCTTTGCCTTGCCTTGGTTTGCCTTGCTTTTATCTACACACATGCCGTACCCCCCCCTTTCACCACTTTTCCCCGTTCCACCTTCTCATCTATTTATTATTCTAAGCATACGATCCCATTTAGCATTTAGCCAGACCATCGATCTATCTATTTTGACCCCCCATTTCCCCCATCCATTTTTGTGTGGGTATTTAGATTTGTTTGTGTGTCAATCAATATTATTTTCCACCCTCTTCCTCCACCTTTTCACTATTCAAGGTGTTTTATTCATATATTTTTTCGTTTCAATTTGCTTGAAATTCTAAACCTGTTTATAATGCCAAACTATTTAATCTATATATTTTTTTATTGGTCAATCAGCTGAAATTTGTAATTTAAGGACTGAGAAACTTAATTGTTTATTCCATAAAAAGAAACATTTCTATCGACCATAAATTAGTGGACTGATCAAAAATTCATACTCAGCATCGAATGAGTTCGCCTAATTCATAACAAATTCGAATCAAAATTCGATAAATGCCAATTAAAAATTATTTTCAGAATAAACATTTTCTGCTGGAATTATAAATATCTATCTTAAATCTATCTCTGTTTATCTATGACTAAAATATTGGGTTGGGTTATTTTAAAACATGTTTCAGTACATTCGATTAAAAAAAAGTTTCGAAATTTGTTCACATTTTACTCGGCACAAAATGTGGATTTTTTTTAAATTAAAGTATTTTGCAGAGGTGTGTGCATGTTTCACATTTAATCCATGTGATTATCAATTTTATGTTGCACATGTTTTATTTTTTCCTGTTTGCTGCCATTATGTACAAAATATTCAATGTTTACGTAAATATACGAAATTGAATGTAAATTAATACAACAGAACTTTGGGGCCAAACTTTTAATATTTTCAAACGATAAATTTTGCACAGTTTTTGAGTAGGATTACAGTGATCTTTTGTTAAATTAAAAATACAACACATTAGAAACTGTTATCTTTAAATGGTGTTGGTCTCCTGGTAAATATCACTAATCTAAAATCTTTTAAAAAATAAAAATCAAAACAAATTCAAATTTTCATTTCTAATTAGAATCATTCGTCAAATGTGGCAATTTGCGAGTCTCCACTGTATTTGCATTCGTATTGTAATTTTAGTTTGTGTTTTCTTTTTAATTTTGTTCTTGTTCTTGTTCTTCTGTCTGCTATTGCTCGCTGTTACTTCAAAGTGAATTGCGTGAACAGAAAGAAAAAAACGAAAAAAGAGAAAACCACGTGTTGTCCAGGTGTGTTTATGTTGGCTTTCGCAAAGGTATTTTTCTTCTTCTGTTTCTTTGTTCTCCCTTTCTTTCATTTCATTTCATTCATTTGACGAGGTCAAATTTGCAGCGCAGGTTTTTTGAACTCTCCACAACACAATTGTATAAACAAAAACACAATACCAAAAGGACATTTTTATACACATGTTTGTGTGAGTGTGTGCGTGTGTGCACAACGGGGGACTTACCTGTTTTGTTAGCCATATTTATTTAATGACATTTTCATTACATTAATAAATGTCAAATATTTAAATTTCGACTCGGCAGCCGAATACCCAAAAATCCCACTAGTCGATACGTAAAGAATATCCCTGCACAGTGGAGCAAAACGTGCGCTGTTATTATGAGTTTGCATCTTATGACATAAATATAAAATTAAATAAAAATGTTGCGAAAACAACAACATCGTCGTCAATAACATTGTTGATAAATATTATCTATAAGTATGACTAAATTTACTTTGTCACAAAGAACGCAAATAAATAACCTATTGTTTGCACAATGACTGACATTAATTCAACACACAACAATCCCATTGATCTAGAGTAAATATGTTTATATGTACATATATAAATATATATTTGAAAAATCTGTGTGTGTGCGTCGAGAACATTTATTATTTTTATAAAGACAATAAACATGAAATGTAATTTCCCTTTCAATGTCGTCGTCGTTGTCGTCGTCCACATCGTCGTTGCACCGTCATTGTGAAAGAAATGTCGCCCAAACGCCCACTTCTGTGGGAGGGGGCGTGGTCATATTGTTTTCACTTGCTTGCAACTCTCGACTTGCAACGGCTGGCAACCCATTCATAGAGGTTGACTCTGTGTTTCCGCTCTTGCCAGATAATGACTGCTTAAATAGAGTACACATATATATATATATATATATATATATAGTATATATATTCTTCGCATATCAGTGAATTGCACCTTTTGCGTGGGCTCTGCTGCGTTTCATGCTAATTTACAACACACGGCATGGAATTGTATTCTTTTTTTTTTAGCAAGGGGTTTGTTGGGGAAATGAACTTTTTTTCGTTGTATTTGCACTCTTATCTATTGTGGCCCTGATTTCACTGTGCCTTTTTCCGCTCCCCCACCTTTCGCAGCAGGCAGCCCTCTTTCATTAGCAGGCACCTGACAAAAGCTAGAAGTTCACACATCGCCTATTTAGCGGCAGACGACAGACAGGCACTTATTATACACACACACACACAAGAGCACACATGCTTTTGTTCAACTTATTATTGTATGTGTACTATATACATATCGCATATTTATAAATAAATACAAAATACATTTTTGCGTGAGAACAATTAAAATATATTTTATTTTTGCATATATGTACATATGTATGTATAAATATCTATATTTGTACATATTCTTATGTATGTATATATATCTATATGTGTACCTATTCTTATGTATATGTATACATATACATATACTTATATATATGGGAAGACGTCTCTCTGTATGTATGTGTCAACAAATCGTATTAAAATAATTTGTGCATACAAAAAAAAATTATAAATTTTGTTTTGCTTTTATTTTTTGCACTTGAAGCATAATGCGCTTGGCCCACTGTGCATGCAGACATTCGGACTACAAACATATACATGTGTGTATGTGTATTAATGTGTGCAAAACGTTCGTCTGACTGTCTGGCAGCGCAATTTGTTGTTGTTCTTGTCTTTGTGCGTTTTGTAGACGCCAAGTGCGAAGAAGAAGAACAACAACAACTGCAACAGAAACTAAGCAGCGTTGCCAAACGAAAAGTCGTCGTCTCCAACGTCACTAACGGTTGCCGCCCAATTGCCCTGCCTACTGCCCCCTCACCATATTGTCGCATCAATCAGCCCCGTCCTATGGGGGTTGGCGGCCAGTGCCAAGTCAAGTCGCACAGCCGATTTGGTTTGGCCGATTTTCTTTTCTTTTTGTTTTTTTTTTTTGTACAAATATTTTTTACTTGCTGCGTTAAGAAGGTTGCGAGCTAAATTTTTCCATTATGACGACGTCGCCCAGGCGAAATGGAGTGGCAATGGGAGATAGTGAGAGAGAGAGTGTTCCCAATATGTGCGATCAATTTTTGTTGCCATTTCTCTTGTTTCCACTTTACAATTTGACGTGCACCTTGCCCTTTTCATAAAAGACAGAGAGAGAAAGAGAGGTAGATAGCGGGAGGGAGGTAGAGTGACAGCGGCAGGGGAGTAAGCTGGTACAGGAAAAGAACAAATGGTGACGCTCTCAAAGCTTTATCGCTTCATTGACTTTGACAATTTGAAATTGCTTGGCTCCAAAGTTCAACAGTAACTGTAAATGTGTGTATGAAAGAAATATAAAGCGAGGAAAGAGCGGGTGTAATAAATGCTTATATGCACACACACATACAAATATATACATCAACACATTTGTGTGTATGTGTGTGTTGTGTCCATTTAGTTTTCCTCGAATCAATTTGCGTTGGTTTTTCAATTGTGCTGCGCAAGCCAATAATAATTGACATAGATGTCTGCCACGGGCCGAGACAGAAAGAGAGAAGGCCCCACAAAATATTCAAAAATTGTCTGACATGTTTTCTCTGCATTATTTATTGGTTCTGAAATGTTGCAAACCCTACCCCGCCGCCTCATCCCTCCAAATTCTCTTCCTCATTGCTAATCCAACTGTGCGCAATGATCGCCAATCGTTTCAATTGTCTTAAAACAGTTGTTTGAAGTCCAAAGAAAAAACTCTGGGTAAAAAGAATTTAGCCTGTGTTTAGACAACACTGTAGGCAAATATAATATTTATTATGTACCCAGACTCACACACACTCAAACAGAGCAACTGACGCACAACTAATGCAACAATTATAATTATTTGTGCTGTGCTTTCAACGTACTTGAAAACGTTAAACAAGTGTTTTGTTAATGTTTGTTTGCTTAAATCTTTTATGTGCATTTGCAAAAAATAAGAAAACCCAAATCAAATTAAATACATTTTTCAAGTTCCTTTGCTTTTAATACGCTTACAAATTTTTTTTTTTTCTGTACGGTTTGCTGCACTGCAAAAACTTTTTCAACACTGATGAGAAATGTGTGTGTAAGAGTGGAAGAGAGAAGAGAGAAAGAGAGGGGGTGTGTGTTTGTATTATATGTGGACGCCTAGTCATTTTCATTTTGGTTGCTTTTGCTAATTTTAAAATAGACAAACAATTTTTTATTTCAATTTACAGCAGCCAGCCAAGCAACTAGTCAGAACGAAACGCACACACTCATAAGCCCCGTGGCTGCTCTCAGACACATGACTCTACGTCGCAGTCGGCGTAGCAGTTGCTGTCTGCGTCGTCGTCGTAGCTGTTGCTGTTATTTATCTGCTTCTTCTTCTGCATCTGTTAGAGAAAAACTTTTGTTTGTTTTTAGCGAGTAAAACTCGGGGTTGCGTATTTAAATATTTATATATGCATACGTATATTTATAAATCTCTGTCTGATTATGATAAGCATGCTAATGATAATGCTTAGTTGGCACCCATTTTTTTTATAAGTGTTCTGCCCCATTACCATTAAATGACGATGTTCTCTGTCAAGTACACAGAGCAGCGAGCAGCATTGCTTCTGTCTCCCTCACACACTGTTGTCACTGCAGTTGTTGCCTACTCGCTCTACACCGCATTCTGTTGTTTTCTTGCGTTCTGTTTTGTTGTTGTTGTACTTTATTGCTTTGTTTTGTACGCTTTGCGCTTGTCGCCAATTGCTGTAATTTTGTACGCATTTAATTGACGTGTTTCTTTTGCAATTTATTTAATTTTTAATGAATTCTACGTTCACTGACCTATCAAAACTTGATTAAAGCTTTTCATGATTGACCGCAATATCTGCATATGTGTTTGTGTGTATTGTATTGTGATCCACTTGAATTATCCAAAGTCGTTTGGTATTTTAACCTTAAAAACCCCAAATTCGTCACACCAATGCCTGTCAAAATCAATTTACAGCGTGAATCTCAGACTGTTTTTCCTTTTAATTTTGTGTGATTTCACGTGCACAACGACTGCTAATAATAAAAGCTTCGAGACACACACACACTCACACACATTCATGCACCTAAACTCATCACAATTTAATATGACCGCAATCAATTTTGTTTCGTGTTAATTAATTTTGCTATATGTTTTTTTTGTCTTCTTGTTTATTATTCTTATTGCTGTGTTCGCCGATGCACAATCTATTATTTCATCTATTTTATTTTTTTTTGCAAATTCTCTGTGTAAATAATTTAATTGCCTCTAGCTATAACATCGAAATTGCAGCAACAATTATGACAAGGAAAGGGGGTGGGGAAGCCATAATGCATAATAAAACCAAAACGGAACTTTTAAAAGAAACTAATATTAGTTCACACACACAGACACAGAAACACGCACACAAACGAATGCTTATAAACAATGTGTCACAAGAGCGATTGCGAGTCTGTGCGAAAGTGGAGGAGGGGGTGGGGGAAGGGCAGTGTGCGCTGCTGGCAGGGCAGCCATAAATTTGATTAAATAAAGTTTTAGTTGGCGCTTGTTTTATGTGTGTGCGCTCTTTTTTGTACACTTTTGCACACTACTATTTGGCACAAGGAATGCGACAAAAACCATGCTAGATGAGCAAGCAATAAACCATAAATTTCTTGTCACCAACAACAACAAGAAGAAGAACAAAAATAAGAGCAACAGTCATAGCGGTTAAACGTTTAGGGCTTGCAAGTGTATAACGAGACATAAGACAGAAAGTGGGAGAGGCAGAATGTATAAGTGTGTGAGTTCGGATACGGAAATGTGAGAGAGACTGGTAAGAGAGAGGTGCGCTGCAAAAATGTTAAGGTGTGTTGCGCGCACGTGTATCTTGCTGCTGTTGTTGCTGCGTGTGTGTGTGTTAGTGCTGTATAAATTTATAATACTTTTTCGGCTGCGACCGTTGCCTGCAATATGCTCTATGTTTGTACGACAGACAAATGCTAATGTGTGTATGTGTGTGTGTGTGTTTGTGACAAGAGCAAACAAAGGGATGGGACGAGACGGGTATGTAGGAGCTGAGCTTTTGTGGCTTGTAAATGAAATTGCTGTCTGCAATCTTTTTGCGCTTAATTTTCTGTACAATGCCTTGCGGCTGAATATATTTTTTTGTGCTAGCTATACAAATGTATATGCGTGTGTGTGTGCGAATGTTTGTGTGAGTGTGTGTGTAGCAATGTGTCCTTTGTACCCAGCTGAGCCTAATCAACAACAACGAGTGTCGTGTAGTGTTGACAAGAATATAAGAAGGAAAGGGACTATGTCCGCCAGCTCGTTAAATCAGCTGATAAGATTGCGGTTTTATCATCTCATCAACACATACATATCTGTTTGTGTATGTGTGTATGCATTAACTAACAAATTTATTGTTATATATTAGTGTTTTCGCTTATTTTAGTTGCTATCGCAAAATTACTTGTTTTACCGCTGCTGATAAGCCAAATAATGCGGCTGATAAGATGAAAAAAGAAACCGGCACATGGTCATATGTATAAACTATATATATGTGTATATGTATGTATGTATGTATGAGTGTGTGAGTGTGAGTGTGTGCGTGTGTGTGGCCCTGGCTTACAAATAATGCAGTCGGTCGAAACTGGACAGCATTTTGTGTGTTGACGTCATTGTTCTGCGTCACATTATCCAATGTCACACACAAATATGCACTTATACATAGACATATCTATGTATCTTCTATATATATATGAATATATGTTCATGTCTGGAAAATTGAAAATGTAATCAAATTGATTGTGAAAAATAAAAGCACTTTGCGTCTGCTGTCTGCTAGCATCTCTCGCTCTCTCTCTCCTTTTCTTTCTATTTCGCTCTTTGTTATTTGTTAATTCTGACAATTTGTTAATTGTCGAGTCCATAAATGTTGGGTGGCATTTATCAAAATCATGAAATGAAAAACGTATGGAGCAATAACTATTACGTTATATATATTTAAAATGAATGCATTTCAATTGAATAACATATTTATGAGCAGTCTATCGATAAGTATCGATAACCATTTTGAATAACCAACTGCACTTTTCTATGTATATTTATATAAAACCACGTATAACAACGAGTCACATTCGCAAAGCGATTATTTTTGTATTTATTTCAACTTTCGGTTTTAATTTCAATTTGGTTTGTTCACTTTTAGATTAGGTTGTTCTTTGTTATATATTTTTTTTTTTGTTGTGTGTTTATTTATATAAGTAAGATTTACAACACAACTCGAACAAATAAATTGATTATCTATACATACAATATATATATATTTTTACAACTTGGCGCTGAAATCAAATAATCTGAAAATCAATGTTGAAATGAATCGAAAGAAAATCAAATAAACCAATCGTTAACAAAACAAAAAACAAAACAACACACACACACTCGATCGGAACGGATCGGATCGGATGCTATATAACCATATATAAACATTTTATAGAGTGTTAATGACTAATTGAAAAGAGCCACAAGGACTTAATTTTTGTTGTTTAATTGTTTTGTACTTAAATGTTTTCTTGATTATAGATTGTTTTTCAAATTACTGTTTATAAAAGTTCCCCTACCGATAGATCAACCCATCTCTCTCGCTCTATCTCTCTCTCTCCATCTCTCTTTGTCTCTTTCGCTATATGTTGTTCAATAAAATTTGTTGCAACCATTTTTGCTGTGAGTGTGTGTTGTGTTTATAAACATATGTATAAATATATATTTATATATATATATATTATACGATTATATATATATGTAACTTGTGACCCATTTGCCGCCCTTCCACCCAAAAAAACAACAACAACCAACACCTGTCGCCACGCGCGCCAAAATTTATAGCGAATAATAATGAGAGTGACGAGTCTTTGGCTGAATTTGCACTCGCCGCATCGCCTGTGGTCTATTATGGCGATTTGGATGTGAATATTGGGGAACCGTTTTCCATTACCTGCGTTATACCGATCACCGAGAAGATCCATTGGCTGAAGAATGGCGAGTCGATAACTCGTCACAATTTGCGACACGGCCACGACGAGCACTCTTATACGCTCTCGGAGAGCGCCATTGAGGGTGAGTATTTTTTATGAAGAAGAAGAAGCAGCTGAAATTCACCACACGACTACGACTATCAATTATCGACTGCAGGCGAGAAGCACAAGATTGAGGCGCATCTGAAGGTGCGGCATGCTCTGAAGGTGCACGAGGGCCGCTATCAGTGCAACAACAACAACTACCGCCGTAATAGCGGCTATCACATTCTACACGTGCGCAGCAAGCAGCAGCAGCAGCAATTTCCCACTGAGAGTGGCTATCAAACCATTGATGAACTGACGCCAAGTTCACCCGATGAGATTTTTACACGCACGTGGCAAGAGCAACAACAACAACCACCGCACAAGCAGCACAATCAGCCAGCATCAACAATTGTTGGCTATGGTAATGCAACGGTTTATGGCCACGACTTTGGCTATGAGTTGCCAACACCAACTAGAAAATACAACAGCAACATTAACAACGAACTCACCACGCTGCCTTGGCATCATACAACAATAACCACCTCCACTACTGCACAGGGTGCTTCAGGTGGCAATGCCGGCATTCATCGCATTTATTCGGCAACACCGCCAGATTTTCCGCCACCACGCTTAAGCCTGTTAGAGCAACATACGCTTGCTCCACCCGAGCCGCCCACCATCCAACTGTTCAATCAGTCACTGCCCATTGACACTGCCACAATTAGCAGCAGCATGTCGCCGCATCATCATCTGCAACAGCAGCAGCACCTGCAGCAGCAGCAGCAGCATATGTTAAATGCTTTTCAATTGCCGACGCCGCAACAGGCGCAGCCACAACTGCCCCATCAACATCATCATCACAACAATAATGACAAATATCAGACGTACGCGCCGCAATTTATACCGCCTTCGTTAGGTACCGTTACAGCAGCAGCCCCAACAGCTGTTTACAGCAACAACAACAACTTCGGGTTAATGCAGCAGCAGCCCAAGACGTTCATGCCTATTAAAAAGGGTG
The DNA here is from genome assembly GCA_035042185.1 of Drosophila kambysellisi. Classification (NCBI taxonomy): domain Eukaryota; kingdom Metazoa; phylum Arthropoda; class Insecta; order Diptera; family Drosophilidae; genus Drosophila; species Drosophila kambysellisi. Next base: position 253,486 of record JAWNLS010000945.1, on the reverse strand, counting down.
AGCACACTCACACATCACAAAAAAAAAAAAAAAGTACAAAAATAAAGATCACGAGAATCATATTCACACACATACCCACATTCAGGGTGATCAATTAAGCTTAACATATATAAATGCGCCTAGGAATTCTTTTTTTTGTGATTTTTTAACAAACTTGTTTTTGGATTATTAATTATTGACCATATTTGTGCATGATTTGTGCTCATTTCATCAAAAAAACAGCTCTTGTTTTCGTTAACTTTCTTTAAACCAAATGTCAAAACTTTTTCCATTTTTGAACAGTTAAAAATTAATTCAAATAAAGTAAAATTTAGCGCTTAGCATTTATAAAATTTGTGTTACTTACTTGAGCACCCCTAATACAAACACACACACCCATCGAAAAGCTGCACGAGTGATTAGAAGAAAGAACGAAAAGAAAGAATAGAAAACCGAATGCAAAAATTACTCGTGCAGGTCTCTCTCATCTCTAGATACATACAAACATACATTTGCATTTCAGTCAGTTGTTTTGTTTGTTTTCATAAATGGCCCCACCCCTCAACAAGAAGAACAAGAACAACAACAACCACAAGTTTTCACACATTAAGCTCGCATCAAACTCAATTTTTGTCTAAGTCTGGCTCGCTCTTTTTTGCTCTTAACTCTCGTTCGCCTCTGTCTCTCTTTCTCGCTCTCGCTCTCCCTTCGATATTAGCACGTCTCTTCATTACTCAAAAAATTCCTCATCGATAGTCTAATTTGGTGTTGTAAAATGTAAATCACTCTCGCTCGCTCGCTCGCTAATCGCTCCCAGGCTTTCGTCAGCTCGTTCGCCCACATATCATCCTTCTCTTACACATACACACACACAGAGGCGAACTTAAAGTTGAGCTTTTGTTTTTATAGTTGTTGCTTGCGATTTGTGAATTTATGATTTCATTTGTTGGTTGATTTGTCTATCATCAATGCTGTGTTATTGTATAACTTAGTTGTGTTTCTATATAATTTAGTTGTTTACCTTCCTTTTTGAATTATACTGATGTCAGGTGCACAGCACACACAAACGCACCCCTCTCCCCCTCCACTCTTTCGCTGTCTCTGTCTCGCTCTTGTCAATTTGATTGATTGGGCAGCCGCCATTTTGGTGAAGCGCATATATAAAAAATCATGTGTAATTTACAATTGGCGCTGAGCTGCTTGATAAGCCCCTTGTTGTTGTTTTGTCCCTCTCCTCCCCCCACCACCCATTGTGACTGTGACACCGACTTATGTTTATTGCGTTTGATTTTTGCTTCGTTGTTTTGTTTCTCATTTTTGTTTATTCCGGTTGGCGATAAGGACAAAGCAAATACAAACATAACAGATGTATTTGTCACACATACATCCATATATATTGTATATTTTCTTTTTTTTTTTTGTATGTGGCCTACAACTGTTTATCGATTATCGGTTATCGTTGTTAATCTGTCGGCCTATTTAGCTGTGTTGCTTTTGCTTTACATTTGCATTTGCTTTGCTGAATATTGATGACATTTATTAAATACATAAACATATTTTTACTACTATCAAACAACAACGATTATTGCTACATTTCGATTGCAGCGCTAACCTTAACAAGATATATCAATAACAGTAAATTATTGTAATTAATACAAATTAATTATAAATCTATATATACAAAACATATACATATACACATATACATATATATATATATATATATATATATATATATACGTCTATATATACGTCTATATACGTATTTACACGTATATATATTTTTAAATATGTGTATGCGCCGCGTAAATCAAACTTATTTGATTTCAGTCCAAGTTCAAAAAAATTACAAAAATAAATATTAATCAAATCTCTGTATCAAATAGGAAAAAATAAAAATTCCAAATTCACAAACGAAATTATTTTATGCTGTTTTCTTTTAATTTATAATTTATGTCTAGTTTTATATTTTTTGGGTGGCCCATTTATCGAGTTACATCTCTGAAATTATTATTTTTTATTGCCATTTATTTAGCTGATTACTTTAAGTATATTTAGACTTTGTGTGTGTGTGTGTGTGTAACATTTGTTGTTGTCCTTTTTAAGTTGCAGAATTTCTTTATCTTTTTTCTTGTTTTTACTTATTTTACTATTTACTTTCAGTTTTCGTTTTAGTTGAAAAGCACTCGTTAGCCAACTAGAAAGTTTTCAAACTGGCCAACAATACATAGCGCCATCCATTAGCAGAAAATGCAACTATACAAAAAATAAAAAATAAGCTACATCTCTTAGCTCATTCTTCTTGTTCGCTCTCAGTACACCCACGCGCGCCCACCACGTCCCCCAGTTTAAAGATTACCCAGCGCAACACCCCCACCCCCACCACCACCTCTCATATTATATAATTATATAAGCGCTCGCCTCTCTACTTTTATCTACAAAATATACCCTTATTATATACAATATACAAAAATTTGTTTTTTGTTGGTTTTTTCTTATATGCATACCAATCTTAGTAATAAATTTGTTTAAGTATTTTTTTTTATGTAAACGTTTGCTATTCTCTCCTCCTGTTTCTCTTTTCTTATATAAATATATATATGTGTAATAGTCTTTTATATATTTATATTTTAAATATTCAAACTAACGCAATTCTTTCTTTCACTCTCTCTTTTTGGAATCATTCAGGGCCAGATTCCTTGGTGCCAAATTATGACCATGTGGAGCGTCAAATGAAATTCTACGATATTCGATCGCCGCTTGTGCTCAGCTGCAATGTTAAAAATGGGGATTCCGCTGATCCGCTCATATGGTAAGTATCGATGTTCCAACAATAATCGATAACATATACAAATGTATTTGATATGCGTTTAGTATAAGGCCCGCTTTACACATAAAAAAAAAGTTATCGATATTAAAAAACTTCATATAAAATAACGGTGTCGAACAGGATTCTGTGAACAGCCGTTTGACGGTGTCAAAATAATAAACTTGAATATATTTTAACATGGGTTATCGGCAAACCACCATAGAAGCAGCAAGTGCATCGAAATGGAAATAGTAAATAAAGACTGACAAATGATTTTAAAAGTGTACTACAAACAAAATACATTAGAAATTTGGATAGCGAAATGAAAATCGATATGTAAATTATATACTTATATTCTGCAGACAGACGAACATGACCATATTGACTCTACCTGTGATCCTTATCAGAAATATAAATATATATAAATATTTGCTTTCCTTTTTCCCATTTTTTTCGTCACTCAAATTATAATTATGATTGCCAAACTAAACTGGGCTCCAAAAATACCTTTTTCTAATTTGTCGTCTTTTAACCTTACCCTTCTAATAATACACTCAGATATAGTAAGCGGACTCAGTTGTTCCCCTGGCTCAGCATATACACACTCACACATACACACTTAACCACACATACATATACAAGTAGCTGGCAGTTATAAGAGCAATCATTTTAATACGGCACAGCTAAGCACTTTTGCTTAATTATGTTGCGCCTCTCCTCCACCATTCTATGGCCCCTACCCAATTTTAACCAACCACTTGACTGACGTAACCTGGAGAGAGCAGAGTCAGTGTTAGGAATGCAGGGGGAGGAGGTGGGTATGGGGTGGGATGGTGTGCATATTAGCAGGGAGTGGGCCTCTTCCGACTCTAGCTTGCTGTATGCATGTATGTCTAGCTATATGTGTGTGTGTGTGTGTGTGTGTGTGTAATGACACTCTGTCGGTCTATCGGTCTGTTGGTCGGTAGGGCCAGGGCCGCAACTTTGCGTGCCTCATGCTGAATTAGTCCTGAATAATTGGCACCAAAGTTCTTGAAACAAAAAAGCAAACAAAGAAAACACAAAAAATAACGGTCAACTGAGGCACAACGAAGATTTTGATACACTTGTGCAGGCAATTACCTAAAAAAGAAAACCGATAGATTGTGCCTATGGTAGATATGTGATATAGTTGTCCGATGTTGATAATAATCATCACTCCTGAGTTTAATTGGGATATTTGGATAAACTAAAATGCTGTTCTTACGAGAATTGAAATTACCAATTTTGTTCCTATGACAGCTATATAACATACAAAGGGACAGCGATATGAGCGTTTGAGATAAAATATTTAATATATGGGGCACATATGCAACTCGATCTAGGTGTAGCCATAAATTAGATGACTTTTTCAAAAACGTTAGGTATCATTTTATTTAATTTCATTGTAAAGTATAACCCAAGAATTAATAAAGAATGAAGCAACTCTACACAGACAAAGAGACGGATATGGCTATATAGACTATATATATGATCAAGTATAAACACGTAGTCGCAATTTGTTACAAACTGTACGACAGAATTAATATACACCTCGCAAGTGTATAAAGACGATTCTGTAATTTGAGTAAGAAGACAAATAAGTAGTAGTAGTAGTAGTGCTAATCCACAGTTCAACAAACTTGTATATTACCCGTTAATCGCTTGACATATTTGCATATGTATTTATATATGTATATAAAACTGAAGTCTCACCTGGCAACTATTTGAAGTACATACAAATAAAAATTAAGAGTGGGTTTTTTCTATGACTTTTACTGTTTATAGCACTTTATGATACTGTATTATTTATGCTAATCTGGATATATATATATATATAAATATCGTTCTAATAGGAAAAAGGATGGCGTCAATGTGACGGATAGTGAAGATCTGAGAGGTCGCTTCAGGCTGCTCAGTGCCGAGAGAAAGTTCGTCATCGATAGGGCGGAACCTAAGGATCATGGCCTCTACAGCTGTGAGTTCAAAGGCGTGTCCAAAGATATACATGTGATTGGTAAGTGACCCAAGAAACTAAAAAAAAAACTAAAATACAACAATTGCAAATCTAATAATTATAAACAATATTTATAGCTCGCATTGTTGTACGAGTGCCTTCAAATACGGGTGTTGTCGAGGGTGAAAAAATGATGATCACCTGCGCGGTTGCTGGCAGCAATCCCAGATTGTCATGGAGCTTTGGTAAGTGTGTGGATTCAATATATATGTATATATGCTGTATGTGTAATATAATATAATGTGAGAATGCTCCAGTCGAGAGAGCTCGACTAAAAAAGCAGAATTTCTGATAGTAGTTGTTGAAATAGAAAAATAGTTTCGTAAATTGCTTAAATGTATTTAGTTTCTTACTTTAATATAAAAATACTATAATCAAGAGGTCTCGATTTATAGATAACCTAAGTCCAGATGTTAAATACCTAGCAGGTTTGCTGATATCAGTTTTTATAATATGAATATATGTTTTGATTAACAAAATCTGTTATGAGAAACTTCAAAATGTGGCATATAATTATATAAACAAGTCTATTTTATTGCCATCGGAAATCGATTTATAACCATGTTTGCAATTCGCGATGAAAGTTATCGATAAAATGAAATAAAATTGAACTGCAGAGATAATTAAAATGAAAAATTTGAAGTTTCTCATAACAGACAGGCAGGCAGACGTGACTATATCTATTCTACTGCCGATGCTGAATAAGAATAGAAATACTTATATTTTATATATACCTTCGACCAACTTCATTGTACTATTTATCTCATTCCTACATAACTAGAATTAAGTAAAAAAAAAAATTATAATTAATTTCTTCAGTTCTACATACAGGCAATTACTCACAATTAGCAAATAGCACAGGTCGTTATGTACTGAAACCGGACGAGGAGAGCAAAGTGGAGAATGCCATTCTAATGGTTGAGAATGTAACATTGGACGATAGAGGCGAGTACAAGTGCCACGGCCGCAACGAGGCCAATGATTATGGTGCCAATAGCACCGTTGCCACCGATTTTACAACCGTTCGTGTTAAGGGTGAGTGCCCCTGGCAGGCAGGGAAGGGGGAAGGAAAGGGAATCTGATGATTTTTATCCCCACAACTAAATTGGAATTATCTGTTTTTTTAGGTAAATTCGCCGCCTTGTGGCCTTTCCTGGGCATCTGTGCTGAGGTGCTGATTCTCTGTTTGATCATTCTCATCTATGAGAAGCGACGCAACAAGAGCGAACTGGAGGAGAGTGATACTGATCCCCAAGAACAGTAAGTTGCTAAGAACAACAACAACAACAACCAATCAACCAACAAACCAACCAACCAACCAACAACAACAACAACCAATCAACCAATCAACAAACAAACAATCAACAACAACAGCCACAATACAAGAAATCATCAAACAACAACAAGCAGTCCACAATTAAACAACACCAAAACAAACAAAAATTAATATTTTGTGTAACAACGCAGCAGAAAATTTACATTTTAGTTAATAAACTGCAAATTAAAGACGTTTGAAGCTGCATTCTAGCAATGCGCAACAGACAAACACACAAACACACAAACACACACACACACACACATACACTTGCGACGTACTTACACATAACACACACACACATACAGAGACAGAAACAGCAGCAGCCGTAAAATAAAATTAGCAAAATTTTCCTAGTTAACAATTTAAAAAATGACAACAAAAAAATGATAAACAAAATATTTATTTTGTTGTTTGTTGTGTGGCGCGCAAAGCAAACAAAAAAAATTTAACGAAATAAGCCCAAAAACCAGACGAAAAGTTAACAATAAATTTTTTACATTTAGCGCCTTTATTTTGCTTTTTTGTTTTTGTTTGCATATTGAATATAACTTTGTTTTGCGTGCCACAAAAATCAACCAAATTTAATATATAAATTTATTGAAAACAAAAGCAAAACTCAAAATTCAATGTGTGCTATATAAAATAATAATACATTTTTGCTTTACAACTGACACAACACAAAACAACACACAACACACAAAACACTCAAACACACACACACACACTGACACACATACACTTATATACTGAGCGTAGTTAAATAGCCATATAATTATACAATATATGTATATATAATTATTATATGTGTATTTAAAAAAAAAAAACAACGTATGCCTTATGATTTCATATCAAAAAAGTTGACAAACATTTTGTTTGCTGCGCTTGTTTTCTGTTGCTTCAACTTTTAAACACATACAACACACATCTACACACACACACACTTAAACACACCTATATGCAAATTTTTCCTTTATGATTTATATCGAGTGCATTATTAAGATTGGAACGTAAAAACGAAAAAGAGAAAAACATGTTATAAACTTTGTAATTAAGTACTTATTGTTTAATTCTACTTTAATAATGATTAGCAACGCCTTGAATGAAAGTGAACTACACACACACACACACACACACATACACACTCACAATTTTCTATCGTTACTTATGTATATTATATTACGACTATCTAAGCTTAAAAGTTGGCAATAAATTCTTGTTAATAACAATAACACAAACGAAACAAACAACAAACAACAAAAACAAAACAACAAAAACACGGCAACAAACTAGAAAATCAAAACGAATAAAATAAATTTCTTGCCGTTACTTTTTATCTTTTTTTTATCATTCTATGTTTTCTTGATCGGTATCAGCTATATTTGTATGTAGTTAGCGCCACCCCCTCTTCCCCTTAAATCTAATTAGTCTGTACGCACACACACACACACACACACACAACGCATACACAACACAACACACACAACAAACACACAATACACAACACACACACACAACACATACACACAACACATACACACAACACATACACACAACACATACACACAACAAACATACACAACAAACACACAACAGACACACACAACAAACACACACAACAGACACACACAACAAACACACCCAACAAACACACACCCAACAAACACACCCAACAAACACACCCAACAAACACACACCCAACAAACACACACAACAAACACACACAACAAACACACACAACAAACATACACAACAAACACACACAACAAACACACACAACAGACACACACAACACACACACACACACAAAAAGTATTTGTTTTCTTGCGCACTTTTTGGTTTCTCTTTCAGTTGCAGTTGCAGTTATTTTTTCTCTTCTTAATCTTGTTTTGTTTTTGCTCTTGTACATTTTGTGAATAATTCTATGACGAAAGTTATTTTATTATGTCTACCGCTATTATTGTTAAAGTCTATTATTATTACAATTTTTATGATTTTTGCGTCTATTATAATTAAATGATTACTTTTATAATTATAACATTTACATTAAAAAAAAAAAATGATGAAAATCCAACAAAAACTTTTGTGCTATTTTTCGCTTATAATTTTGTGCGTTTTGAGATTGATTTCTACAAAATAAAAAAAAAACAACAACAACAACAACAAATGTAAATTAAAAACCAAATGAAACACACGCATTTTTAATGACTCCTATCTGTGTATTGTAGTGCTGTATGTACAAATATATATACTATTATGTTTAATTTGCTGATGTAGTAGCTATGCATACCTTAAATAGAGATCGTCCTGCCCCCAGCACACACATACACTGACACACACACACACACACACACAGCCATATGTGTGCAACATGTATGCGTAACAGTATTATTTCGCAACTACAGATCTGCCTAAGATTTCAAAAACTATATGTATTTATATATACACCAATATATATATTTGGGATTGGAACCATCTCTATGTGTCCATGTGCTAAGCGCTTCCTTTTTTTCAGTTAATTGAGCTTTTCACGTACAAAAATCGTCGAAATTCGTAGTGCCAAGAAAATTGTGTAGTTAAATAATCATGTGAAGCTAATCAAAATGTATTTCATTCTTTTCTTATTTCCTCCCCCCTACCAAAAAAAAAAAAAAAACAAAAAACAAAAAAAACCACCACAATCCGTATAACTAACAAACTGTAGTTGATAAAATTCGCAATAAGTAAATAAAAAATTTAATGCATAAGTAAATAGGTAAAAATGCAACAGCGCCTGCAGCTTGATTGATCGATTGGTTTAATCGATTGTTGTCGCTATCGTTTTCGCTCGCTATGGTTGCCACCCATTATAAATTACAGCTGACTACTAAATGCAAAAAAATAAAAATCAATTCAATTCCACCTACCTACCTATAAACGAAATCAACCGTATAAAAATAAAACATCAACATCAACAACAACTTTAACAATAAGAATATTAACAAAAACAACAAGTAGCATAATGTTTGTACCAGCAACAACCAACCAGCAAAAAAAAACAAAGCAACAAACTAAAAAAAAAATTATAAAATTTGAAATTTATTTTGAATTGTCCAATTATGATTTTGGTTGCCGTCAGTAATATTTTTCTTATATGTATTGATTGAGATTTAACTAATTGGATTGATTGATTGCCGAACCCTTAATATGCTTTTAGTTTTTTTTTTTTGGTTTGGTTTAAATCCTTGATCTTAAATCGAATACGTTTTCTAGTTGCCACTTGACTCGATTCTCTTGACTCATGCGATTTTGCAATTTGTTTCTCTTGCAGGAAAAAGAAAAGGAGAAATTATGATTAAAATTCCTAAAGACAGCCTCAAGAAACGAAATATTGCGCATATAAATACAAATTGAGAAGAAAGCATTATATTATATACATAATATACATACAATTAGCGAAATGAGTGTTGTCACAAAAACCCCCCACCTTCTCTCTACCCCCTTCCCCTCCTTAACCTCTTAGTCCAAACCCCTGCCACACTTCCTTTTCCACCCATTCAACATCTTAAAATATTGTATGAAAGAACTTTGTTTAGTCCAATTGTATTTTATTATTAAAAAAAAAAGAAGGAAAACAAAAAACTTAATATTAAAATGAAAGCGAAAAAAACTTAACATTAACAAACGAAAGTGATAGCAGTTAAATGAACACTAAATCGGAACTCTAGTAATTAAACTAAAGCGATCAACAGCAGCATCCAATGGTGAGGTGGATTAATGATGACGATCCAGAAACCCCCTCCCTCCCTCTCACTCAACACCGAACCCGCAGTACTACTACTACTACATAATAATAATAATAATTATAATAATACTAATAATAATACTACGACTACAACTACTACTACTAATACAACTACTAAAGATGTCTCACACACACGCCCCACTCTCTCAAAAAAAAAAAAAAATACACACATACATACATACATACGTAGGAATATTCGCCATCTTGCAAAACCGAAAAGTAAAGGAGAAGTCGCAGAAATGTTGTACATAACCTACAAAAAAATAACGCCGAGGGTTCCGTCTGCAGTCTCGCGTATTTATTTACTATATATACATATGCTTATCATTTGTAGCTAGTTTTTTCCGGGGTGTTTCAGTTTTGGGTGCGTAAACCGAAATTCTTCAAATTGGAGGAGAACAAAAAAACCAAAAGCAAAAATGCAACAAAAAAAAAAACAACTTAACAAAAAATACCAAAACAAAAAATTAAAAAACAAAAACTGTTGAACGAGAAATGTTAAAATTTGTTTATTAATATTAGTTAATATAATAATGAACTTTTTAAACAATTAAGTAGCGCGTTATGAGTATATTTTAATAAACAAAATAAAATAAAAATTAATATATATGAGATATACATATATATATATATATATATAAATATACATAAAGAGCGACAAAACAACAACAACAACTACATTGTATATTTGCATAATTTTAAACTATTACAAAATAAAAGAAAATACAACAAATGCGTACTGCCAAAAACTTGTAAAGTTCAGTACTAATTGCTTAAACTATTGTATTGTATCAAATATGATTATAACTATGATTATGATTATTATTATAATTATGATTATGACGACTTTGCCTCATTTTTGGTAAACAAAAGCAAAAAAAAAAAAAAAAAATGTGAAAAAACAACTAAGAAACCCAAAAGCGAAATCAAAAACACTGTTAAATTATTTTTGATTTGTGTAAGTTGTTAACATTTTTGGTTGTATATGTATGTATGTGTATAAAAGGAAACCAAGTTAAATACTAAAGCGGTCTTCAATTTTCATCTAAAAACTAAACTGATTCGATGATTTAATTTTTTTTTATGTGCGTTTGTTTTTTTCTTTCACAATTTCTTTGCCGCCACAAAAGCTTTAAATATTTATATAGTATAAACTGTGTTCTCAGTAAATGAAAATAAACTTAAATTAATAAATTATAATGAGAAACATGAGATATTTGTATAGTAAAATAATAAATTGATAAATAATAAACTAATAATAATATCCGTTCTTGTTATATACGACACAATAAGAAAACAAAAAGAATGCTAAACAAAAAAAAACTGAAACATCGTGTGTGTATGTTCGACATTCGTTATATATATACATATGAATAGGAACAACTAAATAACCTGGCAACACACTTGGAAGCCGTCGTAATCGTAACACTTTCGATTGATCAAATGATTTCGATGATATCGTTATCGAAAATGATACAATTTTTAGGGTTTTGTGTATAAGTTTCTTTTTTTATTGTACATGTACAATTGTTATACAGTTTGTGGCTTATTTGTGTAACGACTATTTGTGACTATGTTATGTATATATAAATAAATATATATATGTATATATGTATATGTATATATATGTACTTATATATGTATATGTGTTTTGTATACAACTGACAAAACCGCTAAAAACAGTTGCTTTGGTTTATAAACACTCCTTTCTAACTATACACACACACACACACACTACTCCAATTCATACACTCACACTGTTACACAGACACATGTGTATATGACGCATACCCTCTTGAACTGATAAAGTGAACCCACGTTGCTTATACATACAACAACACAAGAAACAACAAACATAACATAAACAGCTACGATACCTATTTACTGCTATAATGTATGACGTAATGTTACCCACAAAAAAAACAAGAAGATGAAGAAGAATAAGAAGATGAACAACATACTTACTACAACAAAATAATACAAGAACAACTTTGAAACACTCGTCAACTATTGCTATATACTAGAAACTATACATAATATATATATACATATACACTTATATACAGAAAGTACATACGCAATATTGTATGTTTCTTTTATGTACAGTGAATACAAGAACAAAGCCTGAAGAAAAACAAATCGTGTATCCTAAAAACTCCTCAGTATATTTGAAACGATTTATTTACGCCTTCTTTTCGATTATTTATATTATGATATGTATTACGATTGTTATCGATAACAAATCAACAAGAACAACAACTGGCACACAATTTTACTCCCCGCATTAAGCGCTTCATACAAATAATAATAATAATAATAAAGAAAAAAACAACTTAAACTAGGTATATGGATATATATATACAATATATACATAAATAATATTAATGATAGCAGGTATTTTTAATTAGCTATAAGCCACGTTATTACAATTTGGAACCATTGACGAAACCAAGAAACCAATTCAAGAACAGCAACACCAACAACAACAAGCATATACTAACTAGATAATATACTTTCAGTTTCAAGAAGCTAACATCAAATAGGCAATACAATTTATACATACATATATGAACACAAATAAGAAAATTAGTTACAACAATTGTAGGCTCGATAATTAACGAAAGATCGATAAGATCAATGATCGAATATCGATTGCAAGTCACACGTTTCGCTTAAATTATCGAACAATTGGAAACAACTCAACCCCCTCAATCCCCACAACCAACCGGGCAATTCGAATGCCCGTGCCAAGGAATCATCTGATCTCGTTTATGATCAGAGATCTTAAATATGTCCAGTTCTTAGTCGTAGTCTTAGTCTGATCTGTCTTATTCTCAACTCTTGCCGTTGTCCCCGTTGTAAGTAGTTTAAAGAGTAAAATAAAATGCCTTAGGGTTTCAGTAGATTAAAGAAAAGACGAACAATTTACTAAAAAAAAAAAACTCGTTATCAAATTTCGATTCTTCAGTTACATATTTGAAACGTGTGACTTGCTCTCCGGACATAGGTGTATAATCAATTTGTATGAACTACTCTATATAATTCAGTTATTAAATACGGGTAAATCGTTACAAACAACACCAAAATGAACAACAAAAAAAAAAAACAAACAACAACAACAAAACCATTAAAAATCAGCTAAATTATGGAAATTCCGACGGTCAGCCAAAAATTTAGAAAATCTTTTGCTAGAATCTTAACAAGGATGCTGCCTGAAGTTATATCAAGAGAGAAGAAATTATTAAGTGCCCACAAATAAAGTTAAATAAATACACACACACACATACACATACTAACCATAGATAGCCTTAAAAACACACACACACACATCACTCAAACATATTTGGCGAAAGTTTTAATTTATTTTTGACTGTCCGATATATATATAATATATATATATAAATATTCTGGCAATATGAAGTACAGGCGTCTTCAATTAGGCAAAATACTAAAGTATTGTGTTTAATTGCTATGGGGAGAAACTATGATTTTTAGCAATTTATATAGGAAATAGTATTTCAATATACTACAGCAAAATCACAAGTCAACAGGGCACAGCGCTTCTTAACTATATATATATATATATATATATATATATATGTATATATATATACATATTCATTTCGATGAGCAACTTTTTTAAAACCAACGCTAAACTTAAATTACATTAAACTCTAACTATAAAACTAAATATGGACGAAATGAGAAAAACAAAAACAAATGCAACTTTTTAAACTAATATTGAATTGAACCCAACAAAGTGTTCATTAAACTAAAAAAGATACAACAACAAAAAGATTACACATATATATATACGACATGCATATATATATATAGAGTATATGTAATTCAAACACGACATTTTGTATGGCTATGGCATTAAAACAAAAAAAAAAACAAAAACAAAAATAAAAAACCAGCAACAATTTAGTTATGTAATGTATTATAAAGAGTTTAATAAATTTAACACAAAAGCTACACTAACAAAAAAAATTAATAATAATAAAAATACATACGTACATAAATACAACATAAAAAATTTCATCAAGAAATAAATTTAACGAATTTCATGAAAACTGCGCTCTTAACGCCTAATCTACCGATTTCTCTATATATACTACATATATACATATACATACACACATACATAAATATATATATAGATATATATATATATATATTTATATTTATATATATAAATAAAGTGAAACACAACAAAATATACACTTGTTTTTAGCACTGAAAACATTTGCGTTCATTTTGTTTAACAAAATTATAACATAATTATTAAAAATGTGCATATGTATATTTTATGCATATGTGCATAGGATTTTTTTCAAGTGTAGCCCAAACTAAAATACACGCAAAATGTCGTCACTCTCATGATGCTAGTAACTAGTAACTAACTAAATTGTTAAACAAACACACACACAACTTACCGTATATTAGCAGAAACAACAAAACAAAAACAGAATAACGAATCCCAGTTAAAAACTAAGTATATAAAATCAAATTGCAATCCACACGAGTAATAAAAACAATTGTATTATATCTAAGACCCCCCCCCCCCCCCCCCAAGAAAAAAAAAAACCTAAACATAATAAGAACACAAGGTTAATTAACGCTAAAGATATATATACATATATATATATATTAATTTATATATATCTATATATAAATGCGGCTATTTATTAAGGTGATTGCGACTTTCAGCTAAAACTAAATTAGTAATTGTAACATTTAATAAAAACCGAAACAAAAAAAAAACCAAAAAATATTTTAAAAGCAAGCGCTTGAATTGTACATTTTTACAAGGCAACTGTACATTTAGCGCCCACGGCATAAAAACTAAAAACAAAACAAAAAAAAAACAACAAAAAACAAATGAGTTGAAAGGCACAGCAAAATAAATATAATAAATAAATAAATTAAAAAAGTAAACAAAAAACAGAAGCAACATTTGGCTCGCTAGAGGGTCCAAATGAAAATGTTGCTTAGCCAGAATGGAAATGAGTTTATTAAATATACATTTAAAAATTCATAATTATAAAAAAATAAAATAAAATAAAAAACAAAAACCAAAAGAAAACCCAATTCGTTGCATAATATTTAAAACGAAGGTAGTATTAACTCGATTGCCTAATTCTAA
Organism: Drosophila kambysellisi; assembly: GCA_035042185.1. NCBI lineage: Eukaryota > Metazoa > Arthropoda > Insecta > Diptera > Drosophilidae > Drosophila > Drosophila kambysellisi. Next base: position 238,415 of record JAWNLS010000945.1, on the reverse strand, counting down.
TATTAAAAACAAAAACACAAAAAAACCAAAAAATGGGAAAAAAAAACTATATTAAAAACAAACATTAAAATTAACAGGTAAAATAATAATGAATGAAAAACAAATAAGAACAAACAAAAAATGTTATTATACTTATTATACCGATTAAAATGAAAACAAAACAAATTAAAATAAAAATTTTATTTAGATTAAAATCTCTTGCACTCTCCTCCAATTTATAAACACAATTTACAGGCTGGCCACCCCAAGATGTAAGTATTTTTTTTAAGGGGTTATCTGAAATACAATTCGCACCCAATATTAAAGCTCAATGCAATATCATTTATTTGCACGATCCGATAAAAGAATTTTTGATTCATTGCAGTGGCGATAAGTGTTAATAAAACAGCGATTAATTAATAATAATAATTTTGCTTTATTTAAAAACGTCACTACAAAGTTGTTGCATCATGAATAAGTGTTAATATTTGTTTTAGATAACACGCAAGTCTATTTTATTTCTAGTTAGGTTCTTTAAAATGCGCTACACGCATAGCTCAATGTGTTGTTATCATATCATATCATATCATATTATATCATATCATATTATATCATATCAGTAAACAGCGTCTCACAAAGGTACTAAAGAAATATTTGTTTCTGTCTTCTTCTGCCAGATAAAGCTGCAAGTGGGTTACATTTTTTTGTTGTTTTTTTTTTTGGTTTTTTTGCATGGTGCTATCTTATCTTATCGAGCCGAGCAGCTCTTGACAGCTTTAATTGTAAACTCTTGATAGATAATAATATACTTATTTCTTATTAGCCGTACTACAATACTTTTACAAATATAAATGTATATAAGGGTCTTGGGGAGGGAAAAGTTGCTATAAGCAGCTAGATCATACATAACATTGAATTAGATTTGCCTTTCTTTTTTTTTTTGTGTAAACTTATGCACAGAACAAAATAAATATGTACGTTTATATAAATGTATATGTTCAAAAGGACGTTGGCTTAAACAACTTAAAAACGAATACCGCACACTCGATTATCCCTCAATTCACTGCTGTCCATTCGATTGCATCGCATTGTCACTGAAGGTGCGTGGCGCCTGCAGCAGATCCGTATATTGCAGCAGTGCCTCACGCAGCGAACGAGACACCTCCGGCGATGTGGTTGTGGTGCAGTCCACCAAATATGGATACAGACCGATCAGCAAATCCCACGCAGGCTTATTGACTATGGGTTTAAAAGGAGAGACAAACATAAGATTGAAATTTATATATTTTGTTAGTTATCCATAAATACCTTTGGATGCTGGCGCTTTCTTCATGGAGACCACGAGTGTGGCAATGGCCTTGAGCACAAACGATATTTCCGAGAGGCGGAATCTGAAATATTTCATATTGTTAGCAATAATATTTAATATAGAGCACAACTTGAAAGTCCACTAACCTGGGCAATGGGCATTTGCCACTTTGTCGCTCATCATCGTTAAACCGCTTGAGGACCTCCTGGAAGCGATGCAGGAGCGCCGTTACTGCCAATCGGCCGGCAAAGTCCTTGTTAACAATGCCAGCAGTGCCAGTGGGCAGCAAGTTGGCATTAAGGCGATTATTATTGGAGGCGGTTGCCGTTGCCTGATCCTCGAGCAGCGAGAACTGCAACAGCGTTTCAAAACATGTTTTGGCAAAGATTTCGCGCAGCTTCCAATCCGACTCGTAGCAAATGTTGCTATCGGATGCGGAGTGTATGGAACCCTTGTTCAGCAGCACCACAATCTGCATGATGAACTGGTGGGGCATCTCATGGGCAAACGGCAGCACCTCATCGCGCAGCAGCTCAATCACTTGACAATCGATGGTCTCATCCAAAACAATTTCCTCGAGACCACGATCCTCGATGGTGCACACGCTGACAGGAAATAGAAACTTGTCCAGAGTATCGCCCAAATCATCCCAGAGGCTGGCAAAATGTTGTGGTTTGGCACGTGCCACCTTCAAACCCGTATGGAGCACACTGATCAAACTGGAGATGGCAAGCTTCCAGGTGCTGGACGACAGACATTTGTATTTCATGGCCAGCGGTGTGCGCAGCGCCTTGATAATATCATGCAATATCTGCTCCTGCACCACCGGCTCCTCAGTGGCCGTGCTTTGGTATAGCTTTACGCAAATGCTAATCGATTTCTCGCCAAACGGTATGTAGTTCATGCTGACCACCTCGATGGATGCATTGTTGCCGTAATGATTGCTCGTCTTGCCATATTTATTATGCTCGACGACGCTCTGCTGGAATGTGGGCGGTGCACACGCAAACTTGCTAAAGATCAACAGTTGGCGAAAGATGGCGGGTATCAGTTGGCGTATACTCGTGTCCGTCTCTGGCCTGGTCGCCTCCTTCTGTATCAGCTCCATGCACTCGAGTATGCCATCGTGCAGTGGCGTTAGCAGCGTATCCGACACGGTGGACATTATGTAAGGAACGGCATCCGTTTGCACGGGTATACAAACCGCATTCGTCAGCACCGTGCAGAACTTATCAAAGTCTGATGCACTGAATCTGTGTGTGAAGATGTTTATTAACTGATTTTATTTACGAATGGGAAAAGTTTGTTTACCTGTCTTGAATGTGCTGGAAAATGGCGGGAAAGATCTGTATGAGTGCCGTGAGAAATGCCTGACTGGGAATGTAAAAATCATCTTGGCTATCATTGCCGCCGGGCAACAATTGTCGTGTGCTCGTCGACATTTTGGTGCTCTCCATGCCAATGCTTAGCCAAATGTTCCAGGCAATCTGATCAGAGATTGAAATTAACAAGCGTCACATTAACATTTTAAACGGTCATCATCGAATTGAGTACTTACAGTCCAGATTTCATCCTCCTGCTGCTGCGCCGTCTGCCCGTCCTTAAGTCCACGCTCCGTGCTATTGTGATACATGATCTCCTGTAGCGATTTGAGTGCCGCCAAGGAGACTTCCCCATTCTTGCTGAGCGCCGCATTCTGTATGAATTCGAGTATCAACGACCAGGCACGCTCAAAGTCGCCCAACATTTGGAGCAGCTCACGCTTGGTGTTGAACACCCGGCAAACACCCGAAAGAGTCAACACCTGCGTTTCGGCCCATTGCTTTTGGGCTGTGTTGCGTGAATGATGGATTAGAATGTTGCCACTGGCATCCACCTTCTCATTGCTGGCCGAGCTGCTTAGCGCGCGTACATTGTCGAGCAGGGGGAAAAGCACCTGCCAGACGAGTGCCTGCCAAGTGGGTGGATTTAGCAAGCTGCCATGTGCAGCAATTGTCGAGAAGAGTGTTTGGCCAGCCGATTTGCGTACAGCGGGTCGCAGATCAACGCACAATTCACCCAATTTGGCATACAGACACATCCACAACTTGTCGAATTGTGGCATTTTGACGGTGCCCGGAAAGTCCGGCAAGATGGCCACATCCTCCAGTTGTGTGGACATTAGTTTCTCCTGATTTTGATTGAAAAAGTCCGAGATGTTCCACTGCAAAGTAAAAACGGTTTTTTTTTTTAGAATTGGTTGTCGGCTGATTCTACAATTGCTTGCTTACCATCAGTCCAATCGCTGTCAGGGAGATATTCAATTCTTGGGTTTGCGAACCAAACTTGGCCGCTGTGCTGATGCACAAGGGTAGACAGCGCCAGGGCATGACGGTGAGAAAATCCGTGATGACCAGCTGCAGGCACTGGAATGCGGTGCGTATCAACGGCTCACCATGATGATCGTTGACAGCGCCAATTATCTCAATGATTGCAGGCCAGCCAAACGAGAGAATCTCACCAGCCGTATTGAGGATCAGGAGCACACAATCCAATTGACGCTGACGCACATCCGCATGCAATACGCTTGACAGCTCGGACAGGGGACTCAGCAGCATCGTTTGCAATTCCTGTAAAATATATACAAAAATGTCAACTTTCCTTTTAATCAAATATAAACTTATCTCACCAGATTCTCTTTGAGGGGCTGCTTATGCTTGAATTGCAGCGCCGACTTGACCAGATAAGTGATGGCCTCGACGCCCCATTCGCGCATGCGTATGTGCCGATGCTGACAGACCTCGAGCAGATGATTGGTGAGCGGCCGCCATAACACCTCGATGCGTGGCATATTCACCAGACCCGTTTCCATGAGTTTGGCGACAGCGAATAGCGACGGCTCACGATTGGCATAGGCCAGTTCCATGGCCTCGTGGGAGAGTTTGCAGAGTGCATCGATTAAATGATGCAGTGCCACATCATCCAAATACTGACTCGATTCGAAGAGTTGGCCAATCATTTGCGACAACACCGGCAGATCGGCCATAACTGCTGTCTGTATGCCCACATCGACGACAGGCTTCGGCATCGCCTGCAGGCTGCCACCGGTGGAGGGTTTGAGGCCCAGTATCCAGACTAAATGCTGCAACGTTTGCAACACCATGTGCCACGAGGTGCCCAGTATGCTGCCATTGTTGTGCGCCAACTGCAGAATTGCACGCATACACTGTAAATTCTTGTTGGTTAGCATCACAGGCGCCTGCATCACGCTGTGTGGCAACGAGGCACTCGGCAGCGGTGTTCCAACTGCCACAATCTGTGGCCGAAAATCGCCGCCATCGGCGTTGCAACTGTTGATGAACTGATTGCTCAGATCTTGACTGCCGCTGCGAGTGTGACCTGTAAGCAAGGAAATACATATATATTATAATTATTATTTATGCTATATAATCGTGTGATAATGCTCACATCTGAGATCTGCATCGGATTGGGCATTGTTGGCAAATATGGACATGGCATAGTGTGGTGGGAACGAAGCGCGACACATGGCCATAATGAAGGCATCACGCGACTGCAATTGATCCAGCTTGCCACATAGTGATGCATAGTTTTGCATAGCCTTCAGTATATTCTCGGTGGTTGTCTCATCAATGGACGTTTCCACAAGCGGAATGAATGCGCTGAGCAGGCCAGACCAGCTGGAATTGATCAGTTGCAAGCACAACGGCTTATGCTCCTCCTCGCTAATTACAGCCGTATTGTGTGTCGGATGCAATTCCGGTGTGCGCTGTATGACGCCGCCAATGGAGCAGGTCATTTCCAACAAAATGGCATAAGCCAGGGAAATGCCATAGCTATCGGGTATATTTGGTGCATCCAGTTTATCCAACAATTCCAAGCTAAAAACAAAAAGTTTAAATTTGCTTTTCAAATGTGAAAGTGGAAATTATTTGCTTACTAAACAGCCTTCGACAGGCCCGGCGCAAAGGATGCCAACAGCGGCAAATAGGCGCCACGGAACATAAAGCCCCACTGATTATTGCCACCGCTGGCCAGCGCTGTCAGCGTGCTCGTTGTTTGTTGTCCAGCGCCGCCAATTGTCTGCTGTCCCCCATTCGAGTTGAGCACCGCCGAAGCATTGATCAATGCATAGCGGACATAGCTGCCCATGGCTGCAATCATATCATGTACAATATGCGTGGCATGATTCTTCAGATCGTACGACTTGCAGAAGAACGCAATCAGCGAGGAGCGTGTGACCAGCTTGTGTATCACCTCCAGGGCCAAAGCACGCTGCCAGTGCGGCTTATCCGGATCCAGAAATTTGATGATCAGCGACAGAAAGATCTCACATTCCGTGACCAATATCGTATGATACTTTTGTATTAAAATCGCCACCAGGCGCAGCAGACGCATACTTATCGGAAAGTAAGGTTTATCCGCCGGAACCGTGGCGGTGCCATTGCTCGGTGCCGGCAACTGGCGATGTTTCACATTCGGCGAAAAGAGCTTAATTACCAAAGCACAAACGCGTTCCTTCAACAGCAAACGGAACTCTTGATTCTATGGGGGGATAATTTAGAAAAGCTAAAGTATAATTCTGGTTTATATTTGATCGCTTTTCTTACCTCATGAAATACTGCACTAAAATTGCTGAGCACCGCCTCGAGCAGTTCGAGGCCAAAGGTGCGTGTCATTTCGGTCATGCCCAGAAGCCAGTAGGGCTGCTCAGCGTTGACCAGCTGCACCAGATCCTGAAACAGATGAAATGCATCCATGGCATACGTCTGGCCATCCTGTGTGCTATTGCTATCCGCATCGGGACTGCTCGAACCGGATTGTTGTTGCTGTTGTTGATGCTGCTGCTGTTGTTGCAACAGTTGCTGTTGCTGCAAACTGGGCAACGAATCCTTTTCAAGATAAACACGCTCAAAGACCAGTGAGACGAGCTGTCTTATTGTGGCACCAGCTGTATTCACAATCGTTGGATTCTTGGTGTAATGCAAGCGAAAGCAGAGAACCAATGCCTTGGCCAGAGTGTCACCATGCACTACCAGATTGGTGGTCAGCAGCAGCGTTACGGTCTGCAGCACCTTGACCTCCTCAATGTTGTGCTCCATCAGGGTCCAGAGTGCATTGGTTATATACAGTGCACCCTTCTGGTCCACCACCTGCTGTGTAATCAGCCGCTGCATCATGCCCAGACAGAACTGTATTACAAAAAGAGTCAGTTGTTAACAACTAGTTGAATCTGGCTGATATAACGGTAATGACTCACCTTGATTATTTTCAAGTCTTTGGTTTCGCATCCCTGCACTAGCGGATAGAGTATCTGATTGACGGTGTAGTAAACCGAATTTTGCTGACTGCTGCCAGCGGTGGACAATTTGGAAATTGCCTCCTCAGATGCCTGAAAGACGAAGAAAAAAAAGAAGGAAATTTGTTAGTAAGTACAAAAGCAATCAACATTGTTTACATTTGCCTTTCTATATTTTTTATATTAATTAAGGGGTCCTGAGTTGTATATGAATTTAATAAGTGCGCCATGGAAAATACAAAAGGTTTTGTCAAAAAATTTACTTTTTATATAGTCTTAATTTGAGAGGGTATTTTAAATTCGTCGTCTTTTTGTTGTTTTTTTTAGCTTACAACTAAGTGAAATTTACTTTGCTTATTATTGATGAGCCTTGCTCTATTCAATTCAATTACTGCAAGGGTCGTAAAATCAATTTTACTTCATTTTCTGGCCGGTCTGATATCAATTTCATAATTGCGTCGCACATACACACAACACAGGTGCAGCAAAAAGAGTCAAACAAAACCCCCCTAATCGACTAGAAAGCAACCCTCTCAACGGTGGCGTCACCACCCCGCCACACACACACACATACACAGGACGCCCATTCCCTCCTCATCCCCACCCAACCCAACGCATGACAAATCGCCGCAAATGATGCACACGTCAGCGGATTCAGGAGGTAGCCGCAGCAGAGGCAGCTGCTGGTAGCAAAAAATTCCAAATGATGACCCTGAGCACACTTACCTCTTTTATTTGCGGATACTTCTTCTTGGTTTCAAGTGAGAGCGTCTTGAAGTCTGCCTGCAGGGCCTCAACAAACTTGTGCACATCAGTGCCACCGCCCACTACCCCTCCGCCCACAAATGACATAGTTATGCGTTCTGTTGTTGTTGGCTTATCGGTTTCTGCTGCTGCTGCGGTTTCGGCCTGTTTGTTGAACGAACGACACCTAGTGCATTATATGCATGCAACATTTATGCATAACACTTATGCTAAGCATATGCGTTTTATTTTACTTTATGCTAATGTTGTAAATCTACAAACAAATATTCACTTGCGAGCACAATAACAACGTCGGTTGTAGAAAATTTTTTGTGAATAGCATTTGACAGCTGCAGCTGACGTACACAAGTTTGTCGATAGTTGCAGCAGGGCACGCGTTCAGACCTACCAACAGATGCGGAGCTGTTGGCTTCTGTATAACTAACGTTACATAGATTAAGTGCATACTGTAAATCGATATTTCTTTAGCAGATACAACATTTTGCTTTTAGCAATACAAATAATAGTCAAAAATGTATAGCAATATTTATTTTTTGTTTAACTGAACAGATATGTATATTTTATTTTTGAAAACAGCAGTGTCTGTTTGATGCGAATAACATCTAAATATCAAATGTTATTTAGCATTTGAAAACACGAATGTTATTTAACATGTAGCTGTTATGCAAGCTGTTAATTACAACAGGGTGGTTATCATGATTAGTAGTAGTAGACGGAAGAAGCAGAACGAAAAACGATTTGCGGACAACGAAAACGGCGACTCGAGCCCCATCGCCACTCGCGTAGTAAACAAAAAACTTTAATTTGAGATTAATTTTAATGAGATTACACCACTAAATTCTCAAGGCACTTAAGTGCAAACGCGTTCGCCTTAAAGTGCATTAGTCAAAAAAAGTGTGTGCCATAAAACTGTTCAACAATAAATGCGACCAATAAAATCACTGCAGCAACTGGAAAGAAAAAAATTGCGAATACACATTGCATATTGAGCCAGAAATAAACGCATAGTCTGTTGTCTGATATATTGTTGTTGTTGATGAAATACCTGGCCTGCATGACTAATGAAAAGAGCTTAAGCTGTGTTAAATTAAGGCTAATAATATACTCTCGAGGCTTACTGGCTCCCAAGGCGACTGCAATTCTTTTTGGACAACAACAGCAACAAAAACAATAATAGGAATAACTACAAATCATTGTCATAAATTTTTGAATTGTCAATAAAACGGAAATTAATTATGTGCAAACACTAAAAATAAATTCGATAAAGGCAAATAGACCCGTGTGGCTTTGCCCATCTAGTAATTATGCTTGACCCTGGTCCAACAATAGCCACAGCTAAAGCATTAGCCATCGTCCCATCGCCAACGCCAACTTTGTCGCTGTCTTCAGGCTGACCGACGAAGCTGATTGCGTTGCTGCCGTCGCCTCAGTCGCTGCTTCAATTAACAAATTTACTCGCCAACTTGACGTCGACGTCGCGACTAAGCTGCAGGTAAGTTAGGTCCAAGAGAGAGAGAGAGAGAGAGATGTAAAATAATTGCGATGTGCTCGTGTCTTTTTTTTCGCATACACGAACACTAGTGAATATTTTTGTAATATATTTGTATATACATATGTCCCATATATATACGAACACGTGCAACAAATTGCAAATAATTTTGTATATATTTATTTTTATATGTTAATCATCCAGTTAAACGCTTGGTAAAATGGTATCGCGTTCACTGTGATATTAAATACGGAAGTCAAATTAGCATGTTCGCCGCTTGTGGCGAGCTTTTGACAATATTGTTGGGTTATTTCAGCCTTTCCAACTTTGCAAAACATTAGAGAGAGTTCGTTTAAAGTGGAACAAAACAAACAACGCATTAATAGTTTCCCCATTTCATTAACATCTCTCTTAGCTAGTATATATTAATTATCATCTTCATAGCTCTCAGTTTCAAAGGTTAGTGTTTTTTAACACATAGTGGTGAGCTTCGAGTGTAAGTAAAACACGAAATAACACGAGGCAAGCACACTCAGCTCTAGAGTTGAGAAGGAGGAGAAGAGAAACAGTGACAATGCATTGAATTAGCGGTGACTGCGTTGCTTTATTGTTGTCGAATTTATTAACATAACCATAACGTTTTTTTTTTGTTTGTTGCTAGCTTTGTATTTTTGTTGTCTTTATTTATTTACTTTTGGTTTTTGTTTAATGCCTAAAGATTGAGTAATAGTTTTGAGTATTGCCAAATTGTTCATATGCGTAGCTTGCGGGTGAAGGTTTCATTAGCTGAAGCGGAAATAAGACATTATAAAAAGTGTGTCTGCAATCTAGGCATCTTGTGGCTTAGCGTGGCTATATCAGTCGACCTGGCCAATGCCCAGCTGTTTGATTTTTGGATTTCGATGATGCGACTTTGATTGATAGCAACGTGGTCCACTCAAAGATTTTAGCGCTACAAACCCGTTTTTTCTTTCGCGACGATTATCTACCCGCGGTTCGGTTCAATGTACTTATCAGGGTCCCCATAGTTTTCATAGTTTCTTTCTTCTGCACAGCCAAACTCGCTCTGCTAACTAATTCGTAACTCGCAACTCTGTTACAGCTTCCAGCTTCACCTACTACTGCTACTACTCGATAACAGCTGTTATCCAATTACATATATACATATGTAAATTACTTAATATTCGCTTCTACGACTTCATCGTAATATCAACAAATTTCACTTTGGCAAAACTGGATGGAAAAGCACTGTACACTGGCCAAAATTCACAAAGACTAAAATATAGTAACATATAATAAATGCCTTAAAGCATAAATTCTCTTGAGAAATATTTTGACTTTATAACATTTCGTATTTCATTAAAGTCAAGTTTATATTAATAATGCTTTACATTATTTTATACAATATAATTTCTATGTGCTTTTTGCTTTGAATTCGCTTTAGAAATATATTGATAGATTTTTTTAAAGTGTTGCATAAAGTACATATAATGTTGCACATAATTTCTATATATATTTTTTTTTGTAATCACATTATATATTATATAATAAAATTTCTCGTGGTGTATACAGATAAGATAAACAAATTAGCGCACCCCGTTACAAATGATGATGTGTGCGTTGAGAGTGGGGCGGAAACATGCTATTGATTAGCGTGTTTGCAAACATTGCAGCAGGTACTCACTCGGAGTACTTCTAACCGATTCTTATCAGCACACATGAGTCACTCACTTCATGAAAACGACTAATTTCAACTACCAGCAGCTTAATCAGCTCATGTCACATATATCATATATTATATATATATATGTAAATATTTATATTATACATATATCACTCTCGCTTTTAAAGCAAACTAAACCGCGTCATGCTGCGGGCTCGGATACAAAGTTTATTATTAGTTTTACTTCTTCTGCTTCTTTCACTTGTATCTAAAGTGATTTACGTTTCAGTGCAAATATATAAATATACATATATATATAAATATATCGTTACGCTATTAAATTGCAGAGTGCGTCAAACAAAATATCTTAAGCAATGCCAACGAAGTCTGAGTGGTTAGATTTGTGTTTACAAGCGTAACAAATGTTTTTAGTGTTTATCAGCTGTTTATCACGAACAAGATTATTTCACAAGTAGCTAAATTTCTTGAAACGAATGAAGCGATATTCCTTTAAATTTATTGGTAGTCATTTATTAGATTAAAAGGCATCTATAAATATGTTCAACGAACAATATTTACAACGGATACAATGTCAATACTTTTTTCTTGAAATTGGCTATAGATTAGATAAAGTTGCCAGTAATTGACCAAATCGTTTACCTCTAATCAATATTACTAGGAATTTCCGATAACACCAACTAAGTTATTAATTCAGAATATGGACTGGAAAATTTTTGGTAATTACTCATTCTTATTTTTATTAATAACCTTTTATTGGCATATGTGTTAAAAAGGTTTTCTGATGTTGTGCCAAATATGTTGCACGTAGTAGAAATTGTATTATTGATCAGCACCAACAGCCAAATCGATCTAGCCCTATCAACCTTAGATATTTTAAATTTGATATAAACTCTTGTGAAACACGCGCAAATAATTCTTTTATCGATAACCTGTGTTTCAGTGTATTTATATCTTATAGCTGGCTTCAGGGCAACTCATAGTCGAGTTCTCTCGTTTTGGCATATCTGATTGGGTTGTGCGTCGACAGGTTTTTTATTTAATGGGGGTCAGCTAAATGGAATGTCTAAAAATAGTCAACAATAATTAGCATTTTAACAACGTAAGTAACATCTACTTAAGCAACAAAGCTAAAAACACGTTTCACTTAGCTCTTAGAAACGACTGTTAATTTGATAAGCATTGAAAATTTCCCAATTGATTAAAGGCAATAGAAGACTGAATAGAACTTGAGCAGTTAACGGGTTCTAACTTTGAGTATCTGGGCTGAGACAAGTCAAGTGGATACAACCAATAAGACAAGTGCTTTTGCGCAGGCAATTTTAATCTTCTATATGTACACACACTGTTATGTATATATATATATATATATAAATATACTTTATAAAACTCTCATCCGCACGTCCAGCCGGCAAATCGGGTCAAGAATTTGTATTTAACTCTTTGCTCTACGCATATAAAGTAGTCAAACAAACAGGCAAATACAATTCTGGATGCTGTGGATGTGTGTGCGGTTTAATGTATTCGACGAATATGCCTCTCTTGACATTTGTCCAGCTCATTAGCATGGCTCAAACGAGCAGAAATCGTCTGAAGAACAGAACACAGTCAAGAACTTCAACTTCAACTTCAACGTGTCTGCTCTCTTATGCCCCAAAACGGTTGCTCGCCATGCGTCAGCTAAATATCTACAAACATACTGTATACAGGCATCTTTCGCTAATTGGAATAATTCTGATTTGCAAGTCTCTAGAATTTTAAAGTAAATTTGCTTGTTTGTGTTTTGTATTTTTTACAAGGAATATGTTACAATATTGTTTTGTTTCTTGCATTCATTTTAGGCAAAGCAATGTCTACTGGTTCAAATGTGGCATTTTCAATCATTACATATGCAACTCTGTTCTTTTCAACTCAAATCTTTCAAGGCCTTTGAAATTTATTTAAAAATAAACCAAATAGGGGACGGGCTTAAACTTTTTACGCCCACAACTTTGTCGTAACTCGGTAGATTGTTGTAGATATATCATGAAATTTAAATGCCCGCATTTTGACTTCGGTCTACAAAGATATTTAAATAGGGTATACCTTTGCTACAAATTCACGTAAAAATGTACACATTAATTGCATGGAGTAATCAGAATTAACATTAAAATAAATCTCAACTGCATTACATTTGATAAATCATTTCGGATTTTCATCATATGTCATAAAACAAATTTCGCGTTCTTGAATTTTATCACTAAGCATACATAAATTCTGATCGATTTGTACCCAAAGCCCTCATGATTAATAGTTGTCATTAAAGAAATAAAAAATTCTTACTACAAACTACAAACTAATAAACTACAATTACTTTGCGCAATTTGTTTTTTTTTACCATAAAAAAGTTTAAGTTTCATTCATAAGCAAGAACCAAATGACATTTGACGATAAGCAAAAGTTTATTTCCCTTTGATAAAAAACTTGTTTCAATGAGCGAGAGAAAATACTTTCAGTTAGAAGTCAACATACGCATACGAACACAATATTTTTTTATCTGTATGTTCCGAGTGGAAAACAATCTCAATCTCAATACCCCGAGTTCCACTTATAACACTTGGCAGCTTAAATATTTTAACATCTAAATATACAAATATATAAAAAGAAAACATTTTTTTCACCACCAAAACTGAAGCCATGCTCTTTTGATAATTATTTTTGTATTACATCAATTCTTATCGATTAATAAATAAAAAAATAGATAAGAGAAATGTTGAACTTAACATTCCCTTCTCTACACAGATAAGATAATTCATTCGATAACGCTTTAATTACGCCAATGTGCATTCCCATGTTTTTACACTTTACTAGGCAAACACTTTACTTTTGCCTTTTACTGACAGAAATAAAAAAAACACATAAAAAATATACAAAGTTGACTTTTTGTAAATAAAAGAACAATCAAAAATTCATTCATATATTTAATTGTCTAATGTGTAATACCTATTTTTTTGCCTATCTATCGTTACAGTCGCTCCACGTACGCCGTGCCAGGCATATCAAGTGTTTTCTAACTGATATATACGCATATATCCGAAACTAGAAGTAAATACAAATACTGAAGGAACAAAGATTGAGATTAAAGAGCTGGACAACCACAAAAATAATAATGGTGGCTGTCGGAAATTTACATAATACGCGCATTCTGCGCTTCTTATTAGTTTTGATAGTCGTCATACTCACAATTTTTATATATGCGTCTTACTCGACAACGGCGACGTTGACTCCAACGCATATCCATTCGCTGTCGGCGGCGCCAACGGCACAACAGCTATTGGGACACCAGCAACAGCTGCTGCAGTCGGAGCAGCTGCCTGCTATGGTTGCCCTGAACAATACGGGTGAATTCGGTCTGTCACCCGGCGAGGAGCTGCCGCAGCCCAGCAGCAGCAGCAGCAGTAGCAATAGCAATAGCAATAATCGAGTCAGGCAATTGGAGCCGCTACACATCAACAAAAACAACAAGAAGCAGACACATCGTGTGCCCACCATCGATGAGGATGCGTTACGTGATGGGGGCGCTGCTGGCGCCAGTCCCATGGCCGCTGGCAGCGAGCAGTCGCCCAATCTTCTGGGCGATGATCCTGAGGAGCAACAATATGTGCAGAATATTGATGGAATTTCAGGTGAGTTTGAGCCAATATTGGTAATTGTGATATCTTATCAAATATTATCATCTACAGGTAACATCAATAGCAATAATAATAGCGAATCGCTGCTGACTGCTAAACAAGCAGCAGTTGCTGCAGTCAGTCAACAACAACAACAGCAGCAACAGCAACAGTTGCCATCGGATGCTGATATTCTGATGATACCCACATCCAATTTGCAAAAGTTTATTGAGAATGCCGATAAGATACTGAAGAACATGACATCAAACAGCAGCAACCCAGCTGTAGCAACAGCGGGAGGAGTAGGAGCAGGAATCGGAGGAGGAGGAGGAGCTGCGACGGGTGTTTTGTTGGCTAACGAACAACACACGGGTTGGTTTCCTCCTATCTATGGGCGTGGCATGTTGCGTTAGACATTTGTCGTCGTGTCGTGTCGGGCAAATAAAAGACTAAATGCAAAAAAAAGCAAAAACAAAAAAAAACCGTTATAGCCAGCTTTGGCGAACATTAAATACCCTTGCCGTTAGAACAAATTTTTTCTATATATAATTCATATATATTATTATCAGGCTTAAATATCAATGTTGCCAAAAATTCTAATTTGGATTGATTCCAAGTTTAGTTAAATTTTCAAGCGCTGTTTGCCATATCAGCTTTATAATATATCAGATCGATTGTAACGTGGATAATATGCAAAGTCTCCCCTTTTAAATATTTAAATATATTCATATAAAATTGCACGCAATGTGACAAATATTTTAATACCTTATAAATACAGTATGTACAGTTGGTTGGTCATTAGATTAAATGCCGTCGTCAGGCATCAGGTCACCCACTCCATACTCCCGCCACGTTTGTTTGTTTACTAATTGCCAACTAGTCCAAAGTGTCGCCTTACCTATAACGGGGTCTGCTCCGGTCTGGTCTGGCTTGGTCTGTTTGTAGACAAAGGAAGAGTTATGTTTTGTTTGCACAGCGCTTGATGCACGCTATTAGGTTGCACATGGAATATTACGCAACGGCAAATTGGAGACAGTCGACACACCGACATGACGTCGTTCCCCCATATACATATAAATACTACATTAACATATATCGAATTTCCCCAGAAACAACGTTACTCATCCAGTTCTTTTCTTACTTTTTGTTTGTTTGCAGATAAAACTAATCAGCCCGGTTTGATGGAGGACGTGCCAATTAATTTGCTAGATAATAATAGCAATAATAATAATGGAGCTGGTTCCTATGCAGTGATGCCAGTTAAAACGCCGGCGGAGCAAAAAGAGAAACAACCGCCGCCGCCAGCACCAAAAGTGCTAAAGGCTAAAAGCATAAGCAAAGCGACGAATTTGGATCCATCCAAGGGCATTGCAGCGGAGCAAATCTACGAGAGTGGTCATCTCAACGATGAGATCAGCATCGAGCGGATTTGCCCGGCGAATGGTTTGAGCACAAGACTGCTGATATTGATCACATCGGCGCAGACGCATGCGGATGCCCGAATGTCGATCCGTCAGACCTGGGGACATTACGGGACACGTCGGGATATTAGCATGGCCTTTGTTTTGGGTCGCGGCACTAATGAGACGGTAAACGAGGCACTTACGCAGGAGAACTTCATGTATGGTGATCTGATAAGGGGCAACTTTATTGATTCGTATAATAATCTAACGTTAAAGACGATCTCATCGCTGGAATGGATTGATCAGCATTGTCCGCGTGCCCAGTACATATTAAAGACGGACGACGATATGTTCATCAATGTGCCGAAACTGCTAAAATTTCTGGAGAAGCGCAAGGAGAAGCGAGCAATCTACGGACGGTTGGCCAAGAAATGGAAACCCGTACGCAATAAGAAATCAAAGTATTATGTGGCAACGGATCAGTTCCCGGTTGCAGTGTTTCCATCGTTTACAACGGGACCCGCCTACGTATTGACCGGCTCCATTGTGCATGATCTGTATGTGCGTTCGTTGAAAACGGTCTATCTGAAGCTGGAGGATGTCTTCGCCACGGGCATTGTGGCCCAGAGCCTGGGCATTGAGCGTCTGCATGTGAATGAGTTTGTGAATCGACGCATCTCGTTCAATCCATGCAATATACGAAATGCGATAAGTGTGCACATGATCAAATCGAATGAACAGTTTGATCTGTGGAAGAAGCTGCTGGATCAGACCACTAAATGTAAATAGTATTTTAGGTTTAAGTTGTGAATTTAATTTAATCTGGATGTTGTTCGGGATTTTTAGCGAAAGATTAAAACAAACAACAGGCAGCTAATGGGCAGCTAAAAGTATAAATAGAAACTTAGTTAATAAGCATTAGGATCTGTATCTTATATGTCTGTCTACTCAAGAGATACACAAACACACACACACATCCTCTACTATTATAATGTACTAAAATCGTACTCATATGTTTTCTAATTATGATTTTGTAGTCTAATTTTAGCATTATAAATGCCATTAATTATCTGATAATTAGCTATAACTCTGGTTATAAGTATGTTAAATACACACACAAACACAACACACACATGTCTTTAGACGCATAATGCGTCCGAAACAAACGAAACAGTCTCAAAGAAAACTATGGTCTTATTGTGGTCATCAAATAATCTGTGTTTTTTTCGAAAAATATAAAAAAGATAGCTCTTTTAAGAATACAAATGGTGTTTGTATATATTTTCTTGCATTTACCCTTACTACTTACTTTATTTCTATAAAACTTGTATTGATAATATACATTTAATTTTGTTTTCAAACTAGGACTTATCGGTTAATTTCTTGGAGTTGCGTAATACGAATTTACAAAAAACCTATGTTTTTTAATACTAAAATATCGATATTTGTAGCCCATCTGATAAAAGTATTCAGTTTGTACTTGAATTTTAATTTCTCTTTCGTATTAACATATTTCTAAATTTCTCTGTACCTTTGTACAGATATTCCAAATCTATTGCTTTTCTATTTGAATTCAGCACCAAAAGAAAAACCAGTGTTGAAAAATGAAAAGAAGATTCGTGTCAATCGTCATATATCGTAATGATCGCAAGGTTTATAAATATCGATAGCATGACGAACAAATAATGGCGCGATAACATTTTAACTGAAATTGGAACTGAACGAAATGAACTTGAACGGTTAAGCAAATGCCAAACTGGACGCCCAGCGGAACGCTTGGATTATTATATTTATTTTGGTATAACTTGTGCCAAACGGCAAACAATTCAAAGCACAATAACTACGTGTTAATTTGTAAGCCAAGTGTTTTGCTGATAAGCAAACGCACGTAGTGAACAAATTGAAGCATTTCATGTGTCATTTAATGCGCCAGCAACAAGTGGTGCCACCACAAATAACACCAACAGCAACAACAACAACAGCAAAAACAAACAACAGCTAAGTGAATAACGTCAAACCAAAAAATAAAAAGTAAGCAAAATTCATGAAGCTATAGTAGCTATTTTTCTTGTTGGTGTACAACAAAAAAAGTGGAAAAATTCGCCTTGTAATTACCACGCAAAGTGTCTGTGTTTCTGTTGTGCGTGTGCGTCAGTGTGTGTGTTTGTGTATGTGTGTGTGTGCGTCTATGTCTGTTTTAAAGTGCGCTGCGCAGCTCTGTTTAGGCCAGCGTCGCGGCATATAAAACAAACAAAAATTCGGCCAGCGGCAGCAGAAGAGCGCACCCAAGAAAAACAACAACAACGTTGGCAACAGCGAGTACGACAACACAAACGAAACGATCTAAAGGGAACAGCGGGGGGTGTTTGACAGCTCTTTTTTGATCGTACATGTATGTATGTGTGTGTGTTTTGTTTGTTTGTGTGTGTCGCTGCCTTTGCCAACCAAGCCATTATTTTTTTGTCTTATGACGTAAACCACCGAAAAAAATCAAAAGTGAGCACAGCGACACATATAGAAAAAAAAAAAAACAAGTAAAACGAAGGTGAGCGCATTTTATGAATCCGAAATTCGAATTCTTGCTTTGAGTCGTCGACGTCGACCTCTCCGTTCTATTTTGTTATTGTTTTTGTCAATATAATCCCGTATTGGAATTTGTAGTGTTGCAAACTAAGATTGGCGTTATTTCGTGTCACAAACCAAGTATGCAAATTATTAATAGAACAAATAACATTACAATAAAAATATTCTAATTGACTTTGCTACAAAATAACAAAATTTGTGAGAATAAAATTTGCTCATGAGTATGCATCGTAAATTTAAATAACAAATAGTAAATATTAAAAAAACCATAGGTGTATAAAAATTAAAAAAACAAAATTAATAATGTCGAACTTTAAGTTAATATTATCAATTAGAGCAGAAGCGTATAAAGATTATTAGGAAAATATAACACAAAATGTTAGCATGATTGAATTGTTAATATCGAACTTTAAGTCGTGTCACGCGACCATCGCAACTGAGTTTCTTGCATTTAGAAAACAATTTGAAAGCCTTATGTGGAGGTATTCACATTTAGATTGTTTACAATTTGGCATTGTTGCTGTTCATTAGTTATTCTCACACGCCAGGCGGGCTGCAAAGTGCATTTGCCTCCAAGTAAACAAAAAGCTAGTTTTTGTTGTTGTTGCATTGGCCTATTCAGGCAGTGAAGCAGTGATTGCAGCAACAGAGGCAACTGTAAATTCTTGAGCTAAAGAAATCTTGTTGAAAGCATTTCCTACTCAACATGAAAAGAAATGTTTTTGTTGTCTGTCCATGCATAAGTAGCTGTCGAGCTGTTGAGACTATTTTGCAATAGGCATGCCTCATTTGCTTAAGATCATTCACAGTTTTGCTGTCGATGACAACATCATCTCAAAAACCAGTCTGCCGCCTGCCTAATGATTCATTAATTTTACCTGCGAAGAATACTCAATCCGATAGAACAACAAATAAAATTCAAAATCTTAACGGACAAAATTGCATCGCTAAATGATTCATGCGCACACAATCACACACACACACACACAGTTAAGCTAACTGTTGACCCGGCTGGCTTGGCTCTCGCTCTCTCTCTTGCTCTCTGTGCAATTTTGTTGTTTCCTATTTTGGTAATTATCGCGTCACTTTTTTGTTTTTTTTTTTGTACTCGCTCAATATGGCTTATATTTATCTGATTTGTGTTTAGTTTTGCTATTAATATTAGTATTTGTTTTTGCGTTACTAATAAGCACTTTTCATGCAGACCACGTGCCCATTTCACCCCGTCTCACCAACACAGTGCAGCAGCTCATCATATTATTATTTACATGTTAATTGGTCACAGCTAGAGATGATACAAAACATCGCTCGATAAGCAACGGTGAATGAACATTTTATAAGAAAATAAATTCTCAATAGCTTATGTTCGGTTTTTTTTTTTAATGTTTTATATTTCTGTCATCAAATACTAAAAATTCTATAATCAGCAAAATAAAACTGTTGCTTGTAAACTCGTGATTTACTCGTGCAGCTGCAATTGTTTTTAATCACGCGCTCATCTCGATCCTTTGGTAAATAAACAACACAGATGAAGATGCAGCTGATATTTAGAAGGAGTAGGTGGTGGGAGAGGTTGTTTGCTTGTTAGTGGCTCGCTGAAGTTGGATGCGTGTAGTTCAAAGAGATTGCATTGCTCTGCGTCGTGTAAACAATGAACAGCTGTGCAATCGAGCCAAAGCTGCGCATGTCCAAAATCAAACAAAAACCAAACAAGACACAAAAAAACACACACACACATATACAGTTAGTGCACTGTCATCGTCAGCGACAAAATGCGCCTCAAGAAATTTGGGTTCGATTTATTTGTAATTGATTTTTGGTGATTAGTTTAAAACTAATTAGTCTTATTTTCTGGTAGCATGTCGCGGCACGAGAAATCGAAATCGGTGGGCGGCGGTCTACTGGAGAGCTGGTTCGGTCGCCCCTCAAAACCGAAGGGTGCGGGCAACTACAACAGCAACTCTTTGCCACATGGAGCCAGCGGTCGACCCACTTCAACGGACAACGAAGGCGTCTGCATCGGTGTCGATGATCTGGAACGGCAAGTTCAGGAGATGAGCGAGACGCAATTGAATGCCAGATTTCTGGAGATACTCGAGGATATGAACATACCGAAGGATAAGCGAGAACCGTTGCTCAACAAACCCATCGAGGAGCGACGGAAAATGGTCTTCATGCACATGCGAGGTGAGTGGCAAAGAGAGAACTGAAAATAGAGCAAAAGATAAGATTGATAACTGCACTTACTTATAAGTACAGTATAATAGAACTTATATTGGAATTGAAAGAAACATAAGAAAAGAAAAAGAAAACATAATTATCTTATATAAATTAACTCTATAAATTGAAATTTTATGAAATAACAAGAAAATTTAACGAACAATTAATAACACCATATTTCAAATGTTCAAAATTATAAATTATTTGTTATTTGTTTCGCAACTGTATGTGGAAAAGGTGAACCAACTTTGTTAATTTGCTTTGTTTTTGAGATTTTTTTTTTGCAAACATTTCTATTATTTATCAACTCGACAAGTTGCTTGTTCGCCAATAATTGCGATATTGATGATTCATGATGGAATGTAAGCGTTATCATTGCTTGTATACTGGAGATATAGATTGCCTTATCTAAAATTAAAATGTGTGCTCTCAATAATTAAAGCTTGCCACCTTGCCTGGTATTCGAATTGTGCAGCAGTCAAAATGAGCAGTTAGAATCTGTGATTAAAGAATTAAAATTAAAATAAAGCACTTCGAGCTCTACTAAGCTGCCCAATGTTGTATTGCAAATTAGATTAGTAGCGCTACTGACCCATTTTCTATATTAAATTCCCCAATTTATTATTCAAAACAAATTCAATTCGCATCCACAAATTTCAATTACCTAACTTACTCAATGAAAAGCATGTTGATTACAATGAATTAAGTAAGCGGAACCGCAATTAAAATTTGCGTTTACCGTTATTTCGCAGCAGCGGGAGGAATACAGAAAAAAAACTGTATTTATAGTTAACTAAAGCGGCGCACGCTCTACTTTAATTAACAGCTGGTTCATTAAGCGATAATCATTGAAATATAAATGCACAACATTTAAATACGCTTACTCGACACAATTAATGTGTCATTTAGCGAATGCAAAGTTCAACAACAAATATCACAAATTAAATTGTTGTTATTTTAATCATGCAAATTGTGGGTTATTTTTTTATGCATTAGTAATAAGCATTTTTTCAGTTATGAACAAGTCATAAAAGGGAGCTTTCCTTAAGCGATGGAAGTACGTGTTAAGCTTTCCATGAGTATCCAAAATCGTATCAAATATCTATGTATATATATATTTATATATATATTTACATTAGCATAACTGTAAAGTCGCTTAACTGAGACATCATCAGTTAGCAGTGAAATGGCAATTAAGCTAATCAGTCTGATAAGAAATAAGCTTAAATGCCACACTCATTATCTACGTGGAATAAAGCATGTGATAAACTTATGATAATTTATGCAAATATTTAACACAATAACTAGACTCTTTTTCCTGTTAACACAATAATATACATAATTTAAACGCAGGAATGAACACTTATATATAATTTATTTAAACATACTCATAATTTTGTTTACTACATTTTGCAAAAAAAAACACAACCACTTCATTTCAATCATTTTCCTTTTGTTTTGCTTTGATTTCCAACCTGTTAATGAACTCTTATATAATTTATAAAAACATACTCCATGAGTGAATAATTTTGTTTACTACATTTTGCAATAAGCACAACCACTTCGTTTCGATCATTTTCCGAGGTGAGTTCAGCAACAACCTGTGGCTGAACTCATCTCATCTTCTCTTGATTGCTTGCCAAAAGCCATAATTTTTACTTATTTATTATCGCTTCGTTTTATAGCTCGTCACATCACATCGCATCACATTTATTTTCAGCTGATTTTGTCATTTGTATACGCTAAAGTGCACGTACATATAGTACTATATACATAACTACCTGCATATATATTCTATATACAAATTTGGCTTGGCATTACGTGCTAGAAAATGAGAAAATGAGGCAAAACGACTAAAAGAAAAGCTCTCGGCATCGATGATCTCTGTGGGATGTTTGCCTTGCCACTTGTGCACCTGCTCTCGCTCCCACCCGCCCGCTCTCCTTCTAGCTCGTTATTTTACTGAGAGAACGCTGCTGTTATTGATTCTTTTTTTTTTGGATATACTTGTTTACATTTTCATTTATTTATTTATTTTTTTGGCTGCTGGCATTATGCACTTGAATATATTTATACACTCTCAAAGTAACAACAAAATAAAATAGCGTCAAGGCGTCTGGATTGAAAGCAGCACTTGACGTAATTTTATTAATATTACAGTATATTTCAATGATTATTCTTTACAATTATGTATATTCAAACAGATTTATGTATATATGTCATTGTTGCTTTCGGCTTCGCATTCCGCTGATGCTGAATTCTGATAAAAGTCAAGGTTACACTTAAAGTAAACCATCAAGCATCGCTTCCTCTGCTCTGGCTCTGGCTCTGGTCTGATAAGGCCGCACCACAGCTCTTCAGATAGCGCAACCACCAAATGGGAGCTGGAACTTAACTGGAGCGAAACGAACCATCCGCTTTGAATGTGGTTTGCTTTTAACAGTTATCTTAAGTCTCAAGTCTTGTTGGGTGTACATGAGAAATATGCTTATGAGTTGTAATCTTTTAGATGCTAGAAACGCAATTTGTTAGTTAGTTAGCAAATATAACTGTAAATATGAATACATGTAACTGTATATACCCCCAGAAAAAAATCGACCTGAATTTAAGAAATTTGCCAAGGACAACTTGTCTTTTTATTCAGTATTTTTTAAATTGCTTAATTATTATTTATTATTATTATTACTTGACGGCTATTCAAACTCGCTACCCTTGGTTCACACTGAGCTCTAAAGCAGTTAACAGCTTCACTCTAAAATAAAAATCGAGTCACTTAATTTCAATACTTGTTTTTTAATTTTAGAAAGTATTTTTTCCAATAATCAAGGTCTTGCATTTTTTTTTAAAAATTGCAATACTTTATTATAAATAATTTCTGAAAGTCATAATTTTTAGGGATTGAAAGTTGCATGAAATTGTTTTAATCATATCTAATTAAACTTACATAAAACATAGCAAAAAACACTATTTATTACTTAATTGTTGAAATAATCATTAAACTAACAACTTTTAACTTTATTCACTTTCTTTTATCACAGGCAAGAATTCGCTGGAGCGCAACGCGAACTCTCGTTTCGAGAAGCCCAACGATTATGTTGAGTACCTGCAGAATGGCGAGCACAGCGAGCACAAGGTATTCCTGTGCGTGGAATCCTTGCGTGTGGCACTCACCAGCAATACGATATCGTGGATCAAGGATTTCGGTGAGGCGGGCATCGGCGAAATTGAGAAACTGTTGTCGCGTGCGAGAAAGGATCGCAGCTATGATCGGATTGAGTGCGAGGCAATCCGCTGTCTCAAGGCCATCATGAATAATACGTGGGGATTGAATGTGGTCCTCACACCCGATCAGCACAGTGTTGTACTGCATCTGGTCCAATGCCTGGATCCCCGGAAGCCGCAAGCGATGTGTGAGGCCCTCAAGCTGCTTGCCTCCTTTTGCATTGTCTACGAACGCAATGGCTATGAAAAGGTGCTCCGGGCAATAACCGCAATTGCGGCGACAGCGTATAAATCTGGGGAGCGCTTTAGACCCATTGTCGATGCACTGTTCCTATCCGAGAAACAGGATCCGAAGCGAGAGCTCGCCTGTCACAGTCTCATCTTCATCAACACCTTAACGAATACGCCAACCGATCTGAACTTTCGTCTGCATCTGCGATGTGAAATAATGCGAATGGGTCTGTACAATAAGATGGAGGAGTTCAAGGCGATTGTCAATGGCAGCAATAATGAGGCACTGCAACAGCATTTCAAGATCTTTATGGAGATACGTGAAGATGATTTCGAGGAGTTCGTACAGCGTTTCGATAATGTCACCTTCAACATGGACGATGCCCAGGATTGTTTCGATGTGCTCAAGAATCTGGTGACGGACACCACATCGGAACCATATTTTCTATCTATATTACAACATTTACTGTACATACGAGATGATTTCTTTTTCCGGCCTGCGTATTATCAACTGATTGAGGAGTGCATCGCACAGATTGTCTTCCACAAGGGCTATTGTGATCCGAATTTTGAGAATCGTGATTTTAAGATAGACACCTCGCTGCTGCTCGACGACATTGTGGAGAAAGCGAAGGCCAAAGAGACGCAACGTTCCGAGGAGTACGAAAAGAAGATCGAGGCACTCGAGAGTGCCAAGCAGGAGGCCGAGGCGAAAGCGGCCCATCTCGAGGAGAAGGTCAAGCTAATGGAGGCGAACGGTGTGGCGGCGCCATCGCCTAATAAATTGCCTAAAGTCAATATACCGATGCCCCCACCACCACCCGGTGGTGCAATGCTAGCGCCGCCGCCACCACCACCAATGCCCGGTATGGGTGGCCCAAGACCGCCACCACCCCCACCAATGCCGGGCATGGGCGGTGGTGCACCACCGCCACCTCCTATGCCCGGCCGAGGTGGAGGTCCGCCACCGCCACCAATGCCGGGCATGATTCGGCCAGGTGGTCCACCACCACCGCCCATGATGATGATGCCGATGGCACCGGTGCTGCCGCACGGCCTCAAGCCCAAAAAGAAATGGGAGGCCAATAATCCGATGAAGCGCGCCAATTGGAAAGCAATTGTGCCGGCTAAAATGTCCGAGAATGCGTTCTGGGTCAAATGTCAGGAGGATAAGTTAGCCTCCGATGATTTCCTGCAAGAGTTGGCCATTAAATTCTCCTCGAAACCGGTGAAGAAAGAGAACCAAAAAGATTCGGTTGATAAGCCAACAACGCTGTCCAAAAAGAACGTTGATTTGCGCGTTCTCGATGCGAAGTCGGCACAGAATCTGTCCATTCTGCTTGGTGGCTCGCTCAAGCATCTGTCCTATGAACAGATCAAAATCTGTCTGCTGCGCTGTGATACCGATATCCTATCCATCAATATATTGACGAATCTGATACAATATCTGCCGCCACCGGAGCAACTGAAGCGACTGCAGGAGATCAAGGCCAATGGTGAACCGCTGCCGCCCATCGAGCAATTTGCGGCGACAATAGGTGGGTGACGCAGTTGAGATTGCCCAACTAGCAAAAAACGATGTTAATTTGGTAGCCATAAAAAAATAATTTACTAACTTTTCTTTCTTTCCGCTTGTCGTCTGCAGGTGAAATCAAACGTTTATCGCCGCGCCTACACAATCTGAACTTTAAGCTAAACTATGCGGATATGGTGCAGGATATCAAGCCGGATATTGTGGCCGGCACAGCGGCCTGCGAGGAGATACGGAACAGCAAGAAATTCTCCAAGATATTGGAATTGATACTGCTGCTGGGCAACTATATGAATTCGGGCTCCAAGAACGAGGCAGCCTTTGGCTTTGAGATATCCTATCTGACCAAGTTGAGCAACACCAAGGATACGGACAATAAGCAAACACTACTCCACTATTTGGCCGATCTGGTCGAGAAGAAGTTCCCCGATGCGCTCAACTTCTACGACGATTTGTCGCATGTGAACAAAGCGTCGCGGGTCAACATGGATGCCATACAGAAGGCGATGCGACAAATGAATTCGTCTGTCAAAAATCTGGAAACGGATCTACAAAATAATAAAGTGCCGCAGTGCGATGATGACAAGTTCTGTGAGGTGATGGGTAAATTTGCCACAGAGTGTCGCCAGCAGGTGGATGTGCTGGGTAAGCGAATGGGATACATTTGTGGAATGTTCTTTACTAACAGTTATTTATCTTTTGCCAGGCAAAATGCAAGTGCAAATGGAAAAGTTGTTCAAGGACCTGAGCGAGTATTATGCCTTCGATCCGAATAAATACACCATGGAGGAGTTCTTTGCCGATATCAAGACGTTCAAGGATGCCTTCCAGTCGGCGCACAATGATAATGTGCGCATACGCGAGGAGCTGGAAAAGAAGCAACGCATGCAGGAGGCGCGTGAGCAGTCGCAACGGGAGCAAATGGAGCGACAGCAGCGCAAGAAAGCCGTTGTCGACATGGATGCCGCCCAGACGCAGGAGGGCGTCATGGACAGTCTGATGGAGGCACTGCAAACGGGCTCCGCCTTCGGCCAGCGGAATCGGCAACCACGTCGCCAACGACCCGCTGGCGCAGAGAGAAGGGCTCAACTAAGTCGAAGTCGATCGAGGACGAGGGTCAACAATGGCCAGCTGATGACGCGAGAAATGATACTGAACGAGGTGCTCGGCTCAGCGTAGGAGATTCGAGCAAATCTGTGCTCCAGTAGTGTACATATATAAATAGACATATACATATATATTTATATATATATACACCTATATAGTGGAGATTAACATTTGGTATATGTTGCTATCATCCTCATCAAGTGGAGCTCATTTTGAGACACCAGTCCAACTAATTTACCAGCTGCAAAGTTCTAAAATAACATTTAACAATTTATATATAAACAATTATATTTTTGATACGCTTTTTATTGAAAAATTAGAAACTGAAGCTTGAAACAAACTTTGTTGCTGCTGCTGTAATTAACAAATTTAGTCAAAATACTTTTTTGTATTGCGTCTCTTTTGATTCCTTTGGACTAATAATTTTTTATTATTGTTGTACTATGTCAATTTATTGTGCACATCGTTTTCGAGGCACCCCAAAAACAAAGCAAAAAAAAAAGCATTAAAGAATTCCTTTTGTATTTACTTTCGATTTTAAGTCGCATTTTAATTTTAACTATTTGCTGCTGCATATATTATATATTATTTTATACTTGTTTTTCTTCCGCTATATATATTAAACATGCTGTTAATTTTTAACTATATATTTTTTTGGCAAATGAATCGTTTGTTTTTATATAGTTTATTTTTACGAGTATACGAATTGAGCAATTCAAATCACATTTCGGAAAACGTACTTTGTAATTATGTAATTTTCTATAATTTAGGAATAAAATTCCCCTAATGCTAATAACTGAAAATATTCTGGAAAAAAATGGTTTTAATTGTAAAGTAAAATTATTTTTATGTGGATTTTCAACTTATTGATTATTTATAAAAGTATAAAAAAAAACAGTTTCGCAGTGAATCAGCATAATTTTAATCAATTTTTCGGGTTTTTTCACTTTGTGGTGCGGCACACGAAGCTAAAACAAAAAAACAAAACAAAATTTAAATTGTTTTATTAACAAAGATATTTTATCGCGGCATTCATAAAGGGTGTGCACAGCGCAAAATGCACTTGAGCAACCCGGAGTGTTGGCAACGGAGGGACAAGGGGCAGATTTGGGGGGAGCGCTATAAAACCTCTTCAACTTTCAAATTAACCGACAAGCAAAGCCGCACGACAAAAAAAAAAATAAATAATAAAAAATAATAAAACAAAACTCAACAATCCAATCAAGCGACGCGATGCTTGATTTGAGAGTGACGATGGCAAAAGGTGAAACTTCTACACATTCATATAAAAAAGGTGTACATTTTGTACAGTGATCACTCGAATATGGCGAATCTCCAGATTAAAGGACAGGTGTGGAAAATAGAATTGTTCTTTTAATGAAGCTATTTCAACAGAAAAATTACAAATAAATATATTTGAAACAGTTGAATGCTCGCTGAAATATATTTATGCATAAATGTATAAAACTATAGATTTATAAAGTGATCGCTAAAATTAAAAAGCATTTTCAGAACTTAGAAAGGTTTGCAAAATATAAACGCTGTTTATAAATGCTAACTGTAAAATTAATAAATATTGACAACAAAATTCAATAATATAAGAATAATAAATAAATTCTTGTAAACTTCAATGGAATTTTTTCAATGATATTTATTTATGTTTTTAATACCGTTTTATCTGCGCTGGGTTAACACAGAGTTAAAGTACTTAATTTGCATACCAAAAATAAATAAAATTTAAATATTAAGTTTGTAAACTACAGCAATTGAAATACATAAAAAAAACTAAAAGCTTCATAAATTTACAGCTGCGACACCCATGCAATCTGTTTAGCGAGTGTCCACTGTATATACTCATTGCTCAAGTCATTGCTAATAGGCGACTATATCTCTATATAATGTTGTTCTCGCTCTTTGCCTAATTGCCGTTGAATTCTTGAGACTGCTTTATGGCTGATTTGTGGCGCTGTGCTTTATGGATTTATGAACATAATTGCATTTTAAAACATTTTTCAAGTTTTTTTTTATGTGGCTGATGTTGTTGTTAATAGTCCGGTCATATTCTAATTTATGGTCAACAGAAGTGACTCATAATAGTTATAACTGGTACATTAGAAGGGTTTTTCTTCTTGGTTGGTATTGCATTGATTTTTATGCTGGGCACCGTTGGAAAAAAAAATAACCAAAGCTCTTTTGTCGAGGCACGAGCAGATTGCGCCCCTAATGACTTTCCAGGTAAGCAAACATTTTGACGGCACTGTTACGTGACACAAAAACAAAATGAAGCCGATGATGATGAAGATGAAGGTTCATCCTTCCACGAAGCGAATTCCGGCGAAAAAAAAAACACACACACAAAGATGGGCTGGAAAATATGGGCTGCAACCGCTTTAATGACAGTGCGAACTTTATGGAGGCACCTACACTCAATACTCAATACGCCCCGTTTGTTGTCCCTTTTGGCCAGGGACAGGGTAAGCGATCGGCTGCTGATCATAAAACTGTTTTTGTATTTTTACAATTTGTTTTGTTTTAGGGCATTAAGGGGTTTTTTGTTTAGACAGCAGCTTCGCCATAGTTTCCGTTAATAAGTGCAATTTAAGTGCGCTGCCTGCGAGGCCAACTGCTCCTTAATCCTTGATCGATTCTCCTTGGTTTGTCTGCCTGTGTTTGTTTCTCAACTTTTCCATTGTGTCAACTGAATGCATTTCTAATTATTCGCACTCAATGTGCAGCTTTATGATGCTGACGCTCAATGAATGCGCTTTTTAACTAATCCAAAACAAAACATAATTCTGGGAAGTTAATCCGATCGATTACTCAATCGATTTAGGTAAGGAATATGACGTTTCTATCAATGTTTCCATTACATTTTTGATGTGAGTTATTTTTAATTGCAGTTCTCATTAGCACTACTATTATTTATTATAAGAAAAAATAAAAAAAAAAATTTTAAATCAGTATAATATAACAAATTAAAAATTGGAATTCAGTTAATTATTTTTATTTATTATACTTGAGATCGGTGAGCATTTTTTACCTACATATGTGTATATAGAAAAGTAATTGACAAGTTGTAATAAAAGTTGTATTACAAAACGATGTCAATTAAGCTAAATTAAGACTAAAAAAATTCCACTTCCATTTAATAATTGGTATTATTTGCTCATTGAATCAATTAAAAAAACCAGACAATTTTTAAACAATTATAAGTTGAATTTATAGGCAACTTTTGAAGCGTGATCAGATCACTTGTTATATCACTTATGATGTAATTAGCGCTGTAGTTTAAGGAAACCACAAATAAAACTCGAAAAATTCGAAGAAAAAAAAATCAGAACATTAAAACGTTGATTGGCCGATAGGGAAATGTATGGCCAAAAGGCTCAATGAATGCTAGGCATATGGCTAGATGGCATACATATAATAATAATAATAAATGGAAATCCGTAGTTATGGCCACTACAAACATGATTTTACAGTCACTAATTGCATAATGCACGTGGAATTACTTAATTAGGCAATATTAGTTTATACTACAAATCGAAGTGTGGCCATAAAGGAAAAGACCCCTTTTCTAATACGCCTAAAAACCAAAGCCAAGCAAAACACAAGAGAGAAAAAACTGTTACCTGTGCCAAGTCCAATGGGGGGCGGAGCTACCTGCTGGCCCAGCCATAACGTACGCGTAAGCGAGACAGCGCGCGTGGCAACCAAAGAGCGAGCGAGCGGGCGACTGCAACATAAGCCATCTTGAATTTCAAACTAGCAACGGAAATGAGGGTTAAAAAAAAACTACTGCTGCTGCACGTAACGTACACACTGTGTGTGTGCGAGCGAGATGACTACATAGATCTGCTGAAACGCTGCTGCCTCTTTGGGTTTTTGGCTTACATGCTTGTTTTTATTTTTTTTTTATTGTTATCAGTGCTCGACGTTGAATGCTGCTTTCAGTACGTATTCGACTGCGGTTAACGTCGCAACAGAGCCATACGCAACGGCAGTTGAACAAAGCGCAACTTCAGCCAAGAAAAAGCGAGTGTTTTGAACGCGATCTATAAAAATACCAAACAAAAAATAAGAGTTGAACGATAAACGATAAGTCGACCAATACAAACACAAAAAAGTGCGGGTGTGTGTGTGTGCAAAAAAAGAGCGCAAAAAAAGTAGCTTGTAAAATGTGCTTGTAATGTGAAAAATAGACAAATAACAACTTTTAAAAAGACGTAAAACGTAAAGTGCAAATTATTAAAAAAGGAGACTTAACACAAAAGATATAAGTTGATCAAACCCCACACAGAACGTAGAGAGTAAAATAGAAACATGGTTTCCCATTATTACAATATGCCGTATTCGCAAAAGCATAGCGCCAATTTGGCTTATGCATCGGCGACGCAATCCTGGAATTGGCCATCCAATTATCATACACCGCCCAATCAGTTTATCGGCGATGTGGACTCGCCGCATGCCGCCGCTGCCCATCATGCGGCCCATTCAATATATTACAATCCGCACATGTTCCATTCAGCGACAGCGGCCAGTGATTGGCATTCGCCAGCTTCCAATTCAGCGGCAGCGGCCGCAGCAGCAGCTGCAGCAGCCAACGATAATTTTGTACAGCAGCAGCAGCAGAATAACGGTGCTCCCACAGCGGCACATCAATTGATGCATCACCATCAGCATCAGCATCATGCGCATCTAAGTGGAGGCGGTGGCGGTGGCGGCGGTTCGAGCAGCTCAGCCAGTTCGGGGAGCAGCAGCTCGGCGCCCGCTGTGGGTTCGACGCAACTCAACGAAAGCTCAGATCCTCTTGCTATTACCCAGTCGCATCAGCAGCAACAGCAGCAGCACCAACAACAGCAGCATATTGCCGAGGGTTTGCCATCGCCACCGATAACGGTATCGGGCAGTGAGATTTCCAGTCCGGGTGCACCCACCTCAGCCTCATCGCCGCATCATTTGAGCCATCACTTGAGCAGCAACAACAACAACAACAGTCCATCTACGCACAACAACAACAACAGCATTACGGCCAACAACAACAACAACAACAATAATGGGCATCGAACATCGCCGCCGAAAGCGCAATTTTATGATTGGATGAAGAAGCCAACATATTCAGCGCAGCCGCAGCCGGGTAAGATTTCAAGCTAATTCTGTAAATTTTAAGTTAACATAGCAAATCCAATTAGTCAGTGCTGAAAGTTTGAGCGTGTAAATAAACAACAGATTAAAGCTAATTTGTAGAGTTCTAATTGATTTTTTCAATCAATCATTTTAGCGTTTTTTCTTAAGCTTTCAATTGAGAATTGCAGAACTTAATAGAAGCTTAAGGTAACATCGAATTCGAGTTCGAATTTAGTCACTCTTTCAGTGGGTTTCTCCCGCATCCGCAACGAACACAGACTCAAAAAAATAAAAACAACAGTCCCCCTTTGTCTGCCAGCAAATCCAAAGCTCGTGCTGTTCGCGCTTCACACAGAAAAAAAATAAAAATAAAAAAATACGATGAAAGACAAGAAGAAAAAAATCGAAAAACATAATTTTATAACTAACCATAAGCAATTTGCTTGCATTGAGCGCTTGCAAAGAAGGGCCATTAGGCCCATAAAAATCAAATGTTTGTCTTCATTTTACGGCACACACAACGAACGCCTTGATTTATGCCCCAGGCTCACCTCAGTCAGCAGTCGCAGCCAGAAACTTGTCGACTCTGTTGACTAATTTCGTGTCGTAAATCAATTTAACTATAAAAATAAAAAATAAATATAAAAATCAATGGGGTTGATCAATTCCCCACCCCCCCAACAGCAGTTTCTAATGAAAAATGCAAATAGAACTTAGTCGGTCTCTCACAGCAATTAGCGGCTCGGGAAGTGTTTGAATTAGGTTTTGGAGTTTGACTGCAAATGCAGCGGTGCGAATCCATTGAATTTTTTAAAGTGTTTCGACCTTTTGATACCTTACAAAAAAAAAATGCATATTCTAATTGGCCAGCTTTTTCAATTGAGTCATTTGTATTTTTTTTTTTTTTACTTTTCTTTCTCTCTCTTTTTCTCTGTTTCGCTCTTCCAACAATGCTGGTCTTCTCTTTGTATGTCAAAAGCTCTCAAGGCGTTTTTTTTTAGTGCTGCTGTCGCCTGCGCTTCTTCCCACACTTTTGTTTTGTTTTGTACTCTTTGGTTTTGTTTCTTTGATTGCACAATAACACAGCATTACCATTTACTGCAATGCAAATACCAATGCATACTTACACAAACACACTAACACACTCACAGACGCGACGCGAGGTACCCACAAGCAAATACACTCATGCATAAACACGTGCGCAGCGCTTACAATTTATGACCTACGCGCAGTTTGTTGCCCAGACATTTTTCAAGTTGACGACGTTCGTTCGTTCGTTCGTTCGATATCGACGATATCCATTAAGCCCATAAAATCTGTTGGTATGCAATTAACGTTTATGGCGCACACCGCCGTTGTTAATTTTAATCCTTTAACGGGTCAAGACGACAAATTAAGATTATGCATTTTATTTATTATTCGTATAAATAATAAAATAAAACAATTTGTTCAACAATTTTTGTTGCACACTACTAGCGCCAGGTGGAAATTCTATCTAATGTCGATATGTGTATATATTTATGTGTGAGTTGGGGTGTACGTGTCAAAAGGAAACTCGGTACAAACCCACACATACACACACACACACAGAGAGAGACTAACTCTCTATTGGTGTGTGGCAATAAAGTGTTTTGAAGAACTGTTGTTATTGTTGTTGGGTTGTACTTTTGTTTCAATAGCTGTTTGGCGGGGCTTGCGCGATTAGATTAGCTAGACTAGAATTCTTCGTCACATGGGACACCTTTTTGGGTGAAATTAACCAACAACGGGCCGCCTGTCAATGGGCGTGAGGCGGGTTCTATGTTCCATGGAACACCCGAGTTTCTATGTTGCTCTAATAATTTTATTTTAGCTCTTTTTTGTTGTTTTTTTTTTTTTTTGGTTGATACCGCGTAAGTGTGTGCGTTATCTTTAAACCATAGTGCGATAACAGGTTCGCCGCTTGGGCATATTGATTAAAACAATAGTATAGCCAATAAACCAATAAAAATTAGTATTACTTCCAATAAAAACTAAATAGCGACATTTATGGCCAAATCTTTGCAATCATTATTATAACCAAAAAATATACAAAAAATTATCGCCTATTGCAAATTAACAGATGGGGATCAGGAAGAAACCTAAATTTGACACTGATAAGCTGAGCGAGAGGGAAGAAGAGTGGAAGGTGGAGTGTGGAGAAGGTTGAGTGGGGGTTAAACATGTCTCATCAGGCTGGGCATAAAACTTAATGCCACATGACACATTGAGATTTAATATGTCAATATGCACAAAATTTATATATGCCCCCACACTCCCCGCACACAAAATAAAAAGGGAATATTACACAAATCTATAGTCGACATATATGTATGTCATAGCATAGATGTGGATTCCCCCAAATGTCTGTCCCACAAAAAAATTTAAGCAAGTTATGCTACAGTAAAGTGATGCTAAAAGAACTTCATTTACAGTATATATTCTAATTGATTAGTATTTGTAATTTGTGCAAAATTATTATTTATTATCATCAATATTGTAAACATTATCATTTTATCCTTTTACCTTAAAAAGGAGTTACAAATCCTTATATTTTTTAATGGCAAGCCAGAAGAACTACATTTCTATGTATTTTTGTAATAAGTTAATACTTCTATCGTTTCTGTAAACTGATTATTATAATTAATATCTTAAATCAAATTACTGCTTTCTGGCTATTTATACAAATTTTTTAAAATTCTAAAACCATTAAAACTCATATTATATAAACGTAGACAAAAACAGAATTTCTCATCTTGGACTTAAATTGTATTTGAAAAAATGGTGTAATTCTAATTGGTTGATAGGTCCGCTTAGTGAGTGACCACTTTATATTATTTTCTATACTAGATAGGTAGACTATATATATATATCTGCGCTGAATGCCTGGGACATAGACGTGCCTTGTTTGGTTGCATGATAAGCCATTAAAAATGGCCACAAGGTGTGCGCTGTTGCAGTCAGCTCAACGTTCTCTATATCGAAGTCGATGTCGCCTGTCGATCGTTATCAGTGCTATCAATATTTGGAATTTGTTGTTGTTGTTGTTGTTGTAGTTGTTGGAGTTGTTATTGTGCGCATTGCCGTCAGCAGTCAGAGTCGTAGTAAGTTTAGCTGCCCCGTCGTGTAGCATGTGTCAAAATGAAGTCTGCTTTGTTACTACACTCGGACAAAAAAAAAATCTCCCAGATATTAAGAAATTCCTTTTTTATTAATCAGAAAGTAAATTCCTAAAGACCTTGTCTGCAGCTTTGCAAAAAGTCTAAAATTGTACATAGTTTATAAATGCAAATTACTTTTTAATTTAGAAAAACTTACGATTTTACAGGTATTTGAAACCGCTAAAATAGCGGCTAAGGTAAATTTCAGAAAGGATTTTTCCTAAAAATTTAGGGCTTGCATTTCTCCTTTTAAGAAATGTATTTTATGATAATAGAAAATATTTCTATTCTCTTCTTGAGATTGTCGATTTAGGGCATTCATCTGAAATTTTAAGAATTTCAAATTATTTCTAAAAACAAGAAAAACTGGGCCAATTTTTTTCCGAGTGTAGTTGTTGCTTGTTGTTGTTGGTTGTTGATTATTAGCCCAGTTCATCATCTAGCTAGAGCGACATTGGGTCTGACAAATACTATACATGATTGACATGCCAGGATTAGCCCATAGTCAGCTCACTTTTTCCCTCTCTCTCTCTCTCTCTCTCGCACTCAATCACACTTTTCACACTGTCCCTTTCTCTGTCCCTCTCTCTTCTGCTTTTTTCCACACATTTATTTTGGGCTTAGTTTGTTTAAATATGGTTTGTGGCCTGTTTATTTGTATTGGGCATTTATATTGGTAATAACTGAAATTTGTTGCTGCTAAGTAGCCGGAAAGCCCTGCTCATATATACACATTTATATATATTGTTGAACATTGACTTCATTATACAAATATATCGATACATATATATCAGTTGTTCGCTTAGGCGCCGCGGATTTTGGAAAGCTTTATGAATTGAAGGGAAAAAATAATAAAAATTATTTATGATATGATGTTAGATCGTAGAATATCTAATATTCATGATTTAATATTAAATTTGCTAAAATCACGAATAAATATTGAAAATCGTAAGAGTAGTATTAATAAATGAAGCTAAGAATGAGCTCATAAGTGTGTTAAATCTCTTATCAATCGAATCGAAAGTGAAAACTATTTTTAAAATTAAATATGTCTTCCTGTCGAATCATTTCCCTTAGTCATAAATCAAATATTTTTCGGTTAAGACCTGCTAGCGACGCCAAAATCCGATTGTCAATCAAAATTTTGTATACAAAAAATACCAAAATAATATCTTAACTAGGCATAAGTCCATTGATTGACTGACTGACTGACACAGTGATTGAGGGGACTGTTTTGAGAAACGTGTCAAGTTTATGGTGGACACGTTTCCTATGAAATTCAGTAAATAGAAAAACGTTTTTTGTCATTATGTGTGTGTTGTGTGTGTTTGTGTATGTTTATGGCCAAGATTTGCAGTCCAGCAGTTTTGGCACATAAAACGGGCTCACAAACCATATAATACTACAAACCAAACCATATATTTATTGTGGGCGCAATGCCCGTTAATCGCTTAACAATACAATAAAGTAGCAATAATTATAAAACAAAAAAAAAAAACTAAATTAAATGTTTCATTCACAAAATAGAAACCATAATAACAATGAGCAAATAAATATTGTATATGGTAGCAATATTCTGATTTTTATGCCACTTAATTATGAATGATGATTATCATTTACCGTTTAATGTGATTTAACGCCCATTTAATTACTATTGGACCTCCTGCCACCACTTTTGCTTAAACAACAACTGCTCATATCTCATTCTGTTTATATTCACTTTAATTTTTCAGAGTGTTCAGTGCCAGTGTTCTTGCCTCTTGCCTCTTGCAGCTGCATCTTGTGTTTGTTTAGTGGCCTCAAAGATTATTCAAATATTGTTAAACATTGACCCAAAGCATTTAACCTACTCAGATAAGTGCAGGAGCCGAGTATCCGACCAAGTCGTGTAGAAAATTTATAGTTCACACCATTCACACACGTTGGAGTGGAGGTGTACACAACAAAAGACACACAAAATTTATTGCATATTATTTTGTTTAATATTTTTATGAAGCGCAAATTATCAATAATGTGTTGGCCAGGCTTATAAGACTTATGCAGTCGGCCCCCCTCATATAGGAAAAAAAAAAACTTTGCAGAGGAAGCGTCAATCATTTTTATGGCCATTGAACAAAATACTTAAATAGATAATACTAAAAATTTAAATGCTAAAAAGTATTTATATATATTTTTTTTATCAGCATCGAAAGTCAGGTCGATATATGTATTTATTTATATATTTTTGATGGTCCGCTTCTGGTTCTCAATGTTTTCTGCAATTATTTAAATCGTTTTACAGTTGCCAATTATCTTTAATCTATTAAAAATGTAATTATATGAAATTAATTTAGCATTTGAATTTGATTGGTAATTGTGCAGACGCTTCGTCTATTATTTTTTATGCCCAGTACCAATTAATTGCTTAAATTGAGTACACTAAAATATATAAGTATATATTTATATTAACAACTAGGTTTTTATATCTATATCTATTTTTTTCTGCTTATAAAATATAGAGGTTTCTGGGTTTTATCCTGGTTTATTCTTGCACATCTTGCAAAAAACAATCGATTAAGAACAAAACTCAACTATTATATGATTTATTAATAATTAATAAACTGACAACTAATTGTAAATATTTACAATAAAATTGAACTTCGGTATGTGAGGGACTCAAAATATGTCTATCATATTTTAGATTAGTATAAAATACACTTAAAAAACTTATTCCTCCGTTGCTTAACCTAAAAAAAATTAACTGAAGTTTTGAAAAAATTAAGTTATCATTCGATTGTTGAACTTATAAAAAATCGATAACTCTAATTGTGTAACTCCTTTGTTTAATCTATAGAAATCTATAACTGTTTCTCCATATAAGAATCTATAAATCATTTGTTTAACCTATAAAAAAAATGTATAACTCTTAACAAAATCTTAACTCTAATAATTAACGCCACCCTTTCGCAGAACTGTGCAGCACTCCCAATTTAGAGGACTTTACTGATTTACTGGAAGCAGGTGGTACGACATCCATTTATATATATATACGCCTTATATATATATTTTAACTTTCTTAGTCTGAAATTATGTTTTTTGCCTGCTTTGTTTTCGTTTCCGTTTCCTTTTCTTCTTCGTCTTCTTCTTCTTCTTATTCCTCTTAATATTGTTGGGCTTGCATGCGCCCCGCTCATAAATAAACTGCTGCGGAGTCATATATCGTATCGTGTATCGTATCGTATATCGTATATATAGCATATGTGCTTGTAAATGTTTATTGCATGCCCCACAGTCCCATTCCAAATAATTAACGTAAATTTGAAAATAATTTTTTTTCTCTTTTTTTTTTTTGGCTCGCATTGAATTTATGGCCTTAATGGCGAACGGGCAACAGTCAAATTGTGGCTGCCATTTTCTAAGCAAGCGGCGCCACTCCTCACACTCTCTGTCTCCCTCTCTCACTCACATACTGACTCGCTCATTAAGGGGCAACATTAAACTGGTGAGCGTTTGGCTCGCCAATCGCGTGTTGGCCACAACACATCTATGTCTCCATCTGTGTGTGCGAGTGTGTGTGTGTTTATATGACTTTGGCCACATTTCGTACTCACATCCTCTTTGCTCCGCCTTGCCTTGGCATTTTTTTGCGTGCCACATTTGGCTGCGGCACGTAGCAGCGGCATTTGTTTTGTGCCGCCGCGTTGCACGCGATCAGATAATATTTTCTTTCTTTCATTTTAATTTTTTTTTCTTTTTTTTTTTTGCCTTTCCTTTGGCATTTATAATGCTGCGTGCCAGGGCGCGGCTTGCAACGAAGAGGGGATTAGGGAATGGGGGAAGGGGTTGCGGGTCATTGGGGGTAAGCGGGGAATATCTGGTTTCGAAGGCGTTGTACTTTTTACATATGCATGGCATACGCTCATAAAGCGTATTTCCATGTCGCATGTTTCCACTTTGATGTGCGCCATTTTGAATTTCTCTCTCTCCTCTCCCGCTCTGTCTGTGTGTGTGTGTGTGTGTGTGTTTGCGTGTGCGAAAGAGTTATTTATTGATGCAAACGCATCGCATTAGAGGAACTTTAATTATGTTTTATGGAAATTATACAGCTGATCTAATTTGCTTGTAACAAAAATACTCAAATAAATATTTAAGCAATGTGGCGATTTTAATTATTATTTGTGCAACTTATATTTTTTTATACTTAAAATGCATATTTAATAAAATGTTTAAACATTAATGTTTTCAATATGCACATTTTATAAGCTTCTTAGGAAATTGCTGTATTAAAATACCTTTATTAAAGTAAATATTGCATTTAAGACTGCTGCCAATATTTTATATCTTGAAAAGAAACTAAACTGAAGTAAATATTGTACCTAAAAGTAAGATTCAATTAAGTGAATTGAAAATTGCGTTTCTACCAATTATAAAGTAAACTAAAAAAGTCACTTTTTATATAACAATATAGATTTTGGCCGTCGGAGCTTGTAGGTATTATAGGTATGATATGTAGGTAGAATTTTTAATTTCTTTAAAAAAGTATATCTCGATTTCTATAGCTTAAAATTTTAAACTAAAAATGTTTTCCAGATATAAGCAGATTTCTGCTAATACCAAATACTCTGCAAAATACTCAGTATCCAAAACTTAATTTGCAAGCAGCTTGTGCGACAATTTGGGCCACAATATATACAAATATAAATCTGTCTGCCTCACCCTTTTTTGGGAATAAAGCTGCTAGTCGCAAAGGTGGTAAATTACCAACAAGGATGCAAAAGGCAAACGCACAGAAAGACCGAAAAGAGAAAAAAAAATAGAAAATGCGGAAAAAGGAAAAATAAAATAAACGTCAAATCGAATCAAATGATTTTATGATGTAATTTGAGCTAATATTTACGATATAACAGCATCTAAAACAGCAGCAAAATGCCAAATAAATGTTATTGTTATATTGTCGCTTGGGTGGTGAGCTTCCTGCTAGTTGTTGCTGTTGTTCCTGTTGTTGTTGTGCTTTTGTGGCTGCTCTTATTGTTGTCTCTCTGCTTTGCCCCATTTATGATGCTCGCATTCGCATTCGCACTCTCTCTCTCTCTCTCTTTCTTCTCCCTCTCGTCCACTCGCTTTCTCCCTCCCTCCCACTCTCCCACTAACGCAGAGATTTTTGCTAAACTTTAAGAGAACAAATTGTTGAGTGTTGAAAAGTCAAGTGTGGCTGCTGCTGCTGCTGCTGCCAGTGTTGTGAGCTGCCATGTCCCCGGAGTGCAATAACTGAAATTGCTGCTGAGTGGCAGGCCATAGGTAAAGAGAGGTGTGGGGGCGGAGGCGGGAGCAAGGTTGCCCGAAACTTTTGACCCACACGCGAAGGCAGCTTTAATTCGAATTTCCAAATTTAAATAGCAGCAAGAGAGTGAGAGTGAGAGCGAGAGAGAGGGAGAGCGCATCAGTCTGTGCAGGTAATAAATGTCTCCCAATAGATTTCACACACAACCGTTGACTTCTTATGCTGGTCTTCTACTATTTTTGTCATCATGTTGGGCAACCACAGCGATGAGGATGTGACAAATTAACGCCCAGCATGCGGCAAGCCACATTAACACGCTGTCAGAGTGGGCAACCACCAACAGACAGAAGGACACTCAGACAGACAAGCAACCACCAACTGTCCCGTAACTAACCGCAACAGTTAAACTGTAACTGTAACGGTAACTGTAGCTGTAATCATCAGTGTCCTTCATCTCTCTCGCTCTCTCTCTTTCTCTCTCTTACAAACTCTGTGATTTGTCCTCTGGGAATTGGGCACATAATTGCCGCAATCTCTGGCTTTCAGCCCGACACTTTTGGTATCTATTTTGGCAACAGCTGTTGTGAAAAATGAACACTCCTTATATATGTATATATACATATATATGTATATATATATATATTTAGACATCTGTATTATGCTGTTGTCCCTTAAAAATTATAATTCTTCGCTTCCTGGGGTGTTGCTAATTTGCACATAATTCCAATTTTACTCAAGACACAAAAAAATAATAATTGTCTTATGATCATTTATAGAAAATATATTCTTTGCAAAGTGACAAACACCTTAAAGCAAGCTTAAAATCTTATTATTTTTATTATATATTTAAATTGAATAAGATTGGAACAAGTTGGGTTTTCATATTCATTTCAAAGTTTTCTATTCTTGCAAGAAAGATTTTTAAATCAAGAGTATCCATTTAGTTTTTGAAAACGGTTTCTTAGACCCTTTTAAAATTATTAAATAAAAGTTGCTAAATTTCAAAGAATTATTAAATTATAAAGTTTCAGTTCCCCCGGGAGCAGTGTATTCATAATTTACAATCCAAACATTCAATTGGCTCTTGACAGTCATTTATGGGGTTTAAGTTTGCTCCCATTTTGCTAACTGCCTACCCTCTTCAGTACATATATTATATAGTAATATAGGTATAGCTAGAGATATTGGCATTTGATATTTGATATTTGCACAATTTTCCTTTGTCGGCAACACAGATACAAGATACAAACACGAATACATTTGTGGTACTCCAGTCATAAGCCATAAACCATTCGATTGTGTGTTGAGTTTGTGAATTATTACACTGAGATATATTATTGATAAGGTCAGGGGCGCAACAGGAGCAAGTGTTTTATTTATGTCTATTTACTTTTAAGTTTTTAGCAATGTGGTTCAAAGTCGATTTTTATAGCTCTTTCGATGAATCAGAATGAAAATTGAATAGAAAATTGTTTGAGTTTGATTAGAAAACAACAGTGCAAAGGTTGACAATTATATAAAAATCTGATTAATCATATAATTACATGAGATAACTACTTGGAACGGTTTAATGGGCTGTACAAATTCTAAATGAAGTTCGAGCAATAATCAAGCTTCCGGTTTGAACTGGAATATAAGCCATGATCTAAAGAAAATAGAATAAATAAAATCTCCTTAACTTTCTGTTATCACTAGAATAGCTATTAAATTTGATTGCAGTGTAATAACATTACACGACAATCAGTGTGAATGAATGGGCTACGATCAATATCCATAGCCAGACATAGGCATTCATATATAGACAGATAGATACATAGATACATAGATACATTGTTAACTGTAGACTCTTGGGTATCACATTCGATGTACAGCAAATAGCTATTAAAGCTTATCGACGAAAGCCACAGCAAAGACCCAATAACTTCAATTCCCCAAGAACCCAACACTAACTGTAACTGGAGCTCCCAACTTGCAACATGCAACTCCTTCTGCATGGCTTGATTTGTTGTTGTTGTTGTTGTTATTGTTGATAGAGACCTCAACTGGGATTAGGGAGTGCGTCCATTTGAACTATGCCGCCAATGGAAACGATAGCAAGCGTTCTATGATGATGATGATATACGCAATGCCAACTAATCCATCATAATGGACATAGATATGTATATACCTATAAATATAATGTATATATATAGCTCTATACTTGCCACAAAGTTGAAATCCATTTCAATTACAAAATCATTGTCACACTTAATTGGAGCAGTTGCTCCAAAAAAAAAAAAAAAAAATGTTTTTCCTCTATGCTTTCTATATAAATTATTTGTACAACCTACCCACGTCAAACTATATACGAACCACCCCACACCCACCGCACCCCACCCCACCCACTGCTCCACATAAAAAAGTTGCCAGTGACAAAGTCATAAAAAAATGTCACACCTTTTTCTCCACTGCACGCAGCATTTTATTTAATTACGAATAAAATGTATTTGTACTTTTAAGTCTTTGCCTGCCACAAAATGTGTGTGTGTGTGTGTGTGTATCTATCTAAAAGAAAACACATACATATATATTTATATATATATCTTTGTAAATATATGGATATTAGCATGCTTTATCTAAGAGTCTAACATTAATACCCCAAGCTCAGTGTTGTTTTTTTGTGTGTGTTTTTTTTATACCCTGATACAAGGTGGTTTAATTTGGCCATGAAGCAGAATTGGCATAGAAATTTAAGTTAAACTTTAGAGTACTTAGAATTCGGCTTATTAAAGTCAACAATTTTTTTTTGTGTTGTTTGCAAAAATGACTTTAGTTTTTATTCATACACTCATTTTGACGGGAGGGGCTTACGACATTTGAATTACGAGCTGTGTGTGGCTTATCAAAGGAGGAAAATAAGAATAGCAACTCTTGTGAAGATCTATCTATCTAAGGCTGTTTGTCCAGACAGCGAGAAAAAGATGGAGATAGTGAGGAAGAGAGAGAGAGAGATAGAGAAGCTTTTGGTCCACACGAAGTGTGCGTATTTAGTCAGTGTGTGCAGATAATAAAACACTCAGAGTATGGTTTAGTAACTTTATAGTTTTATATATGGTATACACAATTTATTGGATTATGGTTATGGCCGTGAAGGTCAGAGATACAACCGAGCAGCAACCACCGAGCAGCAACCACCGAGCAGAAACCACCGAGCACCACCAACCACCGAGCAGCGCCAACATTGTGCTCCACTTTGGGCTGCTCTAAATAGTGCTAGACTTCTTTTTTTTTTTTTTTTTTTATTATTGTTTACACTGCGCGCATAGCAGGTGTGAGAAATTTGTGCCAACAGATAAACTTGTGCCCAGATTAAATCGAGCTACAGATTTTACACATTAAGATTTTGTGCATAGAATATTTGTATGCCAGAGAAAGGTAAAAAGAATTATTTAGGACAATTTTAAAAGTGTTTTATAGTCTTGGAATATTTTTTAATAACACTAAAGATTTATTAAATACTCTTCTTTGAATCAAAAAAGCTATGGCAAGCATTTAGTAATTATTATTAATATT
The DNA here is from genome assembly GCA_035042185.1 of Drosophila kambysellisi. Lineage (NCBI taxonomy): Eukaryota > Metazoa > Arthropoda > Insecta > Diptera > Drosophilidae > Drosophila > Drosophila kambysellisi. Next base: position 194,831 of record JAWNLS010000945.1, on the reverse strand, counting down.
TGAATGAGACTCTTGGGAAAAGTATTTTATGAGTTGTCCATATTTTTGTTAACCAAACATAAAAGTTTTAATTTTTGCAATAATAATAATTTTAAAATTAATTTATTTAATATTTAAACATAATGTTACTTGAAAAGGTAACAAACAATTATTTAGAATAGCTATAGAAGTGCTTTAATAGGCCTGGAATCATTATTGAAATATTATAATAACATTCCAGATTTCTTATCTCTTTACAATATTTAACATTTTATTTAATAATATTTTAATGAGACTGAAATTTATTTAACAAAATGGAAAATATGCGCGAGTTTACATAAATTATTTGTATAATATTTCAACTATTTATACACCATATAAACAATAAAAAACAGAAAAAGTGGACTTTAATAAATAAATATTATTACGTTTTTTTTCAATTTAAACAATTAAATCCAACTGGATGATTTTGTGTTTTTCTTCGTTTTCTGGCTTTTAAATCAAATCCAAGCAGGTTGCCAAGTCTAAGTCTGTTCAAATAGTCTTTGGGTTATTATCAGCATTAGTCGTCAGTTGGTCGGTCGGCATTATGGCACTTATCAGTTAGCCAAGTTAGCCACGCCATTTGGCCCAAGTACAAAAAACACGCGCAAACCCAAAAAGCCAAAAATGACTCCACTAAAATTGCAAACAGGCCTAAAGATGCGAGATTTATAATTGGGCCACAGACCGTAGAACTGTAGATAGATATGTCTAAGTAGATTACAAATCGTGTAGACTTAGCTGCGAATGAGGCTTTAACTGTGTTTTTTTTTTTTATATGACGATTGCCACATTTGACTAGGCAAACAAAAGAAATGCTCTTGCTAAAGATGAAGATGAAGATGAAGATGATGAAGCGAATGCTATAAATTCATGTCTAAACAAAAGTGTAAAAAATAAATAAAAGACTGCGCGAGAGCGACAAAAAGATAAGGAATCCAGCGAATGGGTTCTATTTCTATATTTTCAGCCTTTACTTTTGGGTAATTCACTTTTCTCAGCCAAGTTGTTTTTTATTTTAGAAATCAATTGTGTTTGTGTTTTAGGCATAAATTGCGTTATTTGCCAGAATTTTAATTAGTTTAAATGTCTTGTTTAGCAACTTTTTTCAAGCAAGTTGTTTTTTTTTTTAATCAATAATATTTGCCACATTTGAAATTAGTTAAAAAAATTCAGCTCATATATCATTTGAAGGTGTAGCGCATTTTAAGGTCTTTAACACCTACAACTATGCCACTCTCTCTCTCTCTCTCTCTCTCTCTCTTTCTCTATCTATCTCTCTCTGTCTGTGTGTGCCTCCCCCCTTTTATCTGGTTGAACTTATCATCTGTGAAAATATTTGTATGTTTGTTCGCTTGTTTGCTCGATTTTAATTGTGTTTTACGTAGTTCTACATAGAAAATAAAATGTACAACAAAAAATTAGAGCAAAATCCCAATGTAGAAAAAAAAAAAATTAATGTTTACATTCGAGTTGTTGGGTTAGTCGAGAGTTTTTCCTGCAATGTGTGTGTGTGTGTGTGTGTGTGTGTGTGTTTATCACGTAAGCAACTATATAGCATGAAATGATCCCGTGGCCTTTTTCATGCCTCGTCTTTGGCTGTTTGTCATTTTTATTTGAATTTTGATTGACTAATTGCGCAGCAAAACGACAAGCGCCACATTTTGGCCAGATCTCTAAAGTTGGTTGCCACTCCTCCACTCCTCCACTCCCCGCTACAGTCTGGTAGGTGTCTTTGGCGGCGCCCCAAAGGCCATAAGTTGTGTTGGCCCCCGAGACGAGTTGAAAATTTTGATGTTTACCGCATTGGTTGACAACAACTTTTGATCGTTTACGTTTATTTTATGGCCTATCTTAATTCAAATATTGTCGGCATGTTGCACGACGACGACGACGACGACGACGACGAAGATGATGATGGGCAGCTGGAAGGATGACTTGTTTGCCCAACCGAATGACTGACTGACTCAACAGACCGAACAGAACAGACTGTCACTCACTCACGTGGAGCTGGCTGATGACAACAGAGCTGCACACGATCCACGATCCACGATATTTTTGTGGCAGCCAACAGCAATAACAACATAAAATAATTAAGACTTTATTTACAGAGAAGAATGTGCAATATGCCAAAAGGTATATTTGTATCCATGAAATATTGAAAAATTAATGAACTTCGTTTTTCTATGATTTTCTTGAAAATGAAATTTATTTTAGTCGTTTTTATTTATTTTTTTTTTCATTTATTTGTTTGAAATGGAGAACATGTTTCAAATTAAGTTATTTTTGCTCTCATTTTTTATATAAATATAGTTTAAAATATTTTGTTAAATTCATGGGCCCATTTAAAATGGGAAAATTAAATTTTTCCAGATTTTTAAAAATAAAGAAAATGGCATAATGGAGTAATTTTCTCTGTATACTTTTAAAATACGAAAAACGAGTATTAAATAGTGTTTTTTTTCTAATGTTTTTTTTTATATACATTTAGTTTGCCTATTTCCAACAGGTTCAGTAAAGTGTTTTTCCTCTTTACCTTTTTTTTTGGCTTATGATTATCTTGAAACTTTGTTATCAAGAAATATATTCTGAATGAAACCAAAATATTATTTTTAAGCATGATATAAAACGTATAAAAGATATTTTTTAAGCATGGACATGTCAAAGTTTTAATCAACTTTCAATGTATGAATTATCTAAGTTACTGTTATGTTATTATAGAAAAATTAATAATTTAATTTGGTTAAACTAATGAAAGTTGTTTCTGCTTTTCAGGCAAAACGCGCACCAAGGACAAATATCGTGTGGTTTACACAGATTTCCAGCGTTTGGAGCTGGAGAAGGAGTATTGCACATCGCGTTACATAACCATTCGGCGTAAAAGTGAATTGGCGCAATCGTTGTCGCTGTCGGAGCGCCAAGTGAAGATCTGGTTCCAGAATCGACGGGCCAAGGAGCGCAAACAGAACAAAAAGGGCAGCGATCCGAATGTGATGGGAGGCGGCGTTGGAGGCATTCATCATCAGACGGATTACAGCCAGTTGCTCGATGCGAAGACGAAGTTGGAGCCCGGATTGCATTTGCAGCACACGTTGCACTCAATGAATCCGATGGCTGCCATGAATCTGCCCGCCATGCGTCTGCATCCACATCTCACTGCACACAGTCATTCGCTTGTGGCAGCGGCACATTCCCATCAGTTGCAACAGCAACAAATGTCGGCAGCGGCGGTTGGAGTCGGCACGCTCCCAATGTGACATGGTGATTACCAAGGAGTTGCAGTCGGTGTTGACGCGAATGTGTATCCAAATCACAATCACAACAATCCCAACAACAGCAGCAGCAGCAACAACAGCACCAGCAGCAGCAACTACATGTTGCAACAGCAGCAGCAGCAGCAGCAGCAACAATTGGCGAGCGGCGGCAGCTTTGCAGCGTGTTCAAGTGATCTAGCGGTGGATTTGGCTTAAGTCTTATATTTACTATATATACTATATATATATATGTTTACATCTAAGTTTGTTCTTTTGTTGAGGGTTGGCTTTTAACAGTCAGACTGTTTTTTCTTTTTCATTTTTTGGGGCAGCGGCGCCTTTTTGAATATTGCACGTTGTTAATTTTTGTGATTGTATATTCCCTGCTGCCCCTCCCTTCCCCCCCTGCCACCAACAACATACAGCCTGCCCCCTAAATATATGTTGTATTTTATATATATATATTTTATCTTAAATGTCACAGCGCCTTATTTGTATTCAATTTGTTTTTTTGGTTCTAGTTAAAATGTATCAAATGTTAATTAAGAGCTGTTAGTTAACATTAATTAAGAGATGTTGGTTAACATTAATTAAGAGCTGTTAGTTAAGCGCCCATAAAAAACAAAAACAAATTCAATTCACATTTGCACATAATATTATACTTGTATTTGTATAGCCGTCCCGCTCTGGCATTTATCTTTGAGAAAGCACATAAATTTCATAATTATTTAGTTAATATGTAAGGAAAACAAAAAAAATTATATTAGTTTGGTGCAATTTGATTACACACAAATAACCACACACATGTAAATATATAACACAACAACAACAACAAAAGCAACAACAACTTGAACGTTTATTACATAAATGCTGTAATAACAATTAGTTAGTTAGTAGTATATTTTTAGAAGAAATTCAATTTAATGTTAACGAAAGCAACAACAAAACCAACAAACACACAAGTACATATGCACATTTAACACACATTTCGTGCACAACACACAAATTATATTATAACAGAGTTAACATAAGTCAAATATACTATAAAAAAATATAGTTGTTGCCCACATATCAAACATACATATTATTAAAGCACATGTGCATGTAATTTAATGTTTATTTAAATTATCGCAGCAATTAATTTATGTAAAAATCCATGTGCTATTTGAATAAAAAAAAAAAACAATAAAAAACAAAAAAAAGATAAAAATTATGTTATTAAATTTTTGGGGTGAATTTGGCTTACAATAAGAGCAACAGCAACAACAACAGGAACAGCAACAGCTGTTATGCTCCACCTACGAGCAAGAAGAAGCAGAGCTGTCAATTTTATTTATATTTGCCTACGCCTCTCACGTCAATCGCCATTGACACTCTCTTAGTCACTATTGTTTGCTCTGTTGCACTTACAGCTAAGTGCTGTCTCGGGTTGATTGTAAAGTGCGCGTGTTTTTTCTATTACTGAGCATAGGGTCAGTGTTTTTCTGCTTTTAATTTAGGTGAAGTGTCAAAACAATTATTAATATTTAAGTGTTTGGAAAGTTAGTTACGTATTAAATTCATCTTCAGCCAGCAGATCAAATGCAAGTTTCCTTTATTCTCCTCTTCTCAGCCCCACACCATCCTAAAAGCTGATTAAGCTTACTCTTACACCTAACTGTACCTTTAGAAAGATCAAATTGAGCGAAGCCAAAGATCAGCTGATATGAAAAGCAATTTTGCTTTTAATCCGATTTGATTGTATTATCCGTATTCGAGCTAAATTTTTTTATGCCCAAAATCTCTTTCGCTTCGATTGATTTACGATGCACACTTTCCGATTTATTGATGGCGGCCAATTAATACATTGTACTAGTGGTATAGTGGTATTTGAGAAACAAGTCGCCTCAACTCAATCGGCAAAGAGTCAACTATGTATGCAAGTGGTAGAGTCAAAAGGCGAAAAGAGGGACAGAAATGTAAAAGTCAAATACATAAAAGTATAACGAAAGAATTAAAAATTTTCACAGCAATAAATGCATAAAAGTCAGATATATTCACATATGTCGATATAGTATAAAATTTATAATCGTTGGATCGTTGGATGCTGTCAGGCTATTGTCATCACTAATAGAGACATACCGAAAGGCAGACGAAGCAGACTCGCAAACTTCGAATTTCGAACGTACGTTACTTTTCGGCCAGCCATAAACTTTTATGGGTCTCAGAAGACGTCAATGGTGCAGCTGTAAGCAGAAGTTACGTTGATTGGCAGTGTCTGTGTTATCCTCTTTCTCTCTCTCGGGGTTAGCAGGGGGGATTCTGGCAATCCAATGGGTGCCAATTAAGCAAGCCGCCATCATGCCATAAAACTTTTCTCCGTTTGCGTGAGTGATCTTAAAAAGATCATTCGTACATTTTATGGCGGCGGCTGCCAACTGCATTTCTTATTCTCCTCTATTCTCGCTATTCAGTAGAAGAGCGATCATAAATCACTTTGGAATGCATTCCACTCCATTCCCTCTCTCTCTCTCTCTCTGTTTTATTCATTTTTGAGAATGTCACAAAATGGCGCACAAATTACAAGCTGCAACATAAGCTGTGAATTCTCAATAATTCCAAACAAAAAAAATGTGCACAATGTGTAATGCAGTAGCTAAAACCCGAAAAAAGAAGTGAATTGTCGGCAAAAGTCAAACATGATATTTATTTCGACTGTATTCGTTACAGCCGGCTGAAGACCTAAAGAGTTAAAAACCGAAACTCGAAAGTGAATTCCAATTTAGCTTGGAAATCGGCATAAAACAAATGCAAACAAACGCCTGCAATCTTCTGCGTTGCATCTTCTTCTTCTGCTTTTTCGTCCCTCGTTTGCCCGAATACCGTTCACTTTTTTCGTTCGTTCTCTTTTTGGTTTTTATTTTTTTTTTAGCATGTAGGTGTGAAAATGTAGCGCACACTTCCTTTATCGGGGCAAACGGGCTTGTTTGGTTTCTGCGTTATTTTGCTCTTTCGTTACTCATCTTCTCATGTCTCTTTTGCAAGTCAAAATATTTTCATTTTTGCGTCAAAGGAATTGGGAATCAACAACAACAACAACAACAACACACCCGCTGATCTGAGAACGAACCGTTTTTAGCAACAATCTATGAATTCGATTCGATACGATTTTTTGTTGTACGCGTTTCAAATCTAGACAGGTTGTATATTTTCCATAGTCGGTACAATTTCCGATTTGCTTAATCTGCTGCGTAATAAATCAAACGGTTGAGAGCCGCAGTTGGACGTACTTGTTTTCATACAATTGGCTACACTTGACAAAAACTACATATGTATTTGTATAAAAATATATATTTAGTTGTAATGCATCACTTTTATATAGGAACGTTTGTGGAAAAGAAAAAAAAATATATATAAAAATGTGTATGTAATATTTCTTTTATAGGAAAGTTCCTTGAAATACGATCAGCAACTTCTTTATAGGAAAGCTAAGTATAGACATTTTCTTTGCTTTATATAATTTCTATCAAATCTATTTAAACTGTCTTACTCATAAAAATTGATCATCAGATCAAGAGTCGCACACCACACGCATTTGTTTATCTGTAAATTCCTAAATACTCCTAATTAAAACCAAAACAAAAAAAATCAGCACCCACACCACATTCACATGACACTAATAATTTGTTCAAGCGTGAAAACAAAAAAAAAGAAGAAATATTTGCTTGAGTTTTGAAATTGAAATGCAAATTATTTAGAGTCAATTTGTAGAGAGAGATCGCTCTTGAATGCAGCTTTAAAGTTTAAACAAAAGAAATGCTGTTCATATACCTAGGTCCAACCAGGTCTTATCTCAAGCATGATCGAGATAATTAATTTATGCCTAGATACATATTTGTTTCTTCACGCGCTTCTTACAAAGTTTTATCCGGTTATTTTTTGTGTTTTGTTTTTCTTTTTAAGTTGTTTGCTTGTTTCAAGTTCAGATCAGAGGTACGCAGACAATATGCAGGCTTTTATGCGGGAGCTTGATTAACACAATTCGAATACAGTGTGTGAGTTTTTTTTTTCGTTAAATTAAGCAACAAGTTTTATTAGTAAGCATGCACTAATTAAACTCTCGCTGTCTGTCCTTTGTTTTTCTAGCAGTTTGTCACTGAAGTTTTGGTGCTCTGTGGAGCAGTGTGGATCATAAAAAAAGCCGCTAAAAGGTGTGGGCGATTTCACAAAAAAAAAAAACATCCCAAGATGAATATTCAACAAATTTGAATTGATTTTTTTTTAGCGTTTTGATTTGTTTATTGAACTGATTAGAGGGCGTCGAGAGCACGAGATGCAAACATTTGATCGAGGGTGAAATTAATCAAAGCACTCTATGTGCCAAATATTTATTTTTTGTTGTCTTATATTTAAATTCTATATTTGAAATTTGTCAGTCGCTTGTCAGTTAAACTTTAATTTTTAAATTTCAAGCTTTTCGCTCGTGGACAAAAGCTGCTTGCTAGCGCATATCTTGCTGTCGATTGTAAATTTATTGTTATCGATGCGCGGTGCTGCCACACTGGACTGCCAAAACGAGCTAAATAATCACGCGCAGCTCACTTCAAGTCAAACACAAATTCTGTTTTGTCATTGCAAGTTAATTTCTTAGATTCACAAATAAAATGGTAAGTAATTGGTTACATATAGTAGCAATTTATGCTGACTTAACTGCTTGTTTTATAGCATCAGCAATCGCTTAAAGTACGCCCATCAGATGTGCATGTTCTCAATGCATCCGGCCGGGCTGCTCTGCCCATGGAACAAAACTGTTTGAGTCAATTGGCGCACGTTCATCGTTTGCGCGACTCTGAATTGAATTACAACGATCACAGATACAACATCGACATGCAAATGCTGAGGAATCGGGAAGGACTCGGTGCACCCCTCAAAATGGGCATGGATCGTTTTGCGGCACGTCAAATTGGACGACTGCCCTTTTTGCAGTCCAGGTGAGCAGCCAAATGTATACGATTATATATATTATTTAGCCGGCTTGATGGTCCTAAGCGTTGAGTCTTTGCATTAAGTGTGCTAAAGCTCATTAAATCGCTTACATTAATCAGTCGCGTGTTCGAATCCCGCTGGAGGCATGGTTGTTGTTTGTCTAGTCCAGTGGTAGTCCGTTCTGCCTCCTTTTCTTCTATTAACCTTTCTGTCTAAATCTCTATCACAACCGTTAAACCTACCTATCTTTATATATTATTTATTTATTTTTGTGTATAAATTATTAACTAATTTGTTTATTTTGCAGCAACATAATGGACGATGTTTTGACTGGTCGCTGTGATGAAATCTCGTTTGAGGACTTTCTCAATCTGCCCGAATACAATGAGAATTTGCGTCAACCCCATGCCGTTGTCGAAAAGTCAATGGGCATTTACAATTAAAGGCACATTTAAGCAACATTTTAAACATTACCAACTTCTAGCGACTTAGCTGATAATAAAAAATACAACTGGAAACTATAACTAATAAATGCGCTTTATATTGTGAGTTTGGAGTTTTGTCAATTTTGAGCGTTCGATATTAATTAAACTACTTTAAATGTGCATGGCTTCCTAGATAACCCCTAATCCATGGATTAAGTTCGTTAAAGAATAATAAAATAACCAAATCGTCCTAATAGTTTTAGAGATTATATGGATTTTTGATTTCGACTTGTGTTTCTCATTAAGCCTCAAGGTATGCAACATTTTGTAGTTAATAGAAATTTAATCAATACATCAACCAAATAAATGTCACTGGTGTGTGTATATGCTACGCTGAACAGTAACTCGCTAAAAAAGCAAACACAAAATATAAAATATTTTTGGTTCACGTAGTTTTTGTTTATTTGTAACTTGATTTGTGTTTAGTTGTACAAAGTTGTGTAATTGCTAATTATCGCACAAACTTATTACAATTTACTCAGAAAACAAAACGTATTTGAACTAAATACTAACGAAATATTGGCAGAGCATGATTCGTAAATTAGAATTGGCTGTACTCGAAGAGATTCATTAAGCTAAACATATTTATATATATATATATATATATATATGTATATATATAAAAATGTATATGATATGCATACAAAAAGTTCGGTGTACGGTGAATACAGCTAGAGAGAGAGAACATTGTCTGCCCCAAGAAATGCAATTAAAAAATATACGTAATTAAAATATATGTCATACAAATAGAACAGCTTGAGAAAGGACGAATTCGTTTCATACATAATATTACATTAGCCTTAAAATTAAGGAAATCAATTTAAACAAAAAAACATGGACGATGGGCATCATTAAAAAATTATACAATATTGCATATAGATAAATAGATTTTAGATAAAGTAGATATTTCGTTTGCGATTGAATACAATAGGTATCTAAAGATAGAAGAATTCGTTCGCTGCTGTTTTTTTTTTGCACAGCATTTTCTAGTAAATCCAGTTTACCGGCACCCATTGCTCCTCGTGACTCATCTGGTCCAAAGTCTCCACAACTTGACGGAACGTCTCGTCAAAGTCCTCGTTGATAATGACCATATCAAAGTATTTCTCATATTTGCGCTGCACAAAGCTGCTCTCCTCCACCGTCGAAATGAGATCGTCATCCTGTTCGTAGGGATAATAATAATATTGGTATGTGTTAAGCATGTTGTGTGTATTCAAGCAGAGATCGATTAACGATACTAAGGTCGCCTAATGCATGCAGGATATGATTGGGCGTAAGTCAATATTAGAAGTCTCTACTTTTGAACCTCTTTACCTCATATAGCGATGCCAGGGACTCGAGTGTGCGAGCACGCCGGGAGCTGAAGCGTATAGAACTTTGACGATCGAACTGTAAGGAAGGATTTAAGGAGTAAGTTCTAAGCTACAACTAGCTAATATATATATATATATCTTTAACAGTACCGATAGATTTCTATTGGAGCCGGTTGCACGACGATCGGCATAAATGGTCTTCAGCTGTTCCATGCCGGGTGCAGCGACGAATATGACAAATGGCATTAGTTCCTGGCTATTGTGCAGTATCTTCAATGCATTCGGCGCACAATCCAAAATGCACATGCGTCCACTGTTGATCACATCCTTGATCGATTGCAAGTGGGTGCCATAGAGATTGCCATTGTGTTCGCCATATTCGAGGAACTCGTTCTGCTTAATGGCCTCGTCCATTTCCTCGCGATCCATGAACCAATAGCTAACGCCATTCTCCTCCAAAGCGCGCTTCGGACGGCTGGTGTCTGTTAAAAAAGTATTTATATAAAACGATAGATTGCATATTTTGTTAACATACGTGGAATCACTGCTCCAAATTTGTCGACATCGCTGTTGATCAGTCGGTTCTTGAGCGTGCGTCTGCCCACACCAGAGACGCCAATCAGCACCAGAGTTTTCCTGCGAAACGGTGGCATGCGTGTCACCTCCTCATAGAGCAGCAACTCCGCCTTGTCGAACTCACAGTTCGCCACCGAGCGATACATCGTCTTTCTTTTCCGCTTCGATATCTACAATAATAATAGTATCAATATAAACTCAGACTATCTTTAATTATTAAAGACAACGCACCCTCGTGCCACAGATGCCAATCTTGTGCACATAATCTGCCTCGGGCGCCACAAATGCCTTGCGTCGCTCCTCAAGCTCCTGCGACGGAATCAAGCCAATTTTATCCGATTCGGCGGTGATATTCTTTGCCTGCCACCAATTGGGATCTTTTACATTAATTATCTGTAAATTAAAAACGGAATCTAATAAACACATTTCGCATATATATAATTAAAATTGAAACTCACCTGCAAAATATCGCCTGATTTGAAGGGCAATCCAATATCCCTGCAGGGCAGCAACGAATCCTCCGATGGCGTGTATGAGAACAATGCCCGCATATAACACTAAAGATATAATTAGTTTTAAAAAGTTATAATCGAATTTATATATTTATATGGAGGGAAATCTCATTTATTAAGATTTACTTACTTTGTTGCAGTTGTTTTTTAATTTTGTTAGGGTCTCTTTACTGAAGAAAACTATTTAATTTGATTAATTAATATATGGGCATTTTTTAGATTGTAAAGTAAAATTTCGAATTTAAACTGAGATCTTCTGACGAAGTAGTTTTCAATTTTCACATGCGCTTAATTTCATAAATTTTATTTAAGAATGAGATAATGCCCTTATATACTTATTTATGTAACGATAAATCAACTATAAAATTTCAACAATTAAAAATTAACAGATAGACAAAAAACAATCTGTTTTGTTTCTATAGCTTGAACAAATTCATGCAAAAAAGTAGCAAATTCTTTTAGTTTGTTTTTCATTTTGCTTGAAGCACATTGAAAGCAGCAACAGATCAAAATAACTTACCGTTAGTTTCTTGCCCGATTCAAGATTTGTGATGCCATTCTGTTTTACCTGACCCCCACCAGCACTGACCGTATAGCGACCACTTTTGATCTCCTCATCGACATTGGCGCCGATCTTCAGCGTTAGATTCTCCTTGGCCCGCGACACCTCCACCTGCAGTTCATCGGGTGTGCGCACCGCCGTGCCGTTCACCTCGAGAATCACATCGCCCACATGCAACATGGCCTGTTTATCGATGACGCCCCCGGCCAAGATACGTGCCACAATCAGCTGTTTGAACTCATCCAGTTCGACGGTGAGGCCCAGCGGCTGCTTTGGATCTCGACGTAGTCCGACCATTTTGATCGTTTCCACGGGCATCTTGCTGGTCAGTATGTCTTCCGTATAGAGATAGCCGCCCGATTGGCGTTGCGATGTCGCCTCGAGTTTCGTTAGAGATCCACCGGCACTTTTCAAGCGTTGTTCGTACAAATATCCTATTTCATCGTGGGCACGCAACAGAGCCTAGATTCAAAAGGAAAGAGAGAGGGGAAATTTTCTTGAGTTTTGAGTACATTAGGTATGGTATAAAGTACTGATGAAATCATGTTGAATAAAATATTTATAATAAGTCTAAAACATATTTTTAAACATAATTTTTGTGGAAAAATTTTGGTGTGTTTATTTAAACATTTAAACATTTTGTAAAGAATATGTATTTAAACAAAAACATCGACAGACCTTTTAAAAAATTAATTTTAAAATAAATTTAATCTAGGCTTAAGATAAACAATGATAAACAGTTGCTTTTTTTGTAAAGAATATGTATTTAAACAAAAACATCGACAGACCTTTTAAAAAATTAATTTTAAAATAAATTTAATCTAGGCTTAAGATAAACAATGATAAACATTTGCTTTTTTTTATTGTGTGCTTGAATAAAATAAATATGCTTCATATCAGTTTGTTTATAGTTTGTCATTCTTTAATGCTCAAAGAGCACATTAACAGCTAGCTTTTACTACCGTTAGAATCGTTCAACTTGAGCTAAGACTTACACGAAAGTGAGGTTGGGCCAAGAGCTTAGCTAGCTCGCGAGATTCCAGGCGACGGGAGGGCGAAAATTTGCGTATGATATCGTCACAGATCGGCTTGTTGTTCAAATGGGCTGGCAGAAAGGCGGGCACGGGCTGCGGCTCCGTTGGATTCAGCTACGTATGGTGAGAAGCACATGGAAAGACAGAAACAGAGAGTAGATGAGTGAGTAAGAGGGGACGAGACATGTACACATAATTAAATTAAAAAGCTCGCATTAATGTTGGGAGTGGGGCGTTGGACAAAGCTCATCAACAACAACAACATATCTCATCTCGTTGCCCTGTCCTAGGTCAAGTCATCTTTGCTTCTGCTTAATTGACGTTCGCATCCGTTAATTGATAGCTTGCGCATCGTTTTTGCAGCTTTTCTCTCTCTCTCTCTCGCTCTCCTTTCCTCCACATTTAACCCACGGGAACTTTGGGCTATTTCTCTTTAACTCGACGACATACTTTGAGTCTTAGGTCAAAAATTGGGTCGAATGTTCAAATTCAAATTTGGGTCGCGCCTTGCTCAAAAAGTGAATTTTCTTTCAGTTTTTGTTGTTTTTTTTTTTGTAATTGTACTTAATTCTTGTCTTCCGCAGCGAATTTTCTTTGCTTGCTGAATTTATTACTTTCATCGTCGACTACTCAACTGATTCCCCTGTCACCCCATCTCTATTTGCAATTCCCGCAAGTTTGTACTTATTATTGTTACTTTGTCTCTTGCCACAATTTCCGCCCACAATATAACAATTCAGTCAGTCACTCATGCAATATTTATATGTTGCATCGTGTAATTCTTTCTGTTGCGCTAGACGTGAATGACAAATGCACACGAAAACAAGAAAATTGCATTGGCCCAAAGCAAAAATGAAAAATGAAAAGGAGAAAATTTGAGTGGGTGACTCAGAGTGTGTAAAATGCATATATTTCTGTTCCATTAGAATGCAATTGGCAGCGGTTTTTTTTTAAGTTGCTATGAAATGTGTGACAATTTAATTATTTTGTTCAAAAATTTTGGTTAACAAATGATTATAATATTGTGTATTCTCAAGTTAATCCTAATGCACTTTTCCTTCTAAGACTATAATTCTATTACTGGTTTCTAATTATCGACCAAGCAACGTATTTTATATCGATTAGTTATTTATTGCATTTGCTCATATAATACATATTTGAAATTAAACCATAAGTAAGCTCTTTGGGCGCTTAGAAACACCGAAAGCTTAAACGACTTAAACCGTTTTTTTTTTGCAGACAAATCTGTCTCCAGGCAGAACTTATTTCTGCATTTGTTTATTTACACATTGTCTGGCGAATATCGCATTACAGTTCTTCTTCCGCATGAAAGGCAGATATAGAAGAAGCCCCATACAGAGCTTCCTATTCTAGCCCTAACAGACACACACACACACACATACACAGACACAAATGGCAACTGTTATTGACACTGGCTGTTGTTGTTGTTACTGGTGTTGCAAAAGGGCTTTCACCTTACAGTTTTGTCAGTTGTGTTGTCATGACAAAAAAAAAAACACATCAACAGGTAAATGGCTAATTAGCCAAATTGTTGATTATTTGTTGTATACACAAACCGTTTAAAGTGAACAATGCATCTTATTATATTTGATTGTTTTTCTTAACTACGTACTAAGTGTGAGCCGCCATATCTTTTAGGAATTTAACCTTAAAATTGTATTGTGTATTTAGTTAAGTGTTTAAAGCTTTAATAAACGGTAACTCTTTTTATTTAATTTGGTTTTAGTGAGAAGTAAATATTTTTATTTTTCACAGATATTTTTTCACTTTTTTTGGAGCCACTCCCAAAACGCGCGAGCGAGCCAAGAAGAAAAAGAGAAGGAAGAAGAAGAGCGAAAGGTGTAAAAAGTATCAGTGTGTAAGTAAGCCGGAGAGTAAGCTTCTATCTGTTTGTATGTATATGTGTGTGTATGTGCCTTTGTATGTGTGAGCATGCATTTTGGAAATGCCAAAACACACAGTTAAGACGACGTTAGTTACACAATAAATAAATGGAGAGTTGCGACTACGTCATCAGCCAACTAAGATATGTTCGAGAGCCAGTTGGCCAGGCTAAAAATGTGGGCTTTTACGTTCTGTTTGTTGACTAAGTAACCAAGGCAGCAAAACACTTGCTCTATTTACACACATACACACAATGCATATTTGCTGGCTTTAAGTATACAAATTAAACGTTTAAATTATGCACTAAAAACGATCACAGGCGAGAGAGCGAGAGCGCATACTCAAAACTAACTGTTGAATATTTGTACTCTCCGTTTAAGCCATGCTCAAAGCGCACGCAGACACACATACACAAGCACGCACATACACAGTCGCCGTGGCGCACACGTAACAATAATTTGAACCTCACCTCAGCACAGCTCGCAAGTAACTGACTCACAGCGAAACAAGCAGTTTACCAAGCTCAGTTGGGTGTGCTGTGTGGCTAATGCGAGAGTGAGAGAGAGCTCGCGCTCTAGGGCTAGAGAGCAAGCTTGTCTCTTAACAGTATGTTAGTATTAGTGCGTGTGAACACTTGATATGCTGTTTGAACGTTACAACTGTACGATGCGCTGTACTTAGCTACTGTTAGCTAACAGCGACTCACACGAATAGCATTAAAGCCGCTCTCTGGAGAGCTTTTATGCTAGGCAGCAGCTGCTGCTACCGTTGCTGTTGCTACCGCTGCATTAGTAGGCCAACCACTTCTCTGTCTCAGTGCATTTGTTGATTTTGTTATTGTGGCCAGAGCAGGTAACATAAAGTTAACATAAAGTTTTCATAATTAACACAAGCGTGCAGCACACATTTACTTTTGAAAAGCCATTTTCAAACCGGTTTCCACTCTTTTATTCCATCTTAGGGCGTTGTTATTATTAGTGCTTTCGATGCGAGTCGCTTTAATAGCCATGTGGAATTTTGAGAGACATTTGTTTCCAATTTTTTCCTTTCTCGATGCTATTTTTCTTATCAGCGCAGTCTCGTGACTTGTGTTTTTAATTACTTTCACTGCCTTTCCTAACAGCCAACGGGTCAGTATAATAATCTCGTTGTACAGCTCTGCAAACCCAATGCTAATTCTAATTATCTGCGACACGCGACGTCGCTTTTGATTATTTTCGCTACTTTGATAGCTTTTTTGTTGCGTGTTTAGCTTCATTTTCTAACAACAAACAAATAATAAATTCTATATATTATTGTTTTGATTAGGCATTTTGATTAGTCGAAAAAAAATCAATAAACCTGTCAAATTATTGCGAAACTTTTAAGATATGCAAATTGCGAACGCTTTCTGCATGTTCAAAAGTCGTTCAATATTCAATCTTTACATCAAGTTACTTACATAAAATTTGCACAAAGAGTCGCCGCACACATAATAAAGGTCAAGTTTAAGTGAGAAGAAATTGTATTAATTGCAATGCCATAATGAACGATTATCATTAAAGCTCGTCTCGCAGCGAGCACTCAAGTGCCATTCAGTGTTTTGTACTTAATGAAAGAGAACAAAAGACATGGCGTGAAGACAGCCCAGCCTACATTATCTGAGTGCTCTGATTTACCCAAGTGAAAGTTCTGTGAAATTGCACCTCTAACCCTTTTTTTTATTTACTTTCATCTACTTTAAATGGGAGCAGAAATGTAATCGCGCGTAAAGTTCTCCATTAAATGATGTAATAAAAAAAACCAAAGCAAACGTTTGGTCTTCTTCACAGTTGTAAGTAATTGCTTACACTCAACAAAAAAAGTGAGCGTAAGAAAGAAATGTATTTATTTATCTATTTAATTTGAATATGAAAAAACCAACTTGGTACAAATTTATTCAAAATATTAAACAATAAACCATGACTTTAGCTGAAGAAATAATTTTCTTTACTCTGTATATATGTATTTTCTTTGCTCTAAATGGTATTTAGTAAATTTATACAATCAAAGTGTTAATATCATTCTTTTGAGTGTATGCACACAGCATGTTAAACCACCAATAGAATAAACAATGATTTTTCTTGTCTGTTCGATTATGTGAAAAATGTACTTGATTTTCTCTTTCCTCATGCTGACAGAGAACAGATAGTTGTTGTTGCCTTTGTACAAATCTGGATCTGGGTCATGCACCCAACAAAATTATACGTATGTGTGTGTTTAATTTTATGTACATACCATGAGTTCCTTGTGCGGCGATGATGGATTGATGAGCAAAAGACCCTTTAGAAAGATTTCATCCGTGTCCGAGAGGTCAGCGGAATTGCGAAAGGCAGCTGGAAAAGTGGAAAAAGAAAGAGTAAGAGCAGCTTATGGATGAGTTGAATATAAATAAAGTGCATAGAGGGCGTAGGTATATAAATTATTATTTTCAATACTTAATATATTATATTTATTATTATTATTGAATTCAACCACTGTACCCAAAAATTTTGAATCAGTAAATTCAAGCAGAAGCTTAAAGTCTGTGTCTGATTTGAAAAAATTGCAAGTTTAACGGTAATTGGACCGTTAGGTTTAACGTTCGCTTACCGTTATCGCTGGTATCATCATCGGCCATTTTGTTATTGCTGGCAAGCAACTCAACTTGATCCTGACGCGCTCGACGCGAACGTGCACTCCAACGCACCATGGTTGGGCCCCAGCTAATTTTAAATGCGTCGCCGAAAGGATTATTGCGAAAGGAAGCAAAACTGACGTCACGGTAAAAGGAAGCTCACACACACTCAAACGCACACACTTTTTTACACACTTGCATAAGTAGCTGGCTGCGCTGCTAATTTTGGCAATGTTTCAACATATGCACGAAACTAATATTTATAATCACTCTTTTGTTTGATATATTATTTTTGTGCTGTTGTTATTGTTGTTGTAGACACACAGCGAAGCAATAATTCCGACACGACTAAAACAACAACGATAACAATAACCACAACAAGTTCTAGAGACGCACACAAGTAAGACACGCCAACAGCTAGCGGCGGAGAGCGTTTAACTGAATAGTCTTTTGTTGCATGCTGCCAAAAAGCTTAGGAAGCTCTTGCAAGCAACTACATAAACAACAGAGCAAAAAACCAGTTTTTCAAGCGCTCGATAACGATAACGAATTGTCAGAAATCTACTTGTCATTTTTCTGGCCCTTCACATTGCTCATTTGCTCATTACTAACATAACTCTCAGATACTCCATAACGGGATCTAAAACAGAGCGCCAAAATTAAAAATGCGTATGTATTGATTTGATTTTTCGCTATTTAGTGTATATATATATTTTTATGAATTAAATATACCTCATATTAATATATTAATATTTTTCGTTTGTAATTACTGGCTATGCTACTAATTTTGGCAATATTCGAAAAGCATTCAATAAAGTAAATTTAAGCAACTCTATTAACTCCACTTAAAAAAAATGATATTTTCACGGGTGATCGATAACGATAACTCTAGTTGGTAAACATCGTGTAAATATGCTAGTCATTTCGCTGCGCTGATAATCTGGCAACGTTGTAATGCACTGGCACAGCAATCGAGCAACCCTAGAAATTATAGCTCGTCACTAAAAATCGGTCGTCGCATGCTCAGCGAGTTTTCATTGTGTACTTGCGTATAGAGAGAAGCCCAATGAGCCACATAAGTAAATTTCCATAAGGATAATAAACTCGAACGAAAAAAAAAACAAATACAAATAATACAGCCGAATCCAAAAGAATAAATCGAAAACAAAAAAAATGCCGGACGCAGTGCAACAGAGCTTTGTGCGCTCCTTCATCGATTACTTGAAGAAGCAGGTGGATGTCATGTCGCCGGATCAAAGTGAAAGCATTGAGGTTGCAATCCAATGCCTGCAGGCCGCCTTCGACGTGGGCGACGAGGATCCCGAACAGCAACAGTTAACGGCCACCGAGCAGAGCACAACAGCAGCTGCTCCTGGCGCCGGCACAACATCCGGCGGCGATGCAGCCATGCAATCCGGCTCCAGCACCGGTGTCGTCAATACAAAGAACATTGACATGTTTGAGCTTTTTCAATCGCTGTACATTGAACGCAATCCGGAATCATTGGCCTTGGCGGAGTCTATCAAGAACGAGGGCAATCGCTTGATGAAGGATGGCAAATTTAATGAGGCATTGCTGCAATATAATCGCGCCATCACTTTCGATCCCAAGAATCCTATCTTCTATTGCAATCGTGCTGCGGCCCACATCCGTCTGGGTGACAATGAACGCGCCGTGACCGATTGCAAATCGGCGCTGCTCTATAACGTCAACTATAGCAAGGCTTATTGTCGCCTGGGCGTCGCCTATTCCAATTTGGGCAAATTCACGGAGGCGGAACATGCCTATGCCAAGGCCATTGAACTGGAGCCAGACAATGCCGATTATCGCAACAATCTGGAGGTGGTGCGCAATGCACGCAATCAGCCGCCACAGTTGTCGCATCTAAACGATGGCATCAATGCGATGTTATCCAATCCCACGGTGCGCAATCTCTTCAATAGCGCTGAGATCGATCTGGAGCAATTGCAATCGATGACACAGAATCCAATGGTCATGAATGCTATCGGGCAAATGTTTACGAATTTGGGTGGGGCTGGTGGTGCAGGTGGTGGTGGTGCTGCTCCCGGAGGTGCACCTGGTGCGCCCGGCGGTCATATGCCCATACCGAATGACATGCTCCAATTGTTCCAGACCTTTGCCACACAACTGGTCGGCGCCGGTCACCCCAATGGTCAAAATCCGGGCGGACAACCCGGTGGACCTCCCGGCTCCCAACAACAGCCGGGCAATCAGCCGCCGCCAAACATGTAGAGCTATGAATGGTTGCAACGTTGTCCACTTTAGTGTTAGCCACCAACCAACCATCATCGATGTGTAATGGAAATCGTTTGTTTTAAATGTTTCAAAATGACCCTTTAATACACATACATATATATTTTTATTAATGCTAAATAAATAAATAAACAAAAACAAATGATTCCTTTTTGCTTTCAATCGAGACGAATTGTAATTCAATTCAGATAAGTTTAAAAAACACAACTCATTTTTTATGGTTTCCAGCGAAACCGGTTTTCTAGTTTTTCATTTATTGAATTTTCAAATTGTATGTTCGCATAATTTTGTTGTAGGAAGTGAATTTTCTTGGTTACTTTGTACAATTTGTTTGCAAATCTATGTAAACATATAAGAATTAATAATGCTTGTGAATAAAGTAAAATTTTGACAAGCTTTTCTTTTTACACGATTTTACGATTAGTTCTTTTTATATATGAGGGAAACTTCATTGTTGTTGATTTGATTTGATTATGATTAAGATGAGAGTTATTGCAAATGGTTTAAAAACTATTTTATATGATTATAACTAGCATTGGATAGATTGATAGATCGATAATAAAATGAGGCATGATATAATAAAACAATGTACGAGACAAACAAAATATGACGTGACATTGTTTTGAGGATATCATGCGACAATTTGGCAAAAACGTGTTTCTAAAATACACTCAGCATTTTTTCGAGTGCTGTTTCGCAAAATGAACAAAAAGGAAGAGAATTTGAGGAAACATTTGTGTTGTTTTTATTGTTGCTGAGACTCTGAAATATATAAAAGGTAGACAATTACATGGAAAGTTCATTCGATACTCACCCGTGTTGAACGTGGATACTTCATCAATATCTGCAACGAACTTCGTCTATAGCCAATGTTTTAATGTGTGTTTCGATTAGAAGAAAGTTGTTTATTTTATAAGAGGAACCGAAGCGCTACTAGAGAATCAATTCATAATCTCTAATTTCGTGTTTTTCTGTGCTTCTGTTTAACGACTAGGAGAAGAGTGGACAGCAAAACATTCGACGAAAGTAGTTTGTTTTAATATCTGTTATAGCGTCTATTCCTAAAGTTTCCACCGCCGCCGCCGCCACCTCCTCCACGTTGTCGAGTGCGATTGTTGTTACCATAGTTGGAGTTCACCTTTCCCGAGTATTTGCCAGATGGTGGCGAATAGAATTTCTGTTCATTGGATGGCCGCGTTTTCTTATCCTGCTGCTCCTGTTGTTGCTCCTGATTATTACCATTGGCGGCGCCCTTATCCCCAAATGTGATGGGCACATGTCGTTTACCCAGCTTCGTCTGTAAACAATTAAAAATACATTAAAATCGAATAAACGAAAGAATTGCGCAATAAATGCATACATTTTTGGGCAAAATCCAGGAGAGGACAACGTCATGTTTGAAGATGGGCGGTGAATGAAATAGATCTCGTATCAATATATTGATATTTGATGTTGTCTTCAGCGCCGTCTGCTTTAATTGATTCTCCTCCGTTTTCAGTTCCTCGGCGGACTTGCCTTTGAGTGCCTCCTCCAGCTTCTTAATGTAACTACAAATAGAAATAAACAATTTTAGTTGATAATTTTGATAGTTTAAGGTATATATTTACCCCTGTGTGCCGCGTGCGAGATATTGCAATCTAGCACGAAAGTCTTTTAGTTTATCGGCATCCTCGACAAATGCTAAATTGCCAGGATGTTTTTTGCCCAGCGTGTGCAACGCATAAAGCAAACATTCAGCGTGCGAGAACTGGAATGAGGGCGGTGTATCGACCACTTCCTCATCGCTTAGCTTTGGCAACGGCATATATTCCTGTGGGACAAAAGGAAGTGAATTAAAACCGCATTTACAATCAAGTCTGCAGGCCAATTACATACCAGTAGCACATTGTATACGGCATTAATGCGTTCATTTGCATTTTCTAGCTTGTCCGTATTGGTTATCATTTCGGCAAATACTTTTAGCAAACGCAATTGTATTTGATCTTGTGCAACTGCTGTGGCAATCAAATTCCATGTGTTTATTGGCAACAATTTATCGCAAACGTACACAACAAATTGTGTGGATTTTATAGTTTTCTATAGAGAGAAATATAGTGAATTTAGATTGATAAGGCTTAAGCTTAAGCAATTGCCGGTCTTACCGAAAAATAGGGCGCCGCTGCCGTGGCACATTGTATGAAACGCTCGACAATCTCATCGTCGACAGCAATCGAGTCCGTATCAGTGCTATTTAGTTCGGCCTGCTCCGTGGCCAGTTTGACAAGTTCTGCATGTCCGGTTATTGTGCTGCCCAATTTGGTGGCACCCAAAATAGTCATGCACAGATGAAATTCATCGGCTGTAACATCCTGCAACGCTTTCTTCACCTCCTCAACGATGTATTCCTCGATTTCCTTGGTAATAACATTGGGGCCCATAGTCAACAATTTGGTTGCAATGAATTTAAAGCAACGTTCACGTGTCGGTTCATCACCGGTGGTGATCTGCTGGAATAGACCAGTTATGGAGCTCTTTGTGTCCAGTTTGATGATGCTTAGCAAGGAGTTATTGACTTGCTGCAACTCGGTTGCATCGTCCAATATCAGCAGCTGGGCGAGTGTGTCGCCCACGCGTACAGTAGCCTCTGCATTGCCCTGACAGAGCTTGGGCAAATCTTTGATTGCCTGTCGGCGTATCTGAAAAAGATGAGAGTAATTGTTATTATGTATTTATTTATAAATGTATTTTTATTTATATTTAAATGTATACTTATATTGTATTTACCTGTGTATCAT
The DNA here is from genome assembly GCA_035042185.1 of Drosophila kambysellisi. Classification (NCBI taxonomy): domain Eukaryota; kingdom Metazoa; phylum Arthropoda; class Insecta; order Diptera; family Drosophilidae; genus Drosophila; species Drosophila kambysellisi. The sequence goes on along the minus strand of JAWNLS010000945.1, from coordinate 172,518 downwards.
CATCTTCGCATAGATCAAACTGTGCATCAATCGCCGTATCTGATAATTCAGGAAAGTGCTTGAAAAAGTTGCCAATGAATTGGGATGCTAAACGCTTCTCCTTCGATGTGCCTTTTACGGCCTGCAATATCTCTTTGTATTCCGCAACATGCTGAAAACATGCAAAACATAATAATATTATATATTAAAGTTTACTTTTTTCTCAGTTCAGCGCCGGCGCGATTTATCAATTTGCATGCATTTACACACGCAACAAACACACAGAAAAATATGCGAGTACCGTTCATTCGGACGGGTTTTTTTTTTAGTAATGGCGCCTTACCTCAGTTATTTTATCACCCGCTTCGGATAATATTTCATAGCATTTATATAGTCGCTCAATGTTGTCCATTGTGATTGCTTATTTATATATTATTTCTAATAATTACTTTTACAGTCACTCTTACACTGCGAAACGTTTACCACGATTTTTTCTTAAACAAAATGGTGTGTCTAGCCAGTGATGTCACTTCTAATGAGCGTGCTGTCGATTACACACAGTGAACTACTTATCGATATTTAACTATCGCTAACAAGTAACGAATGGGTAACGGTCACGTAAAATACTTTATTATTAATTTATTGCAATTTCAGTTACACATTTAAATTATTTGATTGCTTTTAAGGCCTGCTCAAAATAATCCACCATCATGGGATAAATCTCGTCATATTGCTGGATATTCTTGCGTCTGGCATTGTCACGATAACGCTGCAATGCGCCCGATATCAGCTCCAGTTTCTCCCGTTCCGCTGTATGCCCATCGAGCCATTCAATCAATCGTTCATTCGACCAATTTGCACAGGTGTGCGGCGATTGCAGCTCCCCGCCAGCATGTCCAAAGAGAAGCAATAACACTATATAACTGGGCACCAGGGAATCAACGCCCACTGTCTGCTTGACCAGCTCTTGCGAGCCCTGCACAATTAGCAGCGACATAGCACGCAAGAGTCGCGATGGTTTCCCGAGCTCCGCAAGATTGGGACAAAGTGATTTTAGGGCCTGTTCCATGTGCTGGCAATCGTGTTTCAGGCGTTGTCTGCCCGCGATACTCAGCGGACGCAAAATGCACAGATTGTGTATGAAGAGCTCAATGCAACGCTTGGCCAGCTCCTGGCCACATTTGCCGGTCATCTCCTTGTCATCAAAGAGCTCAATGTGATGCGACCAGACGCGACTGACGAACTCCTGGCAAGGAAAGATTAGGTTTAGAAATTATAATAAAAACTATGCCTTTCCTTCAACGCACCTGCAGCTCTTTCATGTACATGGATGGACCCGTTGTGGACACCCGATCCGTATTTAAGCCCGGCTCGCGATGCATGCTCAAAATAATGATGCTGATAGCCGATATAATCGATTCCATAATCTGTTGTAGAATGGTGCCAATTAGCAGATCCGCCTGCTCTAGCGAGCGCACAATGGTGCCACGTGCTGCTCCCGGCGTCTTCTCAAATTGTAGCTGCAGATCACCCAGCATGCGACGCACCGAATCCTTGTAGTAGTAAAGGACATTCGCCAACTGTGTATTTTGCTGCTGCTGCAAATTGGGCAAATCGACGACCTGCTTGGAATCGGCACCCAGTTTAATTTGTGCCTCCAGCTTTGTACACAGCTCCTTGCCACAGGCAATGAAAACATTTGCAATCGTGTTGCTCAGCCGGCTATCGATGAGTGCCGCACTCAACTCCGTGAATGCGATTCTTATAAAATTATCCACTGTCTCATTGCCGGGCAGATCAACACCTGCCAAGCAGGCCTTCAGATTCGCAGCACATTTGCTGACATAGCCCACCTCCAAGGGGGCAAAGATCTCATTATCAAATTGGAATTCATTATTCAAACGATGTTCCAAACCACGGGCCGATGTCAAGAGCTTTGACAATCCCTCCTGCAACGTTTGATTCACGTGCTGCGAGCACTCATCAAAGGATTTGCGCAACAATTGCTGCACCCGCTGCCAGAAACGCTGTGGAATACATTGATCCGATGCCTCCGATGTGTAGCCAAATTGGTTGATCTGCTCCAGCGCCGTTTTAAGCAGCTTAATCTGTGTGCAGCTCTCGTAGAGCTCATCGTACAGCAGCCAATGCAACGATTTCCAGAATTTGGCACGAAAATTCTGTGTTGTTGTCAACTGGGGTGCTTTGCCGGGTCCACGTGCCACGCCAGACTTCGAGGAGCCATTAGAGCCACCGTGCGTCGGCGAACGCATTGCATCCGCTTTATTCAGCACGGATATATCTGTGCCGGCAAAACACTCTTTGAGCGACTGCTCCATGTCCGCTATGAAGGTGGCCAACAGATTCTCCAGAGATTTTTCCAACGTGTTAAAATTCATAAAAATCTAAAAAGCAAATAAGATCTTGGTTTTAATCTTTGTAGGATTAATTTTAATCCCACTTCACGTTTACCTTCAGCGCATTGACGACCTGCATTTGATTGCGTTCCTGCAGACCGGTGACCAGCTGCATCTGGGTTAGATTTCGTATCTTTTGCCGGGAGCTTATGACATAGGCACGCTCCTCCTGTATGAACTCAATGTCTTTCAGCTCCTTGTCCTCAATGAGCTGACCCAGCTCGAAATGCAGTTCGGCCTGTCGCAGCACATCCTTTGTATTCTTCAGCTTGGCAGTCAGAGTCAGTAATGTTCCCGCCGAGCGTAACATATGCGACACCTCATGCAGGCGACCCAACACCTGTGTCTGATTCTCCACTAGCTGATATTGGGTGTCCACTTGACCCTTGAGGCGATGTCCTGTGGCCCGCACTCGCTGCACATCCTCAGCAAGCGAGTTGAGTGCAGCATCGAAGCGACCCGCATGCGTTGCCTGTTGCAACAATGCACCATGCTTGTCGCGCACCTGTTGATGCAGTTCCTCGGTGGTGTTTTGCAACCGTTTCGATAGCTCCTGGATCTGAACACCAATTGTCAAATGAGACATTCCCGACGTGTAGTCGTCATCAGTTGCAACAGCTTCTGATGTGGAATTGGGCTGGCTGGGACTGGGTGCATTGGCAGCCATCATTGTGGATACCCTAAGAATTAGTTGTTTAACGTTATTAAATCGTAGTTATAAAAATTGTATAAGAAAAACAAAAAACGTACATTGCCTGTTTACTTTAATTCAACTTGGTAATTTCCAGTCGTTCTGGCAAATTTAGGTGATATTCTAGTGTTTGTTTTGGTTGGCAAGAATAATGGGAAATTAAAAGTATTTTAAAGTATTTACAGCTGATTTAAAGGACCAGTTACTTGTAACTTGGTATTTTTCGAGTTCCTTGGGCAAATGTAGTGATTTTGAAATGTTTGTTTTACTTTTAGTTTAGAAGAATTTTGGGTGTAGAAATGTATTTAAAAGTATTTGCAGTTCATTTAAGACCTGACTTTATCCGTGGCTGACTCAAATGTAGATCTATTGCATTTAATTTATATTTATATAATAATCACTTATTTAAACTAATCACTAAAATTCAATAACAATAAACATGTAAGTTAGCCTTTTTTTTAAATTGTAATTTGGTATTTTCGCAAACATTTGGTCAAATTTAGTGCGTTTGCACAAGTTTGTTTTGTTTCTGCTGCAATACAATATTGGTATTGTTTTATTTTTTATTGGAAGCACTGCAATGTCCGACGACATTAAAAAGTATTTTAATGGCCTGCTGCATAAGTTCGTGTCGTTTACAGATAAATATTTTTACACATACACACATACACCTTGTTTATTGGAGATGCATTTGTTTTGCATTGCAGGGTCAGCGGCCTCTACGTCATACAGATAACGGATCGGGATGGAGTGCCGCTGCTGCGGGTCAGCCACAGCCAGGAAAAGAATGTGGATTTTGCGTTAATGCCATCATTTATACCCACATTCACAACGGCCTGCGATCAAGCCAGCAAATTGGGCCTGGGTCGCAATAAAACAATTATATCTATGTATTCCAATTATCAGGTGGGTGGGTGTTATAAAGTACAAAATCTAGTGTTTAACAACGACACAACTTACTCTCTGCAACTGTGCTAAATATGAAGAACAGTTATAAAACTTGTAACTCCTTTACCTCACCCCCACAGGTGGTGCAAATGAATAAATTACCGTTGATTCTGACATTTGTTGGCGCCGAGGATTGCAATACGGGACACATCTTGGCCTTGGAGCACCAGGTCGATGGATATTTGGAGGACATAAAGCTGGCCGTCACAGAGCCATAAGCCAAAAAATCAAAACAACAAGCACTTTTGTACGAAATACGAATGTGTAGTATATGTATATTGTATATTTAATAAAAAATGAAACTTTTTACTTGGCTTAAATGCAAAGACGCACGCGCTGAAATTAATAATTGTCTACGACGAATGATGTGCAATGATGATGAGCGACACCTATGGGGAATGATCAGCAAATCACGATGCAATTCAACACTGCACTTCACTCTACACTCCTCTCTTTCGCACTCCTTTAGAAACTAGAATGCAATCGGGATTTGCATTAGAAAAGATTATTCATCGAATTGTAGTGGGTTCAAAGTTCATCGTGTGCCCTGGCTGTGGCAGCGAGTGCATCACTATCACACGCAGCCGGCGTCTCAAAATCATAGCTATATTCACAACGATTCGGTTCGCTGACAGACGTAACCCGTGGCTCCACCGCACAACGAATGTTGACAATCGCCGAACGTTGTGGTCCATTCCAGCAGGCAGCACCCTGCGCATACTTTTGCCGGCTGTACTTATTATCTCCCTCACCAAACCACTGATCCCAGCGACCCAAGGTCGTCTCAGCTCCCCCATTCTTGGGCTTTTGCGAGACACGATCGAAGGGACACAAAGTGTAGACATATTCCCGATCTTCGAACGTATAGCATTCTCCGTCGAGCACGGCCCACTCCTCGTGCGCTCCATAGTCCTTGGACTCTTGCTCATCAATCTCCTTCACTTCGTGCTCTATCTCACGCATCTGTCGTTCAACCTCCTCCAAGGCTTGGCGTGCTCCATTCGCCTGCTCAATCAAACGCTGTGTTTCCGGATCATAATTGGGCGTCGTTGTTGTTGTCGCTGTTGTCGTCTCGAATTCGGGCAGCGCTTCACCGACACCGACATCAGGTTCTTCCTCCTCTTCGTCGTCGTAGTGATCCTCTTCATCCTCCTGGTCATCATGCTCATTGGTGGCTGCATCAATTTCTAGCTGCGCTTCTGCTGCAATTGCCAAAAATTATAAATTATTTTTTATACCTAAAAAAATAAGGTGAATCTTTGGCTTACGTTGCTCCTTGGCCAGTGGCGCCTCAGTGGTGACCTGCTCCTCGTTTTGGGGTGGCTGAAACAAACCATCGGCCAGCATTTTTAGTGGCTTAATCCTGGGCCAGGCAAGCGTAACAAATGCATCCAAATCAACCCGTTCACGTTCGTCGAGAAAATATTTGGCCTCCTCAACGGTAATGACTCCATTGCGATCCCTATCCAAATCCATATCGATCATCAGTTCGGTCAGCTCCACAAAGCCATCCTTGTTGGCATCGTAGCGCACAAAACTCAAGCTGGCCTCTTGTCGCATCTGTTGCGGCTCCTGCTCTGCCTGCGCCGTATTCGCATCCAGTTCACGTTGCTGCTCCCGATACACCTCCAACGCTTCTGTTTCCAGTGCCTCCGCATTTGATTTCAACTGTTCCTTTTCGGCTTTGATTGATTCCTGCTCTTTGATGCGTACCTGCAGCTCGGAGCGACGTGCGACTCGATCCGCTTTTAGCTGCTTGCCACGCGTAATCATTTCCTGGCGTCGCTCGGCGCCCCGTTTGTGCAGCTCCACTTCGCTGCGTCGCTGGATAGCCGCTGCGGCGCCCAGTTCGAGGCATGTGTTGGTACAACCCACGGCGGGCAATTCATCACTGCCATCACAACAATCACAGATGCCATCCTGCACATGTGAACTGTAAATATCAACGGGCTGATGACCCTGATTGATGCAATGGAAACGCATTTGGAAACAGGCCGCGGTGCCAGGCTCATCGCTGCCATCGGTGCAGTCACAGTAGTCATCATTGACCTGCAGAAACGGTATCTGTTTGCTGCCATCCAAGCAGCTCCAGTTGCCATCCGACTGCGGCTGATAAAGTGCCGCCTTCACCAGTGAAACGCCGCGTGGTCGGCGTATATTAATATCTTTATCGCCGTGAACCACTGTGACGACTAAGGAATATGCTATTAAAGCTAATCGTATGAATTGTGTGTGCATATTTAAATCGCTGTCGCTGCGCTTTGACAAACAAAACCAATTACGTGTAAATTTCACTCTCATAAACGCCGGTCAGCGGTTAAGTGTGCCGCACGCGCCTAACTCGAAAATACCAAAATATTTGTGTGTGCAACTTAAGAAGAAAACAGGGCTTGTGTGCAGTGGCCCACACACGATACGACTGGTTAGTCAAGACGAGTCGTTCGTTTGTGTATACATCAATAGAAAACATTTGCGACCATGTTTATGGCTTGAGTAAGTTAATGGATCGTTAAAAATTTAGGATTTTTATGTTTATTTATGAGACAACTAATAATTTATATGCAACTGTTGCTAACAAAAATTCAGTATGAAGTACCAGTTGCTGCTCAAGTCGAACGCCCAATTGCATCGTGTAAGCACACAAAACATACCAACTTGTTGGCACGAGTTGGCAGCACCAGACAAACAGCTGCCGGTTTGTTATTTAACATTGGCCACTTAAGAACACAAGTCAAAGTTAAATAAAAGTGGCAGTTAATGGATTTCCTGACACAAGTGTGGGCCAAGGCATCGGCGACAACGGAAACAATACCCGCCGCAGTCGTAGTGAACGATGCCAAACCCGTCACAGACACAAAGGAGAGCAGCACACCAAGTAAAGAGCCAAAGGAATGGGGTTATGATCTTTATCCGGAACGTCGTGGCGAGGTCTACAAACCGAAATGGTCACGAATCCTATTCGGTATGGAGGGCAAGGAAAACATCGATCGCTACAAGTGCGAACAGAATGTGTATTGGTGTGTGAAAAATGGTCCGCTGGTCAAGCTGATGATGGGCGCCCTTCGCAGTTCCGGTTGTCCCATGGATCTGCGGCGGCACATCTCGTGCGAGGTGTGCGATCCAACGGTTACCGGTGGCTATGATCCAGTGCTCAATCAGATTGTCGTCTGCCAGAATATGGCTACGAATAAGAGCATGGTCCATGGTGTGTTAACCCATGAAATGATTCACATGTTTGACTATTGCAATAATGATTTGGATTTTCGTAATGTGGATCATTTGGCATGCACCGAAATCCGAGCGGCGAATCTGGCGCATTGCTCCTTCCTCAGCGCCATGATGCAGGGCGATGCATCGCCATTCAATGTCAAAGAAGCGCATCAGGTGGGTGAAACTATTTTTGAGCTATAAGATTCGGAAAAAAACGTATTTAAAATATCCCTAGCGGTGACACAGTTTAGGTTGCTGCATTTGCTAAATTGACTAGCGTTAGAAAATTGATGCCTACTTTTTGGGGCCCTTATGTAGGTTACCTCAAAAATATGTGTCCTACCGAGATGCTACAGAATTTGGAGAAATGTTGACTAAATCACGAAAATCCTTTCTAAAACATAGCTCTAGCTCGCAAGGACACCCTTTATCAAGTTGCACTTAAGGATTTTGGGTACCCAAATCTTTGGAAATTCTCTGCAGGCGCTTATTTCTAATTAATTATCTAATCTTATTCAACTTGAAATCTTTGCAGAACTGTGTCAAATCAAAGGCTCTCGCTTCTGTGCTAGCCGTGCGCAATATAAGCCACGAACAGGCCGTGGCTGCTGTGGAGCGAGTGTTTCCCAAGTGCTATGCGGATTTGGAGCCAATTGGTCGTAGAATACGGCGTAATTCAACGGATCAGCAAAAGGCATTCATGGAGGCTCCCATGTACGGCTACGATGTCTATTAGCACAGGCTACGTACAAGAAAATTAATTACACTTTTTGTTAATATTGGGCAATAAAAATATGTTTTAAGGGATGAATTGAACAAAGGGAAATTATTTGCAATGCGTTATTTAACATTGAATTTGCTACAAAATAGCCTAAAATTAAATTAATTTTGCACATTAGTCGTGATTAATTCAAGGTCAAACCGGAATAATCAAATAAATTTTGTTGGCCTTATATGAAGGCCCTGCGTTTAGAAGTTAACATTAGTTAACGTTTAAAAGCCATGGAGGATTGTGAGTTTATTGGCATTATATTGCAAATGATTGGCGATATGTTGTTTGGCTGTAAGTTTGTAAATGCAACTGAAATCATAATATCTATTGTATATATAATAATAATCCCCCTTTTGTCCCCCCTTTTGTCTAGCTGACGATAACTTCGACGATTCGGTGGAAGAGAATGATTAATGTTTTATTTAAAGTCTATGCCAAAAAAAAATAATCACAAATAAAAAACGTTAACTAAATCATTATAAATCAAATGGCAAATAAAAGTCAAAAGCCAAAGCTATAAAAAAAAACATACAAAAGTCAAATAAGATCAGATAAGCTGGAAAATGGATTGCTGCGCTATATTCGAGATATTGATGGGCTTTCTGAACGATCTGTTTTTCTCCGATATTAGTGAGTTACACCAATCATAATAATTTAACAAGAATTTTATAATTCTCCCTAAATAATTTGATAGCTGATGAGGATTACTTTGGCAGTAATATTGATGACTATTATTAAGACCAAATAGAGCATGGATGGAATGGAAATTGACTAATAAATAATAAATTTGTTTTGAACATTTTTAAAAGCATTTCAATAGAGACACAGGCAAATGACCCAGTTGGTCAATAATTGAAGCTCGGAGATTGATTAGAATACACGGCTCATTAAACAGTAGACAGAAAAAATAAACTAGACAAAAAAAATATGGCCCAAATGGCTGTCATTTAGTTACAGAACGTTAGCCACAACGGACAATAAGCAAAAATGATGTGGGATTTATTGGGCGGCATATTTGAATTCATAATAAGCTTGATTTTTCCCAGTAAGTATAAGCTAAATAAAATATGAAAATTTTTCAAAGGATATATTGTTAATAGGTGGCGGCGGCGATGATGAACCCGACTCTTCGGAAGTGGAAACAACAACATGATATGTGATGATATATACCATCGGTTCATTGTTATATTTCATATTAATAGTGCTTCAAACATATATATAAATATATAATCTACAAATATGGGGAATAATATATATTTATATATAACTAACGCTGCTTTATTACTATTCCAGATAAGTAAAAAAGGCCAATTAAAGTGTATTATATACAGTGTGTGTGTGTGCATAAGGGTGTGTGTGTGTGTGTGTGGTGTGCTAGGTGGTTTGTGAGAGTTTTCAACAATTTCACAATGTGGGCTTTAAAACAGTTTGTAGAGCTTTTTAAGCTCCTGCTTTTTCCACTTGGGCAGCTCATCGAACTCATAAAAGGACATCTTAAAGACGGCAACAAAATCATCATGCGTGAGGTGAACCTAAAAAGAGGAGGGGATTATTATTATATATATATATATATATATATATATATTTGTATATAATATAGCTAAACAAACCTCACGCCTTAACGGATTGATTTCGGACGGCAGCATGTCCATTTCTTGTACCAACACCGGCAACGGATATTTCTTGTGTCCATCGAAATCCTTTTGGCTGTTGTTCAGTAGCAGAGCTGAATCCTGTTTGAGGCAATTGCTGGGCGCCACGCTGCCCAGTTTCTGACGCAGCTGATCGTAGCCAAGGAAATTCTAGGTAAGAGTTCAACATTTTAATAAGAGTTGATATATGAAAGGAAAGATTCCCTACCTTGCCCCGCTCATTGTCCCACGTCTCGAAGAAGCCCTTGAAGACATTCGGTTCGGCATATTGTCGCACAACAGCCAAAGCGGTCGCCGATCGTCTGCCAAATGGTGCATTCTGTACATAGCACTGTGCAATCGATGTGTAACGTTCACGCTCCTGACTCAGCGCCCGCGAGCCCAGCCAGACATAGGCCAAGGTGCCTGTGTCAAGGATGTAAGTGCAATCTGCACACAGATCCTGTTGCTCAAAGCCCAGGATCTCCTCGCAGCGCAGCTGGGATTGCTGCCACCAGACGAGAAATAGTTGAACAGGTGGGCGTGGCTTGGAGGGCACTGTTGTGTTCAGATAGCAATTATTGCTCAATGTGGGTGAAATATTGCCACCACCATTGCTGCTGCCGTTGCACATGCTGCCGGCGCCGCTGCTGCTGCTGCTCGTTGTGCTGCTGGCCGAGGATTGGCCATTGATGACGAGCGTCTGATTGAAGTACATCGCCACCGATTGCCAGAACTCTTTACTCTCCTTGCCCTCCAAAACCAGCGAACTTTCGCCAAGCAAAGCGCCTACTGCTTTGGCCATTTCACGGGCATCGCCAGTGCTGCTCTGGCCACACCAGACCCACACATGATTCGTTTTGATGGCATAGCAATCCTTGGAGCTAATCGATGTTAGCCGATGCTCCTCCACAGCTTTGCCATTGTAGCTGGCATCGCCATACACCTTCAGCAGAAACGTCTCCAGCATGATGTTCGTCTTGAAGTCCCAATTCATATTGTTGTTCGAGTGCAGCAACTCGCTGCGCTGCCCACGCATGATGATCAGTTTGCCCTCGAACAGTTGCAAGAAATGTGGCGTCTCATCGAATTCGTACAGTTGCACAAACATGCTCGGCACTCCGTTCAACTTCTCAAAACTGGCCATCGCATAGCTGTCGGCCTTGGCTATTGTCTCCGCTGACGCCTCCGAGCCGTTCCACTGATAGATAATGCTCTTTATGCCCACGGAAGCCAGATCAGCCGGCACAACAGTAGCGCACTGCAATAAATATAAGTTTATTTTTTTTTTATTAATTATGCAACAGGTTTTACAATTGTGCGCTTGCACAAATATCAATAAAAAAAAAAAATACAAAAATTTAATTTAGATCTTGCATATCTAAAAAAGTTTCAGTTGCTGCAAGACAGCTTTGTTCAAATTAATCTCCACAGTAAAAAAAACTTTTGGCTTGAGGCTTTCAAAAAATATCATAAAATGCTATAGTCGAGAGAGCTCGACTCGGAAATACTCTAAACCCAGTTGGTAAATGTATAATTGGCTTGCTTATATTAGTTAGATCAGTCTGAAAATATGTTTCGGTTAACAAAAACAGCGTTTCTTAAACGATCTTTAATGCTATCGAATATCGATTTGTATCGATATTTACGAAATGGGTGCAGTTATCGATTAACTACAATTTGATCTGCGTTTGATGTAAGAGAACTAATATTTAAAAAGCCTCGACTCTGCTATTTATGCTGATCAGGCAGATATATAATTTTTGGGCTGTTACCATTTTTATGTGGTTCATAAAGATATATACAACTTGTAAATTATTATTTTCTGAATACTTTGCTAGGGTATTTAACATCATAATAGCACCACACCTATTTAAGTCAAAACCCACTCAAACATAATGAATAATAAACCGCAATTTGACGCCACTCACCTGAATGGTGTACTTGACCACATAGGAGGCGTTGGTGGTGAAAACCACAACTTTGGTGGCTGGCAGCTCATCCCACTGATCGCCACATATGCGGTAGATGATACGCTCGCCGCGTCCATCGTCCACCAGTTGGGTGTCCGCAGCCATTTTGGGCCGTTCGCAGAGCAGCACAGCATCCAATTTGCCAAATTTGGTGGAGACGGGCTTGTGGCCCCGTGTATTATCCTGCCAGATGGTCAGCCAGTTGCCAAAGAGACGCTTGAACTCAACGGGCTCGTGACCCTCGAGGACGCGCACCACCAAAGTGCTATTCGGATACTTCTTCTTCTTGACAAAGGCACGACCATTGCCCATAGCCGTGAGGGCATCCGCTTGGGTTGCCTGTGCACCGACCCACAGCCAAATGCTCTGACCATAGTTGTCCAGCAAATATACGCCATGGGCATCGCTCAGATCATCCTTGCCGGGCATGCCCACATCCAGTTGATCCAGATGCAAACGTCCGCGCTGATTGCATTTGTAAATGCGAAATTTATTGCTGCCATTGCTGCTGCTGTTGTCACTGTTGTTGCTGTTGGTGCTGCTGTTGCTGCTGTTGCAATCGTAGTTGCAATCGTTGCTTGATTTGGTCGTCTGATAAACCATACGTTGTTGCAGCGGCAACACCGTGTTCCACAGCTGCTTCTGCTCGGCGCTCATCGATTGCTCGTAGCCATCGTCCACAATGCAGAGTGTGGCAGCTGCATCTTTGCGCTGCCTTTGCACCCAGGCCAAGGCGCTGCGACGCTCGATGGAGGCACTGGCGCGTCCGATCCATACAAATGTAATGGTGTCCATAAGCAGCACCATTATGTAATCCGAATTGAAGTGCGTCCAATCAATGTTGGCCAACTCAATGGCACGCAACCATTTGCGGCCGTACAACTGAAAGAGAGCCGTTTGCTGCGGCTGATTGACCAAAGCTCCGGAACGTACACTGAAATTGTCACGAGCGCAAAAGAGATTACAAATTAAAGTTTAAGATGTGGAAAAAATACGTACAAATTATAAATAGAAGAAAACATTTATATTATAATTTTCCCCAAATCGACTAAACAAAAATTTCAAAATACTAATGTTTGATAATATAAGAATATTTAAAAAAAAAAAAAAAAAATCCGACATTAATAAATGCAAATCCTTGTGTTTAGAAAGCCACAACTTTCTATTTTAGAATAATTTGAAAATTCAGGTCATTGTTACCCTAATCTATTTTTTTTGGTCTGCGTGCAACACTTACTCGTAGCCATTCTTAAAGTAGGATAAAAAGCGAGCGCTCTCATAATTCTGCGACTCGCGATAAATGCAGGCAACATTGCCCAGATAGGAGTCGAGCTCCTGGATTTTGTGGACGACATTCGAGCGATTCTGTTCGGTGACATTGCTGCCCAGCCAGTAGTGAATATACCGCTCCAGAGGCACATTCGCCTTCTGTTCGCGTGTCTGCAAATGGACAACACCAGATTAATGGGAGATTAAAGATAACTTGAGATTTGTACTTACGATAGTTTCGTGGTTGGCATAGTGTCCAACCAGGTTGGCTGCATAGATGATGTAAGCACAATTGTCGTAGAAGGTGCCATATTGTGAACGAGCCACTGCCTCCAAGCGATCCTCATCGATTTTCCACAGTGCAAAGCTTATTGCATGCTTGGGCACCTTACGGAATGTGGCATCCACCTTAAGGTCGGGTATCGTATCGGGACGCACCTCCTGAGAAATGGAAATAGACATTTTTGAGTTTGCGATTTTGAAATTAACTAGAGATTAACTTTAGGCATGATTATAAAATGAGTTTAATGGAATATAAGGTATGAGAGATGAATACAAGTTGTTCTTAAACGATATTGATAAGTGTCCTAGATCCTTAGAATATCGATACAAATCGATTTTCTATAGCAATAAAAACCACAACTTCTAGAATTATAGGCTTCCAATTGATATATTATATACCCGGACATATTATTTACCAATCTATTAATATGGTTTAAGAAACACAGATTTTGTTAATGTTGTAAATAAACCTATCTGAAATTCTATTATTTATTTAAGTATTTGATTTATTTACAATTTTCTTATTACTTTTTGAGTAATCGTTTGAGACAATCGTTTTAATAATAAATAGTCAGATAGTAATTAGAAGTTGGTAAAATTTAAAATATAAATCTATAAAATACTAATAGGAAAACCTTCTTAATTTGTACACCTCCTCACCCCAATCACATTCAATAGATAAATCCACTTTCGAAGCTACATTTTCCAGCAGTTAACGAATAGTAGTTATTAATGACGCCTGTCGGCGTAGCAGCAGCAGTGGAAAACAACATGTTAAAAGCGAACAAAACACCTTTCAAATGGTTTCACAATTGTGTATATCGAACATGCGACAGATATTGTGAGATATATGTTGGAGGTCTTTTGTCTTTTGTGGCGGGCAGACAACTGCCAAAGGATGTGCTTGTCACCCGAAACCAAAAGCCGAAAAACCCAAAACAAAAACCCGTATTTTGACGCTCTGCATTGGCTTTTCCCGATTGCGAGAGCGAAGCGACAGCAAACGATAGTGAAAACTGTACCAGACATGTGACGGGCGGGCGGACAGTCAAGCGGCTGCAGCCAGTTTGTGTTTGGTTTTTTATTGAACATTAATTTTCTTATTTATTTATGGAATACGCTCGCTCTTTGCGACTTGCGTGGAAAGTGCTCGATTACCGTTATAAACAATGTAAGATTGAAGATCGGAGCAGCAGCTTGGAGGCTTCTTCCTCCCAAGCATGAGAAATGAATTGCATTAGCTGGAAATTGATCTTTATCTTGTGGTGATTATAACGCCGGCTTGTTGCTTAATTAATAAACGTGTCTTTTATTTTTTATTTGTTTTTTTTTTTTGCCTTTGAGTGCATAATAATTATTTTGTATAAACATATTTTCCATATGGCATTTTTCTTTTGTACTCTTGTGCAGTGACCAAAAACGAGTTCATGCTACACTGACTCTGGGATTGAAGTTGAATGTTGGTTGTTGAATGTTGAATTGTTGGGTGATGCCATCGAGCATATCCCCAAACGACATAATTATAAATGAAATTGTCTTCTTTTTAACATCAAATCATTTTAATTATTGTCTGCAAAAATGGCATTGCAAAAACATAACTTGAATTGGTCTGCATTGCTTTTGTTTAATTGGGAAGTTGCTCTGATAAAAAACTGTTGGCTGTTGACAACCGATTGACAACAAACTCAAACAACATTTGTCACGGCCATTAAAAATAATCTTAAAAAAATAAATAAAAAAAAAAAACTGGCACATTGGAGAGGTGCTGCTAAACGCTAGATGAAGATTTCAAGATGTTGTTCAAACTTTCACAGCTTTTGTTTTCGCTTCTCTGTTGGCTTTTTTCATTTTTTATTTCGAGCAATTAGCGTTAATTTTGCCCGCAGAAATGTTCTTGCTAAGAAGCAAAAAAATTAACAATTTTTTGTACAGTTAAAACTACAAAGATAATATCGTTGAGCAATTTTCTGAACAACAACAATCATTTGTATTATTATTGTTGACATAAACTGTGCACATTAACCAAATTACATATTATGTTTCAGGCACAAATTTAGTCTGTCAGATTTTTGTTGGCCATCTCCTTTGTTGTCTGGCTTAATTTGGTTAGCACTTGTTTCATGTCTGTCAAATAATGCTTATCTAGTCCAAGTCCTGTAATAACGTATTTTTAATGAGCTCCTGTCACGAAACGCACGTGAAATTATGTGAAGTGCAATTAGTTAAAGCAGAGTAGAAAACATTTATGAAATTAAAAAAAATTAATTATAAATCTGAGCACATGAATAAACGCGAAATTAAATAGGCATAAGGCTAACACGAAATATAATGACTCAGTTGTAAGGACATTTAATGTACAAGGAATTGCGTAAAATATTAATTAAAATTATAATGAATACTTTAGGCGAGAGATCTCCACTTGGAGATATCCTGGAGTATTTAAATACAAAATGTTGGTTTAGTATGAATTACAAAAATTAAATTAAATATTTAAATATTTACTGATAATCAAAATTATGTCAAGGCATACACTGATATTTTTCAAATTATGGATATTGGAAAATAATTTTGATCAAATATTACTGAAAACTTTTCAATCACACAAAATTATGTAACAAATATATTCAGTAATAATTTGAAGGGTACAGAAATATATATTTGATCTTAGAAATATATCATTAGAATACTTCAAAAGCTGTCAAACTCTAAACAAGGCTATAACTATATACTAATAATAATAATAATAAACGACACAAAATATTACCAATAATTCTTTAATTACAACCTTAACTTTGTTCAATCCGCAAACATTGAATTCGAAGCTTTAAGCAAATTTAAAGAAATAAAATAGTAATATAATCAAATCTAATCGAAAATAAAAAAAAATTAAATTTTATCTACACAATAAATAAATAAAATTCTTGCTAAATGATGTCCAAATAGACAAAAATTATGAACATGGTTCTAATTTGCAGTGAGTGCAATAACAATACTCATAAATCGCAATAGATGCGGAATAAAAATTGTCAACTCGTGATTAGTGGAAGAAACAAGACGAAATCAAGTTGTTGAATAGAGATACATAAATATATAGAGAGATGGAGACGCTTTGTGGAGATAAGTATGCATAATGAAAAGTCAGGTAAATACCGTTTCTTTTGGCGACAACGTTAGCTCCATGTTGACAGTTGCCGTGGCAGTTGCAACAGATGCAGCAGCAGCAGTTGTGGCAGCAACAGTTGCAGCGTCTCTTGACAGATAGGTAGATTGATAGTTTGGTTTCGTTACGATTGGAGAGCACCGCAACAGGTTGAGGCAGGCAGCCTTGAACTAGTTTTCCATGCGCCGGTCGGCGCAACGGCTCCTCTCAAAGTGAAAATCCTTTTTGGCCCCAAAATCGCGAAACGAAATTCACATATATCCGTATACATATATATATAACACTATTTTAGCGCGCTCATAACTTCACAATTTTTCGAATGTATTTTTTGTGGATTGTTTTGGAAGATTGTGAATTTGGAATTTTTTTTTTGGAAATTAAATTGAAAAGTAAAACAAAGTAAAAGTGAATTAAAGTCAGGTTGATGATTGAGCGGCAAATGCCTCACAGATTGTGCAAAATGCAATTGTGGCCTTTTAGCCAAGTTAACACACACACATTGAGACCGCGAGAGAGATGATAGAGAGGAGAACCGAATAGAAGTAGAGTTTTGGTAACAAGCCTGGCGCCTGGCGACGTCTTTGTTGCCAGAAAGCCAAATGCAGACTGGTCGACGCAAATGCGATGCGACCAAGTTTATGGCCAAAGAGACAAAGAGCCAACAGTTGGCCAACAAACTGGGAAGCGCTGCGCTTGTGACTCACTAGAGACCCGACTTTGTCTACACAACAAACAACGACGACGAAACGCCGACTCCGACTTCGACTCCAACTTCGACTCCGAGTCGAGTGGAACATGAATGAAATTATCAGTTATGTGTCTTGGGTTGGTTTTTTTTTTTTTTTTTTGTGCTGCGAGCAAAGTGAGAAAAAGCAGAAAGCGCAGCGTTCAGTTTTCTTCTTGCGGTTTTTCAGTGAGAGGCGGCGGCACATGTTGTTTGCCGTCTTGGCCAAATGGCAACGGCCCACATCGACAACATGTGCAACATGTGAAGTACATATGTCAGTAAACAGCTTTAGAAAAGGGATAGTTGTAGATATTCTGTCATTACCCTATAAGTCGTTTAGCCAATTGACTGTGCTCCCTTTGGGAAGGGTATTTGCACTAGTTGATGTCTCTTGTCTGCTAAAAGGCAGCTTTTTTATTCTGATAAACCAGTGATAAGCCAAAAGTAAGCCAAAACCTTTTGTTCAGCTTTGGACAATATTGAAAAGCAGTTGAAAATGTTTTTTGTTTAAATAAACATTAAACTTTACTTTATTACTATTATTAAATGCTAAACCATGCTGTGACCTTTAGCTGTATTATTACTAAAATATATTTAGATTTGCTACCAAAATGAAATTGAATAACAATTTGCGATTTAGCTTAGTTAAAGATTACTTTTAAAATGTCAACTGGTTGCAAAAGCTACTTTCAAAATATTTTGCGAACTCAACTGGAAGATATACAATTTAATATTCAATATAGGTTTTGGTTAACAAATCAGTTTTTCACATACGATTGTAATGAAATTTGCACCATCGATCAATAATATATCGGGGTATTTTATATACATTATGTGGAAGATGATATCTTTACAATTGTTTCTTATCGGCTTATTTAAGCAGACGGACACACGGATATGGTTAAATCGACTCTCTGTCTGTTGATGCTGTTCAAGAATATATATACTTTATGGAGTCGTACAACTTCATTAAGCCCGTTTCTCTCATTTTCCATGTTTTCATTATATAAAAGAAATATCACATATTTTATGTTTAAAGCTCTCGATCGATAGATTGATAGATTGCAGGCAAGATATATTTACAGAAAAGTAATACATAAGAACAATTAATTGAAATAAAATTGAAGCAAAGGGTATAACAGCAAGTCGTTCTGGGTTCAAACGGCTTGTTTAACATTCGTATTAGCCACACTTGCTGCGCTGACATTTTCCACATGCAATCAAGCATGGCATGGCGAGGGGCAGGGAGGGAGGAAGAGTTAGTTAGGCATAAGATGCAACTATCAGGTTTCCATTGGTTTGTCAATTGTTTTGCTTCGCTGGACATTTCACTCCTATGATCTATGCATAAGGAGTCAAGAGCTGTGGCAGACGTTCATTTGCCACCATCATTAGCGGGCAACGTGAGGCAACAACAATTGCCAATAGGCAAAGCTTACTCTTCTTCTTTCCATCTTTCACCTAATCTCAATTGTGGAAAGCAGTTGAAATGTTAGCGAACTTTTGTTTATGATTTGTTTAATAATTTTGATGCTGTTTTTTTAAAGCTTAAATGTTTGTAATCGCTTTTCGGTAAATAGCTCTTTAATAGGCAGTTGTGCAAGTGTGTGTGTGTGTGTGTGTGTGCTTGTGTGTGTAAAGCGTATAAGAAGCTAATGGTAATGGGTTTAAAGAGTGCGCCTTGGGCTTGAGCTAAGTAGTCAAGTATCTGTAACTCTGTAACTGCCTTTCAAAACAAACAATACTTCCCGCCTCCCCCCTCACTATCAGTCTGAGGTTTTGGCTTACAACATATTACCAAAGCAGACTCCAAACTGCAACTCCAACTGTCGACCAAGTTCAATCAACCATTGAGGTTGAGGCGTCAACCGACTGGCAACAAAAAAATAAAAATAAATAAAAAATGAAAAATAAAAATGAAAGCAAATTGTAAAATGCAAAGCATTTTTTGCCATTGGAAAAATGTGCGACTTTTAGCATGAAAAATCCAACAAAAATATTATGATGAAAAATGTAAATTTACAATTTATGCTAATTACACACACACAATACAATTGACTTTTCCTTTTCAAAACGGAAAAATGAAAAACACAAATAAAACAAAAAAAAAAACAAACAAGTTCAACAATTTTATTGTTTGGTTTTTTAGTTTCGGTCTCAGACGCGACACGAAGTCAACACAGACAACAACCATTAACGACATTTACGTAAAGTTTAAACAATGCCATAGCATTAAATGCATTTTTACCACACTTGCAACATCAGCAAGAAAGAGGAGCAGCAACAAATTTACCGCTTTGATTTGTTGTATTCCACATCTGCTTTTGACACCGCTAGCTTTTAGCTAAACTGTGCCGATTTACTAGCTTTTTTTTCTACCTAGATCTTCTCTGCTTCAGCTTCTGTTTCTATAGTTGGCCATAAGCTATGGCAAATATGCTACTGCGCCCCCTCCCGCTACCTGCTCCCCTTCTCTACATCCCAATATAACAGTCATTCCTCAAGAGCGTTCTCTCTGGCGACCAACGTTAATTGCCAGACAAGACCAGATCAAGTCCAGACCAAGATCAGACCTCAGACCAAGTAAAGCAGCTGTCTCTTCAGCTGTTTCCATCACAAATGGAAATGAAGACTTCTGTGCTTTGTTTTGAATTGTAATGATTAATGATTTTGTAAGAGTATTTTCCATTTGGTGTCTGTTGAATCGGCTGAGTAATTTGTTGAAAATTTAAAATTCTCTCCATTAGAAATGGGAAAAGGGGTATAATAAAGTTAAGAACTAGGGACTTAAAATTTTGAAAAGTTTTCATATACCAAACGCAGGGCACGTTTATTCCATTTTATCAATAACTTCCTCCATTTTGCGTATATCGATTTAAATTTATTTTCGATAGCAATAACAGTGACAATTGTAAATATAAAGCATTCTTGTCAATACATAATGCACCCATTTATAATATACACATAAGTATATATTATAATGTAGCCTTTCAATTGATTTATAACCAGTCTTATAATTGGTCAACAACTAAAAATTATTTATCGGTTATGAAACGCAGAATCGAAACATATTTTCATAGTTCAATATACATATAACTAAACCTACTATATAGTTTAGAGGTAGGCTAAGTATTTTTTCATTGAAATTGCGGTTTGTCATTAAATTTATAATGATGCAATTAATACATCAAAATGTATTACATGAAATCATTCATCAAAACGCGTAACAACTAAGCAGTGAAACTTTCTATTTAATTGAATGCCAAGTGATTCCAATGAGAGATTATACCTGGCTATCTAATCTCAACAAAGATTTAATGAAAATGGTTAATCACAATCTTAATCACTCCATTCCTCTTTACTACCAAGAATTGCCATTAACGAAACGTATCTGGCATTTTTCTTAAACTTAGTGCATCCAAAATTCGTTAACAACTTTGAAAGGTATTCACGAAATGCAGTTTTTCTTAAGCATATAATTATTAATTAGCCTTAGATAAAGCAAACAAAAAACAACAAAGGCGAAAAAAAATTGATTTCGAAAGATGCGACGAATTTAATAGGCTCGATTTGATTTGATTTGTATTGAAAGAAATTCGACATTTCACTCGATTCGATGGCCACCGTTATTTATATTGATAGCCTACTGTGAGTCGCAATTTGGGAAGCGTAACGAAAACCGCAAGCAGCTGACAAAAGAAAAGATAGGAAAAAAGCCGCATCAAAGATTAGATACCCTTGCAAATGGGAATCAACATTTACTTTTATTACAATATATGATATGATATGGTCTATATATGATATAATAGTCCTGGTGGGTTCCTGTAGGGATAACCATAGCTTTTTGAGCAATAAATATATTTATTGAAGAACTAATTTTCGACCGATTATTTGCATTTTTATGGGAAGTATAATATGATATAGTAATCCAATGTCAGTGATTTTTTGTCAAACTATCAAAAGCATATATATATAGTGCATATAAGATCTATCATATTTAGCACATATGTGGGAAACATAATAATCATCATCTCACCTTATATATTATTATAGTAAACCGATTTAGCGGATGACATATATATTCCAACTTCCAATTAGAGAGAATGACAGACATACATTTAAATATCGACCCTTCTATGGATGCTGATCAGTAATCGATATACTTTATGCGTTCTAAG
Source organism: Drosophila kambysellisi (assembly GCA_035042185.1). Taxonomy (NCBI): domain Eukaryota; kingdom Metazoa; phylum Arthropoda; class Insecta; order Diptera; family Drosophilidae; genus Drosophila; species Drosophila kambysellisi. The sequence goes on along the minus strand of JAWNLS010000945.1, from coordinate 151,281 downwards.
AAATGCACTTCAAATCTTACTCAAAAATTATAAGGCCCTCTGCGAAGGGTATAAAATCAGACCCTAAGACCCTCTACTTGGGCTGCCTGTCTTCCCACGCCGAAAAAGAAACACGTCCACGAATTGGAGTTGGAGTTTGGATGTTGGAGTTGTGGAATTGGATGTGGGTGCTCGTCTCGTCTCGCCAAAGTTCAAAATAATTTGAGCATTATTACAGTGGGTGCCCCAGCTAAAAAGAAAGCCAAGCAGGCAGGCAGGCAGGGAGGCAGGGCGGTAGGCAATTGCACAAGAAGTTGAACAACAATTGTGCTTCGGTTGAACCATAAACACAACAATAACAACAATACCGACACCGGCAGCTGCAGATGTTAGCTGCTAACCGTTATTTAACAGTTATTTAACATGCAATTAACCTGGCCAAGTCGAAAAAAAATAGATAAATAAGAAAAATGCAAATATATGGGCGCGCTTAGTCAAAGGTAAAGCCTCCCTTCATCTCAAGCGAAACTCGAACTACACTAAAAAAAAAATTAATACAATTGGGTAATAAATTTCATTAAATTAGAAAGGTAGCATAAAAATGTTTCACATGTATTGCTACTGCTACTAAAATAAACACAATTCACTTGGACTGCATATTTTTGGCGAGTGTATTTAGTGTCCAAATGTTATGGTGCAATAACTTTCTAATAGACTACCAGAGCGCTCTCCTCCGGGAGGGTCATTCATCTTAATTATCACACGGCCAAAAAATAGAAAGAAAAAAAAAAATAGAAGAAAATCCAGCTTCAAATTAAACAAAATGTGGCTTTAATGGTCTTGGCTCATTCATTAAGCCCTGACTTGGTCCGGCCCAGAAATATGATCACATTGCGGCTAGCCTCCAAAAACAATCTCCATTTGCATTGTGAGACAAAATAAAAAAAAGAAATAAACCAAAATTATTCGTTTGTACTAGAAAGCTCTGACCATTGGAAATTATTCCCACCTTTATTTAACCTCTTCTTCCTTTCTCTCTTCTGTTCTTTTGTTCTTTCTCTGCGTCGTCTTCATCTTCATCTTAATCACCGGAAGCTATCTCTGGCGGCGCATCTAGAAGAAGCAGCAACAGCAGCAGCAGCAACAGCAGCAGCAGACACGCTTAATTACAAAAGCCGCGTCTCCGTTGTGTTTCCAGCTGTGTGTGTTTTGTTGTTGTTTTGTGTTTTCCTATCTATTTTTGTATTCAAATTGGTGGTTTGGCGTTTGATTTCATTTCCATTCATTTGCTGGAAGAGTGTCGCTTTTGTGTTTGCCAATTAGACACGTCTGTCGCTTTGTTGATATGCAGAGCAGAGTTGATATGTTTACTATCTGCTACCGAGCATACAAAAAAGGGCATCGAATAACGGTAGCAATGTCATATTTTAATTAATTGACTCTCAAACAATAAGCAAAACAGTTTAATTATCGATATTTTATCTACTAGGCAGATTCATGGTGTAAATAGATTGTGTTGTGGCATCTTTTTGCATGCTTCATGTTGGGGCAAAGTGGAAAAAAGACGAGTGTAAATATCTAGGCTATGCATTGGTTTAGTTTCTCTGGTGTGAAAATAGTGTGGGAAATTCTGGAAATTCATATACAACTTTTCAGATTCTAATAATCAAATTATTGAAATAAATAAATAAAGTGGAAATATTGCTAATACATATTTTGAAGTCGAACAATTTTAGGCATTCAAAGATGTGTTTTGTATTTATTTGATTTGAGCTTGTATCCCCGTTAAATTTGTAACTCAATTTCAAATAATGCTCCTAGAATAGTTTGCCTAACGAAATCAATTTGATTATTCTTACGTTGCCAAAAATAGATACTTAGTTTATCAAAGATGACTCAGGGTAGTAAACAAAGTAAATATGATTTTATCTTGTCTTGACAAAAAACAAATATCGATAGTAATTGATATCAAAGATGATGCAAGCAATTAAAAATACATTTCGGCAAGAGAAGACCATCTTTATATAAATAGAATTTATAATAGCAAAAAAAAAAACATCTCTACACTGTAGAATCTGGAGTTGATTAGAATACGCACGAAAAGATTGATTCAAACGTTAACAGAGCTACTGCTAGAAACTCAATTCGTGACTGGAAGCGAATTAATTGAAATAGAAGTCGTGATCCATATAAAACCCAATTTATACACACTCCTTCCTTCTAAAAAAGAATGCACGAAATGCATACATAATATACACACATATATGTATGTACATATAAACTCACATATATGTATGTACATTTCCATGTACATATTTATCTATTTTTTTACTGTGTGCTTTATAATGAATATAATGCTAAACAAAATTCAAAACAAATTAATTATTGTACATAATTATTTATGTACACACTTTCATTCATATACGTATGTAAATATTTACACTGTTCAATTTGATAGGCAAGATTAGTTCTAGAAAAATTAAATAACGCCGCTGCTCGCTATTCGTAATTTTCCCAAAGCAAATAAATATATATAACTATTTTTTCATTCAATTATTCAATTTGATAGGCATAATAGACGCAGTATGATAATCTAATCTATCATACGTAATTATTTATGTACACACTTGCATTAATGTTTGCATTTGTAAATAGGCAGATTAATTATGGAAAAATGATATAAACCCCAAAAAGAGTCGCAGTTTTTCAAAACATATTAATTATTATACATAATTATATGTTCAATTTAATGGACAGCTTAGTTGTAGAGTAATTTGCTCCTAAAAAATAGGAATTTCCTCAAAACGTAATTATTTATGTGCACATTTACATTCATGTTTACATTATTATAAATGCATTTGCACATTTTATAGCAATTAAGACATGCAATATTAAAATGGATTTTGTTTATTTTCACACTCACCTGCTTAATGAAATTAAATGGCGGCATTTTGTACACTAATTTGTAGTTGCTGTTTTTTTGTTGTTGTTTTTGCTGTCATGCAAAATGCAAGGCACAAAGCAAAATGAAGAAAAACTGCAAGCGACAATTTGCAGCTGGCGTCGCTTATTTCAGCAGCTGTTGTTGTTTTTTTGTTGTTGTTAGTTGCAAATGCCGCTCCCCAATTACAGCAATATCAACAAATTAAACAATTTTAATCTTTTTCGCACTTCGCTTTTTTTTGCAGCTGTCACCAACTATTTGCTTGCTCTGCTTTCCTAATTCGCCTTTTGCTGTTTTCGCAAATTAACCGTTACATTCACATCGAGAGGTGGAGCGAGAGAAAGAGGTATGTGTGTGAAGAGCTCAGCAAGCATACATAATTATCGTCTGTTTATTTATTTCTATTTCTTTTTGCGTAACTCTCATAATTTGTTGCGAAAATTGTGCAGCGGAAATAAAAACCTCGACGACGACTGCGCACTTTCCAAACAAATTAACCCGAATTGTAAACGGAAGCAGCCCCAATCCAAGTTTTAACAATTGGCGATGCGTGTGCGCAGTTGGCTTAACCCGTGAAAAGTCGGCTTACAACTGAACATCCAACGGCATTTGGACTTCAATTGAAGCGAGGCTCGGTCGCATGTCAAAATATGCGTCGCAGTCGCTGCCGCAGTTGACGTCTGCGTCGCTCAGTTTTGTGACCCTTTTTGAACACCATACCAAAAAAGTACATATGCATGTGTGAGTGAGTAAATTTACCTAATGTGTGTATAGATGTGTTGTTATAGGTGTGTGTATGTTATTCTTGGAAGTTCACGCTTTTGTGGTTGTTGTTTTTTTTTTATTGAGGCACACTTAAAACAAAAGCTTCATCCACACGAATTAGAGCAATTAACACGTCACTGGCTGAGTGACGTCATTTCTTTACTGATTCTGCATTAGCATCAACGCACACTCACGCACGAGGCCACGAGCGTCGGCGATGTCACGCAAGAGACGCTCCTTCGGCGCACGCAAACCCATCGCTGCGGGTGCCAAGGAGCTCTTCATTTCAGCAATGGCACTCAACAGGTTTTCGTACACATCCACAATATTGGAAGTGCCATTGGAATCTGTATGAAAAGTGGAAGAGATAGTGTTAACAAATCCATGTTTAAGTCAAATGTTTGGTTTTAAGAGTTGGAGTTATGCTAATTGTACTTATTTACAGTAATTTTTTCAGTTTTACCAATGTTGAAAGAGGGGGAGTTGTCTTTTAAACTTTTTGTAAGTCTTTCGTCGAGTACAGTAATTTTTTTAAAGTTTTTTTATTCCTTACCATAGCTATTTCCAACAACGCCATTGGAGTCTGTGAATGAGTCAAATACTTTGCGTTTAGAGGTAGATTTATGCTAATTGTAATTATTAACAGTAATTCTTAAGCTTTTTTCTAGACATTTTTTCTGTATTTCTTACCATAATTATTGTCAACAATGCCATTTGAAGCAGACATCAGCTGGAGTTGAGCCTGGGCATATTTGGTGTACTCCAGTTTGGCCAACACCTGCCGATACTCATTGGAATAGGCGACGGCATCCTCTGCTTGCTGCAGCTGCAGCTTTTTCGGTCTTTTGCTGCGATGCTGCAACGTGCAAGAAGCAACACTTGAGTCTATGACTGGAGTAATTTCCACAACCGCCGTTGGCGATTTTTCGACGTTCTCTGGCTTCGCACCCGACTTCTGCCGTTTGGCTGGAACGGCGGTTACCGTTAGATCTCTATACTTGGAACGAAATGATTCCAGGTCCGTAAAGTCCATTTTGCTCTTTTTATAATTTTTTTTTTATAAAGTTGACAGTTTATCAAGCTTGACAAATGATTGGGTTATTTGCTATGCCAGTGTTGGTAACTTACTTAAAACGTAGACTCATTTGAAACACTAAATAATAAGGTTATGTGTAATAAATAAATACTCTATACAGCATCTAACACGATTTAATTATGATAATATATGATGGAGGCAACCAATTAATTATATATATATAATTAAAGATAATTTAATAATATATGTAATATTTTTGTATATTACAAAAATGTGTTTGGGTACACTTAAAAAAAAAACTGCAACTAAAACTTAAGTGTTGCATTGTTATTATTAATAATTTGGGGAGGCAAATAATTACTAAATCTGTTGGGCACCTAATAAATTACTAAATTTAGTAAAATAAAGTATATTTGACTAAATTAAAAAAAAGTATTTTAATTTAAATGTTGCATTGTTTTTAATATGATTAATTACTAAATCTATACAATAATTTTTGATGCAAGAATAAAAAAAGCTGAAACTAACACTGAAGTGTCGCATTGTTATTTTGAGAGCTGTCAAATGCAGCAACACACAAAAAAACAGTACTTTCTACGCTTTATTAACCCTGTAGCAAAATGGAGTGGTTACATTAACCACCTGTGTGTGTTTCCGCATATCTCATTTGTAGTCGAGGGGGCAAGTGGAACTTAGCATGACATGCGGGTAATTTAACCGGCAAGCAGAGAACAAAACTTGATTCATAAGCAAGCCATTCTTTTTTTGGGCTTTTTAACCAGCAGCAGCAGTAGCAGCAGCAGCGAGAGGCGCTCAAGCGTGCTTCCCGCATTCGTTCTACCCTCAACATGGGGCATGCGTCATGCACTTTAAAAAATACACTTCAGAATTATTTTTTCACTTTTTTTTTATCGAATTTCTTTTTGTTTGTACAACAGATTTGGTAAAGTCAGTAGAGGGGTCAGGCTATTAATATTAACATTATTTTGCTATTGTTTTAATAATAGTTGTATTTTAATTTTTAATTGCTGTTTTGTTGCTGGGCTTGCAGAATTTCTTTGAGATGTTGTTGCGTTTGTTCGCCGCACTCGTAGCGATGATAGTCGATAATGTTGACTCTGTGCTCCTTGAGCACCTCGCCCACCGTCTTGTCCGCATCTAGCAGATACTCCTGATGTATGAGGCACGTCTCATCGTCCTTATTCTCCGCAGGCGTATCCTTATCGTATTCACCCACCTTAATCGGCTTCATGCCCACAATTTGCTGGCAAATGCCCTTTTGCAATTCTGGATCATCGACATCCAGCTGGGAGCGATAGGCAACAATTGCTCCATATTTGCCCACCTGGGTTATGTCCTGTGTGGTACCGACATTCGTCGGCGCAGGATGCGCATAGCCAGCGAGGCGCAGATCATTGTTCACCTTGAAGCAGAGTGCACGACGAATGCTCGCATTTTCACCAACGGCGCCAATCAGCAGCGCCAGATGATCGGCCAATGAGCCGCCTTGTGGTGTCTCCAGATTCTTAAGAGCCTCCGATTCGAATCCAAGCTAAAAAGCAAAATGTAAATAAATTTTGAGAAAATGCAGGAAATATTATAAAAAAATTAATAATAATATAAATAGTAGTTGCTATTGTTTCTGTGGGTTTTTTTAGTTTGCGAATCAGTCTGAAAATCGGATTTTTCTTTACAGCAATCAAAATCCTTTACAGTTGATGAGCCACTTCATCAGATTTCATGGCAATAACTAATATAAGTCTCCAACAAAGATCAATTATTAAATATATATTCAAATAAATGAATAATCAATTATTTTGGAAGTTTCTGCATTCTAGTTACAGTTTGAGATCCACTGAATACATTTGCTTGTTAACACAGCTGATTTATGTTTACAGATTGCTACTACACACATAGACAAGCAGCTGCTGTTATTACAGCTAAGTAACTACATATTGTATAACAAATATTTAGCTTTTAAGTTATGGTCTCAATGGTTACAGTTTGACGTTCATCGAATTAACCCTCAAGCAACTGAAATTACAGCTATCAACTTACCTTCCACAAATCGCCATCGAACTCCGTTAGATCCGTGTAGTGGAGCACAATGCGTGAGACATGATCCACAAAGCGCTTGAATGTTTCATTGCGTGCTACAAAATCCGTTTCACAATTAAGTTCCACCATGGCGCCACGATTGCCGCTCACAAGCACGCCGACGAGGCCCTGTGTCGTGACACGATCCGAGAGCTTGGTGGCTTTTGACCAGCCCAACGATTGCGCCTGCTCATGCAGCCATTTCTCTGCCTGGAATGGGAAGAGGAATATTAATTGAGCACATGTACACTTCCCCTCTCTTTCGCTCACACTCACCTGATTGACATCGTTGTTATGCAATTCGAGGGCCTTTTTACAGTTGGCAAAAGTGTAGCCGGTCTTTTTGCGAAGCGTGGACAAAGCGCTCTTCTCGAGGCTGTTGCACAATTGCCGCGTGGTGTGCAACGTGCGTCGGCAGAACTTTTGCAGCAACATTCTTTTATATTGATATTTTTTTTTTTGAGAAAATTTACAGTTAGCCAGTTGGGGTTGCTATGGAATAAATAACTTGTTGCTCTCAGACTGCTGCCAGTGGCAACAATTCAGTTTTTGTTATTTTGTTAAATAAATTTCGTTTTGTTTTGCATTTGCCTTCAACTCGTCGGCATGTTCAAAACACCGGCTCTGTCTATCAAATAATTAACAAATTAACGCGTTTGCGGCGCGTAATTAAAACATAAACTAATTCACGTAAGTTTTTTAATCTTTAAATTGCTTGTGCAATATTTATAAAATATATTTTATTTGATTTGGTATTTTTTAGTTCATATCTACACTTCTATCGAATTGACACACACACATATCGATGAATCGAAAGCGTCACCATAAATAAATTGTATTCATTCGATATATGTGCGAGCAGCGTTGCCATCTCGCCGAACGTTGCGCGCGTTATTTAAAAAGACAGCAAAATGGACAAACAGAATCCGAATAAAAATATACCCAGTTTTACATCGGTTTGTGGCGCGCGACGAATCTGCTCAAAATCGAAGATGCTCTACACCCGCCCCAAGCCCGATGTACTGCAGAGCATACTGCAATCGAAGGCGAATTCCGAGTATAAATCGCGTCGTTTGTGGTATGAACTTAATATGCCCGAATGTACAAGTCATCTGTTCGATGGCCAAACCCTCTCCGATCTGCCCGAGAGTATGTCCTGTTCGAAGAGCCAGCGTTCGCATCGACGATCCAACGACAAGCACTCGAATAGGGAGCATAAGGGTAAATCCAATTATATGATTATGCGAGAAGAACGCGAGAATTTTCGTAGCAAACTTGTCGAGCTGATTCGACACATGGATGAGGATCCGGATCCGACACTGCACCGAATGGAGGGCGATCCATTTCCCGATCAGGGAGAACGGGAAGTGCTACGATATCATTATTACATTAAGCATGGCATCGACACCATTCACGTCTCCACCATCAGCAAAAAGACGCTCCAAAGGTGGGTTAACTTTAAGGATCTCTCTCTCTAATCTTTAAATAATTATTAAACTCTGCCGCTGCAGAATTGATAATCTTGTGCCGGTTCTTCTCAAGAAATGGGATTCGGCTTTTGTGGAGAATATTGCCGAGGTGCGTTCCGATTATGTGTTTGCCATGAAGAAGGCTGTTGTCGATTTCGTCCTGCGACACTCAGTCCTCGATCGCCTAACGCACGAGGGAAGTCCTGCTAAATTTAAGACTGCTGAGCGCAGGGAGATTGACAAGCTGATGAACCATTGGCGCTATCGGTAAGTGTGGGAGCAACCCTCGCAGCAATATAATAATTAAAGAAATAACTAGTCTGTGGGCAATTTGAAAACAAATCATAATTTATTGATAAAAATAGCAATATTCATAAATTTTTTAACTTAATTATTTCTACCCCAACTCTCAATTTTAAAAGGTACAATTTTTAAAGTACCTGAATAATTAAAACTCATCTTAAGTCTCCAAATATTTAAATGAGTTATGCTCTACGCCAATTAAATTTTAATGTAAAAGAAAAAAAATATTCCTTCATAATTTCAAAATCCATAATTTTATTGAGAAATGTAACTCAATATTTTATACTCATTGAGAATTATATAACTATAATCTACTCGAAATCTATATTTAAAAAGCAACAAATTATTTTTTCAATTAAGTTTTAATATAAAAATAACCTTTCTGCTCGTTTTAAAACTGTTTGTTTTAAGTTATTAAATTAAAATATATTTTACTCCAATTAAATTTTTATTCAACGAATGAAATTACCTTCATTATTTAAGCTCATTAAAAACTGCTTATTTTTAAACCTTAAGTCCGCTATTATTAAATTAAAATATACACTTGCCATTTAAAAATCCGAAACAAAAGAAATTTCTTCCATAATTTATGCTCATTAACACCTTAAGCCGCCAGCTATTAAATTAAATTATACTCAACTGCAACTTTCATTAAAAAAAAACAACTAATTTAATGCAAAAAAGAAAGTTCCGGTATAAATTATGTTCGTTAAAAATTGTTTGTTTTAATACAAAGCAAGTTTCTTAATTGAAAAAAAAGTCGTTGTGAACTTATCAAAGTTTCAAAGAAAATTTCTTTGGTTCATGGCATGCAATTGACGTGCAATTACACACACAGACACACCCACACACAGACACACACACACACACACACACACACACACACAGTGCTTCCCTTAGGAAGGATGTGTGTTGATTCCTTTGTACACATTTCACTTTTTGTGAGGAATAAAAGAACCCAATTCAGCGCGCGTGAAAACTTATAAAATAACTTGACAATGAAAGTCTGTTGTATATATATATATATATATATATATATATATATATGAGTAGCTCAGGGGGTGAGGAATCTGGCGTGACATTATTATGAGCTGGGAGAGTAACGCAAGAAATCGCTTTGCGTCTGCCAAAAAAACTTTTAAACCGCCAACAAGTGCACAATATGGCTCAAAACTCCTCCAACGGAAATGGAAAAGCAGCAGCAGGGGGTGGGTGTAAGGCAGGGGTAGCTAAAAGTTAAGTTCTCCAGAGTATTGGTTTGACATTTGATGAGCAACAGTAAAACAGCTGCGATACAATGTGGCAAAAAGGGCGAGATTTCATACACTGAACAAAAGTGGAAACAAAAAATGGGTATATTGGTTTTGTAAATGCAACAGAGAGAGACTGAGAGAGGCAGAAAGAGAAACAGAGAGAGAGACAGAGAGAGAGAGAGGGAGAGAGTTACTTGTGGCATATAGTCCCATATATATACAACTAAGTTTCCTGGCCATAGTTGTATCTGTCAATCTTCTTAAGATTTAACTTTCCTAATTACTAACTTATTAATTTTAAACTTTTTTGGACTGATTGGGTTTTCCTAGGTTTCTTCATAAATATATATATAATTGTTATAGCACTTTACATTTTAATAACAACAGTTTTGTTATATTCTTGATCTTATATTTTTCCATTTTAAATTGTAGTTCAATAATACACTTTTTAATGTTATTTCATACAATATACAATAATATATATGTATATTATAATATTTTATATTTAATTTTAATTTTAAATCACATTTAAATTTTTGTTCTTCCTTTTTTTAAATTTTTTTTTTAAGTTTTTAGTAAATAGATAAATAAATATATAATAGACTGTCTGTTCAATATGAATATTAAATTAGTATGAAGACTTTATCATTAGAATTGTGTTTTTAATTGCTATCGGAAATCGATTAGTATCAATCAATCAGTCAATATCTTATCGGCATATATATTCATTCTTCTGTCTGTTGCACACCACAGCACAGCTGCAATATACCCTTCTGTGATTTTAATTGTGTTCAGGGTATAATGAGTTAATTAAAAATAATTGGGAATCTGCATTCAAGAGTCCAGCATGGGAAATCTTAATTAATTATGAATTTAAAAACCTCAAGAAGAAGAACAATAATCTCAAATGAAGAAAGACAACTTCAAATAGATGATTTTCAGACGTAAAATTCCTTTTTCCTCTTTCCACTTTTCCATGTTTTTATTTGTGATTATTTTTAAGAAAAGAGTATTTTATATTCGTTTTTATTCCTTTTTGTTTGTGTTTTGAAGGCGTTTGTAGGCGTGTCGCAAACACACAAGTTGTGTGTAAAAAGGATATGCTTAAAAACGAATTGAACTTGCTGCAGACACTGAGTGCCTGATTGTGGGCGAATAGGCGTGGCACTAAAAATGCCTCCACTTGCAATGGAAAAAGTTTTTGTGGTGCGCCTCTTAAAGTGGGTCGTCTATCGGCAAAGTTTTGTGTGTGTGTGTGTGTGTGTGAGTGTGTGAGTGCGAGTGTGTGTTGTGTGTGTGGGTAAGATGTTTCTTATTTATAGCTAGCAAGCATTTAGCAACATTTTATGTAGGCCAAGTTAGCCCAGTTAGCCCCGTTAGTGGGCGTAGGCATTTACCATTTACCATTTACCATTTACCATTTGCCATTTCCCATTTGCGATTTGCGTTTTGCCTCAATGCATTTGGCTAATGGGCTGCATTAAAGTTGCTCAAGTGAAAAGTTTGTTCGCGTCTTTTCCGATAATTTGCATAAATTCATTCTTACTTGTTACAGATACGATGAGAATCGCAATCGTTTGAAGACAACCCTATTTTGCATCCATCGAAGCGTTGCAAGCATTCTCGAAGTGTGGAGCATGAAGTACAGCTCCAAAACATTGGTCAACATCGACGAACTGAGCAAGGTCGAACAGCCCTTCTCACTATTCAATTTTATCGTAAGTGATTCCCAGGAAAATAATTTGACTTAAACTTTTCATTTTTTCTTTTTTATCTTCGACCTATGCCCATATTCCTTTTATCGGACTATAATTTTGACTTATGTTCCGACCCGAAATCTCGTTTTCAACTTTAAATGTACGATTGATCTAGAGGCCAAACTAAGATTAAAACGGTCTTGCTTTTGAAAATGCGTTGAGTTTTGACAAAGTTATGGCATTTTGAAGGTTCGATCTATGCCATAAGCCGATTCTTGGACTAAAATTTTGACTTATGTTCTGACTCAAAATCACGTTTTCAACTTTGAATGTACGATTAATCTAGAGGCTAAAGTATGATTAAAACGCCCTTGCTTTTGAAAATCTGATAAGTTTTGATGAAGTTATGGAATTTGGAAAGTTCGACCAATGCCCAAATCCCGAATTTCGGACTATAATTTTGACTTATGTTCCGACCTAAAATCACGTTTCCAACTTTAAATGTAGGATTGATCTAGAGGCCAAACTATGATTAAGACGCCCTTGCTTTTGAAAATGCGTTGAGTTTTGACGAAGGTTCGACCTATGCCCATATTCCGATTTTCGGACTATAATTTTGACTTTTATAGTTACCAAAATTGGAAGGAAGATTATTAGGAATCTTCTCTTTAATTTAATTCAACCACGCCCACTCCCAAAATCTCGAATAGCTCATGTCTTCCGTAATTTAAGAGGTACAGTTGCCAAACTTCGAAGGAGGATTACTATCTTATATCTACCTTAATCTGAAAATCAAACTTGGACACTAATTCTACGCTGGACACAAATTATGGCATCAAAGTATTTCACTGTCGGTTACATCTGACTGCAACGTTCTCTCTTGTTTTATGCTTAAATTAGTCCAAAATTAATTTAAATTTATTCATATTTATTTAATAGTTAATTTAATTAATGTATATTTCTGCAATGATTTTCAACACTCGGAGAGTAACTCTTTGATCCTTTCTACATCTTTTAGCATATTTGTGGGTCGCATATCGAAGCTGGCAAGACGATGTTGGAGGATGTGTGGTACGGTGAGATACACACGACTCTGTTGCGGGCCAGCAAACGTGGCCAATTGCCGGATATACGACGGATGACTTTGGTCAAAAGGTTTTTCAACTGTGTTGCCGCTTTGATGACCCAACAGCTCGAGGACATTTGCATTCGCAGTTTGAAAGCCTTTGCCGATTATGTTTGCGATTTTGGTGTAAGTAGAAATGCAAATAGAAATTCACTTTCCGATTGACTGACTGACTGATTGACTGACTGATTGAGCGATTTAACTATTGAAAGCTTGCACTCGTTCTCACATATCTTGTAGGTATTTGACTACATAAAGTATATATATTCTTGATCAGCATCGATATACAAATTGTTGTAGCCATGATTTTCTGCCGGTCTCTCAATTTAAAATCCATCTTGTTTAAAATTGGAATATATCCATCATTTTACTATTATTATTGCTTTACTATATTTTATAGCTAACCAAAGAAACCAAATTCACAAGTTATAAAAAATCTTGTATATATAAGTTGAATTCTGGTCATAATATTCCATAATATTTTATTTTAAATAGTTTCAATTAGTGTTTGAAATCAGACCTAACTCAACTTCATCCCATTTCCGTGCAGTACTCGAATCCTGGCTTTGAGATCTCCTGCATTTTGGCCGATGAGGATACGATAACGTTTACGCCGGGCTTTGCCAAGATCCAAAGTGAATTGTTGCGCGTCATCGATTCGATAGTTCACTCGGTGCAACTCTTGCCACGGATCGAGGGTAAGCTGTATACGGATCTGAAGATCTCGAAGAAACAGTTCCTCACACCCACCGTGCCGGATAGCATTGTGGCGGACACAAAGAATCGGATATGCTATATGCTTGAGGAGCAGCGAATTGGACCCGAGCTGAGATTGCAGGATTTCGATGCGTTTATCGATTTGATAAATAGTGCGGATTCGGAGCGATGTGGTCGCTTCATGGAGAGCAATGCCACCTTCGAACAGTACACCGAAATGGTCTATGAGTATCGGGAGAAGGAGGATCGCATCGCCAAGGAGGTGTGGGGTGTCATCCGGATGGGACTCTACGAATTCCATCGGGACACGTTCATCACACATCTGGAAATGTGTGCGAGGCAGCTGCAAATGGATCTCCTGACACGCATGGTGACGGATCAGCAGGCGAGGATCTCTCGACTGGGCAAGGAATACGATACGATTGCGAAGAAAGCATTGACGGTGCCCAAGGATACCGCTGAGCTGATGGAACTGAAGGCATATGTGGTGCATGCCGAGGAGAATCTGGTGCCCGAAATGGAGGCACGCCTCAAGATCAACATGAGCGAGATCCTTTGGCTAATGGATCACACGCTCTACTCCCCGCTGGAGATCAAGAACAACAGCAACTCCTTCCAGTGGTATTTGAAGCTGGCCTCCGTCTTTGATCAGCATCGCGTTATAATCGCCGAGAAGGTGATCGAGTATCAGGAGCTGCTCAAGAAACGCATCGACATGTTCCGACGTGAACTCCAGAATTATTTCGATCAGGTGCAGCTCTACGATACTTGGGGCGATATCAAGCAGCTGTCCAAGTATAAGAAACGTGCCGGCATTTTGGATCAGAGGCTCGTCAATGCCATGGAGACCATCGACCAGATTAATGAGGAGGAGACTGCCTACGGCTGGGATTTGTCACAGTATCCGGTGCGGAAGAAGGCGCATGATCAGCTGAAACCGTATAAGAATCTATTTGATGCTGGCCAAGATTTCATTGACAAGTGGGAGCTGTGGATGTATTCTCAGGTGGGCTCCTTTGATCCCGACGAAATCGATCAGGATGTGGCCAACTTTTATCGCGTCATCCAAAAGCTGGAGAAACAAATGGGTGATCATCCCAGCACCATGCAACTAATCCTCGATGTCAAGGAGCAAATGGAACATTTCCGTGGCCATATGCCAATCATTAACACCCTGGGTAATCCGGGCATGAAGGCGCGCCATTGGGAGCAAGTCTCCGAGATAATTGGTTTCCCCATTAAGGTGTCGCCGGAGCTGACGCTGGAGAAGATCATCGAGTATCAGCTGGACGAATACGTGCCCAAGTTTGAGGCCATTTCGGAGAGTGCCACCAAGGAGAACAATCTCGAAAAGGCCATGGCCAAAATGGCCAATGAATGGGAGGGCGTTGAGTTCACCATTTCGCCATACAGGTATGATTCGATATATTCAGTTCAAAATATTGTATTCTATTTAATTTCTTAGTTTGTTTTTAAATATTTTAAAAGTTTTATTTAAATTTGAGTTAAGAGCTTCAATTTGGATTCATTTTAAGCTGACATCAACTTTAAATTTTTGTATATTTTTAGAAGTTCGTTTTTTTTTTATTTTTTATGTAAGTGTTTTCAGTATGTTTTAAAAATAAGTGAAACTTTTCGCCGTTGTTCTTCGTTAAATAATTGATATTAGTTAATTTATAAAAAATTATTTTAATTGAATTTAATTTCCATTTGAGAAAAATGTTTAATAGTAAATTAGTCTAAAGCTGATATAAGATTAATAATATGAGGCTTTTGTTTTTTTATTTTATTTCAAATATATTTTTTTTATTGCGTTAATTTTTAATATTTAATTTAATAATTTTAATAATTAATTTAATGACAATTGGAACTATTTAAATTTTTTTTTTCATTATAAAAATGTGCTTAACTTTATTTAAGTTTACATTTTATTTTAAGAATTGTTTTCAACTTTAAACAAGGCAAATTCACGAGTTTATTTCAAATTAGAGGTTTTTTGTAATGAAGTTAGTTTCTGATTTTTAAAAGAAAGTGTTTTAAAAAAAAAATTTTTATGATAAATTCAAATTACCAGCTTTTTTTTCTTACAGCTTTAAAATTAAAATTTCATTGAGTTTCAACTTGTTTAAATTTAATACTGAGAATTGTTCACAACTTAAAGCAAGTTATTCAATTGAAAACAGAAATTCGCCATTTTTTTAAGTTTTCGTTTCTAACACAAATCCGCTTTTTATTGTTCCTTGCACATAATTGAAATGTCTACCGCAGGGATTCGGGTACCTTTAAGCTGTCCGCCGTGGATGACATCCAAATACTGCTGGACGATCAAATCATCAAGACGCAGACAATGAAGAGTTCGCCCTACATCAAACCGTTTGAGGCAGACATACTGTGAGTGCGACAGCTCCCTCGAGCGTGTGTGTTGTTCCAGCACTTGTCAGTGTCACAAACACACACTACAAACACACACACACACGCACAACAAACACACACACGTGTGCTTTTCCCCTTTCTCATTTGTTGTTGTCCTTTTGCAGCAAATGGGAGGCGAAACTGATGCTGCTCCAGGAGATACTCGATGAATGGCTACGCGTCCAGGCCACCTGGATGTATCTGGAGCCCATCTTTAGTAGTCCAGATATACAGCAACAAATGCCCGAGGAGGGTCGTCGCTTCAGTGCCGTGGATAAGGTGGGTTCATTATGCATATTACCTGCCTAGTGAATATTTGATTTTTTGTTGGGTTTTTTAAGGCAATAATTAATAAGGTTCTGCCTTAAGGTATACCCTATCTAAAGAGTATAAGGAAATGAGGGAGTTTTTAATATCAGCCTAAAATATATTTTATATTTTATACATACATACATACATATGTATGTATAAATATAGGATTATATTTTCATCTGTTTTTGAGGGAATTGTTTTACTCCGTCAGAAGTAAATTTTATTATTGTGAGATTTTATTTAAGGAAACAAATGGATTCCAATATATTCCACATATAGATTAAATCTGCTATAGAAAGAATCTGGAATTTTGAAAACATGTTGATAAAACTACAAACTTTTGATTTAAAATAACTTTCAGCCCACAAAACAACGGGTAGAAACAAGGCCGTAACAAAGAGGGACTAATTTCTTAAAGGGGATCCAATATTAATATAAATTATAAATTATATAAATAAGCTATGTGTGGGCAAAAACCCCCTCCTGCTCAAACCTGACTACGCTTATGGGTTCTTAAGTTTTTATTAAGTCCTCGCATAAGAAACTTTTGTAGACTGGAGATTTTTGAACCAATCAGTAAAAATAGGTCAACAATTTAATTATTTTTTTAATTCAATTAAAATTAAAGCTGCTTCATTAAAATATTATTAAACACATCCGTTACTTTGCAGATCTGGAAGGAGCTAATGAAGCAGGTGGCTTCAGATCCCCGGGTGATGACCGTTGTGCAGATCGAAAAGATGAACGAGAAGCTAAAGAAGGCATATACCTTGCTGGAGATCATTCAGAAGGGACTCAATGCGTACTTGGAGAAGAAGCGTTTGTATTTCCCGCGCTTCTTCTTCCTGTCCAATGATGAACTACTCGAGATTCTGTCGGAGACAAAGGATCCCACTCGCGTCCAGCCGCATTTGAAGAAGTGTTTCGAGGGCATGGCTACACTGAAATTCACCGAGGAACTGGAGGTGACCGCGATGCGTTCCTCGGAACGGGAAGAGGTCGCTCTTGTCGATGTGATATCCACGGCAAAGGCACGTGGTCAGGTGGAGAAATGGCTGCTGGAGCTCGAGATCGACATGAAGAAGAGCATACATCACAAGATATCGCAAGCCTTCTACAGCTATGTGAAGATGCAGCGCAATATTTGGGTGCTCACCTGGCCGGGTCAGTGTGTCCAGTCCATCTCGTTGACCTATTGGACGCTGGAGATAACCGAGTGCTTCTTGAGCGCGTCACCCAAGGAGAGTCTCGCCAAATATCTGCAAAAGTGCATGAATCAAATCATGAAAATTGTGGACTTGGTGCGCGGAGATCTCAATACCCAGAATCGCATAACACTGGGTGCCCTCGTCGTGCTCGATGTCCATGCTCGAGATGTGCTGGCGGAGATTGTCGAGAAGGGCGTGGAGCAGCTGCAGGACTTTCAGTGGTTGTGCCAGCTGCGCTATTACTGGGAGGATAACAATCTGGATACCCGCATGATAAACTGCTCGCTACCCTACGGCTATGAGTATCTGGGGAATACGACGCGACTGGTGGTCACACCGTTGACGGATCGCTGCTATCGCACCCTGTTTGCTGCTCTCAATTTGCATTTGGGTGGTGCGCCCGAGGGTCCCGCGGGTACGGGCAAAACGGAGACAACCAAAGATTTGGCCAAGGCGGTGGCCAAACAATGTGTCGTCTTCAATTGTTCGGATGGCCTCGATTATCTAGCGCTGGGCAAGTTCTTCAAGGGTCTGGCCTCGTGTGGCGCCTGGTCCTGTTTTGATGAGTTCAATCGAATCGATCTGGAGGTGCTCTCGGTGGTCGCCCAACAGATTATGACCATACAACGTGGCATCAACTCCGGTTTGCCCACTTTGGTCTTTGAAGGCACCACTTTAACATTGGATCCCACGTGTGCCGTCTTCATTACCATGAATCCGGGCTATGCGGGACGTTCCGAGTTGCCCGATAATCTTAAGGTAAAGTTAATCAGTATTTTTGTTTGAGTGGTTTTAGCTTGAAGCTTTTTAAGTAAGCTTTAATTTGAATTACAGACAATACTTTTTTTAAGCTTAGCTTATCATAGCTTAAACTTATTCCTTGACTTCATTAAGCATGGAAGCTGTCTAAAGCTTTAATGTTGTGTTGAGTTTAAGCTCAAAGCTGGACTTCAGTTATGTCTGGAGTTGCCTGGAGCTTTATAACAAGTTTTAATGTGCTTTTAATTAATGTGCTTTCATTTAAAGTGCTTTCACCTAATGAGCTTTCATCTAATGTGCTTTACTTAACGAATTTTTTCTAATTGAAAGCTTCATGTTAATTTAAGCTGATAATATTTAAAATTCTTTTTATACGGCAGGCTCTGTTCCGCTCCGTGGCTATGATGGTGCCGGACTATGCATTAATTTCGGAAATTGAGCTATACTCGTATGGTTTCCTCACCGCCAAGCCGCTGTCCATCAAGATTGTGGCCACCTATCGTCTGTGCTCGGAGCAGTTGAGCACCCAATGCCATTATGATTACGGGATGCGAGCTGTCAAATCTGTGCTGAAAGCAGCGGGTGCATTGAAACTACGCTATCGGGATGAGAACGAGGATATTCTAGTGTTGCGCTCCATTAAGGATGTCAATTTGCCCAAGTTCCTCAATCAGGATATACCACTGTTCCAGGGCATCACCTCGGATCTGTTTCCGGGCGTTACGCTGCCTGCGGCGGATTATGTGCTCTTCAATGAGTGCGTCCAGAAAGCTTGCGAGAGGCAAAACAAACAGTGCACTCCTTTTGTCCTGGAGAAAGTCCAACAGGTGGGTAAAAACTTGAGGAAGACCTCCCTTTTTGTTGCTACTAACTTTTGGAATTATTTTCAATATATAATTTTATATTTTTTCTAAATACCTACCTAATTTTTCTCTGTATACCGCAGCTCTATGAGATGATAGTTGTGCGTCATGGCCTGATGTTGGTGGGGTATCCATTTGGTGGCAAGAGCACCACATATCATTTGCTTGCCGATGCACTGGAGTGCATGGAGAAGAAGGATGGTTCCGAGCATCGTGCCATCTACACTGTTATCAATCCGAAGGCTATAACAATGGGCCAGCTTTATGGCCAGTTTGATGCCGTTTCGCATGAGTGGAGCGATGGCATTTTGGCTGTCAATTATCGCATTTTTGCCGTCTCTGAGACCCCGGATCGTAAGTGGCTGGTCTTCGATGGACCCGTCGATGCCATTTGGATTGAGAACATGAACACTGTGCTTGATGACAACAAGAAATTGTGTCTGATGTCTGGTGAGATTATCCAACTGTCGAACACAACGAATCTGATCTTTGAACCAATGGACTTGGAGGTTGCCTCGCCGGCAACCGTTTCACGTTGTGGCATGATCTATTTGGAGCCGAGTTCATTGGGCTGGGAACCGTTGGTCGCCTCCTGGAAGAACAAATTACCCGCAGCATTCCATAGCGTCAGCAAGAATCTTATCACATCGATGATCACCCGATTCTGTCCGCTGCTCCTATTCATCGTTCGCAAGAGTCTGCGGGAGATTGCACCCACCTCGGACACGAATCTGATGGTTAGTTTGATGAATTTCTTCGAGTGTTTCATCGATGATTTTCGCGACGAGAAATATGTGGCGAATATATCCGATTTGGATTTTCGTGCCCAGACCGAGGGTATATTCCTGTTCTCAGCCATTTGGTCACTGGGTGGATCCTTGACAGCGGAGAGCCGAGAAAAATTCAATTTGATCTTTCGTGGGCTGATGGAGAAGAACTTCCCGCAAAGCATATACGATGCATATGGTGTGCCCGAGGATCTGTATGTGGAACAGCTGGCGAAGCCATTCATCTTTCCCATACCCAAGAACGGTTCGGTCTTTGACTACCGCTACATTAAGGAGGGCAAGGGCAAGTGGAAACCGTGGCAGGATGATGTGAATGCGGCGCCACCATTGCCACGTGATGTGCCGGTCAATCAGATCATCATCCAGACGAATGAGAGTGTCCGGATTGCAGCCGTGCTCGATCTGCTGGTGCGTCATGGCAAACCATTGATGCTCGTCGGACCCACGGGCACAGGAAAGAGTGTCTATGTCATTGATTACATGCTCACCCGCATGGATCTCAGTTTCTATAAACCGCTGCTGATCAGCTTCTCGGCTCAGACGTCGGCGAATCAGACGCAGGATATCATCATGTCCAAGCTGGATAAGCGGCGGAAAGGTGTCTTTGGGCCACCGTTGAACACCCGCTTTGTCATCTTTGTTGATGACGTTTCCATGCCGCTGAAGGAGAACTATGGCGCCCAGCCGCCCATCGAACTGCTCCGCATGATGCTGGATCACATGATGTGGTACGATCGCAAGAATATTGTGCCCATGAAACTGATCGATTTGCAGATGATTGTCGCCATGGGTCCACCCTCGACAGGTAACACTGTAACGCCCCGATTTCAGCGTTTCTTCAATGTCATCTCAATTGATGACTTCAACGATGATATTATGACTACGATCTTTGGCAAAATTGTGCTCTGGCATTTGGATGCGAGGTGAGTAGTCAGATGTGAGACGTGAACTGAGACTAATGCCCTGTACCCTGACTAAAAGGGGGTTTTAGTTTGTCCGTTGAGTTTGTCAGATTGAGCGTCTCTGAGATTCGATTTTTATAGGTAAAGTTCAAATAGTGGTATTTTTTTATTGCCAGAATAAGTATTGATATTGTAGAACTAAATTTTCTTCTTTTTTGCAAATTGTACAAATTTCTTTGAAGCTTAATTTTCTAGTCAAAAATAAATAAAAAGACGTTTTTAACTAGATTTCTGTAGAACAACTGCAAACTGCAACTGTTTGATAAATATTTTTGCCATAAAAGTTAGTTAAATTCATCTCCATAAAAATAAATAAATAAATAATGCATTTTAAAGTTAACCAGTTTCAAGCATGGGTACAGGGCATCTGCTAGTCGAGCATTCTCGACTAGAGCATCACTTGTTAATCTTTCCTCCCTTTGAATGCTAATCGCTAATCGCCACTTTTAACTAATGACAGGGGTTTCTCGAAGGAATTCGATCCGTGCATTGATGAGATCGTCAGTGCGACGCTGAGCATCTATAATGATGCCAAATTGAATCTGTTGCCGACTCCAGCGAAATCGCATTATCTGTTCAATTTGCGTGACTTTTCGCGTGTGATACAGGGTGTGCTGTTAAGTGTGCCCGAGGCAACCGAGGACATGAACTCGATGCGTCGCTTGTGGGTGCACGAAGTGTTGCGCGTCTATGGGGATCGTCTGGTTGAGGATGCGGATCGTAGTTGGCTATTTGGGAAATTATGCAGCACCGTTCAGGAGTGTTTCAATCAGGAACCGTCGCGACTATTTGGCCGTTTTGTGGGCAAGGGTAAAGAGTTGGAGGAGTCCGATTTTCGACAATTGATCTATTGTGACTTCACCAATCCGAAAGCGGATACCAAAAACTATGTTGAGGTCCAAGATGTGGAGGAATTGCGTAGCGTTGTCGAATCATATTTGGTGGAATACAACAACATGTCCAAGAAGCCAATGAATCTGGTACTTTTCCGCTTTGCCATCGAGCATTTATCGCGCATATGTCGCATCATAAAGCAGCCACGTAGTCATGCTCTGCTCATCGGTGTCGGTGGCTCCGGGCGCCAGAGCTTGACTCGACTGGCTTCGCATATATGCGACTATGAGCTCTTCCAAGTGGAAATCACTCGATTATATGGGCCATACGAGTATCATGAGGATATCAAGACAATATTACGTAAAATCGGTGCATCCGAAATGCACGGCGTATTCCTCTTTACGGACGTTCAGGTGGGAGTTGATTCTGTTTTCAAAATTTATAGTGAAAATTGGGTATAAATATATTTGTGCTAATGGTGTGTGTTCCCTGAGACTTGTAGATTAAGGACGAATCGTTTCTGGAGGATATCAACAATCTGTTGAACTCGGGCGAGGTGCCCAATCTGTTTAGCAACGAGGAGAAAATCGAGGTCGTCGAGAAGATGTCCCAAATCGACAAGCAACGCGACAAGTCCGTCCAAACCGATGGCAGTCCCGTTGCCCTATTTAACTTCTTTGTTACGGTGGGAGATACAAAATTGCAACCCAAACCCTTTTATCTGCTCCAGTTTGTACTAATTAAAGTTCTTTGTATATCCTTTGCTAATGTAGACGTGCAAGGATCAGCTGCACATTGTGCTGGCCATGTCTCCGATTGGCGATGCTCTGCGTAATCGCATCCGCAAGTTTCCCTCGATTGTCAATTGTTGTACGATCGATTGGTTCCAGCCCTGGCCGGAGGATGCCCTTCTTGCTGTCTCCACACGTTTCCTGGCCACCGAGCAGCTGACCACGTTGGAGCGCAAGACAGCCATTGATATGTGCATGGAGTTCCACACATCCACACAGGAATTGTCCGCTAAGTTCTTTACGCGTCTGCATCGTTACAACTATGTGACGCCCACATCCTACCTGGAATTGATACAGACCTTCAAGGCGCTGCTCAGCCAAAAGCGAAAGTGAGTATAAATGGAAGTGAGATCCCTTTAGCATTTATGAATCCTAGTGCTACAGTTATAAACAGAAGTAAAAATTTAAAAAAATCTGTATCTTTCTATATAGCAACATAACGACGAATCGTAATCGATATTTGACTGGCATATCGCAGCTGGATATTGCTGCGCAGCAGGTGGCCGTCATGCAGGAGCAGCTGCAGGCGCTGGAGCCGAAGCTGAAGGAGGCATCCGAAATTGTGGCCGAACAGGTGGCCAAGGTGACGGCGGACAGCAAAGTTGCCGCGGAGCAGCGGGAACTGGTCAAAGAGGATGAGCAGGCGGCCAAAGTGCAGGCGGCCGTTGCCCAGGAGATAAAGGATGAGTGCGATGCCAAGTTGGGTGAAGCGTTGCCCATCTTGGAATCAGCCCTCGCAGCACTCAATACACTAACAACGGCTGACATAGCCGTGGTGAAGACCATGAAGAGTCCGCCAATTGGTGTCCGCATCGTTATGGAAGCCGTTTGCATTCTGAAGGATATGAAACCGGACAAGGTGCCAAATCCCAGTGGTGTGGGCACAGTGGAGGACTATTGGGGTCCATCGAAACGTGTGCTGAGCGACATGAAGTTCCTGGACAGTTTGCTGAACTTTGACAAGGACAACATTCCGCCGGAGGTGATGAAGAAGCTGCAACAGCGCATTCTCACCAACGAAGCCTTCGATCCCGACAAAATTAAGACCGCTTCGACGGCCTGCGAGGGTCTCTGCCGCTGGGTCATTGCCCTGTCCAAATACGATGTGGTTGCCAAGGTTGTGGCACCCAAGAAGATTGCTCTCGCTGCCGCAGAGGCCGACTACAATGCGGCCATGAAACTGCTCAATGAGAAGTTGGCCCAACTGGCTCGAGTCGAAGCCAATTTGGCCGCCATTCAGAAGATTCTCGACGAACAGTTGCGACAATATGGGTGAGTACCGGGGGGGGGGGGGGGGGGGGATGGAGGGGAATTGTATTTAGGTATTACTTGCAACTAATTTCTATAAATGTGATTATACAGATATATAGACAAAATATATAACATCTTCCTCTTTTAGTGTTCTACTCGCTGAGCACGAAGCGTGCACGAAGAAGTTGCAGCGTGCCCAGGAGCTAATCTCTGGTTTGGGCGGTGAGCGGACACGTTGGTCGGAGACGGCCAAGATGCTGCAGGCGAGCTTTAAGAGTGTGACCGGAGATGTGCTGATCTCGTCGGGAGTTGTGGCGTATCTGGGACCGTTTACCATAGATTTTCGACTTACTCAAATACACAAGTGGGTGGCAAAGTGCCTGGATTATGGAGTAACTTGCTCGCCGGACTTTCAGCTGGCCATTGTGCTGGGCGAACCGGTTGAGATACGTTTCTGGAACATTTGCGGCTTGCCAACAGATGCGTTCTCCGTGGAGAGTGCCATCATGATGAAGTGAGTATGCGTCTTAAATTTAGCTTAAGGCCCGAAGCCCGAATATATTTCATATGCGTTTGGAATAGTGAATTGAGGCGGGAAACTGCCTCAAGGCATCATTTGATTGGCAGTGGGTTGAGTTTGCCTTTATGATTTATTAATATTAATGTCAATTAGGGTAAGGATATTAAAATTGGGTCAAATTACACACAGCTGCCTATTCCCTCGAGGCATAATATATAACGATAGATAACATCCTTAAGAGCCAAGGAAGCGTGTCTTGAAGTAGCTACCCAAAGTCGTTAGCTTAGATATCGATGCAAAAAGCGCCCAAGATTTCATTAGTCTGGCAACAGCTGCTGTCTCAGCCACTCATATAAATATATATACATATATTTATAGATGTAGATATATATAGAAATATATATATATATATATATATATATATATATATTTGTGGGCATTTTCGCCCGCGTTCAATTAAACACGACACGCTAATTATGCCTGAGCGCTTGTCAAAAGCACCAAATTCGGAATTCATTTAATATACACTTTCTCAGAGTTTGAATGTTTTGTAAAGAAATATGTAACATGGAAAAAAAGTAATTTTATGTGTATAAAGTATTAATTTTATTTTTATTTATTAATTTAAAGAATTACTTAGTTGTCTTATTAACCCTTATCTAATCTCTCTACTTGAGTTGTCTAAGTTAGCATAAAATACAGTCAGATCTATTTTTATTTGTATACACTTGTCTTAAAAATTTCTAATAGTCATTGTGATTTTTTTCTTGATATTTTATAATATTTTAATTGTAAATTCAACCGACTTTTTTTTATCACATATTTTAGGTTTGTTTAAATTTTCTTCAACTTTTCTCTTTAAATTTTGCCCTTGCTTAGTTTCAGTCAGATCAAACTGTTTTAATTATAAAACACTGATCAACAAATACTATATATGTATATATATATTTAATATACAAATTGTAATACTCGCTCATCAAATAATATATATGTATATATATTTTATACACAAATCTTAATACTCTCTCGCTTTATAACTTAAGTTCGTAATCCTAAGTCGCTTAGCTGACCGTGAAGTAATTTGATTAATGTGTTTGCCGCAAGGGTATTAAATTTGCGGCATGCCGCAGTTGGCGATTTCCTTGCCTCTCATTTCTAATTACACAAACAAAAAATAAAGCAACCTTCACAAAATGTTTGAATTCACGCATATTAAGAAAATTAAAGATATGCCGCATATTCGCCGTGGCTAGTGTGAGAACAACACCGGATGCTGCACACAGTAGCAGGGGGTGTGTGTGTATGTGTGTGTGTCTGATTGTGTGTGTGTGTGTGTGCGTTGTGCCCGCATGTGGCCAGGACACAGGAGCACCGCATGCTCCGGTGGTTGCTTCAGCTCAAGGTACAAAACTAAGGGCTGACTGCGAAGATGAGTGGATCGGGGGTGGTGGAGGGAGTTAGGGGTGGGGATGGGCGTGGAATTTTCATGTTTGATGCGTGTGTGTTAGAGAGAGCATTACGCATCTGGTGTGTTTTTCGTTGGACGGGGCGAAACGTCGCGTTGCCACATGCCACACACTCCACGTCTCGTGTCCCATGTCTCATGTCGATTTAATAAAGGAAATTCTTGGGCTGTGAGTGTTCAAAGTAATTTGGAGCATGCCCAAACATACCTGAGCTATGTGTGTGTGTGTGTGTGTGTGTGTGTGGTGTGTGTGTGTTTGTGTGTCCGTGAGTGAGTTGTGCAGAAGTCGCTGCTGCACAAAGGATAAGCAATTGATTAATGTGCGCCCTTTGCGCATCACGTTTAATTTTAACCCATGGACATGGCAAATGAATGATGTTGGTGGGATTTGCTTGGTGGCAGCTACTACTATCAGTTGCCACTAGCAACTTCTTGCTTGCATCTCCTTGAGGCACACACAAACACAGACACACACCCACAAGACGAATGAATTTGTATTTGTTTTTGTCTTGCACACATTTTTTGCTTTTCCTACCTGGGGGCGATGGTTGTTATTCTGTTGTTAAGTGTGTAGAGCATTAAAGGAGATAAGGTATGTCTGCTATTTCTATGCAAAAATCTAGCTTCACTTGCTTAAAGCCATCTTTGTGAATTGCTTATGAAATTGTCAACATTTGTCTCACAAAATGTTATCAAATATCCAAGACCGAAAGGCATAAAGTTGTTTGGAAATTTGGTTCAGTTGTGATAAAGTTTATCTTAAAATCTGATTTAACATATTAAGTAAAACATGTCAATATTTAACTTTAATAAAACTCATTTTTAATTAGAGACCAGTGTC
Organism: Drosophila kambysellisi; assembly: GCA_035042185.1. NCBI lineage: Eukaryota > Metazoa > Arthropoda > Insecta > Diptera > Drosophilidae > Drosophila > Drosophila kambysellisi. The sequence continues at coordinate 124,889 of JAWNLS010000945.1, read as the reverse complement.
TAAAATAATAAGACAAAGTTTTTGGCCGGGCAAAGAAAAAAATATGAATAACTAACTATTGATTTTTTTCAATAAAAAATCATGTTTCCAAAATGAAAATCAGAACTACTCTTGAGACCAAATCAATTTAAAATATTCATTTTTCGGAAATCTGCAAAAATACCCTTTTATAAAGTTGCAATTAAAAGTTGTCAAATGTCTTGAAGGGTATTTAATTCTCGTCATCAGAAAAACAAAGTCTCTTAGTTTTGTTTATCTTTCGATTGTATGAAACTCAATCCTGGAAGCAATTTAAAACTTGTGTGTTTCGGAATATGGCAAAAATAGCAATTATAACTTAAAGTCGTAGAATATCCTGAAGGGTATTTAATTCTCGGCAAAGTCAAAGTCTCTAATTTCGTGTTTTTCTTTCGATTCTCCCCTTGTTTTTGGGACTGGCACATCGCCCACATCATGATGAGCCTCCACCACCCAACCACCCGCACCTCAAAATGGCAATTGGATCGTAAATTGCTAATGTGGGGGAGTAGCAGGTGTTGTGGGTCCGGTTCGGGTCATGTTTCTTTGCATAAATGTTTGATTAAATAATGTTAATTTGACTGAGGACGCATCTATGCAAGAATTGCCCTTAGAGATTTGCATTTTAAACAGGCCTAAAAAAAGGAAAAACATTAACTAACTTTAAGCTTAAAGTGCTGCCCAAATTTGGCTTTAAGGCTCGCATTTGTTTTGCAATTGTGGCAAATCAGGGAAAACTTCCGCACATAACTATAACTGTCTGGAACTTTTGTGATTTACCAGCAGATTTTTTCTCTGTATTCAATGTCGCTTTCCTTTTATTGCATTTACATTGTTACAATAATTTTTTTGTCATTTTTTCTTGTCTCTTCTTTCTTTTATATATTTTGTTTTTGGTTTTCTTTTTTTGTTTTGGTCAATCTCAATGCTTACTGGCCCCTGTGGTGCTTTTGAACTGTGGAAACTTTTTACATTCCAACTGCCCACCGCACTCGCTCCAGCAAAGGTTATGTAAATACCCTGTAGCTCTGAATAATTGGATTAAATATAGTTTCGACTGATAATTACTGATAATATTATAATTTCATTTTAAATTTTTCAAATAATTTTGTTATAATATTTATAATTTATGCAGCAATATTTTGTTCCGACAATTTCAGAGCTGTCTGCAGCATATGCTTTAGTCGAGCACTCGCGACTATTACCTACTTCTCTTGCGTTCTCCAATGAATTGTCCGAGCCTGGCCAGCTTTATATGTACATATATACAAACAGACATATATATGTATATATATATATATATATGTTTGTATATATATACAGACCGTATAGTCATTTTGTTTGGCATGTCGTATGCGCATTTGTTCGCTGACATTTTTCACAGACGGACAGAGGAGCGGAGCAGGGGGTGGTTGGTGGTTGGGTCGCTTGAAATTGGCTCTTTTGTTTTTGCATCAAATATTTTTCATTCATCAAGTTTTCAATTTACAAAAATGTTCATTCATTCGCATGAACAATTTGTATTCGGTGTGAATTTGTCATGTGTTTCTCCTGTCGCGTTGCCAGGCAACCATTTATTCTTATTGTTGTTGCACTTTATTGTTGCCTGCCTATTGTATCTGCGCAACTGGATATCTGTGTATCTGTGTATCTATGTATCTGTTATCGTAGATGCATTCAAGAACTTAAACAGTCACTACACAGTACTTATTTCTTTGTATATACACCGCTGTATATATTTGTACTTAAGAGCAAACAATGGTTTTTGGTTTGTGTATTTTTACATCACTTTATTTTTGTATATTGTATATTATATTTATAATTCCAATAGCATTATTTACGCTTATCAAATATTGAGAGTACCCTATAACTATATTTCAGAGTGGCATATAGATCTAATTTCAAAATATATGTTTTACTTTAAATCTATGAATTGTATATCTCGTCTAAGCTCTGTTATCCTTGCATCTTCTCAAACCTTAGGGTATAGATTTCTCTATCATTTAATATTTATGACAGTCGATTCATTTGAATGGTGTGTGCCTTGATTCTGAACTGTTGATGTGTGCGAATTAAATGTTAATTATTTATGGATTAAAAATATATTTCTTGTTGAACTGTATTTACCATGCAACCATTAAATGTGGCAGTAGGGGCACATACAAGATTTTAAAAAGAGGATGGATTATTGATTTAATATAAAATGAAATAAAATTGAATACAAATTTAATCGCATGACTAAAGTATTTTTTAAATTAATAAATGGGATTGATTTTGGGTTTAATATAAAAGCAAATTAAAATTTATAATAAAGACAATCGTATGACAAAAGTATATCAGACATATTGACAATTTCATATTTCCCAATTTATTTACTCGATTTACTCGTATAAATTTTCATTATAATCTCTTTTATAGAAATGCACGTCGCTGGCCGCTGATGATTGATCCGCAGGGACAAGCAAATAAATGGATTAAGAACTATGAGAAGAACAATAAATTGTGTGTCATTCGACTGAATCAAGCGGATTACACCCGTGTCCTGGAGAATGCCATACAATTCGGTTTGCCAGTGCTGCTGGAGAATATTGGCGAGGAACTGGATCCCATACTGGAGTCCATATTGCTGAAGCAACTGTTCAAACAGGGCGGTACAATGTGCATCAAACTGGGCGACTCGGTTATTGAATACAATCACAGTTTCAAGTAGAGTGTGAATCATTTATTCGAATTATAAATAATAACTTGAGTTGCCTTTTGCAGATTCTATATGACAACCAAGCTAAGGAATCCCCATTACCTGCCCGAGGTGGCTGTGAAGGTGACGCTGTTAAATTTCATGATTACAACACAAGGATTACAGGATCAATTGCTGGGCATAACTGTGGCAAGAGAACGACCCGATTTGGAGGCCGAGAAGAATAATCTAATCGTCCAAGGTGCCGAGAATAAACGGATGCTCAAAGAGACTGAGGACCAGATATTGGAGGTGCTCTCATCCGCCGAGAATATTTTGGAGGATGAAACTGCTGTGCAAATCCTGAGCTCAGCTAAAGCCTTGGCGAATGACATCAATGAGAAACAGGTTATAACGGAAGCAACTGAAAAACAAATTGATTTGGCCCGACTCAGTTATGTGCCAATTGCGGAGCACTCCACAATTCTATTCTTTACCATAGGTAAACTAAAGAGAAATCCCTCCCCCCTACAAAAACTCTTACTCAATTATTGGTTCAATTTGTCTTGCAGTTGATTTGGCCAACATTGATCCCATGTATCAGTATAGTTTGGCCTGGTTTGTTAATCTGTACATGTCCTCCATCGATAATACGGAAAAGGTCGATGACATTGAGGCACGCCTGAAGGACTTGCGCAATCATTTCACCTACAGCCTCTACGTCAACATCTGTCGCAGTTTGTTTGAGCGTGTAAGTACTGCTCGGCACAGCGCTCAGCTCAATGCCAATTATCGTCAAAACATGGGTTACGTATTCTATTTAATACTCTGATATCGAAGGTGCAAAGTAGTATATCGGTCCGTCATGCTGTTTCGTCCTTTAAGCTAAAGCCTTGCCAATTATAACATAAATTTGTCTGTGTCTGATAAGGTGTTAAAATTGGGATGCTGTGTTTTCTTCTTGGAAATCAATAAAAATCGAGAATCGATAAAACCACTTATCTTCCATAATTTTAAAGCGCAACAGTCAACAAATTAGGTAGGTAGGCTGTTGCTTGTATCTTTTAACATTCATATCTTTGACATAGCCACGCTCATTATCTACACTAAGCCCCAGGAAATTTCTATATATTCTGCAGTCTTAGCAAAATATATATAAAATTTTTTTTAAAAGTCTATATCTATTCCAATTTAATAACTGGGAAACTTCATCAACAATTTTGTGCCTCTTTGGCTGCAGTTATCAGAGTATTTTGTAGTCGACTTAAATGTTCTCAACTATTATTTTTTGGGGTCACCACGAAGCTATATATATATTTATATATATATATATATCTCAAACTTGAGTCGTAATTGCGATTTTAATCCCATTGCGTTGTATTTGAAGCGTATTTGCTAAGCGGTTGATTTTCTCAACGGCTGCGTTTGGTTGCGCTTCACTGCGCTATAATGATGCCTTAGCCTCCTGCACGGACTTTAAGGACTCGTGCCCCGGCTGCCACTTCAATTGACAGCGGCTCAGTTCTTTTCTTTTTTTTTTTTGCTGTGCCACGTTCCCAGGTGTCAAGTTTTACGAAAGCACTGTGGAATTTTTAAATTGGAATTCATACTTTCACTTTGAGTGGAATACGCAGAACTGCATTCATTAGATAAGCACCTTATTTTATGACAGCGACTTAAGTTTTCTAGGGCAGGATATGCAGGACACATATCTCTCCGAGTTCATCTGCTCTTCTTGCATATATGTATACAACTTTCTTTTACCCACTGTGCCACTTTCACTGTGTGTGTTTAATGTGATAACATTGGCTCTGTGTGCAAAAGGGCAAAACAGAAAAAACAACAAATCCAAAAAAAGGAGAAATTTCAACAAGGTCCTTTCGGTCCTGATGATGTTTTCAGTCAATTATGCGATGTGCCCTTTGCTTAGCCTTTTTTCCATCAGTTACCCTTTGATCCTTGGGCGAAGGCTTTTAATTTGCTTGAAAAAGAAAAAGTGAGATGGCATCTGGACTAATGCCTTGATTGCCCATATATTCTATATATATGTATATATGTGTGTGTGTGCGCATTAAAAGCTAATAAAACTGTACTCTTATGACAGGATAAGCTCTTGTTCTCGCTCATATTGAACATCAATCTGCTGAAGCATGAGAATTTGATTGACAACTCGGAGTGGATGTTTCTGCTGACGGGCGGCGTTGGCCTCGAGAATCCCTTCAAGAATCCCACCAACTGGTTGGGTGTACAGAATTGGGATGAATGCTGTCGCCTCACTAGTTTGCCCCATTTTAAAGGATTACGTGAGGATGTCGCTGCCAATGCGTCCAGCTGGAAGGAGTTCTTCGATTCGCGAACACCGCAGGACAATAAATCGATACCGGCAAATTGGCAACGTTTGTCGACGTTCCAGAAATTGCTATTGTTGCGTGTCTTTCGACCCGATAAACTGGTGCCAGCCGTGCTGAACTTTGTCGCCACCGAGATGGGACCACGTTTTGTGGATCCGCCGCAATTTGATTTGATGGCCTCGTTTGCCGACTCCCATTGCTGTGTCCCAATGATATTTGTCCTGACGCCCGGCTCAGATCCGACGGCAACACTGCTCAAATTTGCCGAGGATCAGGGCTTTGGCACAAATCGTTTGTTCTCCTTGTCCTTGGGCCAGGGACAGGGTCCCATTGCCACCAAGATGATTGATGAGGGCGTCAAACTGGGCAATTGGGTTGTGTTGCAGAATTGCCATTTGGCTGCCAGTTTTATGCCATTGCTGGAGAAGGTCTGCGAGAATCTGTTGCCCGATTCAACGCATCCCGATTTTCGATTGTGGCTTACCTCGTATCCGGCTGAACATTTTCCGGTTGTGGTGCTGCAGAACGGCATCAAGATGACCAATGAGCCGCCGAAGGGATTGCGCTCGAACATCACGCGTTCCATGCTGAGCGATCCGATCAGTGATCAGGAGTGGTATGAATCCTGCACCCAGCCACGCATCTTCAAGCAGTTGATCTACGCGCTGTGCTTCTTTCATGCGGTGATTCAGGAGCGTCGCTACTTTGGACCCATCGGCTGGAACATACCCTACGAGTTCAATGAGACGGATTTGCGCATCTCCCTGATGCAGTTGCGCATGTTCCTCAACCAGTACGAGACGGTCAACTATGATGCCCTACGCTATCTGACCGGGGAGTGCAATTATGGGGGCCGTGTCACTGACGATTGGGATCGTCGCACTCTCAAAACGATCCTGAATCGTTATTATTGCCCCGAAATTATTGATCTGGAGAAGACATATTATTTGGATGAGACGAGCCTCTATTATGTGCCCGTGGTGAAGGAGGCCGAATTATATATAACATTTACCCGGGATTTGCCACACATATCGCCACCATCCATATTCGGTTTCCATGCCAATGCCGACATCATGAAGGATCAACAGGAAACGGACATGCTCCTCTCACACACCCTATTGACACAGGTAAGTCTGAGTGCGGAGTGTTGTAAGTGCTGGGTTTCTATTGAATTATGTTGCATATATAGCGTATATAAGTATATGTCTTGTATTACCAATTTTCTGCTTTATAATCTGCTTAACTTTTGCTTGCCTGTACAATTTTATCTGCTGCTGCTCAAAGGAACGCTGGGTAAGTTTAATATTTCAAATTATCAAATTTTTTACCCTTGCAGAATTTATAGAATGAACCCATTTATAAAATGCGAAAATGGGCACTGTTGCTAATATCGATATAAATCGATTTCCGATAGGAAAAAAATATACAATCGTAAAGATGTAGTCTTTCAATTGAAATTTGTACATTTTCCAGAGAATTAATAAATTACACGTAAAAATTGCATTTAGTTCTGTTAGGAAATACATCGCACTTTTGTTCTCTGTCTGCAAGGGTATTTCAACTTCGGTGAGCACCGAAGTTAAATCCTATTTCCAAATCATCTTTAAACACACATTGTTTGCTCCCTGTCTACCTCCTTGCCGCACAGGATCTCCATGAGAAACGCGTAAGTTGTTTGCTGTTCAAATGTAATTTTTGGTAATCGCTTTTTTTAACGACTCGATTTTGTGTAATTGCTGAAAAACGCTTGCGCTTTAGAAACTGGAGAAAAGTCAGAGACTCTATGTAGATGTGCTGTCGCAACGCTTTCCCGAAAACCTTTCCCTACCCACTTATCCCACCACCTGTCCACCCTTCCTTGCACTCTACAATATGCCACTGAAGGACACCAGTGCTACGGGCGACGACAGCGACGGCTCTAGGGAACTAACACCCGAGGAGGTGGTCACGAATGTGGCCACCGATATATTGGATAAGTTGCCCAAACTGTTTGATCGGGAGGCGGCCCTGTTGCGCTATCCCACACTCTATCATCAGAGCATGAATACGGTGCTGGTCCAGGAAATGGTTCGATTTAATGTGCTGCTCAACACAATCCGCACCAGTTTGATTACGCTGAAGAAAGGCATTAAGGGTAAGTCTTTGGGAAATCCTAAAAATAGCTGTACAATTTTCAATAATCCAAAGTGCTACAGACAAAGTGTAAAATATTTCAAAGCAGATTTTGCTATAAATTCTGGCTTATAAAAAAAGTTGTACTTTCAAAGAAGCAGAAATGCAAACATTGATTTGAAACTCACTTTATAATTCTTGAAAAATCTAACGTAGAGTTAAAGAAATCATATTTCTTAAATTAAGAAAACATAATATATTAGTTTCTATATTTTTTTATAATGTCAACTCATTAAAAATGTTAGAAATCTTTTAATGAACTTATGCAAAACTATGTAATAGGCAGAAGGCTGCATCTACGACTATACCAATATAATAAGGTATACATATTCTTGATCAACATTAATATTATTTATAGTATAAATAAGATAGATCAGATTTACAGATTTCACAGAACAAGTCTATTTGAACTCAGTCTGATCAGCATTAATATAATCAATAATCAAAACAAGAGAAATAAAATTTACAATTCAGATGAGCGTAAAATTTTCACAGAACTATTTTATTTCAATTTTTCGTTAAACTACTACGCGAATATCTATATAAATCGATTGTCGATAGCGATATACAACTTAATTGTTAAGATATAGATTTTCTATTAATATTTGTATATATTCCAATATTATGGATCAACCATTTTTTTTAAGCAGTCGATTTAGTTTATTAATTGCCAAAGTAGTGAAATCCCCGTAAGTTTTAATATAACTAAAAACTGTATTTAGGGTATCAATTAGACGCCCTAATTCTAGTTATATTTCTAGTCCCCAACTAGTTTTATGTGTAAAATAAAATCGTGATTTTAGTATTATGCTCTTGATAACTATTTAACTTTTAATTTGAAATCATCTTTAACAAAATGCGATATGCGAATTTAATTGCGACGCGACTGCAAACGAGACGTTCCTTTCGGATTGGAATCATCGATGTCTTCGTTAATTGTTTGCAATTCGTAGTCACTGATCATGCCATGTAGCTTCCTGGTGGAGAGCTCGGACTGGAAATTTCTGGTTTTCCGCGGGTTTTGTAGCAAAATGTCATCGTTTTCATCGATCAGGGTGTACCTTGAGGCCTCCACCTTCTGCTTATGCTCCTGCTCCTGCTCTTCTTCCTCCTTCTCATCCGTCTCCTTCTCCTCCTTTTCATCCGACTCCTCCTCATCCGTCTCCTTCTCCTCCTTCTCCTCGTCTTCCGCCTCCTTCTCCATCTCCTTCTCCTCCTTCTGCACCCCCTTCTCCACCGTCTCCTTCTTCTCCTCCCTCTCCTCATCCTTCTCTCTCTTCTCCTCCTCCTCAACCTCTTTCTCCTCTGGCTTATTCCACCAGCTGCGCTCATCATCCGCCTCATATTCGGTGTTCTCCTCCTCGACCATAATCCCTTCCTCATCGGTAGCATACGAAATAATATCGCTCAAGGCACCAATCAGTTGATCCTCCTGCCGTGTTTGTGTTTCCTGCTCACCAAAATCAATGCCAATGATGCTAAGTGTACTTGATGGACTCGACGGTTCTTTCGGCTTTGAGTGCAATGATGAGAAATCCTCCTCCTTGCCAATGTCCTCGGTGCTCATTATGCCAAATACTTGGTCATTATACATTTGATCCGCGGACGCCTGACTGAACACGGTCAAATTGAGCATTTGTGAGCCGCCATTGGTTTCCCTTGTGTCAACGCCACCGTATACCTCATCTGTGACCAGTTCTTTGGTGATCTTATCGATCTTCATTTTCTTGAGCAGCGAAAGGATTTGTGTGCGTTCGTATGTCGAATAGTTATCGCCATCAGCTAAAGTATTCCGTTCCCTTTCCCGAAGCATCTTCGCCTCGATATCATGAATCTTATCTGTGGGCGAAATTCTCGGTCGTGAGCAAGCCCCGCGTAGATCGACGGGCTCAATGATGGGTGGTTCCTCATCCATGCGCTCCACAATTTGAGCGAATATATCATCGAAGAGTGTCACACAATTCTCATGGACAATCCGCTCCGTTGGGGTCTTCCAGCGACGTCCTGGCACCGCCTGCCTTATCAGCTTTCGTATTATGGCCTCCGCTTCCCGTTGAGGCAGCTCCTCGCTTTCACTTTCCGTGGAGAAAAACAACAGATCGTTGTCGGTCAGGCGATCAATCATATCGCTTGTTATTATGCTGGCTATATCGTAGGAGTCCACGCGCTCCCAGATCTGTGGGAAGAGCACATCCTCAATAATATATTTCACTGTCAGCATTTTCTCGTATTTCACGAGCAGCACATTCAGATCGGGAACGACCATGTCGTGCAGCATATTCCGTAGGGATTCATAGTTTAGTGGCGTTTGGATTAGCTTAAAGCTCTCCAGCCAACGCTGAATATCCGCATCGATTTGTTTGGCCATCAACGTAACCGTTTCGGCCGCATCGCATTCGGCAATATGGGCCATGTCCGTGGTCAAGATTGTATCGATATATTCACGACACGTCTCAGTGTGCACCACATTGCACCGCTGGAACATTTCTTCGTAGATCAGCCGCATATCGTTCTCCTTCTGGCGCAGACCGGCCTCGGCTGCCTCGCGACGCCAACGCTCCTTTTGCGTGAGGATCGCGAAGAAGTGGAGTTTGCGTTGCTCCTTGAGACGTTCCATCTCCTCCGACAGGAATTGCATAATCCAGCCAATGGTGCTGCCCTCGTACATATGCAACAGTTGCTCCAGATCCTCACTGCGTCGTTCGTTCAACAATTCCTTGGCCAGATTTGGCTGGCGACGGCGCTGCTCCTCGTACTCCAAATGCTGCTCGATGGCCAGCTTCTGTTGTTTGCTGAGCGCATCCCCTTCCTTTTGCTGCGGAACGGTTGTCTTGCGTCGATCCTGGAAGTAATCCTGAATGTTGTGCGTCTCCTCATAGCTGAAGGATGGACGATCTGCCTCCTCGGAGGGCGGTTTGGGTCGTCGTTTCAGGCACTTGGGCGTTGACTTCTGTTTGGTTGCCTGCGAGCGAAGTGACTTTAGGGATTCGTAGAGCTTCTGCAGATGCTTGTCGGAGCAGAAGTTCTGCTCGTACTCCTTTACATACTCCTTGGGCTTGGACCACTCCCTCAGTTTGGTGAACGGACACTGCAACTTGTCCATGTTCACACGCTTCTCCAGATCATCGATGCGCATATCGAACGCCTTTCTCCCATCGCCCACAAAACTGCGCCGAGCCGGATCGACACCATGTCGTATGAGTGGTCCATAGAATTCGGAGCAGGGTGAGCCCAGGGCATACATGGGACTCTCTTTCACCCAGCGACGCGATAGACCCGTATTCTTGATCTGCAGCCGCCGCATTGCCCGCTGATATTCAACCTTGTTCTTGGCCAATCCTCGTTGGCGTTTCTGTTCAATGCTTTCGCAGGCGACCTCGATACGGGTTTTGGACTCCTCATGCATTTGCTTCTCCCGCTTGTCAAACATCCGTATGACAATCTCCAGTCGCATCATCTGACACTCTTGTATATACTCCTCCCGCTCCATCCACTGCTCCCACTCGAATGCCTCCAGTATGGGACGATATTTACTTTTGATCGCCTTCTCCCGCGCCTCGTGCAACTGTCGCTTGAAGCTCGTCTTTAGCGACTGGTTGAAGGACCAACGTTTGCGGGCACGCTCCAAAATTTCCACCTCATGTAGACCGGGCGGCTTGTCGCCGGGCAGCAGTGTGGCCAGATTGAACAGCTCCAGATGCTCATCCTGCTCCTTGTCCACAATATCCGGCAAATAGGCAACAGTCTGCGCCGATGATTCCCTGTGTTTTAAGTTTGTGATTTAGTATCGAATTATTTAATTTATTTAATTATTTACTTAATTTTTCTTCGTGTTTAAGGTTTAATTGAATTTATTGCATTATGTTTTTTAAAAAAATATTTTGAATTTTTCGATTATTTTGCTGCATTAAATTACTTTAGCTGTATATTTATAAATTTAATTTAACTAAAGTTTAAGCCAAAGAAATTTTAAATATTGTTATCTGATACTTAAAAAATATTGCAAAATTACTTTAGTTAACAATTTATATTACTGATCATTTCTAATATTTTATTATGGTGCTTCTTTAGTTAAAAATCTTCTTACTTTTTTATAGTGATTCTTTAAAGCCGACCTTGGTTTTTATTAATTTTAAATAAAATAGTATAGTTAATTAATGATAATAATAACAAAAAATCCTTTAATTCAATTATAAATTCCAATTTCAGGCTAATATATTTTTTTTATTTATGCTGATTATTTTAAATCAATATATTTGACCTACCTGTAAAGCGTCTGTGTGGTTTGATCCTTGTAGCGTCGCTTGTCCACATAGGTGGGAAAATAGTCGCATTTGGTTGTGTAATCCTTGACGCTCTGCAGCGACTCCCGCATCTTCACTTCGAACGTGTGCACATCGGTCTCCCGATCGGTAAGGAACTCAATGCCCGGCGCCGGAAACTGACATTCGCTGTCCGTGCGCGCCAAAAAGCCAACTTTGCGTTCCGCCGGATTGTTGGCACCTATTTTGAAAGATGGCCACATTTGACATACCATGTTTTAAATACCAAACTTAAATCGCTTACCGCCTGCTGCGCGTGGATCACGCGAGGGATTTGTTATCAGACACGATGTGAGTCCTGTTTGCATCTCACTGTCCTTGACGGTGGTCTGTTGCGGTCTCTGTTGCCTGCTGAAGGTCACACGCTTGGCATGCTTTGGCTGCTGCTCGACCAACAGCAGCTGCTCCTTGGCACTGGAGCTCTTGACCCGCTTCGCCTGCTCAGAGGAGCTGTGCATTGAGGTGGTGCTGCTGTGGCGTATGCCACGGGTCACGTAAAGGACATTCATGGTGCCTCCCGGCTCCTGTGCAGGCATTGTTTTATTTCTTATTTATTTTATTTTTTTTCCCAATCACACAATATTTGGAAAACTTTTAATAATCACTTGAGTGTTGCACGTGTGCAGAACGTTGTCTAATTGAGTTGGCAAACGTTGTTGATTATTTTGACAAAGTTTGCAGCGCCTGCTATTTTCTTATTTAATTGTTGTTTGATATTTGTTATATTTTGTGTTTAGGTCTGGTGGTCATGTCCGCTGACGTCGAGGCGGTCTACAAGTCCGTGCTGATTGCCAAAATTCCGGCTATGTGGGCCAACAAGTCCTACCCCAGTCTGAAGCCACTTGGCAGCTATGTGGCTGACTTTTTGCGACGACTCGAATTCCTGCAGGTAAGTTTTCGCAATCGAGCCAACAATTTGTCATGGCAACCAAGGCTCCTCTGTTGTTGTTGTTGTCCTGGCAGCAGTTATATTTACTAGGCCACAGGACACAGCTGTGACCCTATTTTTATTTTTCTCAAAGGAAAAGCGTTAATCGAGTTTTAATTGGGGCAGTCAATAATAATATATTATTTTTATATATATTATTTAATTAAAATTATTTGTTTTAATTTATTTAATATCTGAAAAATCGAGGCATGCATTTGCTGTAATTAAATAAACATTGTATATATCAGAAAAGGTATATTCATTCTCTCAAGGACCTGTCTAACCTGTTGTTATTTTCTGATTGTAGCACTGGTATGACCATGGAGCACCGTCAACCTTCTGGCTTTCCGGATTCTTCTTCACGCAGGCTTTTCTAACGGGAGCCCAGCAGAATTATGCTCGGAAATATGTTATTTCCATAGATCTGTTGGCCTTTGACTATGAGGTCCTGTCGCTGGAGGAGACACAAATCGCCGGCACTGCGGCGCCCGATGATGGTGTCTTCGTGTACGGCATCTTTCTGGAGGGCGCCTGCTGGGATCGCAAGAATAAGTATTTAATGGAATCGCGTCCACGCATTTTGTTTGATACGATGCCATTGATATGGCTGAGGCCGCTCAAGCGCACCGATCTGCCCGATCGTCACAACTATTTGTGTCCACTCTACAAGACGGCAGAGCGACGTGGCATCCTTTCCACAACGGGACACAGCACCAATTTTGTTGTGGCCATGCTACTCGATTGTAATCCCAAGACACCAATCTCTCATTGGATTATACGCGGCACGGCACTCTTGTGCCAGTTGAGTTTCTAAATTTTTCCCGGTTGTAATACAAGAGTAATATATATATATGTATTTTCTATGCGGCATGTAGTTGGCTTGTGTTGCATAAATTAGTAAATTGTCAGATGCAGAGAACTTTTCGGCTTTTAAGCTTTGTTTAATCGAAATTAGTTTTTATTGCTGCTTTTTAGTCTTTAGAATTAAATAAAATTATATAGTAAAATATGCAAGACTGGTAAATGCTCTGTTTCTAAGTTAGTGATAGAAAAAAAATGGGTGGAAAATTCTCTAAATAAATTTACAAATTACCACGAAACATGTTTGAAATAATTTATGGATTTTCTATTTTTTAGTTTTTATACTATGATACCGAAGGTATAATATATAACTTCAGCAGTTTTTGAGTTGGGAATGTCACATTCGGTAGGTATATTACTGGTAGTCGCCTTTAAAAACCGATAACAAATTTGTTTTGCCACGCCCACACCTGCGCCCATAATCGACAACGCCGATATTTCGGAAAGTATAAGTCGATAAATCCGTATATCTCCCACAATTTTAAGGATATAATGACCAAACTTGGAAGGTAACTTGTGGTAACCTCCTCAACAAGTTATGACATTGTGAAGGTTCGCCCTATGTTCATATGCCGATTTTTTGACTATAATTTTGACTTATGTTCTGACCCAGCTATGGCCTTTTGAAGGTCCGACCTATGCCCATAGGCTAACTTCGGCCTTAGAAAACTTAAATTTGCGTATATCCCATAATTTTTACTGGTAACTCCCCTAAAAGATCGATTAAAAATTGGATGGTCACTCCCACTTCGCCTACCTAAATCGATATACTGGTTGGTGTAAATCGATAAATGCCCATATCTCCCGCAATTTAATGGCTACAGTTTCCAAGATTGGAAGATGATTATTAGGAACCTTTTCTTACATTTTTTTTAACCCCGTCCACTCTTGCCACTCTCGAAAAGCTCATATCTTCAGTAATTTAAGAGCTACAGTTACCAATTACCTTCGAAGAAGGGTTACTATCTTATATTACCTCAATCTGAAAGGCAAGCTTGGAAAGTATTTCTTGGCTGCACACAAATTATGGTATCAGAGTATGAAACATTCTCTCTTACTTAATTTGCACTTTTTAAATATTTGCAAGCAGCAAAATCAATACAATCTGAGTGATTCTAATGCCTTAACTTTTTTGTTACAGTGTACCCACACTGTCCGTTTGCCATACATTTTTTAAGCATTCAACCAACTTTAAAGTGCATCCTGCTTCTTTTGCTGACTTCGAGTAACAAATAAATGGCCAAAGCAAAATATGACTGGGATTTGAGTGAGATGGGATTCCATGGGACGTTAATCATTTGTTATCTGACATGACTGTGATTATTTTACTGTTACCAGGGCTTGGCAACCATATTTCATCTTGAGCCAAGAGGGCGTCGTTTTTTTCCATCTTATTCAATTTTAAATTGTAGCACAGTTTTTTTCTGTGTGGCAACTTTTGTTGGAGGGTTGCGCCCACTAATTTCGCATAATAATTTATGCGCAAAGTTTTGAGTAGAAGGAGGTGGCACAGTGTGCTTTTGACGATTATGCCACACAACAGTGGCAACATTAATTCGAATGTCCTAAAGTTATGGCTGAAGGCAAAGTAAATCGAGCAACTACATGAAGAAATTACTTCAATTAGAAGCAGTTCGCTTTCACCTTTGCTGCTTATCACGCCCATTAATTATGGCGCTCTATCACTTGAAAATGCTTTCGCTCGACTTGCCCATTAATTACCACTTTCAAAGCAAAAGGAACACCCTATTTATCAAGACCCACCCACCCCCTGTCTGTTGTGTTGTGCTCTGCCCCTTATCTGCTCGCTCAGCTGTGCGTGACCCCATCAAAGATAATGATGCTAATTAAGCAACAACATTTTCACAAACTGTTTAAAGCGATTAGATAATGTTCAAATCTGTTGATGTATGGGTAATATGTGCCCCCACCCTCCCCCCAAACACCAACCCAAAATAGAAGCTGTCTTTGCCTTGGATTTGGCTATACCCTGTCTACATTCAAATGGATAATGGGGTTGGTATTAACAAGATTACGTGCTTCAAGTGAATTTCAGAAAAATGTCTACGCATTCATGAATAACTGCTGAAGTTTTATCTTTTTGATCTTAAGAACCATTGGAGCTGAAGACTTTAAAGTTCAATGTATTCACATTTGTTGTGAACACAAAATTAAATCGAGTTCGTGAATCTAGAAATATTTTTCTTGAAATAAATATCATTATTGATTTTTATTGGGCGTTATAAATGTGACACTTAGTTTGAAATTTTTTATATTATTTTATGTTTTTTTTTTTTTTTTGTACAAGTTATATATATAATTAAACATAAGCATAAACATTTTGTTTTAGTTGTTGCCACATACGATTGTCCATTTGGTCATCTCTAGCTGATTTCTGATGTCAAGGATCTTAAAATCTGGAATCTTAAAGCATGATATTTAACAAATTATTTTATATTGTGCATATAATTAATATATATTTTTAGATTTTATTCAAGTTTTAAGAAGAAAAGCGAAATTTGATTTATTTTGCTTTGTAAGCTTACAGAAAATACAACCAGTTCTTTTTTAAGTTTTTCGATACATCAAATAATTTTTTTATGTATTCATATAATTCATATAAAGGTATTTGTTGGTAGGTAGAGATTTCTACTGACTGTATCTTAACCAGGGTGTAAATTATTCAAATTCTGAACAAAAAGGTAACTTGTATTCGAGCTGCTTTCGCTATGTGTCTTTTGTTTGTTTGTGTTTTGTGAGTGTTTTGTTGTTGGTGCTCGTTTTATTTTCCATTCTGCCAAATAATAATGCGTATTTATGAGCAAACAACGAAATTATATTTACTTGCGAAGCTCCGCCAATATTTGCATGCAATTAATTTTCCACTCCCCAGCGACAACAACAGCAACAACAACAGCAACAACAGCAACAGCAGCAACAGCAACAACAGCAACACTGCCACAGAATCAAACGAAGCGAAACACCAGCATCCACATCCGCATCCACATCCGCATCAGCATCCGCATTCTAAAAAAAACCAAAACCAAACTCACTGCTTCTGTTACAATCTATCGCCCACATCCACCACTCAATTCCCCCAAAACACAATTTATTCCAGAAAAGTATTCCTAACGAAGGAATCGAAGAGAAATTGTTGTTGCTCTTCTTCTTCTTCTTCTTGTTGTAGTTGTTGTTGTTGTGGTATCTGCTGATGCTGATGATGGCGCTGAAAACGCTGCCCCAACTTTGCCATTTCTGACCCGCCTTGCCACGTCACGCCCCCGTCTCCGGCCATCATCTTGGGTGCGGCTCTGTCCAGGCAAAGATTTTCTTTGGAAACTTCGTTTTTTAATTAAATTTTCGAGCGTAAGACAAATAAAATGTGCAAAGTCCTGCATATAGATTGGTCAAATATTAGGCTAGGCTTCCAATTCCCCTCCCAACCCTCTCCCCACATCCCCTAGACAAAGATGAAGCTATTAAACTAGTTCAACATTTCAGCTCATTTCCTTTAATAGTCCTCCGATTCACACATTTTGTGAATCAGCTTTGGTCTGTTTGATTTTATTCCGTCTGTTATCAGATATATATATATATATATTTTCGGGCACTTAAATTAATTTATCGCTTTTAGACGTTACACAGACATCTCGTAAAGCCCATTTCAATGGGTTTGGGTTATGCCCAAAAATAAATTAATGTTCTAAAAACACAAAAACAAGAATTGTAAATCAATATTTATGTGTGTGTTGTTTGCGAAAGGTGTTTTCACATTTAAGTTAAGTTTGCAACAATAACGAATTTAAATTTTTTTATAAACAACTTTTACAATAACTTATCATCGATTCCATATTTTGCTGCTAATTGTTATTAATTTTATTATTTGCAATTCAATTTAATCGGTGTTTTTATTTTTATTATATTTATTTATTTTATTATTTACTTTGTCTTATTTTATTTTTTAATGTAAGAGGATCAATTGTTAAAAATGCAGTTAATTTTACCACAATTTGTTGACTTTTATTTACAGCTTAAATACGGTTAGTTTTTTTTTTTTTTTTTTCAACTTTTCCTAGAGTATTAAATCTTTGTCACCCAGTTTTTTTTTTGGGAATTTGGCTTTTCTTTTTTCGGCCATTGGCTTTGTGAAGCTCCTTTTTTCGCGCTTATATCGTTAAATTTATGACATAAAATGTTTGGGGCATTACTTTTGGAGGGGGGATTTTTGGGTCTTTTTATCTGCAACCACGTTTCAGGCAAAGGTAGGCAGGCGTGGCATAAACATAAAAAATATGCTTATACTTATATATATATATATGTATATATATATCTGTATGACAATTTGTAGATTTATGCGCAGGAATTTACATTTTTTATGTGGTTTGTTGTCGTTGCTTAGTTTTGGGCTGGAAATGGTAGCTTTCGTGATTTGTATTCGCATATTGAATGCATACATTTTGTGGGTGGGTGGGGGGGGATGTTTGCCCATTTATCAACTCTTGGGCAAAACATAAAATTGCACTTATGCAGCAGCAGCAGCAGCCGGCAAACAAGCAATCTGAGTGAACCATGAAACCAAGTAACCAAACAGCCAAACAGCCAAGCAACCATAACCAAAAAGCCCAGTCAAGTGCATGTGGCAGGCTCACATAGATACACACACACACACACACACACACACATATATAAGCATATTCAAGGCGCATCTGTGTGTGTTTTTCTGTGTGAGTGTGTGTTTCGTCCTGCCTCCCTGCGATAGCTACAACCGCATAAATTGCTTTAGCACCAATGGGATTTGTGTCAAAATCAGACCAAAAAAAAAAAAAGAGGAAGAAGAACCAAAGCCAACTCAAAGACAAGACGCGTCCGGTCCAAGCAAGCAATCTTGTCTGCCATTTAAATGATAAATTTAAGTTACCCTCGCTGCCACTTTGCTGCATTGTTGAAGGCTCGTCTTTTAGCTTGCTTAACTTTACTATTTTGTTGGCTTCCAAATGATTTATATTTAAGCTTCGCATATCCTCTGCCCTTTCTCCAGTTGCCAGTTTCTGATTTATTTCATGAAAATTCCTTAAATAGTTTTATTCAGCTTTTAATGGCGTTTTCTGTGATAAGCAAGGATTTACATAATTTCTCAATTAACCTATTTTCTCTATACTCTCTAAAAGTTATCTTTACACATTTTTCATGTGATCAAATTGCAGCTTGTTCCTCAATTTTGTTTGTGGCAAGTTGACTTTGTTGAGGATCATTAAAAGTTTCTGATCTTCTTCTTTTATGTGTTGAATTTTCCCCTTTTTTTTGGGGGGGGTAAGCAAAGTGCTAGACAAATTCCAAATACACTTTTCAACTAGACGAAAATCAAGGGAAGAATGCGAAAAGTTTTGCCTTAATTTTGAGCATTTGCTCTTACAGTGGGAGCCAAAAGTTTTTCTACTTGAGTAATCCACACACAAAACAGCCCACGCATATGTGACTCTGTGTGTGTGTGTGTGTGTGTGTGGGTGTGTGCGTATTTTGCCATATTACTCGTATGCTGTGGCAAATCAGCTTACAACTTAAATTGAGGCACTTTCGTTTAGCTTCACTTTGCATGTTCGTGCTTTTTGCGCACTTCCTTGAGAGCCTTGAGCATCAGCAGGATACGAGTATCTAAATAAAATCTGTGTGCGTGTGTGCGTGTGTGGGTGTTTGGGTGTGGCACAGGACGTTGGTTAGCGTGTAGATAAAGCAAAAAAAAAAAAGAAAGAAAACCAGCCTCTGGCACAATTTAGTTCCTGCGGGATGTGACGAAGTTGTTGTTCTTGTTCACTTGCTCTATTTACCAGCCTATATATTTGACAGAGTGTGAGTGCGTGTGTGTGTTGTGTGGTGTGTGTGGTGTGTGTGACGTGTGTGAGTGGGCGTATGTGCTGGTGAGCATTAGAAATAAATCAAGGGATTTTTGGGATTTCGTCTTTTTTGCTTCGTTTCTTTCTTATTCTTTATAAATATATAATACCCAGTATATGCTTAAGATGGGGTATATTGGCGCAAATATTTTAGTGTTTATACTTATAATTATATTTTTAATATTTCATAAAAATATGTGCAACAATTTGAAAATGTTGAAAGATCCTTGGTTGCTCCAATCATATAAGAAATAATTATTTAAAGTTTTTATAATTTGATATATCTTTATTATATGTGACGATTATTTATCTTACGCTTTTATAACCTTCTGATCTTAAAAACCCTCACTTGAGGTTATTAACTATTTTTCCCTGATATCCAAAATATTCTGAAAATCGACCTATTTTCTTATTTACAGGATAACTTTGCGACTTGTTCTTACATCTTCCTGGTTGACGTTCCTTGTCAGCACATGTGCCGGGAGACTCTCACTCTCTGTCTCTCTCTCCCTCTCTGTATATATTTAGTCCCCCTCCGATTTATGTGGGCATTAGTTTGGAAAATTGTTTAGTCCACCGCAAACCAAAACCCAACAACAAGTTGCCATTTTCTGGGTAAATCAAGTCACAAACTCAAATAGAAATGGAAAACTTTTTGGAGCATGCAATTATGAGCATTTTTGTTCGCAACTAAATACATATGTACAGCTAAAGAAAATGTCGAGAAAATTTAAGGTTATTTATGTTGAAATTAAGCAATTTGTTTTAATTGAATTTTAGTGTTTGTTTGTGGCGCTTTCACGTGCTCTTGACACTAATTAAAGACCACAAATTTCAGCACTGTCGAGTGGCAATCAGCCAGAAAGGCGAATCTCTGTGCATAATTGATAATACGCTTGGGTTGACTCACCATCTGACTGTGTGTGTGTGTGTGTGAGTGTGTGTGTGTGTGGTGTGTGTGTGTGTGGTGTGTGTGTGGTGTGCGTGTGTTCAAGTGTGTATGGCCTCTAATTACGAATGTGGAAGGCAGACACTGTGAATGCTTTTGATGTCCTGGCACAAGGAGCTTTGCATTTGGGTGTGTGTGTATGTTGTGTGTGTGTGTTTTGTCCCTTGGTATTTGTGGTTAATTAAATGTAATGACATATTAGCACAATAATTTCAAAAATTTTACGTCATGTGTGTTTAGAATGTAATTATAACATCATTTGCTGAAAATGTTGCAGTTTCCATTACACTCCATCAGCTGCAAATGAAGAAGAAAATTGCATTTACAATGTAATAAATTGCGAACAATAATAACAGTAATATTTGTGGCAAAATCTGATTTCAAGGCATCCCTGTGTGCAACAACAATTGCCATTTTCAGCACCAAAGAATGAACCAGTCAAATGAGCTCGACTAGCAGATACCCATCATAAGATTTACATGGCTAAAATATTTCAAATTGTTTAATAAATAAGTTAATGATAAAATGGAATTAACTTTTAACATTTTATATTTATGGTCTGCTTCTCTTATATTTTCTGAGATTGTTTCCACTTGTCTGTTGATGCTGATTTGGAATATATATATATACCTTTTGATGTTTGCACAACTTAATTATACCCTTTTAGGCCATTTTCAATGGGCTCAGAGCATACTTAAATATATACATCACAATAGTCATATGAACACATGTAAATTGACTCGCGGCTTATTTTGACTACTAATTGGAATTCTTGATTATTGAATTTGGAATGCGGCACATGTAAGTGGCATGTAAATTAATTTGCCGTTAATTGAAAATAAAGGAAATGCAATAATTTGATCTGCGCTGCGTATTATTTATAAATGAATGCACACAACATCTGAATTGTACAATTTTATCATGTGAAAGCCAGAGATAAATATATATAAACATAAATATATATGTATGTGACTTTTATGTGTTAATAAATCAGTTTAGTCTTTAAAGGATGTGCGAAGTTAATCGGATTTATGACTGATTGCTCTCAGAACTTTGTTTATTAATGCTCAATGAAAATGAATAATATTAAATGAGTAGTATTCAAAATTAAAATCGAATTCGAATACAAATTGTGCAATTGTTTGCCTGTCACTCAGCTAAACTATATCGTGCAATCAAATCAAATGTCAGTCGACAGAGTCTGACATTTAATTAAATAAGAATCCGACAAATCAAAGAGAAAAAAAATATAAAAAAAAAAATAGACATGACCAATAACTTTGTACCTATGGTAGCAATATTGCTGTTCCTCGATGCTGCTCCTCTGCTCGATATTCGTTTACTTTTACAACCCAGTTGTGGGTACATATGTTTTATCACTGACTGTGTTCGGGGGTGTGACAGTCAATTCATTTGCAAAGCCCTAAAATATGTACATAAATTATTACACTATTTGCGTTTTAGATTTAGGAATAAAAATCTAAGATTTTTAAAAACGATTCAGCTGGAGAAAGGTAAATTGTGTTTAAATAAAATAAGCTTAAATCGATTATTACAGTTATTAAATAAAAATTTAAAAAAAACCTTTAAATTTTTTTTTATTTTGATTATTTTTGTATTTATTTATTTTTTTTGTAGCAATTATATTTAAACATTAATCAACCTATTTAAAGGCTATAAAACATTGATTTGTAATTTAATTTGATTTAACACTCTTAAAATCAATATTAAATCAAAAACATTTGCAGCGAATTTTGTTTATTATTTATAATTTAATTTTATATGGGATAAATGCTATGTTTTATATTTTAGCACATCAATGTAAAAAGATTAAAAATAGTTATATTGTAAATTACTATATTTATGGGATAAAGACTATATGTTTTATATGTTAGCACATCAAAATAAAATTCAATTCATTATAATTTAACCAATTAATTATAAGTTCTGAGTACCTTATATATTAAATGTTGCATTTCTAGTGTATTTAGGCTTCGTTGTGTTGCATCTAAATCAGTTCCTGATGATTTTGGTTGAACTTTTTTCATTTATTTGTGATGCTGGTCACAGCTGGCTGAACGCGTACTTCTTTTTGCTTTTTTTTTATTATTTTTTTTTTTTTTCTTTTTGTTTGCCATTTGCCTTCTCGCACTTTGCGACAGCTCATAAAATGTGAGCGACACGCATTAAAAGTGTATACGTGTGTGTGTGTGTGTGTGCGAGTGTGTGTGTGCTGCCTTTGACACTGAAGAATGGCCTGTGGGTGCTCCTGCTCCTGCTCATGCTCCTGCTCCTGCTCCCTGTTACGAGGCAATATTATGATGAACTGGAAGGGAGGGAAAGCAATATGAAAATGAGGCAAAATGCACGAAGACGCGATTTTTGCTGCCGCCAGGCAAAAAAGGTCCTGCATACTTGGCTCAAAAAAAAAAAAAAAAAAGGAAAAAAGGAAAAATGTATATTTCCTAATAAGCAGAAAGCTTTGAGATGCCTGGAGGCGGATTTGTGACCATGTGCTCGCCCCCATATAATAAAAGCGGATTGGCATGCACTAAATAGCCCAGGCATTTACTTAATTGACATCTGTGCAGCGGCATCATTAAATATTTGCTTATTTATTCGAATTACGCAGCGAAACATTCAACATACAACAGTCAACATTCAACATTCAATATGACGACAGGTTGCCGCTCGCAATTGCAAATACTTTGACATTCATCTGACGTGTGCGAAAACCCAATTTGAATTTTCAATTTCGATGCTTTAAGGACCCTCCCTCCCCCAAAAAAGCCGACTTGTGATGTAGTCGTAAAAATAAATATATGCAAGAGTATTGCCTGGAATATTAAAATGAGATTAGGCTTAGGGGAATATACAAAAAAAATATATATAAAAAAATACATATATCATGTTGAAAGAAAAAAAGGGGTAAAAGAAATTTAAGCCGCTTAAGGTAGATATCTATACGATTTCTGCACTTAGCGAAATTCAAATAAATGCCAGAGCTTTTTTCCTTACAAAATATAAATTATGAGAGCAAATATATTAAAATTATTAATAAAAATAATAAAATAAAATTATAATAAATTATTAATGTTGCCTTTTTAAACTTATTTAACAAAAGATAAACATTTTTAAATTTTCTTTTAAAATTTAAATGTAAATCTTATTATTTAAAGTAATAGAAACTGTAAAATAATATTTTATTTATTTATTTATTGTCAACTAAAGTCAGTCGAAACCAAAAAAATAAAATATTTTAAATCACATTTAAAATAAAATTAAAATTATAAATAAATACTAAATATATATTTTTAATTTTATACGGAAAATATAGATGTTATTAATTGCATTTTGTGCAGTGTAAATATAATATACCTTTGCTGTACATTACTTTTTTTTACGTCTTTTTGAAAACCCTCTTCAACCAATTTAGATCGCTTTATGGTAATATTTATAATAATATCAATAAAATTGTGTGAATGTTCTCAGAATAAAACAGAAATTTGGCATTTAATATTTAAATAAATTGAATAGAATTTTGTTTTTGTTAGTAATCTACAATTGGGCTTACTTTATGGCATATTAATTATGCTGATATTTTTAAACAAGCTTTGGGCTGTTAAATTTCCCCCTATTTTTTTCTGCATTGTTTCTGGCTGCCATTTTGTGTGCAATTAAATTGCGTAAGCGCTTATTGCTCCCGGGCGTAAATGATTGTGTGTGTGTGAGAGAGTGTGTGTGTGTGTGTTGGTGTGTACATTATCATTCACTTTTTGTTGTGTTTTTCTTTTTTACTTTTTTTGTTGTTTTTCTTGTTTGGTTGCATTGAGCGTTTTTATATTTAATTGGTTTTAATTTTCTTTTTTGTTTTTTCGGTATAACAAGCCAGTTGCTAGGCAGCCATTAATGCAATGCGGTTGCATACTTTTTGCGCTCACTGTAATTGCGCGCCCACATTTGGTACGTTTGCGTATTTGTTTAAAATGAAGTGTTGCTTCATTAAATATGCAAATTATTGCCATTTGGTTTTATGAAATATTCACATTATGCATAAACTCAAAAACAACGCATGCGGATATGTTTCTGAAATATATTTGCAACTTCCCCTTCAAATGAAATGCGCTTAGATAAGCAGAAGAACAAAATTAAAAATAATTGCAAATTATATTCGTTATAAACTGTTTTTTTTTGATTAAAAATGCAAAAAAATTAGCAAAACGCCTTTAAATATTACCTAAGCTCTTTGATATTGAAGATATTTAACAATTTATTCTTTTTATTATTATTGGTTTGTATTTGTATCTATAATTGGAAAACGGGGAAAGTTATCGAAACAATTAACTTATCGAGAACTAATATTAAATTGCCGTTTTCATTCAAATGGACAAACAAACATGGCTAAATCGACTCGGCTCTGGAATATATATATTTGAAAGCGTTTTACCCATGTTTTATTTTAATTTACTTAAGAATAAAAAAAATACATAATTATTTAAAAGTTGTGCTATGTATCTAAAATACATAATTAGGATTTGCAACATTTTGAACAACACTTTAGTGACCCAGAATTAAGTTTGCACCAAAAATTATACGTAACACAAAATTTGAAAAATATGCAAATGCAAAAGATATTTTTGCATAAATTGTTGTTCAAAGTTGTATTTGAAGCAACTTTGTGATGTTAATTTGTAGAGGAATATGTATATTTGAAAATGCTGTTGGCCATTTTGCGCAGTGTTAATCAAAAACACCGATGACTCAGATATGGCAGATAAACAGAGAGAGAGAGAGAGAGAGAGAGAGAGAGAGAGTGAGATGGAAGATGTAGAGTGCTGGCTATAAACATAAAAGAAATTGGCTTAAAGGCTTCGGGGCTGCCATTGGAAGTGAAGCCATGTGAAGCCAATTTATTTGCATTCTGTTTCTGTGTTCTGTAGCTACGGCAACATTTTTATGAAGCGCGAAGCATTAAAAATCATATAAAATTTCCCCTTTGACAAAGCACAAAGGGCAGACGAAGCTCTGGTCCAAAAAAAAAAAATTGTGAATACCGAAAACCGTATTCCTGCGCACTATTAAGGCTCTGGGCTATGCGAGTGAGAGTCTGCCGGGCTGTCGTCTGTCTGGCAGTCTGGCAGTCTGCCCTTGCCTTCCTGGTTCGCACAGCTGCCATTTGGTGCACTGAGACCAGCCAAGCATCATCATCAAATGCAGCACATGCCGGGCCAGTAGACAGTAGTCGAGTAGTCGACTAGTCACCCTTCCATCCTCCTTCCATCATCATCTCTATCCATACATACATCCATTCACCCACCAATCCACCCAATCCACCCATTCCAACCAACAAAAACAACCTTCAGCCTGTTTGAGCGACCCTCAAACCATCAACCCCCTAATCGAGGGAGGAATGTGGACAACCCCCGCGCTGTGCCCTGATTATAAAATGCAAAACTAGCTTTTCCCAAAAAACTTGCTTTTTATGTTTACATTAAATTTATTTTCCCGCTCTTCCATCTCACTCTCTTTAAGCGCTTCAAATATCTTCATGCATAGAGATAATAATACGAGGGGAAAGGATTCCTTTATTTTTGTTTCTGTTTTGTGTTTGGGCACCCTTTAAAATCCTTGTTGTTGTAGTTGGTAAATGGTGTTGTTGTTGTTGCTGATGTTGTTGATGTTGTTGTTGTTGCTGATGTTGCCATGGTAGCTGTATTTCATGTGTCCACGTTGCCGTCGCTGCGATGCTGCTGCAAATAATATGCTGCCTGCTGCTATGTAATTTGCCTTTTGTGGCAGAGATTCGATTGCGGCAGTGCACAGTGGCACGAAATCTGATTTATTTCACGATCACAATTGGAGAATTTAATTTAAAAAAAAATAATCTTAAGTCGATTAAAAATGATTCGTTAACTTGAACCATTTATTTGTTATGCTGACAAAAAGAATAGGGGCATGTAACGAAATCAACTTTAGTTTTATGCAAATTCAATTTTCTAAAATTAAATTAATACTGCATAAATAAATTTAAAGCAGTCCTTGATTTTTTATAAAGTCTTTGAATGGAATATCGACTATCTACTTAAAAAAAAAATATGTAATACAAATTAATCTTAATTTTTTATCAAACTTATTAACTTTAGTCACATAAGGTTTGTAATCCCTATAAACAACTATATTCATGAATATCAATTTCGGTAAATTAAAAAATAATAATTAAATTAACATAGTTTTTTCTTAAATCAAAAATAGATATGCTTAAAATTTGTTTATAGTTCGAAAGTTAGTCTTATACAGAAAACGGCATGTTTTTAAGTTATTTTTTTAAACTCCACCAAACGCTCAAATTTAATATTAATTTTAATATATTATTAATCAATTTGTATTTTGTAAATTTGGAGTATGTGTTTTGCCGTATTCCATGCCACAGTGCATTACAAATTGCAATCGAGACTGTAAAGCTAATTAAATTCAGTTCATCGTTGGTTATGCATCGCTTGTCGCTTCAAATTTCTTCTAGTTGCGCTATTCAATATATATATAGATATATATATATATATATGGATATATATAATTATGGTTAGTTGATATTAGAGCGGACGGTCGATGCTGCTCGTGTGGGTTTCATCTGCAGCTCCACACACACACACACACACAAACGCACTTACATATATATGTTGTATGCCACCCACTCAACCACACAACCACCCAAAAAATATTCCAGTCTCTCTATAAAGTGACTGAAGCAACTGCTGTGCTGCTATTTCATGGGTTTCATACAAAAAAAAAAGGTCTCCTCGTGTGGAAGCCCACACACACACACGTGCAGAGGTCGTGGCCCTGGACCGAGGTGCCACTCCTCCCCTGCCCCCTTCCGTAATCAGGTTGGTGCACGAAGTCGACGTTTACTTTTTGACTGCCAGAGGCAATTGCTTTATTAAGAGTTTCTGCTCTACTTGATACGAGTACAGCTTCCCTCCCCTGCCACATATGTACCTTCCCTTAAACATGTTTGCACCCTGCAAATGGCCGTGTGCTTGTGTGTGTGTTTGTGTGTGTGTTTGTGTGTGTGTTTGTGTGTGTGCAATGCTAAAGCTTAATCTTACTTAGTTAACTTTAAATTAAATCTTGATATTCACATATAGTTGACTCAGCCCTCTGCGCTGCTGACCTCTCCTTGAACCACTGCCCTTCCTCCCCTCTTAGCTGTTGTCTCGCCACGCTGGAAAATGTGTAGGGTGTTGGGTAGGGGGAGCGGAGGGGGTGGTGTTGTTTTAATGTGCTGGCGTATCGCGTTGGTCTGTGAGTGTTTTCATATGTGTGTGTGTGTGTGATGCCAATTTTAATGCGGTCTCCGTGCACACCCTTCTACACACACACACACAGACACAGAGACACAGACACATGCACACACACACACACATTACATACACTGTGGCAAAAATGAGGGTGGAAAGGCAAACTTATGTTTTTGCCATCAGCCAGACGATTTCACATTTTTATTTTCATTTAACACAATACATGTGTGCATTTGTGTGAGTGTGTGTGTGAGTGTGTGTGTTGCCATAGAAATTGTGTTTTAATATTTTTTTAATGAGCATGCTAAAAATTTAATACATTTTCGGTATATAAATGTATGTTTGTGGCTGCACCACCCTTTTTTGTTATACCCTAAAGATTAGCAAAAAGGGTGTGTGGAAAACTATGCCAGGAAGACTTTCCGATTTCATAAGATATATATATTCTTGATCAGCTGAGTCGTTATATATATCTGTGTGCTTGTCCTTATACATAGACCAATTTCAGCGATTAATAAATGCATTTGGAAAGTAAGTGTTTCAATTCAGCTCAAATTTATTTAAGCTAACGATATCTTTCGTATGTATCGATTCAAATCGATTACTGATAATAATAAAAATATGTAAACTGCAAGAAAAATGTTTATTTATATTAAGAAAATTACGCGCACACACACACATGGTATGTGCAAGTCGAGCTTTCTCGACTACAGCTTTGTTGTTTTTTGCTGTTGTTGCAATTCCTGTTGCTGTTGGCTTCACTGGCAATTCTCGCTCTTTTTTATTATAATTTTTTTTGGTTTTGGTTTTATTTTTTCGAGGTATTTCATTTTTATTTTGTAAAATTTTTATTACATGCTTCCCACTCGGCGTTATCGCATGTGGGCGTAACTGTTGAGGTTTCTGCGGGTTCTTTTGGTTAATGCAAAGTTTGCCCAACAATTTGAATCGTTCTACGGTTTGGCATCTGGGCTATTTAAACATTTCACACATATAATAACAAATATACCGTTCTGTATACTTTTTATTTAATTTAACAATTGCCAAAGAATGTATTCAAATATTTGCTGAGAAATGGGATGGATGGGTTAGAAATTGTGAGGATGGAATTTGTTTAGGTTATGACAAAAGGAGAAAATATCGAAATGAAAGCAAGCAGAGATTTATTTGAATTAGATTACTATCGATATTTACACATCTGATAGATACAGATATTGGTCTTATAATGATTTTTTGGAAAAATGTGAGAAGCACTATAACAATTATAAGTATTCAGTTTCATTTGGATAACTTTGTAAGCCAAACACTTTTCCCCAAAAACATTTATCATATGATCTTATATATTCGTATTTTTTTTTTAAATGAAATATAAAACAATCCTATTCCAATTGTATACTCTCACTGATCTAGCTGTTCCTCATATTTATTTACACATTTTAAATGATATTATGTAAACTAGTCTATTGTTGGCATAATTTTTCCAGATTACATCACGTTATTTTTGTCAATTTTCGCAAAACAAATTTCCGCTGGCAAATATTATTTTCACCAACGATTGCTAACAGCAAAATTAAATGGAATTTGTGGTTTATGTGACATATTTGTATAAATGTATTTTAGTTGAGAAAAAAATTTAAAATTTCATGCATTAAAAATAAACTACTTCCGCTCCAAATATGTTCAATGATTGCTTTTTAATTTATTTGCTCATTTCTTGGAAAATTCAGTACGTATAAATTTGTTTACAAATTAAAAATATAGCAAACTTTTGATGTGGTCAAAAGCCACATTAGTTTTCAGTCAAGGAAAATTCATGCATTTCTAAAAACTACTGTTGAGTTTCGTAAACTTTTCAATTAGTTTGCTGTCTGACTGGAGCACAAGAAATACCTTGATGAAAATTAATTTAAATTGTGCAAACATTACACATACCCTGCAATCGTCAATATTTGGGAACATGGTATATTAAATTCGGAAGAATACCTGGAACTTGCTAGGTCGAATATACCATAATCTATTTTTGGTAGAGACAAAAAAGTGGGACCATTAATTGTAGATTTTAATTCACAAATAAAAGCATTCAAAGTGTTTTACAACAAAAATGTTTCACATTCTTATTTACCACCACCAATCGATAATTATCGATAACTCATCCCTATTGAATTTAAAGCTGCCCAATGACTGGGGAATGAACAATAGAGATCAGATTTTCGTACACCAATCGAAATCTTAGTTTAACACGGATTTTATTTATTTATTATTTAAAACACCAATCGATAATTATCGATTACCAAATCTCATTGCTATTAGCAGCAACTCGGCAAAGACCTCTGTCATTTATATAATTTTAGTTCAATTAGCAAACGGCTTTGTATTTATTTCTGCGTCTATAAATGATGTTTGTATTGTATTGTATAAATGGTGGCAAGGACAAAAGGAACTCATACAATGTGTACAATGTGTATTTGTGGCTGTCTTAAGAGTTTGACAGCTTCGTTGTTTACTTCCACTTAATGCGGATGACATCTAACACAAGGATTACAATAAGACCATTTAATTGACACATCGATAAGATGGAAAATGAACCGAGGCGCAACTGATACGATGTCAACCTATACACACACTGCTATAAGTTATATTGTAGCTAGATTGGTATTAGAATGCTTTTGTTGGCCTTCTCACAGTGCTGCCAAGTTAGCCATTCCATCGAATGGCAACAAATTTGCTGGCAACAATTTGAAGCGCATTCATTTGTTGGGGCCTTTGATGCTGTCTGGAATGGAAAAAGCAAAAGCAAAAGCAAAACGGAAAACCAAAGAAAAAACAAAAAATACAAAAAAAGAAAAATGAAACTTGCCAACTAATAGTATAAAAAGTAATGCGAATCGGAATCGGATTCGGAATGGTGCTGGGAATAGAAATGACAAGTGGAGGAAGACCATGTCGAGTGGGTGTGTAATTTCTTGTAAAGTGCTCAATGAATCGAAATTAATTAGTAAAGGAAGCACAAGCTGAAGCGAAAGCGAAAACCCAGGGAAAACGATAGAGAGAGAGGGAGAGGGAGAGAAGGAGAGGGAGAGAAGGAGAGGGAGAGGAAGGGAGAGAAACCAGCTAAGCAAAGGAAAAGCGGCTTCCAAGCAATTTGTAACCCAAAGGAAACAAAGTTGAAGAAAATAACGATGGAAACATAAAAATGAGAAAAACCAACAACTAACGGTTAAATTGGGCATGTCGAAGACTAAATATCCTTGCAGACTGGAGATAATTTAGCGACGTTTAAATTTCACAATTAAATTTAGAAAACAAAACTGTTTTTCAATGTTTAACATATTTAAAAAATGTTTTTCAATGTTTAACATATTTAAACAATTTTTTTTGGAAAGCTATGCTTCAAAAAAGGTAAGTTTGTTTTGGATATTTTGAAAAATTAAAATTTGCTCATAAAAGGACTTATCTATTGATAATTATCGAAATGTCGATATTTTATTTTTAACTGTATTAATAAATATTAATTTATATTACAATTCTGAGAAGAATAAGAAATACGGTTTGATTTGATTAACTCGTTAAACAAAGAAGTTTTTTATGCATGCCATAGAAACAGACCGTCAGACGGACATGGCTATATCGACTCATCTGTTCATGCTGATCAAGAATATATAGCTAATTTATGGAGTAGACGCCTTCTTCACAACAAAGCTGTTGTACCCCCTGCCAAGGTATAAAAAATGGCAAAGAAAATTAAGATTTCCGTTTGCCCTTATAACCATTGCTATTATTTTTTCTTTTTTGCGTCCTTTCTTCTGGATGTGGGTGGGGGGTGTGGCGTGTGGCGTGGGTGGTTGAACAGTTTTACACATTGCCCACGCTTTGAAGTGTGGAAATTTAATTAAATTCAGCTGGCACAGTAGAAAAAACCAAATGAAATAAACTAGGCGACAACACACAATTTTTGCTGAAGGGCGACATTTTTGTCGTTTGTCCTGGAAATTCGCACTTAATTAGAATTGCGATTATGGGGTCCTGGATCTGTGTGAGGATTTGTGCCGCGCACTTCTTTAAGTAGTTGCCACATTTTTGTGTAGCTTAATTAAATTGCTGCAACAGCAATTTTTTTTTTTTGTTACTCTTCAACTTTCCCTTTCATATAAATTTCACATTTAATGGGCCCTAACAAAATCGCAATTGCGTTTGCTTGGAATTTAAAACACCTACAATATTGTCTCAGTGTAGGTCGTAAGAAGCACTTTCCACAAAACAAATTTTCATTCGCAAATTAAAATATCAAATGTTATTTCTACTTAGCAAGCATTTTAATTGCTATGGTCTTGATAATAAAATAATTAAATTCAATGCAATTAGTTATACAATTTTTTGCATTGAATATTGAATAATCGTTAATCATTTAATCAGTTCAGCTTGACTTTTGTATTAAAGTAGTGCATAAAGAGCATATTTTAATATTTATAACTATAAATAGTTGCCTGTGGCTTAAACTAAGAAATGCTTAACAACCACTTAGCATCGTAAAAATAATACGCTTTGAGTAGTTTTCCAGGTAGCAATTAGCAAAATATCATGAAAGCAAAAACTAAGCCAGTAAAATACAAAAATTGCAAAAACCATAAAGCTGAAAAACTTTTAGCAGTTTTCGCTATAAGATTAACTAAGTCAAAGAAAATAAAAAAGAAATAAAACCTAAAAGCAAATCTCAGCTTTGCACAGATTCACAAAGTTTTCGAAACAAAAATAATTGCAAAAAATAATAAAATCCAAGACAACTAAAAGTGTTGTTGAATGTGATTATTGTTGTGGCAACTACATTTGCGGGCACTGTGGCATATGCGCTTTGAATTATTTATTACAGCATCAAAAGCAGCAGAGGTAGCAGCAGCAACAGCAGCAGTGGCAGCAACAGAGGCAGCAGTGGCAGCAGCAGTGGCAGCTGCGGCAGCTAAGTAATTATGTGTAACGTGGCGTATGCGGCATATTTGAAAGCAAGTAGAAAATTAATTAGTTTTGCAGCAGCTGAAACAGCATCTTTTGTGTTTGTGTGCGGTTAACAAGCAAAGCTGATAATGAATCGATTTGTTTGACAGCAGCAGGTGCACGGTGCTTAGCCAGGCTAAGCTGATTTTACTGTTTGTTGGCCAGCTTCGGGATGGCAAACAAAATCATCAATGCCACAATAACTAACTCAAGTTGCCGCTGTCTCTGCTGGGGTTTAGCAGCAGGATAAATGCGAAATCGAATGTCATTAAAATAAAGACAAGAACAGCCAGATAAAAGAGAGACAGAGAGAGAGACAGAGAGAGAGAGAGAGAGAGGAGAGAAAAGTCATTGAAGATGCTTCACAGCGATGGGAAAGCATCATGTTGAGAGCTCATTAAAACGAATACGAATTTAATGGTACTTAAAGCGGAAATTGCCTGGGAAGTTTCCGCTATGCCAAGCACACAACAGCAACAAAAATACAAATACCACCAGCAGCAACAATAACAACAACAGCAACAACAACAACAACATCAGCAACAACAACAACAACAAAAGGAGGCACTCAACAACAGCAACAAATGGAAGCAAAGCATGTCAGGCCAAGATCGAAGGCTCGTTGCAAAGCTTTCACGAGCTGCAAAACTATTAGTGGCACCAACAACAGTTTGCCATTTCACACATGCACACACACACACCCACACTCACACACACATACACACACACACACACACAAATTTACACATTCACACACATGTGGGCGTATTTTGTATTTTTTGCGCTTCGCCTTCTTTAACGTTAGTGGCTGTGCGCCAAATGAAGCCACCACCAGTGCCAAGCTGATGCATGCAACAAATGAACAAATACAACAACAACAACAACAAAAAAGCTTGCATGTGAAGAAAAAATGTGGTAAGCACAAAAAAGAACAATACAAGCTGAGGCAGAGTGCGAGAATGCGCATATTAAATGCCCTTATTTGGGTTTAATAATCATAAAATGAATTTAAGCCAGACATTAATTAAATAATTACCTAAAACATGTTTAAGAAAAAATAAAAGTAACCTATAATTATTCTTAAAAAAAACCAGTTTTTGTTAATATAAAATAACATTTAAATTTAATGCAAATTAATTAAATAAAGATATTTTGTGAAATTTTTGCGGAAGAAGAATTGATGAATACGAATTTAATTATACAGATTTTTTTCAGTTTATATTATTTAATGGATTTAATACTAATTAAAATTAAAATCAATTAAAATTTACCATGATAATTACAGCATGATTTAATTTTAACAACAGCTTTATTTATTTGGTTATTTAATGTCAACTAAAATCAGTCGACACGGAATATACAAAATGTTAGAAATTTAATTAAATTAAATTTGAAATAAAATTAAAATTGTAAATAAATATTTGTATAATTATTAACAAAATCAATAACAACTAAATCAATAATTATACAAATATTTATTAATAATTTTAATTTTAGAGATAATATATTTAATTTTAGAGAAGATAAGTTTTATTTTAATGCAAAAGATAGTATTTCTCTGGGTTTCATTTCTTCTTAAGCAAAACTACTTTTGTAAGCAAACTCAAAATGAAGAGTATTTAAAAGCGCATATGCCCATCTCCGTAGTTGAAAATAGGAGAGGATAGATGAGGATAGGAGGGGGGAGTGCAGAGCAGCGACAACTGTAACTGTGCTGAGTATGCGAAAAAGTGCGACGCCATTTTGAGACGACGCACAAAAGTATGCTATAATTGAATGTTTGTTTGTGCGTCATGCAACGCAGGTGTCTCCATCCACCTACTGTTAACGGTGTGTGTGTGAGAGTGTGTGTGTTTGTGAGTGTGGTTATATTTAGATGAGTGTGCGAAATGCTGGCAAATGTGGCTGCACATATGCATGTCAGCAGACCATAATAATGCCAATACCATTCTATGTACTTTGAGTTTTCAATTTCAGCTTTTAGCCAACAACACACACACACACACACACACAGAGAGAGAAAGGGGGGAAGTGGATTACACACTGCATGGCACGGATTATGCTGTGTATTGAGTTTTTGGGCATATGTCCATGCGGAATTTGGGTTTTTGCGTAAAACAGCAAACAAAAGAAAACCAAATAAAAGTCAATTCAAATCGTTTTTGCTTGTTTCAGCTTAGTGATTTTAGCCAAAAGTGCCTAACTGTGAATGCGAGAGAAGCTCGCCAGTTAGCCATTCAAAGAAAAATGCCAATAACACCATTGAGATGAAAATTGATAGCAAATGCTGAACCGGACTGCAACCAAGTCCAGTGTGTGTGCGCTACTCTAATTAATGAAATAAGCTCCATTAATTGGCTTCGACAGTGCCAGTGATTTATAAAAGAATGAATCTTTCATTCCATCAACAATTAGCATTAAAAACTGCTTAAATTAAGTGTGTTATTTGTTTAAGTAGTGCAAATAGTGCAAATAGTTTTAAGCATCAAAATAAAAAGTAGCGATTGACCTGAAAACAATGAAATGAAATGGATGTAAAGAGTGAAATTAAATTGTGCAAAATAAATATACTTTAATTTATATAAGTATATATACCTATATATATAACTGAACAACATAGGAACATATCTATAGCTATATTAGATTGCCTCCAAACGAAGTAGCTCCTCAGTTTTGAGGGTTGCTGAAACTTGGAACACATCCGTCTCCTGACTGCAGAGGTTGGTTTCGATCGGATCGGAATAGTATAGCATAAAACTGCTATAGGAAAGATCTGTCCAAAATTTATTTCTTTTTTAAAGAGCTCAACATTTATGCATTTTATTGTGCGGAGCAAATTATTATCAACAACGGATCACTATTTCAAATAGCTTTCATATGAACAATAAGTTTTGACTGGAAGATAGGCACGAATGTTGCCTTTGAGATACATTAAGATTATCCATAAACAAGCGCGGCTCAACTTATGTTAGAAATGCGATAAGAAATGAAATAAAACCTGAAGAGATTTACTAAGTTTATAATTGCAATGGCAGACGTGGCAGGCAGCGAACAATCCCGAGTGGAGCCTCTTAACTCACTGAATTAGATGATTCGTTCACATAACAACCGACAGGGTTTCACACACCCACGCACACGCACACCCACTTAGACAATCAAACACATCCACACACACATCCACACACACACACACACACACACACGCATACACAAAACAGGGGACTTTGAAGTGCACTTAGTTGCCAAAAAGTTAATAAAAATAAGTGCCTCTTGGCCGTTGCCAGAATGCCAGAGTCCGGCTACCAGATGAAGTGGTGGCTGAAGCTCAGATTCGGACCCAGACCTAAACCGAACCATAACCGAACCGTTCCGTTCCATTCCGAACCGACGCAAGTAATTTAGATTTAGCTTTTGGCTGCAGAATGTGAGCGACCGTTGTTAAGTTGAAGCACTTTTGTGGCATAAGAAGAATGCCACAGACTTGGAAATATAATAATAACAATAACTGGGGCAGCCAAGCACAAATGTTGATCATAATTGCCATGCAGCACAAAAATCTGGCCAAAGTATGCAATTTAATTCAAAACCAAATAACTGTGAGACATTTCAAATAATTTATGATTCTGTGATTTGAGGATTTCAAAATTAAATGGTTTGCAAAAGTTAAAAGTCATTTGAGACGAAAGAAATGAAATGAAATTTAAATTTTTGTGTTAAGCTGGAATGTTGAATAACAATTTATTGTAACTTTATAAATATTTAAATATGCTTTTTGTTTAATAATAAATTTACAGAGAATATTTAAATATTATTTCTTTTATCTTGTCTAAAACGCTTTTAATCAATTGCATAAATTTGTAAGCGCTTCAAAAGTGCCCTTTTATTTGAAACTTGTCACATCGAATCAGTCTGAAGAATGTGCCTGCTACGTGTGGCACCTATGCTGCTGCTGCTGCTGTTGCTGAGGCAAATTAAATAAACAGCTATTTGGCATGCATAGAGTGAAATGTGCAATTACATTACTCGAATGTTTGCACTACAAATGTGGATGTGGATGAGGATTTAGATGTGGATGTGGAGATGTGCCGCTAACTGGCGACATTTGCAGTCAACGGACGTTGAATTTCCATAGAGCACATCATTTCAAGCAGTTGTCGCGACACGTTGTACAATTTATCATATATGTTATGTATATATATATAGATATAGATGTTGACATGACAACTGTCATAGCTGCAGGTGCCGATGCCTGTCACTCACTCACTCACTCAGCCAGGATGAGCATCATCATCATCAGCAGCAGCAGGACAGAAAGGCTCAGCACTTTTGCATTATGTGGCATTTTGTATTACATCTTGCAACTCACAGCTCGAAGCTTACAGCTTACAGCTTACGGTTTACGGTTTACTTGCCACTTGTCACTTGTCATGCCGCTTTATTTGCCACATTGCAAGTTTTTTGGCCGTTTCGTGTTTTGCCAGTATTTCCTTGTCCCCTGGCATTTACAGGTTTTGCTCTTTTTTTACATACCCTGTGCTCTGAATATAAAATGGGTGTTTTGGTTAACAGCCAAGTGTAGAAGAAAGCCTTTTATTTTATACGTTCCTAGTAACTCCAAAAAATTTGATTAAATACTTATTTAACGCTTAGAACAATAAACATCAATTGTTTGGCATAAGAATGAGTAAATTTGAATTTTTAATAATTTTAATCATGAAAATCTTACACTCAACTAAAGATCTGTCAACTCAAATCAAGAATTTGAAAAATGCGCATTTGTACTTCAAGCTGAACTTAGATGCAGAGATAATGACTTGGCTTAAACAATAAAGCGATTATCTTAGTTAACACAAATAAGGCCAATGTGAACCTATTCCATCGAGTTGTAGGTATCTCCAACCTCAAACTCTAATCTTGAGATCAGAACAGGTTTCTGTGCAGAGTGTGTAGTTGCCCAGGAACCAGGAACTATCATCATAAGATGTAGCATCTCTTGGATCTATCGTTCAGAACATTCTATATTTCGTAAAATCTCTCGCTTGAACTCTTATTATTTATGTTAGTAAAAGAAAGCCAATTTTAAATAAAAAATATTTATTAATATAATATTTAATATTTAATAAAAATAAAAAATAAGATAAGTAAATAAAATGTGTACCTTAAAATCAGAATGAAAAATAAGCAAAAGGATTAAAAATACTTAATTCAAAGTTGATCATTCAAAAATAAATCAAATGAACAAAATCCAAGACTGCTTAAGAAAAAAATATATATAAAGATTAACAACGATTTATGATAAGGATTTATGATAATGATTTATGTACATTCCATAAATAACCTACTTAATTTTGGTATCCGATTTTGCAGTTCTATCAAAAAACTTGATTGAAAGTTGTTCAATTTAAAATATATCCAATGACTGGAATCGAAGACTACATTTTTAAGTTAGAAAAATATATATAAATGTATATATTTAATAGAGTTTTTCATTCTAGCAATAATCAACCCTATTTTGGCATCAGTCAAGAAACCCGATTCACAGTTATTCATTCGAATCTGAATCATAATCATAATTTGAATCAGAGATTTGTTTCTTGGCTCAAGAAAATAAAAATAATTTGAAATACCATTCTAGAATTTCCCGACGCAAACTAAGACTATGTTCTTGTTTTAAATTTTTTTAGTAACATAAAGTTTTTGTTTTTTGTCAGAAAATCATGATTTAAAGTTGAAATTCCAGGGCATTTTTAGCTCTCTCTTTTTCGTTTTTATTTTGTTGTGTGCACTTCATCAACAGTTTTGACACGTCAACTAGCGGACAGTAGGGTGGAACTACGGGATAGGAGAAGGGGGTTGGAGGGGATTCGAGAAGTCGCTCAAGACGACACTTAATTATGTTTTCCACTGCAGCAGGACCAAGTTTTTGCTGTGCAAGAAAAATGGGTAGAAAATGTCAAAATGATTCGCGCGCTCGTCGAGAGCCGAGAGTCGAGAGCCTGCCTCATAAATTATTGAAATTGCCCGAGTGTCGTGGCCAAAGTTGCTTGTTTTCCTCTATTGTGCTTTAGTTTCAGCATTTCTTTAGCTTTCCCCAGTTTCTGT
Organism: Drosophila kambysellisi; assembly: GCA_035042185.1. Taxonomy (NCBI): domain Eukaryota; kingdom Metazoa; phylum Arthropoda; class Insecta; order Diptera; family Drosophilidae; genus Drosophila; species Drosophila kambysellisi. The sequence continues at coordinate 86,331 of JAWNLS010000945.1, read as the reverse complement.
GTGTTTTTTCCTCTCCCGTTTTTCTATATTCTGTTTACCATTTCATTTGGCAGCAGGTGCATTGTGGCAAGCCCGTCTTTAACAGAACTAAGCAGGGCAGTTAAAAAAAAACCAAGAAAAGAAAAACAAAGAAAAGAGAAACAACTTTTCCACTTTTCGCAAAATGGAAAAATATTTTTGTTGTTTTTATTGCGGTTTGGGGTCCAAAACTATTGGCCAGTGTTTTGTGCACTTTTTTTTTTGGTCCAAAATGCCAGAAAGTTGGAGAATGGTGTTCTTTGGCTGCAATAAAATTTATTTTGTTTTCGCACAACCTGCCAATGGTTTTTCACCTGTGTGTGTGTGTGTGTGGGGTGTGTGGATGTGCCACTCAATAAATAACTAAACTAGCAAAAATAAACCCACCTCAAACTTGGATTCAGTTGTTTTGAACTGATGCTGGCAGCAAGTCGAGTTTACATGACAATTTGACAGCCAAGTTTCTGATGAGCTCCACAAAAGTTGAATGCCAAAAGGATTATTCAATTATAAAGCATCAAATTACATTTTCAGGAAAACAAAGTTAGTTTCCTTGAAAGCTAAACACAAATTGGAAAATTAAGTATTATAATCGATGCAGAAATAAATTCGGAAAATCAGGAATAAATCAGGAATAAATTTCTAATATTCATCATATTTTAATAATGAGCAGAATGGCAAATATTTGAAGCCACGAATTTATTTCTAGATTCAGTCAGTTTATTTTGTAAGAAACCAACTTCGAATTTCTCTCTGTGCATTTGTATTATTATTATTATTATATATTAGTTTGTCAAACTGGAACCCCAACTTTACAGATTCAAATTTAGAACAGGTAACAAAAATGAAGTTTCATGTTTTTTGAAGGACTCGATGGAATCACTATCATTAGTTCTTATAGTACAATAATGAAACAGAAGATTGGTAAAACAAATATTGAAGCAATTCATTATCTTAACCGTTGCACTTTTATACTTTATACGATTCTTGATCCGATTTGATACTCTAGAATGTATTTAAAATTTTGGCAAAGGCTTGGAAGGCTTTTAAGTAACTGACTTTGATAGAAATTTAAGTCTATTGAGAATTATTATTAGGGGGCTTCCATCAGATCTATTGAGTCCCCTTCTGGGCCTAAATTATTTTGTATTTCTATATTTCCATCCAGGGTGCAACAAAGACTTGGCTTTGGATGCTGATAATAATTGATGCATACCAAAAATAAAGTCCGGCAAACAAATGCAAATAAAACACATTGAAAACAACTGTAAACATTTTAACAATTTTAACAGAACTACGAAAATTGGTTATTTTTTTTCAAACAGATGTGGATCACTTAGAGAGCTTGTCATAGGGTTTCTTTAACGTGGGGCCATCGTCCAGATCTAAACGTAAAATTGATGAAGCCTCATTTCGATCTCCACTTATCGGCGGGGACGCACACGATCCTCATCCGAATCGCCCTCCTTTGTGGCATGCGTCAGATGAGACCAATCGAAAACGTGATCAAATTTATAATTAAGCGAACGGAAGAGGATGCGAAACAATTGCCTCAAATAGACATAGTCGGGTTCCTCGAGGAAGCGCAAGCTGCGCACGTATTTCATGAAGAGTACGAACTCCAGGGGCCACGTCTTGCAGACGTCATCGATGCACATGCTCCGCTTTATTTCCATTAGTTTTTCATATTTTTGCTTTTTGTTTGCAGCCGCAATACCCTGCCAGGGCAATTTGCCCATGTTGAAGTACATGATGCAGTAGCTAAGCGATTCCAGATCATCGCGACGCGACTGTTCGGCACCCTGTTGGGCGCGAATCGAGGCATACCGAGCTGTGCCGGTGAGAATGCGATCCGCACGATACGGTATGTGTGTCTTCGTCTCCCGATCCAGATAGCGCTTGGCCAGACCAAAATCGATAATGTACAAACGATAGCGCTGCCGGTCCAGACCCATCAGAAAGTTATCCGGCTTGATGTCGCGATGAATGAATCCCTTCTGATGCACACGCTCCACACGCATCAGCATCTGATCGCTGAGCATCAGGATTGTCTTCACGCTGAAGCGACGCTTGCATAAGTTGAAGTATGTCTCCAGCGATGGCCCCAGCAGTTCCATGACCATCGCATTGTAATCCTTCTCGGCGCCATAGTGCAGCAGTGTTGGCATCCCGGTATTTTTTCCCATTTGCTCGTAGACCTTTGCCTCGAAACGCAATAGATGAATTTTCGCATCGCTCCCCTCAAGCTTGACGGCCACATCCAGGCCATTCTGTATATGGTAGCCCTGATATGTGACACCAAATGAGCCGCTGCCAATTTCCTTGATCAGGCGATATTTGTTGCCCACTATGCGATTCTCCAACACCAGATGGGAGAGATTCGCCCGCCCGGTTGATTCCATCTTTTTGGTCATTCTTAACTTAACTTATAAATATACAATATATATATAAATATATTTCACTGATCTACTTTGAAGCGATTTAATTCAATTTTTGTTTTGTGATTTGTGTGTTCACAGAGCAAGCTGCTTTTGTTCAAATTTTTCCAAAATCCTAAACTATTTAAAAAATAACACAGGTTTTTCAGTGTGCCTGCTTTGTAAGTCGGTGCAGAACGGAAAAAAATCTACTATATTAAAATACTTGTATTTATTTTTTTGATTCGTCGGCAGTCGGTTGTCAGAAATTTAAATAATAATAATACAACTTAAGACTAAAGACTAAATTATGGAGCTGGACTGGCAAAACAAACTGACAGAGATCAAAGATCGTGGACAGTATCTGCTACACTCGGAGAAATGGGCCGATTGTCGCTTTTTGGTTGGCTCGCCGGAAAATCAACGCCTCATCGCTGGCCACAAACTGCTCCTGGCGATGGCGTCGCCCGTCTTCGAGCGGATGTTTTTTGGCAGTTTGCCGGACAAGACTGATCCGATCGTCATACCCGATGTGCAGCCGGAAGCGTTCGAGGCAATGCTGGAGTACATCTACGCGGACCGCATCACATTCGATTCATTTGACAGTGTCTGCAATCTGTGGTATGTGGCCAAAAAGTATATGTTGCCACATGTGGTGGTGACTCGCTGCACCCAGTTGCTTTCGCACTTGGGTCCGAAGTACGCCTGTCGCACCTACGAGATCGCCAAACTGTTCGACGAGCCGCTTCTCATGCAAAGCAGCATGGATGTGATTGCGGCCAATACAGGTGAAGTGCTCTCCGATCCCAGTTTTCTCGACATTGAGGTGTCCACTTTGATGGCCATACTTGATCAGCACCAACTCAACATTGACTCCGAACTGGATCTATTCAATTGCTTGCTCAAATTCACCAGCGAACCTGGCATTCTCAATGGGAACGATGAGGTGGCCAGGAAATCATCCAGTTCTGTAGAGCAAAATGCCAAAATGGAGACCGATGTGGCCGCAATGGTGGGGCATCTTGATCAAGGTGAGGATGTTGATAATTTTAAGCAAATTGCTGGCAACAGATCCGCTTACAGTTCACCCATCGCAGCCGCCTCCGGCGGGCAAGATGATGTGGCCATCATTGACAGCGATTCCTCCGGCAATGCAAATGATGAAATGAACACCGCCGAGGCGGCAGCCAATATGATCAATATGATGGATGCCCAGCGCACAATTATGGATTGGGCAATGTTGAGGCAGGCGGTGAAGAAGATCCGCTTTCTCACGATGACACCGCAACAATTCGCCGAGGGTCCGGCACGCTCCAAGCTGCTGCAGCAGCACGAAGCACTCGCCATATTTATCAAAATCTCGAGTCCCATGCCAAATGATTGCAATATGCCCGAGGGCTTTTCCGTTTCGAGCAGCAAACGCAATTTCCATGAATCTTCGCATCTTCCTCAGCAAAAGCGCAAAATCGAGGAGCTCAAGGCGATATGCACCGGCCTCCAGGAGGAGTTCAAGTTGCGCTCCGACATGTATTTCCACATCATGCAGAGGCAGGCCAAAATGGCACGCTCCCACAATCCGTAGTTTAAGCCGCTCGCCTAAATCACTTATACCTACACATATGTATATGTATGTGTACATTGAAGTTTTCTATTTGCTGTGTTGTGCACAGGAACATATACATATATATTATATTATTATTAGTATATAGCATGCGCTCGATGACACGTCAATTTGACTATAAAAACTATGTCACACGCTTCTACTCAATGCAATAAATACTTCTACAATAAAAACTATTCTCAGTATTGAGCCATTAAAAAAAAAAAAAAGTTTAAACAATATATTGACGCTAGCGTCGATTATCATGTCATCTCTTTCTCACACATGCGTTCCTGTATGTATGTTTACATGCGGCTGCTGACAGCAAGATGATCAATATGAAAATATATTTTCGACTATAATTATGTTGTTTCTTATCCGATCTTAATGAAATTTTGGCAATTGATCAAAAAAATGTATATGTATATTATGTATAAATTAGATAATATAAAAATAAGCCTCTGCCTCTTAAATCTGTGAAATTTATTGCTATCGGAAATCGAAATATATCGATAATTCAGAAACTGAAGCAGTTATCGATAAAAATAAAGCAAACTTGATCTGCGCCTGGTACACGAGAGCTTATATTCCAAATTTGAAGTCTCTAGCTCTTATAGTCTCTGAGATCAGACGGACAGACGGACGGACAGACGGACAGGGCTATATCGACTTGGCTGTTGATCCTGATCAACAAGTTAGATGCAATTTTTGTGGGTATTATTTTAATGTAAATTGCAAGATGGAATTTAAATTGTTTAAATGTATTTATGATCCATATCTCAAATTATGCTCAAAAATCCACAATCTCTGAAAATCTAAGAAATTTTCTGAAAATTATTTTAGGATATATTATTAATATGGAAATTTTGCTTGATACGGTTTTTTACCTTTAAAAGCAGTTTTAATTCTTCCTGTTTTCTCCGAATTAAAAAATCAGATAATTTCTGACAACGTTACGGCTTAGGGAAGATTTCACCCATTTTTGTTGGGAATATAATTTGAATATGAATTACGAGCCGAAAGCACTAGAGCGTCCTCTTAATCCTGGTTGGTCATTCAAAGCAATTTCTATTCCGAAAATCACTATTTTTGGCATAAATTCAACACATCATTTTCCAATTACAATTGTTCAACAATTAAGTTTGCTTTGTATTTATGCAAATAAATCATTTGAAAATGATTTGGACAACATTTAATACTGTTTCGACAGCTTTGACAGGCTTTTAATAAAATTCAAATAGCTTAGTGCAACAATTTTCGAATTGAATCAATAGCTTAAAATTTTTGTAATTAAAGCGAGTCCGCAAAATGCAGCAACAAATGAAATAAATAATTAATGGAAAAAAATTACGGAAAATGAAGCATTTACAAAGCGGCTTAGGTTCTTCAATCATGAGGATAATAAAGTGTTGTTGTTGTTGTGTCTGTTGTTGTTTTTCTATCTGTTTGCAAAGTGTGTCTGTGTGTGTCTGTGTGTGGTTGTGTGTTGTTGTGTGTGTGTGTGTGTTAAAGCTGCAAAGCTGCAGCAGCCGTTGCAACAAAGAACAAAGCTCCTTAACTGCAACTAAAGACGTGTCTGTCCGAGTTTGTGTGTATTTGTATGTTTGTGTGTGTGTTTGTGTTTGTGTGTGTGCTTGCCAGGTGCATTAAATGCTATTAGGAGCGAGTCCAAGCATTTTTCACTTGGCAAAGTCCATTGTTAATAATTTTGTAACAAAGGCCACACTAAAACAATAACTAAGCGCGCAGTAAGTAGTAAGTAAGTAGATGACAATGCCGTGGGCGTGGCCGTGTGGGCGGTCAACTGGCCAAAGTCAGAGTTGCGTCTATATATATATATATATATATATATATACACAAAAGTACTTTGGCCAAACCATAGAAATTGACATAAAAAATAGGAAAAAAAGCGCTAATGCAAAGAGTGACCGATTGGAAGATGCCCTATAAAAGATGCACCCAAATACACCCAAAACATACTTATATTCATAAATATTTTATTGTTCTTATAAATAAAGAAGAATAAAGAAGAAGAAGAGTCTCTGAATATATTGAATTAAATTAATTAGATTTCGCCTTCTTCTTAATCTTTTCTTGAGCTGTGCAAGATTTGTGAGAAAAATATATTAAATTAGATATAAGATATTTTATTTAATACAAACAATAGAATTTATACAAAAAAGCACAAAGAAAATTAAAATTTTTTTGTATATATTTTATCGACAAGAAAATGCTAACGGTTTGGGGAAATTAGATTTTAATTTTCTTCCTCTTTATAGCCATAAAATACCACAGACAGATGGCATATTTCTTGGTATGAAATACAGGTAGCAATTAATTGTGTTTTTTTTTTAAATATTATTATTAATTTATTATTAAAAACAGCAAATTGCCGCTATAAACTAATATTAATTTGGGCAATATATATTATACTATATACAGAATTGATGCAGTCTACTTCTGGTCACTTTATGATACCCATTTGAGCTATTTTTAATGTGGGTGCAGGGTATGAAAAGAAGCAAAGAAGAACTAAGAAGCAGCTAAAGAAGAAAATGACGATGTGCCAGCAAATAAAATAAAACAAATATAATGAGATTTTCTGAGGCTGAAGCAGCAGCAGCAGTGGCAACAGAGGCAACAGAGGCAGCAGCAGCAGCAGCAAAAGAAACGGGCCAAAGCCAAAGCCAAACACAAGCGTTGCATACTTATCAGCGCTGGGCAATGGTGTGGCACGAGGCGCGAAGGACGCACGCCAAAATGGCGGCGGCGGCCGCTATCTTTTGTCTGTGACTGTGCATGAGTGCTTTATGTATGTGTGTGTTGGGGTGTGTGTGCGCGCACAACAACTAAATTTATTTTAGTTTTAACTATTTGCCCGACACAAACGGCAAATGGCAAAAAAGCAGCAGCAGCTGTAAAAGTGTGTTTATGTGTGTGTGTGAGTGCGTGTGTGTGTTTATGTGTTTGTTGCTTGTACATGTCAAATACTTAATGCCACACACACACACATACACTTATTTTCACTTTTCAGCAGCACAAAGCGACAGCGCACAAAGGATATTATAAATTACATACTCTGTTACAATTTTTTTATTATTGTACATTTTCTCTCTTTCCCTCGCTGCTGTTTTTTATTCAGTCTATTTTGTTTTCAGTGCCATTGGCAACAAAAATAAAAAATATAAGAGTTTGTGTGTGTATTATTATTATTACAGTTGTTGTTGTTGTTGCTGTTTGTTGTAGCTGCGGTTGTTGTTTTACACTAGTTTCAATTTGGTGTCGTCGAAAGGCCCTTGTTATTGTAATTGCAGCAGTTTATGTTCTTTGCTATGCAAACTTAATTCCATTTCGCTGTTTATGTGCTTCAAGCCAAGTGCTTATGTACTTATTTCAACTTAAATATGGCCCCATACAGGGTGTCCACGCAACGCCGTTTCCCTTTCGTTTTTAGCATCCACATTGTTTTTGTTTTTTATTATTAAATTAAAATTGCTCCCCATTCAATGATGTTGGACATGAAATATTCTATATACAGGGTGTGTAGTGAATGGGATGTAGAGTTCCATAACGAAACAGGGTTAGTGATTAATGGGATGAATATTTGTTTATGTATTCAGGGTGATGAGTTCAATATACGTAGATGGTGACTGATTAAAGATATAAAGAATTATATAGCGTTACAGGGTGTGCGATGGAAAGTATAACGATAATGAATAGGTTAAAGAAGTCTACCACGATACAGGGTGAGTGATAAGTGTGAAGAAGATTTTTAAATAAATACAGGGTAAAGCAAGACAAGTTCCAAGACGATACAAGGGGATTGAGTTATGTATTTGTGGAGTTCTATAAAGGATACTGATAAGGAATTCAATTCAATAATACAGGGTATATGATGGAAGGATGAAAGTTTAACAACATACAGGATGCTATAATCTTATTTGTACCATTGTTGCCTATTTATATCCTCTCCTTGACTTACCCTTTATCGCACCCGTTACAGGGTGTTAACTCTCCGTAAATTGCCTTCGTCTTAGTCGTTTTTGTTTTATGGACATTGTTATTCAGTGCGTACATCGATTTTGCATTTATTAAATCAAATTTGCTATCTATTAGAAAAGCTTTGAATACAGGGTGTGTGTGTAAGGGTTAAAATGTTTTACATTGAATGGAATTGGATTTTTCTATTAATATATTATCTATATTTGTTTATGTATATATTTTATATATTAATTACTATACAAGGTGCTTATAAAATTTTTTTTTAAATGTCGAACACTTTTTTGCTTACTTATCCACTTTCTTTTTGTTAGCTATTCATTTACTGCACCCTCAAATCCATGCCATTTTTTATTTCCACACAGCTGTGGCACCCTGTTTATGGCAATCAAAGAAACAGCAGCAACAAAAACAACAACAACATGGAGCAGCAGCGGCAACATCGTCAAGCACGAAAAAGTGGTCACCCCACACACACAGTCAAAAGTCTGCGCGTCTGGACGCTTGGGATGAAGGGACGGACATTATTGTTGCGGCCAGCGTCGCTGCCAGCGACTGATGCTGCTGCTGCTGCTGGCAGCGACTGTACCCTCAACACAGAGACAGAGAGAGCGAGAGGGATACGAAATGAGTGTTAGAGAGAGATAGTTACATGGAGAGGAGAGTGAGAGCTGAGAGCAGAGAGTAGAGCAGAAGCATTTAATATGTACAGATGTACATATGGCGGCATATGGCAACATTTCACGCGTTCACTCAATGAAGTACTCAACAGCAGCAGCAGCAATAACAACAGAGCAGCAGCAGCAACAGCAGCAACAACCACAACAACATCAGCAGCAGCAGCGCAGTCGGCAGCAAAAGTTTGAAGTTTCTGTTGACGTTGGCAGGCAGTAAAATTTCATACATTTTCAAAGCACACACACACGCACACACACACCACCCCAGCCTCATTTGTGTTTTTTTTTCTCAGGCGGGGTGGTTTCTGCAGCAGAGGCAGCGACAACGGCAGCAGCAGCGACGTCGACAGCGACAGCAATGTTGCCGGGACTATAAAAATGGATTTTTATTATGCTGCTGCTGCTGTTTCCACAGCTCCTTTTTGTTATTGTTGTTGTTGTTATCTTTGTGGCAGCGTTTTACTCTCACCTTGGGCGTAGGTAGAAGCAGCAGCAGATGCTGTTAGCACAACTTTCTCTCTGCGAGCTTTTTTTTTGGTGAGCAAAGCAAAGCTTTAAGTTCTGCCCAGGCTGCTGCAAAAGCTTCAAAGTGCGTGGGAGATGTGAAGAGAATGAGAGGAAGAGCGTGAGTGAGTGAGAGAGAAAGGGAGATGGGGGAAAGAGGAAGAGTGAGGGGAAGGGGGAGTGAGTAATATTAGAAAATAGCACTATATTAAATTATTGCAGACAATATGGCAAATAATTTTACAAAAAGTTTTAAAGCTTTAGCTCTAATAGAAGTTTCAATGGGGATAAGCAAATATTAAAAGAAACACACAAATAATATAAATATAATAATTTCAGATATTCTAAAAATAAATAAGATAAATAAAATCAAACTTTAAATTTTAAAAACTGAAATGGAAAACAACAAATATTGAAACCAAGAAAAAACTCACTCAATTAAAGCTTTGCTGCTGATGCTGACTCATAAGCGAAAGCCGGCAGCAACAGTCTGCCTGTGTGTGAGAGAGACTGCACTCAAATGCACACATACACACACGCACACACACATACTGATGAGCTGCTCTTGTACATAGGCAACTATGTAAACAGAGGCAGAAGCTTTGTCAATGCCCACCACCAAAAAACAGGACACAACTGGGATTAAGCCGACGTGGCTGCGAGCAGCGCAGCTCAGATGCTGTACTGCTGAACTGTGCTGTGTGTGCGTGTTTGTGTGTGTGTGTGTGTGTGTCTATGAGAGAGAGCGTATTTTGTTGTTGTTGTTGCGTGTGCCATTTTGTACATAAATCACACGCAGCAGCAAACTGAGAGCGCTTTCTGCAGCTGCAGCTGTAGACTGAGGCGGCGACAGAAGCTGCGGCAGAGGCTGCGGCTGCTGCTGCTGCTGATGCTTCTGCTGCTGCTGTCGTATTTTGTGTATTAGTGTGCGTGTGCCGCCATTTGGAATTTTTCGAAATTGGGGTTTGCTACAACAAACGCAATTCGTAGTAGACGTTTAGGCGTCAACTAGTGCGCTTGGTGCTGCGCTTACACCACGCTCAGCCACGTTTTGCTACGGCTAACAAAACAGTTACTGCTGCTGCTGCTGCTCACACATACACACACGCACACAAAAGAACAAACACGCGTACACACATAGAGAGAGCAGATGAAGAAGAAGCACACACTTGTCCTTTTGACAAATGGCTGGCAGGAAAAACGAAAGAAAGCAAAATCAGAACACACTCGACACTGGACCAAGCGAAAACTGCACAAACACACAACACACACACAAAAGGACAAAGCACAAAGAATAAAACCAGACACATACACTCACACACACACTCATCCATACATTCGCACACACACACACACCCACATTTAACATAATTAATTACACAGTTTTTTGCCGAGCTGCATTTAAAAAAACTAAAGAAGCAACGATAACAATCAAAAGTGAAACTCTGTGCAAATTTAAAATATAACTTCAACTAATAAAATGAATTCAGCTAATAAAATTCAAGTAAAAAGTGTCAAAGCAATTAAAAATTCAACAAGCTTAAACTGCAATTAAATATATAATTTAAAAATTAAAAAAAATTCATTTAAAATATTTGAAAAGTGCGCGCTGTAACGGTAATGCTAATGCTAATGGGTATGTACTTGATGTTGTAATGGAATATACTACTACTACTACTACTACTACTACTACTTCTACTACGTCTCCTATATGTCAATATCTGTCAATTTCTTGGTGTTGTCCATAATGTTGTTAATGTTGCTCAAAATAGCTGTGTTTTTATTAAAAGACAAACTTATAAAGTGAGTATAAAATTTAATTTCTATATAAGTATCGCAAAATGAAAATATTATCAACATTTATTCATTATTACAAATTTTCAAGTAAAGGTTTTAAAATATATTTATTATGAACCGAAAATATATATTTTTATTTTATTATACATATTAAACATAGCTTAACACCGAATAATGACTGAACCGAATAATGATTTCCGTTGGTATTTTTAATTTTAATCGTACATAATTATTTAAAATCAATTTAAAGAGTTTCTTAAACATATATTTTTAACGCCATCTTGGAGGTTTTAAATATAATTGTTTGCTTAAGAATTCTGTCTACACATTTTCAAAAATAAGTTTTGTAAAATAATCATCTAAAACGAAATATGAAGATTTAATTTAAAAGGTTACTTATAAATGTCATATTTTGTTTAGCTTACTTGGCTTTCCATGAAACGTAAAATATTGAATTTAATAACATTTTATAACGTTTATAAATATGTTTAGTTTATGAAGTTTTCGAACCAAAATTTAATTTTTAATTGCTTTATTTTATGACACATATTTGAACTTTTTAGATTTTTTAAAAATCGTTAAACACAGAGATTCTATATATTAAAGCTTAATCGCTGGAAAGGATTTAATTTAAAATACCATTTATGTAAGTCAATAAAAATATGTAGAGCAAAAAAATATAAAAACACCGAATATTAAACTATAAGAAAGAGTTCTTATAGATTAATTCGAGCTTTTATAATTTCTTTAAATTCATATTTATCCAAACAACTTTTTAGTAATTATTTTATCGAACAAAAACGCGCTGAAAAGCGGTGAAAATATTTCTATTCAAATATGCCAAAGGGGGATTGCGGAAAACACATTTCCACTAACAAAACTCGACTAATAAATAAGTTGCAGAGTTGCCGTTGGGGCTTTTTTTTGGTGCGCTACCCAAAAATATTTGCTAGTCTCTTTAGTGTGTGTGTGGCTGTCTCTGTGTGTGTGTGTGTGTGTGGGTAGTTGTTGTAGTCAGTCACACGCCCTCGCACACACCCACAAACACACACATACTAATACACTGAAAGTCTCTCTGGACCGCATCGTAGTAGTAGTATTTGTGTGTGTGTGTGTATGTGTGTATGTGTGTGTGTGTGTGTGTGTTTTGCTTGATGGCGGGTGCTGTCGTAAAATCGAGTTCATCGTGAATTCGAAACGAGTATTCGCAGCGGGCAGGCAACCCTGCGAATCTCAAGCACAGACAAGAAGCAGGCAGCCAGGCAGGCAGGATGGCAGGCAGGCAGGCAGGCAGGATAACAGCAAGGATACCAGCGAGGCTGGGCGAGTGTCATGCGTCGTACGCGATGTCAAGGACCGCACCCAAAAAATACTCGTACTTTATTCGCATTTTATTTTTATTCTGTTCCCTTTTTGCCTTCCCGTGCTGTGCAAAGGATGCTGTTAGCATGATTTGTAGTAGTAGTAGTAGTAGCTTTTGACTGTGTCTCTGTGTGTGTGTGTGTGTGTGTGTGCACAACAGTGTGTACATATGCGAGCATTAATGGCAGGTTGTTGGCATTGCTGTTATCGTTGCTGTTGTTGTTGTTGCTGTTGTTGTTGTTGTTGTTAGGTGCACGGAAGGAAATTACATTTTACGCTGCCCGTTGTGGTGCACCCTTGTAAAAAAAAAAAAAAAACTGAAGTACGTGCTTTGCATAAAAAGCGTTGCAAATATTTGAATTTTTTTTATTATTATTATTTTTTTTTTCTTTTTGCATTTACATTCCAGTTGGGTCTGCTTTATCTCTTACGCTTGGCTGGCGTTTCAAATTGGTTGCCTGCGCTTTGTATTTTTACTACTTTTTGGGCTTTTCTTTTTCTTTCCAATTTCGACTCTATTCTGAGTTTATTTGTGTGGCTTTTTATTTTAAGCTGCAAACTTTGTGTTAAATAAATAGCATTCGACTCTTGACTACTTGGCAAAGTTTTCTTAAGCAAACTAAGACTACTTGAGCACTTGGAAAACTCTGAGGGATAGCAATGAAATTATTGGAGTTAGTCTGAAGTCGTGATTTAGGTGGGCTTCAAATATAATTTATGATTTTTAGAATTTAAGAATAAACGGGGATTTTAATTAGAAATGCAATGAAAGCTGTTCTTATAATGATGATATGTGTTTATGGTAGTTACTAAGTTTTGTGCTACCTCTTGAGACTACAACTCATCCATTAGCATATTTTTTCCCTCGCAAGGATTAGTTTAAATATAATAATATTGATTAACTAAAGTATAGTATATAGTAAATTTATAATATATGCTAAAGTTTATAGTCTATTGGCATAGTATACTAAATATATACAAATTTATATAAAATACTGTACTATATTGTAGTCTCTGATAATAAACTCACAACATATAATATCATTTAAAATTTATTTTGTATAAATACAATATTATTCTCTTTCCCAGAACTCTTTCATAAAATATATGTCTGATTTTAATCTCCAATCAATCTCTTTCCCAGAACTCTTTCATAAAAAATATGTCCGAATTGAATCTCCAATCAATCTCTTTCCGAGAACTCTCTAAATGATTTTTATCTCCAATCAATCTCTTTCACAGAACTCTTTCATATAGAATGTATCAGAAATTAACTTTATTCCCTGACTTTCTCATTTTCCTTAACTATTGAAATAACAAGGATAAGCTAAAAATGAGTTCAAGGTCGCAGTTTTCCAAACTCAATCTTTGTCTTAAATTAAATGCTCGTAAAAATTGGTTGCCTAATAGATTTTTGTACTCATTACGAGAGAGAGAGAGGGAGAGGGAGAGCTTAAGTGTTGCACTTGCAGCTGCTTCAGCACCTTTTTATAGCAAATTAAACAAACAAGGAGCAGCCCTGACATTTATGGGGGGCAACCAGGCAACAAGCACTTTTAAAAGCTACTCAACACTGCTAAGGAAAAAGTAAAATCTATAAAAAAAAGGCGAAGAGGTGCGATGACCTCCAACACTTTCATCTTCTTTGCAAACAAGCTGCTATCTCTATCTCAATCTCTATCCCCTTCTCTCTCCATCTCTCTCTGTCTCTGTCTCTCTGTCTCTGTGGCAAATATGACGAGGCGTGGTAACCATTGACATTAAAATCATGTTTAAGTGCCTCATATGACAGCAATGCGACAGCGATGAGAACAAAAACAACAACAACAACAACAACAACAACAAAAGCAACAACAACAACAGCAGCTAATTGCCAGCCATTGAGACAGTTTCCCACTAAGAGGGGAATATGCAGAGAATCAGGGGCTCGACTGTGAACAGGACACCATTTGCATGTCTGTGTGTATGCCTCGGTGTGTGTGTGTGTCTGTGTCTGTGTGTGTGTGTGTGTGTATTTGTGTGTGTGCATGCATAAAAGCCACAAGAGAGACGTGCATAAAAATTTCTATGCCACAGCAGCAGCCAGCAGAGCAAAACTAAATAAACTCGCTTTATATATATATATATATATATATGTACTATGTGCACACTGAGAGAAATTGTGTACCAAGTAAATATTTAAGTCGTACAGGACATAACCTGAACCCATATAAATTAAATACATAAACTTTGTAATAGTTGTTTGTACAATATCAAATTTCGTTTTAGTTAACAAAAATCTGTGTTTTAAACGAATCCCAATGAAACCATTACAGTTGAACAAACCAATATGTATTTTATATCGATAATATATCGATAATATATAACAACATTATTTTAGATATGGCTTAGATTGCAAATTTGATATCTATGGCTCCTTTAGTTTCTGAGATCGGCTCTTTCGTACAAAGGAACTAACTGATTTGTCTAAAACTTTGATGCTGTTCCAGGACATATATATTTACTTAATGGGATCGGATATGGTTTGTTACACCAATTTATTTGGATCCTTTTTAGAATTGTTTACGATTTCTAAACATAACAATAAAAATGGTTAAGAATCACAAGGACAAAAAATATGAAAATTAGTTTTCCAACATTTCATTTTACATTGAATGTATTTTCTTTTAACAATCTTAAATCTGTCTTGTTGTTAATATTTTACTATATTTAATATTTATGATCTTCAAAATATTATCTTCACCAAAAACATTATAACTTTGAATTTTAGCAAGAATTCAGTCGTTAATAAACCAAATTAAAAGTAAACTTCAAACTTTGCAGATTTTTCTCAACTCAGTTGGGCAAACTTTTTTTTGCAGTGTATAACTGCTGCTCAGTTATTTGCATGTTCCTTATGCATACTTTAGAATGCCAAGATTGCTATGGGTAGGTGATGGGAAAGGAAGCAAAGGGGGGCAACAAGAGTTTATGATGTGACGCGTCATTTGCCGAGTCGAGACACTTTTAGCTCAAAGTGTTTGTGAGGAGATGCATTATTATTTTTATACCTCCAATGTATGTGTGTGTGTGTGAGTGTGTGTGTGAGTGTGTGTGTGTGTGTGTGCTTGAGTGTGTAACAATCGATAAAAAGGCAACTGGCAGAAGCAATTTAAATAGCTACAGCAAAATCAATAATGGGCTGTGTGTGTGCAGCAGACCACAGCTGTTTTTGGCATGAGCCAAGGACTCGCTTGACAGCTGCTGATTTTCATGCAATTTTCATTTGCCTGGCATTTTTCCTATTGCTTTTGTTATTGCATTTATTTTCTTTTTTTTTTTCTTTAGAGCGCCAATTCGGCCTTTTACTGAATGCAGCCTGCAAATGTTGCTGCAAATGTGTGTCACGGGCCAAAACGGCTGTTAGTCGATAGCTGAATGTCCTTGCATGTCCTGCTTGTCCTGTACTCGACTCGACTCTATTCAATTTGCTTGTTCGATCAGCTGCTGTCGCCGTTGACAACAATACGCATTATGCCTTTGTCTGTCTCGCCACGCATTTTCCCTCTCCCCACAAATGACTTTTATTCGCATCGACATTTTCCAGATGCGCCCTGATTGTGTGTGCCTGTGTGTGTGTGCATTACTGTGTGTGTGCTTACTATTGATCGAATAGTAACAGTTGTCGTTATTTATGTTGATATTTATAACTTGGTTTTCTATGAAACTCAAGCAGAACTACAACAATCAACTGAAATAAACTAATTGCTGCTAATTAGTGGCTATTATACAAATCTGGTTAATATCTATAAAATAGAAATATATGTTTAACATAAATATGACAAATAAATGCAGAATAGCAAAATATTTATAGGAACAAAAAAGAATGTTGTAATCGAGAGAGCTCAATTTGGGGACATCTCGAACATGAGTCTTTACCTATTATTAATCAAACCATCAAACTGAAGGACGATTGTCTGTTTTATAAATATAAACTTTTAAAAGTGTGTTTTTAATAACTATCGGGAATCGATTTGAATTGAAATTCTCAAAACAGGGTAATACAATTAAATTAACTTTCTATGGTATGCAGTACTATTATTGGAAATTTGCCTATAGTCTCCGTCTTTTATAGTCGCTGAGATCGAAGTGCTTATTCAGACAGATGGACTGACTAGGTTCTTGACCCTGATCAAGAATATATAAAAATCAATAATATATATTAGGAGTCAAAGATGATTTTTACTGCTTCTTACATACTTTTGTTCAACTTCCTTCTTCTCCCTTTGACGTTTGTGTTCAGGGTATACAAATTAGAACTATAAAATCAAAATTAAATAAAACACGCAAAAATAACCCTTCAATTAGATACTGCTAAAATTGTTGATTTTTTCTTTTGAATAATATTGTCTGCTTGAAGATTATTTGATAAGCTATTGAAAACAATACTAAGCAAAATTAAAAAGTAAATAATTTTTTACCAGTTGTCAAATTTTGTGACTTTCCATGACGAAATAATCATCAAATACCAAACTACTCATGCTTTGAAAGCTTCACATTATATCCAGTTTTTTACGACAAACACAAAACTAACCTTTTTATAACTGTTTCGCTTATCATCGTCAAGGAATCAACTTAATAAAACAGTAGCAATAAAAACAATAAAAATAAAAAAATAAAATAATCACTGTTAAAGTTGACGAAATCATCAAGATTGTAAAATCTATGGATGACATTGCACCTTTGCGGCTCTGATTGCAGTTCAGCTGCTTATGCTAAGCAGAGAGGGGTGGAGAGACAAAGGGAGAGTGAGAGAGAGAGAGAGGGGGAAAATGAGAGAGGGAGAGAGGGATATAAAGTGCAGTAAGAATAAATCACGGGTTCCATTGATAAAAACGCGCGCATAAACAGGATATAAAAATGCATTTGCAACGCCGTAAACGCCAGCAACAATATAAAAGCAACACACACACAAACATTAACACACACACACACCATATACACACACACATATGCACATAATCATAAAAATCAGCAAGGATAACAATAACAAGGAGCAGCGGGCGCTCCTCGCTGATATGTCCTAAGCCCAATGCACGTTTCAATGAATTTTGATATTTTGCTTCTTTTTCTTTTTTTTTTTTTGGCAGCTGCCTGAACAGGATAACCCAAAGCCAAAAACCAAAAACCGGATTTCACCACTGGGCGGAGAGGGAGAGCAGCAGCAGCCGCAGCAGCAGCAGCGGCGACAGCAGCGGCAGCGGCATTGATCCTGTTACGGTGCTCGGGGATCAAGCAACCCCTAAATGAGGTTTGGGATCGCGACTACTTAAGGCTCTGCCCGGGACTGAGAGCTGAGAACGGGGAGTTTTGTAGCGCGGCGCATTCAGCAAATCGAGCAGTTCGATCGCAACACTGGCAACGAACACACAACGCATCTCCCAACGGTCCCAGTCCCAGTCCCAGTCCCAGTCGCAGTTCGAGTTCCTGTTCCCGTTCCAGTGCCAGACCCACTTTCGAGACGTAAATACCAAGTTACCAAGTGCCACTCAGAAAAACAAAAACCGGTTCGGTGCGGTTCATTTTGGGTCATTGCCTCAAGCAGCGATTCCTTGTGGACGAAGGACATTCGCCTTTGCGGATCATCAGCTGATTTTGCACTCATTACGCAAGTTCCTGTTTCGCGTGCGCAGAACTCGAGTGTGTGTGTGTGGTGTATGTGTGTGTGTTGTGTGTGTGTGTGTGCCGTCGTTTGGTACGTTTTTCTCCTGGTATCCACTGTAGGCCTCTATGTTTTTTGACCATAAGGCACGCGGTGAATGCCAAGAGCGAACGAAACTCTACACTTCCATTCAAATATAAAATGCAGCAAACGACTCCTTCCAAGTGTCTGAAGTGAAACCCAAGCAAGCTAATAAGGATCTTTGTTTGAGTAAAAACTTGATTTAATGTGAAAAGTGTTGCATATGAGAAGTGCTTACTTTGTAATGAATGTAATTGAATTGAGGGAGTCTGTTATAATGGGTAAGTAAATCGGACACAATTTGCAATCGGATTTTGCAAGGAATTTTTGTATTATTTAAATGAAATTTAAGTCGTGAATAATTAAAAACATTCGTGTTTAAAAAATACATTACTTTTAATAAAATATATACTTTTATATATAATGATATAGAGAAAAGGTTGAAAAAATCTTTTATCAATATAACTGAGTAATAAAAAGTCTAGAAAATAAAATATTCTTTATTTAAATATCTTTTTATATCTTTTATTTAAAAAATATATAAAAGATTTTGAAGCGCACTGAAAATGTGAATGAATTTTGTATACAAAAATAGCCAACGAAAGAATATCAATTTTAGATGCCATTTTATGAATATCTCTAAACAGAAAGAATGATAAAATAGTTTTAACATAATTAAAACATGTATTCTAAGACCTTTTTAGATAAAGAGTGATAAGAGTGAAGACATCAAGAAACAAATGTCTGTGACTTTGTGTAAAGAGTATATAAAAAGTAAGAAAGATAAATTAAAAATACAAGCGAACAAATGTCAAGAATTCGTTTCTTCTTTTTTATATAAATATTCTGAATATGATATAAAAAAAAATCTAAAAAAATGACTAAGTAAATAACTTTGTGACTTGACTTTCAACTCAATAACTTTAGCAAAGAGCTTAACTTTAGTAAAATCTGTTTGTTGTGAATAAGCAAAAAGTTTGCCAGATTATCAGCAAAAACTCATTTTAACAAATTTCAATGCTGTTTTGTAATTTACAAAAGTTGTACATAAAAAATAAGATAAAGGAAAGTTTGTTTTTTGTTTAACTCTTAAGGATTTTACCTCAAAGGAACCAAAAACTCCCAGAGGAAAAATATAAATATATTTAGCATAAAGTGCTTATAATAAGAAGATAAAAGTTTGCATAAAATGGGGGTTTCCATTAGGCAGCCGGTAAGCTGATTAAGAAATACCTAAAATAATTGATGCGGATGCCGTCTAAAATATGCCAATAAGCTGTTCAAAGTGGTTTCTCGAAGACGTCGACGACGAGGAACAGGCGGAAGATGATAATTTATTTTGGCGGAAATTAATTTAACGTCAGCTACATGCAAAGTCCTTGCACAAATATGCATTAGCAGGAGCTTAGCAGCAGCAGCAGCTGCCGCAGGACGAAATGCATAAAGAAGAATGGAGGCCGAAGGCTGCAACACAAGGACAACGGATGCGGAAATGTGCCACCTCGCAAGGAAGAGCAGTCTGAAGAGTGAGGAACATTTAACTGTTTGCCAGACGAACAACGTTGACAAAGGAGCATTTTCTATACAAGTAATAAGAAAAATATTTAAAAAAAAAAAATGGAAAATTGCAATAAGCGACTTGTTTGACATTTAACAACATTTAGAAGAGAGCTGAGTGAAAAATGCCCAAAGGTAAAAGGCATTCTTCTAGAATTTAATATCGAAATATTTGAAGAAGACCGACAACAAAAACAACGAATCAAAGAAACCAAATTTCTGAGCTGGCAAAATGCAAGCAAATATGCAGCTTGGAAAGGTATGCTCGAAAAATGCAACGCTCGACTAAAAAATACCCTATAAATGGTGTCAAATTTATTTAAAAGTTGAAAACTGTCGGCAAAGTAAAGGATTCTATTATTATATTCTAATCTTTATTATTATATTATATTTTAATAATTATAGATCTAAATCTCTACTAAAGTTTACTAATAATACTAATAATACTCATAATTACTAATAATAATAATAAAGCTTACTTAAAATATGTAAAACATTACAATAAAACATACACAGAATTATTATCATTTAATTTAATAATTATAACTAAATTTTATACTGACAAAATAAGTCGAATTTCGAAATTTGTGAATAGAATTCGAGATTTAATTCGAATCTAGCTAAATAACGACTAAACTCACCCAAATTCATGCTTACATCTTAACGGTATTTCGGTATAACGGGGTATATAAAATGCATAAAGTAATGTGCTGGGAATTGCTGGTGACACATGAACCAGCCAGGCGTACTAAAGTGTGGACGTGTCATAGGCAGAAGCGGAGGAAGAGGCAGAGAGAGAAGAAGAGACAGAGGCAGAAGCGCAGGCAGAGACAGAGGCAGAGGCAGAGACTGAGGCAAAGGCGATGGAAGAGGCAGAAGCGGAGGCGTGAGTGGAATGCTGCATTAGTTAACCCATAAGCTGTAAAGCATTGCAAAGTTATATGCACATTCACACTGTACATATATATAAATAAATATATACATACATACATGTAAGTATGTAAACACATGCATAAGTAGTTGTGTATGTATGTGTGTGTGTGTGTGTGTTTGCACACCCATGTATGTAAATGTTGCTCAGTTCTGTGCCGTTTAGTTTCCAGCAAAGTATTATAATTTGCTGAGCAGCTGTGTAACGCCTTGAAGGAGATAAGATATATATATATATATATATTCCTGAACAGCATTACTAGACAAGTCGATATAGCCACGCCACTCTATCAGTCTATAAGCCTGCTTATCTATATGCAAACTAAACCTTTAATAGATGAATAGTGAAATTCAAATATCAATTATTTTATCATTATTAACATTTTTTTATTTATTATCAATTTTATACCCTAGTTTTCTAGGGTATCTAAGCTTCGGCTTGCCAAAGATAACCCTTTTTATTACTGGGTTTTTCTTGCGCTTTTCAGCGCGCTTTTCCGTCGCACACGGCTCTTGGGGCCATGCAAATTTGTTTGCACTGGAAAATTGTAGCAGAAAAATAAATTCCGGAAGCACGCACATGTGGCACATGGATCACATGAGGCACGCCATTGCACATGGGGCACATGCAACGCATTTTAATATACAGCAGAGACTTGGAGTGTTGCAGTGACTCATTTTTTGGATATATCAAAGCTAAATTTAATGATTGCTCAATTCCGATTACTGGCCATAATCGATGTGGGCATTTTCATGCCCAACACTGTTTGCCAATGTTTCCTTATGCAAATTTCATTGCACAATCTTTGCATATCAATGTATGCGTGTGTGTGTGTGTGTGTGTGTGTGTGTTTTTGTGTGTGTGTGGTTGCTTTCAGTGAGGCAACAACGTTTTGATTGCCATTTGCATAAGCAGTTCAATGCAATTGCGTGCGGTTTCCACAAACTTTTCAAGCGCTTTTCAAAGCAAATGGGCATCTGTGTTTGCCAAGCTGTAGATACACACACACACACACACAACCAATTACACACACACATATGAAAGATGACTATATCCTACGATTATATAGCTATTGCCGTATGTGGTCGTTTTGCTGTGCGAGGTCACTTGATTTGTTCATGCATGAAAATGTTCGCATTGCACTCATAAAAGCGGAAATTGAAAATATATAAATCTTGTTCAAACACACACAAGCACACACACACTCACACACACACACACACACTCACACACACACACACACTGACACACACAGGGAGCAGGCAATAGGATATTGCATTTTGAGCAGCTGCCAGTTGCAGGACAACAAAGTGCATCCATTGTAGCACACTGCCTGCCAAAAGTATCTGTCTTCAAATTACACGGAACACAGCATTAAATTCCAAATTGAACCTGATTCAAATCACAGCCAAATTTATGCAATTTCAATTAGCAAAATGTGCTTTAAGAATAATTATTTCAGATTTCAGCTCCAAGTTGAATGTTGAAAATTAATAAATGGCAACAAAAAGATACATTTCTTGTTTATTCGATAAGAAAACAAGTAAGATGCTGTAGTCGAGTTAACTCCTTAACCCTTAACCCAGTTGTTAAATATATTCTAGTTTTCTTTGGCAAATTTCCCTTTAAGATGATTTGCACTCAAATGCCCGAATTGAATGGCTACAAACACGTACACGAATGAGTAGTTATCGGGGCTCTGCAGAATACATACAAATATATTGACGCTAGCGTCGATTATCATGCCATCTCTTTCTCACACATGCGCTCGCCTATTTATATGTATACAGAAAATGATTGCGGCTGCTGATAGAAATGAGATCAACATGAGAATATATTTTCGACTATAACTTTGGTGTTTCTTGTCCGATCGTAAATCGATCGATATGCATAGTATTTATCCTCTTAAATTGTGGAATTTATTGCTATCGGAAATCGAAATGTATCGATAATTCAGAAACTGAAGCACTTATCGATAAAATAAAGCAAACTTGATCTGCGACTGGTACACGAGAGCTTATATTCTAAATTTAAAGTCTCTAGCTCTTATAGTCTCTGAGATCCGCGTGTTCATACAGACGGACAGACAGACGGACAGACGGACAGACAGACAGACGGACAGACGGACATGGCTATATCGACTCGGCTGTTGATCCTGATCAAGAATATATATACTTTATGGGGTCGGAGATGCCTGTTACATACATTTGCACAAAACCATTATACCCTTATTACCCATTTTTAATGGGTTACGGGTATAAAAATTCAAATAATCTCAAATAATCTTTAGCTTAAGCACGATTAGGTTTTAATATTTATACTTATTTATGGCTCATTAAATTCTTAGCAATAATTAAATATTAATGAAATAATAATAAGAGACAGCTCGACTAGGAAATACCCCGAAACTGAGCAGTTAAATAAGGAGAAGACTTGTTTCTTATCTGATTTTAATTAAATTTTTAACTATAAATATATCAATTTTCATTTTATATCTTAACCTTTCTGTAGTTATCGATAACATTAAAAAAAGATTAACTTATACACATAAATATTAGCTCTCTTTTTTGGCATTAGAAATGCTTCCTTCCGTCAATTTCAACCCAGTCTATTTCACAACTTCGGAATAATCCTTCCTCCCATTTTTAATGGATTCAGGATACGCAAAGACAAAGTAAATGTGAAGAGCAAATTGATGCCCAATTTAGCCTACTAAATGGCAAATTCAATAGAACTTTAATGGGTTCGCAATCTGCTTAAGTGCCACAAATGGAAAACTGAAGAATTTGCCGGCTAAGCAAAAGGACTTAGATAGGTATTAAGGCTCGAACAGAAACACATATAAATTCTGGAGTGATGAGAAGCACATTTGCTTCGTTTTCAGCATTTTATACATTTTGAGGGGCTGTAATAAATCTGGCGCATGCAATGAAATGTGACACGAGATATTGAATTCAATGTATGCATTCAGATCTAGAGTCGAGGGGGGCACGGGCCAAACGGGTCACGTTTGCTTGTCGAGGTTAGGCCAAAACCGGGCCACGATTTGGTATGTGTATGTGTGAGAGTGTGTGTGATAAAGAAAAGTGGCTGAAAATGCGGAAGAATAATGCGACAGCACGAACAACAGACGGCTTGGCTGGGTCTGGTTCTGGTCCTGGTCCTTGTCCTGGCAGCTGGGTGGGTTAAGCGGGGATGCTGCATTACAATGGCAAAAAATATATAGGCTGACAGAGAAACAGAAGCAAAGAGAGACAGAGAGAGAGAGTAAGAGAGAGAGAGAGCGCGATAGGGGGTGGGCCACATGGCAAACAAAGGGACAGACGTACAATTGAGACAATGCAACGCCCGCAACACGCAACAAGAACAATTGCAATGCGGCAACTAATATTTTATGCGTAAAGGCAACACAGATATTTGCGTTGCCAAACGAGGGTCGTTCCATAAATTACCAGCTCTAAGAACATGACTAAAATAAACGAGACAACGAAAAGCATTCGGGGTCTAAAGTGTAGCAACAAAAAGTAGTTGCACAAGGATATCAGCAAAACCATCATTTAATTATAGCCTTGTGACGGGTATTTTAGCTATGTCATGAAGTTTGTTACAATGGGAGGAGGCTTCTTCGACTTTATAAAGTATATATATATATATGTATATTCTGAATCAACATTAAGTTGAGTGTATATAGTGAAGTCTCTCTTTTTTAAAGATTTGAAATTATCTTTATAAAACTTTATATAACTTCGACATATTTTATTCATTCAGAACGCATGTTGAAGTCGGTAGCATCAAATATCTATATTATATAGATGTCATAGGTACAATCAGTCGGCATATGAGTTTTTCCTTCGATTATCCAGCTAGTTGCATTAAACTAAACTATTGTGGGTGTGAATATACTCCTAATATTTAGATAAAAAAAGATAAGCATCGATCTATCATCCTATATATCTTTCATAGGAACAATCAGTTGCATTTTTAAATTGCTAGAGAAATGTTAGATGTCGGCAAGTTATAAACTTTCTAGAAGAGTGTCTAATCTTTAACCTGTCTAAAACAGACGTTCTTTCTGCTTTAAATAAAGTTCAAAATCATCTGAGAATAAAAAACACGTTCTTCTTTTGAATGTCAGTTTTGCCACGGTTAGCAAAGATTACTTGATTAATGGCTGGAGAAAACTAAACAAAACAGTAAAGCTAAGGATAAAAAGTTCTCAAGCTGAGCAGAAAAATAACTTAATTGGCGTAAAAAGAAAACACAAAAGAAAACTTGTTTCAATTTCAACGGAACTAGAAATAAGCACTCAGTAAAGTAACAGTATTTTAGTTACTATTTTTTGTCCACATCTTCATCTCGATTATAAGTAAATATGTCTTCTAGGATATTTCAAGCACATTAGCAGTTCAAGTAACTATTTCCCTTGGGGGGGACTGCCTAAGATACCGCTACTGAATGCTGTCAGGGTATTTAAGCAGCGTCACGTGCAACTTACATGCCTTTTTCCTTTCTTTTTCTTTACTTTTTGTGGCTGCTACAGCTTTATTTTTTTTTTTTTTTAACTATTTTTTGTTCTTAACATGCTTGTGCAATTTTCCATTAAGGGAATTAGTTGCCGAGCGGCAACTTGGGGTATAAAAAGAAGTGCAACGAAGGCAGCAGAGCTCTGCTGTGCACAGACTTCAAAAAGTAAGACTCTAAGTAAGTAGATGTTTGGTATGTGTATGTGTATGTGTATGTGTGGAAGTATGTATGTGTAGGTGGCATGTGCTGATTTATAGAAGGTGACAGATGTGGACACCGAATGATAACAAGCTTTGCCCATACTTTTGCAAATATTCTATCGAATTGTTGGTTGCTAGAAATATTTCGTTTTCTTTGTTTTTGTTGCATGCCGCAGATTTCTCGTTACTCGTTGCCCCGTCGCACATTGCAATTGCAGCCCCTGCCAACATGCCCCCACCCCCCCACCCCCCCCATTTCCACTAGCCGCCTGTCTGTTGTAACAGCTGCAACTGATGTGCATGAAAAGTGGTTTTCGCAGCGCACCAAATACTAGAAAACGCTGGCAAAAGCCACAGCCCAGCTCAGCCTCAATAGGAAAAACAAGTAAGAAAGCTCGAGTCGAGAGAGCTCGACTTGCACATATCCTGAAAGAAAGTTTTTAATTCTCTTTACGACTGCTGCAATATGAAAATATTATTTTCATTCGAAATTATTGAAGATTTCCCATGTGATTATTATATAGGTATATAGAAAAGAATTTAGATAATTTAGATTATGGAAATTGATTATTTTTAGTGTTGTTGTAAATCGATTTATTTCGATATTTCTGAAGCGGATACAAGTGTATAAAGTAGAATAAAGTAAGCTTTATCTGAGTTTGGGGAATATGAATTTATGTATTAAATTTTAAGGCTCTGAGATCAGCTTATCATATAGACAAACCTATAGACATGGCTATGGCTATATGTAGGTTGGACAGGACACATCCTTTTGCCTGTTACAAGCTTTGGCGTAACTCCATCATACCTTTCTCATCCATTTTGAATTTTTTCAGGGTATAAATAGAATGAAGAATATGTGTTTATATATATGTATATATATATATATATATATATGTATATATGAAGAGGGCAACGAAAATTCGTCGCTACGCTATAAATTAAAGTGTTGTCAGCGTCTCCATACCACATGCAGCAGTGTAGCATGTGGGCAAAAGTTTACACCATATTTATTACACATATACATATATGTACATATATGTATATAAACATATACCATTTATATATATTTTATTGCAGAGAAAAACTTTACACAAGCTTAAGTTAGAAGCAGAAAAGCGTCTGCGATGATTTAAAGTGCCAAAAGGGAAGCCTGGCAATAAAGTTCAAATGAACTTTAACAAAGTTAATGGCACAGAAAAATGTAAAAGTGTGTTGGGGATTTTTAATAAATATGTTCTCTAAAAATATATAGTAAATTTTAGTTGGGAAAAGAAAACTGTTTTCCATCCGTTTTCAACGAAATTGTCCACATTGTGTTGCCAATCAAAAACAGTTGCTCTTTCAGCTTTAAAACTTTCGACATGAAACACATTTTGGTAACCAAGTTTCGTATTGTTTTTTTTATTGAATGAAAAATTGTTTTTATGACTAAGCTCGTTTGCGATTTGTTCGAATATTTTCCAATCAATTTGACAAGTTTGAAGTACAGTGAAAATACCATTGGCCAACTTTTCCAGCAAATGCCAAGAGCAAAAACAACACAGAATTGCCCAACTGTTGTGCGTATGTGTGTGAGGTGTGTGTGTGTGTACATTTGGGCCATGTAATGAATTTATTGGTTGCGGCAACAAAAGGCAGCTGTAACAACAAAACTTTGCATTCGAAAAGCGCTTGACAGCAATATAAAAATTTCAATTTGGTTAATGGACTTTTGAAAAACACGCTCGAAAACGTTACTGAAAATTACATAAATGAATTAAACAGTTAGCACAAAATAAGTGAAATCAAAACAACAACTTAAAAACTGTGAATAACAATTGTATTCGAAATGCCGAAGGCAAAATACACTGACAGGCAGGAGTCAAAAATCGATAGATTGTTCTGATATGAAAAATCGAAATATGAAAAATCGATAGATTGTTTCGTTAGGAGTTATGCGATACAGTTATTCGATGTGGATAAGTTTTATGTTTAAATTTTTACTACAACAAGCAAGATTTGTCATTTTACTCTATTAACTTGTTAAACCAATAAGATATAGTAACTCGATTCGGCTCCGAAACATTTCCCGCCTGCAACTAAGTTCCAAATCTATACAAAATTTCATAATGATAAATAAAATTAAGTCAATAGTTTGAATATGGCTATATCAACTCAGCAATTGAAGCTGATCCGAACTCAAAGAAGTTACTCACACTTAACGATCCATTTGATCAATTTATAATACCCTCTGCAAGTGTATACTATACGTACATATGTATATATATGTTTATATAAAAAACAATTGCACATTTTCAATGTTCAATTTTCAGCTTTTTTTACAATTTTAATTTGAGCACGTTTTCGGCACAACAAAATAAAAGGAATTGGTTCAATTAAATTTCGGTGCGGCCTAATGAGCCCTAAAGCGCATTTGCAAACGCCTCTGCCCAGCACCATATATTTATATATATATATGTTTATATATATTTGTACTTATGTACGTGGTCATGAGTTTGAGGACTTTTGGGAGTTTGGGGCATGCCACCGCAGCAATAATAGCCAAATGGAACCGAAGCGAAACGTAACGAAACGAAACGAAACGAGTCGAAACCAAATGAAAGCGTTGCCAGCGCTAAAATTGCCAACGTTGCAGGTTCAGCTGCTTTTTCCTATTTTTCCTTTTTTTTTTTGTATTTTTAAACACAGACCCAAACTCCGATCCGGATCTGTGTCCGTGTCCGGATCCTGGGCAGCCATGTTGATTTCATTTCATTTAGCAGCGCAGCGAATATTTGCTTCTATATACGTGAAATTCTTATTTTGTCTTTGTCTCGCTGTGTGACGCTTGTTTGAGTGTGTGTGTGTGTGTTGTGTGTGTGTGTTGTGTGTGTGTGTTGTGTGTGTGTGTGCTATGTGTGTGTGTGCTGGTGTGTGTAGTTGCCTGGGAACGCCAACGCAAAAACATTGCGAGCAATGGCCGCCATCGCGTTTGGCGTTTTCCAATGGCGTCTGGCTGGCCATTAGTGAAAACACCGCAACAAGAAAACTCAGGAGAGGAAAAAAGTTATGACAATCAATATGAAGGCGCATAACGAATTGAATATACTCTACAGTAGAAACAGAACTTTTTTTCAACATGCAAATTCTTCTTTTCAAAATTATAGAAAATCTTTTACTATTAAATTTAATTAAATACATATTATGAAATTTGCTAACTAGTTTTTAAACTTATATTCAGCTATTAATTAAAACAAATATTTTTTGGTACTGCCAGATATAGATATTTATAGCCAAGGTATTAAACTGTATAGTTTTCAGCTATGGGTCTGGTATGTGAAGGTTTCTTAGGTATTCGTCCTCATTATGGTACTAATAGGAATAAATAATATTGGACTAATAATATTGGTATCTGAAACTGATACTTAAAATAATTATGATCTTTTGATTCCAACTTCTAAATTTAAATTGATTTTAATTGCGGTTCCATAAATAAAATATTTACCATTCCGTCTTAGATACTTATATATACAATATAGAGTAAAATATGTTGCCTCTACAGAACCATGTAAAAATTGAATTTTAAAAAATATCAAAGTAAAGTTAAGCTTTGTCAACATTTTGAGGAACCAGATTATTTATTCTGTTCTGTATAAAGCATATATATAACTTTAACTGGAACAACTCAGTCCATTAATTGATCCCCCATTCTGTCTATAAATGGTAAACTTGATGAGTAAGCTGCAAGGACCTGGTACGTTGTAGAGCAGGAACACGTAGTTGCCCTAGACCTGGTCACAAAGGTGGATAGATAGATGGATGTCGAACGCTTGGGAAAACGTGCACTGAACTGTAGGCAGCAAGGCAACAGCAACAAACAACAGCAGTTGGCCAACTTTCAATCGTTGTTGTTGTTGTTGCTGTTGTTGTTGATGTTGTTGTTGTTGTTGTTGCTTAACGACAAATCGAAAATAACAACAGGCCAACAGGCAAACATCAAATATGGCGACGGCACTCAACAGCGTCACACTCGAGGGAGAGTTCTGTGCTGCGGTCTCCGGGCTACTGACTCTTTCAGCTTCAGGTCTTTCCACCCAAACCCCCAACCTCCCCCCCATTTCTTCGACTCCCTCTCTCTGTGTCTCTTTCTGCCGCTTTATCCGACTCTTCCTTTTGGATAGAGTGCGGAAAACAGCAGCAGGAGCAGCACTCAGTTTCCCAAACTCTCCATGTTTTGGTAGCAAAAGACCGGCAAAAAGCAGCAACCGGTAAAATCGAATGTTCACTTTGCACACACACACACACACTGCACACACACACACACACATAGAGTACACACACTCTCTCTTTGTCAGTTTTCACTCCCACGCTTCACACACTCACACACACATGCATAATGCTTGAAATTTTGCACACATTTACAATATTTGTAAATGTGTTGAAAATCGCTTGCACAACTCTGAGCAACCAACACACATGTATGTGTGTGTGTGTGTGTGTACGTGTGTGTGAGTGTGTAGCTTGCTCATTTGTTAAGGGGAAATGGCCTTTGTCTGTCTCAGTCAGCAACTGTGTTCCTGTGTGTGTGTGTGTGTGTGTGTGTGGGTCCTGGCCGTGAGCGCAGCCATGTTTTTTTTTCGTCCAGAGAGCTGCAACGCGCAGGCGCCATTGCATACACTGAGCGAAAGCGGGGAGTGACAAAATCCAGTTAAAATTTAAAATGCTAGCCATGAAACATTTTTTTGATATTGATAAATTTTTTAATTTTTTTTAACACGCATAAATATGGAGCTTGTTACTCGGTAAACAAAATAAGGTTGTCAAGAATTCATTTTTCTTCCGATTGTTCCTATGCTAGCTATAGAATACAGTCACCCGATTCTGACGTTTAAACAAGAATATTTATGCCTTATGAGGTCGAAATTGTGTTTTTTTTAAATGCCTAACAAACTTTAATTCAAAATGAATTAAAATATCTTTTGAAAGGTTAAGCAAATAAATTTTAACCCAGATGGAATATTATTTTTTATTTAAAATGAATTCTTATTAATTTAAAAAATATTTTACATTCTAAAATTATTATTACTTAATACTTATCGTATGAATGGAATAATATTTTTTTTTAACTTTCAATAAATATTAAAAAATAAATGTTGCCAGTATGCATAATATTTTGATAAATAATAAATATTTTACAGGTTCATAAACTAAAAAATATAATTTTAAATATTATTTTTTTCATTATTTTTTTGTTTAAATATTTGTATTAATTATTTTAATCTTCTAAGATAACAAAATAAATTGAAAAATACAATTTACACATTAATTTTTTAATTTTCAACAAAATAACTGCTGAACACAATAATTAATAATAATTAGCAAATTGTTTAACATTAAGTTTGAAATGCTTTCATAAATAGTATTTAGCAAAAGTAACAAACTGAGTTTAACTCAACTCGTTAGTTGAATAATTAATGAGGCGGCTTTGGTTGTGCCTCAATTTAAAATGCGGAACCCATCGTGCTTAAGTCGGTGTCTTAAAGTGTACTCTCTGCTGCTAAGTGCTGCAGTTGGCCTATGCATTTGAGATGCAGTCATTACAGCTAACCGCATTAGTAATGCACCCACCACCCAGCACCCACCGCCTCCCCACATGCCCCAAATACCCGCAACAAAATGCAAGCAGCAACCACTTGAGACTCCCAGCCAAGGCTCAAAGGAGCTCAATGCTGAAGCTGTTGCTGATGTTGCTGCTGCTGCTGTTGGTGCTGGCCTTGTGGCTGCCACCTGGCAACGCAACATCTGAGCGACGAGCTGTGCTTGACAACCGCTTTTATAGTCGTGGCATCCGAAAATGCTCGTTGACATCCGTGCGGCTTTTGGGCTGCGCACAACATGGCGTATGAGCAACGGACACCAAACACGAACAGATACGAGACGAGCATGCCACACACACACACACACACATGTATATATATATATATATATATATATAAATATAAATATATGCATGTGTTTGTGTGTGTGTGCGTGATGCTCTCTCCCAGATATTGCTATGGCAACCTTGACTACCTGTGCTCATGCCCCGCCAGCTTAACCTCGTGCCGCATCCTGCTTGAGTCCTTTTTGGACCGTTGCGTATATTTTTCGTCGGTTTCGACTCCCTTTTGTACAGTTTTCGGGCGCACAGACTTTTGGTTTTAATGGATCGATGACTCTTTTGCACCACACGAACACAACGAGTCACACACAAAAAAAAAGAAAAAGCAACTTTTCCATGCGGCAGGCCAAAGTTTTCCTTTCTGGCATGTGGCAGCAAGAAAATGTTTTCATATGTATACATATATATCAATATATACACCTATATATACATATACATGTATGTGGCTTGCATATTTTTATGTGTTCAGTTTGAGATTGTGGCACAGGTGAGGTGACAAGCGTGTGCTGATTAGATTTTAGATTTGCCCCAAGCAATCTGGCCAAGAGGAGGGCTAAGGAGAGCCAAAGAAGCCAGCTTAACGCTTTTTACGCATTTCTAGGTTAGCTGGTTATTCTCTCTCTGCTTCTTCTTCTTCTGCTGCCCTTCTTGTTGTTGTTGTTGTTGCTCAGCCTTTCATTCCCTGACTTTAACTGCTGATAAGTTGATATAAGAACTTAAGACACTCAAGCTGAAAATTGAATTGCAAAAAAAGTGAGTATCATTTGTACTTTTCCTATGGTATTTAAAAGGGTGTCAAACTGAAGCCGGAACCACAACTGATTGAACCAGTTAAAGAAAGCAATGTTCCAATTCATATCTTTTGCCAGAGAACAGAAATATGAATCCGTTGGAGAACCTGAGAAGTCAATAGACTATTTTTTTTAGTTATGTTTTACTTAAGAGATTTATAATAATTGATAATAAAAGAAAACATTTAACAGCCAGTTGGGGAACAATTCGTATAGCTTATTCTTAGACACCGAAAGGAATTTAGAATCCAACTCTAATCAGTAAAGCTTAATTCAGAATTTTCGCCAACTTATTTTTTTATTCTGTTCAATATTTTTACAGCTTCAGTTAATAAAAATATTATTTACCTGGTTTCAGTTCATAATAATCTCAGTTCCCTTTACTGATCCCTACAAAATTTTACATTCTGGTTCCGCTTCTTTGAAATATGAATCAGCATTAAATCTTTTATTCATTTTAGATCAACATTTATTTATTCATTTTGAAATTCCATATACATTTAATTTGTATCTTTTACTCTGCATTTGTATATTTTAAGCTTTTACGGATTAAATAAATATTTAAAATGTCGGTTATCGTTTACCGTTTCGGTTTCGCTTTGACACAGTTGCTCTGCAGCATTAAAGCAGTCTACAAAACTAATATTTAATTTCAGTCAAAGCAAATCTGGTATTCGAAATTTCCAGAAAATTGCAAGCACAAATTGCACGTTCAACATCAAGGGTTCTTCAATCGAATAAACGTTGCACACACACACACACACACACACACACACACAGACGCACACAATTTGCAGTTGAGTAAATGCAAATAAAATATACTTTTCAATGGAAACGGATTTATTTATCTACGGTTTGTTAGCCAGCAGAGAACAACAAATACAAATAAATAAATAATAAAAGATACAAAGGAATTCTGAGAAGCTGCACTGATAGAAATGGTTTACAGTTCGCAGGGGTTGAGTAGATACTCAATCCCAGCTAAGCGATTGCCTCCCAACTCAATTGCATTGCAACTAACTAGAATCAGTTCACATGTGCAGCTTTTCTATATATATATATACATATATATATATATATATATATCCCAGATTAAAGTGCGCTTTATTGACAAAAATATTTGTTTAGCAAATATTTTCGTATTTTTGTATGTTTTCGTATTTTCGTATTTATTGCATTGTTTGATCTTTACACAAGGAATTTTTAATATGCGTAAATCAAATGAATTACGAGCAACAGCCGTTGGCTAAAGGATTCATGTTACCAAGCCCTAAACTGCACGTGTGTAGTGAAATTAAATCAAATAAATCATACAATTTAAATAACTGCTAAATTACAAAATGCCGAGGGAAATCAAATAAGGACCGAGTCGTGAGCGCTCGACTTTTGAGATACCCCAAGTTTTGAACTAAAAAAAAGTCGTATGAATTGGCTGCTGTTAAAAATAAAAATACTATACTATTTGTATGTGATTTTTGCAGATGATCAATATTATTATACTATGATACCGAAGGTATCATATATATTATATACATACATATTCGCAAATCGATAAAGCCACATATTGCACACAATTTCATGGATACAGTCACTTCGATTTTCGGACTATAATTTTGACTTATGTTCCGACACAAAATTACATTTTCAACTTTAAATGTAGGATTGATCTAGAGACCAAACTATGATTAAAACGCCCTTGCTTTTGAAAATGCGTTCAGTTTTGACGAAGTTATGGCATTTTGAAGGTTCGACCTATGCCTATTTGTCGATTTCTTCCTTAGAAAACTTAAATTTGCATATATTACATAATTTGTAAGCTAGAGTCACAAAATTTGAAAGGTATATTGCTAGTAACACCCTTAAGGAAACCTGGAAAAAAAAAATGTTGTACTACGCCCACTCCCGCCCTTAAAAACTGATAAATGCCCATACCTCCAGCAATTTAATGGCTACAGTTTCCAAACTTGGAAGCACGATTATAAGGAACCTTCTCTTACATTTTTTTAATCACTCCCACTCCCGCCCTCAAATTATCGAAAATCTCATAACTTCAGTAATTTAAGAGCTACAGTTGCCAAACTTCAAAGAAGATGGTAACCCTTATATCTACCTAAATCTGAAAGGCAAACTTGGATAGTATTTCTTGGCTGCACACAAATTACGGTATCAGAGTATTTCGCTGTCGGTTACTTCCGACCCATTTTATCCACTTTTACTGGTTTCAGGGTAAACATAAATTGAATTGAATTTCGAAATATTAATATTTCAAAGGAAATGAAATAGTTGTGCATAAATTACAAGAGTATCGATTGAGGAAAATTCTGATTATTGTATTGAAATATATTTTATAACTCTCTGGTATTTTGTGCTTAGAATAGTTTAAAATATTTAACATACAAATAAACTCATAAACATTTTAAGCTTTAAGAGTAAACATGTCAAGTCATTAAACATTTTTTGGCTTTTAACTTTTGTAAATCAGCAAACTGTCAAAAATATAAATATTCGGCTAATAAAAAGTGGCTTTGTCGATTGACAGCTTTCAGAGCTAACCAATTTGCCATATGCCAACAGCAGCGAACCAAAAGAACTCTAAGCCCATTTTGTGGAATATGTCAAATTATATTTTGGGCAAAACGGTGTTAGCCAAATACGACAACATTGTAGGGAGTTTAAGCCCTGAGAGTGAACTTTTGACATAAACACCCACACTTGGATATAAACATAATAATGAAGGCAAAAAACTAAAAGCGCCAATTGACGACAAAATTTTCAATTTGTCTAACGAGTTTGCGGACCAAGTTTTGTGCACATACCGTTTTGGGCCCACATGAAAGCAGCTGGCAAGGCTACAATCAAAGCCATCAAATGCATAAAGGCTTAGTGGCAACTTTGGCAACCACGCCCACACACACCCACACACACACACCCAGAGGGAAACTCACCCCAAAGCATTATGTGTGTGTGTGGGTTGCACTAATGGAAAACAATTTTCAAGCGTCACATTTTGAGCGCTAATGAAGTGAGGCACAGGCAACAGCAGCAGCAGCAGCAGCTGTGGCAGGGGCAGTGGCAGTGGCAAGGGACAGGAATACACAAAACTGCAGCCGGGCTATTAAAAAACTTTTAAAGGCTTCAGTTATTCATTTGCTGTGTGTGTTGCATAATGTTTCGCTGAACGATATCCGAGCCGCATATGAATTGGCTTAATTCGCAGAAAATGGCAAAAGCATCCTTGCAGCAATCATCATCGAAATCATTATAATCATCATGAACACTGGCGTGGCAAGCATCCTTGCAATGCCAACAACCATAAAAACAAATACTTATTGCAGCTCTGCTTGTGTGTATGTGTGTGTGTGTGTGTGTGTATGTGGCATTGTCGAGGCAACTTTTTGCAAATGAATAATCCACAATTGTTGCTCGCCATAGTTGCAAGTCAAGAAATAAAATCAGAATAAGTATCCCGATTTGTATTATCAAGACGAAATTTTGATGCTCTATTAGCAATTTCTAGATGTTAAAAAGGTGCTAAAGAAGCAATGGTTCGTAACCGACTGAATAATACTCTAACATCAGCCTAATGCCAGCTGAGGAGGGCAAATAACCTTCTTGTGGAGTTAAGATGAATGTAAATTCCAATTGAAAATTTTTGAGCATGAAAAGAAAAAATAATGATATTGCCAAGAATTAATTTTTTTTATGTTTAACAAACAATTTTAAATAATACTATTTTAGATATATATATGTAACTTTTTTTAATTTATAAAAATTTATAAAATGTAAATTTTTCAGAAAGTTGTTAAAAAAGAATCGATAATCGTTTATTTTTGAACGTTGCTTACAATTTATTATTGGTGTAGTCTTGTTTACAGGGTATCTCTTAGTCGAGCTCACTTCTCTTTCTCTCTTACGCTAATTTATGTATCATTGTCATGCAAAATATTTTATAAGGTAATATATCATATTTATATCCAAGAACAGTTAACTCTTCCTCTCTTGTTCTTACTAAAATATGCTTGATTCTAAAATTGGCTACATAAATTTAAAAAAAAACCCCCCTATTTTATAAATCAAATCATAAATATGTATATAGAATAGCTCATGAATATTTATTGATTATATATAAAAAAAATTATATATACTTTTATATATATATTCTTTAATAAATTTTACATATTGCGGCAAGCAGTTCCTCACTGGACAGGCTTCTAAAGTAAAAAAAAGCAAACAATTTATTTGATCACCAAAATAAAATTAAAATGTAAACAAAATGTATTTTTTGCATGTATAAATATATATATATATATATTAAAATCAATGTTGTATAAAATCCAAATGCCTGATAAAGTTGAAATGCTGAAGTTGCAAGTAGGGAATGTGGATGCTATTTGTTTTTTGCAGCCGACATGCTCAAGTGGAAAAAAGCATTGCGCATACGCCCGAGTGCACTTGGTAATAATAATTTGAGCTGCCTGACAGATAAATGGACAGAAAGACAGACAGACAAACAGGTAGACCGGGAGCAAAGGACATTGCCAAGCACAACCGAAGCGAAAAGAATTGCAACAGAAAAAGAAAAAGATACAGATACAGATACAGAAACTGTTGTCTAAAGTCATCGGCAGTGAATGAGGGCTGACGTAAATCACCAATGGCTAAACAACTGATGGTCTGACGGTACAACAAACAATGCAACAAGGAATGAGATACACACACACACACACACACACACACACACATGTGTGTGGCATAAGCCGCTGTCATGGCTACTGTTAGTTGGAAGATATATGAAAGCTGCTGTTGAGTGACTCCTGTTAAGCCTTAGGCTTTCGCCAGTGTTGCCAAGGTGTGGTCGGACTTTGGCTTTGGTTTTGCTGCATCGACAGCAATCAATAAACAAAATACAACAACAACAAAGCACACACACAAAGCAAGAGTACAGTTGCCATGCAAATGTATCTGAGCAGATGAGTATCTAAGTATCTGTCTATCTGTGTGTAGTTGCTGCAGCATTTCCATTAGGCTTATGCCTTTGTAATCGATATTGTCTTCGGGCCCTCAATTCATAATGTATTTCACTTAATTAATCGCTGACCAGTCTCTGACTTTGTGAACACAATTCACACATTGCGTACCAGGGGTTTTGGCTGTGTTTTGATTGAGAGGCTGTTGCACAATTGGCATTGTTTTCTCGACAGGCCAAGCAGAAAATGCCTTGCAACATTGCTTTGTTCAACAACAAATATGGCATGAGAATTTGCAGGCGTCCAGTGCATCTGTCGACAAATATTTATACTTCGATATTTATATATTCATCTCAATTTCCATATACACATATATATTTTTGTTGCATACATACTGCTGTTGCACAAAAAACAACACACGAACAATTTATGTCATTCTTTTGTTATTTTTTTGATATGAAAATAAAACATCACGCAAAAAATTTGTTATTCTAGTTTGGCTTATCAAAAAAACATTTGCAAAAAACTGCATATTTTATGCAATTTAGACTTTAAAAAAATTTACCAATTTAATTAAAATTTAATTTACGAAAACTATGAAAATTGCGA
Source organism: Drosophila kambysellisi (assembly GCA_035042185.1). Taxonomy (NCBI): domain Eukaryota; kingdom Metazoa; phylum Arthropoda; class Insecta; order Diptera; family Drosophilidae; genus Drosophila; species Drosophila kambysellisi. Next base: position 48,733 of record JAWNLS010000945.1, on the reverse strand, counting down.
ATGTCAGAAACTTTGTCGGGTTGATTTTAGCTGCTCCGTTTTTCATTGATTTGGTTGCAGACACTGTTTAGTGATCTTCAAATTCTTATAAATCTTATAAATATTTTAGTATTTTTTTAATTTACTTATAATTTTAATTTAATTTTAAATTTAATTTAATTCAAATTTTTTATTTTTGTATTTTTGGTGTTGACTGATTTTAGTTGACAATAGATAAATAAATACTGCTGTCAGATTAAGGATTCTTTAGCGGCTCTGGAGGATATTCTATGGTTATATATTAATAATATTTTAATAATATTTTATTTAAATTATTAAAGCAAAGATAACAAAGACAAGAATCATTGGTGTTATTTTTTTGACCAGCACTGTAAATGAAGTCTACATTAAGTCCTTTATTGTCTCGCTTTTGATGATGTTTTTATTAGAACTTTATCAATAGCAGGATCTATTAAAAAGCAACTTGCTGCAAATAGTTGGGCGCCACTTTATGCGGCACACAAATGTTGCAATCGAAATCAGAAATCATAAAATTAAATGCTGCCACAAACCGGAATATGGAAAGTGGGCAAAAGGAAAATACAATTTCAAAATTTTATTACACTTTCCATTCTGTCAACTTTTTTCGTTTTCGGTTGCAAGCTGCGCCGTGCGACAGAGAGAGAGAGAGTGGGCGAAACAAAGTGAGGCAAGAAAAGAGAGAGTGAGTGAACTGAATATCGTAAAATGAAAATGGAAATGAAATTAAATGTTGAACATTATTTATGATGCTGCGCATATCAAATGGCTTTCAGGCAGCCAGGCAGACGGCTAGGAGACGGGGGCACACAAGGACACCACCCTTACCACCCTTACGGGGCATGTGCACCCCTTTCACAATCGGGCACTGGCCTACCTTATGCAGATACAGCTACAGCTACAGATACGGATACAGATGCAGATGCACAGGATACGTGAAGGGATTTTGTGGAATTTATTTTGTTTTGCATTTACATACATTTTTTGTTTTGTTCTCATTCTCACTATTTGGTGTCTAATTTGCATATCGCCGTCGACATCCTTGCTGCGCATCCTGAAATGCGCCGCCATCGCCAGCGAGTGGCTTTTGTTGTGCCCCGTTGTCCTGACAACCGCTGGCAAATTTGTTGCCCTTAGTTCGCTTCATGCTGCACTTGCATAGCTTGGACTACCCTACCTATATCTATATCTACCTACCTACCTACCTAACTACCAACCTCCCTCCATCCCTCCCTTCCTCCCTATCATACATATGTATGGACCTTTGCCTTCCTGGCCTCGCTGCCTGTCATCTGCATCGCTGCATCGCGTTGCCATCGTGACTTTCACATCAAGCATTGCCCCCTGCTCCGCTCTACCCTGCCCCGTTTCGACGGCATGGCTTCATTTCCAAGTTTATTCGGCAACTTGAAGTGCAAAGTTAAGTCAACTTGGCCCGCAGCAGCAGCAGCAGCAGCGGCAACATCAGCAAAAGTGCGCACAAAATGCCATTTCCGTTTCCAGCAACTTTTACAAAGAACAAAAGCTGCTGACTAGCAAAAAAAAAAAAAATTGACGTTCACTAAATAAAAGTCGAATTTGTAATACCCTTACACAAATAAAATATAAACATTTAATACTAATAATTTTGATAGGGTATTTATTTATTTAAAATGTGAGAAATTTAAAAGCAAAATGTAATTAAAATAAAATTAAAATGATAAATAAATTTAAAAATATAATAGTACATCGTATATAAAATTAACAAATATATATACATAATTTATATATGTATTCTACTTGTGAACATAATTTAATAATATTATAATTTAATAATTTATGTATATTATATTAGAGAACATATTAAAAGTTTTTTTTAATAATTTTAAATATTTTAATTGATATAATATGATTTAAGTGTAATGATTTCGAACTCATAAAAGTTGAATTATATAAAAACATGCAGTAAAGTATACAATTAATTATTGTAATAAAATTTAATGACGTTTTGAATTAATAATATTGTTTATTGTTATTGCATATATATTAATAAAATAATCAGTTCGTTATCAATTGCAATTTGTGAGATTGTAAATCAAAGTGAACCCTCAATTAGCTGTAATTGCACTTAAACAAAAAGTTAGCTGCAAGTTGTGGACTGCAAGTGAGCTTTAAATAAAATAAAATAAATAAATAAATTCATAACTTTGCCAATTAGTGAGATTAATAATGTTTTCTTAAGATGTTTAATAAGTTAAATAACTTTTAGTTGCATAGTTGAGCTACAAGTTCCAAAGTACTCTTTGACTGGATGGCAAAACAGAATCGTTTTTTCGTTTTGTTAAGTTAACAACTTCCGTTTACCGTTATAACTTGGCTATAAAAAAATAATAGTCTTGGCTAAAACAAAATAAGAGTCTGTTAACTGTTTGCAAAAGAAATGTTACCTTTTGATTCCGATTTCGCTACTTAATTGGTGAATTGGCGATTCTGGTTTCGATTTGCCGCAGCAAACATGCCAAAAAGAGTTAAATTTTGTGCATACCCTGGGGAAGAGTATCAAAGAAAGGGCAAACCTTCTGCGCCATGCATTAATTCCATTCAAATAATATTTGTGTTCGCTTGTGGAGCTCATTAGTAGCTGGCAACAGCAGAAGAACAAAGATGAGAAGAGCCCACGAGCAGCGAACAAAGCACAAAATACAAGTAACAACGAACAGCAACCGGAAACAACACACACACACACACACACACACACACACAAACACATACTAGACAACATTCTTGGATTAAGCGCACTTTAATCAAACCAAGAACAAGTTCCTCCCCCGCACCTGTTTTCTGACTTATGACACACGAAAAAGTTGCCAAGCAACATAAATTAAATTACAACTTGCCTCACTCTGTGTCTCTGTGTGAGTCTCTGTGTGTGTGTGTGTGTGTGTGTGTGTGGGAGTGTGGGAGTGTGCGTAGCATTCTTTTTGCTGCCTCTTGTGGTTGACATTCATTTGTGCAAATTTATGTTAATTAGAATTGAATTTCGAAGCTGGCAAAGTTGCCTCATCCTAAAAACTTTTCCGTTCGGCTTTTCTCCTTCATTTCTTCATTTTCAAGTTGTTGTTGTTTTTGTTGTAGTTGTTGTTGTTGTACTTCCTTGTTTGATTCAATTTATTTGAGGCTGTCAGGGCCAAGTGGAAGCAGCAGGAGCAGCATCTCTGTTATTTTTCATATCTCCTCAGAAAGTCGACTTCTTCTGCAGCTTCTTCGACCTGTCACAAACTTGGCTCTTTGTGATTTTGTGGTTTTGCGTAATGATTTGTGGAATTTCCTTATTGAAATTATTACTTTGGCTTTGGAAAATCATTGTTTGAATTTTACATCTACCAAATTCCCGTTATTGTTCGCTTTTGTTTTGCAATCTTACTTGAATGAGTGAGAAACTAATTTTGATTTATTTATTTCGTTATTATATTCAATTTACAAAATCGCTTATGCGGATTATCTATTATGTTGAAGTTGAAAGTTGAAAATAGTTGAATCTACTGTCAACTTAAAGTTATAATACTTATTTAGCTCTACTTAACTGAAGTCTTTGTTGTAAGCTTAACAACTATTTCAGGAAGAAGTTGCAAAACTTTCTGCATTTTGTGTATTTCATTTAATAATCTCTCAAGTTATCTCTCTCTCTCTCTCTCTGTTTTCTGTGTGTCTCTTTCGTTTTCCATTCTAATTTGCTGCATTTTCTAAAATGTAAATGCAACATTTGCAAGTGTACACAGTAAACATCTATCTGCATACTTATTTCTTGCCACTCCACAAAGCATAATCACTGAAGCTGCTCCTTTCAGCTGATTTTGCTGCAAACAAACTATGGTAAATAAATAAAAAATCCATGGCACAAGAAGAAGAAGACGGAGAAGAGGGTGGGGAAAAAACTCCCAGCTCGCTTGTGCGCATAATTTTCCTGCAGGAAATGGCAGCTATTAGCATTTGACTGCTTCACTGATGATGTTAACGATGTCAGCAATTCCCATCCCCCTCCCCCTCCGCTTTTCCACCACCCACCAAAAACCAAACATCTGTATACAAGTTCTGAGTGAATAAGAAAAGCAGTATAAAAATCCAGCATGTTAAATGCACATCAAATTTGTGGCCCGAACTGGACGAGGGCCAACAAGACTGAGTCGGCCATCATCATTCAGTATTGCACATTTTATGCGCTCGACTGCACAGCGAAATCAGACCGCAAAAAATATGTTGGCCATAACCGAAGCTCAAATATCCTAAACAAGAATTTTGTTAAGAAGCCATTTTAATTTTGTCCTGCAATTTGAAGTGCAGCGAAGGAGCTGTTTACGACCCCAGAAGAGGTCTCTTCCTGCAGTTAAAGACTGTCAGTTTTCTTTTGGCTATCCTTAAGAAAATTTATTGCAGAAAATGTAGGGGGGAAAAACATCACAATAAATTCATAGCTTATGAAATTTTCTTAACTATAAAAATCTTGTTCTTCTGCTTCTGCGTGTAATTGGTCAAAAATCAATAGCTTTCATTAAGCCAAGTTGCCAGAACCTTCAGCAGCAGTTGCGCTTCCTTCAGCGATGGGAAACATGAGCCAAGATAACATCCCAAAAATATCATTAAAATCAAAGATCCGCATTCCTCTCTATAAATCGATTACGTAATCTGACCAACTAATCCACATTCAATACTTTCTCCCATAATAAACAAATAGTTAAAATAATCTTCCCTTTCAACTCGCAGATGAGCAGATTTTGAGTTCAGCAGCGACTTATATTTTTTTTTCTTTTCTTGCACTCGTCTCAAATAATAATAATCAAAAATTTGACACAACTATTTTTGAAATGCTGTTGCCAAAAAAACGTGACCAAGCGGAAACCCACGTCAAAGCCAAAGATCCTTGCAATAAAATAAAATAATATAAAATAATAATGATTAACACCCAAAAAGGCGGCAAGGAAATGTGCACGTAAGCGGATACAATCAATATTCCATTTGGCCAAAAAGAAAAAAAAATAGCTGAGAAGCGCACAATCAGTCATTAACATTGTTGCAAAAAAGAAAATGAAAATGAAAAGGAAAAAAGAAGAAGAAAAATACAGGAGGGGTAGATTCACCCCAAAGAGTGCTGCCCTCTCCCCTAGATTTGCTGACGTCGACTACGCAATGGTCACTGATTCTGATTCTGTTTTTTTTTTTTTTATTTTCATGGTGGTTGTTTGACACTGGGTGGTTGAGTGGCTGGGTGGGTGGTGCGTGGTGCGTGGTGCGTCCAGCAGTCTAATCAACATCAGCATCAGCATCCACACAGCCACACAGCCACATGCACAACAGCGTTAGCAATTTGTTATGAATTCAGGGCTCCGGTCTTGTCACTTTCTGTTGCTATTTAATGGATGTTGTGGGCGTGGCAGACGTGTACCCTAGCAGGACAACAACAACAACAACAGCGGGCAACAACAGACCGGAACAGACCAGACACGCATGTGTTTATCTTTAAGCCCGCATTAGGTTTATTGCAACATTCTGTTTTGTGGCAAGTTCAAATTACAAAACAATTTTCTAATGTACAATTTATGCGGCTATGCTAAAAAATAAAAAATAAAAGAAAGTCTCCAGAATAAAATTTGTGATATATAAAGAAGTAATGGAAATATAATTAAAATAAAATAAATTAGGGAGATTTGTTTATTTTATGTAGAATATTTTTTCTTAGACAAAAGCACTTAACTTTAAATTGTCACATTAATTTTGTTGAGCCACTTTTAATATGAACAACAAATTGAATTTAAACACTAAACTGAAAATTTAAAAAAAAAACTAAAAATATTTTCTTGATTTCTAGGATTAATTATATGAGGAAAGCCATTTCCAAAATTTTACAAAGCTTTTGTATGTTTCTTAACAAAAAGAAAAGGAAATGTAATTAGAAAAATCCAGACTTTTAGAAGTATACTTTCCGAATTTTCTAAGCGATCTTTTTTCTGAGTGTATTATATATCTGTATATATATTATTTGGCATATGATTCATACATAGGCCAGATGCTTTCATTACGAATGTATTAATCAAAATAATTGTATATGCTTGATGAATAACTGTGCCCCGGTCACAAAACTAATCTGTGCGTTCGCTGAAAGCATTAGGAATAAGGACACATCATTAAAGGCGGACCCACAGCAGCAATCCCAGACAGGCCACACTCCCAGCAATCCCAGTGCATTTGGGCTGCTTGAATAAACCACCACCACCACCCAAAGCATTTTCCATTCCCAAACACAATGGATTCGGTGCATAATTCATCACAATCAGCAACAGGAACAAAACAACACAAACGCAACACGACACGACACAACAGAAGAGTTGACTTCAGATGGAAAATTCCAAATTCAGTGGTTACCTTGGCAATAAACACACACAGAAGCAAATACATATGTATGCATATTGGCAAAATGTCTGTGGCAACGTAATTGCAGGTACGAGTGGCAGCATCAAAAATGTGCGTGTGTTGCATGAAGTCTTAGGGTAATCCACCAGAGACAACAACAACACAGATTCAGGGGGTTGCCTGTTGTGTGGGTCGAGTGTCGAGAGAAGCGTCACCAAAACTTACGCAAAATGCGCTGAGTCAGTTCCAGGTCCCAGTCCCAGTTCCAATCCCAATCCTAGTCTCAGTCCCAGTCCCCATCTCAGTTATCAAATTGGTGCGCACTTTCATTGCGAAACTTGTCAAAAGTTTAAGCATCAATTGCAGATTCGGAATCTGTTTCTGATGCCTGCTTTTGTCTCTTTTTGCAACTTTGCCGCTTGTTGTTTGTATAACATTTCGTAGGCATTTGCAGCAATGATCTAAAAATATATATTAACAGTAGTGAACAATTTAGCAAGCAGACAACAAACAGTTGCTCGACTAGTCAATACTCTGTAATGGCTAAGGATGTCCAAACGTCTTTTTCATATGTGCCACGATTTGGGGACTGTTTGGCAAACAGTTCTCCTACAAAATTAGAAAATTCCGGCGTCAAACTTAGTAGACAACCAGATATGCTTAACAGGATACCTTTGAATTGATGCAGGAGGGGAGTTAATGTCGTGAAAAGTCGACTCAAACAACACTTTAACACGTTGGCTACAATTTCTAATGTCTTCCAAAGCTTCATTTTTAAGCCCTAAACTTTAATGTTTGTATAATAAAAAAAAACTGTCTCCTTTTTAAGCTAATTATAAATAAAATAATAATAATAATAATAAAATAAGCTGATATAATCAAGGATCAAAATCTATAACAGCGTGTGCTTTCTCTTATTATATTGACATATAAAATAGTTGCCAAAATAAAGCATAATCTGCTACAATATCATGTTAGAAAGCAGACCTCCGTTTTCTTAATGAGATATAGAAAAATTAACTTTTACTCACTTTCTAAGGGAAACAGCGTCTAGTTTTGTTAGGACCCAGAAAATCAGACTTTTATAATCAAGACAGTCAATTGTAATAGATTTATAATATGAATGAAGAAGAATAAGAATATTCATTATATTAAAATGTTAAAAAAATAACTAATATAATTAATTAAATATAAAGTATTTTATACCATATACAAAGAAAGCAAAAATCCATCTTTTAGTTACTCAGTTCATTATACCCGCTTTGAGGATAACAATTTTAATGAGCATAGCTTCTATTTAAAAGACAACTTAAACTTTTTTTGTAAATATTTTAAATAGGACATTTTTTATCACTTTTTTTTGTATATTATGAAAAAATATAATCGAATAAATTTTTGCTTTGAAAAACACATATTTTATCTTAAATCTCAATGAGAAAAAAATCACACTTATAGTTACTACTCCGGTTATCATACCATCTTTGTAGATAACACATTTAATGGGTATGTCGTATAAAAACAGAAACAACAATAATGTCGAGAAAACCACCCCTTTTGGGAAAGGCGAGGACGACGACGACGACGACGGCGACGATGACGTTGACGATCGATGTGGAGATGAGATGAGGCTACGTTTGACGGGGTGGCAGATTCGCACTCACATTCGCTACCCAAATCTACCCATTCGCATTCGTTGCCTCATTCCTCATTCCCCATCCGGCAGCATTTTAATTCGAATTGCTGTTGCAAGCATTGTTATTGTTGTTGTTGTTGTTGCTGATGTTGTTGCTGTTGTTGCTGCTGTTGTTGTTGCTGCTGTTGCCGTAGAGCACTCATTCTATAACTGCTCCGACTGACGACACGACTCTGTTTGGTTTCCATTTGATGCTGATAAATTGTAAGTGCGTTCGCCGGGTGGATGGAGTATTGAGTTTGGGTTTGGGATTGCAATTGGGATTGGGATTGCGAACTGCTCTGTGCTCTGGGAGTGGTAATGGCAGTGTGTGTTCATCCCACAGGGGTGTTGAAGCAACAATGCAAAGGATGTTGCATATATCGCATAATTTGATAAAATATTGCACGCTGTTTCTTTGTTCCCTGGATTTCATATATATTTTTTTTCTTCTTGTTCCTAAAAAAAGGGGCGCCCCTCTTCTGATGAGCATTAGATGTAATCAATAAAAACTGAAAGACCCGCATGTATAGTAAATAATTATAGACTACCTGATTATATATAAAATGTATACATTTATTTTAAATTATCAGTTGCCAGCAGCAAATATTATAAATACAATGCAAATTAATCACATTTTAATTAGAAAAAGATATCAGCGCAAATACAAAATTAATTCAACAAAAAATAAAAACAAACATAAAAAATAAATGTTGCTGCAAAATTTGAAATCGAAAACGATTCGCAAAGTTGCATAGACAAGTTGTACAGTGGTGCACACAGTGCTAGGCAAAAGTAACTTGCCGGTGTTAGGTAATCCAATTAAAGCTGCTCTGCTGCTGCTGGGGCAAGATAAAAAAAAATAAATAAATAAAAAAAGAAAACAGGCAGACATTTTCGTGTCCGAGAAAAGAGACTTTATTGAAGAGGCAACTTGGCTCAGGAAATGAGAAATAAATATTTTGTTGTATTTTGCGAGAGTCTTGCAATTTCCCCAGCGTGCAATTGACACATCTTTGCAACACAAATAAATATGTGAATGGGTTTCCTGTTTTTTTTTTTCTGGATAGGGTAGAATGGCTAATCATTTGGAAGCCATAGTGCACGCTCGTACCTTCAAAATGATACGCTGGGGAATCATTAGAGGCAACTTTGAAGGCGGCCCCATAAATATGGGAAAGCGGGTAAAACCCATCATCGATAATAAGGTAAACGAGAGCACGAGACGACGAGATGGGTTGGCCATAAAGAAAAACTGCAAATGTTGCCAAATTGGGTATGGCAACAAATAAAATGCTAATGATTGATACGCCTTTGGAAGCATTTCTCACACCCCACCCCACTCCACCCCCCATGGAGTGAAAAGATACTTTTTGGGGTCGCATTTTAGAATTGGGCTGCTGGCCCTTAGCATTTGTAATTATATGTTCACAAAAGGGAAATATCCCAACTATGCTGAAACACAAGCAAAACAGAAACGAATGAGTGAATAAATGAATGAATGAATAAATGAATGAATGAATGAAAGAATGAACGAATCATGCCGCTGATGACTGGACGGAAATGTACAAATCTTAATTATGCAAATCACGGTCGTGCATAAATTATGTAAATTTTAACGAGATTCATGGTCCACTCCACTATCTACCCCCATATACAAAATACATATATATATATATATATATATATGTGTATACATATATGCCTTATATAGACACAGTGCTAACAAAAATAAAAATAAAAAAAAATTATATTCAAATTCAGCGCATAAAATAACCTAATTTAAGGCAAACTAAAACAGGCAAAAAAATGATGTACACAAACTGTAAACAAAAGCCATCTTTTGAAACATTTCAAATAAAAGAAAATTCAGCTAAAAATATGAAAGAAAATATATATCAACATTAAACAAGTCAGCATCAAAAATAATCCAAATAAAAGCGAAAAAGAAAATGAAATTTAATTTAATTTGAATCTGCTATTTAAAGTAAAGCATTCAATTCAAAATAAATAGTAAGGAAAAGTTTTAAGCAAAACAAAATAAATAAAACAATAAACATTGCAAAAAAATATACACAATGTAGTTGAAAATTCTATCTGAAATACATTTATATTTATTTATTCAAATTTATCTACGCCAGCAATTAAAGTTGCAAGCATCGATTCTTGTAACAAGCATCGATTACTTTTTTTGGCCGCTGCACAACACTGGCACCGTTGAATCAGCGCTAAATGTTTGTCTGGCATTGTTCCCAACTTTGAACAATGCGATAACATAATTTACAGGCACACACACACAACACACAACACACACTCACACACCAGGATTGGACCCGCACATTCATATATCAAACTACATGCAGATATAGTTGTTGTTGTTGTTGTTATTGTTGCTGTTGTTGTTGTTGTTGCTGTTGTTGCTGGGCATTCGAATCCGTATTATGATGCATGAGCGAGCGAGCAAGCGTTCAACCCCCAAAATGGGCGCAAAGGGGAATGGCTTTTGTCACGGGGCAGGCAGCAACAGCAGCAGCAGCAGCAGGCGGCGGCGGCGGCGGTGGCAAGCATGTGATTAGATTCAGTTTCAATGGAAATTGAAATCAGAGACAAAGCGAAACGAACCCTGCCTGCCTCCTAACTCCTAACGTAAATTGTGGCAGGGTTGCAAAAAAAAAAAAAAAAAAAACGATGCCAACAAGAATCTTTTGGCATTAAAAGTGCTGCGTCCACAGATTTATAGTCACTTTTTGTATACCCTTCTTTTTTGGTTTTTTTTTAACTTATTTGTTCATTAGGATTTGCAGCAACTTGTTTTTGATCATCTACAAGAAGTTGTTTCATAATTTAAAGTAATAAAATATATAAAATAAAATATATAAAATGGCTATAATTGTTATGGTTGCAATTTACTGACATACAACTGACTAACTATCTCGAAAAATCGCTTATTACCTCAACTATATATAAAATATTAAACATAATAGATGATAATTTAAGTACTTCTCTCACACCAAAAATAAGTTTTATAATCGCTTATAAAATCGACATAACCGTTTGCAGTTGCTTAGCCATCCAGTTCAATAAACAGCAAACGAAAACAATAGTTTCAGAATACAATTTTAACTGATTTGTGATTTATTGTATGAAAAGAAAAATTGAAGAAACATAACTTCACTCTGCTTTAGTTTAGGGTAGAGAAATTTACGGCACAATTCTGCAATTCTGCAAAAGATTGTAGAAATTCAAGAGGCATTCCAAGCTACCACAAATCAAAAACCGCTTGGGAATTATATGGATGAACAAATGAAAGGCTCTTATGTTTCTCCCAACTTTATGCTTTAAGTACCTTAGATTTCCTATTCAAATAAACATATTTTCTTATATTCCTTATTTAACAGGTGTGACTAGGGAACAATTTTTAAATTATGCTAAAGTTAATTAAGAGTTTTAATAAAACGTTATGAGATAAAAGTTTTGGTAATTCACATTAATATGTGATGTGTGCTCAAATAAAAAATAAATAAATAAAATAAGAATTTGCTCATAAATAAATAATATCATCAGTGCTTTAATTTAATGCCAATGCCTAACGGTATTCATTTCAAACACGAAAGATTTTCCGCTTTTAAAAATGGGAGCACCCAGAAAAACTAAAACGGAAAACTTTTTGTTTTCAAAATTTGAAGCACGCCTGTATTTAAATAAAAATGCAGTCAAATAAATTCCAATGACGATTTGAAGGGTATTTGAATTTCGTAGTAACTTTGTGATAACTGATTTTCCATCTGGCTGGTGAGCTGGTATTGGTTTGAATGCTGCATTACGAGTCTAAGGACAACCACTAAACGTCAACCACCAACCGACGTCAACGCCAGAGACCAGAGCGGCACACATTTACACATTTCATTTCATGTGTGTGTGTGTGTGAGTCGATGAGTGTGTGTATTTGTGTGTGTGTGTGTGTTGTAAGTGTGCTCGTAATATTCTTTCACTGCCGAGATTAACACCAGGCAACGCAGACGTCGGCGACGGCGAGGCACAAAAATTATAATCGGAGCTGCGTTGCTGGCGTTGGCAGCAGCAGCAGCAGCATCGGTAGCAGCAACATCAGCAGCAGCAACATCAGCAGCAGCGAAAAATTGGAAAAATCGTTATACGTTATACGTTGGCATATACACCACAAAATCGCGGTTGTGTCCTGTGTTGTTTTGGCCGGCACCCGCAACTCCTGGCACAGGCACTGGCTTTGCCACTCAACACTCACCACTCACACTCACTCGCGCATCGAATTCGAATCCTGCCACAGCATCAGCGGCAGCGGCATCATTTTAATTTTGTGGTGCGTGCCTCTTAATATATACTTTACACATATATTTATATATATATATATATATGTATTGCCATCTCGCTCTGCTGCGGCACTTGTATTGTGATTGTGATTGTGATTTGTGGTTCATTTAAATAAATAATCCTTAAAGTGTGGCATAGTTATTTTGATATGAGCCGAGTTCAAAGTGAATCCAATAATTCATTTATAATAACAATGAATAATCCATAAACTAAAAGTGTACAACAATAAATTTAACAACTAACGTATATCCTTAATTAATATTGAATTAAATAAACTTAAGCGTATTAAAAAGTATTTAAATATTTGCATAATAAATGAAAAATAAATATAAATTTTTGAAAAAGTTACATTAAAAAATATAATTATTTTTTAAAATACAGTGAGTTGTAATTAAAATTTAATAAAGAAAATCTGAAGCTAACATACAAAAAAGAAAAATCCACTAAAATAACTTGAATACTAAAAAAAATCTATGTTTGATTTATATTAATTATAGTCAAATTATAATAATAATAAAAACATAAATTAATTACTTTTAAAAAGTTACAAAAATGTATAAATTTACTTGATATTTAGTTTAAAAATTCGTTCACATACAAAGCGCCCTCTGTTGCAGACGTTGTGCAAACTGAAGCTTGCTTAACTGACCGCCAGATGGCCGCGCATTTGTGTTGACAACCCTGCTGTGGCGACTACCCTTCGAATTACATACACTTCAGCCAGTTCCTTCTTTAAAAGGGTATTTTTTGCACTTGCAGGCTTGAAAACAAGACGTAATTTTTCAAATGGATCCCTCGAATTTGTCCTTTGGATTTCCCGGACTGCCTGGACACGGACACATGCCGATACCGCCCACGGCCAACATGCTGGGGGGACACGGGCATCCGGCGCCGACGGCCAGTCCACCACAAAGTGTGCCCGGACGGCGGACACCACTCGGCTCGGTGGGGCTGGGCGGCTTCTATGCCCAAGGCATGGGCATGTCCCAGCAGCAGCAGCAGCAGACGTCCACGGATGAGAACAAGCCGGGACCGAGTGCAGCGGATAAGCCGCTGAGTCCCACTGCTATGGCAATTGCAGCAATCAGCGGTGGCACCACCACAGCGGCCATGTCCAGCATTGGCAGTGCTCTGGGCGGCGGTGCAGGTGGCAGTGGCGCCAACGGGGGCAAGCAAAAGAATCGTCAGGGAAAAACGGTGCGACTGAATATCAATGCCAGGGAGCGCAGAAGAATGCACGATTTGAATGATGCCCTGGATGAGTTGCGCAGGTAAATATATATATATATATATATATATATATATATATATATATATATATATGTATATATATAGTGTTATATAGTATTTATATATAGTAAACAACATCTGGATTATAAGCTGAAACCATAAAAAATACGTAAATTATTACAATTAAGTTTAGTAAAATGATGTAAGAAGTAAGCATTTCCAACACCACGAACTGTTTATATTCTTGATCAGCATCAAAAATATAATCGATTTAATCATAAACGGCACTACGTCTGTCGGAATAAGCTGATATCAGGTTATATTAATATTGAAGACTTAAAATTTGGCATATAAGTTCTTGTAAGCCAAACCAAAAGATTAATTTAATTTATCGATAACTTACAACGGTCTCCGTATATCGATAAAAATCTATTTCCGTTTGCAAAAAGGACACTATTGTTAATATTTAGCCTTTTTCTTAATATATATGATATAAATCTTTGGTAAACTTTAATTTTTTAAGCAAAACTTATATTCATATTGAGCAAACAATTATCAGCAAGTCAATTATGTATTTAATATCTGTGTCAGGGTATTCGCTAGTTGAACACACTCTACTTGTACATATTTAAATCATTTTATTCACATATATAAATTTACTTATTTATTTATTTATTTGCAGTGTGATTCCCTATGCGCACTCACCCTCAGTGCGTAAACTATCCAAAATAGCCACCCTGCTGCTGGCCAAGAACTATATTCTGATGCAGCAGAATGCGCTGGAGGAGCTACGCAGGTAAGCAAACCCCTAAAACCCACTATTGGAATGAAATTTTGAATGAGTTTTGCCTTTTCAGACTACTTGCATATATACAGAGCACTACGGGAGCAGCTCCTTTGGATTTGGGCGCATTTCCGGCAGCGGCCAAGTTGCAGGCGCTGTTGCAAGGACCTCACAATGAGCCACCAACGAGTGGCAGCAGTTAAATAAGGCTCGCAACGAGCTGATGCCAATTAATCAGAGAAGCAATATGAATATATATATATATATGCATATATATAATGAAGTCAATTTGTGTACTAGTCAGAGAAGGAGAGGTTGAGCAAATGTGTTAAGTGATATTTAGTTCTTTTATAAAAATAAGCATTCCTTTTATGCATTTACATACTTTATAATGATGTCTGTATAGATTTTAAGGCGACTATAATCAGTACGACAAATAAATATACGTTCATGAACAACAATGACAAACAGCAGACTCTATTCGAAAACAATTCCAATTGGAAATGATGACGTTAACTATTTTTTTGTTATTGATATTTGAGTATTTCCGAGTTAGTTCCAGACTTAAGATTAGAATTGGCAACGCTGGCAAAAAAAATGTGCAACTTGGCGCATTTCTACTATTTTTGCGGTAATTGCATAAAGAGTCATGTTCAATCTTGGGATTTACACAACTTGGACTGTGGCATATATTATGTATAATAAAATTTATCAACTTTTGGTAACTGTAATTAATTTGTTGTGTTACAATTTTATATTGAAAGAGGCCTTTTCTTTAATTTTTTATACTCTTTTTTATACCTCTGGAGTGAGTTTATTTACTTGATAATGATAATGGTTTATTAACTTAATAAATATTAATCTTTTTTAAAGAATAATTAAGGATGCTTGCTACATGAAGCTGAAGTAACTGAAAAAAAAATTTAAACTCTACCCAATTTTAACCATGTCTCAAAGATGGCTAGAGGATCAGAAACATGGACATGGTTGCATTGATTCATCGCTTAATGCTGATCAGGAATATAAATATATATATTTTTTCTTGGGGTACAAACTGCACAAGAAAATTATGATACCCTCTGCAAGACTTTAAAGATTAGTTAAGAAAATGCTGTAAATAAAAGCATTTCTTCAAAATTAGACATTCACAAAACAAGTGATTTGCATTAAACACGCCATATAAAAAACGCTGTTTCGTGCATTTTGTTTATAATAATATATTTAATTTACTATATTGACATGTGGATCAGGCACACTTAAGTACTCAAAACAACAATAGTGTGCAACCACAACAACAGCAACAGCAAAAAAAAACCAATGTAATCTGTGTAGCTACGCATTAGCAAGTCTATAAAATGTTTATATATATATATATTTACATACATATGTATGTATGTATGTATATTTGTATATATTATTCTATATTTAGTTGAACATGGAAAACACAGATTAAAAAGTAAAAGCTAAATAATATGGGATTACACAGAATGCAAAATAAATAAACACAAAACAGTAAACAGAAATTCGGACGGCTGACAATGCAAGTTAGGAAGTGGTGTTCACTCTGGTATTCCCGAGGAGAGGATCCTGTGCTGGCTGGTGCGGAAGATGCGCTGTGCCGCTGGCAGTTCACCGATGAGGAATTGACGCATTTGCTCGACCGCATGACGGGAATGACCAGTGCCATGGAATGCGATTGTCGCATCTCTTCCGGCATGATCCATGATGACGTCATCGCCGCCAGGATGTTCGCGCAGGAAGTGCGTCACATCGTAGACCCGATCATAGATCACAATCCAGCAATCGTCGTAGCTGTCATGATGTGCCACCTCCTCCAATGTAATTTCCGGCACCGATTTCACATCCACTTTAGCTTTGGTCTTCTCGATCATTATCAAATCGGCGCCTGGTTTCGATTTGATGGACGGGGTGAGGGGTCCAAGACGCAGTGTTTGCAACAGATTTGTCAATGCCGATGCCATTTTGGTTCCGGTTTTTGTGCTTCTCGTCTCGTCTCGACTTTCACTTTTTCTATCACTATTACAACTATTACTACAACTATTATCGCAGCGTGACGTCACTTTGTGTGGCAATTGGAGCGGCAACTAGTCAAAGTCTCTCTCTCTCTCTCTGTCGCTCTCGCTTTTGTTTGTGGTACGAGCTGTGTTCGAGTCCGGCTTAGTTGCGCCTCATGTGGCTACTGGCAATCGAGTGTGAGTCTCGCCGGCGGCTGTAATCGCTTTATAAGTGACAACACGTGAATCTTTGCCAAGCATCGAGCGCTGATAAGGCTTCCCTCCACTTGCCAACGTCGATTGTCGTCAACCACAGCCAGACAAATTTGTAACATAAATATATATATATATATATATATATATATACATACATAGTGGGCTTGTGCAACACTTATCTGTTGGAATTAGTTTCAAGTTAGAGCTGGTTGTACAATGATTAAGCTATTTATGAGCCCATATAAAATGAGATACTTTAACAACATCTGCAAAGAAGACGTCAGACAACACTTATGATTAGAATATAGAAGACCGCAACTGAATTATAATGTCGTATTAAAAAGCAAAATAGTAAATTAATTTAACAATACAATAAATAAATAGTTAATAAATTGCCCGCAAGTTTTAAGCTTGCAGCGCTTGCAAAAATAATTAAATAAGTGGCTGCAAATTTTCAATCTGAAAACCAAATGCTTTCTTAAAAATCCGAATGAAAATAGGAAGTAGGAAAACGTTGTTCATCCGTCATTGTAAAATAAACAATTGTTTTTCATCATTATATATTACATAAATTAGTCTCATTCAGACAATATTGAATGCTCCCATGTACAAAAAAAGAAAAAAATGAAAGAAGGTTGTACATACGATACCCTGGAAGCCTTGAAAATTACACAAAAGGTGTATTGAAGTCGAGCACGAGTATGTAACAGACAGGGAAAAGTATATTTAAACAGCATCAAAAGACGAGTCGAACTGAGAAAAGATAGTGACTGTAAAATTTAAATAAAAGTTAAATTAAAATAATATTAAAATTATTTCTCAGTTGAGTTCTCTACTATATACTACTATACTACACTATCTACTATCTACTACATACTATATACTATATAGTCTATACTGTAAACTATTTACTACTGTACTATATACTTAGCAAACATTGGAATGCAATTTCAATAAATTAAAGAGCTATACATTTCTGAATGACAAATAATTACAGGTCAGCTGTAAATGTAGCATGCCACATACTGAAAATATACTAGATACCATTGAGTCGAGCATTTCAAGTACGCTTGAGTTGTAATTATTAATTGAAGTTACGCACAGAACACAAGGTTTAAAAGTCAATCACCTTCGATTGTTATCAGTGAATGCATTTTGATGCATGCCTTAAATAATGACGTACTTTGTTGCTAAAAGTTAACTAAATAAATATAAATAAAGTAGAATATGCACAATACTGATTATTAATTGAGCTTATAAGATTTATTATGCCAAAAAATACTGAATTGAACTCTAGTTAAGATTATTCGCCTCAAAAGTTCACATATGTCTTCTTAGACAAATAAATCTTGTAAGCACAAAGAACATGGGCTCAGAACTCAAAGTAGATTGTGAACTGGATTTGGCCGGATTTCTTGAAATGGGCACAAACTTTTTTAAATGACACATATTATATAGTAATCTATGATATTTCATTGAACTTTGAAAGATTTTTGGAACTTTCCCATGCAGCAGATGCGTGTTATAAAATAAATTGTTTACCTTGCACAAATTTAAATTATTTCATTTTTAAATTAAATACAAATATTATTGTTTTTTAAAAAATATGCTTGATTAACAAAAATGTGCAAAATATTATCAACAATAAATTGATGTAATATTTGATGAATAAAATGCGCAATTGTCTGCGTTCGAGTGTGAAAACTGAGGCAATTTGATAGGGGCACGCAATGTTAAGATCAAAATCAAGCAACAAACATCGAACTTCGCACAGGCAACCGCAATAAGCGATGCGTAATTAGATGTATAATCGGATCGAAAGTATTACTTGATAATTGTGTATATATATTTGTCTTAAGTGGGTTACGCGACTTGACTTTGACTTGGAGGCCGACACGAGCAGTAGTTTGTTTGTTTGTGTTTGCCAACCGCAATGAATATCATATTTCATCATAAATTTGAACTTGAGATAATGCAAAAGTTGGCTTTTGCGACCAATTTTTTTATGTGTCTGCTTTTTGTGGTATCAGCTCGAAAAAGTTATTAAAACGTATCGTTAAAAATTGACAATTTCTTTTTAATTGGGTTTGTAGTCTCTTTTTTAATCTCGGTATTTTTTTTATTTCTTTTTAATGTGGGTCGTGTATTCTAAACCACGTCTGCCTAAGAAATAAATAATTTAAATTTTCTGATGATGACATATCCTGTATAAATTTCTAAATAGGCTAGCTCAGCGTTTTTTGGTTTATAGTATGTAAAAATCGTTTTAAAAACATTGCTGTGAATATAGGGTAGACGTATTCCTATAAGGTGTTAATCACTCCCCTTATCAATAGCGTGCGAATAAATCAATTTGAGAGCAACAGTTTGTACATTAATGGGATTGACTGACAAACATCATTAAATCAAGTTCAAGGCTATAAATAATGCGTACTTAAGTGAGTCAAACAAAGTATGTACGTATTAATTCAACATATAATAAAATCTACAAAATATTTTGGTGACTAACAAATCTGCAAGTCTAAAAACTATTAATATTGAATTTCTAAGCCATTTTCTTACAAAACATTCTCCTCCGAAGCCATTAATGGAATTTCATCTTAATCTCAATATTTTCTTAACTGGCATACAAAGATTTCTGTTAATTTTGAAAAATGTGATTCTTTTAAAATAAAATTTGGAAAGTCTAAAAAATAAGAAATTAATGTCCTCGAACGACAAGAAAACGTTTATGAAGTTTATGGAATTAAAATAACTAAAATTTAAGCTTAAATTAGTTTATAGTTTTTTTTATATAAATTCTTAAGAAGCACAAAACTAAGTTGAGAATCATTCTTTCAATCATTCATTTACCTCTCAATTAACAAATCACTAATTTGCGACCCTGTGGCAACGCCAAATGTAACAGTTAACAGCAAAGCTTTCTGTTTTACTTGTTGAGCTTTCTACAGCAGCCAGTTGTTGACATTGAGCAACAATTGGATTGGCCCTGAGAGAGCTTTTGACTAATGAGACAGCTGTTGCTTGTGCTGAAAAGCTTTTGCCGCACTCACAACAAACGGTGCATATTTTTTCGGGTTCAAACTCCAAAAAATTCCGGTTTTTGATTTATATCATGGATAATTATGCTAAACAAAAAGATAATCAATTGAAAAATATTTATAGAAATCTGACAAAATAAACTATATGTAAAGCTTATCTCTGATAAGAGCAACTGTTAACAGATAGGAAGCGAAACTTTCTGGCTAAGTGTAAGCATGTGTGTGTCTGTGTGTGTGTTTTGGTGTATGTGTGTGTGTTTTGGTGTATGTGTGTGTGTGTTTTGCTGTATGTGTGTGTGTGCTTATAAACAGCAAAGTGGGAACTGTGTGTAATTTTTTTGGCGAACACAACACAACACAGTCGAGTTTGAGCAACGCGTTGGCCAAGTTGTTGCTGCTCTGGAGACGCATCAACACAAAATATATACATACAAATATATATATATATATTTATTGAAATATCGTTCATCAAAGTGCTCTGTCTTTGGACTAACACAATTAATTCTTGATGCACGCAGACAACTAACTAACTAACTTAGTTTGGAAACGGTTTTCGAAATACGCGCAGAATGCGGCGATTTGTTGACTGCTTTTAGAGCATATTGCGCATACGACACGTCGAGCGGCAGGATAAGGCAACATATTGTTGCAAATTACATTTGCGTGTTGCAATTTCGACAACATAAATTGTTAAGGTTGTCTGACGTGGTGTGCGTGTGTTGGTGTGTGTGTGTGTGTGTAACACATTGCTAAACAAGCACAAATATCGGGTAAGTGTTAAAACTTGCAGCTTAAAAATAATGTGTTTAAATCCTTCAAGTGTAAAATTGAGTTTTAAATCTAATGGATTTTAAATGGGAAGATTAAAAATACACAATATGTTTTCCGATTAACTTAAAGTGCTGAGGAAAACAATGACTTCGATTGGCGCAAACCTTTTTGTTGTCCTGGAATATAAAAGAGAAAAAACGGTTATTTTTGTATACATAAAAGTTAATGACAAATTAATGAAACTGAATACGTGCCCTATCGGGATGTTCATATATTCATTTATATATATTAAGGTACCTGACTACGTGCTATATTCGAAGCAATTGTCTTTTATATTTATTTAACTAAATGAATTTATCTAACTACGTGCTAGATTCTAATCAATGTGTAAAGTCGAAATTAATTTGGGTTTCTGTTTCGGTTCTGTTAAAACTATAAGTGAAATTGCAAATATTGGTTTCCCTAATAATACCTTGACTATATTGGGACCAATTACTGATTTCCTATCCCTGTTTTTATCTAATCATATCTTATTTTATCTTAAACTAAAACAGTTGCCTGAAGCCTGTCTTAAGTTTACTAAATTCTTTAAGCTGAAGCATATGTTTTCATGAACTTCCCTTGACAAACACGAAAACTTTGCTAATACCTCAAAACAGCTTTACTAAAAACAATGTTTAAATTGCTTTTAACTTGTTCAACAAGCACAACAGGTTTAGTTGGAGTTCATTAAAGTTTAATTCCAATTAATTGAATAGCCTAGCTTCTAATCGAAACAAATTGCACCTTTAGCTGCACAGGGACACAATCAAGGATTTAATATTTATCAGTTGATTGGGGACTCATGCGTTCATGCAACACGCATACGCAACGTGGCACACTTTGACTAAATTGGAGGCGACCTTATAAACTCCCCGACGGCTAGTCGAAAGTGCTCGTTAACTAGGATTCCAAAATCTTACATATATATATGTGCACATGTGATACATATTGAATATTGTGGTAATCGATTTGTATCGATATAATTGAAATAAGCTTTACTTGTTCATGGGACAATTGAACTTTCATTTCAATTTAATGTGATATTTATTGAATATTGTGGTAATCGATCCTTATCGATATATTTGTAATAAAGTTTACCTGCTCATGGGACAATTTAATTTTCATTTTAAATTTTTAGTATCTAATATTATAGTCTCTCTCTCAGACCGATTTGATCATACTGGCAAATATATGCATATGGCTTGATTGATTATATATATACTTTATATATACCTCATCAGCTCGCAGATGCTTCCTTTCTTTCTACCCGTAATACCTATGTTTAGGGTATAGTAATACACATTTTTCACGTTTTAATTTGATAATGTAAGTGGACGCAAGAAAACAATGCCACTTTCTTTTATTTCAGCCTTTATGGAGACGTCAGGGCAGCAAGACACATGGGGGGTAGGCAGACCTTCTCTTAGATTCACATTTGTGGCACACCGTTTAAGTCCCAGCACAATTTAGCGCAAATGTCTGGCGGAGATTTGTGTTGGAAAACAATGAAAGCCGGCCTCGAGTTGTTTGGTTCAGCAGAGAGCGCATTTAGTGTTTACCTTGGCCCTGGCCACTCAAACACGAACATGTCCTTGAAACTTACACTCACTCACACACACACACACACACACGCACACCCACTCAAAAGTCGACCTTCTGTAGGGCGAAAGTAGGGTGTGTGTGTTAAAATATTGCGCTTTAGGCTGCATTTGCAAATTGCATTCATATAAAAAAGATGTAGCCAGGTTTAACTCCGCAGACCCATGAATATTTATCACTTGTCCGGGATTAATGCATTTTTAATGCAAGAAAAAAGTAGAACTTTGATGGCCTGGCGCGTGACATCAATAAAAAGTGTGGGTGGAGCAATGATGAGGGGGAGGAGGAGGGTTTAGGTAGGGAGGCTGGGAAAGCGAAGGTCAACGCTGGAGGCAGCTGCTCAATATTTGTTGACATGCTGTGTTATTGGCAGCACAGCTCAGAAATTTGCGGTTGCAACTTTTGCCTTTCAACACGCAAACACACACACACACAAAGCCCTAAGCGCTCGTTTATGTGTGTGTGTGTGTGTGTGTATTAATAACCCACTTCTTATTCACTTTGTTGCCCCATGCGCGACGTGTGCTCTGCAAACAAAAAGTGTCCGGGCATTTTGCGCTTTAATGATCAAATTTCTTCATACACTGCCAGCAACACAGTGTTTCAACTAATGTATGCACTATGCAATGGTGTGTGTAACAGTGTGTGTGTGTGAATATGTTATGCAACATTGTGTTGCACTCTAAAATGGGACAAGGATTATAGTTGCAGAATGGAAATAAATAGAAAAAAATATATAAAATGTGACATGGATTATAGTTGCAGAATAAATATTGCTAAAATAGTTTTATTTGACAAAAGCTTGCAATGCGAATTGTTTGGCTTTAATTTTAATTATTAATTTATTTAATTATTTATTAGCAAAGCGCATCAAGCGATGTTTGCAGGAGTGTTTGTGATTATAACAACACAATAAATAAATAAATAAAAGAAATAAATAAATAAATAGAGCATAGCAAGGTGTAACAAACAATAAATTAAAAATAATATATTTGCATGCTAAAATACTTTTTCTCACTACAATTTTATTACAATTTATTTCATTTATTTATTATCCAAACACATCAAGAGATAAATGCAAAAAATTCTAATGTATTCTAAATTGTGTTTTATTATAAATTAAAAGCTGAATAAAAGATACAACCTTGGATGAAGTCGTTTTTTGTGGGCTTTAATGCTGCATTAAATGTCTCTTAGATGAATCTTCAGAGAGAAGAATTCTCAGCTTTTAGAGTACCCAGAAAACGGAATTAGACTCTGTGGAGAAACTGTGCGTAAATATTTCCCTTCAATGTAAAAGTTTACGACTCAAAGCCAAGAAAATTTTTTAAATGAAAAAAAGCTTAAGAAAATAAATTTTTCCTCTCCAAATTGTTTCCTTAAATAATATTCCCTTAAGCGCAGTGCCTTTAATTAAATTTTACCTTAATTTCACTCTTTTATAAATTGGCATTAAAAGTTTTTGCCAATGTTAAGCATGCAATTAATTTTTTAATCAATTTAAAACAGCAATTAACCGTTTTGTGCACATTTTGTGCTGTTTTATATAAGTACCTTCAATTTTCGCGGAGTGTATTTTGCCTCCATAGCTTGTACCAATATTTTATTTATATTTAATATTTAAGGTTATTTAACCGTTAGCAAAGCTATTAATGTTCCTCACTTTGTTTATTTTGGCAGTCCTATTATTAAATTGCTATTTATTTTGCTTTTGACAAGATTTTGCTGTTTTCTTGTTCTGTCTTTGTTTCTACGTTCAATTTCCTTTGTTTAACGGCCCGTGGTATATTTTTATATTTTCATATTTACATATGCTTGTTGCCCATTAAGGACATTCGGATATCATTGCAGGATATTTTCTTGGAATCATTTTCCCTTTTTTTTGGGTTTGCAGAAAGTTGTTAGCTGTTTTTGACATGGCCGACAATCAATGGAAAACTTTTTATTTTTCAGCAAAACCAAATTGCCAAGCTTAATGAAGTGACAAAAGTTTTTGATGAATAAACGGTCACAGAACTGGTCACCTTTGGGAATCCAATTTGCACATCTATTCCTAAAGTAAAAAAGACTCAATTAGATTGCTCGAGATTGCTTCACTGGGAATATATATTTGCATAGCTTTTAAATAAATTGGATTTTTTTGAAATTCTTAAGTTCTTAAATAATGTGTTTGTGTACTTTAAATATTAGTTTGAAGACTATTTCTTTAAGATTATAGTTTTTGCTGCTATTGGAATCGATTAAGTTGAACAAGCAAAGTTTTCTATAAATATAAATAAAATATGAAAACTTTTATTGTAAAGTCTGCAAATATCTTAATGTCTGAGCTGGAAATGTGTTACAGTCAGACAAAGGGACATGGATTACTTATTTATTTATTTATTTATTTACTTATTTATTTATTTATTTTTTTATTTACTTATTTACTTACTTATTTATTTATTTATTTACTTATTTATTTATTTATTCATTTATTTATTGTCAACTAAAATCAATACACACCAAAAATACAAAAATAAAAAATTTGAATTAAATTAAATTTAAAATATTATTAAAATTATTAACAAACTAAAAAAATACTAAAATAATAATAAGATTTATAAGATTTTTAAAATTTCTGTTATATACTTTCTTGCTTTCTCTTATATACTTTTGCTCTCATATCCTCTTTTTAAATTTATTCAGTTTTCTTGACAGAAAATTCTCATCAAAATATGAACTGCAGGTATTCACTGTAGAAGGCAGACTGTGCTTGCTTGGTATATTTTATTATATGTATATATTTTTATATATATATATATGTATATTTTATATCAATTTACATTTTTGTCCAAGTTGAAGTCTAATGGAATTTCTAAAATAATTGTACCAATTTTGAAGCCAAATTGTTGCAAAATTGAATTTCGTGCTGCCCCCAAAAGTAGGCAGCATAAAATGTGTCTGTTGATGTTGGTTGATTGACCGGAAATATGGCAAATATATATCTGCTTAGCACTTGACTGTAATAAAGATATAGATAAGATGTAGATATATAGCTGCTTACCGGTAATACAGGAAATAGATATATCTGCTTGTAGCATTAACTACTTGTGTCACTTAGGAATAAGGAATAGCCTTCAAATAGAACAAGCCATAAATATTCATTGGCTGCTAATTACACAAGTCCTTGGACAGCCTCCAGTCAGACAGATGGATAGTTGGACAGTCAGTCAGCTGTTGTTGTTGTTGTTGTTGTTGCTAGTCGTGGCAAGGGAATATTCAGTAATGAAAGGCCACAAAGTCAATGCCAGTGGCCGGCAAATAATCAACTCGCGTAGCAAACTGAACAACAACAGGCCAAAAGCAATCTGTTGGCCATGTCAGCAACATATTAACAGACTAAGCGACAAGTTCAGAAAGATAATGTTGTTGTTGTAGTTGTTGTTGGTGTTGTTGTTGATGTTGTTGATGTTGATGTGTGTTTCAGCTTGTCGATATCATTATAGCAGCATTACAATTTGCAGATGGCCAGATTGTTGTTGTTGTTTGTTGCCTGCTGGCTGGTTTTCGACACACACACACACATACACACACACACACACACACACACACACACACACACACACACACACACACACACACACACACATACACACACACATAAATGCCTTTGAAGCTTTCATCAAATGCGGCTCCAACTTGGCCGTCTACGTGGGACTATACTTAACGCCACCAATTTGTGGCTGGTGGCAGCTTTGAGCCAAAGGATAAAATTCTCACGTTCACACCTTTGGGCCACATTCGTGTGGCAAGTCGCCTGTGTCGACAGAAAAGTGAAAATAAAATAGCTGAGCTGAGTTGAGCTGAGCTGATGTGGCAGCTGTTCGCTATGCTGCTCCTTTGGGTCCGCAGAACATGCCCTGAACATTTGGGGCGACACTGAAAGCGCGCTAATCTAATTATCTCATTGCGCTCCAGCAAACAAGCTGCATACTTGCCACATGTTGGGGAAAGTAGAAAAGAGTTGGCAGCTGGATTTTTTTCTTGTTACTTTACAAAGACATTCCTTGAAAATATTTGCCTGAAACTGTAATTTAAATTCTGTTTCTATGGAATAATAAAGACTTTGCTGTCAACTCTTTTTATTCCATTTTATGCACTCGGTACTCTGCTTGGAATTTCACAATCCTCACTCTATCTTTGCATTTTCAAATTTGCATAATAATTTAGGGAACATTGTGACAAATATTTTCTTAACGATTTTATTTTGTTTTAGTTTTTGTTTAACACCCCTACATTTCTACTTTATGCTACTTAAACAACAGCGAAATTTAAAGCGGATAAAAAATCTATTTGTTAATTTTTGAAATAATTTTGAAATATAAATTATTGAAAATCAGTTCTCACTATTTATTTTACCAATCCTGTACTCTTCTCCTACTTATATTCTTTTTTATAATCCTCATCCTTATCTCATTCTCTCCTGGTCTTCCTACAAAAATCCTGTTCAATACAAATTTTCCCACTTAACCCACAAATCCTCCCTTTTCTCTCCTAGTCTACTCCTAATCTCTCCTCAATTCAACAACAACAAAGCTTTGCCAAATCTTACCAACAAATTTATTTACAAAATAAATACGCTTATCTGCTTTCTTAGCTTCTCTCTTTGCCAAAAGCACTTATTGACGCTAATCAAACTTTTTAATGTGTACACTGGAAACCATAATAATAGCAATTGTCTCTGGTGAAAGTTTTAAGGAAAACAACAATGATTGAGAGGGGAATCCTCCTGCCCAACCTTTTTAATACCCCTCTCTTGATCCTACCCCAGAGTTGACCACAAATTCATAGCTCACCTCTGTCTCTAGATCACTCTTGCTCAATTAATCCTGCAGTCCCCATCTGCTTTCCTAGTATATTTATTCTCCTACTAAATCCTGTCCTTGTCCTTCTCTGCCCCACACTCAGTTCTGCTCTTCTACTTCCTGCGCCCTTCCAACTCAGAATACTTTGCAAGGGTATTTATTGCTACAGAGCGAATATTTTCTATGACTATTTTCTAAATATTAAAATTGTATTAAAAAAATAAAAATAGTAAAAAATAGTTACAAATTATTTCCAGCATTTCTAAGTTTTTGTTCAAAATGCAAATAAAATTTGTTGCTTTTAATATTTGTCTAGTTAAATTAATGCGCAAGTTGATTGCTTTAAGTAAAAATATAGCTTTTTATCTCCTCTATTTTTCTCTCTCTTAAATAAAATTATATAGTATATCTTATTTGAAATTCTAGAATTGCAAAAATCCACAAATTGTTTGATTAAAACATTTCAGGGGGTAAAAATGTCCGTCCATTAAATGTAGGGTTTGTTTTGATAGACAGACTTGTGGCAGCCGGCAACAAGAGGGGGTGGGCTGAGGGCTGATTGCTGAGGGTCGTAACTTTGTGCAACAAAACACTTCATTAGACTAATGAGCATAATTTGGACCATAATTGTCCAATTTGATGTCATTTGCCCCTGGCAAAATTGTATTCCTTGATGAAAAGCGAAAAAGTTGTGTTTTTCAAATTTGCCAGCGAAGCTGAATGAAAATTCGTATCAAAAGCGAGGCACGTGTAATACAACTTGTGGCAGGCAGTCGTCACCCCCCACCCCTCCCTCCACAGTATAGCTTATCGATTAGATAAAATTAATTTTAGTCAGCGAGTCAATAAATTCAACGAGGCTGACATCCAGAGCTGGCCAGCTGCTCCATCGCCCTTGACTTTGTCCGGAGCGGAAATAGTGGCTCTTATCTGTCTGCCTGTCTGTCTCCATGTCCGTCTGTCTCTCTGTCTCTCAGTCTGTCCAGCAAAAGTGAAAATGTGATAAAAGGCTGAAAATTGTTTATAAAGCCAGCGCAGCAATACCGACCAAAAGCCACAAAATAACATTTAAATTTATGGCAACAGCCATAAATCGCTCGGCTGCACAATAAATAACCATAAATATTTATATACAAAATGCAAAAAAAAAACATACACATTTCCAGCTAAAAGGCTCTAAAATGCATTAAAGTATGCCTCGACACACACGCACACACACAGACACACACACAACACACAGAAACTGCGCCACATTTCCATGATTGTCAGAAATGGCGAAAACCTGACATATGAGGAATTAGTGTGGAGTGGGGAGGGGTGAGTTGGGAGTGGGGGGAGGTTTTTTGTTTATTCCCGCTTGACATCGATTTACAGCAACCCGCCCACGATCCGATCAATTTGACATGATTGGTTTAGTCGAGATTTATTTACGATGCGAGGGTGGCTCAATGCAAATGATGCCTCTGGGGTTAACCGATTGATTGATGAATGTGGACAACCTGTTGTTGACTCAAACAAAAAAAACAACAACAAAATGCAAAAAAAAAAGTAACAAAATAATAAAATAAGTGAAAAATTCAGAGTATGATTTAAAATTATTAACACAAGCAAATAACTTCGTAGCTTACATTTTATTTGAAATAAAGTTAAAGAATTTCTTAACTAACCTCATTTATTCAACATTTTGTTTGCATTATTTTCAATGTGAAATTGCATAAATGTTAAATTTTCAAATAAGTGAAGGTTAACCACAAAATACTCTGCAAATTAAATTAAAAGAGTATATTCGTTTGGAATGTGTTTTCATTTTATAATTCTGCTACAAACTTTCAAGGCAATTTTGAAAGCTAAATTGATTTTGACTTCCTTAAAAATGTAGTATTTATAAAATTTCCCATCGAACAAATTTCGAAATTCTTTGCAGTTGGCCAAGAAAGTTATCCTACGATTGTAAGAAACTTTATTGGCCACGTTTACTGCCACAATTATCCTAGGCTTAATTGTGGCAGTAAATTAATTAATTAATTTTATATTTAAAGTTACGATTATCGATCTATTCCCACATAAAGTTTGCTTGCCACATGTTTTTGATCTCTGGCAACAGAGTATTTTGCAGCCGGCTATACCCAACTGCAACTTGTTCTCAACTTGTTTCTCTCTTGGCTGAAAGTTAACTAATTAAATTTATGATTATGTCGGGGTTTTCTGGCTTTTTGGCTGAGTTTCAAATGAAAAATGCACCTTTAGTAAAAGCATAAATCACTCAGGCCAGACCCATCTTATAAATCATGTACACCAGACCTCACCATGAGCTACCCACACCCACACACACACACACACACACACACACACACCCACCCACACACACACCCACACACACCCACACAGGACGAACACCTTATTCAATTGCGATTCATTCGGCTGACAAGCAAAATGTTGCCATAAATAAATAAACAACTCAAAAACAATTGGCCAAAAAATGAGAGAGAGACAGAGAGAGAAAGGAAATGGGGCAAAAGGATAACGGTTAAGGTTCAAAGTGCTTATTAATTAACAAGATGAGGCAATAAATTTGTCGAGCTTAAAAAGTTGTTATCAGCGGGTTTTTCTTTAGCACTTTTTCCCCCGTATTTTCTTTGCTTAAATTTGGCAGCAAATGTTTTTCTGCTCACTTTTGGCACAGCTAATTACGAACAAAGCACCTGCTTGACACCTGCTGCTGCTGCTTTGTGGCAGACAGGGCTTGCCCCAAGACGCCAGCACGTGCCCGTCAGTCCAGGTCAGAAACAGGTCCTGTTTCCTGGTCCACTGGCAGCAGCCTAAAGCAGCGCAATTAATAAGCCAAAAACTGAGTACACCTGAGCGGGTTACGCTTGGCCCAAAGGAGTGGGCCAAGTGAATAGTGGGTGGGTGGGTTGACGGGGGTTTCACTTTGACTGAGCTACCTTGATTTATGCATGAGGTGCCTCCTCAATCTTTTATGCTCTGACCTTGGCTAATGAAACTTTTATGCCCAAGTAGTTGTGTTGCCATTAAGCTGTGCAGGACACCGACTAATTGAGTTCTTACTTTTTATACTTATTTTTATTTTTACTCTATATATATATATATATATATATATATACATATATATATTGGTTCATTTGTATACTCGTTGGTACTTTGATTTTTCTCCTCAGCATGTTTTCTGTTGTTTTTCGGGAGACTTTCATTATTATTCGCTTGGGCTTAATAAGAATAACATAATTGGCCCGCTCAAATTAAGGCGAAAAGCAATTAAAGCCATTGTTAGCAACAATTTAAGTAGGTCGAACGGTTCATTTCATTAAAAATGAATTTTAATACAAGTTGTAGAACCAAGGATACAATAGAAGCAAACATTTGTTGGATGAGAGTCTCCGAAGTTTCGGAGAATCACCTAACTAATTTTGTCTCACTCTTCATCTCTTTCTCTCTCTCTCTCTTTGCTTCTTAACCTTTTTTCTTTGCATATCAATAAGCCAAAAGCGCTTAACAATTTTTTGAGTTGATTGCACTTTTCGATTACATTTTACATTTAAATACAGCCAGATTTATTAAATTCTTTAATTTGTTGTGTATTTTTCATTAATTTTAAACTTCTAACTTAAATGTTCTCCTTTTTTGTTATATAATTTAATTTGATACTTTAAGCTTAAGTTGTTTTTGTTGAAATTTATTTTTATTTTGTAACTATACTTAATAAATAAAAAATTAAGTAAATATAATTAATATTAATAAGCAAAAAAATAAATTTAAGTTCTCTCAGATCGGATAAATATAATAATATCTGCAGGCAGTGCTTTTTATATCACATTAAGTAAGTGAATAAAAAAATAAATAATTAAAATAAATTAATTTGAGGTGTGTGATAAAAAAAATAAATAATTAAAATAAATTTATTTTAACTGTTTTGCTATTATAGCGACCGGGCATGCTCAATTTTTAATGGTTTAGGGTATAATATTCAGTGTAGAAGTATAAATATAAAAATATACATATAAGTATATATAAATATAATTTACTACCTCAAACTACAGGCAAGGTTTTACTAGACCACATTAAATAAATAAACAAAATTTGATTTTATAATAATAAATAAATTTATTAAGAATCTCAAACTCCAGGCAAGGCTTTAAATAAATATATATATATATATATTATATAAAAGCTAATAATAAATAAATTTATTAAACCTACAAAATTCCCAGCAAGGCTCCTTTTAATGTTGCACAAGCTACAAACTTAGTTGCACAATAATCAGGCAGCTAAAAATAAAAAGAGCTACAAATTAAAATGCGTCACCTGCATAAAATAAATACTTTTTTGATTTGTTGTCATTCGCAGAAAGAGAGAGAGACAGGAGAGAGAGATAGAGATGGATATTGTTATACGTGAGGAGGAGCTGTCGCTGACGCAGATTGGCGTCTATGCGTCGGTGTCGTTTCTGGTCGTCTCCGCGGTGGGTGCAGCCCTCTACACCACCTGCTCGAAACGCTACCGTCTTAACTGGTTCGAGCAGAATCTGCTGGAATCTGCCAGCGAGAACGATGAGGAGCAGCAAAGGTAAACTTAAATCCGCCCTCTCCCCCCCACCCAAAATATTCTTTGTGTAATGCGTCATTTTGTGGCATTTGCAGCCGGGAGGCGCTTGTCTCTGGCGCAGTCGGCTATAATAATGTGGATAATGTGCATGGTGGCAAGTTCAACCCACACAATAATGTGGCAAATTTGAGTCCCACATCGCTCAAGTCGGAGGATGCTGATCCGGCGTTTTGGGTGCCCGCTTCGGTGACTTCATCGTCAACGGCAGCCGTGCAACAGCAGGTGTCCAATGCCGCCAACGCCACCGAATTGGATTCAACACCGGCCACGCCCACACCCACCTCGCCCACAGGCAGCCTCAAGTCGAATACGTTGTCCTACTGCTCGACAACATCGGTGCCCATCGCCCGCTCCGAGAAGCACGTTGTCCTCGCCATGAATCCCACCAGGCCGCGGGTCTCCTCGATGAACGCCAAACTGGATCACACCAAAATCGACATGACCCTCTATCGCAGCGTGAGTAAAATATGCCACACACAACATTTTGCTGCTGTGCCCCAAAATGGCAGCCCATATGTCCTTGGTGGCAGTTGTATTTAAGGATTTTGGCAAATATCTCGTTTGCCAGCTTTAAATGTAGTTTTTATCAAACGACGAATAAAAAACACGGTGGTTTTTAAATATCGAAAAAGCTTAAGCAAAGTTACTTTGGAAAATTTAGTTTCGCTCCTACACTTTTTTGCAGTTTAACTATGCTACCTAAAAAACAAATTAGATTCGTGTCTCCAGCTTTAAATGCAGTTTTCAGCTGCAGTTCAAATCATGATAATAAAAAGTCTGTAAAATCGAATAACTTATAAGGTGAAAATCATTTTTGTTTTACAAATTCTAAGAATTAAAATTAAAATATTAAAATAGATTTGAGGCGATGTTGAATTAAAATACTAATGCAAAGAAATAAAATACAAGGAAATCATATTAAATGACAATTTGAAGTCAGAAAAAAAAAAATTATGTTGATGTTTATAAGAAATAATAATAATAATAATAATAATAATAATAATAATAATAATAATAATAATAATAATAATAATAATAATAATAATAAGCATAGATTTAATAATGCATTGGAATATTTAAAGTTTAATAATTGATTGATAGGATAGTATTAAAGAGTGATTAGATAGGAACAGCTTGTTGAACTGGAGCTGATTTGGTTTGTTGGGGTGGGTGGTTCCCTGGGACCTCCTCAACAGTATGTGAATAGGCTGGACTGGAATGACTGGAGATTTCAATCTTTTGAGTTTCAGTTGTGTTAAAGTTGATCAAGCAGTTTTCTTAAGATTGAGATTTCTGGGAGATTTTCCAATCCCAAGTTTGATAATGGCATTGAGCCTCTGCTGAACTGCAATCATGGCTGTTTGTTGGTATGAATTTAAAATGTATTAGTTTCGATGGGAGTCTTAAGTTGAATATCTCTTTAAAAAGCCAGTTTCTGAAGTCAGCCCCAAGTATTTTTGTGAGTGTAGAATTGCTGAGGTATTTCGTTGGGTTGAATTGCTGCCAGACCAAAATGTAAGTCTCTTGGTAAAGTTATGAATTTCTATGTTCCTTTTAAGGTTTAAGTTGTTTCTCAAAAAATATATTAATTTAATAATTTTTTACAATATTAATCACCACCTTTGCAGCACTCGCAGCCGAAACATGCTTGCCCCGCTGCACCGCTGAATGAGCTGCGTGGCAACTTGCATGTGTGCCTCAGTTATGATCCTGTTGGCGGTCTGCTCAATGTGCGTCTGCTGGAGGCACAGAATTTGCAGCCGCGTCAATTTAGTGGCACCGCCGATCCCTATGCCAAGATACGTTTGCTGCCCGACAAGAAGAACTTTTGGCAGACGCGCATCCACAAGAAGACCCTCAATCCAGGTGAGTGGAAATATAAGTCGAGAGAAAAATGCGTTTTACACTTTGAAGATATTTTTTATTATATAAAGAAAAAAAGGAAAATACAAATAATAAATGAGGATGAAGTTGATTTGTTGAGAATATAATTCGTCATCTTCATCATAAAACAATTCAGGAATGGTTGAAGGCAACCAAGTTATGTTGCTCCTTTTGGTACTTTGGTGAAGCATCGATTCTTTGGAAAGCCGATGAACATCCTTGAAGATGAGATGGAAAGCTGCTTCAGTCGCTGGATATGCTGTGGAAATAAGAATGTTGTTTTATGCGATGTCTTCTCAATAACATAATAAAAAAGAAAAATACCTTTTAATATGTCTTCACGCAGAATGCTAAGCCTGCATTTTGATATGAGGAATAAATAAAAAAAAAATAAATTCCACATGTGAAAAACGACTGTAGAACACACCGGAAAAATGCTCGAAACCAAAAGTAACCAAGCAATACATAGTGATGAGCTCTAACGGTATTCCGAAAGTATTATCTCGTCAAAGCCAGAACCATTTGGGAATTTCTTCAAGCAACACTTTGAATGAAGCAAGACAAATTATGCAACACTTTTTTGTATAAATTTACATTCAGTTTTTCACTTAACTTTTATTTTCTTTAACTGATTTTGAAAACTAAATTAATTTTTAAATTCGAATTAAATTTCAAAATAATTTAAAAATCTGCTCTCCTTCAACAGTTTTCGATGAGCAATTTGTGTTCGAGGTCAACGCTGGGGTCATCGATAAGCGGAGCGTGGAGATTCTTTTGTATGATTTTGATGCATATTCGCGACACGTTTGCATTGGTGGCACCAAGTTGCAACTGGCCACATTGGATTTGAGCGAGCAGCTCAGCTTGTGGACGCCACTCACATCGGCCTCGGCACAGGACATGAAGGTGGATCTGGGCGATATAATGGTCTCCCTGGCCTATCTCCCGTCCGCGGAGCGTTTGATGGTTGTCCTCATCAAGGCACGCAATTTGCGTATTGTGGATGATGCACGCAACTCATCGGATCCGTATGTCAAGGTCTCGCTCCTGGGACCGAGTGGCAAGAAGTTAAAGAAACGCAAGACGGGCGTGCAACGAAATACCGTTAATCCAGTTTATAACGAGGCGCTCGCTTTTGATGTCGGCAAGGAGACGCTCAAGAATTGCCTGCTGGAGTTTACGGTGATCCACGATGGAGTTTTGGGTGAGTGAAACTATACAAATAATAAAAACAGAGAAAATGAAAATGTATAAATGATATAATTCAAGTGCAAATAAATAAATTAAATAATATGTATAGATCCATAACTTTGCCCTTTTCGCGCGTATCGATATCCGATAGAAAATTACCAATTTCAAAGATCAGTTTTTCAAATTTCATCCAAAATATATTCTTGATTTAAGAGGCTAAAATTTAAGTTGAAGAATTTATCAGAATTTTTTCATATTATCGATAACTTTTCGGTTTTTTTTATCTAATCTAATCTAATAATCTAATCTAATAAAGAATTATTATTTTATGTAAATCAATATAATTGATTCAAGGAAATATATCTTAAGCCAAGAATATATTCCTAGTAGACCCATTCCCCATTTCACCAATATCGGCATAAGTTAATATCCGATTATGATAAAATCCACAACGTTAAATATGATATTACAAGTTTTGGATTTTATAATAAGATATATTTCAATAGTTATGGTTTTTAATACTATCTAAATTCATTAGGATCGATTAAGAACAACGTACAAATATATTCTGCATGGTTTTTTCGAATAGTTAACTTGCGATAGGTGGAAACATGGTTTTAGTTTAATAGATTAGATATTGATATTTTATTAAAATACTTAAATTAATGTTATCCATTTTCAAATGAAACAATTTGGAATCAAAATTCGTTTATTTCTGTTTCTTTGTGTGTATAAATTGCATTAACGAATGAAGCCTTTTCTAATTAGCATATTCAACACTGGCGGCATTAAATGTGCAGCTGTACTAAAAATAATTCTGACTGACGAAAGCTTTCGCATTTACCAACACAGGTTCCAATGAGATATTGGGTCGTGCTCTGATTGGCAGCTCGGCCGAGGTGCCGCCGGACGAGAAGATATTCTTTGAGGAGATGTTTCGAGCCAAGAACGCAACCGCTCAATGGGTGCCGTTGCACGAACCGGCCAACAACTTGGGTGCCACAGCGAAGACAACAACCAAACATTAAAGCTTTCAAATGACGCTGAACAGACACAACTGATGCGCAACTGTGGTTTGCGCCTCAACTAACAGAGGAGAAAGTTTCAAGGCTCCAAACAGGATTTCACTTGGCTACAGTTTTTCTGGTAACTTGCAGGGATATATATTTAAGAAGAAGAAGAAGCAGATGCTGAGCGCAAAAATAGTCAAAAGTATTTAAATAAAATTTTATATAATGAAAAGCAGAAAACAAACCATATTTTTAAAATTTGATTTTATTTTCTTTTACTTTATTTTAGTATTGTTTTTTTTTTGTATGAAATCATCAGTTTGATTTAAATTGATATCTAGAATATATTATTATAGTTTAAGAAATTTGATTTAATTGTGTAACTTTCTTATTGACAGCAAGAAGAAATCAAAAACTATTTACAATTAACAAAGAAATCAACAAAAAAGATAAGAACAAATAACTTAATGTGCTTTCCGTTGTATCAATTACTCGTCTAATCAAAGATAAAAATGTACACAACATATATATAATATATATAATCAAATATATATAAAATACATAAATGTGCTAAATGTCTGTCAAAGGGTACCTAAGATGCAATTATATATTATACATTATATTTGCAAGATATGACTAAAGAATATATACAAATAAATGAGGATGGATTTTGAAAGCCAAATACCATAGGAAATAAAATTTAATCTATATTAAATATATATACACTATATATAATATAAACACAGTGCTAATTAGATAATCCAAACTTGCGGCTTCCGATTTTTAAATACTT
This sequence comes from Drosophila kambysellisi, assembly GCA_035042185.1. Taxonomy (NCBI): domain Eukaryota; kingdom Metazoa; phylum Arthropoda; class Insecta; order Diptera; family Drosophilidae; genus Drosophila; species Drosophila kambysellisi. The sequence goes on along the minus strand of JAWNLS010000945.1, from coordinate 12,266 downwards.
AGCTGGATTTTGTTAAATGTTGGGTTTCATCAAAATAAAAATAAAACGGGCACAAAAGTTAAATAAAACTTCAATATATTTAGTTTTCCAATTTTGCCAATACAAAAACATTGCAAAATTATATATGTACATTTATATAAATATATGTATTTATATATATGTGTAACTTATAATAATACTATTTCCTTGCGAAAAGAAAATCAATAGTTTAGTTTTTAGATTGAATGCACAAAAAATATTATCAACAAGCATGTAATAATTATAATAAAATAAATATTATTGAAAATATAATTCCGGGTTACAAATAAAAACTTCTCTACTCAAAAATGCTCACATTTCTTTATCTTTATATTCATTTTTAGAGGTGCTTCGAATAATATGAGTAATATTTGACTAACTTGTGATCGGGATCAGAGATATAAAAAATATTAAAGATTGATTGGTTATTGGATAAATGAAAGAGTATTTGTTTTAAATTGTAATCCGGTGTCTCAAGAATACCTTAAACTAATTATTTATGTTCATTTACTTTATAGTTAGTTTCCTGCCAAGATCTTCACCAGTAAGTTTTCGACAGAGTTGATTTTAAAGTTCCTTAAAAGTTCAAATATACCGCAAGCATCAACCAAAAAAAAAAGGAATGCCCTCAATGCCTTGACTTTCCCCACAGCAACTCTGGGCCCCTCACCTATCACTGGTCCCTTTTAACTTGACTTATTTGGCAAATACTTGGCAACTTGTTGACCAACTTGGCGTAAAAGAAAGTTGCTTTTGGCCAAGCCTTTAACTAATTTTCCAACATTGACTGATACATCTAGTTGATGGAGCTGGGGGGGACGGTGGTATGCAACGCCACATTGCTTGCTAAATTGTGGGTGTCTCAAGTCTTAGTCTCAGTCTGAGTAAGAGTCCGAGTCCTAGCCAGGAGTCCTTGGAGTTCTTGGTGTCTCTCAAGTTTGACGCAAATTTCCTTTCAATCAAAATGTGCTTTCATTCAATTTAGAAACACAGTTTCAAGAGTACACCGAAAAAAAATGAAAAAATGTTTAGCCAAAATATTAGAAAAAAAATTAATAAGAATTTTAAGTAAAAATATTAGCTTAAAAAAAGTGAAGACGAAAATCTATGAATAGCGATCTTTGTAAAAAGCTCGATTGTCAAACCGAGTATTTCGGTTCCCGTTCCGGTTCCTGCAGTACTTTGAATTTTTTTCGGTCTTCGGTGGCATTATAGACTAATTATATTGGTTTCTGTAACTGATTCCTTATAAATTTCGAACTTCCTTTCATGTTCCGATTCCGGTTACGGTTTGACAACCTGGCAGAAAAACTCAACTTTGTACTTATAACTATAATTAAGAAGTTTTGATATTACGAATTTCTTAATTTTTCTCTAAGTGTGGCTTTGAAAATTGAGTGTAAGCTGGCCAAAAGGGCAATGGCAATGGCAAAAAGAACTGAGCAAACTTTGAGCAGTCGCCAAGAGTTGAGATGGCGCCTAAAATGCAGACTAGACGCAGGCTAACTGCTGATAGATTGTCAGCTAAGCACTTTATATATACATATATATATTATATATGTATGTATATATTTATAGCCGCATTGGGGATAGAAAGTCAACATTGCAGATAGGGAAATTGTTTGTCCAAATATCTTTCTTGTGTTTGCCATTTTTCTCACCCGGCAGTTGGATCAATTTTATATTTGCGGTTGTGTGGCAATTTAAATATAAATGTAATGGGAAAGAAGACATTAGTCGAGAGAGCTCGAGATGAGATACCCTGTAAATATGAATAATATATTTATTGACGTATTTTTAAGTATGATCACGATTTATTATTTAGTTTTTTGGTATATAGCGTTTTGGATATGTATCCAAATTTGTATACTTTATTTCTATCGGCTAACGATTTTAATCGATAGGAGGAAGATTCCGTCTTACATTGGTTCGTACAACTTTCTAATTTTCTCATCAATTCTCAAACCATGTAATTCATATGTAAAAGCAAAGATATTATGAATAAAGATACTTAGGTTAACCAATTAAGAGAGGCTTCATAAATATACTCCAACTAACTATAAATTGGGATCCATAGAAGTCGCATTATCACATTGATTTATTTGTTGCCAAATCTTGAACCGAATTTAGCCATTATTATAAGCAGCACACACACACACATACACACATCTTTATTGGCCATTCAATCTATCAGCTATTTTTTTGTCTGAGTGTTTTTTATTCTTTCATTCCCAAATTCAACTATCAATTTTTGGCCAGAATACTTCGCATCAAAGTCCGTTACAAAATAAACTCAAGTAACTGTAACTGCTAACGAGCGAATTCCATTTTTAATTTCGTTGAGCTTCTTTTCTGTCTTTTCTGATACTTTTCATCTTCTTTTCTCCTGCTATTCTCCGTTTGCAAAGCTTGTCAAACGTAAACTAACGGCATTTTCCTTTACTTATTTACACAATCAATTTCGAGCTTTTGTGATGCGGCAAAAGACTAACGACAAATGGCGAGCAGCGCACGACTACTTCCAATATCCCCCCCCCCCCCCACTCTCTTTCACACTCTTGTTATACACTCAGACAAAAAAATAACTTTTTATAATATATTTATTGGAAATTTAATAAACATTAAAGATTAAAACAAAAACAACCTTATTTTAAGAGTAGATAGAAATTATATTGAAACAATACAAAATAATTTTTATTTGGTTAATGTTACTATTCTATTACATTTTTTTCTCAGTGTAGACTGTTGCATTTTTGTTTTTATTTGGGTATTTTTTTCGTACATTTCTCCCATATTTGCTGCCGTTTGTACCGTTAAATTCGGCTTCGCTTTCGCATTCGCATTTGGTGTTGGAGTTGGAGTTGGAGTTCTCTCCCTCTGCCCACGAGGGAAATTGTCGTCAAAGCGCAAAAAATTTCAGATTGTTGTTTTAGCAAGCTGCCCGTTGCCCACCGCCCCCCGCTTCCACACTTCATACACACACACACACACACTTGTCGTTTATGGCTGTGCATTACAGTTCGCGAGTGTGCGTGTATGTTTGTGTGTGTGCAGTTAGTAATAGTTACAGTTCTACTTTCTTGTTACATTTCCCACTTTTCTTATACCCTAGAAAATAGAGTATTTTTGTGTTGTCGTGCATATTGAAGAGAGTTTGAGATAAATGCGTATTTTCTTCTGCAGCTTAGAAATAACTTGCAACTTTATATTATTATATTTTTTAATCGCTTATTTATTCTTTTTTTTTAAATTTAACAATTGAATTTATTTGTGAGCAGTTGAACTTTTATTTGAAAGGGTCTTTCAACTTCGGCGAAGTAGGTAAGAAATAGTTGTTGCCACTTCTCCCTCCCACACACACTCTCTGCAGCTTAGTAGTTATTGAGCTCCTATTGATGTTGACCGCATTCGCTCTCGCTCTCTCTCTCTTTCCTTTTTCTTGTTCCTTTTTGGTGGCCTTTTATTGTTTATGCAACTGTCAGCAGTTTTCGTGGAGGAAATTTTCGTCTCACAATGGAAGATTTACTTCACATGTGTGTGTGAGTGTGCGAGTGTGTGTGTGTTTGTTTTGTTATGTGTGTTTGCTTTGGCTCAGCTTACATGGACAATGTACAAAATGTTAGCGCGTTTTCTTTGTGGCTGTTGCAGCGTGTGTGTGTGTGTGTGTGTGTGTGTGTGTATGTGTATTGCTTCATATTTGTTGTCATTTCCAATTGTTTCTGCGACTTTTGACAGCTAGTAGATTAGCTTGGCGACGCCGCTGCCGCAGCCTCTGCAGAGCAGCAGATAACAGCAACTCCTTCGTTTATTGGCATGCGGCTAAAGGATAATGTCCAGGGAAATCAGTGTTGAAGAGGTGTGCACTACACTATCCCTCCCTCACACTCCCACACCCATCTCTCTTATCCGCAACGCATTTGACAGATCTGTGGAACATCCAATTTAATAATCCTATAGAAAACATGTTTGGATTGTCGAACATTATTTATGATTTATGTGCGTTGCATAACACTATTCTCAATTGTTGCAGCACGAATTTTTAAAGAATACCCAGAAGAAATAAGACATATTTATTGTTGTGAATATAATTATTATTTATTATAATTATTATTTAAGAATACTTATTTTTATTACTAAATTGCTTTTTTGATTTCAGTGTATCAGAAATTGCTGCATCTTTTAACTCTGTGCACATTCTCCAAATTATGCAACACTGTTTTCTATAAATTACTTCACTTAAGCCTTGCGCATATCAAGTTTCTTTTAATTAATAAATATCCTTGCACGTTTCGCGGTTATCGATATAAATCGACTTACGATAGCAATAAAAACTTTAAATATAAATATTTATTATAATAATCATTTTATTCACTGCTTACATATAAATTTAATAAACTTGTTATTTTTGCGTTATTTCCGCTAAAAATGTTTGTAGACAAGCGTTGTGCCTGCAACATGCTGTGGCAAGTAATTTTAATTTGTTTTTGCGTTTTTGTTCGTTGCACAAAAATTAAAATTAATTCAATTATTTGCAGCTAAGCAAATGTCACATCTGCGGTTTTGAATGCTTTATGCAATGCAGCGGAAGCAGCAGTAAAGAGTCATCAATAAACAAAATTTATGGCTGAAAACACAATTGTGCAGCGCACACCGAACACAACAACAATTACAAAAACAACAACAACAACAGCAACGGATAAAAACAGCAACAAAATGCGCCCAAAAATGGGGCGCCAAAAAAGACGATAACTAAAGCAAAAGCCAATTAAAGACACGCCTCAACAGTAGCCAGCAAATGTGGGCGTGGCACAATGCTATAAAACATTGTGCACATTACCCAAAGCACACTTCTAACCCCTCCCCGATACCATTTCCGACCGGTCGACTCCTGCAGCAGGAGTCAAAATGGTGACGAGTAACCAAATTTCCGCACCCAATCAGCATATTTAAATTGTGTTGTGTGTTGGTGATTGAAATGCATGAGGTACAATACACACACCAACACACACTCACACACACAGACTATTGCAACGTAAATAGGACAACACTGTTGGTGGCGACACTGTGCATAGATCAGAGGGACACTCTGGTCACACTGGCAAACATGCATTTTCACCCCAATGAAGAAAAAAAGGCAGCAACTTTTCACTCCCAGTTGAGGCGCCAGCTAAACAAGTGATGCCAACTAACGATTATCAAAATAACTGTATTTTCATATAAAAAAAGCTAAAAGAAGAAGAAAGATTCAATTCAGAAACGCGTTGTTGACTTTAATTATTCCTTAGTTAAAATCAACTAAATATTCAACTTTAAATGCATATTTTAAGAGTAAATTTTCTTGAAATGGAAAATCTAGCCAGAATCGAATTTTCAACTTTAAATGCATTTTCAATTTAGAGGTCAATGCATGGCTTAAAAGCACTGGTTTTTCACAATGGCATTGCAAATTTTCATTCAAATCAAAATCAAGTCAAAATCGAATTTGCAACTTGAAGTGCATTTTTAATCCATAAGTCAAACGATGGCTAAGATGCCTTTACCAAGTTGTGGCTTTCAGGCTTAAGCTTCTGCTTTGTTTTCCACATAAATAAGCCTAGCTCTTCAGCTGATTGGTCAGCACTGACTAACAGCATTTCCATTCAAATTCTCCACTTCCATTTGCCCATTCCCAATACCGGTTTCCAGCCACATTCGCATTCCCGTTCCCGTTCCCGTTCCCATTCCGATTCCGATTTCGATTCCGATTCCCCGTTCAATGTTGGTCAGCAGTTTCGTTTTGATTGTGCGATTTTTTTTCTATATTTTTTATTTCGATTTTTTTTTGCTGTGCATTTTCTTTCCTACCTATTTTCTTTGTGTGTGTGTGTGTGTGTGTGTGTGTGGTGAGCTGGTCAACCGCTGTTGGAGCTCTAATTGCTGGGCAACAACTAAGCTGGCTAGCAACACATGCCTCTTGCTGCATGCCACATGCCACATGCGGCCTTTTGCCCCTGCCAAGGGGCCTGCAACAAAATGCCCTCGTTTCAATATGACCAACAAGAGAAAAAGAGAAAAATAGCTACGGTCACACTGACTGAAACACTTAATGCTATTCATTTTTAATTGGAATTTAGGCGCAAAGTCGTAAATATATGTTTTTTTTTTTTTTGCAAACTGAAACTGGAAGTGAACCCGATTAAATGGCTATCGCAAGTATTCCAATTTCTGTTTTTTTTGTTATGCCATCAAGTGAATATTGCCACTTCAAGTGATGCCACAGCCGGTGGCACGAATATATTGATATGGGATTACAGATAGAGATTTGAGTACTTTTTCGCGGACCAATAAAAACGAACATGTGGGAAACACTACAGCATTTTTCGGGAAACATAAATTCGATTAAAGAATTTCTACACATCCAAATGTCAACATAGATCAATTAAATTCCCACTATTGTCGTTTATAATTTGAGTACTTTTCAAGGTTTACGCTTTTTATTGTTTTTGTCTCGCTCACACTCACACACATAAAATGGAGTGGAAAACGAGCACAATAAATACGAACCTGCTGAAATCTTTTGAGAATTTATCGAATTTTTCAAACACATTTAAATTCCGTTCATTTGCGTAAAATTTAATTAATTGTCATTCCTTTTCGTGCATTGGCCAAATCAAAGCTGATCAATTAATTTCCCAATGATTTGAAATTGCCAAATTAAAGTACTTTTGGGATTTTGGCAGAGAGCTTTTTACAAAGAACTTTTGATGCTTCGACTTTTACCGTTGTGTGTGTTTTGTGTGCAGTCGCTCAAAACTGCAAAGTTTGATAAGGAGTGGGGCAGAGTGAAAGAGGATAAACATGCCAAAAAACGTAGCGTTCAAAATCCTCACGTGACTCAAACATCATGACGTAGGCGGTGAAATAACTGTAACGCATGCAAGGAGAGTGAAAAAACATCGCTGACAGGACAAGCTCACAAATGGCTGCGTGGTTAAGAAGTGTGTGAGCGTAAGTGTTGGAGAGTGGAATGATGAGTGTGAGGGGGGGGGGGGGGAGGTTGGAAGAGGGAGGCAACAATGGCCACGTAGCTGTCAGCTTCTGTGTGTGTTTGGCGCGTGTGCAAATAGAAATGATAAGTTGGGATTTTGTAGATCGCGTAAGCAAAAACAGTGGGAAAAAGATTAAAGATGGATTTAAAGGTTTCAGGCTCGTGTCAAGTTCGCTTCCATCTTTAGCCTTAAGTGTCAGATAATTTCAAACGAAGCTCGATGATTGGTTTAATGACCTCCTAATTAGCTGGATTCCAATATTGATCATTACTGATTCCAGCCATGAGAGCTAAAGAGGAGCAGTGTTAAATTTCCCTCTTTTAAAGTTTACTGTATAATGAGATTAACTTTTCACTTCACATTTTATCCCCACTATTTGCTTTTGAAAAAAAAAAATTAGTTTTTTCTTATTTTTGCAGCGTGTTCGTGTCATGACGTCACAACACGTCGCAACTGAGGTAACTTTTTTGAATTTTTGTGTTGCACGTGTTTTCGCTTTGCTTCGTAGATGAAAAAGTTTTGACAGATGAAAAAATCTTGAAAAATTCATTTTTATTTTTAGAGATATATTTCTGCAATTTTTTTTATATCGACAGAGTGTTTGATATTTTTTGAAATATTTCCACTCAAATGGGACTCCTTTTGATAGTTAAAAATAAAAAATAATATAATATATATTGAATTATATATTGAAAGTTGGAAACGTAATTTTGGGTCGGAACATAAGTCAAAATTATATTCAGGCATATGGGCATAGGTCGAACCTTCAAAATGTCATAACTTCGTCAAAACTCAACGGATTTTCAAAAGCGAGGTCATTTTAGTCATAGTTTGGCCTCTAGATCAATCCTACATTTAAAGTTGAAAACGTGATTTTGGGTCGGAACATAAGTCAAAAATATATTCCGAAAATCGGGATATGGGCATATGGGCATAGGTCGAACTTTTAAAATGCCATAACTTCGTCAAAACTCAACGAATTTTCAAAAGCGAGGTCATTTTAGTCATAGTTTGGTCTCTAGATCAATCCTACATTTAAAGTTGAAAACGTAATTTTGGGTCGAAACGTAAGTCAAAATTTTAGTCCGAAAATCGGTAAAAGGGCATATGGGCATAGGTCTAATCTTCAAAATGCCATAACTTCGTCAAAACTGAACGCATTTTCAAAAGCGAGCGCATTTTAATCATAGCTTGACCTCTAGATCAATCGTACATTTAAAGTTGAAAATGTAATTTTGCGTCGTAGCATACATAAGTCACAACAAGTACGAATTCTGTAGTCGAGTTGTCTCGATATACCCTTAACCCTGTTGTATTGTAGTTTTATTGGCAAATTTCCGTTTCAGTTCTCAAAGTGCATTTCGTACACATTATTTTTACTCACAAGCCCGAACTGACCCGAACTGGCTGGCTACAAATAAAGCAAACTTGGTTATTGGTTGTTAGCAAATATTTTGTGCTGAAAATATAATGCGAAAGATGTGTGTGGCATGAGTTGCGCAAGGGATCCGCAAGAGTATGCAACAAAAGATAGACTGACTGACTGATTGATTAACTTACTGACTGAATGACTACCCGACTAACTGACTGACTAACTGAATGACTGACTGACTGATTGGCTGAAATTACTGAATGACTGACGAACTGAAGAAGATTAACTGAAATACGACATGTCTTCCAACAACAAATGGCTCTTATCGCTTCTCGCCCAAACAATCCCAGACTTTACTATATACTGATGATCTATATACTGATGTTCTATATACTGATGTTCTTTAAACAAATACCTGATAAGAAACGTAATAATGTAATAACGTAATCTTATTCTTGTTAGATATATCGATCAAACTCTGCCTAAGAGAACTGTGTATTCTATTCTTTCGAGGACGAAGCAGACGAAGAATTCTTTGAAGAACTTACACATAAATTTGTAAAAATTTAATTACAGTGGGACGATGTGCGGAAACTGGACAAACATTATGCGTCGTTCGTCTTTGGGAAAGTATATTTCGGAAATTCTTTAGAACCTTAAGAAATCTATTTTGCCCATTCTGAGAACCGAGCATTTGATAATACAAATAAATTTGACAGTGGTAGAATGACGATGTTGATGCTCAGGGCTGGACAAATATTATGCGTGGTGCCACTTGGGGAAGCGACATTGAACGAATTCTTTAGAATCGGACATTAGCTTGATCTTAAACGCGAACGTGATAAGAAACACGCGTTGAGTTGACAAAAAAGCGTGCGAGTCATTATTATTAAAGAATATATATATTTAAATGTTTTTAAGACAGATTATGGAATACATATAAATACATATATAAAAATCTTCGGTACTTCATTGTTTCCAAGAATTTGTTTTTCTTGGAAAATATTAAAATATAATATATTATATAGTACTTATATATTTACTATACATAGAAGAAAGCTGAAAGCTCCCTATAAATTCAACAGCTATCAACTCAGTTTCTTCAGTCTTGTGTGATCTGTGCTCATATAAAATACCTAAATATTCACAACAAAATGTTTCAATTTACTTGCACTGTGTTTTTATTATTTATTGCTGTCCAACAAAGTGGAGGCGAATGCGTCCGACAAGAGGATAAAATTTATAAAGTTCTGAAATATGACAACAGAACGGAAGTACGTCTTAAGATCACCGACATCTGCAGCAAGGTCGAGCAACTGCAGCTCGAAGAGATTAGGTTTGTATTAGAAAACACTTGTATTTCGAAAAGATTTGAAATGTTTCTTATCACCACATTCACAGGCAACAACAGAATCGTCAGAGCGAATTGCTGAATAAACTTAAAGATGAATTTAACGTATCGACAACAGAAAAGATTCGTCAAAGCGAGTTGCTGAATGATGTGATGGGTAAACTCTACTCGTCGATAACAGAGCAGAATCGTCAGAGCGAATTGCAGAAGGATATGATAAGTAAAATTGATCAATTGAATGAGAAATTCAATAAAGTAAGTTTGGAGAACAAAGTCCAGCAGGATCGTCAGAGCGAATTGCTGAATGATGTGATAACTAAACTTAGTCAGTTGAATGATAAATTCAATAAAGTAAGTTTGGAGATCAAAATCGTGCAGAATCGTCAGAGCGAATTGCAGGATGATGAGATAATTAAACTTGATCAGTTGAATGATAAATTCAATAAAGTAAGTTTGGAGAACAAAGTCGCGCAGAATCGTCAGAGCGAATTGCAGAATGATGTGATAATTAAACTTGATCAATTGAATGAGAAATTCAATAAAATAAGTTTGGAAGGCAAAATCGAGCAGAGAAGGCAGAGCGATTTGCAGAATGAGACGATTGGTAAACTCTACGCGTCGATAACCGAGGAGAATCGTCGGAGCGAATTGCTGAATGAAATTGTGGGTAAACTCAATGAGCTAATTAAGTTTCCCAGCAGCTGTGAAAATGTGCCGGCTGTGAATCGTAGTAGTGGTATTCATCAGATCGTCGTGCCCAGCTATGGTCTGGGTCCGTTTAACGTTAGTTGCGATGAGGACACACAGGGCGGTGGTTGGACAACTGTGCTGAGGCGTCAGGATGGAAGTGTGGATTTCAATGTGTTGTGGAATGACTACAAAAATGGCTTTGGCAATTTATCTGGCGAGTTCTTCATTGGTCTCAAAAAACTTCATTTTATGACCAAAGCTGTAGGTCAAGAATTACTCATAACCATGGAGCACCCCAACGGAACACATGCGTTTGCAAAATATGATCGATTTGCAATCGATGGAGAAAATGAAGCTTACAAACTCAGCTCATTGGGAAAATACTCTGGAGATGCGGGCGATTCTTTGGAATATCATTTGGGTAGCAAGTTCACCTCACAAGATAATGACAACGATGACGCGGATGATGGCAATTGTGCTGAATGGCGTACGGGCGGTTGGTGGTTTGGCAATTGCCAATTCTGGTAATATATGCAATCAGTTTTTATAAGTGAGCAATTGTCATTTAAAATATGTTTATATTTGACAGCAATCTAATGGGAAGGTATAATGAAACCGAATCTACAAAGGGCATTAATTGGATTGGCTTTACGGGTTTCGCAGCTTCACTGAAACGTGTTGAGATGATGATAAGGCCGAGAAGGGATTGAAATAGTATCTGAATACCTTGAGAATATATTTTTTGTGTGTAATCTACAATAAGATGCTTTTGATTCCAGTGCAAGGTATATCAAAAGTTAACATAGCTCTAAAAGTTGTATATTTAAAATTATATTCAATCCTTTGTTCCAGATTAAATAATATTGAATCAAGTTTGATGTCATCTAATTTCTAATTTTCATTAGTACATTAAAAACTCTTTGCAATAAATAAATAAAATAAATTGTCTTATTCAATATATATTCTTAACAATGTCAATGACTCTCCGGAAGACTTTGTGTGAGGCAATAATAATTAATTCTCGATTCACTTACAAATACAGCTACATCAGTAATGGAAGTACCCATATATATTATATTTTCCTTATCAATCGCGCGTCGGAAGTCAGATGTATATAGCTTTGTTTTATATTGCTTCAGTACATGACAATAACAACAAGTAAGTAAGCTCGACTAGGAGTTACCCTTTAGCAAAACTTTTCATAAACTAAAACGTAAACGAGTTAGATGCATGCTAACTAAAAATATATATGTATACTATATGGGAATCTTCTTTTTGTTTGATATTTAGATTAAACTCTGCCCAAGAAAACTCTTTAAATAATATGAGTGGTTCCATTGGAGATTGGACATTGGGCGAAATCTTCAGAGCTGCACATATGCAATGAACCAGAAAGCGCCAATATCATTAAATAATACATATTTTATAATGTGTAAGTATTGATTAAACATTTAATAGTATAGTACCTAGAAGCAGGCTGTAAGTTGCCTACAAATTCATCAGCTATCGGCACAGCTTCTTCAGTCTTGTCTGATCTCTGCACATTTCAAAAACTTAAATATTCAGAACAGAATTTTCAATTTATTTGCACTGTGTTCCTTTTAAGAGTGCAATGGAGTGTGTTCCTAAAGATTTTGAACTGCGGAACTTTACCATTAATTAGATCAGAAAAGGCAAAGCGAATTGCTGAATGAAATTGTGAGTAAACTCATTGAGACAATTAAGTTTCCCAGAAGCTGTGAAAATGTACCGTCGTAGTGATATTCATCAGATCGTTGTGCCCAGCTATAGTCTGGATCCGTAGTTA